>OX392479.1:14007701-15330269 GCA_947623365.1 Achlya flavicornis
CGTTTAATTCTTCCACCAATAAGTTACTAAGTTTATTAATTACCTATTGCATGATACATTCTTACTCAATTAGAGCGTAGAACGCGGCAGCAAGCGTACTGGGTTCGTATTATAGTGGCACTAGCACTCAAGATAGACGGCTGCTTTTTTATTAGGCAGAATACGCGACGCCTCCGTAATACGGTACGCAAAAAGTTTGATACTAGAAAAAAAGTTTTTATGTCAAATTTAATTTTTGAAATTCGATCGAGCTGGCGATAAATAATTTAAATTCAAATTTCGAATACTGTTGTGAGGATTTTGTCATGCCTTTAATTAATGTTAAGTTGTGTGTGTTTGTATAATAAGGTATACAATTTTGGTGCGTGTGTGTGTGTGCAGTGAGGACAAACGGGAGCTTACTTGTAATTGAATTAGTGGTAATTTAATTAAGTTTTGCGGTAAACGCCATATGACACGCAAAGAAAAAATAGGTTAATATTTCACGAAGTTTTTGTATGCCTTATGTTTAATACCTATCCGTTTATTTGTTAATCATAGGATTACATAAAGTAGTGTTTCCAAGTGGTAAACTAATATTATTTTGTGGTAGTTGATTAATATTCTTTACAAAAATAAGTCAAAAGAATCTGTGAAACAGCCTTCAAGGCTATGTCATTCTCCTTTTGACAATCGAACTACATATTTAGCTTGTTCTAATTTTAAACTTACAAAAGACAACGAACCTTTGGTAAGTTCTAATTTCATAACAACTTTTCTTTTCGTAATCGAGTTATGTATGAATCAATTAATCGACTGATATAATCGCCTAGAACTGCTCATATTAATCCCCACTGCTGAAGCTCATGTTTCCTTATAATGAGTACCATATTACTTGCTAGACTTCACGTGCCTTTTTAGTTTGAATCCTTGGACATACGAGTTTTCTCATGATAATGTTCCTGTTATTGATATTAGTCAATAAATACGGACGATACGTTTATTGAACTCAAAGACTTCTTCTGGGCTTGCTCTTTCAGCTTCATCGTATGGTTTTAATAAAGCCGACCAAGTGCGGGTCTAAGTCTGACTCGTCTACCAAGGGTTCCGAACTTCCTAGGAAGTATATTTATTGGTCTGGGCCATAACAGTAGTTAAAAACCGAACATAACTATGTTTGTTTATGAAGAAACTGATGATGTTGAAAAAACTGTGCTAATTTTTCCCGTAATATTACGTCAATGTTTATCAGTTGTAATTATTTCAGATTATGAGAAGGTAAGGAGAGGGGGGATCGTATTTATTTCAATATTTTTCATCATTAGTCGAAAACTACGCATCATAAAAGACGTTACGGCTGCAATGTGACAGATAGATAGACTGGATGGACGGATGGACAGAGTGGCACAATAACTATGTATACTCTAAGCACCATAAGGGTTCCTTTTTACCTTTTCATTTCGGCTTCTTACAAATACAAATCTCTTTATTAAATAATACCCTCTTGAATTGAACCTACCGAACCGTAAGCGGTTGTGTTTGCTACAGTTTTTATCATAATCCCCGTTTAATACACTTTATTGTTCATAGTCGATTAAAAATCGACTAATTGATTTGAAATCGATTTAACCATTAGTCATATCATAAATTAGTCATTCAGAATACACTAGCGATCCATTAAATTATTATTGTATGCCAATGCATTCGATTGATTCTCAATACCATTTCATTTGTATGTATGATTGTACGCTAATTTGTTTTAAACTTTCGCGAGCCCTTTGTTTGTTTGTTATCTAACTTTCGCTTTACGGGTTTACCTCGGTTTTAATTTATGGTCATTAGGATGTTTTACCTACTATAGAAATATAAAAAAAATGACAAAAACATTAATGACATGAAATATTTTATCATAGGGTTAATAATGGAGGATAATAATTAGTATTACTTGAACAGATTTTATTTGTTACAAACATTAAAAAAAACATTTTTTTTGTATGATAAAATTACTAAAATCAAAGCCAATAACACTAGCAATCAATAACAATAGCACAAAACAAAGTTTATTTTCATTCGACACATGAAACCACTTAACCTAGACTGAATCATTAAAAATTACTGACTCGTCTAGACATTTGCAAATAGGATCGACTAAAATTTTAAATCGACTGATTATAGAATGTGGAACGCTTATTAAGTCAATTTCAAATTCAAATTAAGTATTCATTTTGCACTCGGTTTGAGAGCATTGCAGGTAAATAGGTATTCAAGATAGGAGGGAAAATGCTATTTCTTGAACCTATATTATTTATATCTTCTAGCTGTGCCCTGCGGTTTCACCCGCGTTTCCCGTAGGAATTAAAAATAATCTATGAAGAAAGCAGTTTCAGTTTTTCCCGAATTTTCCAAATTTCTGGGCAACATTTCCAATTTTTCTATTCGTAAAAACCTTATTCGGACTATTTCGTCCTTATACGAACATTTAAAAATATACACAAATCTGTCCTTTTGCTGAAAAAGCCGCCCATTGTACCTACATGCGCTACCTAATGAACAGCATATCGATTTTATTTAGATCATATTATTATATTAGGTATGCCTTGATTTCAATACTGTTGAAATTAAATGAAATAATCATATTCATATTTTTTATTATGTAGTATATCTCTGTGTTTGACCACAATCTCACCATGGTCAGCTATGGTGTGGCTAAACATGGAAGATGGTAATTGCCTCTCAAGTGCAGGTTTCAAAATAAACTAGGTACTACTTGGCACCAAAATTACCGTACATCCAAGGTAGTCTCAATTTTGAATCTATATCTATATTCCCAAGTTAAAATAAACTGAAAGAAGAGTAAACAGAATAATTTTTGTCAAATCAAATCAAACATAACAAAGTGTCCGTCTATCTGCTCAATTTGTCTCGCGCTAATCTCCAAAACTACGGATCAGATGTTCATGGGTATTTTTACTTTCGAAATCGGCTGTCAGGATGAAAAATTATAGAAATATTATAAAGTATGGTCACCTGATCTTATAGGGAGGGGGGAAGAGTCGGTAACGCCGAGATACCCCGAGTATAAAGTTTGCAAAGAATATATACGTAAATATTGCGTTTGCGTTTTTAGGGTTCCGTAGCCAAATGGCAAAAAACGGAACCCTTATAGATTCGTCATGTCTGTCTGTCTGTCTGTCTGTCCGTGTATGTCACAGTCATTTATTTCCGAAACTATAAGAAATATAATGTTGAAACTTGGTAAGTAGATGTATTCTGTGAACCGCATTAAGATTTTTACACAAAAATAGAAAAAAAACAATAAATTTTGGGGGTTCCCCATACTTAGAACTGAAACTCAAATTTTTTTTTTCATCAAACCCATAAGTGTGGGGTGTCTATGGATACGTCTTCAAAAATGATATTGAGGTTTCTAATATCATTTTTTTCTAAACTGAATAGTTTGCGCGAGAGACACTTCCAAAGTGGTAAAATGTGTGTCCCCCCCCCTGTAACTTCTAAAATAAGAGAATGATAAGTCTATAAAAAATATATGATGTACATTACGGTGCAAACTTCCACTGAAAATTGGTTTGAACGAGATCTAGTAAGTAGTTTTTTTTTAATAGGTCATAAATTGAAATTAATATCAAATACTCAGGTCTATACTACCATTTACTTATATACCTACAGGTTTGTACGGAACCCTCGGTGCGCGAGTCTGACTCGCACTTGGCCGGTTTTTTTTATATGAGCACTTGTACTGCTGCGCAAACGCGATGGTTACACACTTGGTTTACCACCAAAATCAAAAAGTATTTATTATATCTAGGCCATGATAAGGCACCAAAATGAGTCTACGCCAGGCGGGCCGCACATTTACTGAATGAAAATGAAATTAAATGTAAAATAATTTATAAAAGAAAAATAAAAGAGAATTTATTAGAGAAGCAGTCTAGTTGCTTAAGAAAGAAATGATATACCTATTATGTTTCTTTCATGTATGTTATGTTTCTTTCATAAGTTACTGGACTAGTACCTAGAATATATGTATAGTGCATGTGATTGTTAAGTAACAATGTAAATAATGGTATATGTATGTACGTACAAAACCAACAAAACTGTGAAAGAGTGCACGCCTATGAACTGCAATAACTATTATATTATATTATATTATTTATTTATTATATATTGACGGGCCAGTTGGCGCAGTTGGTTAAGACGTGGAGTCTTAACCTATAGCGCCGCAGGTCGTGGGTTCGATTCCCACGCAGGACATACATTTGTGTGCATGAACATATCTGTATGTCCTGAGTCTGGGTGTAATTATGTATATTAAGTATGTATTTACAAACAAAAAGTAGTATATGTATTATATCAGTTATCTGGTTTCCATAGTACAAGCTCTGCTTAGTTTGGGATCAGATGACCGTGTGTGAGGAATGTCCCAGGATATTTATTTATTATTTATTAATAGTAGTTTGGCGACTTAAAATTAAGAAAAAATGTAAGGTTTTTTTTGGAAATTAAAAAAAAAAGATTTGCCGATATCAGACAAAATAACATAAAATAGTCTGCACAAGCGAAGTCACGGCCAAATCCTTATTTATTATAATTAATTATGTAAGAATAGGAGCGTACTAGCACTGAAAAAGCAGTCATCTTCTTAAACTGCGACTTAAATTGCATCTCATACTAATCCTCTTTTCGGTATTGATTGCAGGCTAACAGAGAACTCCCGAATAAGCTAGAAGTCACGACACTAAGCTCCAAGTGAAGCGAAGCTTTAGAACTAAGCGCCGGAAGTACTAACAGAGAGGCTATCAAGGTGAGTCCGTCCTTATTACGATTTGAGACTCGGATCATAAAACTGGAAGATGTGATTGTGTTATTTCATCGTTATTTTGTTCATTGTTCTATCAAATTTAATATAAATATAATCATCATCATCATCATCATCATCATCATCACCAGCCTATAACAGTCCACTGCTGGACATAGGCCTCACCCAATGCGCGCCATCTCGCCCTATCTTCGGCTCGACGCATCCATTTCCTACCAGCAGCCTTTTGCAGATCGTCACTCCATCTCGCTGGAGGGCGCCCTACACTACGTTTGCCGAGACGCGGTCTCCACTCAAGAACACGTTTTCCCCACCGGTTATCGGTTCTTCGGCATATGTGACCACCCCCTGCCACTTCAGCTTGCTAATTCTATGAGCTATGTCGATGACCTTGGTTCTCTTACGGATCTTATCCTTCAGAGAAACTCCGAGCATAGCTCGTTCCATTGCTCGCTGAGCGACATTAAACTGGTGGACTAGTCGTTCCGTGAGTGTCCACGTTTCGGCTCCGTATGTCATAACGGGTAGGACACACTGGTTGAAAACCTTCGTTTTCAAACTCTGCGGTATGTGTGACGAGAAGACCCTACGAAGTTTCCCAGATGCTGCCCAGCCCAGCAGGATCCTTCTCTTGGCTTCCCTCTCAAATTTGTTTCTACCTAATTGCAGAATCTGCCCGAGGTAGGTATATTCCTGAACAACTTCGAGATGGTGGCCATTTACGACGATTGGTCCCGGATCAATGTGATCATTGATCATGACTTTGGTTTTATCCAAGTTCATGCCTTCAAATATAATAGTTTATAATAATTATTAGGCAATATTTATTCCATAGATATTTAATAAAACAAAAACATAAGATAATACCTGACATATTGAAATTGTTTTATAAATAGAGGTAGAGCATAGCGTTTATTTGCTCAAAGAGCAGCTCGACTGGGGAAGTACCCCTCCATCTTACAGAATACCGCAGCCAAATAACTTAATGTTGTGTTTCTGCGCGTGAGTAAGATTGCCAGAGCTCATTGGGGAGGGGGGAAAGGTCGGTAACACGTGCGCGATGCTTCGTGTGTTAAAAACGCCCATATGGCTACGGTAACCGCTTACCATCAGGTGAGCCGTATGTTTGTATGTTGTACAGAAATGTAAAAACACACCATAGAAAGAATTTGTATTAGTCTAATTTGTGAATTTACGGAAAGTTTGACTTTTAAACATGTAATAACTATTTATTTATCTTTCTTTCTTCTTCTTTCTTTTAAAAATGCAATCTATATTATAGGAAATTTCCTTGAGTATGGCGCTGCTATCGGTTAACGGCAAGGTTCCCAGCAGACTGGAAGCGTTTTAATATGTTTTACATCAATCAATCATGATTTATAATATAGACGTGTCAAAGCCCTTCATGTAGTAGTTTTTATGATCCTAGATTCAAGTTAAGACTATATCTCATCAAGATAGCAAAATTGTTTATTTGAAACGAAGATAGCTTTTAGCTTGTTTTTGTTTTTAAAGCTTCCAGAGCTTTTAAAACAATTAATTATTGCTAACTATTATTTCGCGGAGTTTTGTTTTTTAACGGATGAACGTGCCGATTTTCTGTATAAATTCTATTTTAGTAATAAAGATTTATAATCTGTTTGTTGACTGGCCTATTAGCTGCTTTACCACAGGTCGTGGTGTAGATTCCCAGGACAGACATTTGTGTGCATATAAATAGGTATGTTCTGTGTCTAGGTGGAAACTGTATTAGCATGGTTTATGTAATTTGGTTTCCAGCATACAGGCTCATTTTTTTTTCTCTGGTTGAAAATTTCACCCTATTTCCAACAACAACAGTTCCAAACAGTTACATAGAACACATTATAAATTAATAGATATAAGTACCTAGATAATACATAATTTGCACCGACACAGCATTGACTGAAAATACTAGACTTTTACTATACAGGTGAAAATTTTAGATGGATAAGAAAGGGCTGATACCATAAGGGATATTCCATAGTAAATGTCAACCTTGCTCGATCATAATGTATGACAAGTAAAATTTTTTTTTGAGAATTCGGTGTTGTTCCCATTGTAAAATTTGTTCAGAATGACTAACCCAACATAGGTTTCGAAATTATGCCATCTCGAAATGTCCACCCAGTATAATGTTTTTACTTCACATTACAAGCATAACTATTACCTACGCGTTTTTATTAACAAGTTTGAAAAACAAACTTAATGTCTGTTTGTCCGTTCGTACAGTAAACACACGGTTCACAGCACATGGCTTTCGTGTCTTCTGTACATCATGTTTGTAGGTACTACAGCTATTATGAGAGCTCTAAAAAAACAGTCACGTTCAACAACCACCACGGTAACTGTGGACATTTTTATTATCTTACTTATTTATTATAAATTAGCTTCCGCTCCACAGTTTTACCCGCTTTGACGAAGGAACTAATGGTTTTTACGTGAAAAAATATTCTATATTATTGCAGGAATCTTTTTATGTGACAAGTATCATCCGAATCCATGAGAGTCACAAATATCCAAACTTTCGCATCTCATCATAACAACATCAAAACTTTTACATCTTTACTTGTTTTTGTCTTAAATATTATATTTTTTATTTTATTTTTTATAAGTAACTAGCTGCCCAGCGCGACTTAATTTGCGTGGTGTCCTACCCTATGTCCTACCCTAACCTATTTTTTTCCGTGAGAACCTTCTACAATGTATTAAAAAACTTTTAAAAAATCGGATTAATTTTTATATAAATATAGATTTTAATTTTCCAAGTTTCCGGTCCTTCTCAGTAGAAGGCTGACTTTGAAACAAGGGGTAAGTTCTTTAGCTTCGATATTCATATAAATATGTTTAATAATAATATAATAATGAGTAATAAGCCCTCTGTTCTTGAGCTGAAACTGAAAAAATGAAACTGCGTCCATCCCTAAACGGTTTTATTATTTTACTATCAATCGAATAATTAACGCAACATAAATAAAAAAGGTTCTTGTCCCGTGATCAATAGTTTCTGATAAAAAAAAAACTTATAAATTCCCTTTCCATCCATCCATAGATTATTAATAATTTATACTTTAAAGACATTGTATCTGTCAATCAAATCAAATATGTACAATATTCCCTCGGGCCTTATGAATAATACCAACACGAAATTCCCATAACTCATGACAGGTCCCAATGAATAATCCATATAAAACTTCCTTAATAAGTTCAAAGTTCACAGCTACTAGGGTCACATCATAATTGAGTGGAGCGGTCGTACTTGACCTTTTAAATAGACGCGCTAAGACCGAGTCTAATTTTACATGAATTTACTTCTGGATATTATGTTGAGTTTTACGGACGCAATTTGTAAGACTTTTATTATTCGTAGTTGTAAGACGTATAGAATAATTGTGATATGTCTATAAGACAAAAATTAATCGAATTTATGTGGACACCGCATGGTAATGGCAAGTCATGGCAAGATTCAAACTAATCGAGTGATTTGTATGAAACATTTATTTTTGGTGTTTGAATTCCCTTCAATATATAATAATCTATACCATATTAGCACTTATATAATTAAGCTGATGGGTTTATTTGTTTGTTTTAATGATGTCATTTTGTTTATGATAAACGTATTTAAATAACAATTCAATATGATGTACAACTTAACATGTTAAAATTTCAAAAGAATTTAAAATAAATTTATAAAATTAGGCCCCCTCGGCATTGTTCCGAAGATGCTGGCAGCATTTCCTCGCTGTATCGCAATGCTGATAGATGCGTTGTGCGAAGAAGCTGCCAGCTCTTCGGTCCCCAGTGGTGACCACTAATCTTTTGTTTGTTTAAACGAGCTATTTTGCGAAGCTACATTATGTCCGAGTGTTATGAGTGCGTATAAAGCAAAATAACATATCTTAGAATTGAAATTTACCAAAGTAAATAATATTAAAATTTAAAAATATTTTTATATGAGTATTTTCATAATATACGCGAGGGTTCTGTCAGAGCAAAAACATAATGGAATGAAAATTCTAATAATAATATATTTTCTTTTTCATTCGTACATGGTGTATCTAATTAAGACAAAAAATCGATAAATAATATCACTAACTTAATACCTAGGGCTAATACTAACGATTTTTTAAAATATTCTATAGGTACTTTACAAGTTTTTTAAATTAGAAGCGCTTAGTTCATTTTTGTTCCGCGAAATACGCTATCTCCGTCTCATGCCACGCGAATATTAGACTTAAGTTTGTTTCATCTGACATTGCCATATTTTACTGGCTTTATACGCCCTCTTAGGTTACTTTTATCCCGGGAACTCGGGTGAAACCACGGGTGACAGCTACTATTTAATAAACTCAGCATTTTTCAGCGCAATTAAAATATTCTGCTGTCAAAATAGTCGTTTCGATCGTCTTATAATAATGTTTTACTTTTAGTCCTCTTAAAAAACGTTAGTGATTCTACCAATAGGTCAGTTAAATACTTTTATTGAAAAACTTTTTTTTTATACGACGTTGTCGGTCAACAAGCCTGATGGTAAGCGGTACCTTAGCCGTATGGACGCTTGCAACACAGGGCGCATCACTCACGCGTTACCGACCTTCCCCCTCCCCGATACGCACTAGCGACCTAACTGACGCGCAGGAACACGACAAAATTATTTGTCTGCGGTATTCTGTAAGGTGGAGGTACCTAATTCCCCAGTCGAGCTGCTCTTCTAGCGAATGAACGCTACGCTCTACCTCTCAATGTCCAAAAGGACAAAGATAACAAAACAAATATATACTTTTATACCCAATACCCCGAAGTAACCTAACCATTGTAAATTCACTGGGTGTCTCGAGAGCTCGTTACGTCGATGCATCCCTGCGGAAAACTTACATCATGACAAAATTGAGTTTTTATTTTCTACACGTTCATATTATTATGAAGTGGGAATAATATTTCCATCCTTGCACTATCACTAGAGATGGCACCGTAAGAGTGTTTTGATTAATATTCAGATAGTGTCATGGGAAATCATTATAAGAAAGAAAAACTCATTTCATGAAAAAACAACAAAAGTTTTTTTACATGTTTATTACAAAAGTGCTTCGGAAAGTACGTAAAGCCGTTGGTCTCGGTTATCACTTTCTTATTGTATTATTGTGATAGTCGTTAAGCTTGTTGGAGGCTAGGCGGCTTGAAAGCTCCAACAGTCGGTTGACCAGTCTACCTCTACCGATCCGCAGTGGGCACGCCTGGTAGAGTATCTGCCCATTCCCTTTCACCCTGATTTGTAAAAGGAGGCCTGTGCTCAGCAGTGGGACATTATAGGCTGATGATGTTACAAATTAACAAGATTTTTTTCAAGTTTTTTTAATTCGTATAGGTAGTAAAGTAAACGAGTATGTTCCTATTTACCATCAACAATACTTCGCGGTAATATCTTAATTAAGAGGATAACAATATTATAATTCTATTAGTAACTCGCTAGCTAATGCGCCTGTTTTCTTTCGACGCTCGTTATGGCGTGTTTACAGAAGCCAGAGTTAGATGTGGAATTTATCCGTAACTTAATTAGTCACTCACAATCCTGGAGGAACAAGGATATGGTAGTCTATACTTAAAATAGCAACATAAACTATGGGTTGTTTTGATTGGGATCAGACAGCTGTGTGAAGAATTTTATTTATTGAAGAGAATTGAAACTATCTTTTGTTTTTCAAATCATCTTCCAGGATTTGTTCTGTCAGCTTCCAAATTGGGTATTTAATACCATGAAGGGCTGATTTCCAATGGCCAGGTAAGCTTAGTAGTATCTGGCTGTTAATTTGAATAAGGACAGTTTTTTTTATTATATTATTAAGCTCACTTGCGTCAACCTGGTTACGTTACTAGCGTACGGCCAAAATCAAAATCAAACAGTAATTTATTCAGTTTAGGCCCTGGTAAGGGTAAGGCACTTATGAACGTTAAATTGGTACATAAAGTTGAATTTACCACCGGTTCGGAATACACTTTAACTGAGAAGACTCCGGCAAGAAATACATGCCTGCATACTAGTACAGTAACCGGCATGAGTCGTGAGCACAATCTGACACCTGCGCACTGCGCAGTAGTAAATTTTTCGGTCTGTTTGGCGGAATGAAAAAGGGGCGGGAGCGCCGAGCTGCACACGATTGGTTCGTCAGTCGATGCTCATCGTCTATTAGATTCTTGCGGGTCATTTGGCTACTTTAATTCGGCCAAAAGTGTACATGCGCGAGCTGGCCCCCACTACTGCCTATCTGTGCTCACGACTCGTGCCTTATACTGTAATCGGCTAACGTAGCTATATGGACGTTTGCAATATACGGGGCATCACTCACCCGTTACCGACCCATCACCTCCCCAATGAGCTCTGGCGACCTTACTCACGCGCAGGAACATAACATATTTGGCTTTGATATTCTGTAAGGTAGAGTGGAGAGCTACTTCCCCAGTCGAACTGCTCTTTGAGCGAATAAACGCTACGCTCTACCGCTCCTAAACACAAACATTTATTTAGGACTGAAAATACACATTAAACATGTGTGTAAATATAGAAATGTCATGGAAGTTAATTTTTTGGGTATTATATACAAAGGTTGAACCAAGGGCTGTGTTTTGTGAAACAGGCCACGGAAAGGCACCGTATGTAAGTGATTCTAACCAAGCAAAATATGGCAAGCATGGCGATCTGATCCCAAATTAATTCTCTCACATCTCATCTGGTACCTACTCAACCAGGGGATACTCTGGCGGCGTGACCTACCACAGATGGTCCCTGACGCCTCGTAAGGGGCTGCCGGGAATATTGTGCCTTATTTATACCTTAGGGTCAATATAGGTGGCCACTATGACGATGACAGTAGATAAAAGGAAGGATTTGATCCCAAATTAAGCAGAAACTGTGGTATGGAAATTGGGAATAATCAAGTAGGTAAACAATTGTTTCTTGTACGTTTAATTTTATTTTATTTTATTTTTATTATTTGTTATTATAGCAGCAATAGAAATACACATTCTGTGTAAATTTCAACTGTCTACCTATTACGGTTCATGAAATACAGCCCGCTGAACCCTAAAAACTATATATTACTGATTTCAAGTTTCCAAATAATTAGATCACACTCAGGCTCAGAATAAACAAACGTCATGCACAAAAAATGTATTGTAAAAAAAAAAAATTGGGTGGGTGAGCGCCAAACCTACGACCGTTGGCGTGTCAGGGGATCTTACCAACCACGCCAACTGGCCTACATCAAAAGTAAAGTACATTACAATTCTTCTTGACAGTTCGGATTCTCACCTCTCGTTTTTTATGAACCGCCATATTAAAAACCTAATGACTCCATTGTGCTTATCTAAATAAGTTTTCATTGTACTCCTAACTAATTATCGTCTCAAGATTTTTGCATTGTCTTCACTAGAGTACCGTATCTAGGATGGGAAAACGGATGGATTACTTTTTAGTGTTCCGTAACCCTAATTATGTAGATAGAATAACTAATGCGCTAACGGGAACTTTTCAATACCACAAGTTTCTATTTTCAAATTATTTTTTTCTTTTTTATGAATAAAGAAAATTATTGGTTGGCAGATGCACGCAAAGCACGGCTAACTATATCAGTTTATTCGTCTGTCACAATGGCTAAGTATATCCCAGTACAACGTTCAACAGGTATTATAAGAACTTGAAACTTCTTTCCAATCATAAAAATGTGGTCTGTAAGAAACTCGGTATCTAATAAGCTTCCGCTAATCGACACACAGCGCCCTCTATATTCGTAACACGAAAACAAAGAATAATGGAACACAAAACGCGGCGAACTACCGGGCATTACGCCTTAATTCATTAATTTTACAAATTATTACACACACTAAAATACACCTTATTTTTGAGCAGCTAAAGTTATAATTCCAATATGAGAGATTTTAACTAACTTTGCGCAAGCCAACTTCAGTGTTCCTAAAGGGGTTGTCATAGAAACTGTAAAGTACTGCGCGCGCATCACTCACACTAAAGCTAAACCAACACACGCTAACATTTTTCCCCTTATTGTGTGAGCGAGATAGATAACGGCGTACAGTCGATAACACATACCAATTCGATACCGAAATAGAATGGTTATTCATTTCAAATGTCGTTCCTTAATTTTTTCAATTATAACGTCGTTTCTAATGCCAGCCAGTGGCAGAGAATTCTATTTTTGAAAATATTATTTTGACCAAGTAAACGTTGTTATTGTTTCTTAATTATGCCTTTTCTAAT
Organism: Achlya flavicornis; assembly: GCA_947623365.1. Lineage (NCBI taxonomy): Eukaryota > Metazoa > Arthropoda > Insecta > Lepidoptera > Drepanidae > Achlya > Achlya flavicornis. The sequence continues at coordinate 14,020,805 of OX392479.1, forward strand.
GCAGTGTACGCGCTCTGTCTCTTACTACGCTACTCGTACTATATTACACGTTACAGTAATTTATGTGTGCGTGCTTTATACCACAGATTCTGCGCTATGGACCCCAGTATACTCGCAGCCATGGACAAAGAGGCACTGAAAAAGCAGATCGAAAACATGAAGTACCAAGCGTCTATGGAACGCTGGCCACTATCTAAAAGCATTGCAGCGTGAGTAAATTCTTTATTAATTCAAATTCAAAATAAAAGAACGTGTAGTGACGTCATACGTGAAGTGCATTTAGGCCGTTCGCTCGGGAGTGGTACCTAGTGGATGTGTTATACGAATTTGGTGCTTTTTAACAACGACATGAGGTATAAAATTGATTGGATTGCAAGTGAGACGGGTAGGCGTCTGTCGTTTTACAGATTATGTTTTTTTCAGTTCTCAGGCACCTGAAACCTTGGCTATTAAGCCCTGTTTAATTTTGATCGTCGGTTTCAATGTTTTTAACTAGCGTATTCTTTTTTTAATTTACAAATCAATATTGATTTTGTCATAACTAAAAACGGACCCTGAACGATAAATAATTACGTTCATATTTCGTTGGCGATATATGAAAGAAACCTCACGTCATGAAAACAAAGTTCTTTCCGCCATTGCAGTATTTTTATGTTTGTGTGTGCCACACTATTTAATATTTTTACTAATTTTGGCACAACGTGAAAGTGACATTCTTCAGCATCAGCTTGCAAATTTGGCTCGTAATGGCTAGTTTGGTAAAGCCATTGTCTTTCCTTGACTATTGGACTTTGGTTTACCTAGATACTTTGACGTTTGTGTCTTATTGTTTCATGGGAAAAAAACTTTAAGAATTACATTGTTTATTTTTCATTATTGAATATTTTAACGATGACGTATTATGATGTTTTTTTCATTCTTTGTTTTTTTAATATCATAATTTTTAGTATCGTCTTAAAAATGAATACGACTAAAATTATATTATGAATGAATCTGTATTATACTGCAAAATTAGCAACTGATTTTCTGCTGGCATACCTATGCCATATAAAGTACCTGCTTTACCTACAAACATCTGAGCATAGTGATTGAAACAAGGAAACATTAATTTAATTGTCAATAAATTTATACAAATAATAGTAGTTAAGTACTACCTATCGCAAGTTCACAACGTACCTATGTGATAATAATAGTTTATTTAAACATAAATTATCAAATAATTGCATTTTAATTTATTACAACAAAATCAATACGAAAATAATTCTTACAAAAATAAAGATGCTCGTAAGCAGGCTTTTATTGTTGCAAAATATTGCTACAATTTCAGAAATAAACAATAATTAAGCATTATTTTTTGTATGCCCTTGTGGTAAGATGTAGACTGTATTGTAGAGGTTTTTAAAAAAAAAAAAACGTACAAAAGTAAGATCTATAGGGTGACTGGTATTTAGTAAACGAGACACGCATGATTGTACTCATGATAACAAACAACTTTCCCAAAGAATCTTTTTTTTTTAATTAGCACATGACCCCATACTATTAAGTACCTAACAAACGTAAGAATACACCATCAGCTTATATTTAATTTAGTTTTTTAACGTACAGTCGATAACACATACCAATTCGATACCGAAATAGAATGGTTATTCATTTCAGATGTTTTTTCAATTAAAACATCGTTTCTAATACCAGCCTAATCTAATAATATTTTGACCAAGTAAACGTTGTTATTTTTTCTTAATTAAGCCTCAAGCGTTTGTTTCTTTGGGAAAGTCGTTTGTTATCATGAGTACAATCATGTGTCTAAGTATCGTTTACTAATTACCAGTCACCCCATATAATGTAACCTACAGTCCACAAATAAATATTCTTACCCTTATCATTCTTTCATGTCTTCATCTAAGCGATCCATATACTCTCACGCATGACAGGCTCGTATGGATACCTTCTGTAAAGCAAAGCAGTGTTTACGAACAGGGGGTCAAGTATGCTATTCATTTAACATAATTGTTTTCGAAGCTATTGAATCAGTAAAATACCAAAACTGACAATTCTGTCAATTCTTACACCAGTGATATTTCATTGGAACACAACTTTTAATGTCACACTTAATGGGCCCCAGGGCCTACCATACACTTTTTATAGTGATGCATGATGCACGATAGACCGATCATCGTTGTCAATCAATCAGCCAATAGAATAGCAAAAAATACGTCTCGTCAGTTTTGCTGCAATTCTATTGGTTAATATTTGACAACTTCTTCTTTGTCCTCGCCTTTTCCCATTACGCGGGGTCGGCTTTCCCAATCATGCGACGCCATTTATTTTGGTTAATATTTGACAACGATGATCAGATTATCGAGTATAGCATCTAGTGGTACCTAGGCCCTCTGAATTGTCTTTCTGTCAAATGTCTTCAATGCATTTTTACGCCCTTTGATACACACAAGATTCAAGGGGCCTTCTACGAAATACGATACACGTTTGTTCGGTCATCGTTGACAAATTAGCCAATAGAATTGCATAAAATGTACGTCTCATCTGCGTTGCTGTCATTATATTGATTACGATGATTGGACTATCGTGTATCGTTCGGTAGGTTGTAGATCCTCTGTTCAGGGGCCCAAGTCTGCTATTTCAATTGTGTTCCAATGAATTTTCAGTGGTGTCAAAATTGTGACATTTTACAGTTTTGGTAGTCTACTAACACAATAGCGTCATAAAGGCGCCATAATAGCTTTCCGATGATATTCCACTGAAACTACAATCGTGCCACAATGATCTTGTAGTTGTCAGTTTTGACAGTTTTTGTATAATGAAGAAGAATTAGTAGACTGCGCACATCGGCTCAACGATAATAGAATTTTAATAGTATCGTGTCAGTATGACATTTTAGCAGACTTGGTCCCCAGGTTGAGTAGAATTAATAAAGGATAATAGGATAATAACCGGCAAGATTTCTTGCTAGATGCAATTTATATTGCCAGTTAAGAGATTATACACAAAGGATTTCTAATCTCTATACTACTATCATTCAATTATAATTGAATACCGTCACAAGTATTTTCATGTTTTTTTCCTTTGCCAGGCAATTATGAGGCTTATGTAAATAATTTAAAATATATTTTAGCTTATATGCTTTGATTAAGGATACATCCAGATAGAGTGTCGCAGCTGTGCACGCGTCGATAAAAATAGGCTCCAACTGTTAGGGGCTAAATACAATAAAAATAAATAAAAATGCAAAATAATGTTCAATATTTAAATTTCTCCCGATTTAAATTGGAATATTTCAACAACTACTACCATTATGAACGTCACTATGACAAGCAGAATGACGCAGAGGGAGCGTAAAACGTAGCTGTTACGCGCAGCAGCCTATAAAAGTTGGCCTGTTTTATATATTATTAACGGAGACGAAAACATTTGGAGAATCTCCTTATATTGTCTCGTTTTCTTATGCTAAGCAGATTATGTTTCGTAATCTCAAATTCAAAATTAGGATTAAATCCTACAATTATAAATGTACAAAAATAATCGGATCACACTGGATTAAGCTGAATAAATTTTGATTTCCACACGCTGAAATAAAACATATAGGATATAGGTATATAGGTATGACCAAGGGGCAGAATTATTATAGTTACAATCTTCTGCTTTTTTTTATACCACTATGGTGGCAATAAGCATACGGCCCGCCTGATGGTAAACAGTTACCGTAGCCTATGGACGCTTGCAAAACTATGGGTTTCTGGGGTAACTCGCGCTTTGCCGACCCTGAAAAAATCAAAAAGGGTTTTTTGAAGAACCCCATCCTGTACTAATTTTAATTTGACACATAATTTTTCTTTACGAGCTCAATTTTCACTCATTCAATTAATCAACTCAGAATTTAAAAAAACTAATAATTCGAAACATTAAATTGGCACGTCAAAGTATGCAGTATTGATTCAGAATTGTCTACGACTGGCTAAATACCGTCTGCAGTGACAACTTCGTCAAACTTGCAGTATTATAAAACACTATTATATTACTAAAGCTTGGGTAAAGGCTATTTATTGCATTTATTGCTAGCGGGAAGGAAGGTACGATTTTTGTTCCCATTTTAAGTTAAAAAAAAATCTTATTCAAGAGTAATATGTACATGTATCTTAAACTAGCTTCCCGCTTCGCGACATTTCACCCCCAAGGGGTTGAATTTTGGAAAACCCCTTATATAAAAACACTATGTGAAAAATGTACAGTTTCAAAAATGCACAACGACAATATTATAGGTTTTACTTCTGCCGGCACTCCCGGAGTGCAACCCGTTGTTTTTTTTTTCACTAAGTTCAGGCCCATTAATACTACTAGTAGGTATATTCAACATATTTGTGCCGCAATTAGTATGTATGTAGGTACATATTCCATTTTTAAAATGTTTATTCAAAATATGTCAAAATAAGTAAACGATCCTTCTCTACTGTTTCAGTTGTGTACATTATTTTTCATCAATGTTGCCAATAAATAATGATCGTCGATTTAAACGATGCTTACCACACCTTCGACTATAAACAGACTTTACTAAAATAAACATAGTTCAGAGTTTCGCTGCGACTTGGGCGGGATATTGGCTTTATGATAATTGTATACGTGATAAAATCGGTATGGTATAACAGCTGTTTGATTCAGTTTCCGTTTTTTTTAAAAACAATACAAAGTCCTCATTTAAGACGTATTGGTAATTGGTATGAAAATATTTCGATAAAAAAAATCTAAATTAAGAATGCACTGAAAAGACTTAGGAAGAAAATAATGAAATAGTAGAATTTTCATATATTTAAAACGTAGATTAACTCTCATTCTGTCATGCTTATAAAAGATTCCGATTCTGACCGTCGCACTGCACGGTCGCTTTCTTGCGCTCCTGCGCTGCCCGGTCCGTTTCCGCGAATTTTCGCTTTGTTCGCCCACTCACTGGCTCTGCCTTTGTTTGCGCCTACCTGGCATTTTTCGTCGCGAACGTACTCGCTCACCTTTGTGGCATTGTTTAAGTTCTTGTTAGCGCTAATAGTTTGTTCCTGACGTATCGTCAAGCAAACTATTTGGTTGCGAGCGAGTATCTTTCTCGGTACTGCGTTGGTGTGTGTGTCACTCGTACCGACCCCTATATCAAGCATTTATTCACCGCGTGTATTTTTCAATACGCGTTGGTGTTTATTTGTCTTGTTGTTTCTATTGTCTGACCGACACGGTGACACTTCGTGTATTTTTCAATACGCGTCGTGTTCATTGTTGTTTCTGAGACATACTAATCGTCTACCACCTAAAATCCACGACTTGCTGTGGTAACCAACGGAAACCTAACGGTGACAACGTAAGTTGGTTAGCGGGCCCCGGGCGCTTTGGTGTTTTCCCTTAAGGAACACACAACCCGGACGGGACTGGACCAGTCGGCCTTGGGGGCTTCCCTAGTCGACCCCAGTTAGCGTTAGGCAGGGACGTAGGAACTCAGCCACAACACAAGATCTGTGGCGGAGGTTACAAGCTTAGGGCACACCCTAGGGCCTACTCACCTCCCAACCTACACCCGGTTGGGAGTTGTACTACACACACCCGGGAAAACCCACCCGGGGAGGATAGGAGTAGGAACCGTAGCTAGGGCGATTGCCTGGAGTTTCTTGTAACTTCTTCTCCCAGGAACGCACCGCGTTTGAAGTTACAGTAGTGTACGTCTTAGCCTAGGCCCCGGCCGCAAGGCCAGGCTGGTCACTATGGCCAGCCAACCCCAGAACACCCTGTCTCTTGAGGACATCCTCGCCGATGAGGATGCCGTAATTTACCTCACCTGCCACTTTCCGGACAGGTCCCTCCCCCCCTCCACTCGTCCACCCTCTCGCGCGGACTCCGTGATGTCGACCCAGTCGACTCCGGAAGTCCGCGACAACACCGAGGCTGTCCCATCAGGACAAGCCCCTCCCTCCCCAACTCCAACTCCCTCTGACGATCTCACAAGATCGTCAGTCTACAACAAGACTAGGACGTCAGTTTCTACTGACTCCTACACGTCCAATGAGGCCGCCAAGTCCTCCTCCGCCTCCTCCTCCTCCTCCCCTGCCTCCACCGACACTAAGTCGGCAAAGGCCGTCCCTCTAATTTCCACCACCACCACCACCACCCAACTAGAGGCTCCCGCCACTGTTGCGAACCCCTCCTCGTCTTCCGAGGAGGACTTCGTACCAGTGGAGAGCAAGAATGGCAAGCGCAAGCGAGCCAAGCAAGCCTCCGCCAACGAGGCTGCCGCCAAGGCCCTCAAGCAGGCCCCCTCTCCCGTCCCTGGCCCTTCAGCGAACGTGTCCATTCCCATGGACACAAGTAGCGTTCGCGAACCTCTTCGCATCCCCCCTCGTCCTAACAGGCATCAGCATCCTCCTAAGAATGCTAAAAATGATGCTGCCCCTCCCCCAATTTTCATTCAAGACAAGTCCAAATGGACTCTTGTCTCTGGCTGGTTCTCCAGCCACCATATTAATTATACCTCCGCCCGTCCCACCGAACATGGCATTCGGGTCGCAGTTACTGCGCCTAATGACCATAGAGCTTTCACTAACCTCCTCAAGGAGAGAAAGGTGTCTTTCCACACCTACTCTCTCCCTGAGGAGCGTGCCACCCGCATAGTTATTAAGGGCATGCCTTCCGAGGTGACAACCGAGGAAGTGAAGCAGTCCCTCAGCGACCAGGGTATCCCTGTCCTCGCTGTCCATCGCCTTATGCGAGGTCGCTCAAAGACCGTCCCCCTCAACATGGTTGTAGTAACCATGGAACCCGGGCCGGCGAGCGACCGAATCCACAATCTAAAGGCCATATGCCAACTGACGGACTGTGTGCTGGAAAAGCCACACAGGACCGGATTCCCGTCACAATGCCACAATTGCCAACTCTATGGCCACTCCGCCAGGCACTGCTACGCACCTCCAAGGTGCGTAAAGTGCCTAGGCAACCACCCCACCAGGGAATGCGAACGCAACCCTGAGCCCACCCTTAATTCTGAGCCCCCGAGCTGCGTCCTTTGCCAGACGCAAGGGCACCCCGCTAACTATCGCGGGTGCTCTAAAGCTCCCCGGCCAAAGGCTACAACATCAGCCCGGCCCAATAACTCCACGCGCACCACCGCGCCTCCCCCTGATCCCGCTCACACGAGCTTGAGACCCGCTTGGGACTTAAACTCCCCTAGGGAGTTCCCGCCCACTCGGACTAAGTCCACGCCCACCACGGCAGTTTCACCTGCCCCCATTCCCGCACCCACTCCCTCAGTCACTCAAGCGCCCGCCCCTATGGCCGCGCAAACCACGCCCCTTCCGCCAAAACCCGCCGCCGCCGCCGCCGTCCCTAAACAGCAACGCCGCGCAATCCCCCCGCCTAGCTGCGGGGCCCAAATTCCTCCACTAAACGAGGATGCGGACTTCGCTCTGGTGGAGCGTTTCGCCCGTCTTTTTGATTTTAACGAGATCCGGAATCTCGCTGAACAAATCCGCGAAAAAGAGGGCGACGGACTCGCCCTCTTCTCCATCGGGTTGCGCTATAGTGCCATCCTGACGTCCCTTTCCACCTTCAAATGTAGCCCTCTTAATGGATAATACGGCAACGTGTAGGACCAAACCGCGCTCCCTTAGAATAGGGTATTTCAATGCCGATGGCTTGAGACATCAACGCGATGATGTTTCAGAATTCCTGAAACATCATCGCCTTGATGTATTCCTAGTTCAGGAGACATTCCTCAAACCCTCTATGAGGGATCCCAAAATTGCCAACTATCTGTTAGTTCGCAACGATAGGTCTGACGCTACCCTTGGTGGTACTCTCATTTATTACAAAAAGTCCCTATATTGCTCCCCAATGGATCCGCCCCCCTCTCTCACGTGCATTGAGGCCTCGGTCTGTAGGCTCGGCATGACTGGACATGAGCCAATCATTCTGGTCTCAGCCTACATTTCCCCGTCCCGTGTCAACACTTCCTTCAGAAGTGATCTAGAGTGCATTTTTGGCCTCGGTAACGCAGTCATTTTGGCGGGCGACCTGAACGCTAAAAGTGTACTCTGGAACTGTAACGCGAACAACCCCAGAGGTCGAATCTTAGAATCCCTCCTGTCGCCTCTCGACATCGACATCATTACTCCCCTCGAACCGACCCACTTTCCTCATCAACAAGACCTCAGACCCGACATACTCGATGTGGCACTGTTGCGCAATGTAAACTTACGTTTGCATGACGTATCAGTGCACCACGAACTGACGTCTGACCACCGACCTGTGATCTTAGAGTTTACTCCGCGCACAGGTCCCCCAGATCCAGGTCAACCCCCTCCTACTAAAATCTCCACCAATTGGGACAGACTAGGCGAACGCCTCAAGTCCACCGATTCCGTCCATCTGAATCGTATCCCGGATAACATCGTCACCGCGGACGAGGTTATCGGCGCGATCGACTCACTCACCACTCACGTGCAATCGGTCATTACCGATTGCTCTCGGACAGTGCCAGCGGAGACTCACCTCCGTTGGCAACTGCCCGATGACGTACGTGAGATGAGGAGGGAGAGGAACGCCGCCATACGGGCTTTTGACTCTTTTCCCTCTGAACGTAACCGCGCCCGCATGCGCGCTCTCCATCGCGCCTTCAAGGTCCGCATCGAGCAAATGCGTGATGCTCGATGGGACAAGACCCTTGAAGAGTTAGAACCCTCCCATCTTGCCTTTTGGAAGCTTTCCCGTGCCCTTACCAAGGACACGATAGCCCCCATGCCACCTCTCATTAGACCCAATCACCCCTTGCCCGCCTTTGAAGACGAGGACAAATCCGAATGCCTCGCCGAAAGTCTCGAGCTTCAATGCACGCCCAGTACTCTTCCAGTAGACCCCAGTCACTTGGAGAAAGTCAACTCCGAGGTCACGCGTAGACTCACTCTGCCCATACCTCCCGTGTCTCCCCCCCCCCCGCCACCACCAGAGGCTCCCCCCTCCTCCGCAAGGAGGAGGCGGCGTGTCGCCGCTGATGGTGAGGAGGAGGAGGATGAAGACCCCCTTCCTCCCGTGACCCCTGATGAAGTTAAATCGATCATCAGAAAACTCCACCCTCGAAAAGCCCCGGGCTCGGACAAAATCACTAATAAAGTGATCAAACTGTTCCCCGCTCAGCTCATTTTCTTATTAACGTCCATTTATAATGCGGCCCTAATGTGTAACTTCTTCCCACCTCAGTGGAAGGAAGCTCACGTTATTGGGATCCACAAACCAGGCAAACCCATGTCCGAGCCCTCCAGTTACCGTCCCATAAGTCTGCTCAATGTATTGGGTAAGATTTATGAGAGACTCATCCACAACCGTCTCAAAGCATATGCCGATGCTAACCATTTACTTCCGAACGAGCAGTTTGGTTTTCGAACTAAACACTCGTGTGTTCAACAAGTCCATCGTATTGTTGAACATATCTCTCACCATTTCCAACAATCCAATAGTATGACTGGGGTCCTGTTCTTCGATGTTGCAAAAGCATTCGACAAAGTGTGGCACAATGGTTTAATTTTTAAACTATTCACCCTAGGTGTCCCACATAGGCTCGTACTCATCTTACGAGACTTTTTGTCGAACCGCCACTTTCGATATCGAATAACAGGCGCCCTGTCGTCCCCTCATCCCATCTGTGCCGGAGTCCCCCAGGGCTCGGTACTCTCCCCATTATTGTTTCTATTATATACGAGCGATATCCCCAAATTTAATGACTCAGTACAGCTAGCTCTGTTCGCGGATGATACCGCAATCTACTGTACTAGTCGCACCACCAAGGCCATAGTGTCCCACCTCCAATCCGCAGCAGACGCCCTAGGCGCATGGTGTAGGAAATGGAGGATTGAGATAAATCCCGCCAAAAGTCAAGCGGTCCTATTCCATAGGCCGTTTAGACGAAAAATCCCCCCCTCAGTAAAGTCTGTCACCATGTTCGGCGAACCGATCCCTTGGGAGAGGCAAGCCAAATACTTAGGTGTCATCCTCGATGATCGATTGACCTTCGGGCCCCACATTAAAAAGGTGCGCGCGCGCGCCTATTTCGTGATGGGACGCCTTCATTTCCTTTTAAATCGCAGGTCTAAACTTGCCTTAAAAAGCAAGGTTAGACTGTATACTGCGTGTATTCGCCCCATATTCTCTTACGCATGCGCTGTATTTGCACACGCATCGCAAAAGCGGATCCATAGTCTCCAAGTTTTGCAAAACCGTTTCATGCGCAAGGCCACGGGTGCCCCGTGGTTCTTGCGCAATGAAAACCTCCACCTCGACCTGGGCCTCCCCACGGTCCGTCAATTTTTCAAACGCGCTTCACGCAGATTCTTTGACACTGCTGTCAATCATAGTAATCCGTTAATCGTTAAGGCGGCTACCTACACGCCATCCCGTATGTCCAATGTCCGCCGGCCGAGGCACGTCCTCACCGAGCCCGATGATCCCACCACCTTAGCTCAGCTCGAAGCTTCGGAAGCTCGTCGTAATTCAACACACAATACAGATGCGAACCGCGGTGACCGTTCACCTCGTTACCGACCTCGTCGTCGAGGTCACGCGCCGCGACTCCCAACTCAGTCTCGTCGTCCCCCACTTGTTATTGCTACGGCAACTCGACAAGCGGCCCGAGCCGCCAATAATAATACGCTTCCCTAGATATAAATAAATAAATAAATCATCAAAGATTTCAGTCAATTCCCTCCCCTCGGTAACAGCCCTGAGCCGAGGTTCGGCCCCAACTGGGGCACCCTCAGGCCTTGTTACCTAATCATAACTACGGTTGAGAGCTAGCTCGCCGACTTGTCCGGGTAAGGGTACTAAGGCCAAATTTTGGGCCCGTACCTTCATGTCCATTCAAAAAAAAAAAAAAAAAAAATGCTTATAAATTTCTTTTGCTGGCAACATTTCTTATAGACAGTTTTCACGATTTAAGTGGCAAGTGATCCTTAAAGTGCCAATAATTGGGTACTTTACCCTATTTAAAAAAAGTATTTATTGAATGCAAACAGGGTTATTTTCCTTACTGACACTGGTCCTATCTTAGTTTAAACTGAATGATATAGAAGTATATACCTGGGCCAGTAGACAAGATGGTTATCGACAATCGTCATCGTTAGTAAACGATCAACCTTTGTATGGGGGGCTGATGTAGTCTTCGGATTTCCCCTTTCAGATTGATACCCTTTTTGTTACACTTTGTATATTTGTCTCTAAATAATAGTTTTAAAAAGACTGAAACTGAATTATTTATTCTCAATTGATATATTCAAGACAATTTTACTTCAATCAAGAAAAAATTTTGAAATTGAAAAATTGAAAATAGAAACAATATTCTTGTGTCTAATTTGGATACGAAAAAATTGTTTACCAGAAAGAATTCCATAATTCTTAAGTTAAGACATTATTTTTACTTCTAGTAAATTTGAATTTTTCTGTTTTGTGGTTTTTTCAAAAACCAATGACGTTTTTTTTAATTGATGTTATATAATGTTAGTAGACCATGGTCTGAACAACGTTTGTTCTAGTGTTAAAACGAATAAAAAGTCACCGTGTAAAAATGTAAATGCAAACACGACAGTACACCATGCAACCTTCCGAAACGGTATTAGATTCAAAGCATTTATAAATGCCTGCGAAGGTCTATTTAATAATATAAATGGGACTTTAAATTTCGACCAATCGCGACCGATACAGACATATAAGAAAACGTTTACTAAAGTATTTTTTTTAACTCAGGATTACACAGAGCTCTCATTACCTCCCTTCCTGTTTTAAATGAGTCACGTGTTCTTATTATTGGCATTGTAAACAAACACGCAATTGTTGTAATTGAATCGTGATATAAATACCTAAAATATTGTTTTATACTATTATCCTCATCATGAATTGTGTATTCTATTAATAGAAAACAAGAAACAAACAAACTACATACCTTTAAACGAGTAAAATAAAACCTTAAAACATTATATTTATTTTAAGCACTTTATATCAAAAGCAATTTCCTAAAATAAAAGGTCATCCAAATACTCCATGGTCCCCATGACACTGGCGGCGTTTCCACGCTGAATGGTTAGGCTTAACCTCTGGGCGAAAAAGTCACTAGCTCTCAGTTCCCCAGAGGCCAAGACCAACCGTTTGCCCACGTCTTGGACAAATAATTTCGTGTCAGATGACCAAGGGCCCAGTGTTTCCACCGCAAGCGCCTCAAATACATATTCGTCAGTAACCTTAAAAATAAAAACATAAACTAAAATTAAAATTACAAATAACTTGTCCCAAATCACTGCACATATTGTGTATCCTAAATAGTAAATTATGGTTATGGATAAGTATCTCTGTAGACCGAGATCCCAGGCTCGCTAGACATCACTTATTTTCTGACGAATAAAATTTATAGAATTGAGTAGTGTTAATATTAGTACGTACTTCAAACGTATGACACGTATATCAGCTATCTTGTCCCGTCGGTAAATTTTCTGGTACCAGGCATGAAACGTATGTTGTCCACATTACATGTATTAGAGTCAGACTTTTCATAAGTGCCTGCGAAGGTTCTATATGAATAAATTATTTTGAATTGTATTGAATACGTATTTTTCTTAAATTCTGCGAGCTCATATAATAATATGATACTCATAAATCTTTTTTTTTTTTTTTTTGCAAGCAGCCAGACCTAATATTTTATTAAAAACACTGAAAAGGTATTCATTGTTCAATACAAGAACAGTTTTAAGTAAAGAAACAATTTAATATTTCACTAGACTTGACTATTGACGTTTGATTCGGCGAAGGAATCTATTATAATCTGATCCCATTTACACGAGTCCACTGATCCCAACTTGATTAATCTACGAAGGTAACCACAGGTTAAACTTTATAAAGTTATTATTCAATTAGAAAAGTAGTAGGTATATGTATTATATCAGTTATCTGCGGGGCGATTACGTAACTAAATTTCAATCATTTTCGAATTTAAATCGGTTCAATATAGCGGTTTTCTGATAACTGTTTTACGTTCTGATAATTGCAAATGCAAACAGTGGTTCATTAGAAATGGAACCATTTCCGATTTTGTTATATTTCTACCGATTCAGAGGTTATATCAATCTGAATTTCATTGCAATAAAGTTACGTAATCCACGTACTGGTTTCCATAGAACAAGCTCTGCTTAGTTTGGGATAAGATGACCGTGTGTGAGGAACGTCTCAGGATGTTAATTAAAATAGATAAATTAATTAAGGATCCCATAAATTATACTTCAATAGTTTCACCTCTCGGTTTCGCCCGCGTTTCCGGTATAAGCAGTATGTCCCTCTCTATGCCATAGGCTACCTTAAGTGAATTTATCACCATTGGCTAAGAAGTAAAGTCTAAGTCAGAAGCTGCAGAAGCAGAAGTAACAAGAAAAAAATTACTTTCAGATTTATTAGTACCTATAAAGTAGGATTCCTATAACTTCGTTCTATGTACGCAAAACTTCAAGAATTCTAGGACCTGCGTTGAACCGTTGAGCTGTGCGTTGGTATGTCTGTCAGTTTCTCTTTTTAACTTATACCAAAGCACCGATACACTCCAGGTCCCACAAGGTTTGAGATGAAGAACTGTTAAAAATTAACATAAAAGAGATAGATGAAAGATAAGCTCAGAGTAGATAAATACTACGTACAAATATAAGTAAGAAAGGAATGATTGCTGATGTGACGGATAGATGGGGTCGAATGGAAGAAACGTTCATATCGCGCCGACCCCAAATTATTGGGAACGGGGAAGGCAGATGATGATGAAATTGAATTATGAAACACCTTTTAATTATGATTATGGTCATATTAAATTTACTTTTTTCATAAAAAAATGCACTCAAAATTACATGTAGCAGTTTTAGTTTTTATCAAAATCTGGCTCGAGACTCCTTTGAGCGTTTTTCCCTAGTGCCTCTACTTTAGGATTTGAAAAAATCATCCTGTAATATAGGCAATATGCAAAGATACCTACAAAGCTAAGAGAGGTAGAGCATAGCGTTTATTCGCTCAAAGAGCAGCTCGACTGGGGAAATACCTCCACCTTACAGAATACCGCAGCCAAATAACTTTATGTTGTGTAAAGTTGTGTTCCTGCGCGTGAGTATGGTCGCCAGATCTTATAGGGGAGCGGGGAAAGGTCGGTAACGCGTGAGCGGTGCTTCGTGTGTTGCAAGCGTCCATATGTCTGCTGTAACCGCTTACCATCAGGCGGGCCGTAAGGTTGATTACCGAATTAGTCGTATAAAAAATGAACATGATTTATCGATCCACATTGATTGACAGGATACTAAGGTGGTCCTTAAATATGTGACCACAATAAACATTTTATTTTTATAAATAAATATGTTTACAAAACACAAACCAAATATTATTAAAGGAGGTATTATTAAAGAACATAGATTTTAAATATGGCAGCTGTTTGAGCAGGCTTTATTCCGTTTTAATTTACATTTTCGTCCTTTTGTGTTAAGTGAAATGAATGTTTACCCTCCGGTGAGGATTTTTCATAAAAATACTCTTCTTTATCATAAAATATTAAATTTTGTTAAGCAGTGCGTGAATAATAATCACCATCTTCAGGAAACTTGGTTTTAACATTTTTTTTTTTATAGTAACCGTACAAAGTAGATATGGGCTTCATCTATACTATAATAATATTATTATAATTATAATCTATTACTATACTATAAAAATTCACTATAATAACCTTCTAAAAATGACAGCTCGTAGAAATTTACATCTTTCAGTGCTTCTTTTCGGTGTCATTAATAAAAAAGCTCCTAGGTACCTTTTTGATAAGTTAGTGTGGGCGCAAGCTCACAGGTTCCATCGTAGGGAATGTTCTTTTGTTTTGGTCACGCCAAGCCATCGTTCTATGGCATTTCGTGGTTCTTTCAGATTTGCCGCCACTCGATGCTGGAACGACCTTCCTCCACCATTCCGTGTTATAAAAACTGTTCAGTCCTTTAGAAAAACACTGAAGAAGCAACTTCTCGGCTTGCAAAAATCAAATAATTTTTAATTTGCTAGCAGGTACTTCTAAAAAAAAAAAAAAACATAACACAGCGAACATGCCGAGCATGGTAGAAGCTGCCCATTTCCCACTCATAACACTATTTTGTTTCACTCCTTTCAATATTTTTTTATTCTACTGAATTTACTAGGTAAATTATTTTACTGGATTACTTTGTTGAACTTATCGCATTATTTTATTGAATTATTATATAAACATTATATTAAGTTTAGTAGGTTTGCACACTGAATACTGTTTTTTTTTTTTTTTTACTGTTACATGAAAAACTGAAAAACAAAAATATTATGAATCTAAGTGGGTACTTAGATTCATAATATTTTTGTTTTTCTCTTATACCTAATTTAAGTTTGTGTCGTCACTCAAGTAAAGGCTCTGCCAGAATACCAGCGTTGTACTGCTTTATGAGCAGTGCAGCTTTATGCTGAGGTAGGGACCTTTTGACCCCACGCAACAAATTAATGTAATCTTCATGTGTGTGTGTACGCAGATCATGTACATAGAATATGTTACTGTAACTATATAAATAATATGTGTACCTTATCATTGTGGGTCAAAAAATATGTTTTCTTTCTTTCTTTCTTTCTTTCTATAGGTACTACTAATATTATAAAGCTGAAGAGTTTGTATGTTTGAACGCGCTAATATCAGGAACACCTGGTTCGAATTGAAAAATTCTTTTTGTGTTGGATAGTCCATTTATCTATGAAGGCTTTAGGCTATATAACATCACGCTGCGACTAATAGGAGCGAAGTATCAGTGAAAAATGTTGCAAAAACGGGGAAAATTATTCATATTTGAAGGCTTCCGTTGCGTGCGCTGCGTAAACGATTTAAATTACCCAAAAAATGTGTGTAAACATGATCTACGCGGACGAAGTCGCGGGCAACAGCTGGTTATAGGTAGAGCAAAACGTTTATTCGCTCAAAGAGCAGCTCGACTGGGGTAGTACCTCCACCTTACAGAATACCGCAGCCAAATAACTTTATGTTGTGTAAAGTTATGTTCCTGCGCGTGAGGAAGGTTGCCAGAGCTCATAGGGGAGGACGGAAGGGTCGGTAACGCTTGAGCGATGCTTCGTGTGTTGCAACCGTTCATATGGCTACGGTAACCGCTTACCATCAGGCGGGCCGTATGCGTGTTTACCGACTAAGTCGTATAAAAAAAAAGTTCTGACACGAGGCAAATCCATGTTAATACACTTTTCTCATCATATTTTAGTACTGCGACCCTATTACCTAAAAGATCAGCTGCGGTACTCCCTTTTTGCAGAACCTAATCCATCTAACCAAAATATCCCCATTTTTCCCCCGAATATATATCATATGGAAACGTATAAACGATAGCTCCTAAAATTTTACGGGCACGTACCAAATAGGCATCAGGTGGGACATCTACCCGTTTCGCCCATCTCTGTAACAATAAAATGGAATGGAAGATGACAAAAAGTTCACATGATCACGTCTCCCGTATGAAATGAGACTGGAAACGTCATCAATGTATCGCAAGCTACCTCGGAGTAACTGACCATAAAACTGAGTGGTCTCCGCAACAAAGAGGTGGATTTCGGGAAAATAATAGGGTTGTCAAAGACACTTAAATATCTAGAATACATTCTGATTCGTACTCATGCAGAAAGTATCTACTTTGGTTAACAATTAAGGCTAAATAAAAGAAATACCATTAAATAAATATTACAAGCACCTTTCTTCACTAGTCCATCTATAAAACAGTACCGTGACTGACAACTCATTGACTGACTGACAGACAATGCACAATCTATTCCAGCGGTCCTAGACATGTTTAGAAGAAATATAGATGGTGGGTATGCCCTAAGGGTGTTTTCTTTATACAGAAGCCGTTATGAATAAAGGTATTTAATAAATAAAATGTGTAACAACCCTAACCACCCATCGGGCGGGGGCTAAGTTCAATGTTATGTATTTCTGATAATTGTGTTGTCAGACCTTTTTACTAAGAAGGGTATAATGTGTTTCGGCACATTCAATTTGTTTATTGTTTTAATATTCGGGTATTTAATAGAACGATATCTTTGGGGTTAACCTTTGTAACTTTATTAATACCATATGCTTAAGGATGTTACACCTTAACTGATAAGCAAAATTAAAACAATTGAATTCATGACTAATTACTGAATTCAGTATTATTCACATTGTTTTAAATAAAAAAACATGGACCTTTTTTCATTCAATATTTTGATAGTAATATTTTGACAATATATGTGTTATCAAATCCAACACTATAACGGATTTACCTACAGGAAATCACTATAGATAGTTATTTTTCCTTATTTAAACGAGGAAGACATGGGCTCAGTGTTGTGTTGTAGTATGTAGAGTATTTACTATACTCGGAACTGATAATTAATAATGATGAATATAATGAGAGGTTTTCTTTCCATAGGGTTTTTATAGAGTTTGGTTGAAAATACCTGTCAAACTGTTGAAAATTCGAACTAATTTGAACCATAAGTACACGATTTGACAGGTATGGATAAATCTAATGATTGGTGACATTCGAGCGATTTAATTTAGAGGAGCACTTCATTGATTCCACCTCTCAAGGATTCGGAAATGTATGTATTGCCTAGCTAGATATAAAAATTCTTATGGAATGAGAAAATTTAAGTACACTCTGCCCAAGATAGTTAACAGTTTACCTAAGGAACTGCAAACCAAATATACACAAAATGTTAAAATGATTAAGCCTATCAAAAAGTATATGCTGGGAATGGAAGGGGATGAATTTAGTTATATGTATCTGTAGAATACGTTCCGCAAAATGTTTATTGAACTCTCACCGGACACATTAGCCTTTCAAGCTCTCGTCAGGTGGTAATGTAAAACCATGTATTACGTAATTTTGGTCATTTAAATAAATAATTATAATTGATGCCGCGATAATGTTGTGTTGACACTGAGCAGAACATTGATTATACTTTTTTACAAGCTTATGTATGTAAGTATGTTTGTTCGGGTGGAAACTTGAGGTTGAATTTGGAAGACAATGCAAGTACAGTCACCAAAAAAATCTTGTATTAAAAATGAGCTCATAGGGGAGGGGAAAAAGGTCGGTAAAGCGTGCGCGATGCTTCGTGTGTTGCAAGCTACCATATGGCTACGGTAACCGCTTACCATCAGACTGGCCGTATGCTTGATTAGCGACTGAGTCGTATACAAAAAAATTTAGATCCTCGATAAAACACGAATTAAAATGTTTTAATAGAATTAAGCTAAATAAAACCTGTAATCTGCTTCTAACCACCAAGATACAGACATAGTCTGATAGATAAACCATAGAAAATAAACCTATAGAAAAAGATATTCTTGTCAATTACTTAAATATGTGGTCCACTTTTTGCAATGTTACCAGTAGTAGGTATTGGACTCAACAAATATTGCCTTCATATTTATTTACAGGTGCTAAATGTGTGATGTATATTTAAATATTATTTAAGCTAGAACTACTCATTTAAATGCTGTCAAATATTGATCCTAGATAATTTAATATAGTGTTTTGTACACACGGCTACAGGTCAAGCTATACATTTCTAGTATAAGCTGACCTCCCATTGTACGGAAATCGTATACAATGCGAGTTCAGCTTATACTGGAAATGTATAGCTTGATCGGTAGCCGTGTGTACGTAGAATTAAATTGTATGTAGAATTTGTCGTGTATGCAAATAGCATATAATTGTTTAAACGAGCCCTTAATTAGTTTCTGGCTCATGAGTTTGTCTGCGGTATTCTCAATTGCTATGGCTCGTTAATAGTACAAAACAAACTTGGTGGTTAGCAGCAGGTTACAGGTTTTATTTAGCTTAATTTTAGTTAAAACATTTTAATTCGTGTTTTATCGAGGATTTAAATTTTTTTGTATACGACTAAGTCGCTAAACAGGCATACGGCCAGTCTGATGGTAAGCGGTTACCGTAGCCATATGGTCGCTTGCAACACACGAAGCATAGCTCACGCGTTACCGACCTTTTCCCCCTCCCCTATGAGCTCATTTTTAATACAAGATTTTTTGGTGACTGTACTTTTTGTTGACTGTACTTGCATTATCTTCCAATATACAAATGTATACTAAATATCAAGACCACTGGAAGTGGGTGAAATTCAACCTCAAGTTTCCACCCGAACAAACATAGTTACATACATAAGCTTGTAAAAAAGTAGGTATAATCAATGTTCTGCTCAGTGTCAACACAACATTATCGCGGTATCTTATTATTACTTATTTAATTAACCAAAATTACGTAATAAATGATTTTAAATTAACCACCTGACGAAAGCCTGAAAGGCTAATGTGTCCAGTGAGAGTTCAATAAACATTTTGCGGGACTTATTCTACAGATAAACATTACTAAATTCATCTCCTTCCATTCCCAGCATACTTTTTGATAGGCTTAATCATTTTAACATTTTGTGTATATTTGGTTTGCAGTTCCTTAGGTAAAATGAAATTTATGCAGTATCAGTTATTATTAATCCATAACAAATAGCAAAATACGAACTCCAAAATAGGATTGCAATCAAAAGCATAATAATTGGACTGTTTTACAAAAAACTTAAACCGACTTCAAAGTACACTAAGACGTAATCAAATCCCGATCTGATGACACAATCACATGACCCTTCCAGACAAAAAAAGAATTTTTCAAATCGGTTCATAAATAACGGAGTTATGAGGTAACAAACATAAAAAAAAAAAAAAAAAAAAAAAAAAAAAAAAAAAAAAAAAAAACTTACAACCGAATTGAGAACCTCCTCCTTTTTTTGTTTTTGAAGTCGGTTAAAAATGATCTAGGAACTCGTAATCTGATATATTTTACTACTGAAGCATATCACAGATTAACAATAAATTTCATAATTTTGCTGATATTATCTTTAAGTGACGGAAAATAAAGTTGTACAATGCAATACGACGTATCGATCAAATTGATAGGCTTTGATAAAATAATGAGATCGCAGTAGTATCGACTACTCATGTCTATATTGAATACTGATAAGATATGACTAGATACTAGGTCATAATTTCGGTACTAGGTAGTACCGAGCTACGGTTCTTTATTAGCTACTTGTTGAAATGATATTGGGTTTTTACGTCCAACATTTGTATTATTTTTAACTTTTACATCGCATGATGAATGTCGATAAATAAAAAGACATGCGGTAATTAAACATAATGGTGCGTCCATGCTACGCGAATCGAGCACGAGCCCAGCCACGAACGAGCCGACAACGAGCACGATGCGAATCCCTTTGTTCGTGAAAAAACTGACAATCGCGCTCGTTCGAGGCTCGGAAGCTCGTCCACGCAACGCGAATCGTGCTCGCAGTGTGCTCGAGGCTCGGCTCGTGCTCGGTTTGCCAAGCATGGACGCACCATAATGTTGTTGCTACTGCGCAGTGCTGACCTATATTAATTTTGTTACTAAATATCCTGGAGCATTCTTCACACACGATCATCGGATCCCAAAATAAACGAACGAACCAATAGCAATATATCCCTCCATTTTATTCAAAGAAATAATCGTTATTTGTGCAATAAGAGAGCAAAGTTTGTTTCTATTGCGAGTGACGTGCTGGAATCCCGATCAAGCGAAGGATTCTAAAATTGAATCACGAGCTCAACGAGTGACATTTTATGTAAGAATTCTGAGCGAAAGATTCAAAGGCGAAACAAATCGCTCCCGTGTGACCCACACATCTTTTTACCTCACTAGAGAGCGAAAACAAAATGTAAGAAAACCAGGGGCCCAAGTCTGCTATTTCAATTGTGTTCCAATGAACTTTCAGTGGTGTCAAAATTGTGTCATTTTTCAGTTTTGGTAGTCTACTCACAGTTGCTTCATAATGGCGCCATAATAGCATTCCGATGATTGTCCACTGAAACTACAATCGTGCCACAATGATCTTTTAGTTGTCAATTTTGACAGTCTTTTGAAATGAAATGAAATGAAATTGATTTATTTGCGAGAATAAGGGTGACAAAAATATTGATGGTAAAAATTATGGAGTCCCAACTCCCAAGCTTATCTACCGAGCTTCGGTGTGCAAATATTTATAAATTAAATGTTACATTAACACATAGCTCAAATGGATAAGACTACATATTTAAAATAATATTTTTTGTTTTTTTTGTTCCGTGGTTTATGTACTAAAATTCTTTTCATTAATTATGAGACCATTATGAATTAGTAGGTAGACTGCGCACATCGGCTCAATGATAATGGAATTGAAATAGTATATAAATAAATGAAAATAGTATCGTGTCAGTATGAAATTTTATTAGACTTGGCTACCAGTTGTTACTAAATTAAATAAAACATTCAAAGTCTTCCAATTTTCCATTTGAATACATTATTTAAAAACACTAATTAATCAAAAATCAATAGTTTCTTTGAATGATAACGGGTTTCGGAACGTTTCATGAGTCAATGAAATTCGAAATGCCAATTCGCAGCGTTATTTTCAAACACTTTTTTCACACAATAATACATTACGATACATGTGTGCAAAGTTGGTTATTAACAAATTATGGTGTAATAAATCAATGCACACGAGTGTCATACGACATTTTTTTCAACACACTTGCCAGGAAAAACACAGACTTGTATTTTTTTAAGTATATTTTTTGATAATATAATATGGCGCGCTAGTTTTTTTTTGACATCGTTGATCTGTCAAAATTAAGAATGCTTGGTATACACACATATCACTTGCAGTGAGGTACAAACTTATCATAATCGGGATTATACCTATTATAAAACTGTGCGGTAATGTAAAGTAAAAAGCACAAGTGCGTAACAAGCTGCATTAAGATACTAAAAACGCTGCAATAAATGTCAATTAACGAGCGAGTGTGTTGAAAACACACTTTATGTATTAAAATATGCGCGTTTTTGAGCTACAAAGGCGTGAAAATGTATTTTCTTAGTAAATTGAACTATCTAAATTTAATAAACACAGGGTACCATTATGTACACACGGCTACAGATCAAGCTATACATTTCCAGTATAAGCTGATCTCGCATTGTATAGGATTTCCGTAAATTGGGAGGTCAGCTTATACTAGAAACGTATAGCTTGATCTGTAGCCGTGTGTACCAGTAACGCCTGCCAAAAGCGCTGCGTCATTGTGCTAATGGGCTAAATTGCAAGTAAAGCGTCCGAACCAATTAGCCGAGTGCTCATAAGTAACTACTAAAGTAATTAAAAACAGTTGTCTGACCATTGCGAGTGTTACCTATTCGTTTTCTAATGGGTGAACTTGGGCATTGCTAATTAAAAAAGTTGGTATTTGACTCGTAAAGCTTAGCCAGATGTCCAAGTCTCAATTCTAAAGTTCAGTTTTATACAGATTGAATACGAAAATGCGACAATAAAAGAAACCACGTAAATTACTCATAATAACGAACAACTTTTACGTTGGGAAAAACTTCGCAATCGAAAAAAACAAAGCAGTTTTCCATACATTTTAGCCGATGAGACATCGATCTTTTGTATGAAAAGATGTATTTTTATGCGATTTCGAGTTGATCCGTAAGAACCTTCTCCTTGTGACTAATGTTTAAAATACAAAAGTAAGTTTGTTTGTTTGCTTGTTACTTAGCTCTACACGCCTCAACAACAGTGTGCCTCAACAGTCTAATCATATGCAGAGAGACTTAGGGTTACCAGACAGAGTTTTTGAGAGAGGTAGAGCATAGCGTTTATTCGCTCAAAGAGCAGCTCGACTGGGGAAGTACCTCCACCTTACAGAATACCGCAGCCAATTAACTTTATGTTCTGTAAAGTTGTGTTCCTGCGCGTGAGTAAGGTCGCCAGAGCTCATAGGGGAGGGGGGAAAGGTCGGTAACGCGTGAGCGATGCTTCTTGTGTTGCAAGCGTCCATATGGCTACGGTAACCGCTTACCATCAGGCGGGCCGTATGCTTGTTTACCGACATAGTTGTATAAAAAAAAAAAAAAAAAAAAAAACAGAAAACAGACTTTTTCCTGATACATAAGAGATTGTTAAAAATCACGTGAAATTTCGATTTGTAATGTCAATCCCATACAAAGGTTGATCGTTCATTAACGATGACGATTGTCGACAACTTCTTGTCTACTTGCTCTGGAATTAAGACCCTCTGTCAGGGAAACAGGAAAAAATCGGAGTTTATCAGAATTTTTGAATCGGAATATTATATAATTTTTGTGTCTATTACGTTACCTACTTTATTCTGAAAAAGTAGTTTGCTTGTACACACGGCTACAGATCAAGCTACACATTTCCAGTATAAGCTGATCTCGCATTGTATAGGATTTCGGTACAATGGGAGGTCAGCTTATACTAGAAATGTATAGCTTGATCTGTTGACGTGTGTACAGCAGTGATCGCACGCGACGCACGCGACGCGAACGCGCGTTGAAAATGTTATGGTGCGTCCATGCTTGGCGAACCGAGCACGAGCCGAGCCACGAACGAGCATACTACGAGCACGATTCGCGTAGCGTGAACGGACTTGCGAGCCTCAAACGAGCGCGATTGTCAGTTTTTTCACGAACAAAATAATTCGCATCGTGCTCGTTGTAGGTTCGTTCGTGGCTCGGCTCGTGCTCGATTCGCGTAGCATGGACGCACTATTATCACAGCGAATGTCAGGAATTTTACATAGTAATCAGGGATTTAGTCAGGAAATCTTAGTTTTGGATCTGGTGACCCTACATAGTACGTTTTATCGCAATAACACGGATAAAGCCACTGTCAGTTAATAAAACTGAGTGAACGCTGAAAAACCCTCCGTATTTTCACACTAATACAAAATACGACTAGTCATGTTACCTACCACCAACAGGTCGAAGCTAATTTGCAAGCTCGTAAACTATGAAACATCTGACGAACTACCTACCCCCGTACAACCAATGCGTGGCTCTACGTCGGAAGATTCTTACAGCCCGAGGAAAAATATTCCGCCTTCATACAAAGAGGCCGCGTTTGGCAAAATTAAAAAAGATCAGTTTACTGTATAGGGAACATTGGTTCTGTAGAATATTACATTGTTTTTTTTTTACTTTAATAAGATATAGGGAGGGGGGAGGCTATAATCATCACATTAGAAATAAGCCTGTACTTATTTCTAACCGACTTCAAAAAAAGGAGGAGGTACTCAATTCGGTTGTATTTCTTTTTGTTTGTTACCTCATAACTCCGTCATTTATTAACCGATTTGGAAAATTCTTTCTTTGTTTGGAAGGGTACACTTCCCGTTTGGTTCCATTGTTATCAGATCAGGATTTGATTACTTCTTAATGTACTTTGAAGTCGGTTCAAGTTTTTTTTGTAAAACAGTCCAATTATTGAATAAGATTTCATTTCACTTGGTGTGTCACATCGGCTCAACTGCTATATCTGTAACATTATGATTTTAGTGTTATATCTTTATAATGATCAGTTGATATCTACTCATTTGTAGGCATAATTTGACAGGTGGATAGCTTCAGATATCCCACGATATTATGTTTATATTTTTGTATCTGTGATAATTTTATTTGGGGGGTTTTTAAAGTATGAACCCTAACAATATTAGGTAAATTTTAAGCAGTCATTTGTTTGCGCTGTTTGATGTTTCACATTATACATGTAGGGGCGAAAAATAAAGAAACTAATTTAGAGTTTTCGATTCGATATTATGCTTTCACTAAATTTTTGCTGATTTGCTGTTAGATTTTTGCAAAGATTTCATACAAACTCCTTTTTAAAACACATTTTCTAGCAGTGAAAATGAGGAACACATCTGCTACTTATTTTTTATATTACTTGTCGCTCCATAGTTACCCTCGATAAAAATAAGTTAAATGGCCTTTCCCACTTTTTCATTTTTACGTACAACTTTGAGCCTTTCGGCCACTGATGAGCACGGGCCGACAGGGAATGGACAAAGACTAAATAATAAACTAAATTAATAGCAGCATCATGTGTTGATGACAAAAGCTACTGAAGTTACCATGCTGAAAAAATCGCGGGTAGGCGTACCGTACCACATAAATATGATAATTTCGTCCTATATACCCTGATTTGTTTGATATCAATTTTCGTCCACCCGGACTTTTAGACGTTGAATAATTTATCAGTGTCCAGGGAGCCCGGTTTTCAAGATAATATTATGTTCAAATCTGTCGGATGTTATTCACATTATTTGGGTGAGATAGAATACAGGTACTGCATATCTAAATATAATTTGACTTTCTTTAGGAGCTTTGAGATCTTTATTACTAAATAAGGAAAAATGCCTTTAGTGTTATTATAGCGAGTAACAATTAAGATTTGTACTGGTTAATAACAGTACCGACCAATCACTGCATCTAAATGTTTAGTGTGTCTTGACTAGCCAATCAGAGAGCTTTGTCAGTGGTGGGAAATTTACGGAATACATTTCAAGCAAAATTAACGGCATTGCGCTTCTTTGGGATAGTTATTCGATGTGTCCAGGGCCAGTAGACAAGATTGTTATCGACAATCGTCATCGTCAGTAAACGATCAACCTTTGTATGGGATTGACATAAGAGATTGACAAAAATCACGTGACATGTCGATTTGAAATGTCAATCCCATACAAAGGTTGATCGTTTACTAACGATGACGATTGTAGATAACCATCTCGTCTAGAGGGGCTGATTAGTAAGCTTGTTTTTGACTGGCAATAATGAAGCGCTCGTGGTCTAACATTATAAGCTGTTCTTAATCGATCGGCGAGTTAAGCTACCACCGTCGTGGTCGGTACCTGGATGGGTGACCGCCTAGTGGTATTTCAAATCGATCGTTTCCGTGCTTTGAAAGGCACGTTAGGCCGTCCCAGTTATCACTTAATTGTGATAGTCTTTAAGCTATTTGGAGGCCTTCTAGGCGTCTTGAAAACTCCAAAAAACCTGAATGTGCCCTAAAGCACTGACAGATATAAGTTTTGTGTTGTTTTTTCTATTTTTTGTGTGTTTGTATCACTAACAAAATATCGACATGAGATTTAAATGTCTTAATTAATTTCATTTAGATTTTTTATCGGAATTGAAGAAACATTTATTGATTGTTTTTTATGCTATAGGTAATGCTATAAATTTAACTTACGAAAATTATAGCTATTCCCTTAAAGCCGCCTTTTCACAATGGGATATAACATAATATATATGTTGGAGTCAGCGACAGCCAAGCGATACAAAGACCACAATTAGAGTTCAGTGGTATCAGGATTCAGTGGGCGCAGTGCAGGCAATAAAACAACCTTATACCATCGCTTCGTAAAAGTCCCGTATGAGGAGAAGAAGCGACGCAACAAACTCCTCACGGGCCCAATGTGTTTATTGTCGTAATATTACAATTAAATAATCACTCCACTTCACTTCGCACAATTGTACATTCTTAAATAAGTATAGGCTTAAGAACCGGGTGTAACAACGATTGCACTGAGATGTGTACAGCTCGAGAGCTTGTGATAAACTAACTGTCCCAAAAGCAATACGCATTCCCTTATTAACTTTGTTATTCACGTTATAGTCAAATCAGTATTCTTACTTTTTTACAAATACCCTCATTAAGTCTGTTATTTACGTTAAAGCCAAATCAGTGTTGCTATTATTTCTCCCAACCCTTGTACCACGATAATATCATAATCCAACTGAGTCCAACCAACTTTCTTATTCTCCGACACGGCCATCCTGCGAATCACACGTCCTCGTGTGAAAAGCTCTACCAGATGTACCTGAAACCAAAGAAGTCCAGCACAGTAACTGATAATTTCGCTCGGCCATTCCTGCCTAAACTTGATAGCCATTTTTTCTATTAATCGCTTCAGTTTAATCATTACACTAACGCTTACTCATACTAACCGATGATACAGTTCCAATCTCTTAACTTATCTCATCAATTCAAGACACACTAAAGTCAACACAGGTAAAAGATCAACAGCCCTACTGCTCCACCAAGCACGTTTGTTACCTACGCACTTACCTAAGGGAGACAGTTTTAACTTTATAGTCTTCTAGGCAAGAATAGACTGTACTACATCACCCAAAGCCATTGCTTATAGAATATTCACGGACTACTAACGAAAATCTATGATCTCCGCACTGTATCGTGTTATGGAAACAGCCACCGCGCCGTTTATAGTCTAAGTGGCCGCCAATGGCCTCCACGCCTTCCAGATAACCACCACGCCTTCTGGACAACTCCGTCTATATGACCACCTCGCTTCATTTAGACAGGCCTTTACGCCTTCTAGATTACTACTAAATCTGGCAAAAAGCATACGGCCTCCCGGATGGTAGCCGGTTACCGCAGCCCTTGGACGCGTGTAACACCAGGGGTATCACACGCGTGCGTACCGACTCTGCAGAAATCTCTTCTAGATCACCACAAATTCTGGCAAAAAGCATACGGCCTCCCGGATGCTAGCCGGTTACCGCAGCCTTTGGACACTTGCAACACCAGGGGTATCACTCGCGTCTGCCGACTCTGCGGAAATCTCTTCACCTCGCCTTTCAGATAACACCGTCTAAATTGCCACCTCGCCTCATTTAGACAACACCGTGTAAATGGCCACCTCACCTCATTTAGACAACACCGTTACGTTACACTAATAACACATCTCGTTAACGCTTCAACACAAACTAGGATAATAAACCACGCAGCCTAGGTGTGGCTAATCTTATAAAGCAAGTATAACTCAAATCATTTGGTGCCTATTTTATTTGACTATTCCTATAGGCCATAATCTCTATGACTACTAAACACTACCAGTTCCGTAATAATAGTTATACCCGTGATTATCCCCGTGACCAAAACGCAAAATAATAATTTAAGACTCAAGGCGACACACACTATAAATCCAATTAAAACGCTAACTAACTATATTCTCAACAACAAGGGGTACTTGTACCTCAGGTACCTTCGTAAACAATTAGCAAACAACATGAAATCGACTCACAGAAAATAGTCATCTGTTCCGTCTGGTTGCTGATGCAGCACAGGTCCACCTGACGCTGGTTGCTACCGTTGCTCACTGCACCGGTGTTGTTACCAACCGCGCTGCCGTAGCCACGAAAGCTTTTGACTGCAATGAAGTTGCAGGCACGAGAGTAGTTATTCGCAAAGTAGACAGCATCACCACATCTGTAACATATAATACCAAAAGCATTTGATCGCAGCTTAGACAAAAAACAATATGTAAGAAGTAAAGGAACGATCACATGACCTGTTTTTCTCACACTCGAAGCATCTCTATTTGACACGTGTTCGGGGTTCTCAAGCACGTGGCAGTCCTCAAAGTATGTAGAAACAATTCAAGTATGGTTTTAATTGCCTGTCTTTATCCCACGCCTGATGTCGGCGTCAGCGACAGCCAAGCGATACAAAGACCACAATTAGAGTTCAGTGGTATCAGGATTCAGTGGGCGCAGTGCAGGCAATAAAACAACCTTATACCATCGCTTCGTAAAAGTCCCGTATGAGGAGAAGAAGCGACGCAACAAACTCCTCACGGGCCCAATGTGTTTATTGTCGTAATATTACAATTAAATAATCACTCCACTTCACTTCGCACAATTGTACATTCTTAAATAAGTATAGGCTTAAGAACCGGGTGTAACAACGATTGCACTGAGATGTGTACAGCTCGAGAGCTTGTGATAAACTAACTGTCCCAAAAGCAATACGCATTCCCTTATTAACTTTGTTATTCACGTTATAGTCAAATCAGTATTCTTACTTTTTTACAAATACCCTCATTAAGTCTGTTATTTACGTTAAAGCCAAATCAGTGTTGCTATTATTTCTCCCAACCCTTGTACCACGATAATATCATAATCCAACTGAGTCCAACCAACTTTCTTATTCTCTGACATATACATCTATTTTATCGTTCGTCACACATTTTGTCGTAAAAATATTAATAGTTTGCGATGTAATATATTATGTATATTATAGCACAGCGTGTACAAAATGTATGACGAGCGATAAAATATTATATCTCAAGGTGTAATTTATATTATATTATATCCCATAGTGAAAAGCCGGCTTAACATCGGCGACATAAATGTTTTGCATTAATTTACAATCAACAGTAAATGCCTATTAAAATGCGGTGAAAAATTTGATCAACGCAGATTGGAATGTCGGCACGTGTGATTGGGAATAATCCAATAATAAATCGTCCAGCCGTCTGGTCGGACAGACGCTTTGTCTGTAAACCACGGTTGCAATGTACATTCAACACGTTTTAATTGGGATTAGGGATTTAATTCAAAATGAAAGCTGATGATGTATAGAATTTATTTTGAGAGAGGTAGAGCATAGAGTTTATTCGCTCAAAGAGCAGCTCGACTGGGGAAGTACCTCTACCTTACAGAATACCACAGCCAAATAACTTTATGTTGTGTAAAGTTGTGGTCCTGCGCGTGAGTAAGGTCGCCAGAGCTCATAGGGGAGGGGGGAAAGGTCGGTAAGGCGTAAGCGATGCTTCGTGTGTTGCAAGCGTCCATATGGCTACGGTAACCGCTTACCATCAGGTGGGCCGTATGCTTGTTTACCGACTAAAAGAAGGATGACTATGAAAGTGAATGGTTAATATTGTAATGTAACTAACTAGTAACCAGAAATAATCGGAAATAGGTTGTCCCTTGTAAATAGGGAGTGGAAGGTGGGTTCCAGCTCCATCATCAGACCCTCATTATATCCTCATATGACAAGTCTGGTAATATCTATAGGTTTACTAGAAACCATTAAAGAGTTCTCACCTTCAAACTTCATCATCAGATGACCTCGATGATATCATAATAGTATAATTGTCTTCAAAATTATACGGGGTGGATACGACAATATGACATTAAATGAAACCACGTAATGTACTCATGTATACCTACGATCAACTTTTACTATGGGACCAACTTCGAAATCTCAAAAAAATACTGCTTTTCATACAAAAGGTACATGTCTCCTCGGCAAAATGTATGAAAAGCTGTAATTCACGTAGTCGTATCCACCCCGTATATGTTTGCAAACGTTCAAATACAACCGCTAGAAGTAGCACTTTCTTTTATAAACTTTGTTTATACAAAGTAAATACAATAGAGTATACCAGTTATCTGATATTTAATTTGTATTTGCTTTTTTGGCCTCACTTTCATGTTCCGCGCTCTTTTATACTCCAAACTGAGTCTGCCCCAATCTTTTACACCCTCCTTTTACACCCATCCAAGTCACAAGGATTTTAGTCAATACCACAGCATTCATTTCATATTTATTATTATGTAACTGTTCCGCTCCTCACATCCCATATTGCCTATCATCCCTCCCACTTTCCTGTGCTTTTTATACATTTTTCTTTGGGTAATGAGCCTGAAATAAACAGGCGGAAATGGCTGCTTTTATAAATATTATAGTCATTAAACTGAAATCGTAAAAAACGATCCAGTACTTTTATGTCCACTTAAGGTTTTTAATGGCTGAGTGTATGTTCGAGGTAGTGTTATATTCGGCGGGACTTTTTTGTTTGAAGATAAATAAAAATAGAATGGTATCATTTGTCGATTGGCATGGACTCTTGGAGGTACCCTGACTGCCACACAACTAGGTTGTGGTTCGATTCTCACCTTAACATTTGTGTGCAAGAACTTGTTTGTTTATTCTATTTCACGGTGTAAAAATCTATCTATACATTTTTTTATGCGACGTAGTCGACTAAAAAGTAGTCCTCCTGATGATAAGCGGTTACAGTAGCCATATAGACGCTTACCGACCTTTTCCCCTCCCCAATGAGCTCTGGCGACCTTACTCATGCGCAGGAACACAACAAAGTTATTTGGCTGCGGTATTCTGTATCAGTTATCTAGTTTCCGTAGTACAGTAGTAGGTACCCAACTGATAAGGCGCGTCGTGAATCTTCGTTCGCACAGAAAAGAAAGAATGGCCCGAAGATTAACGATATTTGTTATTAGTTACGTCTCACTCGCAAGTCACGTCCCTCTACACTCATGGCGGCAGCAGCCGACCAATAGCATTTCCCGCGCTTTGAAAATGTATCTTCTGCGCAAGTACATCGGTAAGCCATATCAGTTGGGTACTACTGTACAAGGTCTGTCTATATAATTCTACTAATGTTTGATGAGTACATAAAGTTATTTAAAAGCTATCCCTCAGGATAATTAGGTTTTGAAATACCTTTGAAAACACTTTAAAACACATATCTTCTGTTAAATAAGTCCCATACCATTAATAATACAAAACCACATAAACATTTGAGAGCCATATAAAACGTATATAAATAATCCAAATGTCACACGTGCAAATCAATTTCAGCGAGTTTTCCTTATAGCACGTTGAATTTATTAGCAAAGATTTATTCAGAACCATAAATAAACGTTCAACTTTCAATAACGGGGACCCCGTAGGTAAAGTTTCAGGCGGCGATGCGAGGTGCTAAATTAACTTTCAGTATTAATTGTTTTAGAGAAGTTCGTGATTTTAAGGCTTTATAAAGGTGCTAACAAGGCGACAGAAATCTGAACCTTTCTAGGTCTTACGAGAGATTTGAGAAATTCTTTATGATAAGCCTACCCTGGCATCAAAGATAAAGGCCGTATGCAAAATTTTGACGATTTCGCTAATTTACGTGATTTAACAATCGTGATTTTACAGTTAAAATACTGCGTCTTTATTTTTATTATTTTATTTAATACGAGATTTAGGTTATTTAAAAATATTTTTTATTGCCAAACCATTGAAATTAAAAAAAAAACAGAAATGGTATGTTTATTAACTGAAGTTTATTTATGTTGTTATAATTTTAATGAACGAGAGTTCTGAGTAGCTGAAATCAAAAGCAATTCTTCATCCCTTTTCTCTAAAATTTGACTTACTTAAATATTTTTTTACCCAAAATTATTATATTAAAGTGGTAAAAAGTGCTTCGTTTATTTATTTCTGAAATTTGGCATACAGCCTCTGTCAGAAATACTAGAATGTTAGTAAGACACAGAACATCAATTAGGCACAAAAAACATCAAATCAATGTGGCTTAGTTATTCAGTAAAAGCACGTCAATCAACAGCACTTCCACTCAGAAAAAGGCACTCGTCCGAGATTGTAATAATATTACGGAGAATAATGCTACATTATACCCGGAAACTAATGTGATTTTATCATTTTGTTACAGAATGAGGGAATATGTGGAGGAGAACGAGAAAAATGATCCTCTCATACACGCCCCTGACAAGAAAAACAACCCATGGGCCGAAAAAGGAAAATGCATCATTATGTAATCATTATGAAACTAAAAATTAAGCAAAAACTAAAATATCACCAAATTCTAAAAAAAATATTAACTCTGAATAAGCAATGAGTGGATGAATAGGCAACGCTTGTCTGGATGTAATCGATGATTCAGTTGAAGATAGATGTTTTGAAAACGAAGAAATTAACAATTTTATGGATAAACTGCCAGACAATATAATTAAAGCATATTAGATAAACAACATCAAGAATGTAGTGGAGAAGATGTTTGATCACGAGTTTTAATTTAATTTATGTTCGTTAGTATTTTGTTCCCAAACGAATCTAGTCCTTGTAAATCTACATTAAAGTTGTAGAGAAATGTACATTTTGACTGTTTGCGAAGCAAGGGTGTACTTATGAGTGTTTTTGTTAAATAAAAACAAAGGTTTTAAAAAAATGGTTGTAAATACGTTAAATTTTGTATTTCTAGTAATAGAATGTTCGGAAGTGACACTATCGGTAGAGATAAATGAGGAAAGTTAAATGAATGAGGTTAAAAAAAATGTTAAATTAATCTAAAAACATCAACGTTAACAACCTATTTATTTTTAATTAATATTATGTGAACTAACCAAATTTTAATTTAACTAGCGATCGCTTTGAAAATTTTCCGGTGGAATTTAACGATTATGATAAAATTTATATTGATTGTAAGTGTTGTGTTAAAGAACCCATTCAGTGCCATACAAATAAAAGCAACTTCCTCTTTCAAATGTTTGTATGGATTTGACATGGATTCTCATATCAACTGATCTAAGTATACTTAGACAGATGTACGGATAAAAAACTTTGCCATCCCTAGAATTTAAAAAGAAAATTAAATACGAAGATTCCTTGAGCTCACGAATCTTTGTATTTAAGAAAATAAAGATAATTAAACTATAGGGTTAACGCAGATCACAACTTAACATATGTTTGCTGAATCATGGAATTAAGACAAATTTGACGTATAAATTATTGGCAATAAAGGAGAACGTAGTAAAACGTACGAAGGTGTTAAACTAGACGAGTTAATGGAGGTTGTAAATTTAAGAATGAAGTTAAATGGAACATAATCTTGTTTGAAAACAAAATAAATAAAAAATAGTCGTAAGCTGTATTAGGATACTTTTTTATGAACACGGGTACATTCCGCAGTGCCATTATCTCGTAATGCTTCAACAATTTAGCTATTAGCAATCTTTCTTGTATCTCCTTTTTCGACATCTATTTATTGATCGACTATCCTAATGATTACAGTTTATGTTAAATTACCTACGATTTCTGTTACTCCAAGCCTGATATTAAACATATTAAATAATTAAATATCAACTATCAATTTAAAATCTAGCACTTGATTAGCTTAGTATAATTCAAAATTAAATTTGAAAAATATCTACCTAAGACATTGAAACTTTACTTATTAAAGCGAACTATCGTAGTATCCAAATAAATTTCTTCTAAATCTAAGATTTCTGGAATTGCTACATTTCAACTTTCTACTATTGATACTTTTGGGTATTCAGTAAAAATGTACGAAGTATTCCAATTTGGGGGAAGTTCAAATGTCGCTGATTCATGTAGCGCTACTAATCTAACATTCCATTTTAAAAGGGATCGCCTTGAATCCCAATATTTTTTATTAACATAGAGAAGTTTAAACTTACGCACTGTAGATAATATAGATTAAAAAAAGTCTAACTATAAAACTAAATAAAAAAAAACTTTAAATCTTATTAAAAAATACTACCTTCCCCTTTACCATATCTAGACATGAAGTATGGGAAATCATTCTGGCTGTGAGTACTTCCGGTTTGTTTAGTGAAGCTTCGCTCATTATCTTAGATATGGACTTATTGTTTTTTATACCACGTCTATGCTAACACTGACAATAATCGTCACTCAGATTATTAGTTTTGGTTCGAGTCGCAGCTTCATTAGTAGCATTATTGGACACTAAAGAAACTAATGTCAATTCCTTATACGTACATCTATCGATAACATTTCCAACACCAGCTATACCCATCTCTTTCTAACATACTTTCATTTGTCTATCATCTCTACGACTATAAGTTTCACTACCCTTTCTTAGCATAAAAAATAGTCATTAACAATTAGAATCTTAGCAAGTAAAGTGTAGTGTTTAGATGATAATAAATAAGATGAAAAAAAATCAAAAGTTGTTTGTTAATCTATACGATAAAAATGCAGTTCAGAATATTAACCTTAGAGATAATTAAAAAACAAGTGTAACTGTTAAATTAAATGATGTAGTAAATATAAGGGATCTCAAAGTTCTTAACGATGGCAAAGTTTTTGTTACGCATCTAAAGTTTTTAATTTGAGCCCCGGCTAATTTTCAAGGCATCGCTTTATGGCCGTACTAATTTATTAAGTTTTGTGTTTTCTTTTTCTTTTTTTAAATAATTTATTCCATTGTTACGCTAAGTTATGAAACCAAAGATTCCCCTCTTAAGAATCTTGAGTACTTCAAGATTTTGCAATCGGAGGCGCGGGTTAAACATAATTCGAAGATAAAGTACAGTCTCAAGATAAATGTTTTTACCTGTCCCCATACTATTTAATTTCGTAAGTTAAGAAATTAAACTTAAACAGTACATTTTAATGGATTAATCCGAAATTTAATAACTAGGTAAGGGTGATATTGGAAATGATTTTTTTAGAATCAATAGTTTTAAGGTATCGTATGTTATTATTAAATATGTAATCAGTAATCACTGAAATAAATGAAAATCTGTAATAGTTGGTGTTTTTATGTTATCTGGTATGTCTGTTAGTCATCTACTACTGCAACATACTTGTCTTTGTTTTACTTATTCAGCAATAATTAGATCAATTATTTTGAAAAAGCTTTGAACATTTAATGGAATCCTAGAGACAATCCTTGCTACCCTTGCTATTCACATCCAGTCCTATCTTACCTTTTTGAGATCGGTCCATCAGACTGGGGGCATTATACTTGCTAAGACACGGTCCACTATTAGTCTCACCTAAACCATCGTCCATTGTGGTGATGCGACCAGTGTATAATAAACTGATCCTACAAGAGCTAAAGCTCAAGCTGCCGAACTGAAAAGTGCTTGGCGACAGATTTTTAATTTCCGAGGGGTGGTAGCAATCCGGAGAGACCAGTTCTTATTTTCATCTTTAGAGGTCGACTATCGAAGCGACGAGGGGAAACCGTAATGGGAAAATCATTCCACATCCAAATGGTCCGCAATAGGAATGTGATATAATCCTGTATTTTTATTACGATGTTTTTCGTCACTATATTTTAAATCCTTTAAGAATTTTATAAAAGACCTTTGTAAAGTAGGTAAAAGTTACAACAATAAAGAAGTCGAATGAACATACCCAATGGAAAATAGTAAAGCTATCTCGTTCCACCGAAATGACCAACGTTTCAGAAAAGAATTTATTGCATAGAAGCTGTTTGAAAGTTCTGTAAGCCATTTCCAATTTTAAGTTCAGTGATCGGAACTAACATAAAGTTTCAGGCGTCAGTAATGAAAAAAGTTTAAAATGAGAACTTTTCAGAAACTCCATAAAAAGAAAGAAATACATAAAAAGTTATGTGATGCTCCTAATTTTGGTTGATAAAATAATCTGAGTTTATACACAAGAACCAACCTTACTTAGGCATACAAGACATTGATCCAACTCAAAGATTTTATGAGTTAAGTAATTTGATTCAAAAATATATTTTTAGTGATGAAGTTTTTTTTAATATTTTACGATATTTATTCGCTCTTCAACATTGCTAAGTAAATTTCGGTGGGTGAGCGATTACATACTTTGTCCATATTTGATCAGCTAGGGTGGAACTAGTTCCTAACTTAAAAGCTAATATGTTTTCTATTAAAAAAAAAAACTTATAGCTACTGGACTATAACCAAACTCAGATATGCTATTACTGATTTTCTTAGGGTTTATTGCGATGACTTTATCTTTTCTTTTCTTACCAAATTGAATTCAATTTGTTCATCATAAGTTATTCAATAGGATTTCCGTATTATCCGCAGCTGGTGGAGTAAACAAGGATTTGGCTAAAGCTTTATTGATCGTAGGCCTAGAGAAATGGGTAGTCATTTCAGAGATCCTGTTGCCAATTTGATTGATTTATCTACGCAAGTATCTTAGAGAATTGCGAATACTGTATACTGTTACAGATTGTCAGATTATAATGAAATATGGACGATATAATTGGAATCTTTGATACGATGAGTAATGAAACAACTGGATAGCTATCTTAGTTATATCAGACAGCAATAGAATAGAAAGCATTTATTCAGCTCAAAATCTATTTATGGAGCTGAAACGGTCTCCCACTCAGCATACGTTTTCGGGATCCCGATCACTAGGGATGTCGCAGGATTGGAATTTCGAATCTCAAGGGATCCCGAAAGGGCCATCGCGACTCGGAATTGCATTCCCTACTCGCGCAATCTCACTTACCGGTGAGTTGTAACTGCGAACCGTACCGAATATTAGTAATTCAAAAACTATGCATCGATTGGTCCAAATTATATTTCTAGTCGAGACCATGGTGTCGGAGTTTCGAAACTCGTCAATTTGCTCCACTTTATCATTGAAATTGATCTGATCTTTATCACTGAAAAGAACAGACAAGAAACTCACCATGACATTTTTTTTATATTTTTACTGTCTATATGCCTGAGTTTGACCATCTCACCATGGTAAGTGATGATGTGGCCGAAGGTGGTAAGTACAAAAAGCCTGGAAGGTACTGGCTCTCAAGTGCAACTGTCGGAACATACTGGCCAGCTGGCGTGGTTGGTTAAGACTCTTGTTAGGATTCTACCTATCGCGCCGCAGGTCGTGGGTTCGATTCCCACACAGGACATGCATTTGTGTGCATGAACATGTCTGTATGTCCTGAGTCTGGGTGTTATTATGTATATTAAGTATGTACAAACAAAAAATTAGTATATGTATTATATCAGTTATCTGGTTTCCATAGTACAAGCTCTGCTTAGTTTGGGATCAGATGACCGTGTGTGAGGAATGTCCCAGGTTATTTATTTATACCGGTAGGTGCTCGGCGACAGATTGTCTTGTATCATCTAATCAAAAATATGGTATTACTATAATAAATAGGCCGAACACACCCTAAAGGTTAATTTATTAAATCACCTCTAAACTGTATCTTAATAAAATTAGTAATAAAAAACTATTCCAATACTCAAAAATCTTTGCAATAGATTCTCATAAAATAAATAGCAGCGAACAAAACTTTTTTGTAAAATTCGTCCAAGTCGCATAAATAAAGGTTAACAGCAGTTTGAAAACGGTGCGAACATTTGTCCCTTATATTACCAGTATAATCCCTTTCAAAGTTGAACAAAAAACCCTTTTTCTCGCCAAAATTGTGTAGAACGCTTGTTTTTACACAAAAAAGCAAGCCCGCCCTAACAGTATCTGCCGGAAAGGTCACAGGGCGGAATGTGACCCTACAAAAAGCTTCCTCATTTTATAAGGTCAATGTTAAGTACATTACCGGGTATTAAAGGAAAATATGCTTTAAGTTTAAGTTATTTAAACGTACTGTCAACGTTTTATTTAACTTGCAATGTAGGTATGTATATTTGTTCGGGGACAATCTTACAAGTTGAATTTCACCCACTTCCAGTGGTCGGATTGACTTGATATTTGGTATACATTACATTTTGGTACATTGGTATTGGAAGACAATGCAAGTACAGTCAACAAAAAGTACAGTCACCAAAAAAGCTTGTATTAAAAAATATTTTTTTAACAAAAACTTATTTATTTCACTACAAGTTGTAAATACATAAGTTGTTTTGTACTTGACCTGTTGCGGCTGTATCCCTACTAATATTACAGTAGTACCCAACTGATAAGGCGCGTCGTGAATCTTCGTTCGCACAGAAAAGAAATTATGGCCCGAAGATTAACGAAAGAATGCCTTAAACTTACAATCAACCTTAGATCACTATTATAAGGTTCATAATACACAGCAGCTGTTAGTTCCGTCTCACTCGCAAGTCACGCCCCTCCGCACACATGGCGGCAGCTGCCGACCAATAGAATTTCCTGCGCTTTGAAAATATGTCTTCTGCGCAGGTACATCGGTAAGCCATATTAGTACGCGAAAGTAACTCCGTTTTTCTCTTACTTTTCACGCCTAAACTCCTGGATCGATCTCGATAAAATTAGGCACGCAGTTAGCCCATGATATGGAGAGGGAAATAGACTTCTTTTTAATCCAGGAACCCGGGTTAAACCGGGGATTCATCAATATGTACTTAAAATAATTATGAAATTATTTTAATAATTAAACAAAGTAACACCCCTGGTGATGCAACCGTCCATAGGCTGCGGTAACCGCTTGCCATCAGGCGAGCCGTATGCTTCTTTGATACCTAAGTACTATAAAAAAAAACAGCGATTTTCTCTTTAACTATTGATGAAATTATGGACTATATGGAGACTAGTGGCGCCTTGCGGTTTCATCCGCTTTCCCGAGGAATATATTGATTTCCCGGGATAAAATGTATCCTATATGTTAATCCAGAACATATTCTATCTGTGTAACAAATTTCATCCAAATCCGTTGAGTTATTGAAGCGTGATTGAGCTACAAACATCCAAACTCACAAACATCCAAAAATTTGCTTCTGTTTTTTTTTTTTTATTAAATGGTCTTGCGTTTGGCCACTGACCCGCTCATAAGGGGCGATGACGAAGACTAAGATGAAACACGCTTACCCAGAATAAAACTTTTCACTCTGGCCTTGAAAGTTCCTAGATTGTAAGCGTCAGGAAACACAGACAGGAATATTAGAATATTAGTGAGATAACGCAAGCAGAAATTTTTAATATTGCAATTATGTCTTGTGTAATATTTCAAAATTAAATTTTCTATAAGTGCGCGAAAATTGCTTTGGAATTTCACAAAAAGTATACATATTTATGTCCTTGACTGTACATAAAAAAGGCCTGCGGTGAAGGAAACCTGCATGCACGAGTAATATTTAAGAGACATTGGCCTTAATCTCGCTGTTAAGAGAAGGGGGATATATTATTATCTGTGTGGGACACAATATAATAATTGTATTTACGAGACGAACATTCAGTTATTAATATTTCGTATTAATTAATCATTTTCTCGTGGAATTATAAATGTACTATTCTACTATTAGAGATTATTTTATACCTATAAAGAATCTCTAATAGTAGAATACTTTAAAACAAAAAAAAATCTGTAATTGCCATAGACTGGCAAATTTTTTTTTTTTTTTAATAAATATCTTGGGACGTTCATCAAACACGGTCATCTGATCCGAAACTAAGCAGCGCTTGTACTATGGAAACCAGATAACTGATATAATACATATACTACTTTTTGTTTGAAAATTCATACTTAATATACATAATTACACCCAGACTCAGGAAATACAAACAGTCATGATCATGCACACAAATGCATGTCCTGTGTGGGAATCGAACCCACGACCAGCGGCGCGTAAGGTGAATCCTAATATACTGTGCCAACTGGCACGTCGGCACTGCCTGAGGAAAGGAATATGGATTTTATTCCCTAATGATAGAGTCTCCTATCCTAGAATACGGTACAGTTATTTAGTGGTAATAATCTGCTACAAAAAATTACCATCTTTCTTAAATATACTAATATTATAAACAGGCCTGTGTTTGACCACAATCTCACCGTGGTCAGTGATGATGTGGCCGAAGGTGGTAAGCACACAGAGCCTAGAAGCACAAGCACATTATAGGATTCGAACCCGGGACCTTCCTCTTGGCATTCGACGACACTACTACGGATCCGATTCTGAAATTCTGTCAATAAAAATGGAAGCTACATTATTCCTACTACTTTTTATTCCAAGAACGCGGATGAAACCGCGTGAACAGCTAGTTATATATAATGTAAATCAAATCTATCATAAATACAATTTCACTTAGATTCTTCGTAGCTTCGTAGCTCGTAGACAGATCTACGCGCGTCTACGATCAGTCGTTCTCATATTTCATTACGTCTGAGTCTGGATGTAATGACAAAATTAATCTATCAATCTGGCTGACAGATGTAATAAATGTAGTTAGATGTTACATTTAGCCTAATTCTCATTCTTAATTATTTAATTTGGGTTAAACTAATCATAAGCGGCGCGCTCATTTCCCTCCAATATAGCGAGGAGGGCGATGGCTGCCACACGCGTCATACTTGTGAACAGGTGCTGCTTGTGGGGGTTGGTCTGCTTAAATTTTGCTATTTATTTACTTATGAGTCTACTTTGTAGTTGTTGCCGCCGCGCCGGGGCACGCAATTGTTGTCAGTGCGATTAGAATGTAAATATTACGTAATGAATCTAAGCTTGTTTTGAAAAGAGTAATTGCTGAGTTTATTGCCGGCTCTTCTCAGCAAATGCAATCTTCCGAACCGGTATTA
This sequence comes from Achlya flavicornis, assembly GCA_947623365.1. Lineage (NCBI taxonomy): Eukaryota > Metazoa > Arthropoda > Insecta > Lepidoptera > Drepanidae > Achlya > Achlya flavicornis. Next base: position 14,061,681 of record OX392479.1, read on the forward strand.
GAGTCAGACTTTTCATAAATGCCTGCGAAGGTCTATTTGAATAAATTTTGAATTCTGAATAAAAAAAAATGATTAAAAAGCAGAAGATGCGTTGCCTATTTTCAGCCTCCTTATAAAACAAAAACATAATGTATACGGCCTTTTACTCAAGTTTAAACTAACAGGCAACAATGTTTTGATTATGTTTTAACTAAGAAAACACTTGGGTGTGGCTCCCAGCAGAGGCTTTTGTTAACGTACGAAAGAGCACCCATCCTAACACTGGAACAATGAGGGAAATGGGACACACCTTCTATTCGTAACACAAGCTAAAGGATTAGCCGGCATCCAGCATCTTTTGTTTTGACACAATACGTGTGGCGTTTGTTATGCACTAAGGAATGTTGTAGTTTGCTATGTAGTTCCAGGTTATTTATATTTTAGTAGATTCTGCCCAAAGACTTTATCTACGTTCCTAAGGGATCTAATCTTTGCCCGAGAATTTTAGTGATAGTGAATTTTTTATAAAAGCGACCTCTCACCAGGTGGACCGATGACTTTGTCAGAGTCGCTGGGCACCGCTGCACTGGATGCAAGCGGCCACAAACCGTTCGAAGTGGAAGTCAATGGGGGAGGCCTGTGTTCAGCAGTGGACATCCATAGGCTGATATGATGATGATGATGAAGTTTTAAAGAAAACCTTGAGTCGCTTGTAATAGATACTAAATAACGAACTAACTGACTAACGAACATCATTAATTAATTTCATCCAATCAGGGCCCAAGAATGGTCATCGTCGCGTCGTATCGTACCGCGTTTGCGTCATTGGATGAAATATTTAATGGTATTCGTTACGATTACCACCAAAGTTACGCGGTAGAGCCCCAGTATGAAGAAGGAAAAATAATGTAGTCCGTTTCAAAAACGTGTTTTTTTTTTTTTTATAGTATTCCTGAAGTATACCAGCTGACAGGACTAATGATAAAGGCAATATTAGTGTGTAGTGAATAATAGCCCAACGAATTCCAGTGACCTCGATTTACCCGTACTATATGGAAAAGCTCTTATCCTAATGAGAGCCGCAAACACTTTTATTTGTCAAAGCATTTCGGGGGATTGTCCGCGGACACAATGGACTCTGGAAGCACCAGTTTAAATGCTCGACGTAATTTATGTTCCTGTTTTAGTTCCCATTTTAACGTTATTTATCAAAATAAAGATCTTTTGGGGATTCAAAGCATATTACTCTTCTAATTTATTAACTGGAGTAACTGGGTTTTTCTTCTTAACTATTTTTTTGTCCAAATCTCACTCTGGTAACCGAAGATCTGGCTCCACATTGAAAAAATAGAATGAAACTGGCTTGATCGTTGGAGACAGATTTTTAACAGGAGACCGGTAGCCAGCTAGACGAGTCAGGGATAAGAGATAAAAAAAACATCTAGCTCCTGCTAGTGTTTTCAGTTTAAGAGCCAGTTCGAAAGATACCCTGACCGCCAATCCACAGGTCCTGGGCTTGATTACCACCCAAAAGAAGCATTTGTGTTTGACAAATTGGCGAGCGCTGATGCCACTCAACCGGGTAAGATATAGGAATCTACGCCTGATAACGCACCAGATTGGGGCACGAACTTCGGCTCAAGGCATTACCAGGGGGGCCGGAATTTTATGAGATACTGGCAGCTCGGGCCGCTTGAACGGGCCGAGACTATTGTGTCCATAAATATATCTACCGTACAGTGTGGACTATAGGTACTAGGGCATGCAATACCGGAGGGTTTTCAGTTCCGGAACTAAGTTCCGATATTGGGCACTCAATTCCGGAATTCCGGAACTGGTTCCGGAACTGACAACTATTTAATGGTTTTTCGTTTCTGGGAATAGTTTCGAATCAAAAAAGTTTTATTGATCAGCCTTTTAATCAATTTAAGCCACCTTTGACTTTTAATCATTTGAGCTTTTTAGCGGTGTTCATTTATAGTACGTGACATCTAAAATTAAATAAGTTTTACATTAGTTCTCAGTTAATATAGAATATTGGTATTTTTTTCGTAAAATCGTAAAATTTTCATAATGAAAGAATTGAGATAAACTTAGCATAATAAATAAAATCAGAAAAATAATATTTAGCAATAAAATGAGATTAAATCAACAACTAACTTAGGTACGTAGACCTCCATATAATACATTTAGCATAATAAACAACATCAGAAGATTAATAATTGGCAATAAACTTAGATCAAATCAACATGTAACAACTAACTTATACAATAATTACTTTTTTGAGATGAAACGTTGTTCTTGATAATTTGTTCTCTAGACCAATAATACATCTAACATTGTGTCAGACAGCGAGCTTCGTAATCGGTTACAAAAGTACCCCAGCACACGAAAACACTCCCTCGCTCTCTTCTCTTGTTGGCAGAACGCACAAAATATAATTATAAGGTTCTGTGAGATACACGCGTCGATCTCCTCCGTTATCGTACATAGCCTTTTTTAATTCTACAAACCCTGAAAAGTCAAAATTGGCAGACAGATTCTTGCAGACTTTTTTACACTTATCCCTTTCATTATTTAATTGCTCTTGTAGAGTTGGTACAATAACTTCAATGTCGTTATCTGAAAAATCTGGGTCGGAGGACACTGCAGGTGTAAAGCACGCAAGTTCGCAGAGTCGTTGAGGTAATCTCAGCATCTGTGTAAAGCGTCGCATCACGATTCACGATGGCATAATGAGAGTACAGCCAATTTTATAACATCTAAGCTATAATGAATGTCTCTCAATGTTTGAATTTCATATTCGGAAAAGGATATTGTTGATTTCCAGTCTATTAGAGCTTTAAGAATACGCGAATATAATAATAACGATGCGGAGTGAGAGGCGAGGCATGCAGGGGGAACGGGACGGGAGTATGTGTCACCCGGGAGTATGGTTGTATAGTTCCGCTGTAGCTGTAGTTAGATTGGTACGTACAGAAAAATTAAAATATCACTCGATTTGTAAAATTTATGAATACCGGAATTACGATATTAACTAGTCCCAATTCCGGAACTGAAATATCGGATATTTGTTCCGAGATTCCGGAGTTACGGGATTCCGGAATCCCGTAATGCATGCCCTAATAGGTACTATTAATAATCCATCATCATTACGTCAAATCTAAATAAATAAAACTCAAGTTGTCACTTCCAATGTCCATACATCGCAGTATCTCATGTGTAAAACAAATAATATAAAGGGACGGAACGTTTAGTATAAAACTTTTGTCAAACAAAATGGCCGTGCAAGTTACGTGGTTTTTGGCAGCGGTTAATTTGTTAGTGTCGAGTAACATATTCAAGTTTAAACTTAAATGCTCTTATGTTCTAACTTAAATGCTCTAGTTTAAAAGGGTTTTTGGAGTACATATTTGCGTGATATTTGTTAGAAAATAGTTCAGGCATATTAGGTATACTAGGTGCCTACTCGGCCTGATAAGTTCACCATTTTAAATCCAAAGTGTCCTTATTAAATTAATTGATAACATTTTTATGGTTATTCGTTTAATTCTTGTCATCTATAAAATCGGAAAATTTTACTTTTCACACAAAATGACACTCATGCAGATACTTTTTTAAAGTTTGTGCGGCGAACCCTCTCTCTTATTTTGCTGTCTATACCCTGTCTGGCACATCAGCGGCAGTAAAGATGTGTTGTATGCTCATTTCGAGTCCTTGCGTGTCGTACTACATCCATAGATACAGTGTGGGCTGTGGCACATAAGAGATGAGGCAGAGAGGTTGTATGGTATGTGTAATCTTCGAAATTTTCTTAGGTCTGTAATGGTATAGAACATGTTCTTTGTCTTGTTCAAATTGAAAGTCCTTTATTTAATTTAGGCCCTAACAGGGCACTTATGAAGGTCTTTGCTACTGTAGTTACTACCAGGATCTGAATCAATTGGCCAGTTGGCACAGTTGGTTAAGATTCCAGCTATCTGGCCGCACGTCGTGGGTTCGATTACCACACAGGACATGCATTTGTGTGCATGAACATGACTGTATGTCCTGAGTCTGGGTGTTATTAAGAATTATATCAGTTATCTGGTTTCCATAGAACAAGCACTGCTTAGTTTGGGACCAGATGACCGTGTGTGAGGAATTTCCCAGGATTTTTATTTAGAATAGAATACAAATGTTATTATCGCTGTTTCTACAAGTTGTTGTCTCTAAATTATAATCTTATCTTTCCAGTCTCTTTCTGGTAAATTACGTTCTGTGTGCGGACGAAAGAGACGGATATTCCACTAAATATAGGTTTTAGAGCGATTTATTGTAACGAAAATAATTTTGAAAACTACATTCGCCTTCATTTAATGACATAGACCACACAGATAGTCAATGTATCCCATGAAAAGCTCTATCCAGGTTTACATAGGGACTGTGTCTATATAGCCCTTGGGTGACTCTGTCTGACATAGCTGAACTACACGCAAAGAATATGGGTTTTTTTACATTTCTGATATATCTATTTATATATATCACTTAGACGTTCCAGCTGGATGGCTTTGATGACTGTACCAGGTAGAATCTAATTGTTCTTGATGATCGGTTATCATTTTCTTGCCTCAGTTTCCGTCAAGGCGCGAGTACCAATATAATTTCCATACATTTTTTAATGGTCGAAGTAGTATTTATATACTCTGAGGTCAAAGTAAGGTGCAGCGCAGGCGACAGACCGCATCGTGAGTATTGAGTTTGTGAAAATATTTTATTTCATTTTCTTTAATTGAACTGTTTTACAAAAAAACTTAAAACGACTTCGTAGTACTAAAATAATCAAATCCTAACCTGATGACAATGGGACCAAACGAAAAGTGTACCTACCCTTCCCAAAAAATAATTCCAAATCGGTTTATAAATGACGGAGTTATGACGTAACAAACATAAAAAAAAACACAACCATATTGAGAACCTCCTCCTTTTTTTGAAGTCGGTTAAAATCAAGTGCCTCCGCAATAAGGATATTCCACATACACATTTTTACGTCAACCTATAACATTTATGAGTTTTTGCCTCAGCTAGTTATCATTTTATGAGCATGTAAAGTTTATTTTGTGTAAACGTCTTCATGGCATAATGAAAATAGACATTTTAATAATGATACATAGATTTTATTACGATGTTTTGTATGTAAACAACGTAAACAACGATGATTATGTTTAACCGATAAGTCAAACGAAAAAAAATGGGTAGGTACATAGTATATTTTCTTCCATAAGCTAAAAACTGTGCTATAGAAAAATAAAACATTTTATTCTACATTATGTAGATTTCAGAGCATTTTTAGGGTTCCGTAGCCAAATGGCAAAAAACGGAACCCTTATAGATTCGTCATGTCTGTCTGTCTGTCCGCCGTATGTCACAGCCACTTTTTTCCAAATCTATAAGAACTACAATGTTGAAACTTGGTAAGTAGATGTATTCTGTGAACCGCATTAAGATTTTCATACAAAAATAGAAAAAATAAATAAATTTTGGGGGTAAATAATAAATAAATACTTAGAACTGAAACTCATTTTTTTTTTTAACAAAACCCATAAGTGTGGGGTGGGGTGTGGTGTGTCTATGGATAGGTCTTCAAAAATGATATTGAGGTTTCTAATATCATTTTTTTCTAAACTGAATAGTTTGCGCGAGAGACACTTCCAAAGTGGTAAAATGTGTGTCCCCCCCTGTAACTTCTAAAATAAGAGAATGATAAATCTATAAAAAAATATATGATGTACATTACGATGCAAACTTCCACCGAAAATTGGTTTGAACGAGGTCTAGTAAGTAGTTTTTTTTTAATACGTCATAAATTGAAATTCATATCAAATACTCAGGTCTATACTACCATTTACTTATATACCTAAGGTTGGTACGGAACCCTCGGTGCGCGAGTCTGACTCGCACTTGGCCGGTTTTTTCAAATTACCGTAGATGTTCTAAAGTTGTGTAAAAATTCAAATCAATAGCATTCATAGTTGCTGATAAAAAGCAACATGACATACAGAAAGAGACCTAAACCGCATTCCTGAAGACAGGACTAAAACAAACATGTTGGTGACTTACACGGTATTTTCTTTTTTACAAGGTACAAGTACAAGTATTAAGAAGCTTATTACTTGTACCACACAAATTTCATTACGAAGTGTGAACTACCTACTTCTTGTTGTTCTTAGCTTAAGTTGCCGTTGTACTAACTAATTAGCCGTTTTTGTTGACTCTTACGAAACTCGGACGGAGGGAAAAGACAAGCGCAACCTACAACGAGTTACCCCTTTTTGATTGTTTCAAAAAGCTTCAAATAAACAAAAATATGAAAGAAAAAGTTTTTTATTTCTTAATTGTGTTAGTGTACTAATGTATCATACTTTATTTTATTTTCATTATATTTATTAGGTATACACAACAGATAATACTCACAATTTCACACCAAAGAGACACATTTTAATAAAATCCGTATAATATCTTTGACTAAATACCGCCCCGCGGTATTTTGGTTTCATCCGAGTTTCTGAGCGATTTATTGTCTTCCTGGAATAAAAAGTATGTATGAATCTATAACATATTTTTATCAATGTGCCACATTACTTCAGTAGTTTTTGCGTGCAAGAGTAACAAACATCCATTCTTGTCACGTACTTTCGCGTTTATATTATTCGTAAGATTTGCGGTTTGTCAACATTCTCTCCAAGTTTTCGAGAACAAGAACTTACCTAATGGGTAAGCAAAAACAAGTTTATTCATCTTTTGAGAAAACAAAAGATTTATTGTCCCTGATCGGTGCGTCCATGCTACGCGAAGCGAGCACGAGCCGAGCCTCGAACGAACAAGATTCGTTTGTTGCTCGCGATTTCAAACTCGGACGTACCTGTGTTCGTGAAAAAACTGACAATCGGGCGGAGCGCAGTCGAGCACGCTACGAAAGCTAGTTCGAGGCTCGCAAGCCCGGCGAATCGTGCTCGCAATGTGCTCGTTCGTGGCTCGGCTCGTGCTCGGTTCGCCAAGCATGGACGCACCAATCAAACCAGTTTAAGGACGTTCGCGTATCTTTCAAAGCTAAATATTTGAAGCTATTTATATAAGATATAGTTAACTTTATACAAAGGAGTCGAAAGCTCAGTGTATAGCTCTTTAGTAAGTTTGAGCTTTTGGTGAAGAAAAACATAAAAACCACATAAAAAACTTCAACTAAAAGAAATCAGCATTTGTCAGCATGCAGCATAAATTAATACAGATACAAACTTGTCATAGATAATAATAAAACTTTAACAGCGTAGGTTAGCTCTTCCTGAACTAGTGAGTGAAACTCCAAAAGCAATAGCACAAGAATGCCGCAAGTTGTAGCAATATGAAGCACATACCGACAACAGTTGGCTGGGAGCCATTCGATTTGTTCCCTCGAGATTAGAATGTTAATGTATATAGTTTGTCTTGTTGAGCTGTCGCTACTGATCTGAGATCTTCACATTATCAACTCTATGACGTATATCCTGAAGGTTTAAAATACTAGTTGAGAGACGTTACTCTATTCATAGATATGTATCATTTTATTCTGAATTTAATATAAGGATATTTTGAGATGGTATATTTCCAAAACTGATTTTTGCTTCCTTAAGCTTGTAAAAAGACAATTGTATCAAAATGTTATGCTAATATTATTTGAAATGCTGTAGATCGTTCTATTTGATTAAATAAATAAAATATATAAATTAAATCTTCGCCTGCAAAGTTAATAATGTCTTGCTTTTGGTAGGGTTGCCATCCGTCCGGGTGTCCCCGGATTTGTCCTAGTTTAGAGGGCGTCCGGGGAGCGTCCGGGCGAGGTTTCATTTGTAGTCCCGGTTTTTTCAAATTTCAATTTAAAGATTCTGTTTTGTAACATTTAAAATTATGATACAAAATGACTAAAAATTTTAATATCTTTGAAAATAAATATGAAGTTGATTTATGACCTTTTGAACTGTTTTCTATTATTCTGACTAATATTTAAATAAAACCCGGGGTTTCCACACGTCATGTCCTGGTTGCTAAATTTTAGAGGTGGCAACCCTAGCTTTGGGCCACATCATCATTTACCTCAGGAAGATTGCGGTCAAACTCAAGAATAGAACAGATAACATTTGAATTCGTTTCCAAAGGTAATGACTTGGAAGAACCATGATTTTTCCTTAACCAAGCATTTCTCGGACTTAAATTTGCAATCTGCTTACGCCCACTGAACATTTCTAATTCAATGAATATTTTGTCATGAGGTTTAGTTCAATTATGCTGTTTAGTGAAAAATATTTCACTTAAATCATTATTGATTTGGAATAGTACTAATGCTGCACACCTGCATTGATTCCATACAGATATTTGTAACAACAGGCCACGTCTTTTGTTAATAATTGACGTTATCAAACACTTAATTATCGTGTTTATTTAGTTTATGGTTAAAATTTTAACACTCAATTCTGCAGTCACACTCCGCTTCAGCTGAAAATCAACTATATCCTCTTCTGGCTTCTCGTAAACCTCATACTCTGTATGTAGTTGAATAATTGCCTTTTAACTCTGTTTATCTCAGAGTTCCTTTAACTCGTCTCTAACTTGTAATTATTAACAATCAGCTCCTCATTTTCTATATTTTCCTCCGTCGTCCCGCCTGAATCTCTTCTCTTTTTACAAGACAGGCAAAGGCTCGACCCATACAGCCTCTTCAAGTGCTGTCATTATTCTCAAAATGCTAACATTTATTTCATTCTTTCCAAACGAAATCTCTATACTGTGCAGTCCAAATGAGTGATAACTGTGAGCTGCGTACAGAAGTACAAGCTTATTAAAGTGTATTATGTGAGGGTAGCGGTACACTCACCTATGCAAAGCAGGCGCGATGCGGTACATAAATAATGCTCTGTAAATCATGAAGACTCCATGGCGTCGTGTTGTGCTCCACTTGGGTCCAGTCTTATTCAATCCTACTTATTATTTAATATTATAAACGCGAATATTTGTGATGATAGATGTATGGTTGTTTGTGATTCTTTCACGCAAAAAATGCTGAACGGATTTGGACGAAACTTGGCACATACATAGATCATCTTCATACATCATACAGGATACTTTTTATATCGTGAAAATATTAGATCTCTTGGGAACACGAGTGAAACTAGTTCAGAATAATTTACCCTAATTGTTGGTAAAATACACTTTCATGTTATTTTTGGAGCACGCTTGCACAGAGTAGACCTATGCACTCTGGCGAAACTGAATTTAAACTAATTTGAGTCTATGAAATAAAAAATCAGTAAAATTTTCACTAATCAGCTAAGAGATGACACACCTAGGAGATTCCTAACGTGTTTTTTACTGTGTTTAGGCCTGTGTTTGACCGCAATCTCACCAAGTGATGATGTGGTTGAAGGTGGTAAGCACACAAAGCCTAGAAGGAACTGGCTCTCAAGTGCAGCTGTCAGAACACACCCATAGGTGCTTGGCGACAGATTTTCAAGTTGAGGGATCGGCATTGGTCGATGAGAAATTGCATCAAACTTTTTATTCCGGAGCGAGCTGGTACAAAGTAGAACGAACTTTAAAAGCATAAAGTTAGTTGAGTATTCATATGAAACAATATATAGCGGGATATATCGTTATTATCTTTATAACTAGATAAGAGACGTGTATTTTTATAGAACAGCGGTACATTATTTCATGTTAAAAGTACCTTTTATATGTTCAACTTTAGTTATTTAACAAAACATTATTACTGACTACCTAATGTTAAACGGCCTTTCCCGTCTGTAGCTTGAGAATAATGACAGTATTAATATGAGTAGTAGTATGTATTTCATTTTTTACTATAAACTAATACAAAATGAAAAAATGCAGAGGAGAATAGAAATATTATCTTCATCCGAGGTAATAAAAAGATGGCTATTTATTATTATTAAACTTAGGCAATTTAGTAAGAAAACATTAAAAGTTATTCAGCCACTGCAAAGCATTTACTAAAGCCACCATAGATTTTATTCCTGCTTAAAATGGAGAGCCCTTAAACCACAAAATTAATGGGTATAATTCAATTACTTTAAATACAAAACTCAAGTAGGCTTGAGGCAAGCGTTTTGAAAGTCGTGTAACTGATCGTAGAAATGTATTAAAAAAAGCTAACTACAGAACAGAGAGATGATATTGTCTACTGTGAAGTGTGTATGGATTCGTCATTGCAATCAATGAAAAGCTAAGTAATATAATAATTACCAAATTAACATTTAAAAAGACCCCCGATGTATGAAATATTCTCTTAAAAAAAGCTAACTACAGAACAGTGAGATTATATTGTCTACTGTGAAGTGTGTATGGATTCGTCTTTGCAGTCAATAAAAAGCTAAGTAACATAATAATTACGAAATTAAAATTTAAAAAGACCCCCGATGTATGAAATATTCTCTTAAAAAAAGCTAACTACAGAACAGTGAGATTATATTGTCTACTGTGAAGTGTGTATGGATTCGTCTTTGCAGTCAATAAAAAGCTAAGTAACATAATAATTACGAAATTAAAATTTAAAAAGACCCCCGATGTATGAAATATTCTCTTAAAAAAAGCTAACTACAGAACAGTGAGATTATATTGTCTCCTGTGAAGTGTGCATGGATTCGTCATTGCAGTCAATGAAAAGCTAAGTAACATAATAATTACGAAATTAACATTTAAAAATACCTCCGATGTATGAAATATTATCTTAAAAAACTTTTTAACAAAAAAATGAACCACCGAAAAATCTGAAAAGCAAAAAATAATTTTGAATATAACTTGAATTTTATAAGGTTTTGCAGTCGGGGACAAACCAATAACCTACGTAGATATGTATTTTTTTTGTAATATTTGTTAAATGTAATGTTTGTCTAAAAAGGAAGCTAAGCAATATTGCTAACGCAATTCATTTTTTCGAATTTAAAGCTAGGGCTCTATCTACTTTTACTATGGGACCGGGGGCTCTACCGCGTAACTTTGGTGGTAACCGTAACGAACACCATTAATTATTTCATCCAATGATGCGCACGCGGTATGTCGCGACGATGACCATTCGTGGGCCCTGATTGGAAGTCATTCATTAATGGTGTTCGTTACGATTAACACCAAAGTTACGCGGTAGAGCCCCCGGTCCCATAGTAAAAGTTGATCGTATACATGAGTACTTTACGTGGTTTCATTTAATGTCGTATTGTCGTAATAGCTTATGTTATTGGTTTGTCCCCGACTGCAAAACCTTATAAAATTCAAGTTATATTCAAAATTATTTTTTGCTTTTCAGTTTTTTCGGTGGTTTATTTTTTTGTTAAAAAGTTTTTATTTTATAATTTTTTGTGGCTATACTCTACTAATTACTACATGCTTATTTCTTTTGATGTAATACACAACTCAGCATTATAATCTGTGAGTGAACAATAAATCATCCCTATTTTCCCACCCTTAGGGTAGGTATTTTTTATCCATATTTATATGGGACCACCTTCGAGGTATACCCTATCCAATAAAAAAAGAATTATCAAAATCGGACTACTCTGTCAAAATTTAAGCGTGATCATACAAAAAAAAAAAAAAAAAAATATACGCTTCGACTTGTAAACCTCCTCCGTTTTTTCGTCGGTTAAAAATAAGAAAAAATTACTCTTAAAAAATAAATAATCATAGTTTCAAAATATAATTGACGCTTCAATGCGTCGGAGGATTATAGCCAGTTTATTTTGCAGATTTAATCAATAAAGAACAAGACGATATCCACAAAATGACGTATGAATCCACTTATGGTGCGTCCATGCTAGGCGAAGCGAGCACGAGCCGAGCCTCGAACGAACCTACAACGAGCACTATATGCGAATCCTTTTGTTCGTAAAAAAACTGACAATCGCGCTCGTTCGAGGCTCGCAAACTCGTCCACGCTACGCGAATCGTGCTCGCAGTGTGCTCGTTCGTACTAAGTATAAGTCCTACGTTCAAAGAGAAAATTTATTCAATATCCATAATGACCTTACAAGGACTTGCACATATAAGTAGAGCTATTAAGCTTTTGATTGTCCCATTTGGTATTAAAAGTTGACATGATAAACTGTATCGTATACACAAAGCAAATTATGACAATTCAATTGATATCAAATCAAATGGTAATAAATGTCTATATAAAAACTGTTCAAAGGATGTCTGTTCATGTGGAATATTGTACGAAATTCTATCTGATAGTCAGAATTTTGTATATTTGATAAACTATGCCCAATTAGGCTCCACCGCATATAATTACATCTACGTATGTATGTCTGTTACATTTAGATTAGATATAGATATCATCCTAGTTGTAAAAACTGATTTTGGAGCCGATTAATGATAATACTGGGATAATAGTTGAAAACATTCCAATGAAAAAATACGTATTTACCTGTGAAATGTATAATTTTGTGCTATATTCCCTTCTATACACGTCACAATGTCTACATCATAATTACACTTTTCTAGTTTTTGTTTGCACGATCGTAAATTTTAAGTATAATGTTTGTGGCTCTTACTCAAATTTTTTTCAACACCAATCCGCAGTGGGCACGCGTGGTGGAGTATCTGCCCATTCCCTTTCACCCTCATTTGTGAAAGGAGGCCTGTGCTCAGCAGTGGGACATTATAGGCTGATGATGATGATGATGATGATGACTCAAATTTTTTTGGCTCACGTCAAAACTGTTCATGCGTCCCTTTCTCTCTCGTAAAGTGTTCATAAGGATTGTGATATATCTTTTTATCGGAGGTCTGCTTAGCTAGCGAAATCCTAATTCTATCCAAAACATAAAGATAGTAAAAAAAAAAAATATAAGAAAACCTGAGCGCTTAACATGAGTATTTTAAAAATAATCCTATAAAAGAAGAAACATTTTTCATTTGAATCAAAACTGTGAGACTACAAAAATGTTGTTCGTCAAAATAGTTTTGATACTTTTAACATCGCATTCCATTTTAGGGATTGATGAAATCACTATGAACCTGAGCATTGATTATTTCAAACATAGAGACGTGAAATTTATTTGTTTACTTGCGTGTGATAGTAATGCATGTAAGTAATAGCTAACTTATTCGAAAACTTAGTACACGGGCTATATACTCTAACTGCTACGTCACAGGTAGGTTTGATTCCCATCCAGGTCAAACATTTGTGTGCATAAACATGCCTTTCTGATTTGACTCTGTATATAAATCTATACTTATATTATATGAGTTTCTATGTTTATTAAACGAACGCGCTTATTACATCTTACATACCAATGTTATTCTGCGTGGGAATCGAATCCACTACCTTTGACGAAAAAAAGCGTCAATACAACGTGTAACTGAAAGGGTATATCTATTCGAAAGGAAAGAAAAGGCGGAAATAATTGGACTGTTTTACAAAAAACTTAAACCGACTTCGAAGTACACTAAGACGTAATCAAATCCTAATCTGATGACAATGGGGCCAAACGGGAAGTGTACCCTTCCAGACAAAAAAAGAATTTTCCAAATCGGTTAATAAATGACGGAGTTATGAGGTAACAAACATAAAAAAAAAAAAAAAAAACCGAATTGAGAACCTCCTCCTTTTTTTGAAGTCGGTTAAAAAAGAAAAGAACTCACTAACTCAGGTATAGACTCTCTATAAAAAGCTTCACCTCAAAATAATTTACTCTAAATTCATACTAAAAGTTTTGCTTCCAAGTTTATTTGAATTAAAATCATAACCAACGTGTCAAAGCTCTATGAGGGTATTTAATGTCACTTCCTAATATTATTATAAAAAAATCTCTTTCATGATCTGTCCGCCTAGTACCAAAGAGTTCTGTACTTGTATAGATATTCCTTTCCGTTAAACAATGTATATTTATTATTCTTTTACCCTGTGGGTGGTCAAGGAATATTTATGTTTTAGGGATCCTTAAATTATCAAAGAAAGCTTCAAAACAATCGATTGCCGTATCAAAAGTGAATGTCGATGATGATCATGATGATAGCAAGTTAAATACCTGTTTTTTGCAACAATTTACATCAATAGGAGTAGTTATTGATACTAAATGTGAAAATTACATAGATATACTATACTTTGTGAGTATATACCTATCCCTACATATTAATAGACGCAATATATTACTGTCTGTACATTATAAAAAAAATATGTTATTTATTGTTTTTCAGGCATCTCAAAATTCATATTTTGATTCAATGCATAAGTGGCTAATTATTAATGAAGATTCATATCAATATTACGAAAATAATACAAACAATTATTCAGATAAATTTCTAACTAATAATACAATAGTTGAAGTGCTCGAGAACTTAAATATAAGCATAGATTCTGATATAATACTTGCTAATAGAAAAGGTAAATTATAATAAACTCTGTCATTGATTAATGATATATCCAGATTGAGCGTCGTATCTTCGTCAAAAAAATAGCCGCGAACTGTTAGGGGCTAAATAAAGTAAAAATAAAAAAAAATACAAAATACTGATTAATAGAGGTAGAGCATAGCGTTTATTCGCTCAAAGAGCAGCTCGACTGGGGAAGTCCCTCCACCTTACAGAATACCGCAGCCAAATAACTTTGTGTTGTGTGAAGTTGTGTTCCTGCGCGTGAGTAAGGTCGCCAGGGCTCATAGGGGAGGGGGGAAAGGTCGGTAACGCGTGAGCGATGATTCGTGTGTTGCAAGCGTCCATATGGCTACGGTAACCGCTTACCATCAGGCGGGCCGTGTGCTGGTTTAACGACTTAGTCGTATATTTAAAAAAAAAATATCTAAATTTGACCCGATTTTAATTGGAATAGGTCAACAACTGATATCGTTATGAACGTCATTATGGCAAGCAGAATGATGCAGATCGAGCTGTCAAGTACACCAGCCTAAAAAGTTGGCCTGTTTTATATAGTCGTGTAGTATGGCGACGCTCTTTCTAGGTATATCTATTTCTATGCTTTGTAATGTCTTATACGGAAATGTTAATCTCAATGCAGATTTATAATCCAAATAAATCCCACAGAAGCATCTGAATTTGAACTACAAGAAGTACATAATTTTGGAAAAATACAGGGCGGAAATACAAGCTTTAAAAAATTTGGTGCTTGGAGTTCTAGTACAGGTACGCTCACCTATTTCAATGTTTTCTTTCATTGTCTAAATCCGTCCTATTTAATTTAATTTTTTAACTTTCACAACTTAAACAAAATAGCTCAATATTTCTACTCAACATAAAAATCAACAGGAATTTCTGGCTCTTGAACAGTTTATCTACACTAGTTCGGGAGTTCCTGCTAATTCAAAAGGTAGCAAAGCTTCTTTTTTATGCCATATGCAATTCTTTATTTATTAGTATTTGGTCTCGTTTTGATAGTTGTATAATAATTACATGGAATTCCGTAATTTTATTTCGGAGTTGCAAAAACATTTGAAATACCTCGAGTAAGTCCTGAGTTAGCAAGGATCGATATTAGGAAGACCAGCATTACAATTACCTTCCACGCTAGGTTATCCCGTGTTGTGGAAGTTAGTATCTTTCGTCTATCATGCTTGGCGAACCGAGCACGAGCCGAGCCACGAACGAGCACACCGCGAGCCTACAACGAGCACGATGCGAATCCTTTTGTTCATTAAACAACTGACAATCGCGCTCGTTCGAGGCTCGCAAGCCCGTCCACGCTACGCGAATCGTGCTCGCAGTGTGCTCGTTCGAGGCTCGGCTCGTGCTCGGTTCGCCAAGCACGGACGCACCATTACAGAGATAGGGAAAATATAATTTAATTACAAACATAATAATATTAATAATTATTAATAGAGGTTATATCATTCAGATGAATGTGTAATAGGTGTGTAGATGTGTAAGTGCGGGGGTGTGTAAATGTGTGGGGGTGTAAGTGTAACAAAATTTTATATTTTTATATAATATTATGTCTCATTTAGGTCTAGATTTGAATATGGCCGGATATAAATACTACAGACGGTGGAACTTTAAAGAAATGCAAATGCGAATGATTACTGTTGTAAGTTTAAACTTTATTTCATTTTCACGGTGATACAGTTATGCAGTAAGTAATATGCCAGAGCTCAACGGGTGGTTGGAAGAGTTACGCGTGAGTGATAACCATAAATCTAAATATCACTAACGTATGACCTAATACCCACGATTTTATTTAAATATTCTTTTCTTTACGAGTTCTTTAGATTAAAATCCGTTGGCGCTTACTTCATGTAGCTCGCCGCTCGCTACCCTGTGAAATGCCACTTTTTTGCTTTATGCCACTCTTAATTGATGGACTGTCAGACCCACTATTAAGGTACTTAAGGGTACTAAAATCTTCGAATATAAAGATTGTTGACCCTTAAGGAGTCGTTACATATTAATAGTTGACATAGTTACATTTAAGTCGAATCTGGAATCGCATACCTGCCCACCACGAAATACCTTTTAATAATGTTTTTATGATTTTTGCCATTTATAGATTCAAACAAATGTTTTGGTAGTTGGTTGAGAGTGTGGGGTATTATATGATCCCAGACTCGTGTTCCATCTTCGTTAATACATATACTATTCCTATTTCAGGTTTCATCACCACTGAAAGGATTTGACCCCTCTATATTTAAGGACACAAAGCCCACACCCGGTGTGATTACTATAACAAAAACATCTGAAGTTATTTTACATTTTCTAGCTGAAATACATAATTTCAGGTACAATTAAGTTATAGTTATTATGAATATTATATAATAATCTAAAAAGAAAATGTTTGACTGTAACTTTGAGGCAATTAAATTATTCATCTGATTACGATAAAACGTTAGTGAGTGGAAAAACGCGTTTTCCCGGAGATGACCTCTAGCTGGATCGATTTTTCGCCTCCAAACCTCCATATAGCAAATTTCATCGAAATCGTTACAGCAGAGCTCCACTCTGAAAAGATATACCTATATAAAGATTAAGCTACGTGCGCCAAAGATGGCATCACAAAAATATAATTTCAAGAACCAAACCATATTTAAATAAATATTCGGAATAACTCGCTGACAATACTAAAAATACATCTTTTGCCATGAACGTTTAAAAAAAACTAGACGTCCATGTCCTGTTGCTTGATTAATTTGGTAAAATAGTCTGGACCTAAATCTATTCGATATTTTGACAAGACTGTCAAAATATCTATATATTTTATGAAGACTCATATAAGGATAATATAGGAGGTTTTGGCGGGAACTTGCAGAGTGACGTAGCATTTTCATTTTTATTTTCATAAATTTGTGTATTTTGAGTTTTATTGTGTATTTTTGGTGGTATTTTACCCAATAAAGATCATCCATGTGCACCAGTGAAGTGAAATGAAATGAATTATGTGTATCGTGACTTTTCAAGTTGTCTCAAAATTTCCGTGTAGAGTTTTACTACAATGACCACCATTGTAGTAAAACATGACTTTTATGGACGGTGACTGACTGAGGACTATAATGTGAAGTGATTTATTGTGACTGGAAACTATAATATAACTCGACACTGGCAGAAATGAGCCCTAATTTGGGCTTGGTTGCCAAAATTAAAAATAAGAAGAAGAAGGATAATATAATTTGCCTGAATGTATCTTAATTTATTTAATGATTTATACATTTGTATTATTATTTATAACTGTTTCAGGTTTAAATATTCTTTTTCCGATAGATGGATTGGTCCTTTTGGAAAGAATTACTCAAACGTAAGGACTCTATAATGTGTGTTTTTTTTAATTTTTATACTGGGTGAATACTTTGAGATGTATTTTTTAAACATAGATAAATGTTGTAAAACGTATTTCATTTCTTGAATAAAAAAAATATATATCAACAAAAGTATACACCTTGTATAATATTTTGACCTTTCATGACAGTTTTTTTAAATACCTTATTTTTAGGCAGCATCAAATGCATTATACTTGAAAGAACAAGATCTAACACCGATTATTCGATTAATAAAAACGGTTCACGACAATATCGACATTATACATTCACCGCTTACATCTATTGAGTAAGTAATAAGTTGAGTAAGTTGATGTGTATGTTTATATAGAAAACTATTTATCAAACTTATTTATCAAAGGAGATAAAATGTATTTATTTAAGAAAATATCTAGGCTATTTTTAGTCGCATAAACACTTTATTGGTATTTAATTTAAATGGGTAACATAGTTTGAACGCACACCACAGTCAAAAAAAATTTGATTGGATTGTCATATCACTGTACCGTGGTCATATAGTCGCCGCCGCCGTGAATCTGTAATCTGTGCGTACGTGTATCTCCCTGCAAAAGCTGGGCGTCAATACGCTACACATAGACGTATAAAAAAATCAAGACCGAGTGTCAAGGGAAAATGAAGTGAAGCCGAAAATTTCCTACGTATGCGTGACTAAAATAAGTACTGGCCCAAGCAGGTACAAATGATACTGAGCCTTATTTTACTGTCAACGTCTCAATGTGGAATGACCGATAGGCTTCCTATGGTGTATATGTATGTGTGAGGCCATGTATTTACAAGAACGCCGGCTTCCTTTTGGCTTCACTCGTTTATAGCACGTTACTACGTCCTGATTTTCTTATACGTCCATGACGCTACATAAAAGTTTAAATTGGGCGGTCGGCGAAAAACGATAATAATGTCTGTTTTAAATCGCCTCGGGTCAATATTACCCTGCGTCATTGTTTCCGGGTTCATATATACTACAGCTGCCTGGCCAGCGCTGTCTATCAGAGGCTTAAGGCTGCTTTTCCACCAGAGATGTGCTCCACGTTGCTGTGTATGCTTTTGATATCCACCAATCATATTCATTGGTGCACATAGCTTAACACTGGTGGAAACGGATTCAACTAAGATATGTTTTTTATATGGAAGGATGCCTGCTATGGATGCGTGCTATGGATGTGTGCTATGGATGCGTGCTATGGATGCGTGCTACGGATGCGTGCTATGAATGCGTGAGCGCCTCTCCCCACATCGCGCCACCCTCGGCGCTTCCCTACTATCGATACATCGCATAGCTCGAGCTGTGCATCTTACTCCCACAGCTACATAGCTTAGTATCAGTGGAAACGGTCACATAGTTTCGCAGCTGCACATGCAATTACATCCTCGCAGCATAGCTGCATAGCACGTCAGTAATGGAAAAGCAGCCTTAGGGAAGGAAAAACAAATGAACAAACAACAAATATTTCGCATTTGTATTTATTTTATTACTAGTTTTCATTCCGCTATTTTACTCGCGTCCACAGAACATATTCAATCCAAAACTTTAGCTGCCTTGTGCCTAATTTCATCCAAATACTAAAAAAGGTAGGTAGAGGTCTAAGAATGGTAGAGCAAAGCGTTTATTCAGATATAGCTTACAGAGTAGCGAAACCAAATAACTTTATGTTGTGTTCCTGCGTGAGTAAGGTCACAGAGCTCACTGGGGAGGGGGGAAGGGTCGGTAAATCGTGAGTGATGTCTCATGTGTTGCAAGCGTCCATATGGCTATTACTATTTTGATTAATTTCGGCGACAATTTTTCAGAACTAGATACTACTACCGTATACCATCATCTGGTCCAGGAAAGTTTGAGAACCAGTTCCTGACGCCCCTCAGTAATGGTGCGTGGGGGTGCGTGGTGGCCATCATGTCATTATGTGCAGTTATTCTACTGGCGTCAGCTAAA
The DNA here is from genome assembly GCA_947623365.1 of Achlya flavicornis. Taxonomy (NCBI): domain Eukaryota; kingdom Metazoa; phylum Arthropoda; class Insecta; order Lepidoptera; family Drepanidae; genus Achlya; species Achlya flavicornis. The sequence goes on from OX392479.1 coordinate 14,081,391, forward strand.
TTTGAACACCGACCATCGTCGACTCACTACGCAATATTCTCTGTCATTGCTACGGTTTGCCAGCAATGTATGTATTGTTTTGTGATATTCATTTTATTTATTTAAGTTGTCATGATTATCTTGGCAAAATTAAATTGCAAAAGGGTAGTTTTTTTTTAATCTGTTATTATTTCAGTTTTTGAAGACACCGATGACAGCGCAAGCAGAAGAATATCAGCAGGTAAGTTATATTTGGATATCAAAATAATGGATCTTGGTTCTAGCGGCAGTGTCCTAACTCCTATAACATTAAAGTTTTGTGTAAACAAACGTACTACATCCTTTTGAACATATATGTGGCTTAACGTAAAACCATTTAACGAATAGATATTTGCAAGTTAGTAAAGTTGACTTTGTATCAGCAGCAGTTTGAAAGCAACAGCAATTTGAACTTATCAGCTGAGGTATTCTAACCTCAGATTCACTCATCAGCTGAGGTATTCTATAGTCTCGGATTCACTCATCAGCTGAGGTATTCTATAGCCTCAGATTCACTCATCAGCTGAGGTATTCTATAGTCTCGGATTCACTCATCAGCTGAGGTATTCTATAGCCTCAAATTCACTCATCAGCTGAGGTATTCTATAGTCTCGGATTCACTCATCAACCGAGGTATTCTATAGCCTCAGAATCACTCATCAGCCGAGGTATTCTATAGCCTCAGATTCACTTATCAGCTTAGGTATTCTATAGTCTCAGATTCAATCATCAGCTGAGGTATTCTATAGTCTTGGTTTCACGCATCAGCTGAGGTATTCTATAGTCTCAGATTCACTTATCACCGATTTGACTCCCGTTAGATCACGAGGAGAGATCAATCTTTTAAGGATTTAATAAACAAAGATTGGAGTTATTATGCATGTTGTTTGTACATTCTTATCCTAACTAATTATTATAAATGCGAAAGTGAGTTTGTTCGTATGTTACGCCTTCACGCCTCAACTACACAACAGCTACAGGGGCAGCTAGTAGATAATAATTGCTTCACAATTTCCTAAAACCTTGAATAACGAAATAAAAAGTAAATCTAAACCTATGTACCTCTTTCTGTTATTCCAGCTAGAAAAGTAACAATCCTGGTGACAGGGCTCTCATGCGTTATGCTCTATAATTACTACACTAGTAGTGTGGTGAGCTGGCTGCTGAACGGTCCACCACCATCGATCAACTCCTTGCGAGAACTGCTGGAGAGTCCACTCGAGTTGATCTATGAGGATATCGGGTATACACGGTCTTGGCTGCAGGTAAATCCTCATATCTATATCAGAAAAGAAAGTATCAATCAAAATGGTACATGTTCCTGAAAAATCGGAAGATGTATGGCCGGAATAGTCGGTGCAAGTAGTAATAAAAGTGGAACTTGAGAATGTAAACAAGTGAGTGACTTTGATAGAGATAATGAAGCATAGCTCCTTGAAAATAGTAACAATAAAGTCTGTAATTTTCAGCTATTTATTTACTGCCCCGAACAAACTAAGTAGGTGTATGTGTTTTTGCAGAGCATCAAACTAAGGTTCAAATTATGAATTCAATACCAATCTCTAAAAATTATAACGACGAATTGGATTTAAGGTAGTCAAACAAAAGCATATTGGGTGGGTCACGCGCCATTGTCGCATGTTAAACAAATTGAAGACCAAAGTAATGATAATAAGGTAAAAACAGGAGAACGATGAGAGGGACTTACAAAAGGAGAAGGAGGAGTTACAAAAGGGAAGCGATAACCTTTGCCCTACAGATATGTGCTACTTGAATTAAATACTTCTTTCTTCTTCGTTTTAGATCCCAGGCTATTATTACAATAAAAGGAATATGATTATAGAAGACGAACTTCGCCAGAAAAAAGTGTTCAACAAGAAACCTGGAGCTCCACTATTGGTTCCAGTTGAAAAGGGAATTGCTATGGTCAAAGCTGGAGGTATGTTCAAACTTTGGAGGCCTTACCTTGAACCATGTCTACAACCTTAACTGAAGGTTAATTGCAATACAGGATCTAGTCATGAAATACACCTCCTCACACATTGAGCAATGGAGCTTCCTTCCGCGTACGCTCAGATTGTGGAATGAGGGAGCTCATGGTTTTCCCAATGGAGTACAGCATGGGGTTCTTCAAAAAGGGTTTGAAGAGATTTCTGCAGGGTCGGCAACGCGCGATTGACGCCGCTGGTGTTGCAAGCGTCCATAGGCTAAGGTAACCGCTTACCATCAGGCGGGCCGTATGCTTGTTTGCTACCTAAGAAGTATACAAAAGAAAAAAAAACAGCTTTTGAAATATGACCGGACTAGTTCGTCATAGAATTTTAACTCAACCGCCACCATTTTAAGTTTTTGTTGTTAGTGGTGTGGTGAAGCAGACGCTGGCGAGATGAGCACTTAAATACATCATAAGTCTCTGCCTCACGGATCACTTACAAAGTACATTGAGAAATTTTCCTTTAGGAGTGTTAGTATGGGACTGTTCTAAAATGGAGTGAAGAGATCTCTGCAGTGTCGGCAAGATAATCCCAGTTCTTTCCTTGTATTGCAGGTATCAAAAGCCGTACGCATGTTGCCAAACGAAATTATATCAAAAAAATATTATTCAATACAATTCAAAATCATTTATTCAAATAGAACTTCGCAGGCACTTATGAAAAGTCGTACTCTAATACTCTAATACCGGTTCGGAAGGTTGCATTTGCTGAGAAGAGCCGGCAACTAACTAACAACTAACTACTAATAATACCCTAGATCTTAAAACCTAGGAATCTCTCAGGCTGACATGAAGTATTTGCGAATCTCCTAGCTCTCTTTAATCTGAAATCAAATGCTATTCTAACAATGTTTCATATTATCCAGGATATGCTTACCACATAGAAGATGATACAGCGAATGAATTAATATCTAGGTCGTTCACACAGACTGAGCTTTGTGAACTGGGATCTTTGCAGTCAATGGAGAAAACACTTCTGTATACGGGTGTACAGAAGAACAGTCCATATAAAGAGTTTTTGGTTTGGAGGTATGTGCATGAAAAGGTTTACCTAGGTTCTTTTTGTTATAGCGTAACTTCTAAAATACTGAATATAATATTTTTGTAAACATATTGGAATTCACTCAAATTCAATCAAAAACCGTAAGCGCAAAGTCAGACCGCTTCTCAGTTAAACACTTTTTGCGATGGCTAGATTGTTTAAAATTGGCCAAATTTTGAAGAATAATGTTACAAATTCCAGTTTTATGCGGCTAACAGAGCGTGGGATAGTATCATGTATACAGCACCGTACTAGTACAGAAGAAGTCAAATGCGAGGGTAGTTCCCCACGAGCGCTGGCGCTGGGTGGCGCTGCACCTGCATTCCTGCTGCTAGCTGGAGGGTATATATTAGGTACCTTTATAATGATGCTTGAGATGTGAGTATATTAGCTATGATCATCTAGGTATAATCCCTTTAGAGTACCGAGCCATATAATTCCACAACTTAGTGTTTTTGCACTGACTTATAATAGTAGCAACCAATCACTGCATCTGAATGTTTAGTGTTTCCTTGACTTAGCCAATCAGAGCTCATAGTCGGAGGTAGGGAATTGGCGGAATAGATTTCATACAAATTAACGTCATTGCGCTTCTTTGGGTTATTTCTTGGATGGTAATGATATAGTAATGCCGTGGCGAAAGTCATGGATTCGAATCCAATGAACTTTCGGTGAAGGAAAGAAAAACATCATGAGGAAACCATGGCACAGGGAAAGGGTATTTTCAGTATCCACCAGGTTGCATACCACCCCCCATTTTGGAAATCTGTCTCCGAGTACCTACCGGACTGTTCCAGCATCCAGCTAACTGGCTTGGCTTGGTAAAGGTCAGCAACATATTAAACACTTCTTTAGAAACTACGCAACCTGATCAATATTTACTAAGTATACATAAATTTTGATTATTTTCAGGTATCATAAAAAATATAGCACCAGACACGCGTGGTTTAAGTTATAACTTAATTGGACGAACAATGAACCGCTGAACACACATCACGAGATTAATGTAGTAAATGCATATAATTTTGAATTCACAACAAAATCGATTAAGCTAATTAACAATTTGCCAACGTCTGTAATTGATGAAGGAAAAAACACTTTAATAAAAAGTAAAATAGCAACAAAGCATTTCATTTCCCCCTAAAAGATCGTCTAAATAACAGTCAAAAATACTAAACGTAAAATTTTATAAAGCATCCATATCAATCATCCACGAAGCACAGAATACAAATATTTGCTTTTATAAAAACATCACCGCATTTGAATCATTCGAGCGTATTCAATCAGTGCCTGGCAACCGTCCACGGATTATTCGTTTACCTATTAAAATAAATCCGGATTTAACAATCCATGACATGCCAGTGATCTGGGATAACTAACAAACTGAACTTATGTAACGGACTCCACTCCATGCTATTTGAGATACTATTTTATCTCTCTCTGTGATTGTTTCTTCATGGCTGAAGATCGTGATCATCGGACGTCTTTGATAGTGCGTGGGCGGCTTGCCTCCAGCGACTGCTGTTGGTAGCTAACTGGACAACGTCGTAGAATTTGTGCCTTTTTCCCTTAGTTGATCCGTCCATCGAGTAGGGGATCTTCCGCGTGATCTCCTGCCCTCGTCGTTTCCAACAACGACTAACTTTTCCAAACATTCATCACTTCGTCTCGCTATATGCAACCAACTTTGCACACATGTATATATAATGTACTATTATTAACATTCCGGGCTACAACTTAACAAACAGCTGTGTAAATATAACAGAGCACTATACCCACCGTTCATTCTATTAAACAATAATCTGACATAGCGCTACCCGCAAATTAACTACGGCTCGTGAAACTGGAAACCTTGGTGAGACAACACTGGGAATCGTAAACCGCGACGAATTTTATTAAAACATTGTTAAATTAGTGAAAATACACAATAATTTTGCCATTTTGCCAATAGTTACGTGTTGAATGTATTTATTAAAACCTCAGATTACAGAACAAGGCAGATAGAGAGCGCGTAACGCGGGAGTGAGGCCAAAAAAGCAAATACAAATTGAAAAACACATAGCTGGTATTCGCTTTTGTATTTGTATTTGCTTTGTTTAAACAAAGTTTATTAAAAAGAAAGTGTGTTTCGTTAAATAAAGTTTGTCAAACAAAGCAAATACTCACTCCCGTGTTCCACGCGCTCCATTTGCCTTTTATTCTGTAATCTGTGATTCAAACTTATCATTTAAAATGTAAGGCGATGATCTCAGTGGTGACGTCGGATGCCGACACGAAGGTCCCGGGTTCGAATCCTACAATGAGCTTGAGCTTTCGGTGAAGGAAAACATCGTGAGGAAACCATAGCACGGTGGTAGGGCACTTTGTAGTACCCGTCTGGCTGGCTCCCACCCTCAAGTTGAAAGTCTATCGCTAAGCACCTATCGGTTTGTTCCGAGAGCTGCACTTGAGAGCCAGTTCCTTCTAGGCTTTGTGTGCTTACTACCTTCGGCCACAGTACCACTTACCATGGTGAGATTACGGTCAAACACAGGCCTATACACAGGACACATATAGTAAGAATTTACTTTGCAGATAAAACATACATAGGAAGTTATTTGAAACCCCTGTCATAAATATTATCGACATACGGAACCCTGAAAGGGTACACTATTCAATATTAAATTCGGCCAAATTGCCTCATTCGTTGCCAATACACTAAGTCTATATTCCCATAACGAAATTATCATCCAATCCATAGGTAGTGAATGCCGTGACCCTACACATCGCAAGGGAAATCAGCACCTAACTGAAAATATGTCGGGACTGGACGTAAATCATATAGTGCACACCTTTCGCTTATGAGCTCTGGCACTTTTATAGTTACATTTTTCCAAGTGACTTTTTCTTTTTTATGCTGTCATATGAAATATGAACATCTATTGTAAAATTGGATTCGTAGACTTTAACCCCCTTACTCATAAAGCGGTATTTAACTCACATTATTTGACAATGACAATAGAGTGGCGTTGTTTATGTGACCCTTTAAACCAAAGAATATGTAGCTACACAGTATATTAGTTAAATAACGTTTTATGAGTAAGGGGGTAAACATAAAAGTCCAGCATTCTAATTTAAATGGGATACATGACTAAAAATTCTACTCAGTCCGTCTTTTACATTATCAAAAAATATTAGACACGTATTGATTCTTTTGTCAATTAAACAAAAAAATACGATGATATCGTGTATTGAAGTTCCGCGTGACGTCACGTTAGATTACACTTTTTACTCTAAAGCGACTCCCGAACTTTGACTCGCTTTATCTTTGTCCAATTTTTAAGATTTGGTAAAGAAAATGAGCATCAGCTTATAATGGGCAATTTTAAAAATATAATTGAAACTGAAACATTAAAATATAACAATAATAATAATTAAATTGTAGCAATAGTCGTTTCCACCCATGGCCTAATGGCCAAGAGAGGCTCGCGTTAAGTGGCTGGATCAAGGGCCTGATTCAGACGGCAGTGCTCCTGGAAACGGCACGGATAGTGAGGAAGTTCCTCTCTCTGGAGCCTTGACCACCGTTACCTAGGACCCTGTTCCCGATGCCGGTGGGAAACAGTTTTTTCAAATGTTTTTATTTTATAACTATATATTTAAAAATATAAAATACATGTAAGAAAATAAATTGATGAAATAATAATATAATATTTGTTCTTTGATTGGATAGGATTTGTGTAATAATAACATAAATTTCAATTACGAAAACATTACCCATTTTAATATAACATCGATCATAAAACCTCTAACATATTTTGCAAATAAACTCAAGCGAAGTTACTGAAAGCCTTTTATAGATCCCTTACCATTCACCCCACGTATGACTAAGCAAATCCCATGGCTAATATTTCAGAGGCTCCCCCACAATGCAGTGTCCCACAACGGTTGCATATCATCCACCCTAAAATTATAATAAAAAAGTCTTACCCAAGTTAATCCTATGTTTTGAGATCTTGAAAACGGTTCTAACGATTTTGATGATATAGGAGTTTTTGGGGGCGCAAGATCAATCTACCTAAATCTCATAACTGGGATAACGCGTTTTTCTGAATTTTCGGTCACCAGGTACGTACGAGGAATGGCTGCAAGAAATTTGGAAAATATGTTTTTAACAATATCTATTGCTGTCGCGCTGTGCCCGAGCTATCCCGCCCGAGGGCGATAGAGACAACTACAGCTTGGACCGATTATACCTATTTAAATTAATAAATCAAGAATCATAATAAGAAGAGCTTGGCTAAGTCGGTTTTCCTTTGTTGTTTTATATTCGTCAAATTTATCCGCTGGACGTCTGATAAGGTCGTTAAAAATGGTGAGTTTATGTGATTTTAGAAGGCTCCTAATTCTTATAATAATTAATTTATGGAGAAAAACACAACCGAGCGACATACAGTGGTACCTACAGATTGCATGGTGAAATTATCATTGCTCTAATGTCAGTATGAGGAAACTGAGGATTACGTTTGTATGGAACAAACACCACCAGCATTTCCTCTTAAAGACCGACTACTAATGCTTGTTCTAGATGTTTTAGAGTTATTTTTATTTTATAACAGTTTCTACCCCGCGTTTCTTGTTGTTAATCCAGAATATATACTATCTTCCAAATTTCTTCCAAATCCAATCACTAGTTTTTCCGTGAAAGAGTTTTTTTTAAGGTGGCAAACAAGCATACGGCCGCAGGAAACAGTTACCGTAGCCTATGGACGCTTGCAACACCAGGGGTATCACTCGCGCGTTGCCGAGCAAATCCATCCTTGCATATTTGTAAAGGTCTACGCTACGCGAAACGAGCACGAGCACCATATACTCATTCTATTATGAGTCCAAGCTACGCGAATCGTGCTCGCAGTGTGCTCGTTTGAGGCTCGGCTCGTGCTCGGTTCGCTAAGCATGGACGCACCATTAGAGTTATGCCTACATTTAGCCCCGTCGCGTCCTCTGCCTGAACTTGACTCATTCATATTCAATGAAACATAAGCTACCAACTTCTACTTGAACAATAAAATACGAAATATTGCCCGAAGCTTTCCAACTTGGTTAAGGAGATTTGGTGAGTGTGTGGTACAGTCAGCAATATAATCTTTTTTTTAGGCTTTTATCATTTTACATCATCCAGTAGGTTTTTGTAATCCTTTTTTCCCAACACTCTACCTGTACTACATTTAATATAAAATTATTATTTTATTCTAGTGTGGTGATGATCCCTATAATATACAGTACCCCGAATATAAAGAATTGACGCTATAAATTTTGTATGGGAGAAATTAATACCATGAGTATTCCGTTAGAGGCGCTGTGCCAATATATAGAGAAGTGTCGTAAACGCAAACGCATTAGTAAGTCAATTCTTTACACTCGGGGTACCTACTAGTGTCCAAAACTCAAGTGCCACCCACTATCGGGCGGAACTCGGCGGAAGGTTAGTCTATACATGCTCTGGTAAGCAAAAGAAGAAAAAAACGACGTCACGTAGTTAAGTGATAAAAGCCATATTTTGAGTGTAGAATATCTTATCTTCGGGCTTTGATCACACCCAATTTTGCAGTGACTTTTTACGAACGTTATCCTAAATAACCATGCTATCAATCGCAGTCACAAAAGAAACAAAGAGCATTTATTCAAAATATTTTATTAGATATTTGATTTATCATATTATTTATTTATTAGAATATTCTTTTTATAATATAGCAGAATTCATGAAATTTAAAACTAAGTAAGGAATTTGTTATTTTTTATTGATTTTGTATATTGTTGTGTGTATTTTTAATTTTTTTTTTATTTTATTTTAATTTAATTTGAACGACATTTAGTATTTATATTTTTGATGATATTAATTATTATATAAATACCTACTCAATTTTGCACGCCGTCACGGCGAACATAAAACATTATATTAAATCCTGGGACATTCCTCACACACGGTCATCTGATCCCAAACTAAGCAGAGCTTGTACTATGGAAACCAGATAACTGATATAATACATATACTACTTTTTGTTTGTAAATAAATACACCCAGATTCAGGACATGCAAACATGTTCATGCACACAAATGCATGTCCAGTGTGGGAATCGAACCCACGACCTGCAGCGCAATAGCTAGAATCTTTACCAGACTCTTAACCAACTGCGCCAACTGGCCCGTCTAAGATCTATGTATTCACCATGTTTCAAGCAAATATCTTATCTTTTAGAAAAATTATAACAGCCAACTTTGTCACGTCGCTCGTGTTCATGCACACAACTGCATATCCTGGGTGATAGGTGGAATCTTACTTGTCTACAAGTATTCATTCGTTCTGCTTTATTCCTTACGAACTTTTGTATATACTTTTGTTGCCGACCGTACATAATATGTTTTCATTTTATTACACTTTGTTACTCATCGTCTTATGAAAATGTAACAAAAAATCTTTATGCTACTTGTTCGTTACTTCTTTTGCGTAATTTAAATGTTTTACGTTGCTAGTATTACTGAGGTTTGGGGTTGTTTCTTTTTTTACTTTGAAACCGCTCTTTTTGCCGTTTTCTCATGGTGTAGCGTAAGTGGCAAGTACACAATACCTGGAAAAAAAATGGCTTTCACATCTGTTTTTTTTGTATTTTATGTCGAATGCTGACGAGCAATCAGGTAGTCCGCGTGATAGTGGTAACTAATGTCTACACATTTAGATATAGGTACATTGAACAAGCCTGAATTCTTGTGAAAACTGGCTGAAAGGATCTTGAAGTCGTCGCGCCAAAAGGGGAGTGGGGAAGCAAATCCGGGGTCGTAAAAACCTCTTAACTGTGGTGGCAATATCGCCGCATGTTGCGTGGTAGTTTCATTTAGTTATGCTGACCCCTAGTCAGTAGGTAAAGGAGCTGCACAGCTCAGAACGCGATACTTGTGAACAGGTGCTGCTTGTGGGGGCTGGTCTGCTTAAGTTTGCTATTTATTTACTAACTAAATATTTATTTAGTCTACTTTGTAATTTTGCCGCCGCGCCGGGGCACGCAATTGTTGTCAGTGTGATTAGAATGTAAATATTATGTGAATCTAAGCTTGTTTTGAAAAGAGTAATTGCTGAGTTTATTGCCGGCTCTTCTCAGCAAATGCAACCTTCCGAACCGGTATTAGAGTATTAGAGTCAGACTTTTCATAAGTGCCTGCGAAGGTCTATTTGAATAAATGATTTTGAATTTGAATTCGAGCGTTTCGTCCGCTTTTATATGCCCACGCCATAAGGCAACTCAGTCATCAATAGTTTTTTACATCATAAATATATAACGTTACTTTTCCCTCCCTTGCCACATTATTAGACTTTCATTAAAACGAAATAAAAGGGTATCTTTACAATACCCTTTCCTTACCTTTGACTTAAACAAATCTCCAGAAAAGGACTCTTAGTCTTTTATTGTAAGGTCCAAAAATAAATACTATGTACACGTGACCCCTGTAAGTCCCGGGCGCCCGTATCCCGGGACTGCGATTCGAACAGCCAATGTACCTATTTCTTTTACAAAGACGACGCGCTTAAATCTTAGCATAAAGGTTGGCTTCAATGTGATTATTGTTCATGAATAGTTTTTTTTAGCTATAATTAAACTTATGTTCGCGATTACCACGCGCCTAAGGAAGAAAGTGTAACTAGCTCTCAAGTGAAATTGATAAAAAAGGAGCGATGATAGATTTAGCCATAAGAACCATAGCTGGACCATAGCATGGTAGAAAAGTAATAGGCTCGCCTAGCTGGCCACCAGCAAACTGAAAATCTATCACTACCATAGAGTAAGAATAGGAATAGATTAGTAGTGTTAACAACATCACTTTGTGTGAATCGTGAGCAGTTTGCATTTACATGCATTCATAGATATATCGTACACTAGTGACTAAAGTCAAAAAATATACTATTAGTATGAGTTCCTTGTCATTTTGTTCTCGGTACAAGTGTCTATAAAAAACATGAAATTGGCATTCATTATTATGTATTTAGTTATCAAACTATGAACGCGCAGTTCATACACGCAGTTGACGGGCCAGCTGGCGCGGTTGGTTAAGACTCTGGTCAAGATTCCACCTATCGCGCCGCTGGTCGCGGGTTCGATTCCCACACAGGACATGCATTTGTGTGCATGAACATGTCTGTATGTCCTGAGTCTGGGTGTAATTATGTATATTAAGTATGTATTTACAAACAAAAAGTAGTATATGTATTGTATCAGTTATCTGGTTTCTATAGTACAAGCCCTGCTTAGTTTGGGATCAGATGACCGTGTGTGAGGAATGTCCCAGGATATTTATTATTTATTTATTATTATACCCATACCCATACCACATACATACCCATGCTCATAGCACATACTCAAGTAGAGTCGCTCTATTATCACCACGCACATAGCGGTATATTGCAGCAGTTGCACTTGAGAGCCAGTAGACTGCTAGGCTATGTAAAGTTGAGAACACATTTAGCCATACCAGGTATGGCTAATGTCTTAGAGACAATAGCCATAAACAACATTACACAATAGCCTTTAGTATAAATATACTAAAGGCTCACTAGCATGTATGTGTCTAGATCACTAGCAAGTATAGTCGTTTTTTTTTTTTTTTTATACAACTTATTCGGTAAACAAGCATACGGCCCACCTGATGATAAGCGGTTACCGTAGCCATATGGACGCTTGCAACACAAGAAGCATCGCTCACGCGTTACCGACCTTTCCCCCCTCCCCTATGAGCTCTGGCGACCTTACTCACGCGCAGGAACACAACTCTACACAACATAAAGTTATTTGGCTGCGGTATTCTGTAAGGTGGAGGTACTTCCCCAGTCAAGCTGCTCTTTGAGCGAATAAACGCTATGCTCTACCTCTCTCAAAAAGTGAAGTATATTGAAAGACGGCTTGACAACAACTAACTATTTATTTTATTCTATATTCAAATATGACATCTCCCCCAAAATACAATAATACCCCTTACTGTTTCTTCCATTGCTCAGCCCTGTTGGCTGGACCGCCATCCATATGTAATTCGACAGGTGGCCGTGCATGTTTCATTTTGTAATTTAGTATATTTTCCAAATGCTATTCAAATAAATGCAAATAATTTTAGTTTTCCGCTGTCACCATGAAGTATATTGAAAGACGGCTTGACAACAACTAACTATTTATTTTATTCTATATTCAAATACGACATTAAAAAACGAAATTTTAAATAAAAGAAACAAAACCCGACTGCGTAAAACAAAAAATAACTGAAAAGATAAAAACAAGCTCTTTATTCTATAGAATTTGAGTATAACTTACTACTACTTATAAGGTAGCACAAAAGTATTATAATATAAACATATATGAAATGGGCTGTTTACAAGCTTTCATTTGATACCCATATTGTTTTAATAACGAAATTTTTGTTACCTCCGGGTCAGTCGGGTAAAAAAGAAATAATTTTTTTTTCAGATTGAAAGCAACATTTACGTGCAGGGACCCCACGTATCTACATTAACGCAAACGTTTAACAACGCTATCGCGATGTGCTGATAACGATGTTTTACGGTAAACCTTGGGGAATTGCACGCTATGCCTAGCTCCTGAGCTACGACCAATAAACAAAGTTTTATTTACAGTCTAAACCTATTCTTTACTACATGAGATGGTGATAATATATCATGTAATAAAGCGGATTATATCTTTACTGTTCTAAAAATTAATTAGTTGAAGATATTTACACAAAAAGGTTAAATAGGTTAGGTTTTTGTTTGTCTGTCGAGCTTTACTTAAAAACCACTAGATCGATTTTGATGAAACCTATTTTGGTCTTAACATGATAAAGTTTAAACCAAGTCTAGTAAAACCCAGGTTTTAATATAGTCCTGGCTCTTCATATTATATGAAAATAGAAAGTGACGGATATTTTTAAAACCTAGGTTTTGCTAGACTTGCTTTAAACCATCTCTCGTAATGAGGGGTGTTATGTATATGACGGGAGCCGTGTTCACATGCTACAGTTAAGGTGAGCTCCCATTTAGAGTACATTCATATCGAAGGGAGGTCAGATTTGACTGGTCGTTGCACAAATTGCCACGCGAGTTGAGCTGATTCACAATCAAAAACTGCAGTGTTTGGTTGTTACCCAACTGCACCGTAATGGCTGCACGGAGTTAAATGCAACTTAGCACATAGATAGATAATATTCTGGAATAAAACATAGCGTACATTTTTCTCCTAAAATCATTTGATTCCACGCGAACACGGGTAAAACTGCGGGACATAATTATACTTGTGTTGAAATATCCTTTACAAATAATAAATAAATAAATATCCTTGGACATTTATCCTCACACACAGTCATCTGATCCCAAACTAAGCAGAGCTTGTACTATGGAAACCAGATAACTGATATAATACATATACCTACTACTTTTTGTTTGTAAATACATACTTAATATACATAATTACACCCAGACTCAGGACATACAGACATGTTCATGCACACAAATGCATGTCCTGTGCGGGAATCGAACCCACGACCTGCGGCTCAATAGGTGGAATCTTTACCAGACTCTTAACCAACTGCGCCAACTGGCCCGCCTAAAGACCGTAAGACTTGTCAGACTTTAAAATTCAGACAGATTGATGATAGATCTAGTAACAGGGTACCGTTAATACCCTTTGGCATCATCATCATCATCGGCCTATAATGTCCCACTGCTGAGCACAGGCCTCCTTTCACAAATGATGGTGAAAGGGACTGGGCGATACTCCACCACGCGTACCCACTGCGGATTGGTGGAGGTAGGCTAGTGGCCAACCTACTGTTGGAATTTTTCAAACCGCCTAGGAGGCATCCAACTAGCTTAACGACTATCACAATTAAGTGATAACCGGGACGGCTTTACGTGCCTTCCGAAGCACGGAAACGCTCGATTTGAAATACCACTAGGCGGTCACTCATCCAGGTACCGACCACGACAGACGTAGCTTAACTTTGCCGATCGATAATGAACGGCTAATCATGCTACACCACCAGCGCTTCGGGGTACCCTTTGGGTACTCGACCCTAAAAAGGTATTCAAGTAAGTATTCAGCGGAGGCTCAAGGCGATTTACTCTATATTTTATTACAAAATAAAACACTAACCTAATATTCCTAGAATAGTCTAGTATTTTAGCATAATTCAGTATATAAAATAAATTGGGCTTATTAGCTTATCAGCATAAAAAATTCAGTCAGGGACAACCCTATTTCCATGTATTACTTCAGCTCATAAAAGATATCAAAGCTTTCCGTTTACGCAACGAAATCAAGAACATTTCTCGGTCCATTTTTCTCACCGGCGGTAGGGTTTCCATGACTTAGTCCACGTTTTTGGAATATGGAAATGAAAACTTAAGAATATCATAATTCTATGTGTGCTTCAGTAACACTAAATATTAAATTAAATTAAATTAAAAATAGGTTTACACTAAAAACTGTAATTTAGTAATTTCAAAATCGTGTTCCTGTATTTTTTATTTTCTTCTTATAATTAATTGTTATGTTTATCTTGTGTATTAGTTAGTATTTAATAATTTCAAAAGCTACTCTGTCTAACTACATAACTTGTTAAATATTGGCGAATACTTGTTATTTAAGCAATTTTATGGATTATAGCCGTAAGTATTCCAATAAAAATAAAATAAAATAAAATAAAAAATACTATCTCTCTCTTTAATAAATTTTTATTTTCCCTTAGTTACTGTTATTCTGTAATAGTAGTATTTAGTTTATTTATATATTTATCATTATTTATTTTATTTATGTAAGTGTTAGTATATAGCTTTAATATTTCTCAAAGTATTTGTGTATATATAGTATTAGTTTACTTCGTATATATCATCTCATATTGAGCATCTGCTCAACCTGCCAACTCTAGAAATTATATACCCAAAGGTTGCCTGGAAGAGATCGCTTAAGCGATAAGGCGGCCTATATTGTATAACTTCCTTAATGTGTACCTTTGTTATTTGTGCTATGTCAGAGTATACAATAAAGAATATTTCATTCATTTCATTCATTCAATCACATTGTTCACCTTTCACATTAAAAAAATCTTTGACGTTTTTCAGTTTTGTATATGTTATACTGCAGATTTGGTCTACCCATTGATACAGGAGTTTTCTTTTTCACTTCTGTCGTACACTAAACGATTCAGTCGAACGTTCCTATTGCGGACCATAAGGATGTGGAATTCCCTCAGCTCTTCAAGGTCCGCAATACATCAATCCCCTGGTAACACATATCTCCCTAGACGGCGGTGACCACTTCCTATCAGGAGATCTTTCTGCCTACTTGCCATCGTAAAAATACATGAATCCTAAGCATTTTAGCACATCATCGATAAATTCCAATTAAAAACATTTAAAATAATTGTCCCAACAAAAATTAAAACCATGGTATCCCTACCTAAGTCCCGATCACGTTTCAGGATGGCCAGGGACGAAGGGATAATGATAATATATGTGATAGGTCCGCTTACCTATGAGGTACGCTGAGTCCGGACTTAGGACTCGCTGCACGGACCTTGAAAGTATCCCGGACTTTACACGGCTTTTCGGGATTTTAATGTAGGGGGTGAAAACGTTCGCTAATATTCTTGTCGATGTTTTTATAAGATATAAACTATGGCCCATAGAAATAAATATACCTAGAAAGAACGTTGCCATACTACACGAATATACAAAACAGGCCAACTTTTATAGGCTGCTGCGCGTAACAGCTACGTTTTACGCTCCCTCTGCGTCATTCTGCTTGTCATAATGACGTTCATAATGATAGTAGTTGTTAAAATATTCCAATTAAAATCGGGAGAAATTTAAATATTGATCATTATTTTGCATTTTTATTTATTTTTATTTGATTTAGGCCCTAACAGTTAGAGCGTATTTTTATCGACGCGTGCACAGCTGCGACACTCTATCTGGATGTATCCATAATCAAAGCTATGGCCTTTATGTTTATGTATGTTACGTTTAATAGAATGACATAAAAATCTCTATTTGTTTCATAATTTGATTAAAAATCTTACTAATTTGTGTTGTACCTATCTCTTGTAATTTATTGTTGTTAGGTAGTTGTTAGTTATTGTTGTATTTATTATGTGAGGTAGAAAATACCGTTTGTTTGCTCAAAGAGCAGCTCGACGGTACCTTACAGAATACCGCAGTGACATAACTTTATGTTGTGTTCCTGCGCGTGAGTAAGGTAGCCAGAGCTCATTGTGGAGGGGGGAAAGTTCGGTAACGCTTTGCGATGATTCGTGTGTTGCAAGCGTCCATACGGTCACCGATTACCAAATATAAAAAAAAAATATTGCGTATTGCTTCTGCTTGCCACATGTTTTTTTTATTTGTAGATAAAAATACAAAAAATTAAGCAAAACTGCATTGTAAAGCATTGACATTTAAAACCATATTATTTTTTATGAAAAATCATCAACAGTGCAAGAATAATAATAAGAAGTATTTAATCTATCAGACAATTTCGATAAATCTATTTAACAAAGCAAAAACTAATATTGATACATCCACAGAACTCTAGAATAAATAACAGGGCAGGAAACAATGCGACACACTACCGGCATTTGTACCATTTGGGTACAGAATGGTCCAGAATATTCCAGAGCTGAATTCTTTGAAAAGCATTTGTTACCGATATCAAGCAATGTTGAGACTATTTAGAATTTTCGATTGAGCTTGAAGCACTTACAACGTTTTAGACTTCCGTTTGAAAACTATGAAATAGTAATATTGTTGAACTACACAAAACATACAGCCTGACTGATAAGACCTATAAGGCTTATCGAGTCTGCACAACTTCTTGACACCCTTCACGAAGAACCTCATGCTGTAATCCCTTGGTAAAACCACGGCGAGGAGTTCATTCCACATCCTGTGCATGCGGTGAAAAAAACTTTGAAATACATACAAATTTTAAAATATTGCAATTTTTTTATACGACGTAGTCCGTTTGGTTAGCGGTTACAATAGCCAAAGTAGCCGTAGTAGTATTTCAAATGAAGGCTTGACACCTTAAAAGGAAAAAAACGGAACCCTTATAAGAGGATCTTTAATTTGGTCAGTGAGTAGACAACCCTTATCACCTGAACTCAGCTTGGCAGGTTTCCCAAATAAACATACACGTAGTTCAAAAACTGTCAATCTGGAGAACCATAATGTATGCCAGTCCTTACATATTTTATTATATTCGCATAAGTCTAGCTCATTTACAACTGCCGATGTTTAATGTTAATAATTTGAGAGAGGTAGAGCATACCTATCGTTCTGGAAGTACCTCCACTTTAGGTAGCGCAGCCAAATAACTTTATGTTGTGTAAAGTTGTGTTTCTGCGTATGAGTAAGGTCGCCAGAGCTCATAGGGGAGGGGGACAAGTCGGTAACGCGTGAGCCATGCTTTGTATGTTGTAAGCGTCCATATGGCTACAGTAACCGCTTACCAACATGCGGGCCGTATGCTTGTTTACCGACCTAGTCGTATTTTTTTTGTTTTTTATTGAAAATTGTTTTGCTGAAATTCTTGGTAGCTTGGTTAGCGGGAGCCGGGTCTTTAGTCATTATGGCCCACTTCCCAATGTCCCGCAGGGTAATTCACACAATAATTGCAAATTTTAGATATTTAAAAAATTGATTTAGGAGATAAACCCTAGTAAAAAACAAGCTATATAGAACGCTATCGAACCTTTCGTCAATAGCTACCTTTATTCAATGAAATCTATTGGGGAGTCCCATTTTCATTAAGTAATGGTTAATTACTGAAATTGGATCTAAATAGAAGTAAATAGACATCAGACGAAAAGCGTGCCGAAGCGCTCGTGGTGTAGCATGATTAGCCGTTCTTAATCGATCGGCAAAGTTAAGCTACCACCGTCGTGGTCGGTACCTGGATGGGTGAACGCCTAGTGAAAGGATTTCAAATCGAGCGTTTCCGTGCTTTGGAAGGCACGTAAAGTCGTTGGTCCCGGTTATCACTTAATTGTGGCTAGTTGGAGGCCTTCTAGGCGGCTTGAAAAATTCCAACAGTAGGTTGACCACTAGCCTACCTCCACCGATCCGCAGTGGGCACGTGTGGTAGAGTATCTGCCCAATCTCTATTCACCCTGATTTGTGAAAGGAGGCCTGTGCTCAGCAGTGTGACTTTATAGGCTTATATGATGATATGAGACATCAAAAAAAAACTTAAATACTTACAGAGCTGAAAAAGCATTAACGACTTAAATATATCGTACGTATGGTATAAAGAACATTAAAAACTTTTGGGTAGACCTTAAAACATTTGTTACACACTTTTGGCATTATGAGTATGTACAATTACTGTTTCATTTCACTTGTGTGACGTAACCATTTTCTATTACCTAACTTTTTGACAGAAGTTTGTAATAAGTTTCACATTACATAAGATAATTAGTACTTAAGATAAAATTCAATTTTTTTTTTTTTTTTTTTTGTTTGGAAGCTCATTTATTTTAAACTATCTTCCTACAGCGGCTTTATTTCCGTGTTACCAAATTTGGGAAAACTTTTTGATTGCCCTGTTTCTAATAAATGTGTTTAAATTTTTATTAACACACACAAAAGAAATAATAATAAACAATACTCTAAACTAAACCTAATATTTAAAAAATATAACTATTCTAAATCCGTGCCAGTGGGTAACGATCCCAGAACACTGGCAGCATTGCCACGTTGAATGGCTATGCTAATCTGCTGACCGAAGTATAAGCCAGCATTCTGGGAACGTGTCGCCTCAACTAGGCGCGCTGCAATTTCTTTATATAATTTTTTGGCACTCACTCCCCACGGCCCCAACGTTTCGACCCCAAAAGGCGCAAATATATATCCGCTATCACTATAATTCTAATTGTAATAGATATAAAAGCGACTCACTGATTAAACAAAATCTCAGGAACTTTGGTTTTATTCGGTGTATGTATGCGATAAGAAAGGATTTTCCGAAAAATTACCTATTCACACAAACATTAGAATTTCAGTTTATAACTCAAAAACTAATTAAGCGTACACTTAACCATGTAACTATTAAAGTTTTAAGTAAATGTGTCTGCAATCTACACGCTAATGATGATTTAACGTCACCAGAAGGTCGTATTTTAAACGTCACCCCGACTCACCCCTCGTCAGAAACACATTGATTGCTTTAGTACGGGATGCTTATCGACGAAATGACGTAGTTATTAAACCATGGCATGGTGGTGCCACAACTATTGGTCACCAAGTTAGTAATTAATTTAAAAAATTAAATTATTAAAAGAAACAAAAAACCCGACTGCGTAAAACAAAAATTAACTGAAAAGAGAAAAACAAGCTCTTTAATCTATAGAATTTTGAATACTTATAACTTGAATGCTATTTGATACCCATATTGTTATAATAAAGACATTTTTGTTTTTAATACAAAAGTTTAAATGGCGTCTACGAATAAAAAAAGACCCACTCTTTTTTTATTCGTAGACGCCATTTAAAAATAATATACCCTATGCCACTCCCACAGTTAAGACGAATCTAACGACACCTCATATGATTCCATCAAGACGTTTAGGCTGCAGAGCGTGCCAAAGAAATAGAAATACATACATACATACACTCGAAAAACATAACCCTCCTTCCGGGTCAGTCGGGTAAAAAATGTGTACTGTTTTATTTTATCCGTAGTGTAGTCGGAACTCATTGGCAAGCTTCTGATGCATAGGCGATGCCATGCCATCAGTATTCTGATATATGATTTGAGTTCAGAAGGTTCAGAGACCCAAATCTCACGTCTTCGACATCAATCCCATTTTGACTAAAAACTTAAAGTTTGATAGAAACGCTCGTCAATATCAAAAGTGGAATTTGTCAGTTTTGACTTTTTAAGATATAAATGAATAGATTTCTAAAAAATAATCTAACCTATTTCAAATAGACACACACACAACACACCTCAAGATTAATTGAACTGATCGCTTACTCCAAGAAAAGGACAAAGGAGTTTAAATTGCATTACCAAGTTTGCAACTTTTGTTTGATCGTGGTTTGATCCACAGACGTATGAGGTACTATTCATACGTCTGTGGTTTGATCGTAGTTTTTAACCGACGAAATAACGGAGGAGGTTTACAAGTCGACGCGTATTTTTTTTTTTTATGTATGATCGCATAACTTTTTTATTGGATAGGGTATACCTCAAAGGTGGTCCCATATAAATATGGATAAAAAGTACCTACCCTAAGGATGGGAAAATAGGGAGGATTCATTGTTCACTCACAGATTTTAATGCTGAGTTGTGTATTACATCAAAAGAAATCAAAAATTAAGCATGTAGTAATTAGTAGAGTATAGCCACAAAAAATATAATAAAATAAAAACTTTTTAACAAAAAATAAACCACCGAAAAAACTGAAAAGCAAAAAATAATTTTGAATATAACTTGAATTTTATAAGGTTTTGCAGTCGGGGACAAACCAATAACCTACGTAGATATGTATTTTTTTTTGTAATATTTGTTAAATGTAATGTTGGTTTTGAAGCGCTCGTGGTGTAGCATGATTAGCCGTTCTTAATCGATCGGCAAAGTTAAGCTACGTTTGTCTTGGTCGGTACCTGGATGGGTGACCGCCTAGTGGTATTTCAAATCGAGCATTTCCGTGCTTCGGAAGGCACGTAAAGCCGTTGGTCCCGGTTATCACTTAATTGTGATAGTCGTTAAGCTAGTTGGATGCCTCCTAGGCGGCTTGAAAAATTCCAACAGTAGGTTGACCACTAGCCTACCTCCACCGATCCGCAGTGGGCACGCGTGGTGGAGTATCTGCCCATTCCCTTTCACCCTGATTTGTGAAAGGAGGCCTGTGCTCAGCAGTGGGACATTATAGGCTGATGATGATGATGATGATGTAATGTTTGTCTAAAAGGAAACTAAGCAATATTGCTAACGCAATTCAATTTTTCCAATTTAAAGCTAGGGCTCTACCGCGTAACTTTGGTGGAAATCGTAACGAACACCATTAATTATTTCATCCAATGATGCGCACGCGGTATGTCGCGACGATGACCATTCGTGGTTATTCAAAGTTATTTTTTGCTTTTCAGTTGTTTGTGGTTTATTTTTTGTTAAAAAGTTTTTATGTATCCCTAGGGAACTATTGAACGGGATAGGAAAAAGCGTATTCCACTAAAGAAATTACGTTGTCAAATACAAAGATTTACTATTCCTGTAGTAATATAACCAGCCAAATGCTAGCTTGAGTCTGACCCTCCTTGCATGTATATTTCTTGGTATGGGCCATAGCTCTTGTAAAAAAAACTGAACCGCATAAGTACCTAAGTTTGCTTGTAAATTCATTTCGATGATTTCGAAAAAATTGCTAGTACAGTCACGGAATAAAAAGGTTCGTCACCTTAGAGTTGGTTTTCGCATGCACCAGATTGCAAGAATCAATTTTCAAAACTATATAACATAAAAGAAAATAAAAGCCTGTTTTGTAATGAACGAATAAAGTGCATTCATAATGATACGATTTAAACTTGTCTGGTACCTTCGCTACCTTTGGTACCTCTGCTACTTTTAAACATTATAAAGCAAATTTTCAACAGGAATCGATATAATATACCACCCATCCTCAAGCTCAGAGATAGGTAGCCATATTCCACAAGATTCAATGTTGAGGTCCCCAATCTCAAACTCGCAGGCATCAATAATTATTTTCATAGTAAGGGTTCTGAAAAGTCTGCGACATCAAGACCCGCAAAAAGGACCAGCCTTAACGACGTAGTCGATTTATAGCTTCATCGAGTTGCGAATTTAATCGGAAACGAGTCGCCTTTGCCCTTCCTGATTTATGTCCTGTTAATGTTAGCCAATTTTTACTGACCATTACTTTGCAGAGACTTTAATGTTATTAAAAGCAGACAAGAGTAATGGGAACAGTCCGTAGAGATGTTTAAAGAAAGAATGTAAAAGTTCCAAGTGACCTCCGAACAAAGTTATAGCTAGATTGTAGGTTAATTAGTTTTAATAACATACCTGCAGTTCATCAGCACGCTACATTGAAACCCTCATGCAAATGTTATCTACTGAAGTTTCGAACTAAAATATATTGCATCTCACAAATAAAGAAGCATATCCAGTAGAGGAGGAGAGGGGGTAGAGAATCGACTATAGTATATTGAAGAACCCGAGTGATTGAGAGAAATTATGCGACTACTCATATGGAAAAGTAAAACACTCAAGTTCTAGACTCTATTGACTTCCCAGAGCCAGTACAGCCTTCCTTCATCATATTATTTAGCCAATAACAAACTTGGGGATAACTTTTGGGCTATTTGGTTGGTCTGAGTTATCAACTGATCCATAAAAAAGAGACATATCAAATTTAATTCAACCGACCGTGTTACTCAAAAAACTCAAATATACAATTAGATTTTTTGGTAATAAAGCATTAAATATTTTAAAAGAAGTATATAGATTGCCTTCTGTATTAACCATGAAACATATTTACATTTTTTAGGTCGATAAAGAATAAAAATATTACTGCTGAAGTTTTATGACTTTATGCATGAACAATCAAGGTACCAGAGCACCATAAACTGTGACAACTGCGCCAATAAAGCTTTACTGAACTACAATTTCTGGCCTGCAATTCTGCTGACACCGCGTTTAAAGCGGCTTAACTATCGCTTCTCACTTAGCCCTCAAATAACTCTGAGGCGGTCCCTGGCACAGGCAGGCCTATAAATTTTTGTTCGTCCTGTCTTGGGACGATTTATGTGCTTGAAGATACGAGTCCAATGGAAATTGGTCTGTTATTACATACACTATACAGCGGAGTGGAGATCGGGGGTGAATATTACTACGCGATCAAATGAGAGGGTAGTGAATCGAGCCTTATTGAATATATTGTCTGCTAGAGTTTTTGAAAAGTTTGGTTTATTGAATTGGTTGTGCTTGACTTAGTAGACCACTGGCAAGGGTGTACACACCGTACTAATTATAACTTATTCAAAATATCAGACCATAGATCCATGTAATAGTAATTAGTTAGTTAATACAAAAATAACTATAACCAATTATGTTTTCTTTTTCCGGCAGGTTAAGGTCATTGTAGTATTGAACCCACCCTTCACGGCATTCGACGTCATTACCACAGAGATTATTAGGTATTAGATGATTATACGTGTAGAAGTGTACCCTATCATATAAAAAAGAATTTTCCAAATCGGTTAATAAATGACGGAGTAAGGTAAAAATACAACAATACAACTCGTTTTATTGAGTCGGTTAAAAACTGGATGAGGTGAAAGACGCGGGGAGTAAATTAATAGGAAAACTTTACTGCCGAATTGAAGCTTACCCATGAAGTGTGTTTGTACAATTGAGTTGAAATAACTATTATGATATCAGCCTGAAAACTACTCGCAGATAGAACTTCACCGTGCCGCAGAGTGCCGCACCGTCCCGCACCGCTCCGCACCGCACCGTCCCGCGCCATATCGCAATGCATCGCATAGCTGGAGTGCCGCAACGTGTGGTCACCACAACATTGGCAACTATGCGTCCAGTTATTTGTGGATATGCGACCTGTGGGTAACTCGTTAGGGTTCCTTCATCCTATAAAACAGAATAACAAAACCATGCCTTTCATGTTTTAGTTTGAGTTTTGTATTTTTTGTGATGTTCGAGGTTTTGACCATTCGAAAAAGAATGCGTTATGGATTATTAATAGGGTTTATTATTAACACTGTTGCTCGTCAAATGCTATTTAACTAAAACACCGTTTAAGTCTAGTCATGGAATTATGGATAATTTTCTTGTCATTGTCTTCTTCTCTAATAAAGTGAAAAAGAAAAGTCTGTCTCTCTTTTTTATTAAGGTGAGACAGAGTTTATAAGACCATTTATAAATGTTTCTCATCATTTTGGAAATCTCTGAGCCACTTATTGTAAGTGAGCACTAAGCTATGGACTTTTAAGTCGCCGGTATCCGCCAGATGCAATGCGTTTCTTGCAGTGCCTTTCCTGCCATAACCTTTGAAACAGACCTATTATTCCTTGCACCAGAAAGTCAATACGAAAATAACACCTCAGTCTTGGCACAATTTAAAATCTGAACCAGTGTTGGCAACACCGTGGGAGAGGAAAATAGTTGATAACCACGATTACACTGCCAAGCTTGCGGTCACGACGACTGGCGACACTTTAAACTTTTTAGGGCATCTGCTATCGTGGACGGACAAAAAACAGTTGAAAAATAGTTCTGTACTTACTGTTGATTAATGAAGGTAACTTCTTGCTCTTATTGTGCTAGCCTTTGTTTTTAGCTTAGTTGTGGTAGCAAAAGGAGCATTTATAAAATGTTTAAATAGTACTTTGAAGTCATTTTGAACCGCTTCATTTGATTTTATATAGGTACTCTTCTCTTCTGTCAGGTGCATCAAGACACATTATTGTTTTTTTAAATTTAATCACCACCATGTCCAAATGCAGCCAGGGATGTCAACTGAAGAAAAGTCTCTCTTATAGCCTAGGGCTTCTTGCATCCAGCAGCTCCATGTCACTTTAAATAAGTCTTCGGTTCACCTGGTTGCTATGCTGCTTGCTTCAGACGAGTGTTGTGTTATTGAATTTTGTACTCTATTGTAGTGAGTGTTATAGTCATTGGTGTTTCATTTCAGCTTAACCACAAAATTCACTTCAGCCGCTGGTGCTGTCCGAAAAAAATATAATAATTAATTAAATAATAATTAATAATATTGAGAGAGGGACTTTGTTTGAGCTATGAAAATAATTGAACCTTCTTTTCTTTTATTTATTAATCTTTTATTCTTATATAATAATTCATTTCAATCAAACACATCACCAGAAATCATTGCCACTCTCAAACGAATTGGCAAAGTCAAAGTTAGACGGCGCAACATCGTCTGTCGATTCATAGTTAGACAAATCGAATTTATCAGCTAAGAACGTATCAGCGGCATATGTAGTAGCTTTGTCAGTAGAGAAGAAACTGTCCATTCTTGTCGTTGATGCTTCTGTTGTTGGTATTGACGTACTTGTAGCCATCGTTGATTCTTTTTCTGTACTTGATTCTTCACTGCTGGAGTTTTCTTCATATTTTATGATTTTTATATCTGTAGGCTTCGGTTCAGGGCGGCAGTATGACTCCCAGAAGTACCAACCATGTGGGCAGATGAAGACTTGAGGATGCAAGATACCATGTCTTAGCAGACATACGTAGTAGTGGTTTGGGCTTGCGATTAAAGCATCTGCTTGACCGATCATTGTGCATTCTGGTACCGGTTTATCGTCGCACTGACCGTTGTTTAGTGATATCTGGAATTAGAATTTTAAATCGTGTGTGATAATTTGTTTAGGGAAGAGAAAGGAGCAGATTGCATTTCGTAAAAAAATTAACTAGCTGGTGGCGCTACTTCGTTGCAAAATAATAAAAAGTATTTGGTGGCAAAATATAAAAATAAGAATAAGAAATAATCATGTCTTACCGAACATTGTGCAGTCTGTGGGTTATACCCGTAATGCCTTGGACACAGCGCTACCCTGTGGTCGGCTGGTCTTCCATCTGGTAAGCCGTCAGGTGGAGAACAAAGGTGGAACTTTCTGCAGTCATGGGCATCGGGGAAGATGCCGACCTAAGAAGGGGAAGAATGAGTTTCTACAGGATTTCGTGAAAGATGGTGAGTTTATGGCTTAAGGTGGATGTCTAAAAATTGTGACAAGCATCGGGGAAAAAACAATCTTCGTGGACTTGATGACTATAATCTTGATAAACATGACTTACCCCTAAATGTAATTTAAAATTATAATAGAAAGGATGTTTAATCTAGATAGGTATGCTATATTAAATTTTATATTTTTAACCGGTTTGCCATCGCGAAATGATTGCGTGATTTGCACTTTTATTTTCATCTTATTACACGGACGTAAAACTTTTCGATTTTTCCGTCAACTAATTTCCATTATAGGAGGAATCATCACTACCCCAGTAAGAACTGTTTACCTGTTCGCAAGTGTGCTCGTAGGAATTGCTTATTATGTCACATTCAGGTACTGGGTCCTTGGCACACTTCCCGAGATGAGCATTGCAAGTGAGACCTTCTGCGCATTCTTCCAGAGGTACCTAGAGATAAAACAAAACGTGTATTATAACTATTATATGAAGGTTGCATTTGCAGTCAAGTTAAAACAACTTTTGCCCATGTAATAACTTCATTTTACGTAGATTTATTCGGTGCTTTTTCAGACGACAGATTAGGTTTCCTGCAGAAGCTGATCATAATGAATATAGTTTAGACGAGAGGAAAAGATTGAAATGCCGTGGCATTTCATAGAGAAAGATTCTTGTAAAAGGACAGAAACAAAAAAAAAACAAAAGGCCACAAAAATAATGAGAATTACAATATTTTTTTCGTATTGATTCTAAACTTACCTTCAAGAAACCAACTGGCAAAGGTATACACTGTATGGCAAGCGTGCAGTTCTGGCATGCCATACCAGGTTGCATGCAGATGCCTTCCACGTCCAGCTCGCCCCTGCCGAGGGACATGCCAAGTGGCACCGCTGCCATTCTGTTGCCAGACGTTACCCCTCGAAGGTCGAAGGATGTGGTGAGCTATCATATTTAAAAATAGGGATTTGGTTATTTTTTTTTGTTTGTCAGTAGACAGTTAAGCGGACAGATGGGGCACGTGATGGTAAATAGTATAGCTACCGTAACGGATAGACATGAAATACTTGGCCGATTCAAGGCACCAACAAAGCTATAAGGCAGGTGCCTGGTGACCATAAAGATATTCATATTAGTATTGATAGCGGAACAACATTTCGTGGGGAAATCCTTATGGTTCCAGGACACTCCTTGGGCAGCGTCCGGGTTATGTATGACAGAGTCCTATTATGACTAAAACCCCACGGTGTTCCTGTGTGTCGAATGGGTATACGGGGGCGCTTAAGCCTTCGTCCGCGTACTCAGCAGCGACGGCCTGGTCGGAGGCCTCCTCTTCATCGACCTACCTCAGGTTCGTGACGTACATTTGTTAAAGTCGAAAGAATTCGTGTCGCAGCTGCGTTAACTATGTCACATCTCACTTTAGTACAATAACTCTACTCATCTCTATGTTAGGCGGTTAGGAAAAAGTACTTTTCAACCGAGCTTTGGTTTCTTCAAGCTTATTGCAGAATCCAACCAACGCGGGTTCAACCCAAGAAATTTTCGACTACACTACCTTCTACCAGCTATCTTCTTCGATTGTGATAAGATCTTCATGTAGGATAGATATGACATGCTATTTAAATTTGACTTATCAGTCCTCAGTAAATTACAAATTGCTGTACTTACGGACTTTGAAAACCCAAACACAATTAACACAATTATTTTAAGCCACATTTTATAGCCGTTTATGACAATGGCTGATAAGCTACTAAAACGTATATTGTAAGAAGAAGATTAATAAAATACGTTTGGGCAGTGACCTCTGAACTGCTTATCGTATTGGCGCATGATAATTAAGATTTTTATAAACATAAGAAAAAATATGTCAAGATTTTCGGAGGAACTGCTGAACTAGGGTTCCGTCTTCAATACCTTCTTCATTATCTTAGTTTGGAATTTCCCTTTAACCTGTGTCGATTTAAAAAAAGCGATGGCTAACCCAAGTGGGTACGTGGTACGTATCTACCCATTATGTTATGATTATACAATTTTCGGTTATAGTTCTATTTGCTAGTTTGGACCAATATCCAGCGCAACACTGGCTTTTCGGTGAAGGAAATTTGCATCCAGAGAAGTCAAATCTAAAGGCATGATAATGAGTCATTAGAAAACGAAGCGGTCAAGAGTGGTGTTTTTTTTCGGTAGGTTTTGATTCGGTTGATAAACTTACGGCCTACCTAATGTTAAGCTGTTACCGTAGCCATATGGACGCTTAAAACACACATGGCATCACTGACGTGTTACCGACCCTTCCCCACGCCCCAGTGAGCTCTGGCGACCTTACTCACATAACATAAAGTTATTGGGCTGCGGTATTCTGTAAGGTGGAGGTACTTCCCCAGTCGAGCTCGTGGAGCGAATAAACGCTATGCTCTACCTCTCGTTTCTTCGGATGTAAAGATTAAGGGCATGTTGTTCTGTTCCAAAACGATCGTATTATTTTGATAATGAGTTACCTTAAAGGTGTAATAATCGGGTGATGATAAAACGCGATGTGTAATAATGCATACACATATAAATTATATGTGTATGCATTATTACACATCGTGTTGTTTCATCACATAAAAATAAATTGTGAAAAATTACCAATTCGTGATACAACCCGTAATTTGTGTAAGCGTTGGTGAACACAAACTTTAATATATTTACTCGTACGTCATAGTTTTGAAACGGGTTTGTTGAGTCTAAATCCCATCCTAAATCACGTGAGTTTCATTTAAATTTAATTACTAAATTCAAATTTGTTTATAATTAACTAAGGAACTCTACAAATATAATCAACGTATGTTTAGGTCATGTCGACAGTCAATTTTAGCACAAGAGTAGATATTATACCCAATTATAAAATGTAAACAAACGAGTAGAAAACTAGAAAACTAACACAGTTGTTGTAATTGAAAATGGAGGCTTCTCAATCCAATTCCGTAACTAGTGAGGTTTTTTTTTAGTTCTTTATTTATTCATGAAAACTTACAGATAATATTATATTCAGTGTATAATAATTCCTGGATAAACAGGTTTTAACAAATTATGTTTAGTGAACTCGAAACGCTCATTTAAACTTTAAAAAAGGAGGGGTTGTTATGTGTTATGTAAAGTTAAACATTTAAGAAAAATAATAATTATTAACACATCAAAATATTAAGTGCACGTTTTAGGAAAGCGATACACTGTTACAAAAAGTAATATTCTAATCTAGAAGGAAATAAAATACATATCACAATATGACGACATTGTGAGGGATTATATAAAATAATTTAAATGTAGTTCGAAACAGCAGACCAACGCAAAGAACCAAGCATCCAATAACAGTATGCTAAACCAAACATGGCAATAGACAGCAAGGGTTATAATTGTGCGCATAATATGCAAAAATTAAATTAAGTTATATTATAAACGTAGGTAGTTTGGAATTCGTAAGCCGGACGGGTCTACGACTAGCTATTCATCGAGAAACAAGTGATGTGGTAGTTTGTACCGATTGTATTTATCGATATATGGTAAAGTTTTCGATCTTGTTTTGGCTATAGGTATTGTTAATTAATATATTATGGTGATCCAAATTTGTATAAAGATATTTTTTTTTAGATAACTTAAAAATAAATTGTTGTAGGCTAGGATGGCAAATACTAACATGAAGTCTGCGCATTTTTTTTTTTTTTTTTATACAACTTAGTCGGTAAACAAGCATACGGCCCGCCTGATGGTAAGCGGTTAGCCATATGGACGCTTGCAATACAAGAAGCATCGCTCACGCGTTACCGACCATTCCCCCCTCCCCTATGAGCTCTGGCGACCTTACTCACGCGCAGGAACACAACTTTACACAACATAAAGTTATTTGGCTGCGGTATTCTGTAAGGTGGAAGTACTTCCCCAGTCGAGCTGCTCTTTGAACGAATAAAGCTATGCTCTACCTCTCTCAAAATTGGTCCGGAATGGTGTATTGAAAGCGATCGAAGCGTAACTAGTGAGTGATTTTGCACTAATTACTGACTACTGCATTTTAATGTTTAGTATTAAGTACTTAACTTAGGCAATCAGAGCGCATATTTCCTTGACTTAGCCACTAAAAGAGCATTGGGTGGGATACATTTCATAAAAAAATACGTTATTGCGTATCTTCGGGTTAACTGTTCGATGACTTCAATTTATTTATTTTTGTTAACAAAGCACCAGGATTTGTTTATATAA
Source organism: Achlya flavicornis (assembly GCA_947623365.1). Taxonomy (NCBI): domain Eukaryota; kingdom Metazoa; phylum Arthropoda; class Insecta; order Lepidoptera; family Drepanidae; genus Achlya; species Achlya flavicornis. The sequence goes on from OX392479.1 coordinate 14,111,437, forward strand.
TGTTGCCTGGCAAGAATTTTATTCTCATAATATATGTGAGTTTATGTATCGCAGTGTTTTTCAATCTGTGGGTCGCGGCCCCTAGGGGGGTCACGAAACCTTAGTCGGGGGGTCGCCGGCAGAAGGGAAAAGGCAAAGGCACTTCAATAAAAACACAATTTGAGTGAGAAGGATGGGCTTGTTTAATTTTCAAAAATGTATCAAATCGTAGTGCTATTTCAAAAACGTTAACAATTAAATCATTTTCTAATGGAAGTCTATTTATCTATTTAGTTTTAATGCCCACCATTGAAGAGTCTGACAAGGGGGTCGTCAGAATTTTTCAACCTGTAAGGGGTTCGCGAAATCAATAAAATTGAAAAACACTGATCGATCGGAATATTTCAATATCAACATAAAAGCTTAACGCCTATAAATTTAAAAGAGCAATGTTGAATATCTGTGATACAACTTTTATCCTACAACATGGACATAATGGGCAAGATCCATATTACATACATTTATTATCCACAATATTTCTACAAAGGAGATGCTACGCAATGTGTATTAACATTTTTAATAGTCTCCCTGAACACATAAAAACATGGTTTCTGTTCAATAATTTTTATTCCATTGCTGAATACTTTGCACATTGCAAGAAAAATAGGAAGTAGACATTCACATTTTAGATTAATTCATTGACATATTATTATTTAATTCAATTAACATGTTGTAATTAGTAAATTGTAGGATATTATTATTAAATTTGTATTTTGTAAATTTTTGCATGCCTATATGACGGCTTATGTGACCACTCTATTATTTTTAACATCCACATGTACACATATTAGCAAATAAATGATGATTATGATTATGATTACAAAAAAGATGCTAATATTATATAGCTGAATAGTTAATAGGTAAGTTTGATCTCATGAACCATGCATAATTAAAATACACGATATAAATAGCAACCGTTGTTCTTGTTTCACTCGTCGTGGCATCTAATTATTTACTTAGATTTTTACTGGTTTGCTAAAATAAATTTACAATCTCAAGTTATTCCTGTCAGAAAGGCATTTTCACATGAATTACGTCAAAAGTTACCGATAGGTGAAAATAATATGTAACGACAATATTGTATTCATAAAATAATTGTCCAAATTAAATCATGATAATACATGTCTATTAACTAAGGTAAACCCGAATTACTCGTATAAAAGGTAGTAAAAATAGACGTTTTGAAATACAGAGTAATCATAGTTCTTTTTTAAACAGTTTTTATGTAAAAGTCGACCAACTTATTCATCAGGCCCTCCAATCAGAGTCCTTGTCCAGACGAATCAGACGAGCCCAAACTCGAAAGGGTTGCGTCGTTTTATTACAGAGTTCCCATGTCCACCTTCCGGCTCCATCATCAGATCAGCTCCATGTCATAATAATATTGCATTGGCTTCGATAACCGCTTACAATGAGGGGGACCGTATGCTATGCTGATGGTAAGCGGTTACCGTAGCCATATGGACGCTTGCAACACACGAAGAATCGCTCACGCCTTACCGACCTTTCCAGAGCTCATAGGGGACGGGTCCCCTATGAGCTCTGGCGACCTTACTCACGCGCAGGAACACAACTTTACACAACATAAAGTTATTTGGCTGCTGTATTCTGTAAGGTCCTCCACCTTACAGAACACCTTACTTCCCCAGTCGAGCTGCTCTTTGAGCGAATAAACGCTATGCTCTACCTCTCTCAATTTCTTCGAGATACGTGCTATTTTCAGCTTTGACGATCACGCTTGACTTAGTTATGTAAGCAGTTACTTAGCGCGTACCGTACCTACTCGGTCCGGGGCGGGCGCGGCGGCGTATATTCGGAGTTATTTTACGCGTCGGCCTGTATGATTACGGGAGAAACACGCGGAAAATGTAACGAACGAGAAATGCTTTGATCGATGGTGGCGTGGTGTATTGGTGCAAGTTATAAGCGGTAGGGTTTCAGCTGATAGCATTGATTTTGCAATGAAGAGAGGTAGAGTAGAGAATTGCAAAAAGCAGCTCGACTGGGGAAGTACCTCCACCTTACAGAATACCGCAGCCAAATAACCTCATGTTGGGTTTCTGGACGTGAGTAAGGTCGCCAGAGCTGTTTAGGGACGGAAGAATCGGTAACAAGTGTATGATGCCTCATGTGTTGCAAGCATCCATATGGTTCGGTGACTGCCACGCTTACCGTCAGGTTGGCCGTATGCTTGTTTACCGAATTCGTAGTATAAAAAAAACATCACACACGTCAAATCCCAAAATAATTCGAGCTAGATATCAACCATTTATTTTTTATCAATCATTTATTTATTTAGGAAGAGATCAACGAGTGTTTTTTTTATGAAAAAACACTCGTTGATCTCTTCCTACTGATTTTCGTGACGCACACTCACGAGGCGCCGGCAGAATATCAGCGTTGGGGGGTACCTCAACATTAGGCTGAGTCGGCCGCCTTTTCTTTCCGAACACACAGATTCGATATTTATTTATACTTTATTTTACTGTTCTATTTTTATATTTACTATTCATTTGTGTTTTTGGAAAAATAAAATAATTTTCTTTCTTTTCTTTCTTTCATTTTTTTTTCTCTAAGTGCCGTGATGAAGGACACCTGCGGGTGTGCCCCGGTGCACTTGAGATCCTTCTAAGCATTTTATGTTTACCACCTTTGGCCACATTTTCATAGTAAGATTGTGGTCAAACACAGGCCTACCACATACACATGTTTAAAAAATAACTCTTGTGTTAATTTTATATCAAAACTAGCAGCCCGGCGCGACTTCGTTCGCGTGGTGCTACCCTACCCCACCCCACCCTACCCTACCCTACCCTACCCTACCCTACGTTACAAAAATGTGATAAATGAAGAACCGCTTGACCGATTTTGTGCAAACTTCACATAAACCATCTACTAAATAGTCCGCACAAAGCCTAAACATTTGGTTTGGATAGGTGAGCCCGTTCTTGAGCTATAAAATTACAACGAAAAGTGGCATTGATTTTTATATGTATATATATAGATTTTTTTGCACTACAATTTAAAAACTATGGATTTCACAACTACAACCAAGATTGTATGAGTTATGTGAACGTCATCATATTGCGAATTATGTAGACGACAATAGTCGCTTGTCGCTTCTCCCTTGAGTTGTAAGAAAGCGATGAATCGTTCACTCATTCGGTATGTCGGTTCTTTTAACTTTTTCACGGGTTTTTTGACTTGAAATATGGTTTCCTTTGAAAAGATCTCTTTCGACGTTTTTGGGTGGAAGAGTTGCATCTTGAGTTACGGAATGTAGAGAGCCTGTTTCTGATAAGTTATAAAGTATATTAATACTTTTAGAGTTACAAAAGTAGCTACCATGGCTAACTCTTCAAGCTTCAATGTTTTCCTTGTTTTATTGCACCATCAATTTCTGAAACTCTCTTCTCTGTAGGTAATCTTATTTTTAATCTATTTCAAAAAAGGAGATTCAATTCGACATTATTGGAACTTCAATATATTCACATATGATAGCTTCCAAACAAATATACAAAATTTTATGGGTGTGTATGTATTTCTTCTTCATTCATTGATTCAAATATTTCCAATGGTATACGTCGTGTTGTTTCGTTGACTTCTAATCTTCAGTGTCAGATTAGAATTATATCATACTTTTTAGTGTATTATGAAGTCGATTTAATTTTTATTTACTTTTTGTTTTAAAAATCATCCCTTCCTGTGCTTTCCCCAAAATTTCTTCAGAATTGTAGAACGGTCGCGGTACAGGAAGGACCGCGTATACGTAATGGTGCGTCCATGCTACGCGAATCGAGCACGAGCCGAGCCACGAACGAACCTACAACGAGCGCGATGCGAATCCCTGTGTTTGTGAAAAAACTGACAGTCGCGCTCGTTCGAGGCTCGCAAGCCCGTCCACGCTACGCGAATCGTGCTCGCAGTGTGCTCGTTCGTAGCTCGGCTCGTGCTCGGTTCGCCAAGCATGCACGCACCATTACCCACAGTTAAACAGTCAAACATTGATTTTTAAACTGCACACAAAAGTGCTTATATAAGTACCAGGGCACCAGTAAAATGAAGCGATGCATTGCCAGAGACTCGGGCGAGCAAACTAGACGATATCCTGTGAAGAAATGCGTCAAAGGCTTTTACTAGCGCACAATTTCCGCTTACGGTTTGTTACACTTTGATACTGGTAGAGTTCAGAAGATATAGAACTGGACATACTTTATCAATTTTTATGTTCCGTACTCAAAGGGTACCAAAGGGCTATTACTAAGCCTCCGTCTGTTTGTCAGTGGGCTGTATCTCATAAAACGTAATTAGTAGACAGTTGAATGTGTATTTCTTTTGCCGCTATAACAACAAAAATAATAAAAAGAAACAAAAAACCCAACTGCGTAAAACAAAACTGACATAACTGAAAAGAGAAAAACAAGCTCTTTAATCTAGAGTTTTGAATATAACTTGAATGTTATAAGGTATTGCAGTCGGGTACAAACCAATAACCTAAGTATGTATTTTTTTTGTAATATTTGTTTATTAAAAAAAAACAGAATGGCATAATAATACATAATGGCATGTTTTTTTATAACACTATTGTGGCAAACAAGCATACGGCCCGCCTGATGGTAAGCAGTTACCGTAGCCTATGGACGCTTGCATGCAACAACAGGGGTAGGTATCGCTAGCGCGTTGCCGACCCTGCAGAAAGTTTTGTACAAGTTTGCATTAATACTTGACCTTATACAATGTTTAGGTCTTACCCAAGTAGCATAACAAGCTGTTTAAAGGCTGTATTAAAGTTCGTTCTTATACTAAAAGCTGAATATTCAGGCTGTAAAAAGGCTGTATAAGCGCTTATACAGGACTTATAAGTGTAAAAAGGGCCCACATTACACAGCTTATTTCGTTATTGGAGCTGTATAGAGGCTGTATAAACAAAAGACAAGTATAAAAGCTGTATTAGGGCTGTTATTAGGTGTATAGAGCAGCCTATACTCTACGGATATCCTCTTATAAGTATCTTGCAAGAATAATAGTTCTAAATAGGTTGTCGAAGAGAATTATGTGAGAATAAAATAAATAAAACTTAATATGCCATATATTGAATGGCGACATAATATTGTTATTAAAATGGAAAGGATAAAATCTTGGACATGGATATCTAATGCTGTTTATTGATGAATTCAATGTGCAAATTTTAATTTATTGTGAACCTGTGTATGTTTTCCGTCAAAATATTCACGCGCCAACAAAATAATCAAGCCAAAATAAAGAAATTATTCTAAATACAGTAAATAAGTGTTTGTTTTTAAGGTTAGGAAGTTAAAAATATATTTATAAATAATAGATATGAGTACACAAGATCATTATTCAAGCTGATAACCATGATACGGCTATAGTTATTATGAAATATTCCTTTAATTGTAATTTAAATGTTGTTATTGTAAATGTAAAAATGTCGACAATTTGCTATACAGCCTAAACGATACTTGGAGTGTGTTATAAGTCTTAGTAGCTGTACTAAGTAAGTTATGAACGTTTATTGCTGTATTAAGTAAGTGAACACATGCTTAATACAGCCTGTATACAGCTTGAACGATAAAACCAGCTTGAAGTGTCAGAAAACACTTAACGCTGTATTATAGAGTTATAATATCTGTTTCAGAACCCTAAGCTGACGCGGATCTCTTTATACAGCCTGTATACAGCTTTAACGATAAAACCAGTTTGAAGTGTCAGAAAAAGCTTAACGCTGTATTATAGAGTTATAATATCTGTTTCAGAACCCTAAGCTGACGCGGATCCCTTTATACAGCCTATATACAGCTTTAAAGATAAAACCAGCTTGGAGTGTTATTAAATTCTTAACGCTGTATAGTAGAGTTTTGATATTCTGTTTAAGAACCCTAAGCTGACGCGGATCCCTTACTAAGAATGTTATACAGCTAGAGCTGTATAATATTTCATAAATCACTCTTATAAGTATTAAAACTGTTCTTTACACTCTTGTAAGTCTCTAAAAGAACTCTAAGTTCTAAATGGGCTGGTTTATTGATGTAGAATATGCTTGCGTGCTGCTTGGGTATTCAAGTCAATTTTGTTACTGAATTTAATTAAGTAAGTACTCTTGCAAATTTATTTTCCTCAAGTGTATGAAGAACGACTACATTTTAAACTAAAAAAAGCAAGTGGAATTTAAGCTAGAAAAATATAATCAGGAATTACCCTTATCCCTTATCTTACTAAACTTTTCTACTAGTTTTATAAATGTGAAATTGTTTGTAGTGAATGTTTTCGTATATTTTTAACACGTCACGGATAAAATTTATTTGGATGAAAAAGCTAGATTATTACCAAGAATAAAACAAATAATAGATGATTGATTCTGGGAAAACGGACACTTTAAAAACACGGGTGGAATTAACAACTCAAAAATAATTTTAAAATAAAATAAAAGTGTTGCTCTACCAGCAGGGCAATTACATAACCTTGTTGCAATCACTTTCAATTTGAAACTGGTTCAATATAGCGGTTTTCTGATTAATTGTGTACGTTCTTATGCCAACATTGCAAACAGAAAAACATGTATGATATTGTAATATTTCTATAGCTTAAATGTTTCAAAATAAAACTGATTGCAAATTGCTGAGTGATGACGGAAGTGAGAAGAACTACGACAGGTGAGTATTTTGACGTTTTTCAATGGGATTTGGTATTCTGAAACGTAATTCACCCGCCAATTCAGTTGCGAGGTGAGTTGCGAGATGACTTTCGAGATGATTTACCTTTTACAGAATAGCATAGCTGCTCGTGCTCGGTTCGCATAGCCTAGACGCACCTTTACAATATGCAAGGTTTTCCTCAATATAATATCAAAAACAACAAATGCAGTTCTAGAACTGCATTTAAAATAACCTATTACCCCAACAGACCTTGTAGATGAATCAAAAACAGTCTAACTATTTATTTTTACGAGTATATCAAAACCGTGCCTGAAGATTATAATCTAGATCAAAGTTCAAGGTATGAGGTGCGTCAATAAAATTGTTATTTTTTATGACCCACCTTATCATTTCCTGTAGTTGTATATGACCCACTTAGTTTTGACCGAGTTCTGATATTCATGACCTTCAACTCACGCCGCAGGTCCTAGGACATGAATTTGTGTAAATGAACATGCAAGTCCTGGGTCTGGGTATAGTTACGTATATTTTGCATGTATTTACAAACAAAAAGTAATATATCAGTTATCTGGTATCCATAGTACAAGCTCTGCTTTTCAGATAGCCATATGTGAGGAATGTGAGTAAGTGGATGGTAGTTTTATTTCTTATTCTGTGCTTTCGTTGAAGGCAAAAATCGTGAGGAAATCATAGCTCGGTAGTAGAGCCTGCCTGGGGTTCCTATCATGTTTGCAACCGAGACACACCCTTCAAGGCTTTTATGGTTACCACCTTTCGACGGTTTTGATGGGCCAGTTGGCGACTCTGGAAAGATCACTGCTTCTATATCACAATACCAACAAAATTATGTAGGTAGGACAATCTTAGTCACATGTTGCTACACGACGATGAATGATTTCGATCGACGTCTTACAACTTTTACAGTATGTTTTATGACGTGCCTTATTCAATCCATTTTCTATGGAGAATTTCTGTATAGGTACAGACAGACGTGATAAAATAAATACCTACTTGCTAACAACATCCAAAACAAACTTTCGCATCGAATTATCAACTCATACTTTGAAAATTCTACGAGAAAGCGACAATTTAAGAGTATTTTAAGCTTAACATAAAGCTTCCGGTGGTAAGTACGCCTCTGCTTAAGTTTATAAGCTGTCAGTGGTAGAGGGTACTTTGTATGAGGTACCCGCCTGCGCATGTTAAGAATTTATCACCGAGCACCATCGAACAAATAACCCAACGAAGCGCATTGACGTTAATTTTGTTTGAAATCTATTTGGCCAATTTCCCACCGCCGACAATGCGCTCTGATTGGCTAAATCACTAGAACACATGATGCAGTGATTGGTCCTTACTGCTCTGCTGCTCTGCTTGCTCAGTTTTAAGATTCTGAAGGGATTTTTCCTAGATGCTATCGACCGATATGTTCTATATATAGAAGTTGAACCTGAGAGCCACTTTCTTCTAGGTTTTGTGTGGTTTGTGTGAGCGTGAACTGAATAAATGGTTTATAACAACAACGGCGTTCGACACATAGTAAGAAAAACCTAATGGTGCTTCCATGCTACGCGAAGCGAGCACGAGCCAAGTGGGCCACATGCCCGTGCACGCTACGCGAATCGTGCTCGCAGTGTGCTCGTTCGTGGCTCGGCTCGTGCTCGGTTCGCCAAGCATGGACGCACCATTATGTTACTATTTATATGTAGTGTGGAGCCAACACACTTCTCGTTCTTAATGTTGCTTGTTCACCGAAACAAACTTACTATAGGGATGTAACGAATACGAAAAATATTATCCGTATTCGCCGAATATAATTTTTTACGAATATTCGTATTCACCGAATATTTTTACTACTTATTCGTGTAGATATAGATATATATTTTCACTATATACATAACAGAACGCAACACGTTTACACGTCGTGGTTTCTCAGTTTTTATCGAGTATTCCCCATATCGTCTCCTTGCTATATTACTATAACCCAGCTAATTGATGTATACTTTCAACAGCGGGCAAAGTACAAATATCGGACAGGGACAGATTGATACCGACAAACTTGCAAAAGCTTGCTTTTCCGTGGTTGTCGGTGATTTTAATATTAGGATAAAATAAAGATATGTTTGAACCACACTTGTTTATTATTCGTATTCGTATTGGACGAATATTAATTTGGTATTCGTATTCGTTAAAGTATTATTCGTTGCATCCCTATTTACTAGTCTACTACTAACCATAATATCCTAAAACGAACCTTTAGAATTAAAGCAGTAATTCCCTGCGATGTAATTAGCCCCACAAAGAAGAATCACGTCAGCACCACATGGCCGGGAAAGAAGACCGTCATCAGCAGACATGCCGCGCGAGACTATCACACGGGCATCCGCTGGACCTTTGTCCTGGAGGGCACAAAGCCAGCGTTATCGATGAGATCGCTTCTGAGGCTCGGGGATGGCATGTGGTACGAGGTATGAGCAGTTGCGATTTTAAAACTGATTTATTGAGCTTGATTTCATGGAAATATAATAAGATTTAAATAAAAAAAATAAAAATATTGATTATATACGGGGTGGATACGACAATACGACATTAAATGAAACCATGTAAAGTACTCATGTATACGATCAACTTTTACTATGGGACCAACTTCGAAATCGCAAAAAAAACTGGTTTTCATACAAAAGGTTGTCTCCTCGGCAAAAATGTATGAAAATCTATATTTTTTTTTTGTCAACAACATACGTGTCAATTCCTAGGAAAAAAATACTTTTATTTGCATATGACGCTGAGAATGCGAACGGTAGTGTAAATTCACATGTTTATTTTCATCACATAAGAAATTTACTAAAACACGGTAAGTACCTACTACAAACCTCCTTGCTGTCGAAGGATATGCTCCACCTACATACTCGCAACATCTCATACCTTCACCGCTAACGCTCATCACATGTACTGAACACCAATTGTGCAGAGCCCTAACGGTGTACAAAAAACGTATACCTCTGACATTAGACACTGGAATTGCATCAGAGTTTGGTACGATCCTCCGTGGGAAGCTTACCTATAGGCGAATACAGAACCAAAGCTGGATAAGTAAGGAGAGGCACTCTACCACTGGTTATTTTTATGCTTGTTTGAAGCTAAGAGCCTGTTCATGATTAACCTGAATTTTAAAACAATGAATAAAAATACACGACGGAACACACCGACAAATGCACAGCGACAGTTTTTCAACTTGAATGGTGGGTACTACAGAGCAGCCTACACTCAGCAATAGTTACCGATACATATTTTCAGCAAAGCTAGATACATCCTCACGCCATCGACGCGGAATCCATTCTCACACATTGAAACCAGAATTGTTTTGAACTGTGCGGGCTCAAAGGAGCTTTCTTCCGCGGACGCTCAGGTTGTGGAATGAGCTCCCCATCGTGGTTTTCCCAATAGAGTACAGCAGTTCTTCAAAAAGGGCGTGAAGAGATTTCTTCAGGGTCAGCAACGCGCGAGTGATTCCCCTGGTGTTGCAAGCGTCCATAGGCTACGGTAATTGCTTACCATCAGGCGGGCCGTATGCTTGTTTGCCGCCTTAGTGGTATAAAAAAAAACACCTAGGAAGTGCTAGCCAGCCCTGCCTTATACTTTGGGGCCCCGATAAATACAGTCCACTCCGCCGATTGATAGTTTTTTTCACGAACACAGGGATTCGCATCGAGCTCGTATTGCAGGCTTATACGTCCACACTTGACATCGCGAGCAACAAATGAATTCTGTTTGTTCGTGCTCGGCTTGTGCTCGGTTTGCGTAGCATGGACGCACCATATGATTTGAATTACTGATTGATACCAACTGAATTTCTGTCGACCTAACCAGTATTCTTTCACACAGCTTAACCGATTTCGCTTTTTGCATTCACAAATATTCCTCGTGATTTATCTTTTTACTAAACGCAATGTTAGGGGCATAGAAATAAATATAGCTAGAAAGAACGTCGCCATACTACACGAATATATAAAACAGGCCAACTTTTATAGGCTGCTGCGCGTAACAGCTACGTTTTACGCTCCCTCTGCGTCATTCTGCTTGTCATAGTGACGTTCATAATGATGGTAGTTGTTGAAATATTCCAATTAAAATCGGGAGAAATTTAAATATTGAACATTATTTTGCAATTTTGTTTATTTTTATTTGATTTAGCCCCTAACAGTTAGAGGCTATTTTTATCGACGCGTGCACAGCTGCGACACTCTATCTGGATGTATCCTTAATCAAAGGTTAGGGGTTTCCGAACAACGATATCCATCATAAAAAGGTACGCAGTGCAGCTATTCTATATTATTTATGGTCGCATTCTATAAATGGACATAATATTGTAATTTCTCCGAAAAAGGCAGCAGAATTCAAAAATGGAACTTTTACGAGTTTCTGCTCAAGATGTCGCTGTGAGAAACTGACCTTTATTAATGCAACTAGATATATAAGCTATACAGATATAACTATAGATATATGAACTATATTAATATGATGTGATACTATAATGCATCGTACGCTGATACTATAATGAGTGCTCCGTATTTTTTTTACCCGACTGACCCGGAATTAGGGTTGTTTTTCGAGTGTATGTATGTATGTATGTCTATTTCTTTGGCTCGCTCTGCAGCCAAAACGGCTTGATGGATTTAAACATAGTATGAAGTGTCGTTAGATTCGTCTTAACTGTGAGAGTGACGTAGTATATATTCATTTTATGTGGCGTCTACGAATAAAAAAGAGGGGGGTATTAAAATCAAAAATTTCGTTATTATAACAATATGGCTATCAAATGAAAGCTTTTATTCCCATTCCATATATATAACACTTTTATGCAACCATTTTGCCGTAAATTGTAAAAAAAAACACGTTTAAATGCAAGGACTCTCACTTCGCCTCGCAATTGTTCATTTGTTATTTGTATGTTTTAGCGAAATGTAAAAAAATAGGTAAAAACAAGTAAATAAAAATATCAAACGTCATCCAAATGTATTGTAACCAGTTACTTATCTGTAACATATTTTTCTACGAAAAACGCAGTGAGCATATTTTGATTTCCTAATGCATACAGTTTCAATTCAGCAACGGCTTTCCCACCCCGCCAGCCGCTCAAGGAACCCTAATCATAAGATATAATAAATCATCCGTCTCCATACTCGCGAGCTCTGGCCCACACAAACATTTGTTAGCCAAAATGCCAAGTTGACTCGGTGCGAATCTACGGACCGCTATACTATGTACAGCGACATAATCGTTTTGATATTTGATTGAAAATTTGCTCATCTTTAAATAAATATTATGTAAATATTTAATAATAATATAGTATCAAAATATTAGTTATAACTAACTTTAGGTTAGTTGTTTTCTTAAATAAATATTAATGTCAACTAAAAAAAAAAATTGGGTTTTAAAAACAATTTAATGCGTTGGAGGGTAGTTCACTGAGATAAAGATATTAAATGAACATATATCCTTCAGCTTTTAATAGGCACATCACAAATAATTTAATTTAACTTCACGATCAATGATTTTAAAACATAGTTGAATCATTGTAAAAAAAAATAAAAAAACTTTTTAAAACTCCCTGAAAGAAATGTTTTTCGAAGATAAAAAGATTCTTGTCATTTTCTAGGATATGTTGTATCTGTGTATCGATTTTTATTTAAATTGAATTATAAACAAACAACATTCAAATACCAACACAAAAACTTTTTGTGTCAAAGGTACATTATTCGTCTCGTTTACTATCGTTTTACCGACCATTTGGTACAGTAGAAATGAGCGTTCATGGTATTTTATTTTAGTCATCACTATAATTATTGTATTTTCATAAACCTGCAAACCCATTCAGTTCAATTGGATTCTCAGATAAACAGGCGGCCACTAACGCGTCGCTTTTAGAATTTCAATGGGAGTATTAAACTTAAAGGCTTGCACAGACACTTCGCTAAATTGGATGCAATTCTTATTACGTCTCTGGATCTATTTATGGTTTTATTTATGCCTTTGTATTGTACAAATCAAATACATCTCAAATATCCAGTAATTAGATTTAATGTTTCGTATAAAAACACATTGCTAATATATTATATTTTCAAGAAGGTTTCAAAGAAAGATACATAGAATATACTTTGGGCGGTAATATTTTAGAGACAAAATTTACAGTATAAATGGCTAATTAAAAGTATCAACTAGTATCACTCCCGCCACAAGCAGACACACATTTACCGACAAAGCCGGTCGACCAAGCACCTCACTACGTACCATTCATTACACCGGCACCGCACTGCCTTCACTAACCGATGCACTCGCGACACTAGCCATTATAAATTTTGAAATTCGAACCGAATATTTTTTTCATTCAAATCTCGCTCCCGAATATTAGCAGAGACAACGGGCCTATTTTTTCATTCATTTTGACAAGCTGTCAGTTTTGCGCGCCATTTTCCCGATTGTGTCTTTTTTACTTGTTATATTTTTGGCCAGTGTGTTTTGTTTTTTTTTTGTGAAGCGAATACACGTTCATTTGTTTGTAGCTTTTCCCGTACACTGCAAAGGTGAGTTTTTATTTTATTCTCTGACTGATTAATCTCAATAAAAAACAGCGTACAATTCTGATGCGTAATACCTATTAATTGCGTATAATTATAGTTTAAAACCTGCTACATTGTTTAAAATGTATGAGTATATAATTACCTGAGCCTCCAATCTTTTATAATTTACGAGGAGAAAATTACGAACGCAATGGATTTATAAACCGTAACAAATGTTTATTTAATTGATCCTGTGGTCTTATTAATCAATTTTGTACCTGTTGTCTTTTATTATTTGTATTTTTTATTATTAGTTTAACAAAAATTGTTTTTATTATTAATTAATATTTTGCCTCTACTATAGCAAAATAATGTGTAGTTTGACGTCACGTCATTAAAAACCGTAAATAAATAAGTAAGTAATTAAAAAGGAATAACATTCTATTTTTAATTATTATAAACTGTGTTATGTAATGCAATACAAAATATAAAATAATAATAATTAGTTCGGCAGATATTTATTACTGAAACTTTACTACGACTAATTTGTCCTACCTAAAGTTCTTACTTAGATTAATCAACTACTATTATTACCTACCGAGAGAAACGATCCTAAATTAATGTTGTCTTTATTTCTTTTATTATCATATTTTTGTTTATTCCTATAGATTACCAAAGAAAATCATTTAGGCATAGAGTTCGATCTCTATGCTTTTAGGCATTTGGGATATAAAAAAAACAATGTATCAAATGTTTTTTTAAGTTTCAAATGCTATACGGATCTATGGAAAAACCAGGAAAAACTAATAGACTGTATATTCATAGATATATCTCTATAATATGACACCACATGTGTGTGTACATACATCGTGTTCCCTAACATACCTACTGCAACCTCTAGTCGTATAAAATCGAGCTATTATACCTGTAAATTTCGTATTAAAATACCTTAATAAACTCTTTTAATAAGTCTTACAATGGTGCCGATTCTTTTGTAAATCGCACTAAACTAATTTTAGTCACATCTCATCTCTTTCTTACAAACATTATTGAAAAAGGATAGAACATATTTAATGCTGTCAAATTAATCTTTGCCGTCTTATTTTGCGTGTATTTAGGCGTAACCGCGATAGATGGCGACTAAATTTATATTGAAAACAAGCATTGGACTAATTTGACAGGACTAAATTTTCTTATGTTCTTTGTCAGAAAGAGACAGTGAGATCAAAATTAGTTTAGTTGTAAACAACAGAATCAGGGCCAATATTTCAAAAATATAATCAAACCAATACAACAATACCACCAAGTTAACTAAAATCTAAATATTGACAATCATGGTAAAGTACGACTCTACTACCGCTTCGGACAACAGACATGAGATTTGTTACGAATGCAAGAAACTGTCAAGTGCAGTAAAAAGTGCAGTTATGTCTGTGCCACAATGGAGAAGGAAAAAATACTAAAAGAACACAATAAAATCCTATTCGATACAGTTGCTATCGCGTCGACTGGTTAAAAAGTTAAATGGACCCGTTACACGCAAATCTGGTTTAAACAATCCAGTTTTCACAGCGGAATCAGAGTGGTATTAATAAAAAAAAATATCAGGTTAATTAGTTCGAAAACACAACATAATAATAAAAAGCCACTTTGTTTTCGCACGTAGCAACTATATAGTAGCCTTGATTTAAAGAACAACATGTACGTATTATATGTATTTGACATTTTCTGAAAATAATTGAAGCTTTACAACATTTGATCATAAAAGTTTTAATACTGGCGGTGTGCGGTCGTAAAACAATATGCAGTATGACATAAAATTGTATTAGTGGCGTATAATCGTGTTAAATTAATAAATAAATAAGATGCACTGTCCAAACAAATGGATCTAGGTAGCTTCTGCTATACTTTTCCCTGCCGTAGTGGCTAGGGTCATCGCTCACTATGTCAGCACCGCTCCATCGCAGCAACGGCCCGGCACCGCCTCAACTCAATCCAACCACTAGCTGCCAGCGCACCGCCTGCGAGATGGCAGCTCGCGGGCGTCGCGGAGCCGGTGAAATTGGTAGCGCTGCTTTAGCATGATACCGCTTGTTGGCGTCACGCAGCATGGGAGCGGACTGCTCGCTGGAAGCGTGTGGTCAGCAGGACTAGTGGCTTGTAGCAGCAAGTGCGCTTGCCACGAGGCGTCAAATATTTTATCTAGACTTTGTAAAATTTACTTTAACGCATACGATTTAAAGGCCTCACTGGCATGGCAAGGTAAATGCCGAGGCGTAGCCGTGCTGTTATAATGAGCGGTGCCCGGCTTAGAGGTGACACCCGTACTTTTGAGACTGAAACTTATCTATAGATTCTATATGAATGAAAATCATCAGGAAATCTGAATACATGACCTATTAATCCGCCTTCTAAACTTATTTTAGAACTAACAGTAATTAGAATCTATATTTTTAATAGTATAATTTTTTTTTTTTGTTTGAACGCGCTTATCTCTGGAACTTCCAGTCGGATTCGAAGAAAATCTTTCACTGAGGTAGCTGCATTGTCCTCGAGTGCTACAGACTACTTTTCACCTCAGGAACGCGGATGAAACCGAGGGAGACAGCTAGTAAAGTAAAACTCTAACACTAAACAACGCCTAGTCCAAACCGGTGAAGGTAGAAGCATGAAAATTTTGTACTGGAGTTAAATCTAAGAAAGGATTTCCCGAAATTAAACCCTTAAGGTACAATAGGGGTTGAACCTACGGGGCGGTGAACTAGTGTCTTTCAATAAAATTATACTTTTATATTTGACTAGCTGTCCCCCGCGGTTTCACCCGCGTTCCCGGGATAAAAAGTAGCCTATATCCTTCTCCATACCATAGGCTATCTGCATGCTAAATTTCATGGTGATCCGTTTAGTAGTTGAGGCGTGACGGCGTAAGAAACAAACAAACTCACTTTCTCATTTATACAATTAGTTAGGATTACTACCTAGTCCTCCGTATGACATATCCCTGAATAGACATAGTCGTATAGTAAATATGAAGCACAAATAAGAAATAAGTTAGTTTATTGGTTATTTGGTTCCTCGACTCAACTTTATCGAGTTATTGTTTCGAAGAATAACAAACCTAATTTTGGACAATGGTCTATTTGTCTTAACTTGTTTATTAGTAGTTAGAACTTTATTAGTAGTTATAGTTAATGACCGCGTTTTAGAAGTCATCAAAATATAATGTTTCTGGATCTAGTCACCTTTAATTAAGATTTGACTGTATTGGAGCGATCGTTCGTACGACTGACCAAGTATTTAGATTTTATAAAGTTTAGCTCACTTTTGCCGCCTTAATCAATTTATTATTATTTCTTCTCATCTACGATAGAGCATAGCATAGCTTGCATGGGTGTGAGACATTCAAAGAGATAAGAAATGACTGAAGGCCTTAGAAATTTTGTGTTGGAGGAGGATGGATAGGATTAGCTGGACTCGGAGGGTGATGAATTAGGAAGTTTTGAGTCGAGTAAAAGGGAAAATAAACATTACGAAGATAATGGAACATGGGAGGGGAAAGATGTTTGGCCATCTTATACGACACGACGAATTTGTCAAAAAAAGTAATAAAAAGAAATGACTTCAAAATACACTAAAAGTATGAAATAACTCAAATCTGACACTGTTTAAATTGTTTAATTTAAATATTACTCATCACTTTTATTTTTACAAGCATAAAGTATTTTTTTTAAATTGAATTGAATTGTTTTTTTTTTACCATAAACACATATTCATCATTATTGCTTTTTTTTTATATCAAACGCATTCTGACCGATACACTTATGTACATAGTTCCTTAACAGTTTCTCTTTCCGTCTCGCAAGGTACCATTAAAACCTTTTTATAAGCCCTTAAAAGATGTGTTATTGGCATCAAAATTGCTGGTTTACGATTCAATTCGGTTACGGTAGCCCAAGTTACTCATATATTGAATTCTACCAAATTGGCTCCCTCGATAAATTGTGTCTTTCCTATTACAATATTTCATTATTATGTCGCGATAAATTCACTAGCCGTTTTGGCTTGTGTGCTGCGGAGATTTAATGGTGACCAGAAATATTAATTATGCTGTAATTTTGTGTCTTTATCAATTATAATTTATATTTGGTGACTTAAGAGTGAGTAACACAATGCAATTCGCCTTTGTCTATTCCAGGCTTATTACTTACATTATGTACCTGTTTTTGATCGCGTAGTATACGTTTTTCGTAAAACTCACGCTGCTTCACAAATAAACAAATGGAAAAAAAAACACGCGCGCAAGTACCGAGCACTGTAGGTAGCTGAGTTTTGTTAATAACTAGCTTCCACCCTTCAGTATCACCCGCCTTCCTGAGTTTTAATGTTAAAGTTCCTGTTCTTAGGTTAAATCCAGTAAAAAAAGAACAAACGACGAATAATTCAAATTGATAATCAAATCCAAGTTCTTTTACATGAACCCGACAAAGGTCAGTCCTAAACAATTATAATGCCACAGATACCCAGGTATCGTCATGTCGTGAGAACATCACGAGACCTAAGTGGTGAAAGCTGCATAGGTCCAGGTCTTTGAACCTAGAAAGCTGACTGTTGGACTAGAAAATATTTTAGTTTTTGCGACGTAGAAACAAGCTTATTTCACGGCCGTCAGACTTGAGTTATATGGGCTTGTTTATTGAACGTCATTTGTTAGGAACTGAGACATGATTTGCTTCTTCAGTTGATATAGAGTTGATTAGTTAATTTGTGCTGTAACAGCTGTGAAGATATTTTTTAGTTTCACCTGCCCGGTGTCTGTGTCTGTAATCTAATCTTGGAATTGAAATTTGACCCACTTCCCGCTTCAGATAGAGCTGAAATTTTGCATGCATATGTTCGGATAACAATGCAATATTATTGTGACATGGAGCTAATCTGATGATGGAGCCGGAAGGAGGCCTTGGGAACTCTGTAATAAAATGACGCAATGCATGAATTTGGGCTCGTTTGATTCGTCTTGAAAAGGACTCTTGGGTCTGATGATTAAGTTGTGCGATATAATTGATTAAAAAAGTTTTTTTTTGTTTATGATGCCAATATAGTTCGATTGTCAAAAAACTGGCCAGTTCATTTCGAGTTGAATGAAGACTTCCGACTCGTGGTAATATATATTTGGACTGTTTTACAAAAAACGTAAACTGTTCGGGACACTTGTTGTGTTCAGGACATTTATTGTTATTTTTTATAATTACGTAATATTTGTTAAAATTAAAATGTTTAGAAATAAGAAATATTAAAGAGTTTACTCCCGAGTGTACAATGATTACCCTTAGAATACGTATCAACATAAATTGTATAGTAAATAAACAGTACTTGAACCCTAAACATAGGTAAAAGTCTAGACAAAGTCTAGGTAGAACTAAGATTTACAATGTACTTTTAGAATCGTGAATAACCCTCTACAAATGTAAAACTTGTTACACGATAAAGTTAGTATTCATATTGAAACCTAAGTTAACAAAAAAGTGTTAACATGTCAACAAAACACTCGATTAGGCATAGTAATCTAGTTAGAATTGTTTCGTAAGCACCATATGTGCACACCAACTACTTACTATGTATTTACTGTTTAAACTCGCATTACCTAACGTAAGACCTAGATAATAAGTTTTACTACAAGCCCTGAATGAAACCCTGATCATATTTTGAAATTTACGTGATTTTACCCGGAACTATAAATATCAACAATAAAATTTCCTTATATATGCGAAAGGGAGACAAAATGTATCGGAGAACCTTTGGAGATGTGGTAACCGGACTACACTTTTTGGATTAGATCCTTCTAGAACTTTTAGACAAGGTTAGCGCTATATGCAAGATAGAGAGGTTACTTAAATGCACTTAAATTAGACAAGAAAAAGATATGTTTTCTCTCGTAAAAAAGTTACTCGCTCACCGCGTGAGTCGTATACACAGCGTTTATAATTTGCATATAATCAGTACATTTTTCTCTTTTAGTATCGATTCCAGGACAGCAAGTATCTACTAAGTATAGTAGTAGTAGTAGTCAGACAGATGTCACAGTAGTAGGACAGTACCGGGACAGTACCAAGTAAGGCAGATGCCAAGTTGAGATTACCATCAAGTAGTATAACGTCAGGCAGATGCCACAGTAGCGGCTAGTTAGTTACCCCATCGGTAAACAGTAAGGCAGATGCCATAGTAGCGGCTAAGTAAATTATCAGTGTAGCATCAGGCACCCATTGTCTACGTATATTTGTGTAAATCATCTATGTAATTTAAAAAGTTTGTTAATTATTGTATTCAGACAGATTGTCACAGAAGTGTTAAAATTCAATAAATAAATCGTTTATATACCAACCATACGGCTTTTCATGACGCCCTTGGCAATCCAGCAAATAAAATAAAGTACGGGAAAAGGGATCTCACGATTCGCGCATTCGTCCTAAGCGGCGTCTTATTACACGAGGTCCCCGGCCGCCCGTACATTTGGTCCTTCGAGCCGGATCATCCAAGATACTGAACGGCCACAGCCATGGTTGGTACCAGATCAACTACCGCAAGAGGTAGATCGCAGAGTCGCGATGGCGACGCACCGCCGCCAGCACCTGCAGACGATCTGGCCACAGATGCCGCCCCAACGGGGAGTACTGCCCCTACAGTAGCACCATCGTCGAGTCGTACTGCCACTGCTACTGAAGCTACCCTAACCTCAGGGTTTACGACTACTACTACCGAAGAGGAAACCGGAACCGATCAAAGACAGGCCCCTGATGACCGAATCGAACGCAGCACCATCAGGGGAAATAAGTCAACAAAGAGTCAACGAGCGCGCCGCATAGCTCTGGCTAAAGAAGAGGTAGCAAGACTGAGACTTGAGCTAGCAATAGTTAGACTCGCCGTCATAGACCCATCTGAATGGTCTGAAGGTGACGACGTAAGATCCGTGTCCATCAAATCCACTGAACGGAGGGTGGACACAGGGCTAGACAAGAGTCAGCGCCTGCTTGCTATTTCGAATGAGCCTCAACACCAGCCAGAGCACCGAGAGGTGGAACCGAATTGTAACGCCGCACCTGTTGCGGCACCATATCCATCCGTAGCTACGCATCCAGTCGTGCTCTTGGGCGCAACCTCGGAGACTCAGATGACTCAACAGCAGTCAAAAGTTGACAACGATGAGGGTAATAAAGGAATCCCTCAGCACTCTGTACAGGGTAATAAAGGAATCCCTCAGAGACCAGAAGCGCAGATGCCGACGGGAATAGAAGCTGCAATCACCCCGTATTCTGCGCAACAGAAAATAGATTTCAGTGAGTTAGCGTCAGCAATCACTATTGCTGTAAAGGCAGGTCAACGCGCAATGCCGTCGCGTTACCGATTCGAATTACCTGCTTTTACTGGCGCGCATCAGGATTGGCTGTCATTCCGAACAGCGTACTTCGAGTCAGCAACTGACTTTTCGGAAACCGAGAATATGACCAGACTACGCCGTGCACTTAAAGGACGTGCTAAAGAGGCCGTTGAGAGTCTGCTCATTAATAGTGCCAATCCCACTGAAGTGATGAAAATATTGGAGTCCCGCTTTGGAAGACCGGACTCAATAGCTCTCGCAGAGATGGATCGACTTAGGAACCTGCCACGGTTCACGGATTCATCTAAAGACCTTTGCATACTGTCAAGCAAGGTCACGAATATAGTGGCGACTCTTCGTGCTCTGAATAAGACTACGTACTTATACAATCCAGAGCTGACGAAGGTCACGATCGATAAGCTAACACCGACACTTCGATATAGATGGTTCGATTTCTCCGCCATGCAGCCCAAAGAGGAAGCAGACTTGCTCAAACTCACCCGATTCCTCGAGAGAGAAGTGGAATTATGGGCACCCTACGCTCAAGTAGAGGTCATACCCTCGACTTCACATACAGAGCCAGCTTCGCGCAATCCTTACAAGCGCACTCAACGTACGCTAAACGCTAATGCGAACGTTGATAGGAAGCCATATAGATGCTGTATATGTGAACGAGAGGGACATTCGCCACCAGACTGCGATAAATTCCGCGATGCCGACATCAACCAAAGATGGGATCTTGCAAAGACGCACCGACTTTGTTTCCGATGTTTAAGATACAGGAACAAAACGCATAATTGCAAGCCGCCCAAATGCGGCGTCAACGAATGCCCATATAGACACCACCACTTACTCCATTATGAGAAGCAAAGGAATACGAGTGACAAGACAGATAAGACGGAAAAGGTTACGTCGACTTGGCTGCCTGTACAATCGCAGACGTACTTGAAGGTACTGCCTGTACAGATTTCCGGACCGGCGGGAGAAGTCAACACACATGCGTTGTTGGATGATGGGTCAACTGTGACTTTGATCGACGCCGACTTAGCGAACACAGTCGGCGCTTATGGACCCTGCCAACCAATGCACATCGAAGCCATAGGAGGAGCAGAAGTACCTGCTTCGACATCTCAACGCATCGCAATCACCATTAAGGGTGCAACCCAGCCACATAAGATTTACGCACGCACCATTGATAACCTGAGGCTATCGACTCAGACAGTCGCCGATGAAGATCTGGACGACTGCCAACATCTGATCGACATACAGGACGCTTTGAAGTTTGTAGAAGCCAAACCAAAGATACTTGTCGGTCAAGATAACTGGAATTTACTTCTAGCCTCAGAGGTACGAAAAGGAAAGAAGAACCAACCAATAGCATCACACACTCCGCTTGGTTGGGTTCTCCATGGTGCGCATACAAGGTCGCTGGGAAAACGCATCGACTTCGTCCATCACTTTACAATGGAGGAAAGTATGGATGCACAATTGAAACATCACTTTGCGATCGAGGCGTTGACGATTACACCTAAGAAGCCGCAGACTGATCCGGAACAACGTGCACTCAAAATACTCGATGAGTGCACAACTCGAACCGAAGACGGACAGTATCAGACGGCGCTCCTATGGAAGAATGATAACATCGCGATGCCATGCAATTACGACAACGCGATGAAGAGGCTTATCACTACCGAGAAGAAGATCGATAGAAATCCAGAGCTGAAGGAAAAGTATGAACAACAGATGACAGCACTTATAGAGAAGGGCTACGCTGAACCGGCTCCACTGGCGAAAACGATTAATAAGACGTGGTACCTACCACATTTCGCAGTGGTGAACCCTATGAAGCCGGGGAAGATTCGAATAGTCCATGATGCTGCAGCAGAAACAAAGGGGGTCTCACTAAACGACCACCTTCTCACGGGTCCTGATTTGCTGCAGTCATTACCGGGGGTCATGATGCGTTTCAGGCAACACCCCATCGCTGTCTCAGCTGACATAGCTGAAATGTTCATGCAAGTTAAGATTCGCCCTGAAGACAGAGACGCGCTTATAGATAGACTTATGGCGCGGAAAGCGTAGACATGGAGAACCCGAAGAATATCGTATGACGTCACTGATCTTCGGCGCCACGAGTTCCCCATCTACAGCGATCTACATTAAAGATCACAATGCGTCGCGATTTAAAGAAACGCATCCTGAAGCCACCGCAGCGATTGTCAACAACCATTATGTTGACGACTATTTGGACAGCTTTCAAACGATTGAAGATGCAGTCAAGACGGCTTCAGAAGTACGCGACATCCATAAGCAAGGTCACTTCGAGTTGCGTCAGTGGACTTCCAATTCAAGTAAAGTCCTAGAAGCATTAGACGATAACGCAACTCCACAGTCAGTTATTGACCTTAGCGACGGTACCAGAACTGAAAGGGTACTAGGATTGATCTGGAAGCCGGGATCAGATGAACTTGCTTTCAATCTGGATCTGGCAAGAATACCACCGGCTATCCTCAACAGCGCAGCCCCGACAAAGAGAGAAGCACTCAAGATCGTGATGTCACTCTTCGATCCACTCGGATTGGCATCACCCGTCACGGTACGAGCAAAGCAGATACTTCAAGAAGTATGGCGCCGTGGTACAGAATGCCACGTCACTTCAACTGCACGTATTCGTTGACGCAAGTGAAACTGCATACGCCGCTACGCTCTATTGGCGAGCAGTAACACCAGAAGGACTCGTGAAGATATCGCTTATCATCGCGAAGTCAAGAGTAGCTCCTCTGAAGCTCACTTCGATACCACGTCTGGAGCTGCAAGCTGCCGTAATGGGAAGTCGGATGGCAGCCACTGTAATAGACGAGCACCCCAGGAAACCAGAGTCCAAGACTTTCTGGTCAGATAGTAAGACGGTGCTCACTTGGCTGAAAACGGGATCCAGATCCTACCGACCGTTTGTCGCCCACCGCATCGCGGCTATAGAAGAACATAGTACGATGAATGAATGGCGCTGGGTGCCTACGAAGCTTAACGTCGCAGACGATGCAACTCGCGACGTCCCGCTTCACTTCAATGGCCAGCATCGATGGTATCAGGGTCCAGAGTTCCTCATGGACGACCCGAGCACCTGGCCAACAGAGAAACCTACACAGAAGGAACTGACTGGTGAAGAGAAGACACTCAACATCACCGAGAAGCGCGAGAAAACGAAGCTGAGCCACGTCATACCTGACGGCGCTCGTTTCTCCAAGTGGGAACGATATCTCCGCGCTACAGCTAGAGTCTTACAGTTCATCAATCTGTGCAGGCGAACAAAACAGCGTGCACATTACAAACGCACGCTGAAGAACACAGAGGCAGATCCGGATTGGAGACGCAAACAGAAGGCGTCAAAACCAAGGCCAACAGTTGCCAAACCCGATGCAACAGCAAGAAGATTCGTGCCATTGGACGCCATCCTTCTGAGAGAAGCCGAGAAACTGCTGGTAAGAGCAAGCCAAGAAGAATCCTTCCCTACAGAGATGGAAGACTTGAAGAACAACAGGGCTGTATCTACCAGCAGTCGTCTGCGCCCAATATCTGTCGCTTTAGTCGACGGAATCATCTTACTGAGGTCTCGCATCGGAGCTACGAAGAATGTTGACGGCCTCGAGAAGTCTCCACCTGTCCTCGACGGAAATCACATAACAACGAAGCTGTGGATTGAATATACCCACAGACAGCTGCTGCACGCTGGCGTAGAGGCAACAATAAACGAATGTCGCCAATACTATTGGATTCTACGCCTACGTCCAGTCACGAAGATGATGGTCCACCGATGTTTACCATGCCGCATTCGAAGAAATATGCCGTCACAGCCAGCCACAGGAAACCACCCCCCATGCAGACTGGCTCACCACGTCAGGCCCTTTACATACACGGGTCTCGACTATTTCGGCCCGATGTCAGTCACAGTCGGGCGTAGTCGCCAGAAGAGGTATGGGGCACTATTTACCTGCCTCACCACACGGGCGGTTCACCTGGAGCTGGCAGCATCCCTGACGACGGACTCTGCGGTCATGGCCCTGCGAAGGATGATAGCACGGAGAGGATGTCCTACAGAAATCTGGTCAGACAACGGGACAAATTTGCGTGGCGCTGACAAAGAGCTGCGTCAATCCATCGACGCAGCCACTGAAGACGAAGCCACCAAGAGGATGATATCCTGGCGTTTCATTCCGCCAGGAGCTCCGTTCATGGGAGGAGCCTGGGAGCGGCTGGTCCGATCTGTTAAGACCGCCCTCTCAGTGATACTTCAAGAGCAACATCCACCAGAAGAAGTACTCGCAACTCTATTGGTTGAAGCAGAGTACACAGTCAACAGTCGTCCCCTTACGCACGTGTCTACAGATCCTGAGGATGAAGAAACGCTGACCCCCAACCACTTCCTTCTTGGCGGGTCAGCGCGAGTTCCGGCACCAGGCACCTTCAATGAAAAGGACCTCATCGGCAGAACACACTGGCGAGCTTCACAACATCTTGCCGACCGATTTTGGGCAAGATGGGTGAAAGAATATCTCCCCGATTTGCAATACCGGCGGGAGCCACACGGAAGAGGCGCGGAGATCAAGATTGGAGACGTCGTACTAGTCGCCGACGACAACCTGCCTCGCAACACATGGCCAAGAGGGATCGTCGAAGCCATCTACCCCAGAGCTGATGGCATCGTACGAGCAGTCGACGTGCGCACCAAAAGCGGAACACTACGACGTCCCACGAAGAAGCTGATCATCCTGCCCACCGAGCCAGTAGTCCCTCAACCGGAAATGTCTTCATCGACACCGTAGTCGAAGAACGGCGGGAGAATGTTCGGGACACTTGTTGTGTTCAGGACATTTATTGTTATTTTTTATAATTACGTAATATTTGTTAAAATTAAAATGTTTAGAAATAAGAAATATTAAAGAGTTTACTCCCGAGTGTACAATGATTACCCTTAGAATACGTATCAACATAAATTGTATAGTAAATAAACAGTACTTGAACCCTAAACATAGGTAAAAGTCTAGACAAAGTCTAGGTAGAACTAAGATTTACAATGTACTTTTACAATCGTGAATAACCCTCTACAAATGTAAAACTTGTTACACGATAAAGTTAGTATTCATATTGAAACCTAAGTTAACAAAAAAGTGTTAACATGTCAACAAAACACTCGATTAGGCATAGTAATCTAGTTAGAATTGTTTCGTAAGCACCATATGTGCACACCAACTACTTACTATGTATTTACTGTTTAAACTCGCATTACCTAACGTAAGACCTAGATAATAAGTTTTACTACAAGCCCTGAATGAAACCCTGATCATATTTTGAAATTTACGTGATTTTACCCGGAACTATAAATATCAACAATAAAATTTCCTTATATATGCGAAAGGGAGACAAAATGTATCGGAGAACCTTTGGAGATGTGGTAACCGGACTACACTTTTTGGATTAGATCCTTCTAGAACTTTTAGACAAGGTTAGCGCTATATGCAAGATAGAGAGGTTACTTAAATGCACTTAAATTAGACAAGAAAAAGATATGTTTTCTCTCGTAAAAAAGTTACTCGCTCACCGCGTGAGTCGTATACACAGCGTTTATAATTTGCATATAATCAGTACATTTTTCTCTTTTAGTATCGATTCCAGGACAGCAAGTATCTACTAAGTATAGTAGTAGTAGTAGTCAGACAGATGTCACAGTAGTAGGACAGTACCGGGACAGTACCAAGTAAGGCAGATGCCAAGTTGAGATTACCATCAAGTAGTATAACGTCAGGCAGATGCCACAGTAGCGGCTAGTTAGTTACCCCATCGGTAAACAGTAAGGCAGATGCCATAGTAGCGGCTAAGTAAATTATCAGTGTAGCATCAGGCACCCATTGTCTACGTATATTTGTGTAAATCATCTATGTAATTTAAAAAGTTTGTTAATTATTGTATTCAGACAGATTGTCACAGAAGTGTTAAAATTCAATAAATAAATCGTTTATATACCAACCATACGGCTTTTCATGACGCCCTTGGCAATCCAGCAAATAAAATAAAGTACGGGAAAAGGGATCTCACGATTCGCGCATTCGTCCTAAGCGGCGTCTTATTACACGAGGTCCCCGGCCGCCCGTACATAAACCGACTTCAAAGTATACTAAGAAGTAATCAAATCCTGATCTGATGACAATGGGACCAAACGGGAAGTTTACCCTTCCAGACAAAAAAAAGAATTTTCCAAATCGGTTAATAAATGACGGAGTTATGAGATAACAAACATAAAAAAAAAAAAAAAAAACATACAACCGAATTGAGAACCTCCTCCTTTTTTTGAAGTCGGTTAAAAAACAGTGGTTCATTAGAAATGGAACCATTTCCGATTTTGTAATATTTCTACCGATTCAGAGGTTATTTCAATCTGAATTTCATTGCAATAAAGTTGCGTAATCGTACTGAACTAAATTAACGGATTTGACTTTGAGAATTTTAAAATAATGAATAGCTCCGGAACGATCAGTATACGAAGTCAATCCGAGTCCGTTTTTTTAAGCTACGGATAGACTTTATGTGTGCCCATAAGGTAAATTAATTATGTATGGATGTGGCATAATTATTTTCTACCAGATTTTCTTTAAAATTTACTAAATTGCGAAAATAACTCGTCGGAGATGGACCTACAGCAAATTTCATATGAATAATTACAGTCTTTTACCCGCTTTATAGTCGATAAAATATTCGGCAGTTAGACAAAAAATAGCATAAACATTGTTAGTGCTTATAAAAACATGACTAACTGCGCCGTATGAACGGTGACTTTCTTTGTGATAAAATATTCGAAGGCCGTACCCCTAGCGGGAAATGATTCATTATAATTACTCACGACATTTAAATTAAAACTAAATGGCATGAGGAAATAACTGAAAGAAATTCCAGCTGAACGAAATACTAAATGAACTACTCTTGTCTGTAATCGCGAAGTTTCCACACCTACAACTTTCAGAGCCTGATTTAAAACGAAACTCTTCTCATAAAGTCGACCAATGGCCTCTGCTTTGGTGTTAGCTCCCAGTATTGGTATAACAAAATAATAAATGACTGTAATCTCCTATTATATAAAAATGAATCCCAATTTCCCTTGGTCACGCCATAACTTAAGAACGACTTTAACTATAATAACATAAGGTTCTTACTGTTTTTTTTTAAGAAAGTTGCGTAGAAAATTTAAGAAAACTCAATGGTAGGGTAGGATAGGATAGGGTGAAACCGCGGGGCGCAACTAGTTTGTCAGTTATTCAACTAGTGTAAGTCAAAGTCAAAGCCATTTATTCAATTTAGGCCCTAGTAGGACACTTAAATGAAGGTCAAAGCTACTGAAGTTACCGCCAGTTCGTAAGTCGGTTTTTGGATAATCTGACAATATTGGCTATTATTTCCAAAACAAAGTATACATGCTTTCTTTTCTATTTTACAAAATAAAATACACAACCATAAACGATATATCTATGAACGCATATACTGGGTGGAGATTTCGAGATGGCATATTTTCGAAACCTATGTTGGATAAGTGTTGACTAACCCAACAAAGGTTTCGAAAATATGCCATCTCGAAATCTCCACCTGTTATAGCAAACTGCACAAGGTAATGTTTTTTACGTTTAGGGATGCCTCTATGGTAGTTTCAACCATATTTCCAGGGACACCCTCTATAATGAATGTAACAAACTATCATTTACCTTTTCAAAGACGGAACCACAAGCCATCATATCGATATTTCGCAACAATATAACCTTATATTGATTTTCCCAACCCTCTTTCAGAGCGCTATATTGTCACACTCAATTGAACGTTAATAATAAAACGCTTTCACTATTCATTGGTTGACAACCCTGCGCCATTAGGGGCTGTTCTCTTCGCTTTTTAGTTTTCGGGTTGACACTATCTTAATTAATTTTAACTTTGAAATAGGATAAAAGATAACGTCAGAAGTATATTGTTTTAAAGAAAGGGTCAGACTACGAGCGATTGTTTAAAAATATCTTTAGTTTTTTTAGTTTGGGAGAGAAGATAAAGGATTGCTTAAATATTTTAAATTGTTGAACATTAAAAAAAAGACAATATAGATTTTCAAAAATATATTTAATAATTGGACTGTTTTACAAAAAACTTAAACCGACTTCAAAGTACACTAAGAAGTAATCAAATCCTGATCTGATGACAATGGGACCAAACGGTAAGTGTACCCTTCCAGACAAAAAAAGAATTTTCTAAATCGGTTCATAAATGACGGAGTTATGAGGTAACAAACATAAAAAAAAAAAAACATACAACCGAATTGAGAACCTCCTCCTTTTTTTGAAGTCGGCTAAAAAAATGTTACCTTGTAGGCTTTCTTACCGGTTCTTCTTAGTTGAATATTGAACTCCATTATAAATGCCCTCCTTTTTTTTAATTCAATGGGTTTTGCGTTTGGCCACTGACCCACCCATAAGGGATGATAACGAAGCCTAAGATGGAACACGCTTACCCAGAAGAAACCTATTCACTCTGGCCTTGAAAGTCCCTAGATTGTAAGAGTCGGGAAACACAGACGCCGGAAGCAAGTTGGCGCGCATGCAGCCTATGGTATAGAGAAGGATATAGGCTACTTTAATTCCAGGACACATAAGGTCTCTCAGGAATGCGAATCAAACCGCGGAGCCAGTGTTTTTGTATGAACTTTAGAGTCAATTAGTATGAATAAAACTCAAATCGAATTTGTTAATGCTTCAAAATAATATTTTACTTTATTTTTAACCGACTTCAAAAAAAGGAGGAGGTTCTCAATTCGGTTGTATGTTTTTTTTTTTTTTTTTTTTTTTTTTATGTTTGTTACCTCATAACTCCTTCATTTATTAACCGATTTGAAAAATTATTTTTTTGTCTGAAAGGGTACACTTCCCGTTTGGTCCCATTGTCATCAGATCAGAATTTGATTACTTCTTAATGTACTTTGAAGTCGGTTAAAGTTTTTTGTAAAACAGTCTAATTATTTATTTTAGTTTTTCTAATAAGGAAAACAATAAATTAATAGAATATTTCATTCACTCAATCAAGCCTTAAATAGTTTTCACAAATAGAACGATAAGATAGTTTATCTGTGCATTAACAATATCTAAAATTAAGTACCAAATTATTGCACATTTGGTTTATAAATATACATGAACAGTGGACAAATATTTACAAAAATAAAAATAATTAAACGAACATTATAAGCAAGAATAAGTTATATTATAATTAAACTAAAATTAACAATTTCAATTTATCAACCAATAATAAAATAATTAATTTTGCGAAATATTTTTTTTTAATTAACTAACCCCAAAACGTATGACGTCACTAGCACAGGTCTGGTTTAAGCTATGCTTGTAATTTCAACCTCCCAGTTAAGACTCTTGATAAACTCGGCTATAGTTCTGCCTTCAAATAACCGGGTAATTGAATCCCCCGAGCCATGCTCTAGGAAATATTAATTTCAGGAGAGCTCAGGATTAGGACTTTAGGATATCCGAGAAAATAAGATTAAATAAACTATTTCCGGGTTGAGGAGAATTTCGGGTGGCAAACAGTTTTGAACCTTAAGTACCGTATGATGAAAGAGTCATAAATAATCCTATACCAAGGAGTTCTCGAAAACGGCTCGAACGATTTCGTTGTAATTTGGTACGTGGGGGTTTTTGGGAGCGAAAAATCGATCTAGATGGGTCTTAACTCTGGAAAAACTCATTTATCCGAGTTTTCACGTTTCGAGCAGATCGGTTACTATTACCACAGTTTTACTATATAGTAATACTGTGCTATTACACTGTAGCATTGACATAATGCGATAGCCCAATAGTATTCAAAGCGGTATAATACCATCTCATATGTCGTGGGTTCGATCCCCGATCCAGTTGTTTTGCAAACACCGAGCTAAGCGACACCCCTGGGGTGTTGCAAACGTCCATGCATTGGCTGTGGCAATCGCTTACCATCACGCGGCCCGCAAGCTTGTTAGCTGCCTTAGTGGTATAAAAAATGGCCACAAATTCTACCGATCTCCTTCTTTGTCTACATGAACATATGTTTCTTCGACAAATGTCTGGGGATATTTGTTTACGTATTATTGTTGTCGGTTCCAAAGTCACGTACGCATCCCCAAATAGTGGAACCCTACTATAGTCCAATCAATTTAAAAATGCAATACACATAGATATTTTCAATCCATTTTGCAGCGAATACAATTTGATAGCGAAAATAAAGGTTACTATTGTTTTTTGTTAACAAATACCAACGCAACGTTCGATGGGCGATGGATTTAGATTTATCTGTGCAATTCAATGCGGGGTTTTTAAAATGAAAACGGTTTTTTCTAGCAAATGAAATGAATAGAACTAACAAAACAAAAATTGTGTGCAACGCTGTTTTTAGTGATAATATTTGTGGATAAAGTTACATAACGAGTTTCATACGTAGTCAAAAAGAAAAATTACTCTCATGAAATACATTTAATACAGTGAAACTTTTAATGAAAGCATTTTTATTATATCTTCTTTTTTTATTTATTTTTCCATTTATATGGGTTCATAAACAGTAACACAGGATATTACAATTATACAACGATATTATGTAAGTAATTATAAGTATTTCTTGTTATTTTTGTTAACATCTTATGGTGTACAATAAAGAGTCTATTTATACAATCAGTGTCGAAAGCAGATGATAATTACTGTATTAATTGAATACATACTTCGTAATTTAACACAAAACACATAATATAACTTAGTTGTGTTATAGCAGACAGGATATTAAAATAATAGTTTAAATTGTGTAAAGGGGTAACCGACAGTCTATTTTTAATGTAACCCCTACGCATGTAGCAGATTTAATTTCCGTTTGGCAAGAAATATATGTATGGACCTAAACAATGGATAGTGCAATATGAAAAATAATTACTTGTAAGTAAATACAATTTCGAAGCGCTCGTGGTCTAGCATGATTAGCCGTTCTTAATCGATCGGCAAAGTTAAGCTACGTCTGTCTTGGTCGGTACCTGGATGGGTGACCGCCTAGTGGTATTTCAAATCGAGCGTTTCCGTGCTTCGGAAGGCACGTAAAGCCGTTGGTCCCGGTTATCACTTAATTGTGATAGTCGTTAAGCTGGTTGGATGCCTCCTAGGCGGCTTGAAAAACTCCAACAGTAGGTTGGCCACTAGCCTACCTCCACCGATCCGCAGTGGGCACGCGTGGTGGAGTATCTGCCCATTCCCTTTCACCCTGATTTGTGAAAGGAGGCCTGTGCTCAGCAGTGGGACATTATAGGCTGATGATGATGATGATGATGAAATACAATTTATTGGTATGTAACTTGCCTAGTTTGTATTTTGTTACTAGCAATGATTATGCTTACCAATTAAAGCTATTACTGCTAACTAATTTTACTGCCTTCTTAAACCTTTCTTTTTTACTTATTTCATATTGCATCCCACCCAACGAAATAATAATAATAATAATAAATACATTTATTTCAGAAAATTAAATTCCACATTGTTAGTAATACAAAATCTTAAAACTATGTTAGTAAAACACATGAGATAATTGAAATGAGCGAACAGAGCTAGGTACAGTAGGCCACATGAACCCTGCAACAATGATTCGTGTACCTACCGTCCAGCCGAGCCGCGAACATAGCCAGGATACTGTTGGTACTGGCCCGCACTCTGCAGAGCAACGACGTGCATTTTTTGCGCATTGTGGCATAAAAACAGTCTGTTCGCGCCTCCAAAAACATGCCAGATGCACTGCAGAAACGGGGCAGCCGCAACAGCACCCGAAATGCGTTATTATACTGAACGCGTAGGGCGTTGTACGACCTTTGAGTATAGTTTACCCACAGACTGCTCGTGTAGAAGGATGTACAGTAAGCTCTGAACAGCGTGATTTTAACTTCTCTCGAGCATCGAGCAAATCTGCGGGCTATCATGTTAGATCTCACTGACAACGCCCTACGCTCTCGCTCCATATCGGCATCGTCCTTAAAGTCTTCTGTCACCAGGTGTCCAAGGTATTTAAAGCGACTAACTCTTTTAAGGGGGACACCATTCAAATTAATAGGCGGAACACTAGATGGACACCTGTTACCAGCCTTGAACACCATAAATTCACTTTTATTGCCGTTATACAATAGACCATGGCTCGCTGCATACTCCTCACATGTTCGTAACAACTGCCTGATGCCGCAAACCGACGCGCTCAGCAGCACCATGTCGTCCGCGTAGCTGATATTGTTGACGCAAATATCGTCGATATGGCAACCAACACGCTGGCTGCTGAGCGCGACGATCAGCGCGTTTACATACAGATTGAAAAGCTTAGGCGAGGTCAGCCCCCCCTGCCTCACCCCGCATTCCAACCTGTACGGTTCCGACAAGTTTCCCGCCCATCTCACGCTGTTGACTTGGTTTGTGTACCAGTAACGAAGAACATTAATTAATTCTGGAGGTAAGCTGGCCTCCTCCAATTTATTCCACAGAATGTCATAACAAACCAGGTCAAAAGCTTTTGACAAGTCTAAGAAACAGGCATATATCGGCGTCTTTCTATCGGTATAGTACCCGACAGTTTGCTTTAAACACAAAATAGCGCTTTCCGTGGACAGTCCAGGTCGGAACCCGAACTGGTTATCATGCAATTGTAGGTATTTATCTAATTGCGAGTTAAGCAAACTGTCAAGAACTTTCGCCACAATTGTTGCTAACGATATAGGCCTGTAGTTGCATTTATCAGATATGTCGCCAGTTTTATTTTTGACAATGGGGACAACAACTGTTTCCATCATTGGACCTGGTAGATAAGAATGGCCAATGCAGAGGGTGTAAAACATTGCCAAAACACGAGGTAAGTGAGGGCCAGCATGTCGTAGATGCTCAACGCTGAGACCATCGTGTCCCGGGGACTTGCCTCGCGACATACACTTTAAAGCTATCGATACATCTTTCGCATTACATCTAACCCCTAACTCTCCACGAATCGTCTCAGTACTGTGCCCCGACTGTGATGGCCCCAAAGGAGACCGCACCGCGAAATGATCTTTAAATAAGTCAGCTATATCTTTTGGATTGCTAACACCCTCCACACTCACAGGTAGGCCAGGTCGGATGTTCAATTTGTTTGTGCTTCTCCAAAAACCGCGAAAGTCATTATTATTGTGTTTCGAAGCAATAATATCCATTTTGATTTGTTCGGTATGGTTCTGACACCACTTTAACCGAGATTTGAATATTTTCTAGGTTTTCCTGACAATATCCAAATTTTAAAATGTAATTTTGCCTCCCTGTGAGCTTCCTGAACATGCTTATTCCACCCAGTTACATATTTCTTATTCCTAAACCTATTTTCCCCATAACTAACAACAGCTGACTCACTAAGTGCAGATATTATATCATTATACATGTTGTCTATTATTAATCTGTGATCCGGCAGGTTACAAAGCTGATCGCAACAGTATCTTACCCCCTCTGGAAAGTTAATAAGCTTTAGTCTATCATGGCACTCTTTGCTATAAACATCAATCTGTTCAGATTTCCGATCCCCCCAAACTACCTTATTTTCTGATAATTTACTACTACAATCAATCTTTGGTCTAATTGCATCTAGATTACACTCAATAATTAATGGAAAGTGGTCGGACCACAGAACATCGTATTCAACATATACTTTAGTGACAGTGCACAAAGCTGACTTGGTCACAAGACAATGATCTAGCCATCGTTTTGACCCGTGCGCTTCACTTATAAAGGTATAAGTATCCGAATTCATCCCCAACATATCAATATCTACACATTTCCAATCTAACTCATTACAAAAGTTTAGCAGATCGTCATAGAACAACTCCGACGGGTGCGCATTAAAGTCACCCATTACGTATACACATTCCACATCGTCATTGTTAACCATAGCACTCACCGCACCGAGGCAGTCCGTGAACTCCGCTAGGTTGGCACTCTTGTCCGTAGGCATATACACACTAATGACTAGGATAGGACGCTCACTTGTTACAATTTTAATGGCACAAATACGTGGGTTATCACACTGTAACACAGAGACGGTTTGGTATGCACTTTTCCTCCATAATAGGGCTACTCCACCGTAGGGTCTACCCTGAAGCATTCCCGCTGATGTGTCCACCGCCGAGGTACCCGTAAAGCTGAATTGTTCATCAATTTTGCTGAGAAAAGGTAGTTCATCAGGTAGCAACCAAGTTTCTTGCAGCGCTATTATGTCTGACGACTGACACAATGTTCTTATCGCTTCCACAGACCGTTTGACGCTTTTACAATTGTAGCTGACCAATTTATGTTTATGTTTTGTATTATACATGATTAGTTGTTCATTGGAAATGATAATAAGTTTAATTTGCTCGCCGTTATGTGACTTTGTCATCAAAATTGATCGAGGCCTCCGGAAACCAGCGGGCGGGGAGCTATTTCCGCCAACGCATCAGCTTGGCTATCCAAAGAAGAAACGCTGCCAGCCTGCTAGGAACCTTGCCGTTAATCGGAAGCAGCGGCAGACTTGAGAAAATTTTCAATATACAGATTGTAATTTGTACATATTTGTTGTAAATATAAACGAAAACATATTTTATTCATAAACATATTATATTTTTTAAGAGATTCTTTAATAGTACTGCGTTATATCCTTTTAAAAATAAGTAAACGATAATTGCACGTAAATATATCATTTATTCTTTGATTCTGCATAGATAATATAAATTGGAAAGATTCCAAATGTTCAAAGTATACAAGTGATTTTCGTCGGGGATAGTGCAACTCCGCGGAACTAGCATTGAATAATTCCGTGTAGCAAATTACGCGGGCAATGCCGCAATTTCTTTCGTCTGACGTATAGAATCCGGCCGGCAAACTAACGGAACAAACTTATAACCTTCCCCGGTAATAATTGGACTGTTTTACAAAAAACTTAAACCGACTTCAAAGTACACGAAGAAGTAATCAAATCCTGATCTGATGACAATGGGACCAAACGGGAAGTGTACCCTTCTAGACAAAAAAAGAATTTTCAAAATCGATTCATAAATGACGGAGTTATTGAGGTAACAAAAAAAAAAAAAAACATACAACCGATTTGAGAACCTCCTCCTTTTTTGAAGTCGGTTAAAAATACACGTAAGTAGTGCAGATACGCGCACTTTACGTATGGTAGATTCGCGAATTTGCACTATCCCCGACGTTATGTAATGCAAGTTAAAATTTCGGACGAAAGATAGTCTTCCTGTAAGAAACGTTTCAAAATCTACATATTAAACTATAATATAATATACACAACACCTAATTTAGCAGACAATCTTAATCTTCATCTAAAAGAGGGTCTAATCTCATACAAAATCAGTGAACGAAAAGTAGGTCAAGCTTTGTAAAGCTCCGACGGAAAGCCCCAAATCGAACCGAAACCGGATGTAGAACAAACCGCGCCAATGTATAAGTTTTTATCTAACACCGGATATACGAGTGTACGGTCGATGAACTCTACTTACTATTAGGCTATAAAATACGCTATTTAATTGTGTGTCCTATTTGAGAAGCGATAGGTTACAGGTTCAAAAACCGCGTTTTTTGAATAAGCGGTTTTACAATAATCGGTTTTCCAGCAGAAATAACGTCGAAAAACGTAGTAGAGGTTGCAATGATCATGAGTATTTGATAAAGGAAAATGTGAGGAAGCCATACCCGCCTGGCTGGCTAGCCATGTAGCCATCCTAAACCTTTTTGGTGGCACTTACCACCTTAAACCACATAATTTACCATAGTGACATTAAAAGCCTATCCTAAGTAAATAAAACATCAGAAGTAGTTAAAAGAAAAATCAATAAAACATTAATTGGTCACAGTCGCCAATCCAAAAGAAAAGATACGGTATGCAAAGTTTGTAGAGTACTGTAACCGTACCAGAAACCGTACAGCAAGCAGATTTTATGACATAATGCAAGCAAACTTTATTAATTTCCAAGTAAACATAAATGTTATCTCATAAAGTTTTTATACGAGGAATCTATAAATACAACAGTTTTCCTTGAGAGAAAGTAGAAAATACTCGAGAAAATTCATTCGGAATTCTAATGCAATTTTAAAGTTCAATTATATTATATTAGTAATCTATTATTTGGGTTTTGATGGTGCCATTTTGACTATAAATGACAAAATTTCTAGGTACAATCTTGTGACTCAATCACGCCGCAAGGGCCGAGTGGATTTTATCATTCGACATAAATTTATCCCGGCAATATTCTAAAATATTTTTAAATTTTATTCCTTTGATTAAGGATACATCCAGATTATGAGCGTCCAAGCTGTGCACGCGTCGAAAATAGCCCCTAACTGTTAGTGGCTAAATAAACCAAGAAAGAGAGGTAGAGCATAGCATTTATTCGCTCAAAGAGCAGCTCGACTGGGGAAGTACTTCCACTTTACAGAATACCGCAGCCAAATAACTTTATGTTGTGTAAAGTTATGTTCCTGCGCGTGAGTAAGGTCGCCAGAGCTCATAGGGGAGGGGGGAAAGGTCGGTAACGCGTGAGCGATGCTTTTAGTGTTGCAAGCGTCCATATGGCTACGGTAACCGCTTACCATAAGGTGGGCCGTATGCTTGTTTAACGACTAACTTGTATAAAAAAAAAAAAAAAAAAAAAAACAATAAATAAAATTGCAAAATAATGTTTAATATTTAAATTTCTCCCGATTTTTATTGTTATATTTCAACCCCTGCTATCATTATGAACGCCACTATGACAAGCAGAATGACGCAGAGGGAGCGTAAAACGTAGCTGTTACGCGCAGCAGCCTATAAAAGTTGGTCTGTTTTATATATTCGTGTTGTATGGCGACATTCTTTCTAGGTATATTTCTAAACATCCTCTCGTAATTCTTGAACGACGAAAAAGAAACACATATCAACGCAAAACATTTGCACACTAAAATCCCGACATTCAAGATTATATCTAAAATTTGATACAATCGCGCATTTCACAGCCCGACAGCGCTTTAAGTATTGGCACACAAACGTAGTGGACCGTCTCTCGATACGCGTAAACAGCGGAATACATGTATGTTCTTACGACACATGAAATATCAAATTTTATCTGGGTCATCTAGCCGTATTTGGTATCTTTGTCTGTGATATGTCAAAGACAAAGACGTGAGCTGAATTTGACACTTACGTATTTTCTTATAAATAACTTCCTATGTTTTTCTCCCAGCGGTTTTACTCGTGTTCTCGAGCGATCTTCGGTTTTCTCGGGATAAAAACTATCCTACATGTTATTGCCGGGTATAATCTACCGTCGTGCCAAATTTCACCGCTTTAGGTTGCACCGAAGAGGTAACAAACAAACAAATAAGCTCAATCTCGCATTTACTATATTAGTTCGATGTTTTCGTGACATGATGACATAAATGCTACAAAAATCAAGTTTATATGGCTAAATGGAGACGTGGAACTTCGAATGTCATCATTTTACATCTCCTATGCGCTACTTTTGTCATTGACTTGCTGTTTCACCCGGGATCCTGTGTTACTCCTATTTATTACCCTATGCCTACTTTGTTATTATGAACATATTTGCAAAATTTCTAGACTGTGATTGCAGCTGTACCTACATTATTATGCCAGTCAGTTTCTCTTTCAAATATAGAAAGATTTTGAGCAGAAATTAAACAATTTTAATATAATCTTTAATATTTACTGCAGTTAATACGGCAGTGGATCAAGCAGAGCTACATCAAAAGTCTGTTTTCGACAACTATAGAAATTCAGAAATGTATGTAAAAACTTTGAAAAATACAGCTATCAGGTTGGCACAGATTTCATTATTTGCTGAAATCATGGCCCTATGCATAAATAGCACATTTTCCAACATAATGGCCCGGGATTTTCCCGTCCGGTTGAATACGCGACCAATTAGCATGTGTCCCTATTTTGACGCGTGAACCCGGATGTGGTCGAACACCGTTATACCACCTCTAGTGTAGCTGGTATTCTATATTTAGTCGGATATAAACTGACAGACGTACAATACGACATTATATAGTTAATGCGGTTAATGTGAATCAAATTGATATAAAGTGGACGTGTTTATAAGTGTAGCATAGAAGTGTTAAAAGGTGAGACAGTGGACATTAAAGAGCAATTAAAAATAAATACTTCATAACGCGACTTTGCTCTAAGAATTGGCATGGAGTGTGGCAGTACCGACTGCTAATCTTCTGGGCATGTTTCTGTTAGGCAGCGATTTAGGGATTAAGGGTTATTGTTTATTTAAAAGTTTAATCTTAGATAAGATTTTTTAATATCGAGATTTAATTAAAAAAATTAATCGTTGAAAAAAACTAGTAAAATATTGAAAATTTTATACCCGAAAATACAGGTCATCGTTGTGGATGGTTCATCCAAGTTCAGGCTTCTCTGAGTTTGGAATCAGAAGGCCGTGCCATGAGTAGAAAATACAAAATTTCCTCGAGTCTCCGTTGCTACCGAATATCGGCAAGGTTCCTGGGAGGCGGCAGCGTTTCCTCTTTGGTTAGCCAAGCTATTGCGTTGGCGGAAAAAGGTTGCCCGCTGGTCTCCGGAGGCCTTGATCAATTTGATGGGATAGTGCGAGTTAAATGGCGAGCTTTGGACGCCCATGGTCTTATTGTCTCGACCGTAAAAGGCATAAAAAGATAATTTGGTCCAATCGATACGTATTTTTTGATTTAATTAAGTTCATTAACATTTCTAACGTAGCTAGCTGAACCGCAGGTCATCAGTGGTTGACCTTACTATTGATTGTGTGCAGTCAGGTTATTACTGAGTGAATAATTAGTGACTTAATTAAAATGATATATTCGATATTGTTTTAAGAAGCATTGTCGCCTTTTCCTTCAGAAATCAAATGCCTGATGCTTTATAAGTTCTTACATAGACTTTTTGTAATTCTATGTTTTCTTAGTATTAACTTCTGCCCAGGTAAATCACGTCGGCGGTATCTAATCATTATATCATAAAATAATCGAGTAATCTTTGTTGATTTTTAAAATAATTATGTCATATTTCAGAAATAGAATAGGTGTATGGAATTTGATAGACCAACACTGAATTCTCAAAAAAAAAATCTTTGATTTTCATACATGAGCAAGGTTGAAATTTTGTAAGAAAGGTTAATAAATATCGAGAACTAAATATTGGGCTCATAGTCAAAGTTGTTCAGCATGACTGACTAACCCAAGATATGTTCCGAAAACATGCCATCTCGAAATCTCCACCTGTTGTAGATGCGTTTGCGTCGAGGTTACAAGATATACCCTGCATATAGAAACTACCTGCCGAGCATGGATCGGTAATAAATTTAAAACATCGACAATCCAGGTTATTTCATTCAGGGTAATTTAGGTATTTCTCGACAAAAATCGATAGTTACCACGTTGTTTTGATAAAAAGCTTAGGACTTTATTGCTAACCTTCCAATGCATTTCAAATATCAAGCACTAATCGCTTGAAGCTAACGGATCCAACGCTAACCTTCCGACCCTACACCTCAATCTGTACCCAATAAGGCTTTTATAGGCAATTAATTTTACCATCTACACATCTATAGACTTATAAGTGACCACAACATGACATGTACTAACAAATAGAGTTAAACCCGTTCTATCCGGAGCATTGGGTCATAGCGCATCCGGAATCGACTACCGTTAGCAATTGCACTCTAATTATATAACTGGCTTACACTGTGGCTTTGTCTGACTATTTTTTTGTAATTAACACTTTACGGTAAATAAATTGGTATTTTGTTTTGTTGTTTTGTGGACACCGTCGTCAAAGACTGTAATTTTGTGGAAAGCAATTCTTCTTCGTTAAGATTTAATTACTGTAATTCATTAGCTACTTTCGCTGTTTTTAACCCTCCGGGTGTTAAAAATTGGTAAAGCGATTTTTTTTATCGACCTTGGTGAGAAAAAAAAATTATAACTCGTATTTCCTATAATTATATAAGAAACGAAGAACTCCCTAAGAATGGTAATGAGATATGCTATCATATAAAACCTACTGTAAAAACCTGTAATTTCTGAAAATTTAGAAATCCCGTTGTTTTTTTTTTTTTTTTGCAAAAAAACGTACCTTGCACAATAAACTACCGATATATGTAAAATAACTTTCCCTAAACATCATTCTTTATCACTAATCTGAACATCCATTAGTTTACGCGTCGATAACATTCACAATGTAATAACATAAATCACTCAAGCACTTCATAAAACAGCTTTGTTTATGCCATAAAAACCGGGCGTCAAGTGCCCCGCCATGACTCATTGCCGTACCTACCGGCCGCCACCCGAAGTTTGTTTACATCTATTTTTAGAACGAACTATTTTTTTATTGTTATGACTAAACTGATATTATAAACGAATTCCTGGATTAATTTACCTATATTTCACAATTGATTGATGAGAATAAACACATATTACAACCGAAAACATAAGTAAATATGATACGGTGTTTATAACCTAAATTTTTACCGAAATATTCTATTTCGAACACTATTTTAGTAAAAATATACAGTAAATGACATACCTGATACTATAAATCCATTCCTGGGTATATTTTGCAGCAACTTATATATGTTTCATGAACACAATGACACATTTATAAATATCACAATCATAAACATTGGCAAACGGCCATAAAAAAATTCATTTTTATTGCGTCATCAAAAGTTGAACACTTTTTTATAAAGATATTTTACGAAATACCTACAACAACACTTATAAACGGATAATACACTATATTTCTAGTAATTTGGTATAAGAATATCAATACAAACACTAAATTTTTATTTTATTACACTTCACAATAAAAAACACCACGCGCGTCAAAACACGTTATAGCGCCGAATATGGCGGAGACCAACTGACTGCGCGCGTCGAGTGTAGATTTTATTTTTTCTTTATTCCGTTGGTTGGCAGTATTGTCATTCGAATATCGCTTTGAAAGGGCAACTAAATGACACACAATAATGAACTTTATGTCTATGACGTTAAGGTTCAGAAAAAATACAAAAAATTGCCCAATAAGGCGCTTGCGGCCGGAATTCCTTATACACAGGGGCTGTGTAAACGACGCGCCGGGGGGGAACTAAGATAAGATAAAAATAAATTATTGCCTCGTTACCCATGATAGCCATGATTGTATTTGGGACGCGATCTGCCGTAGCCCCTCTCTTCAGTGTAGATGGCTACCACCGTGGGGTTTCACCCAGTACAGCTCAATATTCTGGCTGCTCCGAGGACTGTCAAGTACCTGTACTAGGATTTATACAACCCATGATAAAAAATTACGATGCTTTAGGCGCAATATCAGAGGGCTAAAAAAACTAAGGCTATATCTAATGGATTTTCTTCATCTTGCCTTCTTTATATTTAACATCTTATTTCTATCTTATGCAAATAATCAATTCCAAATATTTTTTATAAATAAAATTGTATGAGTGACTATTTTACCAAAAAATATTGGAATTAATGCGTAGTATAGGCCAAGAATTCGTAAAAAATTATATCATTCGCAATATTGCTTTAGTTTCAAAAGGTCTAAATCATCGTATTGAGTACTTTCTCTCCTACTAATATATCTCTCATTCAAACAGTCACCCTATAAAGGAAGAGAAGATAACATCATTTTAAGAGAGGTAGAGCGTAGCGTTTATTCGCTCAAAGAGCAGCTCGACTGGAGAAGTACCTACCTCCACCTTACAGAATACCACAGTCAAATAACTTTATGTTGTGTAAAGTTGTGTTTCTGTACAGTAA
Source organism: Achlya flavicornis (assembly GCA_947623365.1). Classification (NCBI taxonomy): domain Eukaryota; kingdom Metazoa; phylum Arthropoda; class Insecta; order Lepidoptera; family Drepanidae; genus Achlya; species Achlya flavicornis. The sequence continues at coordinate 14,153,972 of OX392479.1, forward strand.
GGTCGCCGGAGCTTATAGGGGAGGGAGAAAGGTCTGTAACGCGTGAGTGATGAAGTGGGTTGCAAGCGTCCGGTCCATATGGCTAACCGCGCGGTAACCGCTTACCATCAGGCTGGCCGTATGCTAGTTTACCGACTTAATCGAATAAAAAAAATATCATCATCATCAGCCTATAATGTCCCACTGCTGAGCACAGGCCTCCTTTCACAAATGAGGGTGAAAGGGAATGGGCAGATACTCCACCACGCGTGCCCACTGCAGATCGGTGGAGGTAGGCTAGTGGTCAACCTACTGTTGGAGTTTTCAAGCCGCCTAGAAGGCCTCCAACTAGCTTAACGATTATCATAATGAAGTGAAAACCGGGACCAACGGCTTTACGTGCCTTACGAAGCACGGAAACGCTCGATTTGAAATACTACTAGGCGGTCACCCATCCAGGTACCGACCACGACGGTGGTAGCTTAACTTGCCGATCGATTAAGAACAGCTTATCATGCTACACACGAAAAAAAAAAACATACCTACGTAGATTATTGGTTTGTCCCCGACTGCAAAACCTTATAAAATTCAAGTTATATCCAAAATTATATATATTTAAAAGGTTTATTAACTGATACAGATAATATATTCAGTTTATCCGTCCACCCGGACATCCTACATCGACTCCGGCGCAAACCGGATCCTAGTTATGCAGGATGTGCGTGTCACTCGACCATTGCAAAAAAGCGAAATACCCAGGTCTATTTTTTATTGTTCTAAATATTTACCTAGTGTCACGACGCTTTCGATTTTACGATTATAACATACTATAAAAACATATATCTATCTGCTAAAATGATGATGAAGCCAAGGGTAACGTTTAAAATAGACCTTATCCGTCTGATATAAGAACATTCAGAAATCCGCTAACCTAAATTTTTACGGGAAAAAAGGTTTTAAATTGTCTTAGGCTTTTTAGTATTTAATAAAAAAAAGAAGGGAATATATAATTCGAAAAGTACAGAACCATAGAGGTGCAGAAAATTACTAAGAATTAGAATTCTACCACAGACTAGTAAATACTTATTCAAGTTAGAAGTTCTGACTACAAATGTCAAGCGCACTTGAATTTTAACAACCAAGTTGACCAAAGTTTTTTCTTAAAATAGTCATAAAGAGAATTATAGACTTTCCATCAATTCGAAATGGTGTACTTGACACCATAAATATTTTCTCGGAAGACACTGTAAAACCCATACAATTCAATGGTATTTTTAATTATTGAGTATTGTTTTCAAGAAGCCATTATCGAGTAGCTTTCACAAATTGATCGAGCGACCATATCTGTCGATGATGTACCGATAATACGATTGATGAACTTGTATGGAGAGTCAGCATATTAAGTGTTGTTGATGTGTGGTTCTGTAGATAATATTGGTCGCCCGGTCGCTAAGGGAAAACAATAGGAAGGTACATGGAAGGTAAATCTAGTTTCAAATGCGTAGCAGTCAAAATTTACCAAAGTAAATGTATCTAACAAAAAAGAAGAAGGATGTATTCTAGCAATTAATTTAGACAATGTTATCTATGCCTAATCTGCTATAAGGAAGCAATTCAAGGAATATAAATATGCAGTTAATGTTTTTGTAAATGTAATGGTAGAATTTTAAAATAAATTTGGTTCGGAACAATCAAACATTACTTATCTGTGGTGAATCATGGATAAATATAGTAAATACATTTCGACAAGGTGACGCCTTTACTAACCATGTACCGAAAACGAAATCACCATTTACATACGGCAAATAAAATATATTATTTGGAGCGTTCAAAAACAGGCATTGCGGTAAAATTCCAACTGACATGATCTTGAGCACTTGAAGCCAGTCTACGTGCACACCACTTAAGATAATGACGACCTTATCACTTACAGAATACGGCGGACTTGTTTAATGTGAAACGCAAATGTAAAATTGCTAAATACTTGTATAATTGCTCCATATTAAATTCTGGTAGACCCTTTCAAGGTAATGTAGAGCTGCTACGTAGAATTAAAATGCTTATGTTATGTGGCTGAGATTTTTGTTCCTGTCAAAATTCTTAGTGAATAATTAATATGTACCTTTCATGACTGTTTGTATCTTTGTCGTATTTATCACCTGTTTCAACCCACCTCATAATTCAAATTCAAATTCAAACTTTGTTTATTCAATATAGGCCCTAATAAGGCACTTACTAACGTTACAATTGTTTTTACCACCGGTTCGTAATACTGACACCCGGCAAGAAACTCAGCAAGGATTTTTTTAATTATCGTATAATAAATTTGACAATGGTGCCGACTCTATTGTAAATCGTACTAAACTAATTTTTGTCACATCACATCTCTTTCTACGAACATTATTGAAAAGGATAGAACATATTTAAAGCTGTCAAATTAATCGTTGCCGTCTTATTTTGCGTGTATTCACGCGTAACCGCGATAGATAGCGACTAAATTTATATTGAAAACAAGCATTGGACTAATTTGACAGGACTAAATTTCTTACATCCTTTTCTTATGTTCTTTTTTAGAAAGAGACATAGTGAGATTAAAATTAGTTTAGTTGTAAACAACAGAATCAGGGCTATTATTAGATAAGCCTGTAAAGCGAACATTTCATTCAAATGCGTTCTTGTCTTCTAAAAAATTGGAAACTTTATAGTACCCTTTCTTACACAATTTTTGTTTAACTAACTTTTTAAATCTATACACCGATAGTTCTTGAATTGATTTGGGTACTTTGTTATAGATAACATATCCATAACCCATCAAACCATTATATTTCTAAAGTTTTCTTCTGTGTTCTTCTAAGTTATTTTTTCTGCGCGTGATAGCTCATCGGGGAAAAGGAAGGGTCAAGCGCTCATAGGGCTACGGTAACCGCTTACCACCAGACTGGACGTAAGTTTCTGCCAACTAACGCCAGTTTCTGAAAGGTAAATCAAAATTTATCTATAATCAAAATTTTAGCCATCTTTGTCAACAAGAGATTAACTTTGATTTGGCTTTCAGAAACTGGCAGTAAGTTTTATAAAAAAAACATAATAATCGTACAAAAAAAATACAATTTATAAAAATACTATGTACCTCTCTACGTTAAAATAATTCAACAACAATTTATAAGCGACAGTTTTTTTACCACCATCTTGGAAAATTGACCACCCAAATTATTAAATGCGCTCTGTACAAAAACAGCATTCCTCTATGCAGCCAGTACAGTCAGCAAAAAGAAAATGTGTAATCCATTTTGATGGAACGCCAAAATATGCCAAGTAGCGCTGTGGTGCCTTAAGTTATAAGTGGGTTCAAGGTTAATTATATTTATTATTAGGGAGACCATAATCGAGTTGTTTAAAGTTTAAAGTTATGGGGCTATGTACAATTATAAACTGAATGTACTTTAGTTCGGGCAAAAAATATATTATTCATTGTTTTCATATTAAACTAAAAATAATCTTTAATGAAATTTTTGAAAAAAAAAGCATTCAGGATTGATCCTGAAGTTATATTTAAGCCATATTTAAATTAATTTTATAATACCATCAGAAAAACCAAAATGCTTGCTCCAATTCCAGGGCTTTTAATTACCCGCTGATCGCTCGCGCTTATAACACACAGCCCCTCTTTAATTGTTCGTTTCGTGTTACATTTACTGTTACTAACTGTACCAGACTTGTTACAGTTTCGGGCAAGCCGGTTTTTTTTTAATTACCCACACTGTCTACCTCGACAGCGAAGTGGTTGCGGTATCACTTGATTTTATTATTTAGTCTTATTTTTTTAATGGTTAAGGTTTCATAAAAAGCTACCGGTTTCGTACGAGGTACTTAATTGCTTATGTATTGGAAATTGTTTTAATAGCTGTTGAAAACTGAAATTTTCGAACCGAGCTTTAAAAGGTACGTAAAGCCGTTGGTCCCTATCACTAAAATTCTGATAGTAGTTCCACTAATTGGAGGCCTCCTAGGCAGCTTTAAAACTCCAACAGTATAGTCCTCCACTAGCCTACCTCAAAGATCCGCAGTGGACACGCGCCAATTCGCGCAATTTCCCATTCCCTTTCACCCTCATATGAGAAAGGAGGCCTGTGCTCAGCAGTGAGACATTATAGGCTGATTTTGTTTTTTTTTTCTATTTATTATAGTCTTATTACGGTATTGTGATATTGTTTCTTGTCACTTATTATGATATTGATAAGTCTCTTTAAAATCAAAGAGAAATGAAGTTCAGTTTAGTCCCTAAGGTACTGAAGTTACCGAAGGGTTCAGTGAAATATTTTCTAATTTTCCTGATAGACGGTGAACTTTCCAGGTCAGTTCTAAAGTAAAAAAAAATATAAGTTTGCTATACCAGTCTAGTCTAGTATTGCGAGTGTCAAGTGAAACTATAATTAAAACCATTAATAATCGAAGAACTATTAATTATATTATTATAATTATTATAATAAAAGCAGTTTTCAAGAACTTGTTCACTATTTAAATTGAATTTATTATAATGAGATAATAAATTATATATAACATGATGATAGATATATAACTCAATTGATCACGTGCAAAATATCTACGCATTAATCTGGTTTGAATTTCAAATACCAATTTATACATTTTACCGCTATTAATATTAAAATTATTGTCTCGCACTTAATTACTATTTTATAGCATAGAAAGGTCAACTAGCAGAAAACATTTTTAATCTTTGTTTAAGATTGTTATTACTTAGCTTTCGCCCTCAGCTTCACTCGAACACATTGCAATAAAGTAAAGAGTAAATGTTGCCCCAAACTAAGCTTAATTTACTTGTGTATATCGTTTTTATCCCGGAAAATATGAGAGTCCTTGGGATCGTAGAGAAAACATGGGAAGGAACATATATTTTTTTCGTGGGGAAATCCTCATAGGGTACCCGACCGCCACGGGGGTAGCGGCCAGGTTATGCCGGACTTGTACCGGCTAAAACCCCACGGTGGTCGCCATCTGAGCTGTAGAGGGGGGTGGGCTCTCGTGTTGAACGCGTACTTGCTCACCCCTCCACGCGCGGCGCTATTATGGTACATGCCAAATGCCACTAAAATCCTGTGATTCAATTAATATTAAGAAAACTATTCATAAATTCCAGATTCAAAGGATGTCCCAAAACTGCAAGTCAACGTACTCGACGGCGACGACTCGGGATGCGAACAACAACACTCTGTACCATGGGGGGACAACGCAAGGGTATGGGGGACGAAGCTACGCCCCTCCTAATGCAGCCAGCAATGGAAATTATCAGGTATTATAGATTTCTACATAGCTTACCTAAACAAGAATGCTACGCTAGACGAAAAGCTTTCAACTCAGATTGACATTAGAAAACGAAAAATGATCACTATCTATCTACAAATTCGATACCCCGCCACTTACATCCAGCAAGTCCCAGGTCGTCAGTTCACATGGTGGGATTCTCGGGAGGTCCTAATCGAATCGATTCATTTATTTGCATAGAAATATATATATATATATATATATACAGGTACGAAGCGCTCGTGGTGTAGCATGATTAGCCGTTCTTAATCGATCGGCAAAGTTAAGCTACGTCTGTCTTGGTCGGTACCTGGATGGGTGACCGCCTAGTGGTATTTCAAATCGAGCGTTTCCGTGCTTCAGAAGGCACGTGAAGCCGTTGGTCCCGGTTATCACTTAATTGTGATAGTCGTTAAGCTAGTTGGATGCCTCCTAGGCGGCTTGAAAAATTCCAACAGTAGGTTGGCCACTAGCCTACCTCCACCGATCCGCAGTGGGCACGCGTGGTGGAGTATCTGCCCATTCCCTTTCACCCTGATTTGTGAAAGGCCTGTGCTCAACAGTGGGACATTATATTATATGGGCTGATGATGATACAGGTACATTGTATATAATATAAATGTATTAATATACTCTGCTTTGCGAGGCATCTGGCATGCAAAATGCTTAACAAAATTACACGTGACTCTTGAAAAGTATGTGGTGGAAAACTTCTACTTCATTTATAAACAACTTTTCTAAAATGGCTAACTACTTCACAATATTAATGACGAAATCTGAAATATCAATAGAACCTACAAAAGTTCTGAATACTCCGAATGTATTGAACAATTTTGCTTTCCCGGGAAAAATAAAGTACCCTACGTGTTAGTCCAGAACATATTCTAACAGCGTGCCAAATTTCATCCAAATCCCTTCAGTTGTTGAATCTTGATTATAACAAACATCCATCCAAACTTTCGCATTTATAATATTAGTAAGATTAACGTAATTGAGGACTGTACCTGGCGAATATAACGTACATACTTACACACATATTTATGTGCATATAAGTGGCTGATTGAGCCTAATATGTTCAGAATAATTTAAAAACTAAATTAACAACATTTGTTCGCTGAAGCGTGCATCCCGTATACCTTAACTACACTAACATGGCAGACTGTTTCGCAAGATCCCTTTCAAGTGGTTGTACCTTCCAGTACCCGCCTGGCTAGCTTCCACTCTCAAGAACTTGTCCTACTGTTCTGTTCCTTACCATCTTTGGCCAAATCATTACGATTATTACAGTGACTGTAGACAAATTCACCATCATCATCATCAGCCTTTTTTAAGTCTACTGCTGGACATAGGCCTCTCCCTGAGCGCGCCATTCCTTCCGGTTTCTTACCAACCGCATCCAGCCCAGTCCGGCCACTTTTTTCAGGTCGTCAGTCCATCGGGCTGGGGGCGCCCCACACTACGTTTGTCAAGACGCGGTCTCCACTCTAAGACTCTTCTGCTCCATCGACCCTCTCTCGTCTCTGACGCTTCGTAAGGGGTTGCCAGGAATAGTGTGCCGTCTTTTATGACCTAGCGGTTGGTGAAGGTGGCCACTATAGAAAATCACAGTAGATTGATAAGGGTATGCGCCATCGACCGTCAGTTCTGCTTAGATGTGACCGACCCATTGCCACTTCAGCTTGCTAACTGTTGAGCTATGTCGGTTACTTTTTTTTTGTCGGATGACTTCGTTTCGCATTATATCCTTCAAAGAAACTCGAGCATAGCTGAGTGACTTTAAATTATTGGACCAATCTACGTACGCGTATATGTCCACGTCTCGGCTCCATAGGTCAGACAGTCCATAGGTAGATAAATTAGCGAAATATACAAGCTCAGATCTTTATACCTATTCATACTAAATACTAATATATTAGAGATTAGAGAGTATTAAATCAATTTATCGAGAGCAAGTGAGGAAAGATGCAACATAACAACTACTTGGTACCCAAGAGATACTAAAAGAAGAAGAGATAGACCAACTGCTAGATGGAGAGATGAACTCGATAACTATGTGAAGGTGCAATAAGGCACAGATACGCAATTTAAAAAAGTGAGTTTAGTAATAAGGGGGAGGCCTTTGCCTAGCAGTGGAATGACTGTAATGAAATTAAGTGGAATATTGTTAAAATAAAATAACAATGAGGCTTAAATAAATCAAATAAATCAAGTCCTAAAATCCCCAACTATGATAATGTCAAATCCAAAATTATACTATCAGACTTTATACGACATCCAAAAAGAAAGTATGTCAATTAAAAAATCTCATTCACACAAAAACACTGATTCATAATAAAATAAAATAATGCAAAGTAAAAACGATTAAATTGTCAGTGGAGTCGATTCAGTGTTTTGGAGCGATGTCTCGTAAGATAATAATTATAAAATGTAGAGCGAACACCGATCGTCACATTAAAAAGAACTGTTAAGGCGATGATATTGGATTATTTCATAACTGAAAAAACATTGTGGTTTATTAAGAAAACTATCGGCGATATGATTCAATAATAATGTGTTCTGAAGCATCTTATTTTTATGGGTATGTATGCTGCGTCATATTTAGCCACCTTCTTCAAGAAGCTTAGCTTAGTTTCATTGAAATGCAAGGCCCTGGGTCTGATCACAAGGTTAGCAAATGGTTTGCAATCTCTTTTTATATATTTTTTTAAAAATCTTAGCGCTCTAAAATTCTCTTCCTCCCAAAAGGTAAAATCTAAAACACTCATTTGACATGTCACATATGTAAGTCCATGCAAAAATACAATTATAGAATGAAAAATTGAGATACTTATCGAATGTGCCTCGTAGTTCAATTATTCTAACTAAATCTTTGTAAAAATTATGCACTGCAATAAAGCTATTTCCTAAAACCAATCCCATAGCTAATTTATCTGTTAACCTTTAGGATATCTTGCAATCATTATTAGCATACATATTTGTACAATAAAATGCACAATAATAAAACATCATTATGTGCTAGGTAATGTTGTATAATTTATAGTTTTGCCCATAATTTAGTTCTATAAACGTAATTTGCCTGGAGTGTTTGCACGAATAATTCCAACTGCATATTATTTAGAGATTCGATTATCAAATGTTAGCATAATAACTGTAATGATTAGTAATCCACGTATCTGTTTCCTGTTGAGATGATGTGAGAATTTCTAAAATGCGATTTTATAAGTATTGGCAAAATGTAATGGTGCGTCCATGCTACGCGAAGCGAGCATGAACCGAGCGATTTCAAGCGTGGACGTACTTAACGATCCTACAACGAGCGCGATGCGAATCCCTGCATTCGTGAGAAAACTGACAATCGGGCGGAGCGCAGTCGAGCACGCTACGAGTGCTCATACGAGGCTCGCAAGCCCGTCCACGCTACGCGAATCTTGCTCGCAGTGTGCTCGTTCGTGCCTCGGCTCGTGCTCGGTTCGCATAGCATGGACGCACCATGATATGAACAAAATAAAGGAGAAATAAATAATGATGATACTATTACCCACAACTATACTAATCTATTCATGAAAATAGTTAATTTAACATTCATCAAATCTATTGAACTGATGCGGCACCGAATGATGGCAGTAATGGCAGGCCATATATGAGTCAAAAAGAGACACGCATAGCGAGAAGAAGTGAAGATAGAGAAGAACCATCACACTTCAGCAAGCATTCCTGCAAGACCAGTAGATGTACGTGGATAATGTTTAGAAAACTCTCAGGCTAGAGGTTCAACCTGTGTGAACCAATGACATCGCCTTAATATACCTTTCTCCAGCGCCATAAATGATAATGGCGTACCTAATTGGAGTGGCGTCGTTAATTTCGACAGCAATGCCGATCCAATTTCCAGAATACATCGCACGTTGACGTTGGGTAACCAGCACAAATTGTTGTTATTTGCCAATGGTATGCTTCACTCATTTATTACATGCAAAAATATTGTGGAATCCAGTTTCTTTTTTCAAGAAAATCGGCTTCAATTTATGGCATTTTTATACGGATTCTTTAAAACTTGCAATACGTAAAGAAATTTCTACTATCATAGACAGAGCTATGTGAACCATTAGGAATTTGCTGATTATTAGAAACCTAACTGTTCTATTAGGTGTATCAGCAATGTATTCAACAAAATCAGTGTCCATCAAATCAGTTTTACTACTTACCCGGTTTACTAATAGCAGAGCTTTAGAAAGGTAGCTCCGGGACTAATTTCCGTAAAGGTTCGCTACTTTACCTAAAAAAGGTATCAAACCTATTTGAATAGATCTAAGCGTTCTAGATTCAATTTAGTAACATAAAGCGGGTCCAGGGACTCATTTACATAACATAAAAGCTCATTTCATGCTGAATACATACTACATAGTGATAAAAGTTTAGGAGGGAGCTTTCCATTTTAGTTTCGTCTGTACCTAAATTGAGAAAATACCTGAATTCCTGGTTCCATCTAAGCCTGTAAGTTTTAAGGCTTATCTAATGTATAATTGAACGGCTGGTCATACAGGGAAAAGTGGAGGGAACCAGATCGCGCGGCAGGTCACCTATACGCTGGTCTGACCAAATAAAATCTGCAGTGGGAAACCGCGTGTCTGACTGCACCAGACAGTCTGCCAACAGAGAGAGATGGCGGGAGATCGTGCGGAGAGCCGTGTCCGCCTCTATCACCGATGTGGACGCCTCAACGTGACCACGACCGCTCTGCCAAGAGCGAAACGACAGAGAAGAAGAATGTATAATTAGAAACACAAAGAGACTAGAAGTTTTTGGCATCACACCACAACTTATCTATGCTTCTTCTTTTTCTCATTTTATTGTATATTATAATTATAAAAGCTTTATGTGTTATTATTATTATTATTATTTTTTGTTATTAATTTTTATTTTTATTTTAAGCTTTTGTTTTTGTTTTTTGCATACTTTGTACTTTTTTTTATAATTCTATTTTTGTGATGTCAAATAAAGCTTTGTCTATTGTCTAAGTTGCAACGACTATATTGTTCTAACCAGCTCATAAGCCTCACAGCGGACTTTTTGGCGGGAACTTGCAGAGTGACGTAGCATTTTCATTTTTATTTTCATGAATTTGTATATTTTGAGTTTTATTGTGTATTTTTGGTGGTATTTTACTCAATAAAGAACATATATGTGCACCAGTGAAGTGAAATGAAATGAATTATATTGTGTATCGTGACTTTTCAAGTTGTCTCAAAATGTCCGTGAAGAGTTTTAGTACAAAGACCACCATTGTAGTAAAACATGACTTTTATGGACTGTGACTGACTGAGGACTATAATGTGAAGTGATTTATTGTGACTGGAAACTATAATATAACTCGACACTGGCAGAAATGAGCCCTAATTTGGGCTTGGTTGCCAAAATTAAAAATAAGAAGAAGAAGCCTCACAGCTATCATTACAAAGATGTTTAGACGTCTTACACAAGATGTCTGTAAAAAGCATCGAGGAACAATCCTTTTAGATTAGTAATACCGAGCGCTTAGAAAATATATACGTCTAGAACGACCATCCCCATACTACATGACTTTTAAAAAGTGGCCAACTTTGCTACGTCTTATGCTCGCGGTACGTCATTCTGCTTGTCATAGTGAAGTTTATAATGTTACCAGTTGTTGAAAAAATCCAATAAAATGGGGAAAAATATATTACGGTTTCGATATCTTTGTAAACTACGAAAATAAAAGTTGAATCGGGATAATACATGATAATATAAATAAGATTAATGGCGCCGATATTAATTTAATACTTATTATTTTTACTTATCTTACTGTCGAGTGAAATCGAGTCAACACGAGTCAAATCAAGTTAAATCCAGACAAATCAAGTGAAATTGAGTCAAAACAAGCAAATCGAGTCAAATCATGTCAAACCGAGTCAAACCAAGTCAAATCGAGCAATTCGAGCCAAATCAAGTCAAATCGAGCCAAATCCAGTCAAACCGAGTCAAACCAAGTCAAATTGAGTCAAATCGATTGAAATCAAGTCAAATCATGTCAAATCATGTCAAACCGAGTCAAACCAAGTCAAATCAAGTCAAATCTAGTCAAATCAAGCAAATCAAGTCAAATCGAGTCAAATCCAGTCAAAACAAGTCAAATCAAGTCAAATCGAGTCAAATCAAGTGAAATTGAGTCAAAACAAGCAAATCGAGTCAAATCATGTCAAACCGAGTCAAACTAAGTCAAATCGAGCAAATCAAGTCAAATCGAGCCAAATCAAGTCAAATCGAGCCATTTTTTTTTATATATATACAACTTAGTCGATAAACAAGCATACGGCCCGCCTGATGGTAAGCAGTTACCGTAGCCTATGGACGCTTGCAACACCAGGGGTATCATTCGCGCGTTGCCGACCCTGAAGAAATCTCTTCACACCTTTTTTGAAGAACCCCATGCTGCACTCCATTGGGAAAACCACGGCGGGGCTCATTCCACAGTCCGAGCGTCCGCGGAAGTTTTTTTTAATATTTCATTTTAATACAAACTTATTTTGGTGACTGTACTTTTTGTTGTAGGTCCAATATATTGGTATATTGGAATTACCACCTATATACCAAAATACCTAGTATACCAAACATCAAGTCAATCTGACCACTGGAAGTGGGTGAAATTCGACTTGCAAGATTTGGTCCGAAAACATACAAACATTGCAAGTAAAATGAAAGCTTGTAAAAAATACTTGCCTTGCAAGGCACTGCTACCTTTTTTAATCTCCGGCGTCCCTGCTTATTTACAAAATACATGTAATTTTTATTGAAATGGTCAGAGCCACAGATTACAGAATAAGGATGGAGCGCGGGGAACACGGGAGTGAGACCAAAAAAGCAAATACAAATTAAAAAACACGTACCTGGTATTCGCTTTTGAATGTGTATTTGCTTTGTTTAACAAACTTTATTTAACAAAAAACACTCCTTTATAAAGAAACTGTGGTTAAACAATGCAAATACAAACTGGAAAACCAATACCAGGTATCAGATTTTCAATTTGTATTTGCTTTTTTGGCTTCACTTTCGTGTTCCGCGCGCTCCATCTGAATTATTCTGTAATCTGTGGTCAGAGCAAAGAACAGATTTTTTGGCTGGTTTCCAGAGATCTTCACTACGGCTTTTCCGAATGATGTCTATCCATTGGCTTCTTAAAATTGGATCAATTGGTATTCTGTAAAAAAAAGTCTCATTTTCAACTAAAAAAACAATTTAAAAACGTGACATCCACTGTCGAGAATGACATCAGTCATAAAAAAAAAAGACCGCCATTTTAAAATTCAATTCGAGATTTTCACAAAATGGACGTCACACGCATAATAACTATGATCGAAAAATCCGAAAACGATAAACACGTCAACTTCGCACACGTCACCGTCGCTTTTGATATATAAGTATCTACATACTCGTATTTAGCTATTGACTGATACCATACCATGGGAGTTTCGAGTTCATAAACTGGCAGGACAGGCAATACATAAATATGGCGCTTACTCAAAATAATTTATTTTCGAAAAATTTCAATGGCTTATATTGCAGGAACTAATAGGAAATATTGTTACTTACTGATGATAGCTCAGTTTTTTTTTATCTAGATCGATTTATGTAGTTTCTGCACACTTTTATCACACAAAAAGACATTTTGGAACAATACACTTTTGGTGAATTTGGTTGTGTGCCAGTGACGTCTCGATTGACACTGAGGGCGGGAAAATGGTTTGCGCTCTAACAGTTAGAGGACATTTTTATCTACGCGTAAACAGCTTCGTAGTTCAGTCTTGATATATCATTAGTCAAAGACCGAGCGATCCGATTCCGAAACTAGTCAGTGATTTGTCACTGATTTGGAACAGTAAAGACCAATCACTGCATCTTGTGTTCTTGACTTGGCCAATCAGAGCGCATTGGCGACGGTGGGAAATTGGCGGAATGGATGTCAAGCAAAATGAACGTCATTACGATTCTTTGGGTTAGTTGTTCGATGGTAAAAAGTAACGTTAATTACACAGACTACCGTTAATTATCGATTCTTCATGTCTATCCCATGTAAAACTGTATTTTATAAATACGAAGACTAATTAATATAGGTACATACCTATTGTCTAAACGCTGAGACACATCCAGTGTCTTTACTCTTTCATTCATTACTAACGCACCCAATTTGTGCTAAGACAATGTCTGTTATAATGTCTTGCTTAGAAATATTTTTTTCTTAGTCTGGAGCACAGATATGTACATCTACTTATATCTATGGTCTGGTCACTGGTGATATCTTCTGTGGTCATAGAAGTACTAGAAGTACTGTAGAAGTTGAAGAAACTTAAGAGCTTAGGGAATTACTTACCATAGAAAATTGCCAATTGAAAAGCGGTCAGAATCTCGTTGGAGAAAATTAACAGTTATGTTTTGCGATACCTATAGAAAGCAATAGATTGGAAACTGCTGTAATAAATGTAATTGAGTAACGAGTCAATATTAATTAGAGCCATTTGACCGTTTTACAGCAAGTGACGGCGAAAGTACTCTTCGGCAGCGTGACGTCGATCAATGACCTCAAACGACAGGAGAAGGCCGAGCGCGAAGTACGGCGGACGCACTAGCACCATCTAGCGACAGGTTTGTGAAACTTATTTGCCGGTTACTTGTAGGACAAGCCAATTGGAGTAGTAGTACTGGGTATAATCTATAGATGGCGTTCTATGATAAACTAGTTGTTTTTACTACCTCAGGTATAGAAATACTACGTCTATTTGGGATTTGGACATTGTAAAATTGGCCTGCGCAATAAGGCCTACCATTTTTGAAGCCACCAGTAGGCGCCACTATCGTCGTTGAAAAGTATTTTTTTACGCGTCAGGGCCAATATAATTGATAATGCATATAAATATACGTAACAAAAAATAAACCACCGAAAAAACTGTAAAGAAAAATTAATAAACCTTTTAAATAACTGAAAAGAGAAAAACAAGCTGTTTAATCGACAGAATTATGAATCTAATTTGAATTTTTAAGGTATTGCACCGTAGCAACGTTATGAGTTAGGTCATCAGACCCACCAGAGCTCATTGTTGAAGGAGAAGATTATATTACTCTTTGGGGAGAATGCTCGGTAACGCGTGAGATACCCTGAGTGCTGCAAACGTCTCTTGTGATGCAATTCTAGGCATTGGCTTACCACCTTCGGCCACATCATCACATACCATGGTGAGATTGTGGTCAAACACAGACCACGTACAACATCATATTCCTACGCGCTTCAATATGTTCTATTACCAAAATTAACCTGTTATATGAAACCGTCCCTAATTTATATGCTAATAATATGTAGGTACAGTACTACGGATATTGATCTCATTTTTTTTTCAGAAGCTGAACATGTGATAAGAAGAAAATAAACGAAGCTAAGGAGTGATCTCGGATGACAGAGTAATGTCTAAAACACATAATATTTTTTTATATTTTTATAAAATTTTAAAACATAGTTGTTATGAAAATTATTATACTCACAATCAGACTTTTTAATAAATACTAAGTTTTAAGTATATTTTTAATAAAAAAAAAAGAAAAAATTACTGTCGAGGAATAGTAAAGTTTCGTTGTGTCAAATAAAAAATTGGGTAAATTGTAAAAGTATGAAACAACGATAAAAACTTTAAATGGTAATGGGTCAATTCAAAATAATTAACACAAACTAAAAACGACTGCCC
Organism: Achlya flavicornis; assembly: GCA_947623365.1. Taxonomy (NCBI): domain Eukaryota; kingdom Metazoa; phylum Arthropoda; class Insecta; order Lepidoptera; family Drepanidae; genus Achlya; species Achlya flavicornis. The sequence goes on from OX392479.1 coordinate 14,169,022, forward strand.
TGCCAAAAAAATAATTAAAAACTAGAAAAAATATAGCCAGTGTTACTCGGGATGATGTAAGGATTCTAACGATACCACATACATCCTAATCTGTTACGGCACTTAAATGTTATGGTGGAATAAAGAAATTCACATACATACATGAACCCTGACAACATTACACTCCTTTGTTGGGCAGTCGGCAAAAGTACCTTCATATGTTTTTATTATAAACAACATAATGACATTATTTATTATTTTAGGTATCAAATCGTGTTATTACCGGTACCTAAGAATAATATTCGTCGTTGCTAGGGGCATTGTTGTACACCATCAAGTAAATTACTAGTGATGATAAATGATTCCACCTAACAGAGACTTTTTTTGCTAAAAATAATATTGCAAAACGTACCTATTGTTTATTGTATTCCAATAACTTTTCGAATTTGAGAAACCAGTAAAAGTATGCAATACAATACTTTACGATTTTTTTGCATTTTAATGAAAAATATTTTGGTTTAGTTTGATGTATAAAGAAACTTATAAGGATACAATGTTTTATATTTTTTTAAATATATTATTACAATTTACCCCATTTTTTTATTTAAAAAAATGTCCGTCACAACACTTATCTGTGATTTGTTGTTGTTTTAGAGATTTATAATTATTACTATTATAATAGAATATGGATTTTATGCATCTAACAATTTTATAAAAAATATTTATGGTTAAACATTTCAGTTTATGTTAGATTTTTTAGAAAGTACATTTTGTACTTAACTTTAACTTGTGTATAAAATAAATAAAATTATTTGAATATTATTACGATAATGTTTTTAATAGGTGCAGTAAGCTAGGCATAAACTATGATAAAATTACATACTTAACATAAAGATAATTTTAGTAATTAATGAAGTTAGTATAGTGCCAAAATAACGATTTAATTGTACCTACATATGCCGCTGACTGTACCTATTGAAATCAAAAATTAGATTAAATAAATTTGAATTAAACAGAGCCAGTGCATTAGGTTAAAAAATTATAATTTCATATATATTTTTTTTAATAAAACTGTATAAAAATAATGGATAGTCATTTTTCTTTGTTTCGACCACCACCAACAATCCTGTATGAAATTTGGAAGTTAGTAGCCTACATCACACAAAATTGGGCCTTGGTACTCATGTAATAACCTATTTGAGACAAACTACCGACTAATACGTTAAATTCTACGTACCTTTATATCCGCCTACGACCGTGTCGAACCGAGGCAAAAACAGTTTATTTGTTCGATGAATTAATTCATCATCATCATCACCCTATAATGTCCCACTGCTAAGCACAGGGGGCCTACCACAAGCTCTTAAAACAAGGTTAAAATAACCTTATTTGTGTTTTGTCTTGTTTTGACGCCGGATGTCAAAGAGGGACAAAAGACAAATAAGGTTATTTTAACCTTGTTTTAAGAGCTTGTGGTAGGCCCCCAGGCCTCCTTTCACAAGTCAGGGTGAAAGGGAATGAGCAGATACTCCACCACGCGTGCCCACTGCGGATCGGTGGAGGTAGGATTGTGGTCAACCTACTGTTGGAGTTTTCAAGCGGCCTCTTTCCGGCCTCCAACTAGCTTAACGACTATCACAATTAAGTGATAACCGGGACCAACGGCTTTACGTGCCTTCCGAAGCACGGAAACGCTCGATTTGAAATACTACTAGGCGGTCACCCATCCAGGTACCGACCACGATGGTGATAGCTTAACTTGCCGATCGATTAAGAACGGCTTATCATGCTACACCACGAGCGCTTCGATGAAGTAATTGGTTTGTCTTCATTTTAATGGTCATAAAATACTGTCCCCCAGCCGCTTTACCCGCGTTCTCGGGCTATAAAGTAGCTTATGTCCTTCTCCATACCATAGGCTATCTGCGTGCCAAATTTCATCGTGATCGGTTGAGTAGTTAAGGATTTCAAGCAAATTGATAAAATACGGTAAACAAAACTCTCTTGCTTTGACTCAAAACTGATTAGTACTTTCATTCATTCAGCATTAGAGTATTTTAAGATTGACACCACACAGATATTGGCTGTGCAGCCAGTCGAGTTTACTGAAAAAACTACTCTTCCTGCTGTAGCTTCGTCACGATCATTATAACATTTCCTAAGCTTTCATTCACTGAAGCCTGACTCATCTGCTTTTATTTTCCTCAACAACCCTATAAGACACCTTATACATCGGATGTGCAAACACGTAAGCCATTAAGGAGTCCCAAGGTGCGTTACCTCACGCATATTATTACAACTTGATAACGTGACATGACTGCTTTGAGACCTACTAACTGTTGCAAAGAGGTTGCAAGTTTGTCCATAACCTATTTAAATGTTTTATGAGGTTTTTATGTTTTACCTTCCGTAGTCGGCGAATGGTCGTTAATTTTCATGTTTTGAACTCTGACGATGTACAACGATGATATTACAGGGTAGTCAGGGTATGATTACTTCTTTTACTAATTTGAAGTCGGTTTAAGTTATTTGTAAAACAGATTTATAAACTGGCTAAGTAAGAGTTACGGTGCTGCCGCCGACAGAATGCGTTTGTAACACCTGTTAACATCGGTCAAATCTCGGAAACGGCTAATCCGATTGCGATGAGACTTTCACGGGTATGTTCAATATTTTTTTAGGCATAGTTTAGTTAAAGTCCCATCATAGTCATTATATTTATATTGTATTTTATCATAGTATGTATTCATATATATTTTATTAATGTGTATTTTAGTTTATATTAGCTTTATTTATGTCTAGTAGTTTTTTTTGTTTGGTTGTATCTTTTTTACAGTTTATTTTAAATCCTCTCCATCCAAAGGTAGATAGGATAGGTGATAGAGACCACTTTTAGTGATAAGGCCGCCCATTGTAACACTTTCTTTTTTAAGTTCTTGTATTATTATTTTTTCATGTGGTGTAACAATAAACCGTTATCTATCTATCTATCTATCTATAGTCCCGTTTCCGTGATTTGGCCAAATTAAACGCCGTGGCAGCACTGTAAGTACAATAACCCTAGGCGTACTGTAAAATGCCTCTAATACATGGTTGGACTTCAATATACCTATGATCATTTCCCACTAAAGTTTCAAGTTAGTAAACGGTTTTTAATAGCTAAACGGTGATTCTCAGCCATTATCTCCCAATCTAATCTGGCCGTGGCGGAGCGACAATGGCAAGGTTTTTTATACAATATTATTGTTGTAAAGGTCTTTAACCGTCTCTACAGGTCTCTACAGTCGCCCATGGCTGTCGGCACTTACATACGGCTGTATCGATGTCTAATGATTTTTGCTTCGGGCGCTATGGGTGTGTATCACACCGAAGTGAAATGGCGAACGTAACTAACTCATGTTAGATTCGTAGGTACTTGAATACTATTGCACAAAGGAAATTGATGATATGATTTAAGACTGTAAGCAGACAAAGACTATTTGGAACTGGGTCTCTAGTATAGTGTATTATCTATGCTGGGTAATAAGTGATGCCAAAAAATCAGTAGAGCGAGAAGGCTTAGGGTCATCGCTCACTCCATCGCAGCAACGGCCCGGCACCGCCTCAACTCAATCCAATCACTAGCTGCCAGCGCGCCGCCTGCGAGGTGCTGGACTAGTAGCTTGTACAGGCAAGCGCTAGCGTCAACTATTTTATCTAGTCATTGTAAAAATTACTTTAAAGCATACGATATAAATGCCTCACTTGCATGGCAAGGTAAATGCCGAGCCGTAGCCGTGCTGTTATAGTAAGAGAGACTGTTTTAGAGAGAGGTAGAGCATAGCGTTTATTCGCTCAAAGAGCAGCTCGACTGGGGAAGTACCTCCACCTTACAGAATACCGCAGCCAAATAACTTTATGTTGTGTAAAGTTGTGTTCCTGCGCGTGAGTAAGGTTGCCAGAGCTCATAGGGGAGGGGGGATAGGTCGATAACGCGTGAGCGATGCTTCGTGTGTTGCAAACGTCTATATGGCTACGGTAACCGCTTACCATCAGGCGGGCCGTATGCTTGTTTATCGACTAACTTGTATAAAAAAAAAAAAAAAAAAAGCGGTGACCCCTACAGAAACATTAAAATTATAAAAGAAAAAAATGATTGTTTTGTTTTAAGTTATAATCTGGAACTCCTTTGCAATTAATCTAGACGTAAAAACCTGGATAAGCCAAAACTTGCCATCTAATTGCTATGTTCGGAACAATATTATTAATTATTATTCACTTATTATTATTATATTAGCAAACCGACTTCTGCATCGCTGTGACTGTCGGGGGACAATTGACTTAAATTTAATTATAACAAGAAAAAATCCATCCTGCATTCCATTGTGTTCACAAAATACCTTTTAAATGTAGCCACTTAATAATTGAGCCGGCAACAATAATGTCCATAGCGGACACGTCGAATTTAGCAAAAAAAATATATAAAGAAGTTTGTTCCGACCGAGCGTTCAGTGTGAAAAGAGTCAAAAAAGCTCATTTCGCTACAAAACAAGCACGAGAGCCAGGGATCATCGTTCGATGCGAGCTCTTATAACAGTACTTTAATCACCAAACTACCTCCCGAGACGTTATGTAACAGCAGAACCAGCTAGTCCTATAGTGCCTGGCAACACTGCACCACGCGATCCGGGAACACTGTATAAAAATATTACGGGTTGACATTCGCGATAGACGCACTGAGAACTGGTTACGTTTACTTAACGGTGTTTTGAATGTGGAATCTTTTGTTTTTTTTTTGTTAATTATAACTAAATTGGAGTGTGTGTGGGATGTTACATTAATTTCAGATGATGGAAATTATCAGGTTTGTTTGTTTTGTTTTTTTTTTTTCTATTATACGGAACACGGCCCGCGATAAAAGGCTGTTTCTACAAAGTAACACAAAGTTTTTCATTCATAAATTTTTTTAGCTCTAATTCATGATAGGATTCGAACCCACGTCCTTCGCCAAGGCATACGACGTCACTATCACTGAGTTATCATCGTTTGAATCTACTGTTGTTGCACTTGAGAGTTAGTTGGCTACTCATCTAAATCTGTTCAGTAGTTTTTGCGTGAAAGAGTAACAGACATCTTCACATCCTTACAAGCTTTCACATATTACTAGCTGTCCCCCGCGGTCACCCATGTTTCCGGGATCAAAAGTAGCCAATGTTCTTCATACCATAGGCTATCTGCAAACAAAATTTCATCGTGATCGGTTGAGTAGTTAAGGTGTGAAAGCGTTACAAACAAAAAAACTCACATTCGCATTTATAATATTAGTTTTAGTTAGGATATAAGTAGGAAGGAGATATCACCTACGATCAAGTCTGCGTATCATGCCACTGTGGGCTTAGTGCGAGTTTTTTAACGCGCTCGATACGGTTTACGTTAACTCTAATTTGTATGGCGCAGGACCAGGCGCCGCCAATTGCCTCTAGGCGGCGCTAGTACAATGCCATACAAATTAGAGTTAACGTTAACCTTATCGAGCGCGTTAAAAACTCGCACTAAGCCCTCTGAAATAGTTTCACTTTACTCAAGATTCCACCAAAATGGGGCGAAAAAATATCTATATTTACTCATAGGGCATGATCTCACCCTACAAGAAACAAACTCTCGAAAGAAAATTCAAATACTACGGTTAAATAGATATTACCAAAGATCTTATGGTGCGTCCATGCTTGGCGAACCGAGCACGAGCCGAGCCACGAACGAGCACACTGCGAGCACGATTCGCGTAGCGTGGACGGGCTTGCGAGCCTCGAACGAGCATTCGTAGCGTGCTCGACTGCGCTCCGCCCGATTGTCAGTTTTTTCACGAACACAGGGATTCGCATCGCGCTCGTTGTAGGCATGTTGTAGGCTCGTTGAAGGTTCGATAAGTACGTCCACGCTTGAAATCGCGAGCAACGAACGAATCCTGTTCGTTCGAGGCTCGGCTCGTGCTCGCTTCGCGTAGCACGGACGCACCATTATATGTTTTAAATATCCTACGTCTAGGTTACCCTACTGTAGAACTGAAAAAGGTTATGATATTATTGTATTGATTTAGTTCGGGAATAAAAGGTATAACGGGGAAGCCTGCATGCCTTGAGAAATCATTTTCAAAGTCATCTTTGGCTTCGCTCAACTTCTACTCAACAGTTGGGGTTTGGGACGGAAGTTGGGAAAATTATACACCATTATCTAACTACGACGCTCCGGCGTTCTAGTGGGACTTTAATTTTTTGAATAGGGAAATGCCATTTTCACTTCCACACGGAAACTACACACAACGTAAATGTGTGTAAATCCTAATCCTAAATGCGAAAGTGAGTTTGTTTGTTTGTTACGCCTTCACGCCTCAACTATTCAACGGATCATCATGAAATTTGGCATGCAGATAGCCTATGGTCTGGAAAAGGATATAGGCTTTTTATAACGGGAACGCGGGTAAAACCGCGGGGGACAGCTAGTATTTACATAACAAAATACCTGCTATAAGGTAAAGCGTTCAAAACACTAGTCATATAAAACTGGAACATTATACAATTTCATATCCAAATAAGTCGTTGCATAATAGTCTTTAAATCTTTGCTTGGGATCCGGATACAAGACTGTATTTACGCAAACGATGTTTTGGGGTACTGGATCACCACGCGGATGTATGAAGACATTGAGTTGTTGCATCAGAATATAAATATAGTAAAGAAAATCCCAGCCTTACAAAAAACTTAAACCGACTTCAAAGTATACTTAAAAGCTGTTAAAGTAATCAAATCCTGACCTGATGACAATGGGCCCGAACGGGAAGAGTACACTTCCAAACAAAAAAAAAAACAAATCGGTTAATAAATGACGGAGTTCTGATGTAAAAACATAAAAAACACAACCGAATTGAGAACCTCCTCCTTTTTTTGAAGTCGGTTAAATAGATAAAAAATTACTATTTTGCAGAGAGGTAGAGCATAGCGTTATTTAGAACAGAGGGCAGCTCGACTGGGGAAGTACCTCCTCCTTACAGAATACCGCAGCCAAATGACTTTATGCTGTGTTCCTGCGCGTGAGCATGCCAAAGCTGATCGGGGCGGGGAGAGGCGACCCTCGTTACCGAAGTAACGCGTGAGTGGTGCCTCCTGTGTTGCAAGCTTCCATAGGGCTAACCGCTTACCACCAGGCGTATGCTTGTTGGAGAAGAGGTTGCCATTTCTGTCATAAGATGTTGATACATGCATCCTGCCCCGCAGTTTTCGTCTGCGATTCCCCTTACCCTTAGAGATCGATTTTTTATTTATTTATTTATTTATTGTAGGAAAACCAACAGCTGTACAATAACAAACTTAAAATATATGAATAGTTGTTAGGAAGCCAATAACAGGTCTTCACGGATTTATGCCATGATTTTTTAAGCCATTCCTTCATTTTTTTTCCTCATTCCTTCAAAATCTCATGTTTCGAAACCAGTTTAAGATATGCATACATCTGTCAATATACAGACTAGCTCCAAAATAAATTCTTCATACGAACCTTGTCCTGAGAACTGCCAAATCGGTCGAGCTCACTAAATCTAAATAGATACCACAAGTCCCTCAATCCGTATGAAAACTAAGCATGTCACTTTTTTATACCTACCATAATGTCACAAAATTGATTTAGCTAGGCTGGCATTCGTGAAAATGAAGCGATCCCATTTTGCAATTTTTTTAACACGCAAAATACATATACCTGCGTTATCTATTTAGATTTATATCTGTGGTCGAGCTGTTCTCAAGTGATGATCTATATATACATACGGCAAATGTTTTTATTTATATAGATTTATACATCCAACATTATAAATTCTTTGTATGAAACAAATGACCCAAACTAAGAAGTAGAAATAGATACATAGATAACACTTTATTGCACACCAAAAACACATTTAACAAAAACAAAACAGAAAGAACAAGATTGTAGAATGGGCGGTCTTATCGCAAAGAAGCGATCTCTTCCAGACAACCATATAAAAATAACCAGATATAATAAAAATAGAAAGTTAATACCTTTGTATACTGTATATTATACGGAAAAAACGGAAGCGTGTCTTATTAGCCAATCTCATCATCCAAAAACATAAATCAGTTGTCCATTTTGTATGACGAAACATCATTGTAACTTTTTTAGTTTTGTAAATTAGATTTTGCGAAACGTTAATGAAATACCATGACTTGAGAAATGTTTAGACGTTCGTCAACAGTCAACGACACCACAGATCGGCTTTGTTAACGAGTTTGATTACCAGTCGAGGTTGTTAGTTCGATTTCCACGTCCAATTAAACGCGAATAGTTTTGACATACCTACCACTTGCTCTGTTTTTTTACCACTAAGGTGGCAAACAAGCATACGGCCTGCCTGATGGTAAGCAGTTACCGTAGCCTATGAACGCTTGCAACACCAGAGGTAACACTAGCGCATTGCCGACCCTAAAAAGTCTAGGATTAAAATCTCTAACTATCTTAAACTGAAACATTTGAGTTTGAGTTAGCATCATTTAATTAAGACAAAAATGACTACCATCTGACTAGAATGATTTATATTTTTTAATTGACAGTTATTAGCTTTTAAAAGCTTAACATAATACATCCTTATCTTTTTCCAGATATAAATACGTCTTCGTTATCATAACACTATTGTTAAGCTGTGTCAATAATGAAGACCTCAGTGATAAGACTAAGCCGAAGGAAAACTCAGCCAACTGCCCATTCTCAAAAATCATAGAAGACATTTTCAAAATACACAACAAAAGTTCGGAAAGTGGAATATATTTAAAAGACAATGAACGTGCCAAGATATTTATAAACTCTATCGCCAATATTACTGATACTCATAATAATTATACTAAAAGCAATCAAGAGAAGTTAGTTAATGATATGATTGCTTCTATTAATAGAATAAAGAATAATATAACTTCAGATAGCAATGATACAAAAATGAATGAAGCTATCATTTTAAATGTGCCGAAAGACATGAATAAAACAGAAACAGAAAAAGAATTAATAGATAATTACAAAAGCGTTGGAAATATTAAAAGTGGTATGGAAGAGAAAATAGATATAGTCAAATCAAATGTATCTACAATACACTCCAATACTCATGCAAATAAATCATCTAATAAAACTACAGACAAAGTAAAATACGTAGAAATACTTACCATAGAGCCGAATAACACAAACGTTAACAACATATCCTCTCATAACATTTTAGAGGTACTAAAACATCTAATGCCAATGTTCAACAGTACATTAACAAAAGAATTACATAACATAACCATAATAGAGAGAAATCATAACAAAAATCACTCATATTCTGCTACAAAAAACGTATCAACAATAGTTGTTACATACTGTGACAAAGAAAACTTGACAAAACTTGATGAAACTTTTGAATCTGGTAAAGAAAGTGGATTAAAAACTGATGAAGATGATGATGATTACTACGTAGATGATGACGATGAGGAGGATGATGATAATCCAGATATAACAGTAAGTGAGAAGAGAGATATATTGGAAGCAGCTGAATATGGAATGCAGAAGATGCACGAGTTGTACAGCGTTTTGGAACCGAAATTGTATTCTATGGGTAAGTTTTTCTGAAAGATATATTTTACTTTATTTTGTAGCCTTGTTCTATAAATATAATTTTCGCTGTTGCCTCTTGAGAATCAATCAATTCAGATCATAAAGATATAAATTCAGAGAATAAAGATTTAAATAAGATGTGATCGCCTTTATTCTTAATTCCAGGTCTCTGGCTCGATGACACAAACCCAGCTCGCTACGTGGCAGCCTTCAACGCACCTTCCGAGGATTCTGCCAAATACTCCAGATATGGATACGCGACGCTGCAAGCTGCTACCAGATTGAAAGAGTTGACCAGGTCAGTGAAGTTCTTTAGTTTGAAAGGCTTTATATTCCCATGTCATCTTGTGTTAAAGAGGAGACAAGGGGGACGTAGTCAGGCCGTTACTTATGTATGACAATACAAATGAAAATTGATATCGTGTTTTGGACATAGGTAGTTCAAATCAATCAATTTTCAGAAATTGGCGTAGTTTCATATTGACCATCTGTCTTGTCCAAGTAAAAGGTAGAAAGGCAATACTTTGCATTACATATCTTGACTGCAAGTTCCAGTAGATACCTACTCGTATATTGTACACGTTGCTTCGTTTGTTCGCCCTTCCTTAGATCCATCCATGATCCATCATAGATGTAGAGGTCCTCAGGATATTTATGTATTGGTTTAGATATGTATGACTCTCACATTGATACACTGCCTATATTATAATTTCATTAAATGAGAAGCTAGAGCAAATGTGGACACTTACGTAAGACAGAAACGTCATCGATCGATCGACATTAATCAAAAATGGAAGTGAGTAAAAACATCTCCGTTTCAGCTTGGACAAAAATGCTTTCGCATGTGCAGATGTCCGAAGGATGTCCAGATGTTCAGCTGTTCTCCTCTACAGATCGCATTTCTCAACCGATTCTCGTGATATATTGTTCGCAGGTTCAGAAATTATGTTTTTTTTGCCAATTCGGTGTTTTGTAAATTAATAAAACTGAATTGACAAAGGAATTCCATATTATTATCGAGACTCGCGAGGTCTACAGATCACATAGCCACTAGTTGTATATGTAAGGATTTAGATAGTCAAGAAAATAGTTAGGTATTGACATTGACATTTTGTAAAAATTCGCAAAAATCAATTCCATAAATACAAAGCATCATGACCTAAAATTGGGAAATATGCAAGTAATGTTCAAACGGGTAATACGATTTTATCACAGCTATAACTTTTTAGTTTCATTTTTTTTTTTTTAATTATCAAAATATCCGGTTAATTAATTAATAACGGTGAAATGGCTAGTAACTCAATAATAGACTATCGGAGAAGTTGCAATATCATAAATATTGTCACTCACCGTCTTTATACATCAACATCAATTGACCAGTTAAGCAATAACCACTCTAAATTCTAATGGTGCGTCCATCCTTGGCGAACCGAGCACGAACGAGCACACTGCGAGCACGATTCGCGTAGCGTTGACGGGCTTGCGAGCCTCGAACGAGCATTTGTAGCGTGCTCGACTGCGCTCCGCCCAATTGTCAGTTTTTTCACGAACACAGGGATTCGCATCGCGCTCGTTGTAAGATTGTTGCAGGCTCATTGTACGTCCACGCTTGAAATCGCGATCACAAACGAATCCTGTTCGTTCGAGGCCCGGCTCGTACTCGCTTCGCGTAGCATGGACGCACCATAAGATAATCGTAATAGGAGAGACAGCATGCCATCCCTGTCGTGCGAAGTACTTATTTAGAGAAATAGAAAAGGAAAAAGAATGTAGCTACAAGTCTTCATCGCCATATTTGTTTATAAGGAAGAAGATATTAAGATTTTATGTCTTAAGTTATTACTGACTTATCCATATGCTGACGTTAACTGACGAGCTGCGTCTAATATGCTTCAGTTACTTAAAAACTCATGTCGCTTTTAAAACATTTCTAAAGCCTCCTCAGACTGTTGCACAAATTCCAATATTAAATTGCAACCAAAGAAATTATTAACTTTAATAAATTGAAGTTAGTTGTAAAAATAAAACGTTGTCGAGACCATATGATTCGCACTGTCTCCAAATCAGATCTCAGGTAGAGCCAAGCTTATAACTCTACTCGCCCTTACTAAGCCCTAAGTACACAAACTCTACACCTTAGTCAAAATACGTGGCTTGGCCGTTAGCTTATAAAATCGTGAAGTCATTAAAGTGTAGGCAAGGAAAGCCACCAATCTCGTAACCTACATGTGTTCCAAAAATTTTATAGTAATTTTATTTTACTGATATTTAGCTCTTTACTGTATCCCAACTAGTTAAGTATCCGCTCATAGAATGCAAGATATGTAACTAACGGTTATTTTAATGCATGAATTGCAACATCCAGAAGACTTTGCTACTAAGTTGTTATTTTCTTAACAACTAAGGTAGCAAACTATCATACGGCCCGCCTGATGGTAAGCTGTAACCGTAGCCTATGGACGCTTGCAGCACCATAGGTATCACTCGCGCGTTCAGAAATCTTTTCACACCCTTTTTGAACAACCCCATGCTGTACTCCATTGGGAAAACCACGGCGGGGAGCTCATTCTACAGTCTGAGCGTCCGCGGAAGGAAGCTCCTTTGAGACCGCACAGTACGAAACCAGTCTGGTTTCAGTGTGTGACGATGGACTCTTCGTCGATGGCGAGAGTTGCGATGGTGGAAGGTGGCCGCAGACATCAGGTCACTAATCGCTATATTTCTGTCAATCATAAACAAATAATGAATTTAAAAAAGTATTGATATGAAATGACAATGATGTTTCGCCTACCTCACCAACCTTATTCCATGGATATCTACAAAAACGAAACACCATTTTCTTTCACCAACTCTATCATCATTATCAATAGATGAAAACAGATCTAAAACATACGTATTTGAACAGTTTTGCAATATAAAATAAAAATTTGAGATACAGTCACAGATTAACAGTTCAATAAAGAAGACCATCATACGAGTTCCACCCAAGGTAACTTTCAAAATGTCAGTATTGAATCGCATAATAAGCTAAACCTTGCTATTTAACATTTTGCACCTTTCCAGTGTTGTGTAAGTCGATCGTTATATTAAACAAGTAATAAATGATCCCCAATCTAATTTACAACTTAATTAATACTAAAGAATTTACTATTGATAACTATTAAGAGCGCGCATAAAGCCAGAAAAGGTAGCGACTGGCAGATGAGACAAACTTATGTGTAATATTCGCGTGGCATGAGACGGCGATAGCGTGTTTCGCGGAACAAAAATGAACAAAACGCTTTTTAACCGACTTCAAAAAAAGGAGGAGGTTCTCAATTCGTTTTTTTTTTTTTTTTTTTATGTTTGTTACCTCATAACTCCGTCATTTATGAACCGATTTGGAAAATTCGTTTTTTGTCTGGACCCTTCCAGACAAAAAACACTTCCCGTTTGGTCCCATTGTCATCAGATCAGGATTTGATTACTTCTTCGTGTACTTTGAAGTCCGTTTAAGTTTTTTGTAAAACAGTCCAATTATAATCCAAACAACTCGTAAAGTATAGAATATTTTAAAAAATCGTTAGAATCAGCCCTAGGTCATACGTTAGTGATATTATTTATCGATGTTTTGTCTTAATTAGATAACACCATGAACGAATAAAAACGAAAATTAATTAATATTAGAGGTAACTTTGTGATTTTTTCTATTGAGGAATTTTCATTCCATGTTTTTGCTCCGACTGAACCCTTGCGTATATAAGGAAAATACCCATGTAAAAATATATTTTTCATTTAAATATTATTTACTTGGGTTTTAAATTCTAAGTTATGTTAGTTTGCTTTATACGCACCCTTAAACTTGGGGCACGCTATGAAGACCGATTTGACAGACGAAAAGAGACGCATAGCGAGACAAAGAAAGGCACCTTCGTGTCACAACGGCCATCAAAGCTTGCTGGTTTAGTTTGGTTAGAATATTTGGTTTTTAAGCGATGAAATAAACAAAATTTAACAAATAAACGCGACTTGTTATTGTTCGCACGTCACGATAGGCTTAGGTAACCGCTTATCACCTGACGTATGATTAGCTGATGAACTGTATGTGCTGCCTGCCTTGGTAGTATAATAAAAACCGGCCAAGTGCGAGTCTATAAAAGAAGAGTCGTAAACTTCTGTATTTTTCATTTTATTTTTATTTTTATATTTATGTTGTAACAGTGGCAATAGAAATACACATTCCGTGAAAATTTACTGACAGACAGACAGGTAGATAGACGGACGGACAGCGGAGGCTTAGTAATAGGGTCCCGTTGACATCCTTTGGGTACGGAATCCTAAGAAACTATAGTTTTAATTGACGTTGGAAGCCCACCGAATAATTACACAAATTATTAATTAGTAAATATTTCTGATTTTTCTTCCTATTCATTCAGAGATTCAGATTCTGATTATTCAGTTTAGTCTTGACTAGTGTGACATAAATTTCATTTTTAAAATAAAAGTGACTCAGAGTTAGGATTATCATAAATGTTGGTCAATCGAACAGTAACAGGATGTCCAATGGTAATCGACACCTCAATAATGAAAGATCAACCACTTGATTCGCTGGATACATAAATTGAGCAACTTTACTCAATCAATAATAAATTATGATTTCGGAGGTTATTATTAAGAAGCCGGAGGATGTTATTATTTTTTTTTTTTATACGACTAAGTCGGCAAACAAGCACACGGCCCACCTGATGATAAGCGGTTACCGTAGCCATATGGACGCTTGCAACACACGAAGCATCGCTCACGCGTTACCGACCTTTTCCCCCTCCCCAATGAGCTCTGGCGACCTTACTCACGCGCAGGAACACAACTTTACACAACATAAAGTTATTTGGCTGCGGTATTCTGTAAGGTGGTGGTACTTCCCCAGTCGAGCTGCTCTTTGAGCGAATAAACGCTACGCTCTACCTCTCTTAAAAAAAAGAAAACAAAGCATTTTTTTATAGTCAGCAGGTTTTCAATCTGGCCGATTGTTATGATAAATGATTTCCACCGCCCACAAGAGCTGGGCGTAGCCAATATGTCGTACAATTCATAATTCTGCAGTGTGAGCTGTTTCTAAGACCTTTATGAAGAACCTAATGTCGTAGCATTGAGGTAAAACCGTGATAGGCTCATTCCATATCCTAACGGTATACTACAAAGAAAACCGGCCAAGTGCGAGTTGGACTTGCAGGGAAGGGAAAGAGTGTCTTGGAGGGTTCCGTACAATCTAGAAGTATACTTCTTGCGTACAATATTAAATAACACAACTTACCTTTGATAAAAAATCGCGAAAAAAATAAACGTTTCTTGTTTGGTTTCCCCAAGGGTTTCCCCTTTAATGTTATTATAGCGACAATAGAAATACATATTCTGTAAACATTTCAGCTGTCTACCTATTACGGTTAATGAGATACAGCCCACTGACAGACGGACGGACGGACGGACGGACGGATAATAGATGATAATAGGGTCCCTTTGGATACAGATCCCTGAAAAGGTAAGAAATATTCGGAAATTGAACTCTGTTATCAATGGTAAAAGAATTCATATTTTACTTAGCTTAAGAAACAAATGTCACAAATTTTCAAGTAATAAGCCTAAACCTGATCTTACATGAAAAGAAAAAAATAACTCAAAGCTTTCGATTCTAAATTAAACTACACACTCCAACATACAAGCTCATGCAGTTTATTCCAATATTACTTCCCAACAAACCGTAGACAGGTTAGAACAGATGGGGCACATCCTGTCCTTAGAGTTAGTCATCCTAAACATGTTGGCCTTAATTATAATGTCTTGATGTGTATTTTGCAATCGAGTTTACGGTATTTATAGACAGGCAGTTATTCTCAAGCCATTAGCTGTGAACTTTTAAAACTTGACTGGGTTTCTTGCTCAACTTACGCTTCTTTTCGTTTTATCACCTCTTGAGGGTTCAGTTTTGGGAAATCCTTTATCTTAAAGCGTTCTTCATTTTTATGCCCATTTTCATGTCAATGGCTAACTTGATGGACCAGTTGGCGTGGTTGGTTAAGATTCCACCTATCACTCCGCAGGTCGTGGGTTCGATTCCCAACCAGGAAATGCTTTTGTGTGCATGAACATGTCTGCATGTCGCGAGTATGGGTATAAAATATGTATTTACAAACAAAAAGGAGTATATGTAGTAAATCAGTCTGGTTTCCATACTACAAGCTCTGCTTAGTTTGGGATGGGCTCTACTGCGTAACTTTGGTGGTAATCGTAACGAAAACCATTAATTATTTCATCCAATGACACGCACGCGGTATGACGCGACGATGACCATTCGTGGGCCTGATTGGATGAAATTCATTAATGATGTTCGTTACGATTACCACCAAAGTTACGCGGTAGAGCCCCTGATAGCCGTGTGTTAAGAATGCCTTTACAAATGTCATATTGATTTTTTATGAAAAGCTGTCATTTTGAGTTATGTTAATAGTTTCGGCATCCCTGGTGCCAGGAATAGGTCTCGACTCAGCAATATACTCAGGTTAGTAAGAAAAACTAACCCTCGCGCTGGTTTTCAGTCGAGGCCCACGTCCATGACATCACGAACATACAGTGACACGACACAGTACCGACGGTATACAATTAAAATTAAAAAAAAAAAAAAAAACTATTACTAAGATTTTGTTAATAAAAAATAAAAAACACATTTTTAATACAACCTTGTATTGGTGACTATACTTTTTGTTGATAATAAAAAAAAAAATACCTCTACCTCTAATCTACTACCCCATAGGTTATCAACTCTTTGTACGATGTGACCTGCATATTACAACTCTAGTTTTACATACATATTACAGTATATATCAACGATTAACCTATTGTAAAAAAATCATTGTCAAATTACGCAATTTGACATTG
Source organism: Achlya flavicornis (assembly GCA_947623365.1). Taxonomy (NCBI): domain Eukaryota; kingdom Metazoa; phylum Arthropoda; class Insecta; order Lepidoptera; family Drepanidae; genus Achlya; species Achlya flavicornis. The sequence continues at coordinate 14,185,534 of OX392479.1, forward strand.
GCGAAACGCGGTTTGCATGTAAAGTTTCATGTCAGGACATTAAACACTGTTATGTATTCTGTAATTGTTGTTTCACTCATCCATTGTCACATGTTTTGTGGTTCTAACACTAAATAGAGACGTGTAATTGATTTAAATGCATTTTATTGATGTCTTTGTTAGAATATACGTACATATACTCTACATCAAGAGAGTTTGCTGGTAGAGTTCGCTATAAGTAGGGTTGCCATTCGTACGGTTTTCCCCGGATTTGTCCTAGTTTAGAGGGCGTCCGGAGAACGTCTGGGAGGGGTTTCATTTTTTGTCCGGGTTTAAAAGTTTTCAAGTCACAACAATCAAAACTATTATTTATTTTACTGAGTAATTTAAAAAAAAACACTGTCAAAATGTCCGGGTTCCAAGTTTCAAAATTTGGGGCTTTCACGCTTCTTGTCCTGGTTGCCAGTTTTATAGATGGCAATCCTAGCTATAAGGCCGTATTTTATGATTCTGTTTCTAATGATATTATGTTTTGTATTTTAATAAAATTAGCATGAAGTGGTCAAGACCATTGAACTATTATTACTACGGATAGAGAAGCTATCATAAGCAAAGGTTATGTTCCATTTTTTTAGAGTCAACTAAAGCTCTCTTTAGCGCAGTCTAAGCAGACAGTAGAAACACGTAGCGCTATCAGAACGCTTTAAGGAGTATTTTCTCGCAAACACCGTGATTTTCACGGCGCTTACGCGTTTCGTTCATTGTTTTAAAACAACAAATGTAGCCGGATGGCCTCACTTGAACGGATATAGTTGTGATATGTGGCGTCTTCTCTATTCGTAGTAATAATATATGACCTACTTCAACATAGTTGGTTTATGGAATAGGCTTCACGTCTTCTTTCTACTTCTGGAATGAAAAAACATAGAGCTAATTTGGAGTAGATAATTTCGATCTGGAATCCTAGAAAACTGCCTGGAAATATGCTACCCCCAAAACTCAGCATACGATTTCATTCCATTACACCTAAACTGTATGAAATACTTTATCCCGTGATGATTACATCTTACCGTAATATTACCCATAAAGTATTTATGAAGAACTTAAGTAGGTTTTATGCACAGACGTATGAGTAGTACCTACAAATGTTCATAATTATATCTGTGGTTTTATGCAACATGCAAGTAATTATGAAAGACTAGCTGTCCCCCGCGGTTTTACCCGCGTTCCCGGGATAAAAAGTAGCCTATGTCTTCCTCCATAAAATAGGCTATCTGCACACCAAATTTAGTGATGATCCGTTGAGTAGTTGAGGCGTGAAAGCGTAACAAACAAACTCACTTTCGCATTTATAATATTAGTTAGAATAAAAGGATGTTTTGTAAGTTGTAAGACAAATACAACAATCAGCGTATAGGAGAAGACCTTGTATGGAACTTGTAGACCAGAGATTTAACTCTTAGCTCTTCGTGGATGCTACAAATATCATCATGATCATCATCAGCAGCCCTGTCCCACTGCTGAGCACACGCCTCCTGCACACAAATGAGGGTAAAAGGGACTGGGCGATACTCCACCACGTGTGCCCACTGCGGATTGGTGGAGGCAGGCTAGTGGTCAACATACTGTTGGAATTTTTCAAGCCGCCTAGGAGACAACCAACTAGCTTAACGACTATCACAATTAACTGATAACCGGGACCAACAGCTTTACGTGCCTTCCGAAGCATGAAAACGCTCGATTTGAAATACCACTAGGCGGTCACCCATCCAGGTACCGATCATGACAGACGTAGCTTAACTTTGCCGATCGATTAAGAACGACTAATCATGCTACACCACGAGCACTTCACAACAAGGATTATTATGTCTCGGTTTATATTATGAATTAAACACGAGAAATTACTTACGTTTTACCATCCTAAGAACTCCTTTTGAACCAGGGACTGATAAAACCTGATATTTGGTCACAAAATAGCGACAGACTGGGAATTTATGATGGTGTCTCTGTCAGGATGGGTGACACTAAACAGGAAAGATAAGTTATTCTGATACATTTGCCTATTACACAACATTGACAGCAGAATAAGTAAACAATTAAAATAAATCTTGACGTTTCGATCATGTTGCATTGACCATGCGCATGAGTGGACTGGCTGGAGTAGCGGGCATTAACTACTAACCTTATTAAACTTAACCTAGTGCCCGGCGCGACTTCGTTCGCGTGGTGCTACCCTACCCTATGGTGCAACCCTACCCTACCCTACCCTACCCTACCCTATAAACAACCCTTTAAATTTGACAGCAAAATCCCCATTAACAAAATGATCCGCCATTTATTCAATTCATTTGTTACAAAAAATTTGATAAATGAAGAACCGCTCGACCGATTCTGTGCAAACTTCACATAAACCATCTACTAAATAGTCCGAACAAAGCCTAAGCATTTGGTTTGGATAGGTGAGCCCGTTCTTGAGTTATAAAATTACAACGAAAAGTGGCATTGATTTTTATATATATAGATAGGTAAATCACAAACCGTAGAGAAACATTGCTGACACCGAAATATTACGATTAACCACAGCCAAGCCTAATTTATTACATAACTTTACTGTAAATAGAATAGGTAAGTAGAGCATTGTTTCAACGGTTCATTACTTGCGAATCTTGCGATTGATAAGTTTCACGCTGACTCATTGCATTGTCGCGGTTATCAAAGGCGTGAGTTCGATAATAGATTCATGAATTTAGAAATGTCTTTGTGTAAATCAAGATTTATTTCAAATACAATTAAAAGATCTTGAAATTTCAAAAAATACCGGTTTACCGATGGGCGATAATCATTTTCTACTAACTCATTAACTTGGCCATCCAAAGAGGAAACGCTGCCAGTCTTCTGGGAACCTTGCCAGTCGTCATCAGCGGCAGGCTGGAAGACATGTTCTGTATAAAGATTGTTTAGCATATTAATTGTGAATATGTAAGTTTTTTTTTTTTTATACGACTAAGTCGGTAAACAATCATACGGCCCGCCTGATGGTAAGCGGTTACCGTAGCCTTATGAACGCTTGCAACACACGAAGCATCGCTCACGCGTTACCGACCTTTCCTTCCTCCCCAATGAGCTCTAGCGACCTTACTCACGCGCAGGAACACAACTTTACACAACATAAAGTTATTTGGCTGCGGTATTCTGTAAGGTGGAGGTACTTCCCCAGTCGAGCTGCTCTTTGAGAGAATAAACGCTATGCTCTACCTCTCTTAAAAAGTCATCGAGATTTTTTAATAATTAATTAATAGTTCTCCACCATTCAGAGAGACCACAACGTATTTTATTTATTTATTTACTAATCTACAAATCGAAAGCGTACAAAATTATATTATTTTTTATGACTGCTCTATAAATTTTGTACCACACCAAAGTTAACTTCACAGACCGAAAGTGATGCTTGTGACCTTATCACAAGGTTTAAAGTCCTGAGTTCACCATAAAGATAAAGAAAACAATGGATTATTTAGAAAATCAGACTTATGAATTGGTAAATGGATGCGAAAGCTGCAATACGAGCTTCTCTCTAGAAAGCTCAATGGAGACATTGCAACCGGTTTGTGGTGTTGCCGGTATATGACCTGACTCGGGTATACTGGTTATTGGTACTGTGTTTGATACCAAAATCACAACTTTTTTTTTATACAACTTAATCGGTAAACAAGCATACCGCCATGATGGTTACCGTAGCCATATGGACGCTTGCAATACAAGAAGCATCGCTCACGCGTTACCGACCTTTCCCCCCTCCCCTATGAGCTCTGGCGACCTTACTCACGCGCAGGAACACAACTTTACATAACATAAAGTTATTTGGCTGCGGTATTCTGTAAGGTTCCCCAGTCGAGCTGCTCTTTGAGCGAATAAACGCTATGCTCTACCTCTCTCTTCATTTAGTTATTTATTAGTTTGAAATGCTGGAGATGGGATATCATAACCATTCCGATATGTCCAGTATGAACTCGTCGTGCTATTATTAATATCACCAAAAATATGTTGTAACAAAAGTTCCGAAACAATGCAATGTATTTTTTTTTAAAGTCATATTTGTAGGTTAGTGAAATTATTTATTTATTTGCATTGTAGATGCCATAAATAACGATATTGCAAGCCACAGCAACCATCACAGTATAAAATACGCTACAGCGCAAATAAGTCTTTATCTTCATCCATATAAGGCAAATTTTCAGAAACGCTACAGTGTGTCAGCTTGCAGGGTATTTAAAAAATACTTTATGCCCATATAAAGCCAAATACACTATAACATTACAAAACTCAATGCGTATATTGCGGTGCGGACGATCATATCCCATGTCATCAACGAGAATACACGATTCAGAAGAAATAATACAAGTATAGTATATGGAAATGGAAATCCCGACCGGTTCCAAGCGGAATTACTTGCCGTTTGTCGGTGTAGGAATAGGAAAGCAGTAGGATATATAATAAAATGCTATAATTAAGCTACCAGCACCCAATGACATAACATAACCTACGCGACAAGTGGTTAGATTATATAGAAGTACTGCTGATTTGATTGATAGGGTGTTTTTTTGTTTTTATACCACTGAGGTGGCAAACAAGCATACGGCCCGCCTGATGGTAAGCAGTTACCGTAGCCTATGGACGCTTGCAACACCGGGGGTATCACTCGCGCGTTGCCGACCCTAAGATTCTGAAAGTACGTATGTGAATAATATGAAATCGTAAGGAGTAAGTTATGGGTGAACGATCCCCAGCAGTGAACGATACCCACGAGTTCGTTTTGCTTTTGTATGACTTGACCCAACACGTGTGTTGACGCCTGAAGTCGATGATGACTTTTCTTTAGCGCTGATGTCTGATCTGAGGCGGGAAGGGACCGGGTGTCATTATTCCCGCCGTTATTATTACGCCGGATTTTGTTTTTTCTTTTGTTATTATTATTTTTAATTGTAGATGTTTATATTATTAGTATGTTCGTGATATCATGGACGTAGGACTCCACTGATAACCGGCGCGAGGGTTAGTTTTTCAACAACCTAAGCACAATGCTGAGTCGATACTACTCCTGGCATCACGCAACATTACATTATTGTCTAGTTGTTTTTATTTTCAATTGTTTTTTTATATTTTGTGTCATGTAATGTAAATTTGTGTGTTGTCTGGAATACAACTTTTTTCTTTCTTTCTTTCTTTATTATAATAAAATGGATACCGCTAAAGAGATCATCAACGACGTCAGACGACAACCACATGGTGTGTCAAGTCTCATCTTTATTGGCACGTGTCGTATGGACTCTACACACTATTGGTTTTTCGGTGTAGGAAAATATATTAGGAAAAATTCATCAAATTAATTATACAGTTTTTTTTTATACAGTGAAGTGCAACAGAACATGAAATAAGTTTTTTGTTATATTTCATTTTAATACAAGATTTTTGTTGCATTGTCATCTGGGGGCACGGGAGTACCCCCCGCCAAGCTACATATTTTGACTAAGGTGTAGAGTTTGACTAAGGTGTAGAGTTTGTGAATTTAGGGCTAGTAGAGTAAGGATATGTAGAGTTATAAGCTTGGCTCTACATGAGATCTGATAACTTTTTGACAGTGCGAGCCATAATTATATTGGCAACATTTTAAATAAAAATGTTTTTGGTGGGATCCAATATACTAGAAAAGTGGGTGAAATTCGACTTAGTTTTTAATCTTAAATTTTAGTTGGCGTCTATAAACTGGGGTCAAACAAGCGATGTATAATAAATAGACAAATCATACATGAAATATTTGCTGCCAGGAAACTAATCTCATGAGCAGTATCTTCTATTTAAACCGAAATTTTATTCCGAGCTTGACATTTTCTCTGACATATAAATGCAGTTGTGCACTTAATTTTAGAGGCCGATACTATCAGATATTCAGCAATTCAGATTATTCGCAAAATTGAATAAATTAATTAACACATTATTACTTATCACAACTTGTCCCAAAAAAAAAACAAAATTGAGAAAAAAAAAGATTTTTACAGGCATTTTGGGATTTTTAAATAAACATCAATAAAATCAGTATACAATTAAGTAAATTAGTATTTCCGTGTCTGATTTGATCATAAATAAGAAGACGAAAGATAGAAAAAGGTTTAATTCATGACAACTACGACGGAATATTATGGTACAAACTACGAGACGGAAAAAAATAATGAAAAACTAAACAATAATGTTATGTTGCGTGATACCAGGAATAGGTCCCGCTGCATAATGGTTAGTTCAGTAAAAAAAGTAAATCATTAAAAGAAACATGAAAAGTGCCGCGTGCGCAGCGACGCACGCAATCTTCCCGTAATCAAACTATACAATACATTACAATTACATGAAACAATACGTTTATTTGCCAAGGAAGGCTGGTTGCAGAACGGTCAAGTGCCAGCCTTTCGCTTTCAAGAGCAAGGTCCGACTTTCACCGGCTGCGCCCGCGCACAGCGCTGCGTGCACTTTCGATTTTATACATATTTGATGAAGACGTATAGTTTCCTGATGCTACGCGGGCCAATGACCCTTTATATTACAGCTATTGGTTGCTGATTTCTTCATTTTTGTTTTATTATTGGAAAGAATTAGAATTCTGATTGGTTGTATCAGGAGAGAAAGGAAAGGCAATATTTTGCTAAATTAGATAAGCAAATAAGATGTTATATAATTTATCGTAGTTGATCTATGATGTGGTTTTCTTTATATAAATATATTTTTTAAACTGTCTGTCTCAGTTCATGGCGACATTTGTACGAAAAAATAAAGATTTATTAAATTATATTATTATATTACATATATTACTTTATTTAAATGTAGATTATTATTGATCCAATAATAACGTCATTTCAACGCCTCGTCTTGGTGCCTAAGGAATAACTTGAGGCATTTAAAATATTTTTAGATCCCCGGGATAAAAATGCGACATTCTATGCCATGCCGGCCAATCGCGACCAAAACCTTAGTATTGTTATGTTTTGCGGGGTTTATAAAATATTTCAAGTATATTAATACGTTCCTGTTAATGTAGTCTCAACAGCGATTCAAAATTCTCTAAAATGTTTTATTATTTTGTACAAATCAATGTATGGATCTCGCCATGATTCTTTATCAATCAATTTCTTAATATAATATTTTCTTATATAAAGCTCCTTTTTTAATAAAGATCGGTGACCGCAAACGCGAAATCAGAAACGCATGAAAGGGCAAAGAAATAAGAAATCAAACAGAAGTAGCGTGTCCAAACGTAAATTATGAACATATGTTCGTAACTAATGGTATAACGATGCAGATATAATTTATGGTACTCTCTCTCCATTGTTTTAAAGAACAATACTTGAGCGAGAGCTGAGTGACTTTATCTTTTTGCTGACTGCACTCTATAAATTGGAGAAAATCGTGATTGTAGACGGTATAATTTAGAAGTCAATGTAGCATCAGATAATTTTATAGAAATAGACAAAATTAAACAATGTATACAAGATAAGATAGGCATAGAGTCGCATTGATAGGGAATAAATTCAGAGAATCAGTGGTGAAGTTAGGGTGGTGGGTGGCCAAACACTTTTATTTATTTAATACTAGTTCCCCGCGGTTTCACCCGCGTTCCGGGGATAAACAGTAGCCTATAATATTTTGGGATAATATATCTTCCTATTAGTGAAAACTTTTAGAATCAGACTGTTAGTTCCCGAGATTAGCCCGTTTAAACAAACAAAAAAATCTCTTCCGCTTTATTATATTAAAATAAATATTATTAGTATTAGTAGGTATAGATGAACACGGTCCTGGTAGAGCTGATGTCCACTGACAACCGACATCACAAACTCTCGGTGGACCATCAAACTGATTGACCAAATCCTTTTTTTCCGTCCATTGCGATGTTTAATCATTATCACAACTGGGGCCCAAGTCTGCTACAGTGCTCCAATGAACTATCAGTGTTACTTTCTAAGTAATTATACAAAAGCTAAATGTTAAATTGCAAGGCAGAGGCCATCCTTTCTTCCATCTATTACATGAATCAGAGATAGAATTACCTTCTACTATAAATATAGAAAATATTGAGATGAGCACAATAAAATTGCTGTCTAGTTTCGCTTGACATCTCGGATGACATTCATTTAAAGCAGTTTCCAATTCCCACCATTGTGTTGATGATCTAAAAACTAGTAGAATGCGTGAGTTCATGTTTTACTTCATCTTTGTATGCATATAGAAAACTGTTTTCTATGATCTGATAAAAAAGGAACAACGCTTCCGTGTTTTGATGTATTTAGGAGAAGAGAAGGAAATACTGGGTGAAGATTTCGAGACGGCATATTTTCGAAACCTATGTTGGGTTAGTCATGCTGAACAACTTTTACTACGGGACCAAAACTGAATTCTCAAAAAAATATTTTTACTTTTCATACATTATGATCAAGCAAGGTTCAAATTTACTATGGAAAGTTAAAAAAAATATTGAGAATTCACTATTGGTCCCATAGTAAAAGATGTTCAGCATGAATAATCCAACATAGGTTTCGAAAATATGCCATCTCGAAAACTCCACCTGTTATAGAGATGTGAAGATGACCTGCCAAAAAGTAAAAGAACAGCTGTTTATGTTGATTATTAATTCATCATCATCATCATATCAGCCTAAGGATGTCCACTGCTGAACATAGGCCTCTCCCATTAACTTCCACTTGGAGCGGTTTTGGGCCGCTTGCATCCAACGGAGCCCAGCGACTCTGACCAAGTCATCGGTCCACCTGGTGGGTGGTCGTCCCACACGGCGCTTTCCAGTACGTGGTCGCCACTCGAGAACCTTCCTTCCCCATCGGTTATCGGTTCGCCGAGCGATGTGGCCTGCCCATTGCCACTTCAGCTTACTAACTCTACGAGCTATATCGGTAATTTTTGTTCTCCTACGAATGTCCTCGTTTCGGACCATGTCTCGTAGAGAAATTCCGAGCATAGCTCGTTCCATAGCTCGCTGAGTGACTCTGAGCTTATTTATGCGGCCAGCAGTAAAATACCACGTCTTTGTCCCGTATGTAATCACTGGCAACACGCACTGATTGAAGACCTTTGTCTTCAGACTCTGAGGTATTCTGGACGTGAAGATATGCCGTAGCTTCCCGAACGCTGCCCAGCCGAGTTGGATTCTTCAGTTGACCTCTTTGTCGAAGTTGGACCTACCTAGTTGGACAACTTGTCCTAGGTAAACATACTCGTCTACAACTTCGAGGGCAGTGTTCCCAACAATCACCGGCATTGGCGGAATATGAACATTAGACATGATTTTTGTCTTGTCCATATTCATCTTGAGGCCTACCTGTTGGGAAACTCTGTTGAGGTCATTGAGCATGATGTTCAAAGCTTCTAGCGATTCCGCCATTATGACTATATCGTCGGCAAATCGATTATTAATTATGGGAGAAATATAGGCTATATGTATTTAAATTGACACACAATCTATAATACAGCATCTCAAACATTGTTAAACACGTTACGTGTAACTACTGTCTAATGAGAATAAATCAGAATGTGTCGGTAGTTTGTGATTAGCAAAGCCTACTGCTATTGTTAACATGGGAACCGACTGTTATTTTATTACTTATACGGAAACAAAGTGTTTTGCTTTGTAGGAAGGATGTCCGTATAAAGGGAAGAAAATCTTTGTTTTTTGTTTTATTACTTTTGGACAATAGATTATAAAGAATATTAGTAGCGGTTGTGATATAAGAGTATTTATTAAAGGCCAAGATCAATCGAGGCGTTAAAGGCAGCCTGCCTACTACGCCATAGGTCGCCGATTCGATTCTCATCCAGAATAAGCGGGCATCATGTTTTTTTCCAAATAAGAAAGTAAACGAATATACGGTTAGACGAAGACAGAAAAAGAGATGGATGGATTGTGTGAAAGAAGATATGGGTGAGAAGAAACGAACAGGGCAAGCAGATGATGATGATGAACAGGTTTTACATAGAGTTAGAGTATTATACAGTGATAGCGTTAATAATGTTAACTTGTGAGAAGCCTGAGCAGTTTCCATATAGATGAATTCACAGATATATCGTAGTAGTGGATTTACAGTCAGACAAAATCTTGGTATGAATTCCTTGTCATTTGTTCTCGATAAAATTATCGATAAAGAACGAGAAATTGGCATTCATTATATGTATTTTAGCCGTATTTTAGTCGTTCAAACGGTATACGCGTATAGTTCGTTTCAAGGCATTTTGCCCGTACCAAATCTCACGGCCCGTACAGTAACTCTGGTGCGTCCATGCTTGGCGAACCGAGCAGTAGCAGAGCCTCGAACGAGCACACTGCGAGCACGATTCGCGTAGCGTGGACGGGCTTGCGAGCCTCGAACGAGCGCGATTGACAGTTTTTTCACGAACAAAGGGATTCGCATCGTGCTCGTTGTAGGCTCATTGTAGGTTCATTCGTGGCTCGGCTTGTGCTCGATCCGCGTAGCATGGACGCACCATAAGATGTTCGTCTATTTTCTACTGTTTATTCTCTGTCTGGCTATAAATATATTCTAAAGTCATATTAAAACAGTCAACTGTCCGACCCGAAAGTTCAGTGGATTGTTTGATTTACAAGCAGTACAAGATCTGCTTACCTTCGATGCAAACCGGTTGGCTGACTATGAAGCAATGTCCCAGGATGTATACATTATATAATACATTAATTAATTACAATATACTTCCTTAATTATATTCATAAAGCGTTAAGAAAACTTATTTGAAATCATCATGCATTTCTAATTAGGTGCAAAACTACAATAAAACTTAATTTATATTTATAATAACTATTACTTATATAAAATGTATATTATAAAAGATATTGTTTCGCAACAGTAGAATGCGATCATCAATTCATAGCCCATAACCATGCGTTACAATAACGATATGGGTATCGCTTTTCGCTACGTGACGTGACGTTATGTAACGCACAGAGAAAAGAAATATAAATAGAGACGCTATGCTAGCGGAGCCCGCGCGCCACACATGACATCAGATGGGCATATATCAACCAAAACACGCGTCAACGCTTCGTAGTATCCGCCATACTTAGCAGAGGTGCGTAGCTCCGCGAAAAATATTAATTATGTCGTGATGCGCTATTATTTCCTGTAGGAAACGAAGTGAGGAGTCGGAGTGTAACTCAAGGAGGGGTTTCCTTTCATCGATGAGTCTACAAACCTTTATTTAATTGTGATATTTATAAAAATGTATTCGAGATTATGATAATTTTAGGTGTAAACGATAAACTCGGATACTACTGCAAAATTATACATTGAAGGCAATGTACTCACTTTATTTGTACGCAAGGTAGCGAGCGCAACTCCGCACGTAATGTATTGCGTTCATTCACATTGGTCGTGAGTCGTGACCTGTCGTGACCCCAAAACACGTGCATCGATAGTTTTGTTCGATCAATATCGATAAAATACATCTTTTTATCACTGATTTGATTAAGGCAATAGTTGAAAGTTATATCAATATCCGCATTCATCTGTTAAAATTAAGCTTTCAAAACGAGAATTTCGAAACAAATAAATTTTATTTCAAGGGCAATAAACCGTGTAAAAATAACTTTTTTTGAATTTACTTCATCATGTTAAACGTTTTTTTTTACAATTCAGTATTCTTTGCACAATTATTCTTATCGAACGTGAATTTTCTTACGGAATTTCTAAAAATATATCGACGAAATTAAAATATCGATAATTTTATTGATATTTTATCGATAACTTTCGCTGCACTAAGCGAATAGCAATAAGTGTTGCTACTCGACGCCAGTCGACGCAGCTATTACGCAATTATCAACACTATGTCTAATGCGTTTGAGTTCAAAATTGCGTTCCATGAAAATAAGGCCATCTAGTGCCGAGTGGCAGAACTTTTTCGTCGATTGAATCTAGTTAGTTTGTAGATTACAAAACGACGTAAATACTTTGTACGCTATTGAAAAATAAATTTTATGTGAACGTAAAAAGGTATATTTTCATATGTATGACCTGTGTGATTAAAGCTATTTTTGAGTAAAATAGAAACGACCAATCAAAAGGATTGTTTATTTGTAGTACAATATATGATTTAACATTTATTTGTGTGAGTTTGGCTACACTGGTTCCGATACAAATTCTAACGCATCGCCCTTCCAGTGTATTCTCTTTGTGTATTCTCTTTTCCGTGATGTAACGTGACGTGACGGTATCGGAACTGATCATTTACGGTAACAAGATGACTTATAATTTCTAAGATTGTGCCAGTGGTACAGTGGGAGAGGAGGGATTGCTTTTAGAAAGACTAGAAAAAATTTAAAAAATATTGGAAAATTAATACTAAGTATAACATCCGTTTTTTTTATATTATTTGAATAAGATATCAGAAAGGGGGTAGAAGTTTGCTTCAAGTGCTGAAATCGGCTCTGAAGAATATGCGTCAAAAAATTAGTACTAGCGATTTTTCAGTTGCCTTTTTTGTTTGTCTAGTTGGACAATTGTCATGTTTGGGAATAAAAAAAAACACTTTAAAATTGAGAATTTGTGATCATTGTGCCCAAATGGTCTAGCTAAGGTGTCCATTTTCAACTCTTTCAATATATATAATAATAATAATAATAACGTTTAACGTCACGTTTTGGTGACCTCTTTGGGGAAACCGAAGGTTTTGCCTGTGCAATTGCGGACGAAGTTATCAAGACGAATAACTACCGGAAATATATCCTGAAGGACGGTACGGTCGACATTTGTCGAGCATGCCGCCGTCCCGGAGAGTCACTCAGGCATATTATTTCCGGTTGTTCTCATCTTGCTAACGGCGAGTACTTGCACAGACATAACCTAGTAGCCAGAATCATCCACCAGCAACTTGCTCTTCAATACGCCCTTGTAGAGTCCGAAATGCCGTACTATAAGTACGCACCTGCGCCAGTTCTCGAAAATTGTCGTGCCACGCTCTATTGGGATCGATCTGTCATCACGGACAAGACTATTGTAGCCAATAAGCCTGATATCGTGCTGACAGATCGATTGAAGCGCCGGGCAGTGCTCGTTGACATCACCATCCCCCATGACGAGAACCTCGTGAAGGCCGAGAAGGACAAGCTCAGCAAGTACCTTGACTTGGCCCACGAGGTGACCGCCATGTGGGATGTTGATTCGACGATCATTGTCCCGATAGTTGTTTCAGCGAACGGTCTCATGGCGAAGAGTCTCGACCAACATCTTGAGAGGCTCTCGCTGGATGGCTGGATCAAGGGTCAGATACAGAAGGCAGTACTCCTGGACACGGCGCGCATCGTCAGGAGATTCCTCTCTCTGCAGCCCTAACCACCGGTAGCTTGGGCCCTACCCCGCTACCGGCGGCATACTAGGATTAGGTTTTTTTATAATATTTTTGATATTATACATTAATGTTATAAAAAAATAATTCTAAGAAATCAGATAAATAAAGAGAATAATAATAATAAATCATTTATTTCACCAACTTGAAACCATAGAAATAATATATACCTAGAAAGAACGTCGCCATACTACCCGAATATATAAAACAGGCCAACTTTTATAGGCTGCCGCGCGTAACAGCTACGTTTTACGCTCCCTCTGCGTCATTCTGCTTGTCATAGTGACGTTCATAAAGATAGCAGTTGTTGAAATATTCCAATTAAAATCGGGAGAAATTTAAATATTGATCATTATTTTGCATTTTTAGTTATTTTTATTTGATTTACGCCCTAACAGTTAGAGCGTATTTTTATCGACGCGTGCACAGCTGCGACACTCTATCTGGATGTATTCTTAATCAAAGCTTGAAACATAATCTAAAAATACAATGGCTGGAGCACTCCTTTTAAGTAAAAGAATACCTGTGTTAGGAGGCCCCGCTCTTCCATGAAGCAGGTAAGTACAGATTAAGTGAAAATAAAATAAAATAAAGAAATAAAAAGAAAATACCTAAGCAGTTTACATGATATTATGAATATTTGTATGTGTGTGTGTAAATAAATTGAATGCTGTGTGGGGATAGATGAGAATGTGTGCGTGCATGTTTGTGTTGGGTATGTTTGTGTGTAGGGTGTGTGATATATGGCTTTTATCACTTAACTACGTTACATGGATTTTTATTATTTTGCTTACCAGAGCTGGTATAGACTAGTCTTTCGCCCTGTGCCCATTTGACGTTAGACACATATTGTGTATCCACAGACAGAAAAAACCATGTGTTAATTTGCCAAGGCTTTTTATTATCAGACGAGAAAAATATATAATGCTTTTTTTTATAGTAAGTATGGTAGTCAGAGGATATAGAGCTATTATGAAAATGGGGTAGAGAATTAAGCTTATGCCACTATAACTGTAAACAATAGACAATTGACGCAGCTATATTTGACATCAGAAAAATAAAAATATATACTGTACCGATGCAAACAACAAAAACAAAAAAGAGTTTTAATTATTTTTACAGTTTTGGCCGCAATACTAACATATTTTTACAATTTTAGAGGGAACCTTTTTTTTACAGACGGTTTCGACTTTTCGCTCTCAATGTACCACTATTCTATGCAACTATTCCGCTAGTTCGTGGAAAGTTGTCATTAACGTTAGATAATTGCATCTCATGTACTAATATTTGCCGTCTTGTGTATATTCCTACTTGTTATGAACGATGACTTGACATTTGACTCGTGTTTATTTTCAATTTTCTCCTTTTTAGGGTTCCGTAGCCAAATGGCAAAAAACGGAACCCTTATAGATTCGTCATGTCTGTCTGTCTGTCTGTCCGTCCGTATGTCACAGCCATTTATTTCCGAAACTATAAGAACTATAATGTTGAAACTTGGTAACTAGATGTATTCTGTGAACCGCATTAAGATTTTCACACAAAAATAGAAAAAAAAACAATAAATTTTGGGGGTTCCCCATACTTACAACTGAAACTCAAAATATTTTTTTTCATCAAACCCATAAGTGTGGGTTGTCTATGGATAGGTCTTCAAAAATGATATTGAGGTTTCTAATATCATTTTTTTCTAAACTGAATAGTTTGCGCGAGAGACACTTCCAAAGTGGTAAAATGTGTGTCCCCCCCCCTGTAACTTCTAAAATAAGAGAATGATAAATCTATAAAAAATATATGCTGTACATTACGGTGCAAACTTCCACCGAAAATTGGTTTGAACGAGATCTAGTAAGTAGTTTTTTTTTAATACGTCATAAATTGAAATTAATATCAAATACTCAGGTCTATACTACCATTTACTTATATACCTACAGGTTTTTACGGAACCCTCGGTGCGTGAGTCTGACTCGCACTTGGCCGGTTTTTTTTATGTTACGTCAATGAATGAAACTATTTTCTGAACGGCGGCGGTTTTATAACTTATAGAAAGTCAATTAATACTTATTTTGAGATTAGATTGAATCGATTCACTTTGAATCCTAGTTCTATGACTTAAGACCCTCGCATACACAAACACACTTTTGCATTTCCACCACCAAACCACCAGTTCGAAAGTCGGACTTCAACTGTTTTTCACCCGTGCGTGAATTCCCCCTTTGGGATTGAATTGAGAAAAGCCGTCCGTAGTAGATGCCTACGTTAAAAAATAGCAATTTAAACCGTGCGTGTATCAGTCATTCAAACAGTTTCTCATTTTATAGATATATATTCTGATAGATAGTAAATAATAACGCATTCGTTATAGTACCATCTTGGTGCGTCCATGCTACGCGAATCGAGCACGAGCCGAGCCACGAACGAGCACACTGCGAGCACGATTCGCGTAGCGTGGACGGGCTTGCGAGCCTCGAACGAGCATTCGTAGCGTGCTCGACTGCGCTCCGCCCGATTGTCAGTTTTTTCACGAACACAGGGATTCGCATCGCGCTCATTGTAGGCTCGTTGAAGACTCGTTAAGTACGTCCACGCTTGAAATCGCGAGCAACGAACGAATCCTGTTCGTTCGAGCCTCGGCTCGTGCTCGCTTCGCGTAGCATGGACGCACCATAAGATCAATGAACCGTTGAGAATAATGAATCCAACGTGCTCTTACGAGTGTTACATAACACACATTACTTATTGAATACAGAATGTGACGTGATGAGTTTCAGGAAATTCACTGATGCATTTGTGCATGCGATGAGAATACATTTGAAATTTAAAAAACTCGCTTTCTAAACTGTTGGATATAAATTGTTTTAAAAAGTGGTATATATTATTCTGCATTCCTATTTATCGAACACAAGATTGAAAATGCAATACTATACTGTTACTGCATTTTCTTCAATCTTGTTTTGCAAACTAACATAATTATTATCGCATTAATTATGTATCATAGTATGGATAGTATGGATGCCATATATTTTTGTCGAGGTTCCCCATTTACTTTATACTTTTTTTCTTTGAGCGGTCTACTCTAGAGTTTAGTTTTTATATATATGCCCTTTGATTAAGGATACATCCAGATTGAGCGTCGATGCTGTGCACGCGTCGGAACAATACATATAAAAGTAAATAGATACTAAATCAAACAAAAAAAAATAAAAATGAAAAATAATGTTTAATATTTAAATTTCTCCCGATTTTCATTGGAATATTTTAACAACTGCTGTCACTATGACAAGCAGAATGACACAGAGTGAGCGTAAAACATATCTGTTACGCGCAGCAGCCTATAAAAGTTGGCCTGTTTTATATATTCTTGTAGTATGGCGACGTTCTTTCTAGGTATGGTATGGCTATGCCTATAATATGCTTTAACCATCGAGGAAATATCCCTTTAGAGTAGTAATAATGAACAATCAAATTCCGAAACTCGTCAGTGATTTGTCACTGAATTTGAACAGTAAGCACCAATCACTGCATCGAGTGTTTTCGACTTGGCCAATCAGAGTGCATGCGTGCTTGACTTAGCCAATCAGAGCGCGTTGTCGACGGTGGGAAATTGGCGGAATATATTTCAACCAAAATGAACGTCATTGCGCTTCTTTGGGTTAATTGTTCGATGGCTTTAACACAGTGCATTGGTTAGAAAGTATTTAATCTAGTAGTTAAAACTATAGTCTGCACTCTCACTACGTATTAGATAGAATCACGCCAATTATATGTACATCAAGTTAGCTCTTACCTAGACTTTCCCTAGCTTAACTAGTGCTTGTCGTCTGCGTTCACTTCTTTTACACGAATGCCAGATAATTGGTGTAATATTTTCAGGGTTTATGAACTGACAAACAGTTAGTTTATTCCAATATAACTTCTGACTAAACGTTCCATGGAAAAGTGCGTGGTATTGTTAAAATTGTCATCCCAGGTGACATGGGGAGCATAGATATATAAAACAATCAAGACGTAGTGTCACCTTATAAGAAAGTGAAGCGAAAAAATTCCTACGTGTGCGTGAGTAAAATCAGTACTGGCCCAAGCAGGCAAAAATTGTACTGAGCCTTATTGTCACTGTCAACGTCTCAATACGGAATGACAACCGATCGGCTTCCTATGGTCTATATGTGTGTGTGAGGCCATGTATTTACAAGACCGCCGGCTTCCTATTAGGTACTTGCGTCACTTAAGAACACAGACCGTTCCGTCTTTAATTTTTCTTGGTCTGAGTCCAAGAGTATTATAGTACCATGAGGTACCGTAACTGTAATATTTTAATGTATCTTCGAGCATTTAGAATTAGAGCGTTTAGAGCGATGAAACGTCAATAGGCTAGTGGCGTGGCTTGTCATCATTCAAAAAATGGCGAAGATATGGTGTGTTGAAGTTAAACGTGACGTCTTGGCACACTTTTACCGACAAGTGAACCCCAAGGTAGCTTTCGGTTCCTAGCAACCGCGCCCGCGACCGCGACTGGGTCGCGGCGACCCACTGCTTGGTAGCGGTCGCGCGTCGGGGTCGCTAAGAACCGAATGCTTATACAAGTCCATACTAAGCATTGCATTGGTCGCGCGTCGCGGTCGCTAGGAACTGTCTGTGCCGAAAGCTACCTTAACGCGCTTTATCTTCGTCGATTTTTATAGATTTGATAAAGCAAAACATACGTGTCCAAAATGTTTGGACATCCATTATTTCCAGAAATACCCTAAGTATATTATTCAAGTATATCAGTCATCTGATTTTCATAATCTGTAAGTACCTTGTTCGTGATCACATGACTGAGTGTGGAGAATATCCCAGCATCCAACAAGATCATTATTAATGCAGTTAACATTAATTGGCCATTTCTAAATCCATACAACTTTAACTGCTTTTTATCCGTCCGTTTGTGAACTTGTAGAGAAATCCGAGTCAGCTGGAGTGGTTTGAAAGCTTACCTACCGGTCGCTTACAATGTACTTAACTGATAGCTTCTTGCTTGCACAATTAACTGGTAAAGTTTTATTGAATGGCATACTAGAGATTCTCTTTATCAACTTTCATAATGCTGCTTCTTTGAATGTAGTAAGCCTAGAAGTGAAATGGCTCTCAAGTGTAACTCGCGGACAACAACAGTAGGTACTTGGCGACAGATTTACTAGCGCTGTACCCCGTGTTACCATAGATGTTATAATAACCTATACACCTCAATAAATGAGCTATCTAACGCAAAATCATATTTTCTAATCGGACAGGTAGGCAATTGAGTTTTCATCGGTGTGTCCATGCAACGCGAACCGAGCACGAGCCCCTGTGAATCCCTGTGTTCGTGAAAAAACTGACAATCGCCGGGCGGAGCGCAGTCGAGCACGCTACGAATGCTCGTTCGAGGCTCGCAAGCCCGTCCACGCTACGAGAATCGTGCTCGCAGTGTGCTCGTTCGTGGCTCGGCTCGTGCTCGGTTCTCCAAGCATAGACGCACCATTTTAAATTGAAACGAACAGAATATTTTTAAAAGAAATGACGCAGCTGAATTCAAATGGCAAAGCAATTGAAAATGTCAACATTGAAAATGTTCTTTATTCTGTGATAAATGATAGAATTTGTTGGTACTTCCTTCACGTAATATTACACTGAATAATAACTAGGCGGGCCCTGCAGTTCCATCCTCTATTTTTCTATGGGTTACGTCAAGATCAGGGGATCAATTGAGTAAGTGCTTTTTTTAACTATGCATTTCCTCGTAAATACTAAAACATATACTACCGTTTTTAGTTGTAGCAGATGTAGTGAAATTGGCCCCCCAGATACCTAAATAGTTGAAGCGAAAAATTTGGAAACGGACCAACTTTCGCATTATTTTTATTTATATTAGTCATACATAATATGCAATCACTTTCACTGATGCCGCGGGAAGCGGATACCGATGTACGATAACTCCTATAAGTTAGAGGTTGATGAACTTTTCGAAGATTTTTAACAGGCAATTACCTGCAGACAGAACAAAAATACAAACGAGACTTTGTGCGCGACCCCGGCCGCGTGTATTATTGGTTACACTTTAGTTTGCGCAATTATATGGTCCAGGAAACTTTCCTTAAAGGGACGCCTGAGGTAACTGTTAAAAAATCAAAAAAAGGTAAGTAGATAGACCTCTAATTATAAGCACACCTGTCAGAGACGTTGCAAGAAGAATTTGTACGTTTTTTATAGAAGATTCTAGTGAGAGTACTTACTATGGGACCTCGACTCTCGGTTCTCTATAATGTAGGCATGTCCCAGGATATTTATTTATTTTCTATAAAATGGATTTACGAGTGGAAAGCCAGTATCGAAGTATAGAAGCAGTGAAAGTAAACAATTACACCTATTCGAAACATTTTGACGAAATAAGTATTGAACTTTTGTTTGGAACATCTATTTGTTTTGTATTTTGCAACCTGACCATATCCAAACAATAATAATTAACCCACAAAACAATTTTGAAATTAAACCTAGCTAAGTAATACACAAGGTCTTCTTTCCCTCTTCCTTTCTTTTACAGCTGATCATTGTTGAAAGGCAATTTCGCAATAGCAGTTTTGTCTTCTCATAGTATAAAACAAGGTTATTAAAATCCTTTCAAGCGAGCATTCCCCTTGAAGACGGCTTTTAGATACAAGATGGTTACAAGATAAAAGTAAAAAAAAAACAAACAAAAATGTTGACAAATGAGTCTGCCTCCGCTTTGAGGTTTCATTCAGAGCGTGTAATAACGCATTAAACATTTTCCAAATACTCTTTAGTTCCGTTGAAAGCTTTGACAATGAGTAAACGCAATCACTCAAATAATTTACTCAATTTTTAAGAGACGTACAGTTATAGAATACTATTACTCTGGCGTACAGTACCCAAATAATATGGCTTACCGATGTACGCAGAAGACACATTTTCAAAACGCGGGAAATGCTATTTGTCGTCAGCTGCCGCCATGTGTGCGGAGGGGCGTGCGTGACTTGCGAGTGAGTCGGAACTAACAGCGGCAATGTATTATGAACCTTATAGTAGTGATCTAAGGTTGATTGTAAGTTTTAAGCATTCCTTCGTTAATCTTCGGGCCATACTTTCTTTTCTGTGCGGACGAAGACTCACGACGCGCCTTATCAGTTGGGTACTACTGTACGGCATAACCGATTTCCCGCCCAACTGGGGAAGTATCTCCACCAAACAGAAAACCGATGCAAATAATTTTACTTTAATGTAGTGTTGTGTTCCTGCGGTGAGCAAGGTGGCCAGTGCTCCATAAGGAGACGCTGTGCTGGCAGTGTGTGGGGACCAGCTACCAAAAATGACACTGCGCTCGATCCCTTCCGCTGCTGCAGCACAGTGACTCCTCTCAATTCTTCAAACCCCTTTTAGTTGAGAAGGGATTTTTGCAGGGTCGGCAACGCGCGGATGATACTCTATACTGGGGAAGTACCTCCACCTTACAGAATACCGCGACCAAATTACTTTCTGCGTGTGAGGGGGAAGGGTCGGTTTCGCACGAGTGATGCCTCGTGTATTGCAAATGTCCATAAGGCTACGGTAACCGCTTACCACCGGGGGATCCGTATGCTTGTTCGCTGACTTAGTTGTAATTACTCTACTAAGTTCATAATATGTACAATTTCTTCAGTAGAATATAGCTAATGGTGTAAATAAACTATAAACTACAATCAACCCTTAGACCCTGTCTAGAAAGGATGAATTTGCCGGGAATCTCTCGCGCGATTGTATTACACGATTACGGCGAGATACTGGAACTCAATACATTGCGTCCACACGCATCAAACGAATCGCCAAAATCTCGACTCGTAGAGATTTCACCCTTTCTGAACGGGGTCTTAGTCCCTAGAATTATCTAGGGATTAAGACCCCGTTCAGCTATTTTGGCTATTAAGCCAAGAGGGTGTAATTGTTGTTCATCAACTTGAAAGCGGGTGAAACCGTGAGCCTAACATAAGTAGGTATATAAAGAACGAGCTATAATAGTCATTATATAGCAAGCAAGTTCATGGGCGGCGCAAGCGCACGTAGAAAGTAAATTACAAGTCGACGTACCTATAACTGGTACCTTAGCATTTTCACTTCGCAATATATAATTTTCTCAGCGTGTATGTATACCTGAGTTTATCTTTGATTTGTCTTGGAGCCTTTGAACTGCGATTCGTTGTAGGCATGGTACCGAGGACGGCAGGGGAGGGCAGCTGTGGACCTGATGCACTATCCCTGCCCTGGACTCTTCTGCCCCCCATACATTTAACTGGTTAATTATGTGTCTATGGCTAAGATCTGCAGTAGAGGCATGAATCCATGAATAGCCTATAGATAAGGTTAGCAGAAACCACAGAGTTCAAGTTGCTCACCTGAAGCACAACTTTCGCCTCATATTATATACATTCATGTTTAAGGTAGAGCCCCTGGGTAGAGCTTTTATACAGTATACAGTTTTAGATAGGGGAACTTCGATCACAGATTCTTCGAGAGGGGGTTCTTCGATTAGAGCCAGTAGGTATATCCTTCTAGGCTTTCTGTGCTTACCACCTTCGGCCACATCATTACTGACCGTGGTGAGATAGACTAGCCTAGACTAAGTTAGGTTACTAAGTCGTTTTGGGTCTCAAACCTATTTGAAAGGAAAAATGTCGTAATTAAATATACCTACATAATGTTCTATTAGTGTACCCTTATAAAACCCTAAAAATACACAATAACTATGAATTTTCATAAATACAATGTCATACGGCTCTATAATTTCCATTATTCAACACAATATTACATTTAATAAATAAACAATAACGCAAAGGTCGATAGAACCGTTTTCCGTAGTTGGGTAAGGTTGTACCACGGAAAAGAGAATACACTGGAAGGGCGATGCGTTAGAATTTGAATCGGAACCAGCGTCGCCAAACTCACACAAATAAATGTTAAATCATATATTGTACTACAAATAAACAATCCTTTTGATTGGTCGTTTCTATTTTACTCAAAAATAGCTTTAATCACACAGGTCATACATATGAAAATATACCTTTTTACGTTAACATAAAATTTATTTTTCAATAGCGTACAAAGTATTTACGTCGTTTTGTAATCTACAAACTAACTAGATTTAATCGACGAAAAAGTTCTGCCACTCGGCACTAGATGGCGTTATTTTCATGGAACGCAATTTTGAACTTAAACGCATTAGACATAATGTTGATAATTGCGTAATAGCTGCGTCGACTAGCGTCGAGTAGCAACACTTATTGCTATTCGCTTAATGCAGCGAAAGTAATCGATAAAATATCAATAAAATTATCGATATTTTAATTTCGTCGATATTAAATTTAATTATTTTTAGAAATTCCGTAAGAAAGTTCACGTTCGATAATAATAATTATGCTAAGAATACTGAACTGTAAAAAAAAACGTTTAACATGATGAAGTAAATTAAAAAAAAGTTATTTTTACACGGTTTACACGGCCCTTGAAATA
The DNA here is from genome assembly GCA_947623365.1 of Achlya flavicornis. Classification (NCBI taxonomy): domain Eukaryota; kingdom Metazoa; phylum Arthropoda; class Insecta; order Lepidoptera; family Drepanidae; genus Achlya; species Achlya flavicornis. Next base: position 14,208,436 of record OX392479.1, read on the forward strand.
AAATTTATTTGTTTCGAAATTCTCGTTTTGAAAGCTTAATTTTAACAGATGAATGCGGATATTGATATAACTTTCAACTATTGCCTTAATCAAATCAGTGATAAAACGATGAATTTTATCGATATTGATCGAACAAAACTATCGATGCACGTGTTTTGGGGTCACGACAGGTCACGACTCACGACCACTGTGAAAGAACGCAATACATTACGTGCGGAGTTGCGCTCGCTACCTTGCGTACAAATAAAGTGAGAGTACATTGCCTTCAATGTATAATTTTGCAGTGGTATCAGAGTTTATCGTTTACACCTAAAATTATCATAATCTCGAATACATTTTTATAAATATCACAATTAAATAAAGGTTTGTAGACTCATCGATGAAAGGAAATCCCTCCTTGAGTTACACTCCGACTCCTCACTTCGTTTCCTACAGGAAATAATAGCGCATCACGACATAATTAATATTTTTCGCGGAGCTACGCACCTCTGCTAAGTATGGCGGATACTACGAAGCGTTGACGCGTGTTTTGGTTGATATATGCCCATTTGATGTAATGTGTGGCGCGCGGGCTCCGCTAGCATAGCGTCTCTATTTATATTTCTTTTCTCTGTGGGTTGTACGCAACAAACGTGTAATTTGCGAACACCGCACTGTGACGCGACGCGAGGCGACTGTTTCGATCTATTTCTCGGCGGGACGTTAGATCTGTTACGGAATGTCTGTCATATAACTGAATTACCGGCGCAGTGACATAATCCGGACTGTATTGGCTTTGTGATGTATCAGGCTGTCATGTTAAGAGGAATCCAGCCATCCTGGCTGCAAGAAAAATAGGTTTTTAACATATCTATTGCTGTCGCGCTGTGCCCGAGCTATCCCGCCCGAGGGCGATAGAGACAACTACAGCTTGAACCTATTTAAATTAGACGAAATCGCTTTTTCGTAATCCCCGGTTTTCTCCTCCAAAATGGGATCGATTATTGGCTATGTCTGTCGGTTTTCCTTTGTTTTTTTGTATTCGTCAAATTTGTTTGCTAGACGACTGATTTTGTGATTTTAGAAGACTCTTAATTCTTATAATAATTATTTTATGGAGAAAAACACAACCGAGGGACGTACAGTGGTACCTACAGATTGCATGGTAGAATAATCATTGCTCTAGTGTCATTATCCAGAGAGGAAACTGAGGATTACGTTTGTATGGAACAAACGCCACCAGTATTTCCTCTTAAAAGGGCGTAAATTGGCTTAATTACCTATAACGCAAAAATTAAAATATTGTATAAACTCGGCTATGCGTTGATATGCCAATTCAGTCAGTTTCTCTCGATTTCTGTCGAGTCTTGTAAGCCCCAGGTTTTAAGATAGCCCCAGCCCTTTTTGATATATTACATTTGAAAGTTACGGATATATTTAAAATCTGGATTTTACTAGACTTGACTTAAGCCTTCTTTTGCAGTAAGCGGGAAAGTGATCAAGGGCCACTTGAAAAGTATAAAGCTCCTTTCAACTTACAGTTGTGGTTCAAAAGAGAACCAACAGAGCCATTTCGATTAGATATATTTTTTGCATCGATCTTCATTGGACGATACACTTTCAGGGTTTAACTCACAAATTACAGAATAAGGCTTTTTGCTTTTTTGGCTTCACTTTCGTGTTCCGCGCGCTCCATCTGAATTATTCTGTAATCTGTGGTTTAACGTATAAATATTTGTATTCTACGTCCTTATATTGTCCTGGTTATGCATAAGTTAAATTGTGGACCAAACGAAACTATTATTTCGAACATAAAATAGATCCAATTTTTTGACGAGCCAGTTGGCGCAGTTGGTTCAGACGTGGAGTTTTAACCTATAGCGCCGCAGGTCGTGGGTTCGATTCCCACACAGGACATGCATTTGTGTGCATGAACATGTCTGTATGTCCTGAGTCTGGGTGTAATTTGTATATTAAGTATGTATTTACAAACAAAAAGTAGTATATGTATTATATCAGTTATCTGGTTTCCATAGTACAAGCTATGCTTAGTTTGGGATCAGATGACCGTGTGTGAAGAATGTCCCGGGATATTTATTTATTTATAAAATACATTTATTTCTAGTCATCATCAGCCTATAACGTCCCACTGCTGAGCACAGGGCCATTCCCTTTCACAAATTAGGTTAAAGGGAATGGGCAGATACTCCACCATGCGTGCCCACTGCGGATCAGTGGAGGTAAGCTAGTGGTCAACCTACTGTTGGAGTTTTCAAGCCACCTAGAAGGCCTCCAACTAGCTTAACGACTATCACAATTAATGGATAACCGGAACCAATAGCTTTACGTGCCCATACTGTAGTCTTTGAGTATATACTGTAGTCTTTGTACGTGCCTTCCAAAGCACGGAAACGCTCGATTTGAAATACCACTAGGTGGTCACCCATCCAGGTACCGACCACGACGGTGGTAGCTTAACTTGCCGATCGATTAAGAACTGCTTATCATGCTACACCACGAGCGCTTCTATTATTTCTAGTAACTTCATAAATTTACATTGCCATTCCTAAAAATACAGTTATTACTCAAAAATATGAACTTAAACATGCTAAAATATTTAAAAAAGACTTATCTGTAACGAATGAAGAAATAAGCAATCTGAACGGACGAGTGCACGAGCGTAATTTTACGTCAGCTGAACAAGAAAAAAAAGTCATTTCTCGGATGCAACCTTTATGATTTGGGTCAATTATTTCGATATAGGTACCTCTTCAAGTTAAATATAGCCGTATTCAAGAAGCTTTACAGAAACTTGGCATTTGAAAATTGGTAGTGACACTCCTCACATACATATTTATTTATGTGAATAAATAAAAAAAAAAAAAAATTGGTTCAATATTTTGCCAACTAAGCAGAGTTTTTAATATGGAAACTAGATAACGTTCTACTTTTAACATAAATTGAGATATACATATACACCCAGACTTGGAACAAATAGATTTTAACTTTTGCCCTCGTTGGGATTCCAATCATCTACATGTGACGTAGCAGTCAGATTAATCTAACCTCCCGTATCAAAAACGATAGACAGTTGTATTAACGAATCAAACATATACCCATCAATCTTTCCAGTTCTAGACAAGTATAGGTACATAACTTTTATGAATGGAATAAGAGCCGCCCGGGTGATATTTCCTACTTTTGCGGTCCATTTTTAACCGACTTCAAAAAAAGGAGGAGGTTCTCAATTCGGTGGTATGTTTTTTTTTTTTTTTTTTTTTTTATGTTTTTTACCTCATAACTCCGTCATTTATGAACCGATTTGGAAAATTCTTTTTTTGTCTGGAAGGGTACACTTCCCGTTTGGTCCCATTGTCATCAGATCAGGATTTGATTACTTCTAAGTGTACTTTGAAGTCGGTTTAAGTTTTTTGTAAAACAGTCCAATTATATTTCATATAATAAACCATGTCCTGACAATTCTAAAAATCTGACGCACCACTCTCAAGATGCTCTTACATACATGTAGCAATTTATATTTATTTATACAGGAAAATGGACTTTATTCGTTTCAAATGACCTCTAGTATAATTTCATTCGAGGAATAGGTAGAAGAAGGAGGATTGTCTTCTTATAAGTCTAGCTTGTCTATGACATCGATCGATACTAGTACCAACCATACCAGACCTTCAGCATAGAGAATGCATCATCCATATTAATGTGGGACCGTCGAGATACACATATATTATGCCAATGTTGTTATTTAATTGACAAGACGATTCAATATTCACAATATTTATGTTTTAAAAGGTGATACTACTCTTATTGACTGAGTAGAAACATGCTGATTAAAGTACCTACCTATAAGAATCCTAATTTAAATATCATTGCTACGAATAGTCTTTTTGGAGAGTTCCTACAATGATACATAAATATAGTTATAATAAAAACTATGTTCAAAAACTAAAACCCAACTACTGAAAAATCACGCTCTGAAAAGTATGAAAAAAGAAAATATTCTGATCTGAAATTGTTATGTACACACTAATCAATATCTATTAAATAAACAACTTACGCGTAATATATTTAAATGTATTTAATACATATTCATAATGATTTTCAGAGGATAGCCGTGGTCATATGCCACTTTGCCCTAAAGCTATGATCGCTTACTACTGTTAGAATGTATTGTTTTGTTAGGGTAGGTTAACAACAAAGATTTTCATAGGGCATCGTGGGTTAACAACTACTTTGGAGGAGTAACAACTACTTTTTATGGAGAGGATGCTACTCTTTAATAAAGCAGAAGAACTTAAATGTGTAATTGGTAAATGGCGTAAGTAATCCAACTATCTATTGCAAGTTAATTGCCACTGAAAATCACGCAAATCGATTCCAGCCCCTTATAAGTAAATCAATCAGTTCCAAAACAAATCGGGTATAAGTGCTTAGCCTTCCGTGGCAGCCGATGTTTGTCAACACACAACTTTTATTTAATTACGACACGCCGATGAGAAGAAGTGGTAGTATTTGAACGATCGCGACTCTCCCCCCACGACAGTATAGCGCGGACGCCATGGCGCTCCGACGCGCACTGACGGCGTCTCGAGCCAAATACAAAACCGTGTGCTAGTCATTCCAAATTTAAAATTTTAACTTTTTTTCTACAAGACTGAATTCGACAGCTATGGATACCACCTCTTCTGACTGACTTGTGACTGTGACTGTGACCAGTGACGAGTGTGTGACGAAATTGACAGTGACGTGACATGACTTGAAGATTGACATTGACTATGACTGTTCGAGGGCGGGAAATTCAGGTTGGTGTTCTTTTCCTAATATTAATTAATCGTAATATTAGGTATTCAATCCTTACGGAAAAACCAATTAACATAAACTTGAAAAAGCTATAGGTACCGTGCTGTCAAGTAAATATATACTTACGAGCTTTTTCTTTACTCGCATTTGCTGAACTTTATTCGCAGCTATAGAAACTGCACCTGAAAATTCAAAGTAACAGCTACGTTTTACGCTCCCTCTGCGTCATTATGTTTGTCATAGTGACGTTCATAATGATAGCAGTTGTTGAAATATTCCAATTAAAATCGGGGAAAATTTAAACATTAAACATTATTTTGCAAATATTATTTATTTTTCTTTTATTTAGCCCGTAACAGTTAGGGGCTATTTTTTTCGACGCTTGCACAGCTTCGACACTCAATGTGGATGTATCCTTAATCAAAGGGTTAGGGTTTTCAGGAAAATTACATAGGTAGTAGGTAGGTACTTCAATATTTCACAAGTAACTTAACCACAGATCACTTTAATTGTAGAGATGTTAACTGAAATAAATCACTTGTAATTAAAAGTTGATTGTCTACCAAGGAGGTCGCATAGAGATATTATAGTAAGAGAAGTATATCGACTTTCAATATTAACTCTCTAAAAATGAATTCCGAAAACTCGTGAACTGGAGCTACTTTGCTGAATGGTCTTAATTTCCCGAATTCTCAGCAGATCTCATGCATTTTATATAATTTAATTCATTAAAATATTCGGGCTCGATCTAGTGTAAATTAATTTGATTGAGTTGGTACTTATCTAATTTTGCTTGAGAAGCCTTTAAAGGTTCCTATATACCTATACCCTCGCGGTCACAGATAGACGGACGGACATGACGAAATTATAGGGAATCCTCGTTTGACTACGGAACCCTAAAAACACCGTTCTCTATCACATATCCTATCAAAAAACCATTGCTACTTATCGTAACCATAGTAGAAGCTTACTTCTACAGTGCTATAACTTGTGTAACCACAGGTAAGATAACGAGTCCGATGACTAATACTTACCTACTCTAAAAGCGATAGTGAATATGTCAGTCTTTTTGTTACATTTTTACGCAACCGAAACTATTTTATGTCAATCATCCTTAGGCCACGGTAATAAACCTCGGAATATTTTTACACACACAGAATTAGGGCACAGCAGAAATATTTAAAATCCCTATCGAAAAACTATATTAAATCAATTTCTCATAAAACTAGAAAAAACAAAGAATCATGGCGAGATTTGTACACAAAAATAAAGATTTTTAGAGTCTGACACTGATAGAATGACGTTTTAATTGATCCTTGATGCCTAAGGAATAACTTGAGGCATTTAAAATGTTGAACCGCGGAATGAAAATGCTAAATTCTATGCCATGCCGGCGAATCGCGACCAAAACCGTTGTTTTTGCGGGGTTTATAAAATATTTCAAGTATATTAACATGTTGCTGGTAATGTAATCTCAACATTGGACGTGATTCAAAACCCTCTAAAATGTATGTATGTAAATCAATGTATGGATCTCGCCATGATTCTTTAAATCAAACTATAGTGTGAACTATGCAAGACGTTTATAAACGTCAAATAAATTACACCACAAACTTTCAAAAACTATGTTTAGCACATAACGAAAGTTTATAAACCCATAACTTTCATAACAGAGTGCAAACAAATCAGAATTATCATACATATTATGTGATCGTACGTGCGACCTCGTGCCTCCGGGGAAAGCGACTATTCACTTTCCCCTGGGGTCAGATACACTGCGCCTGCGCCGCCCGCTAAAAGCTTTTAACACCTACGATGGATATAACCAATTTTATGATTAGCACATTATCAATTATTGTGGCTAATTCAGGAGCTAGGTAAATAGTTTGATAATAACATTATTTCTCAATGGAAAGTGTATTTGCATATCATAATAGCATTAAAAGTTGTATATGAAGACCTCCTGTCTATTAATTTGATGTTCTTAAAACGGCGTACTTTCATTTACCAGAAATGGACTTGTGTGCTACATTGACTTGTGTGTTGTTGTGGACATTACAGGGAAAGTGTCGTGCATGTTGCTTTCAAGTACCTTTATACTTTTTCCTCTTTTTTTATACTGGTAAAATAATTTCTGAGGTTACCTACCTCTTTTTTATTGCTAAACAATTTTCAACATTTTGCGAATAACTTTAAGGTGCTTTTCGATTTTTTGCGCAGTTTTAAAACGATGAATCTTAGTAGGTTAACACAGTACCTAATTATTTTTTCAGGTATGAATCAATCATATATGTCTCAAACATTGTAATCAAACTTACAAGCAAGTAATTAATATTGTTTCAACAACGAATACTAAACGTTGAATTTTATAAATGATTCTTATACATTAATTTAATTCAACAACGAAAATTGGAAACTTCATCGAAGAAGTTTCATTGACGTGGTATGTTTTAAAGTAGTTTTTGATATTTAAATAAATACAATTAGGCAATATTTATGCCTAATTTAGTTAAATATTATGCCATTATAAAGGAAAACACGATACTTTGTTCTTTAATAGAAATCTGATTACATAATCAGTTCCGTTAAAGTTCCGGATTATAAATAATCTTTAGTTTAAATTATTCGTTTTGACCATGAATCTATAAAAAAATCGTTTTGAATTCTCTCGTTGCTTACTGATAACACCTTTCACATATTCTAGCAACCTGCACAGTATCCTCAATAGAATCCATCCCCATAGCTTTTATACCATCTTATTTTCTTACAAAATTGAGCAAAACAATTTTTAGCGCACTTTTTGTTTTTTGTTTGTTAATTTTGTTGAAGTGTATCGCTTCTGAAATTCTTCACCAATAACAAAAGATCTGATTTACTGTGTATTGTATGTGAACTAAGAACTGTTAAAGTGACGCTATCAAGGAGACAAATCTGCTAAACACTACCATGACAACCCAAGACCACAAATAAGCTATTAAAGGGGTAGGGTAGGTGATCGGCTTGCAGATTGGAGGCGCGTCCTTTAACTATATGCTACATATAAGTATATTATAAACTCTGTGTATAGGTAACTAGCTGTTCAAGTGATTAATTAAGTATGTTGTTTAATTCTAGTGGCGGCAATGGAGAGTTGGAAGGGCGCACCGAGGATACACAGTTCCCGACAGCCAGCGCTCTCCGGCAGTCGCCTCTCATACAGCACTGTCCATCACGGGGGGCGCCGAAATGTCCACCAGCATCCAAGAGGTACATATTTATTAGAGTCAATAGAGAACGACGACGCAAGTTTTTTTTTATGATCGACGGTAACACCTTGATCATAAAAAAAAGAGTAGTAGTTTTAGAGTAGTAATACTGAGCAATCTAATTCCGCAACTAGTAAGTGCTTTCGAAAGAAAGAAAGAAAAAATAACTTTATCCATGGCATAACACAAAGAAATAGATACAAATATTAGAAGACAAAGGAGAACAAAAAATAATAATAATCATGAAAATAAAGAAAAAATGAATTTGCCACAAAACGGTCCCAGCTCAGCATAATGCTGGTTCTTAATAAACCAGCGCTGGTCTTCCGTTGGAACCGGATTTTGCACTGATTTATAACAGTAACTACCGACCAATCACTGCATCTAAATGTTTTGTGTCTCCTTGACTTAGCCAATTAGAGCGCAGTGTATCCTGGAATTAGCCAATCAGAACGCATTGTCGGTGGTGGGGAATTGGCGGAATATATTTCAAACAAAATGAACGTCATTGCACTTCTTTGGGTTATTAATTGTTTTGATCCCCTTGATATTGCAACGCTTATCCGTCAACTGCAGCTGTCGGAACACTGCTTGCTAACTTTCAACTTCAGCCATGTGCCGCTTAGAAAACACGGAGGTACTAAATACCAGAAGATACTTCAGTCTTATAGGATACCAACGAGCTACCATCTCCTTATTCATAAATTATTCTTCATTACAGATACCGCACTCATGACGGAACCTGCAACAACCAGCACCGACCAAGATGGGGCTCCACCATGACCCCTGTCCAACGTTTCCTTTCACCTTCATACTCTGACGGCTTGCAAACCCCTCGCAGATCAATCTTCGGCAGCAAGCTCCCTTCAGCTCGGGAGATCAGCTCTATGATCCACGAGAGCCAGAATGTAGAAAACCCTGGTATAACCCATCTGTTGATGCAGTGGGGACAATTTGTGGACCATGATGTTACGTCATCTTCACAGTCAAGAGGTTTCAATGGATCTGTGCCAAGGTGTTGTAAGGATGGAGGGAGGGATTTCGTTCCTAGAGAGTTTATGGTCAGTAAATCTTCCAGTTTCACGACGGCTTTAATCTAGCTGTCGCTATAATTTAAGTTTACGCAAGAAAGAATATAATAGTAAATACCTACCTAGCGGAAACCTTGACCAGCTAATAAGCAAATATCAAGGCTTCTCACCAGTTCTATCACTTAGATGTAGGTTAGAAAGGTCGTTATCTTTTCGTTGACACACTTGTTCATATTTGCTTGAAAGGGAAGAATGATGCGCCCTGGGTGGGTGCCAGTCCTATGAGGATTAGAATGTAAATGTGAATCTAAATTGTTTTGAAAAGAGTTATTGCCGGCTTTTCTCAGGAAATGCAATCTTCAGAACCGGTATTAGAGTCGGACTCAGAGGTCTATTTGAATAAATAATTTTGAATTTAACAACTCAGTTTAGGTCTGGGGCCGCTAAATCCATACGGAACAAGACCGTCGATGTGGAAAACTTTGGGAGTGGCTGATTCCGAACTGTTTGATCTGCAACCTCTTTATTCCACAGCACCCAGAATGTTTCCCCATCAGCGTGCCTGTAACGGACCCGTTCTATGGCCCCCGTGGCATCAAGTGCTTAGACTTCGTGAGATCGTCTCCAGCTCCTCGGGATGACTGCGCGTTAGGGTGGCGGGAGCAGCTGAACCAGGTGTCGGCTTATATCGATGGATCGCCGCTGTATGCCAGTTCAGCGAGGCAGTCAGACAAGCTGAGATTGTTTAGGAATGGTGGGTAATTAGTTTAGTTAAGTACTTATGTCACAAGAAGTCACTAAACTACTGCTAGTTTATAGATACAGCTTTGAGTGGCGATAGAAAGTCCAATGCTTTCGCAGAACAAATTAACATAAATAATGACTTTTTATTACTTGGGTAAAAGTAACTTAAGCATATATTTTCGTTTGTTTTAAACGGGCAATTTTATCTTCCAGGAATGCTTCAATACGGCAGAGTCCAGCAACGCAGACCGATCCTCCCCCCGGAGCGTCGCGACGAGCTCTGCCGCGGAGGAGCAGTATCCACCGACTGCTTCAAATCTGGAGACGCGAGGGTGAACGAGCATCCAGGGCTGGTGGCTGCGCATATAGTATGGCTGAGGCAGCATAATAGGTCAGCTAATTTTTACTTAGTCCGCCACTGATTGATCTTCAAGAGAATGATACAGAAAATATGTCTTATTTCCTAGAGAGATTTCGCCTTCTCTCACTGATATTTCGTTTGATATGCCTTGAAGATTTCAAAATTAAGAATTAGTTGTTTATTTTTCCGTAGAGGAAAACGTAGTGAGTAAACCATAGAACAGTGGTAGTATACTTTGAAGTACCTACTCGCTAGGCTGGCTACTACAATAAGATGAAAATCCGTCGCCATGAGCCGCTATTTCGACAGCTGCACTTGAGAGCCGGTATGTTATAGGTGTTGTTTAGTCGATGAGACTGTAGTGTCTGTAGTCAAAGAGAGACCTAATAGATAATTTAATAACCACAAATCCCTTTTGTATTTAATTTCCAGAATGGCACAAGAGCTGGCACATTTGAACCCGCACTGGAGTGACGAGAAGATCTATCAGGAGACGCGGAAGATAGTTGGAGCTATGATACAGCATATCACTTACAGGGAATTCCTACCCATAGTTCTAGGTAAGGTAGTTAGACATAATGATTTATAATTGGCCAAATGATATTAGTGCTTCTAAGTCTATTTAAAAGCGGCATTCATTTCATAATTTTTTCGTATACCCTTTATCAACACCACTTGATCTTTTGTATACTCAATTATAACTACGCAAAAAGAGATAGTTGCTTTAATCATTGCAGAAATAATCTGTCACTTTCCTATTCCATGTACAGGTACAGAAGTAATGCGCCTGTTTGAGTTGGAGCCCCTTAAGAAGGGTTACTACAAGAAGTACAACCCCAAGATCAACGCCAGTCCAGCGAGCTCGTTTGGTTCAGCCGCGTTTAGGTTCGGACACAGTTTGGTGCAGCCCTCCATGATGCGATATGACCGCTTCCATCGGCCGATTCATAATAGTAAGTTGTTTTACACTAACAGATTCATTACATTCCATTCCCCTTGGAAGGCACAGTGTGGGCAAACCATATATAATATTGCTAGCCAATAGCATAATCTCCGCGGACATCATTGCCACATGTATCAATGACAACTATTTGAAACTGTACCCCCATAATCGTTGGTAGATGTATTAAACACTTAGCCTTGATGATTAATTTGATTTGTTTAATTGAAAACAACACTAGAATCTTTGTGCCAAGGTTTAATAATCATCAAAATTCCAGATGTCTCCCTTCACGATGAGCTGACAAATCCATCTAACATCTGGAGCATGGGTGCAGTAGACCGTCTGCTCCTCGGTATGGTGAATCAACCAATCCAAAAACGCGACGAGTTCATAACGGAGGAACTAACCAATCATCTATTCCAAACGCCCCATTTCGATTTCGGAATGGACTTGGCAGCGATTAATATACAGAGGGGCAGAGACCATGGAGTGCCTCCGTATACCATGTGGAGAGAACCGTGTGGACTATCAGACATTCTGGAGTTTGAGGATCTTTTCAGAGTAATGCCAGCGAGGGCCGCAAGGAAGCTACAAGCTTTGTATAGGTAATTTTACGAGAAAAAACTCTAATCACTGATACATTTCAATGAATATCAGGAAACGATTATGAATAAATAATGTATTATTTTTAGACACGTCGATGACATAGACTTGTTCACCGGAGGAATGGCAGAAAGACCAGTTGTGGGAGGACTTGTTGGACCGACCTTCGCTTGCATAATAGCTCAACAGTTTTCGAACCTTCGGAAAGGGGATCGATTCTGGTAAATGTCACGACATTGAACTATTCCCTCTATAGTTTTTTTTTAAATAAAGAGTAACTAAAATTATTCTTTCAGGTACGAAAATGGAGGCTCTGAATCATCCTTCACTCCAGCACAGCTACAGCAAGTACGCAGAATATCGTTTGCTCAAGTCCTTTGCCATACGTTAGACACCATCGACAGCGTCCAACCTTTTGTCTTCTTATCCTCTGACAATCCTGACAATGATAGAATATCGTGCCAGAACGGACTTTTAAATAACTTTGACCTCTCCCCATGGGTAGAAATTGACTCCGAGTCAAATAATGACATTAGTAAGTCTGATGACGAGCCTATCACTCAAAAACCGAAACGAACTAAACCAACAACATCAAAACCTTCTACAACAACTAAAAAGAAAACCACTGTTAAAGTTAATCAAAGAAAACAAACAGGTAATTCAACGAAAACTCAGATTAATGTAGAACAAAAACTGATTAATAATACAGACACGACTTTAACCGACGACACAAACACGACATTAACTGTACAGAAAATAGACGACAAACTTGACTTTAGGAATAAGAGCAGACGTTACGAGGACACTTACAGACTTGACACGCGAAACAGACCTACAAAGAAATATAATGACTACAATTATGACTATGACGATGATGAGAACGTACAGAGCGTGCAATCTGTAGTCGTCAACAACGTACCGCATAAACGACCTATTAACCAAAGACCTGTAATAACTGTTACTGAAAACATTGACAAGTACACATACCTTATAAACTACGTACCAAGACCGACAGTATCTTGGCGACAGACCACACGAAAGACTCACGACAGAGACAGAGATAGAGACATTGTTAAAGTAACTTATCAATCATACGATGACACTTACAGACGACCTAACAAACCATACTACTATAACAGACGAGATGACTTAACTGACACTGAAAATTACAGACGTAACCGACCGAATAGTTACACGACAGTAAAAGACTTCCATTCTTCAGCTAGGTCCAACGACGATGAGCAAACGACAGCAAAAATCAAAGTGACTGAGAAACCTGATGCAAAAACTGACTCTCCGACGACAGAAAACTTGTATAAACTAGTGACTTTTGGATATGTTGGGACTTACAGAGGTAACGAAATGACTGACAAAGACAAAACGAATGATAAAAAATCTGAGGTTACAGAAAGACCTAAACATGATACCGACAAAATTACACACGAAGCTGACAAATCTAAACATGACTCTGACAAAACACATGACCATGACCCTGATACAACTAAACATGTCCCTGATTATACTAAGCGTGACGATGACAAAACGAAACATGACACAGGCGACATTAGATATGACACTGACAAAACCAAAAATGATACTATAAGCCAAGACTTCATGACTGATAATCTTAAATCTGACAAAATAGAAATTGAGGACAAAACAAATATGAAACTATCGACGTTTTTCCTGTATGAGACTGCGACAAAACCGTACAGTAACTTGAATAGACCGACTAGACGAAACGATGATGATGATTTACTAAGTAACAGTAATACTAGAACTAAATATTATTACATTAAAAACGTATTACATAAATACCCTGACAATGACGGACCGACGAAAACAAGACCTATTTTACTAAAAAACGATGACGATACTATTATGAGACATGTTAACAAAATCCTTGATAAAGATACAATGACAGAAAAATATAATTATCCTGGACAAGTAAATATAGAAGAAAGATCTTCAGCTGACAAAATGGTTTTACTGGATGATATTGAAACGAAAGCATCGACAACTCAAAAACTAAGGACTAAAATTAAAAAGCCAGCGAGTTCAGCTAAAACACCATCAGTAGCATTTCAAGTAATACCCAGTGAAAACAAGTAAGTTGAGGCATACTTAAAAACTTTAAGAACAAATTTCACTTTTAACATGTTATGAACAACGCATAAGTGTCCAAGCTTTTTGGGACCTTCAAATTCAAATTCAAACATTTATTGCATCACAGGTAGTTATAAACATGTGGCCTCAAAAGACCTTCAGAAGATTCACAATATCAAATTCTTTGGTGGGCTTACCAGAGAAGGATAAGATTCTAATTCATATTTTATTTTACAGTCCTTCCAGATGGGCGGTGTACGAAGAAGATGAAGGTCTTCTAAATGAGTTAACAAAGAGAATGCCAACAATGAAGGTAGACCCGCACGCTTTGAAAGAAATACCAAGGCCGATGAACTTAGGCGCAATGAGGAGACGACGTCCTGGTAGATTCTGATGGTCATAATGTTAGACGAAATCTAGGCAAAATGTATAGTTAATTCGCGGAACTAAGTCATATGTCGTTATAGGAAATGTTGAGAATCAAGAAGGTAAATTTTATAATCAATGATGAGAAATCTTAAAACAAAAATACACATTGTTGAAAAGCTGGTAGGTTTAAAATAAGCTTCAATTTATTGACAGCTTGGTGATACATATCTCTTACGTAATGAGATGACTAAAACTATGACAATCTATGAAGACAGACAACAGGAACAATGCTACCTAGGAACCAGGTCTTGATTAGTTTATAATCTTTTGACTGTTAACTGCAATAGATGATGACTGATGATGTTTACTGATAATACTGACATGACGACATGACAAAATTGAACAACATGACAAAATTGAACAACTTGACAAATGACGACTATGACATGACGACTTCAATTACGCTTTATGAGAAAGTGGTACGACTTGACAAGACTTTTACTTATGCTTGAAATATCACTATCAAGTAATACGATTTGAACAACAGATGGACGTAGTGAGGAATAAGCTGCTTAAAATCTGACATGTGACTTAACAAAGTTTACTCCAATACGTACTGAAACTGACTGAGCTTTCACGAATGATTTTGTGACCAATGAATAGTAAATTAATTCAATTAGGTATTTAAATATGAAATAAGACTTAACAGGACCAATCTATGACTGCCATAACTGACTTATTTGAAATAATATAATGTGAGGTGACATGGATGAAGTGACCAAAAACTAGAATTAAGTGAGACGACAATAATAAGACGAGAGAGACAAGACAAGGGGCATGTAAGTACCTAACGACTGAATAATGCGAAACATTAAAAACTTTGAAACTCCTCATTTGACAAATTGATAAGTATCTGGATAATATTTCACTTTAAAAGACTTGACAGTCTAGACTTGACAACTTTACAATACAAGACTCGACAACTGTAAAAGACTTGACAACTGTACAAGACTTGGCAACTGTAAAAATAAAAGACTTGACAACTTTATAAGACTTGACAATATCAAAGGACGTGACTAGTCTTGTCACTTCAACTTTAAAAGACTCGATAAATCAACAAGTTTTTGTGGAATATTGACAAATGTACTATTCCGACCACTTTCTTTTATGATTCTGACTAATATGCCGATTTATTTACAGTAGTAGTTTAAGATTAGCTGACTGAACATAGGACAATGTTGACGTTTAAAAACAAAACATTTCGTACACGTACTCTGTAAGAAAGAATATGAATTAACTGACAAATCGACATTGACGGTTGACAACGACAATTTCTGAAGTTATTTTGACTAACACGAATATTAGTTGATAAATGACAGACACAGACAATAAGAACATCGCCGTAACTGACAAATGACAACTTAAACTTTATCCGATTACTACAATTTATTTTCTAAGCTTAGGTACATTTGGTGATATAATACTTTATTTTGTCAACGAATCAATCCATAATTTGGCTTGATTGCACTTTCATGTTTCCTTTTTACACAAAATTGCCAAATAAGCTCCTTACGATTTAAAATGACACATTTGATTAGAGTATTTTTTTTCGATTTGATACACGTAACAAGGACGTTAAAAAAAATCGGAAATATTCTCGCTAACGAAAAACTGTGTGTATGAGAGTCGGCCACCTCTCACACACTCATTCATACATTAGTAGGCTATTCCGCGGGCAACGAGACTCTGTTGCCGTTTACCCGCGCTCGACTTATGTCTGAATGTGTGCGTGCCGGCTTGTACGTACAGCGTGACCGACTTGAGCACCAATTTTTTTTTGTTAGTGAGAATACGTCCGCCTTTTTTTTACGTCTACGTACAATACGTACATACTTGAATTGATATAGGTAGCAGATGTGGCTTTTTAAATGTCGAGTTTTTTAAAGATTAGGTATTCTTTTATAAAGGTGGTTAAAAACCCCCATAGCTGTCACAAATTATTCATCTACTATGAAGGAAACCACCGAGATAATTAAGTTTTTTTATTTTAATTAACATTCAAAATTATAATTAAATTATTTTGACATAATGTATTAGTGACTATATAATTGAAACAAAAAGATAACATGAATAATTTTAGTTTTTAAGTACATTTTTAAATAGAGATCCAGAATTTTGATAAATGAATAATCATCTGTAAAATAGACTTCTGGATCTGCATTTAAATGAAATTTAGTAAATAAGTAACTACCTACTTCAACTGGTTAATAATTTATTTCATGACTAAGTTGATGTGAATAAATTATTTAAAATACTAATTTGTTTCATTACATATAATGAACCCATAATACTAATGTCATGCCTTCTTTCTTTACTTTTCCATGCTTTTCTAAACATACAATATTAACCCCTATCACCTTAGTTAAGGTACAAAAAGACCACTTAGTAATCATCCCTTAAAACTTTTAAATATAATTTGGATAAAAAAAAATAGAAATAAAATCATCACTGTTTTGAGATTACTCACTATGACGTAAGAACATTAACCATACTTAACTGAAAGAAAATATTTTTTTAAATAAAAAAATCTATAACTTTCATACATATGGTTTGTTCTACATTTCATTTATTTACTGTTAATGTGTCCAACTGCTTAGCTGCTGACTAAAAAAAAAAGATTCTTAATTCAATTTCAATTAAAACAAAGTCAACAAAATTTTCTCTATACTCTTACTTGCCACAGATTAACAGTTCTGTCTTGGCAAATAATCAATAAGCAAACTGCACAGATACATTCAATAATATAATTGGTACTATAGATATATTTTAGGTACTGCATTATATATTACCTATATAATATTATGTACATAATTAATTTAATCTCTCTCAGGGTAATATTGAACAATGGTCTTGCTGAGCTCCTCAGCAAGCTCAGGAGTACTGGCACAGAGTACTCTTCTCGATAGCAAATCTAAAGGACCACCAGCAGGGTCAATACAGACCCCACCAGCTTCCCTCACCAATATATCTCCTGCTGCAATATCCCATGCATGGATTCCAAATTCAAAGTTAGCATCAGCACCACCCAATGCCACCATTGCCATGTTCAAGGCCGCTGAACCCAGCGACCGCATCCCATGGCCTTTGCTGACCACTCTCTGGAAATTCTCAAAGACAACTTTACATTTCTCTTCATCCCTACTCGTACCAGCTTCAAAAGCAATTAATGCCTTGGATAGCTCTTTGATTTGTGAGACATGGATATGTCTGTCGTTGAGGAATGCTCCTTGACCTTTTTTCGCAGTAAACAGCTGTTGGAGTAACGGGTTATATATAATGCCGGCGACGGATTCTTTCTTGATGACGAGGCCTAAGGAAATACAACTGTGGGGAAATCCATGGACGAAGTTGAGTGTGCCATCTACTGGGTCGATTATCCATGTTGGGGCGTCCGTTAACTCGCATCTCCCGCCGTCAGCAACCGTTTCTTCACCAATAAACTTATGAGTTGGAAACTTGCCTGATAGTCCCTCAATAAGAGTCTTCTCGACCTTCTTATCTATTTCAGTAACAAGATCTATGTCACAGGACTTATAAACAAAATCTTTACATCCATTTACGTACTCACTTATAAGGCTTCCGGCATTTTTCACGAGGTCTAACGCAAACTCAAAGTACTCATCGATAGAATCTGCCATTGTGAATAAATGAATGCTCGCGCTTGAATAAATGGTTTATGGGATAACTAAATCCTGTGTGAGTCTTGAGAAAATTCAATTTATTCAAGTTACTTACTGGAAAAGTTACAACGTTAATAAAATCATTAATTATTAACGAGATGATCAATAAAATTTTCTTAACTATTGGTTGTTTTGTTTCTATTTTAATTGTTTCCTGTCAAAGTGACTGCCCGTTAGGCATGGAAATTATTGCTACTTTAAAGGAATTCTCATTTGATGATATTATTATTTTTTATAGCATGATTTCACTTGCGATATATGATTTGCAATGATTTGTAACCTACGTCATCGATGCTGATCGACGGTATTTTTCACAAAATCATGTGCGAGTATCGCACGCAAGTGTCAAATTATCACTGATGCAAATTATATATACTTTGTGTAGCAAAAAATTATTTTTCTATCCTGCTACATAACATGCTAAAGAAGTTAACACTTTATGTCACTTGATTTTAAGGTTTATTTTTGAATACTCTTAAAAGCTAATCAATGATAAAGTTTTTTTTTTTTTTTAAATTTGTTCATGACCATGGATACAAAGTCCTTCAGTCGCATACATTTTATTTATATTCTTAATATTCTTTATAACATGTAACAGGCTATGTCATGGACGGTAACAGATGTGACATATGAAAACAGAATCATATTCTTTATCACCTGCTACTTGTGATTTATGCCATGCCTACTGCCCGTTAAGATACGCACAGCACCTAAAATAGTACGAAACGTACGCAGTGAATAAAAAAATATTCAAGTAATTTCTCAAATAAAGTAAGTTTATTTATTACATTTTTAAGTGCCGTTTGCACACAGAAACCGAAGGAACCACGAAAGAACTAAACCAAATCAGCGAAACCAGAACCACAAACAGTAACACATAATGAATTGAATTGATAGAATGAAACTTGGAATAAAAAAGAAACACACCGGGGTCGCTAGTGCTAGTGCATATGCTGAAACTGGCTTAACAGAAATTAAAATAATTTAACTTTTTTATTTTGATTTCGAAATTTTTTGTTTTTTGGCTTGACAATAAAATAGTAGGCAAATTGGCGTGAGAGTACCTGAGAACGCTACATAACAAAATAGTACGCAATACGTACTATTGCGTACCCTAATGGCAATAACTTGACTTGATTGACTGTCAGTCACTGACAGTCAATCTCAAATGTTACCAGTTCGTTACTTTTTTTTAAATTTATTCCTGACCATGGATACAAAGTCCTTCAGTCGCATACATTTTATTTATATAATAATATCACTGTCATTAAAGTCCGCACAATAACTTTCACATAGTCCACATTATCAATCACCGTCCAGTCATGTTTTTAGTAAAATGGTGGTAATTGTACAAACATTTTTCACGGGCTTTTTGAGACAACTTGTAAAGTACTTTGGTGGTATTTTCTCTAATAAAGATCAATATAAGTGCACCAGTAAAGTGAAATGAAATCTGTGAATGAAATGAATTATGTGTATGGTAACTTAAAGTTGTCCTAAAAATCCACCACCATTTTCCTAAAACATGACTTTAAACGGTGACTGGCAGTCCTAACCTAAATAATACTTGTTGGATATAATTTAGATATAGGTACCTATAGTACCTATACAATAAGTTAATCGAGCTATTCTAGCACCATATAATGCGTACCATTTAATGAGTAGTTTCATGGTTATTGAAGTTATTGAAGTTGTCTCTGTAACGTGACACCATTTTGGGATATTGATGTAATAAACCAATTTTTTGTTTGTACGAGTGTCCCTAATCGATGATGTAGGTAACTATATAGGTTTTATCGTGCGCCGCCATTTGCAAATAAAACAAAATGGTGGTCGAAAAGTATACCAAAATCTTCTAATACCTTTTGTCACCAAATATCTAATTTTGTCGTTTCTGGTAGGCCCTGCCAGAAGAGGATCGTCCAAGCAGGGTCACCCTCTTATGTAGATCTCAAGAACTAAAGCACCTAGCAAAATTTTTCAAGATTTCTCCATTACAGGATTTAAAGGTAAGCCAACGAGATGAGATCAAGAAAGTTAACAAACTTTCAATTTTTATAAGAAATTATGAAATTATAGTGACAGCTGCTTTACCGATTATTGGATGCGAGAGATAATGATCGCTCGCTATCGTAATGTAACTCAGCTGAGGTCGGTTGTTTACATATTTTATCTCCTCTCATTGGCTTCACTTTAGAATATATTTTTATAGGTGTATAAATAAAACAAATGATATTAAAAATCATGAAAAATTGTGTAATTGGCATTCCAACTGATAACTTGTTACAACCTATGGCCAATTTTACAATTATCAATATTGTTAATAATTAAATATAATATTTAAAATATGTTTACGCTTCAATTGTTTACTTACATTTAAATTTTATATTATCATTCAGAGAAAAAAACTATATAAATCATAAAAAAGAGGAGGTCACGTAGACTTGGGTAAAATAGTTATAAAAATGCAAGATACAATGTTTTTCTTTTCAGTGACCGTTTGGCCTTGAATAAGAATCGATAACGTTTCGTTTTACGTATTAAGTCCGTTATGTTATAAAAAAGAAACCTAAGGCCACATTTAATTACTACAAGTCTTACCTAAGTCTATAATAAAGCAAGCCGTGTTCCATCGCGTACCATCTGTCTGGCAGCACACAATAATACCATACTTTCGTGTGTAAATTTACATTTAACCACCGCACGGGTGTATTTACATTTTAGATGTTAAAATATAAGTGTATACATAATTGGGAGTGGGGGAAACATTATAAATGAACGGTTAAAACACTTATCAAGGATATGGCGGCGTGTTATACAGGTCTTATAGCAACTGGTGACATATTCTATTTCTAAACACTCTTATATAACCTTCCGCAAGGATATACTGCAAAAATCAACGTACATATTTCAGTTGAGTATACTAATATTTGACTCAATAAAATCAGTTTTAAAGAATACATCCTATGCAAAACGAGTAGAAATTTCAGCGTTAAAACATTTGATAGAGCTACGTTTCAAGTTATGTGATCTCCACACGCCGCCGCACCCCTTCACACCAAAAGCTTACATGTCCTTACTTATCAACTATCATTAAAATTTGTATGGCAACTAAGCGCTCAGTGACTCACACTGACTTTATTTACATTTTATATAGAGGGCGTCATCATAGCATGCTCATATAATTGTGCATTATGGAAAATATAAACAATACAAAATGTTGCCAGATTTTTTATGCAATTAATACTTTTTTTCAATTACATTTGAGCATGCTTAGTGATCTCCAGCGAATCAGCGAACAGTATATCGTGTATAGGGTATTTGTAGGTAGGTATATTGTCGCAACAGTCTTAAACATCAGTCGCGTTTTCTAAATGCAAAATTCGAATTAAAATGTTTCTACTGAATTAGCGTACTTTTTGCCACAATTTTATAATACTTTTCATTAAAATTTCATTACAATATCACCCAATGAGTAATTTAACATTTTACCCTGTCGACTATGTCTGTGGATAAAATTGAAAACTCTCGATTGTAAGGAATGTATAGTTATTAATACTGGAGTGGGAAAATGTTACGATTTTATTGTTGAAAAAATGTTGTAAAGAGATTCGCCGACTGTTTAAATGCAATTAATATTTTTGTTTTATACATAAATATGTAAAAATTGAGCACCGCGATTATTAAAAAATGTTACAGAAATATGAACTTGTACATGCAAAACTACAGTCTCAAATTACAATAATTGCTTTTGTGGCATGTTGCCATAAAACTATACACAATTTTGTTCAATGTAGCGACATACCCATCGCAGAGCAGACATAATGTTTGCTACATTTCTGTTTTACTTTAATTAGAGTTTAGTAAATGCATATAGCTTTTCATATTTCTACAAACAAAAAAGTGTACTCGAAAATTTTCACGTTTATAATACAATACACCGAAATAACAAGGGATATAGATACAAAAGCGGCTGCGTTCGCTACACTAGTGTTTATATTGTTCCGTACATAATCTCGCTCTACACTTCGACGTTATGAAAACGTAGACAACAAGTCCGTACGATTTTCAATAGTTCCATACAAACCTAGATTTTCTTTGACACAAACTAAGATTTTAAGACATTTTCGTCCCTATATTTTCATGAGAAAATACTACGTTTGTAAGAACGGTAACTTTAGAACTCCGCGCACGTTTAAGCGATCGATAATTATATTTAAGTACTCAAAAGATGTCTAGTCCCAACACAAACAAACAAAATAAAAATTAAAAAAATAATCAATACTAATCATGCCTACTTGTTGTCAAAATTTTAATATGATAAATAATTCGACTAGATTAATAAATAATTCAAATGGTGTAAAAACAAAAAAAAACTGTATTCAAAAAACCGACTGCGTGTCCTAATTTTAAACAAAAAGACTAGAAAATCAAAACCGATAAGCCTACATGATTTGCGAATGATTTTCCAATGAGAGAACAACATTACCCTTACGACCCATTCCATGTTTGAACTATCGATCGCTCAATCGTTGTGCGGCGCGTTCGTACGGAGGGTGTCGAGGGTGTCGGTGTCGTTATTCGACGCTGTTGGTGGTGTCGTTGATGTCGTCGAGGGACTCGTCGCCGGAGCCGCCCGCGCCCGCCGCCAGCGACGACCGCTTCAGCCGCGACGACGATGACGCGCCCGACAGACCGATAGCGCCGCCGCCTTGCCTTCTGAAATACGTACATACATTACATAACGAACATTTAACTATGTCTTGGGGTGAGAATGATGACTTAGAATATTAATCACAGATTAGTTGTTTTAGTTGTGAATTGAAAAGAGAAACGATAGATTTTTAATTGCCCAAATGAAACTATATCCCATTGCTTATTTCCCTAAATGTCCGTAAATCCATAGCAAGTGATCATCCCCTAAACAAACTTAATTTAGTAAAAAAAATAACGAAATAACGGTATTTTAATGATGTGAACATAAATCCATATGGTAAATGGTATGACATTACTGTATCACACTTTCCAAAGCTTTTAGGAAAGTATTCTACACCCTGTGAATGGGAACTATAATAACATTCTTAAATCCAAGATGGCCGCTGTAAATGCTAATTATACAAGAAAAAGACAACACAACGTCACAAGTTAAATCCAAACGACGTCACGATACCATAACTTCAAGTTCGCAGGCAATCATTCAATCCCATTCAATGAATTATTTGTGAACGATAGAACGGTTACAATGATAATGAAGCAGGCGCACACAATGATTGAGACCGATGGCGTAAGCGTCGCTGGTCAATCCCACTATTATCTTTTAGACAAAGTGCACTTTAAATTGTACATCTGAAAGTTCACTGTTGAATTACAGGTGAACCACAAATATATGGCGTGATAATACTCGAAAACATAACATGAATAATAAACCTTATACATAACTTAAATAAGGTGTAAGATTGATTATAAACAGGTCGAACATAGGAAGACATAAAGGTGACATTTTGTCTTTCTATACGCTTTATATATTTTCCTAGGTAAAGTAATAATAGTCTTTATGTTATATAAATATAGTTGACGCGAGTGGTAAGTCTCACTTTTGAACTCTATTTGGATAGGATAAAGTCGATTATTAAATAAAAGTGGAAAAAGGATTAAGCATCTAACGCGTAACTCGCAACTCCTGCGAAATCGTAAGCCATATAATAGTGGTGTGGTATTATTGAAACATTTCGCCACCAAAAAGTATTGTGATTTTTCCATGTCATGTGCAATCAAAAATGCACTTTATCTATTATTAAATAGGCCAGCATATACTAATAATCGCAAGTGGCACCGTCACACCCAATGCGGTTACCTCACGCTTGCTCCTCCCCGCTCCCCTCTTCACTCCTGCTCTAATCACTATCCTCCACGTCGTTCTCTATCGACGTCGGCCTATTGGATACAATTGGGTTGTTAATCGTAAACTCGTTGTGTGAAAAACAATGTATTGAGACACATACAATACAATATGTATGAAAGAAGACAATACACATATGTATATATGGGTTAGTTGGGTAACTATTGCCTTATTGTCGACACAATACATAATGATAGGTGCCTGCTAAATGTCTTCAAACCCAAAAGTAGTGTGAAGAAAGTTTGGTAACAGAGGCGCTAACGAGCAGCGAAACAACATTGTGTACTTTGCTGGTCCCCACACACTGCCAGCCCAGCGCTTCATCATAGAGCTCTGCTACATTTGTATAATGTTTATTCTTGTTGACTTGTCGCTTGAACCTCGGCCGTTAGATGTGTGATGTGATGTGATGGGTGTAGTGTTGTGTGTGTATAGTGTAGTGATGTGTAGTGTAATGTAGTGTATAGAGTAGCATGGGCGTTGCCAGGGGGGGGGGGGGAAAGGTGCAGCTGCCCTCCCCCCATAGAGAAATTCCTTAGTCCACTCACTTGACTTGCTTGACCTTTGTACCGTTCATTCTTATTACAATCACCGTAAGTAAGACTCACAAGTAAGACTACAAGCAAGTGTAAAGCTGCATTTTTTCTGACAGTACCTACAGTACACTACAGTCACACTTTTCCCATCCTCCATATATGAACTTGCCTCCCCCCTGGGCCATGGGCTGGTGAAACCCTTGTATGTAGTGTAGTGTATGTATAGTGTAGTGCAGTGTATGTATAGTGTAGTGATGTGATGTGATGTGTAGTGTAGTATAGTGTATGTATAGTGTAGTGCAGTGTATGTATAGTGTAGTGATGTGATGTGATGTGTAGTGTAGTATAGTGTATGTATAGTGTAGTGCAGTGTATGTATAGTGTAGTGATGTGATGTGATGTGTAGTGTAGTATAGTGTAGTGTATAGTGTAGTGTATAGTGTAGTGAAGTAAAGTGTCGTGTATAGTGTAGTGTATGTATAGTGTAGCGATGTGTAGTGCATGTATAGTGTAGCGATGTGTAGTGTATGTAGGGTAGTGTGGTGTAGTGTAGTGTAGTGATGTATACCTGAGCTTGTTCCTGAGGTTGTTGCACTCCCTGGTGAGCGTCTCGTGCGTCTCGAGCATGTCCTCGAGCTCGCGCTGCGCCTTGCGCTTGCCGACCTTCTCGCGCTGCACCTCCTCCTCGCACTCGTCCAGCTGCCGCTTCAGGGTCTTCACGCGGACGTTCATCTACACACACAACACGTCATGTCATCACTGTAATTTATATGTATGGCCTGGCACATCTGTCGAAACACCGCTAAGTGCTTGGCTACAGATTTTCACGTTGAAGTTACCAGCTAGTCTGGCGATTACTTCAAAATGTGTGTGTGATTTTCACACAATGCTTTTTTTATTTGGTAAGCGGTTACCGTAGCCATATCGACAGTTGCAACACACGAGGCATTTACGCGTTACAGACACTTCCCCCTCCCCAATGAGCTCCGGCGACCTTGCGCTTTGATTGGCCAAGCAAGTCAAGGACACATGCACTCTGATTGGCCAAGTCAAGGACATATGCACTCGGAGTCATTACTGTTCAATATCAGTGCAAAATCACTGACTAGTTGCGGAATTGGATGTTTCCTCGATGCCTTTATATCCTGCAATAAAACTAAAGATGCGCACTGGTAAAGCTGCCTGAACAGCGAGGTTACCTTCTCGATCTGGTCCTTGTACTGGTCGGCGTGCCTGCGCTCCTCGTCGAGCTGCAGCGCGAGCTCCTTCATCTTCTTGTCGAGCTTGCGCGCGCCCTTCTGCTGCACCAGCCGCTCGCGCGACTCCACCTCGATCTGCTCCTCCAGGTTCGCCACCTTCAGCTCCAGCGACGTTATCACGCTCTACAACATACATAACACGTTTTAGACAGGCATCAATATCGAAGCTTCTGTAGTGACCGAAGATGCTGTGAAGAACCGGCAAGAATCTTAGCCAGATCACATTCAAAATTCAACTACCTTAACTACTAATAAAATACCTTCGCAGGCACTTATGAAAAGTCTAATACCGGTTCGTAAGGTTGCATTTGCTGAGAAGAGCCGGCAATAAACTCAGCAATTACTCTTTTCAAAACAAGCTTAGATTCATTACATAATATTTACATTCTAATCGCACTGAAAACCATTGCTTGCCCATTTATTCTATATCTTTTAGGACAGCCTGTATATTTTATTTACAACAAATATGTACAAAATACTCTATATTATTATTATACAATCTATATTTACAAAATATAATCTATATATAGAAAATTTCCTCAAGCCTGCCGCTGCTTCCGTTTTTTCAACCAAACTTAGCATAACTTGTATCAGAATATACCTATGTCCTAAAAAGCAGTGTCAATCAGAAAGCCAGAGGTATAGCACCTTTAGAGGTATCCATTTCATCCCCATTCGATCATTCATATTGATGCCAGAAGTTGATTAAAAAACACGAAAATTTTTCTAACTAAATAATTTCCTGAATATACATGGGGGTGATACGGGTAGCTCTTAGAGTTCACTACCTCTGGACTCCCGATTGACACTACTTCTTGACACCCTGTATTTTGGAGTGTGATTATAAACAAACTCAACAGTAAGAAATACCCTAATAATCATGTGAGAAGCTACTTCTCATCACTATTATCTAGAAACAGTCTTCTGTGTTTATCTCCGTACAGACACATACAAGAAGAAGTTGGTTACTTATCCTAGCCCAAGATTTCAGAAGAACTAGCAAGACCCAATAAATATGAATACCTTAGTCTTGGTGCGTGCGGCAGTCTCCAGCTCTCCAAGCTTGGCCTTCAGCTCCTTGTTCTGCCTCTCAAGCACCAGCTTGCCGCTCTCAAGCTTCTGTGTGGCCGACTTCTCCGTGCCAAGCTCCATCGTCACTTGGTCGATTTGGTTCTGGAAAACACAATTATTGTCATAAACCAGCATCAAAATATTAACTCAAACTCAAAGAATGACTATCAATTTGTTTTAAATCTATCTTTCTCTCGATCTCTATCTCTCTCACATGAATCTTCCAATTTAAGAAATTAATCTCTGATAAGGTATTACCAATACGTGGGACCGACCAAGTTAAAAACAAATTGTCTTCCAAACTTCATAAGGTCGTAAGGTATGCGACCTTTCCAGGATAGAAACAGCTAAACACTATCCTCAAACATGAAGTAGGAAGATAGGAAGAGAGAGGGAGATAGATATTGGAAAAGAGAGAGAGGGTACAGAGAGGAGAGAGAGAGCAGACAAAATTGAAATTCTTACCTGTGCCTTCCTGAGCCTATCGTTGAGTATTTCGTTGTTGGACTGTTCCTCGTCGAGGTCCTCTTCAAGCGCGGCTATCCTCGCCTCCAGGCGTTTCTTCTCGTCGATCAGAAGGGTGCTCTGTTCAATTATATTATTATTAGTATTAATTCATTGTACAGTTATTATCGGTAAGATAGAGGCAAACTTATAAATAGCCCTTTAAGGTGCAGATTTGATTGCAGCACAGGCAATCTCTTTAGAAAGCTTCTAAATAAATACAAAAAAGTGATCCAACTGTATTATTTCTATTACTAACAAGGTAAGTTGCAGATCTTATGTAATTTTAATTTATTTTTAATTCAAACATAATATTCATTTGTTCCGAAATTAGTTTGCACTAGTTCGCCACATTATGTACAGATCCCGGCAAAATTCTTGAAACAAAATGGGGTAGTGGGAGAATGTTTTGCGCTCACGCAAGGGTCCACTGATGAACCAATCGTGCGCCAGCTCCGAGCGACTCGCGCTATTATTTGTTATTTTTATACTACTTAGGTAGCAAACAAGCATACGGTTCGCCTGATGGTAAGCGGTTACCGTAGCCTATGGACGCTTGCAACACCATTTTGTGGCAAGAAGTTTGGCGGTTAGTGTATGTGATGTTATCGTGTACCTTAGAGGAGGTATTGTTGAGTTCGTCGAGCAGATCGTCCCGCTCAGCCTCGGCTTGTCTCCGGGCGCGGTCGGCAGCCGCCAGCTCTTCAGCGTGCTGCATGGCTTCCGCTTCCAACGCCTGCAAACATATTATGCGTCAAATTAACCTAAAAAAAAACCATTGCGGAGCCAAAAAAGGCCCTGGGTCTTGTTTTTTTTAAATATTATGATTTACGGACCGTTATTGATTAAAGTTATGATTTGTATCTTTACAAATAAAGAAGCAAAGAACTCATAGCTTTGCATAGTAGACCCTCCCATATGGAAGTATCGATCTATTTATATTCTCAGTTTGGTACCATACAATAGCTCGCCTTTTTTATTATCTTGGGTAAATCCTCATAGGACTAAAACCACCACCTGCGCTACAGAGGGGGGCGGATCCTCTTGCACCTGCACCCGAAGTTATGCTATGTTTGCCTCAGACGGATCCTGTATCAAAATTCGTTCGCCTGTTGGACAGCGGCGAAGTCCATACAGGGTAAAGATTTATATGAATTTAGAACCCCGTATATTTGAGACAGCGGTAGCTACGCCTCTGGTGCCATACTAAAAGTTGTTGACATTGATGAGTTCTTGCACCTCAAGCAGTGGTAGGTGTATTACAAGTATAAAGAATGAAAAAATTCGTTTATTTTGAGA
Organism: Achlya flavicornis; assembly: GCA_947623365.1. Taxonomy (NCBI): domain Eukaryota; kingdom Metazoa; phylum Arthropoda; class Insecta; order Lepidoptera; family Drepanidae; genus Achlya; species Achlya flavicornis. Next base: position 14,236,943 of record OX392479.1, read on the forward strand.
ATACACACAACACCACATATTACATATAAAATAAAACAGAGTAGTGTTGTGTGACATAAAAATTGGTCAGCGACTCAGTATTACACTGCTATTCCGAAACCGGGTAGCAGCACTTATTTTCTGTCGCTGCCATTAGTGACATCACGCACAACCGGACAATACAGGAAGAAAAGAATTTGTACATACCTAATATAAAGATCAACACAATAACAATATTTGCTTATTTTAAACTGAGTAAAATTTATACTAATTTGTAGTCTGTGCCAATTCAATACGGTACGCTAACATCTAATAACAAAACAAAAAAATATTTGTACCCACAACTATCGTAGTATACGTAACTATATGGCTACATTCCGAATTAAATAATATCGCTCACAGTGCTCACAGCAATAATTTGCGTATCGAGTTAGATATCACGATATTGACAGCTGAGAACGGTCAACAATTCGGAACGCCCGTTATCGCGTTCACAGTATTCAAAACAGAACATTTTCGAATTTAATTAAAATCTGATTTAACAATGCACTAGGACTCCTAATATCTTTTTTAATTTGACTCGCAAAAAGGAATATTCGCGTTCTTTATTATTTTCCTCTCATAAAATGATAAAAAGTATCTTTGCCAAATAGAAAACCAAGAATCTTATTAGACTTTCTGCCGAAAACACAATAATTAACCGTCACTTTTGACAGCGCTCAGGTGATATCAGTTAGGGCACGGTCGGTGTGAGCGCAATATGGCGGATATCATGACGTCATCTATGACGTTTCACGGGACATCGTAATCTGTCATTATTCAATTCGGTATGGTTTTAAGCACGCTTAAATCGATTACAGCGATTATATCACTAATTCGGAATGCAGCCTAAGTATCGGTGTATTGTATACCTTGACGCGCCTCTCGGCGTCCCGGGCGGCCTGCGCGGCCTCCTCGCGGCCGGCGCGCGCCTCGTCGGCCTCGCGAGCGCCTTCCTTCACCTGCAGCTGGAGCTTCTTCACCTGCTTCGTTGCGTCCTCCTTCACCTGCAACACAACACAACGTTATACCTCAAGCGACACCTATCATCTATACTATACTAGCCGCCCGGCGCGACTTCGTTCGCGTGGTGCTACCCTACCCTACCCTACCCTGACAGCAGAATCCCCATTAACAAAATATTCCGCCATTTATTGAATTCATTTGTTACAAAAAATGTGATAAATGAAGAACCGCTCGACCGATTTTATGCAAAATTCACATAAACCATCTACTAAACAGTCCGAACAAAGCCTAAGCATTTGGTTTGGATAGGTGAGCCCGTTCTTGAGTTATAAAATTACAACGAAAAGTGGCATTGATTTTTATATATATAGATATAATAATATAATAAAGCGCAAGAGTTTTTTTGTTTGTTTGTTTAAACGGGATAATCTCTGAAACTATCAGTCGGATTCGAAAAATTCTTTCACTAATAGGAAGCTACATTATGCCCGAGTATTATAGTTAGAAATTGCAGGGGACAGCAAGTTCATAAAGGTATCAAAGTCAATGTCAAAGTCAAAGCCATTTATTCAATTTAGGCCCCAGAAGGGCACTTATGAAGGTCACAAATACAGAAGTTATTTTTTTTTTTATACAACTTTTATACAACCGGTGGTAACTTTGGTGGTAGTTTACCGAATGGTAAACTACCACCAAAGTTACCACCGGTTCGGAACTCAGCCTTCAACTCAGAAGAATTCGGCAAGAAACATAGCAAGGTTACATATTTTATGTATTTTTTTGGACAATCTGACTATGTTTGGCTTTTTTCCAAATAATTAACAATGAAAAAGATAACATATACCGAAGCATATATATCCTTAGACATTCCTCATACACGACTCCCAAACTAAGCAGAACTTGTTCTAGTACGGAAACCAGACAACTGATATACTACTTACCAAGTTATCCATATAAATTAAAATGTGTTAAACGAAAACATACCTTATTAGCGAGGTGTAAGGCTTGTTCGGCATCCTTGAGGTCTGCCTCTAGTTTCTTGCGGCTGGCGAGTGCGGCGGTGCGCTGTTTGCGTTCCTCCTCCAACTCCGCTTCCAAGTCGCGGAGCTGTTTTACAATGCCGCGCCGTTTCTCCTCGCCTTGTTCTTCTTTAGCCTGTTTAAATATATTATTATGTATCGGTGATGTGGTTTAAGATTTCATATTATTATGGATAATCTATACTAATATAATAAAGCGAAAGATTTTTTTTTGTTTGTTTGTTTAAACGGGCTAATCACTGGAACTACCAATCGGATTCGAAAAATTCTTTCACTAATAGGAAGCTACATTATCCTCAAGTATTATAGGCTACTTTTTATCACGGGAACGCGGGTGAAACCGCGCGAGACAGCTAGTTTAGATATAATAAAGAAATGTAGTTATTGAATAAAATTGCAATATTTGTGCGCTTTATAGAATGATATTTCACAATGTATGAGTGACAAAGACCCTATTATTATTAACTGAATCTAAAATCATTAAAGTATGTATGAAAGACAATTGTCAAGTAAACAAAACTGTTTTACAAAAAACTTAAATCGACTTCAAATTACACTAAAAAGTAATAAGATCCTGACCTGATGACAATGGGAGCAAACGCGAAGGTATCGGTTAATAAATGACGGAGTTCTGAGGTAACATAAAAAAAAACATACAACCGAACCGAGAACCTCCTCCTTTTTTGAAGTCGGTAAAAAATGCAAAATATACCTACATGCGGCAAAATTAGTATTTATGGTAAATTATTTGTATTTTATTTACCCAAGATTTCAACTCCAATAGAAAAAATATTCTCACTTATTGAGGAAGGTTATATACAAAGGTAACAGCGGGGCACAGCTAGAGCAAAATTAAAATGGTCGTAAATGCTCTTACCTGCAAGTCCCTTTCGAACTGCGCCCTCATAGCCTGCATATTGACCTCGAGCCGCAACTTAGCATCCTCAGTCAACTGTAGATCGTCCTCGATCTCCTCGTTCTGCGCCTTGAGCTCCGCCAGCTGCGACTCAAGAGCGCGCTTCGCCTTCTCAAGCTCGTGCACGTTCTTGTCGGCCGTGCCTTGCGTGTTGGCTAGCTCGTCGAGCTCAGATTGTAGGAGACGCTTTGTGCGTTCTAATTCTTCGATCTATGGAAATATAGACATTTAGCTTGAATGTGAAAGCAAACAAACAAATTGTTTTTTTTTTACTATTTACGCCTGTCGAAATTCAAGTGTTTCAATTTGAGGATGGTACCCAGCGAGGCATTACGAAGTATACACAAAAACGGGGGCTATGTAATAATCTACAAAGAATCATGGCGAGATCCATACATTATATTTGTACAAAAAAATAAACCATTTTAGAGGGTTTTCAATCACATCCAATGTTGAGATTACATTACCAGCAACATGTTAATAATTATAAAGTCAATCTAAAGTCTCTAAAAAAATATATTTTTTTGTACAAATCTCGCCATGATTCTTTCGGATATAAAACTAAAAACCGTATAATCTATTGCGTAGTCGACCTGAAAAACTGGCCTTCAATTATATAATAGTACATTATGATACATGTGTGCAAATTTAATAATCAACACTCCAGGCGGTAATAAGCGCGTGAGCCGCAGGCGAACGCGATAAGGGAGCCGAGAGTGTAATAAATAAATCAATGCACACGAGTGTCATACGACATTTCTCAACACACTCGCGAGGAAAAAAACAAACTTCAATTTTGCAATAATTGTCACTTTACGAGCGAGTGTGTTGAAAAGTATAGTACAGTTAAACACATAATTGTATGTTACCTTTTCTGCGGCGTCGTCGAGTTCCCTGGTGAGCGAGAGCACCTTGGTCTCCTTGTCGCGCGCGTCGCGCTCGGCCGCGTCGCGCTCGCCCGCGAACCGCTCCGCCACCGCGCGCTCCTCCGACACCACCTGCACCAAACTCATGCACATTACACACCCGCACCCGCACCGTCACTTCGCAGTTAGCGTGTCTAACAGCTCCGGTACCATTCATGGTAGTGAGTGATCACGGTGCAAATGAGTACAGTAGTACCCAACTGTACCCCTAGACAAAGTACTTTTCGTTGCGTTTGCGCGAATAAAAACGCTACAAAAGCGTAACTAAATGTCAATCTCATACATTTTGTAGAGTTTCTATTCGCGCATACGCAACGAAAAGTACTTTGTCTAGGGGTACTGATATGGCTTACCGATGTACCTGCGCAGAAGAAACATTTTCAAAACGCGGGTAATGCTATTGGTCGACTTGCGAGTTAGACGGAACTAACAGCTGCACTGTATTATGAACCTCATAGTAGTGATCTAAGGTTGATTGTAAGTTTTCAGCATTCTTTCGTTAATCTTCGGGCCATACTTTCTTTTCTGTACGAACGAAGATTCACGACGCGCCTTATCAGTTGGGTACTACAGTGGAGTACCCAACTATAGACTGTGGAGGGTGGATGCTCTGGCGAAGTTGAAGCCAAGAATAGTGCCACACTTTTATGCCTAAGGGTGGATATGTGGGACGATGATAGCTCAGTAGTAGTGACGTCAAATACCGATACGAACTTCCCGGGTTCGAATCCTACAATGAGCTTGAGCTTTCGGTGAAGGAAAACATCGTGAGGAAACCATAGCACGGTGGTAGGGTACTTTGTTGTACCCATCTGGCTGGCTATCGGTGTGTTGAGACAGCTGCACTTGAGAGCCAGTTCCTTCTAGGCTTTGTGTGCTTACCAACTTCGGCCACATCACGTACCATGGTGAGATTGTGGTTAAAGACAGGCCTATAAACAGTAAAAAAAAATGGTATCACAAAGCAGTCTTTGAAGGAGTTGCACCTCTAAGCCCAAATATAGCAACATCGGAAACTTTTATCAATATCACAGTTTCAATGATTCTCTAATAGAAATAAATATACCTAGAAAGAACGTCGCCATACTAAATGAATATATAAAACAGGCAAACTTCTATAGGCTGCTGCGCGTAACAGCTACGTTTTACGCTCCCTCTGCGTCGTTCTGCTTGTCATAGTGACATTCATAATGATAGCAGTTGTTGAAATATTCCAATTAAAATCGAGAGAAATTTACATAATAAACATTATTTTGCAATTTTATTTATTTGAATTTGATTTAGCCCCTAACAGTTAGGGGTTATTTTTTTCGACGCGTGCACAGCTTCGACGCTCAATCTGGATGTATCCTTAATCAAAGGATTCTCTATACCAATTCTGTCACGTAGCCGTTTTAACAGGTGGATCACTGCTGTCTATCGTTAGTATTCGATTAAATGTTTTAAATAAAGATTTTTTTCTGCCAGTATAGATTTTAGTTCTATACTTAACTTACAAATTGCAGTTGTTTTAATGGAAACTAATCTTTTTCATAGCGGGAGTTGTTAAAGGCTCAAATTACTTTCACACCCTGACGCGGAAAATTCAACTCTCAACCAGATAAGGTACAATACCTTATCGAAGCTCTTCTGTTTCTTCTCGAGCTCCATGACCTTGGCTCGCTGCGCCTCGAGGTCGATGTTTGTGTCTTCCAACTCCGCTTGGATCTTCTTTTTGCCTGTTTACAAATTATTATATTGTAATCACTCCCATTGCAATACTTTATTAATTACTCTTTAAAAAAAGATTTAGTTTTAACTCTTTTTTGATTTTATGATTTTCGTTTTTTGATTTGATTTGATTTGACTTATAGTTTTATTGAAGAGCCTGATAAAAATAACATTAAGGACGTGATGATAGGCTGAAGAAATTATAACCTAAATCACAGTTCACAAAGCAAGCTACAGTATCATGTGGTGTGATGTGGTCATCGAACAATTAACCCAAAGAAGTGCAATGACATTAATTTTACTTGAAATCTATTCCGACAATCCCACCACCGACAATGCGCTCTGATTGGCCAAGTAAAGAACACACGATGTAATGATTGGTCCTTACTGTTCAATGCAAAAGCACTGACTAGTTGCGTAATTAGATTGCTCGGTATAACCACCCTAAAGTGATAATTCCTCGATGAAACGCAGCTAAAAATCGCAACAAAGAGTAGAGGCATCGTTTTAGCAGACACAGTTGAACTATTTGAAGAGGTAATCAAATAATGTGGTGTCATGTAGTATGATGTTCTGTAATGTGGTACGATGTGGTGACATGTGGTACGATGTGGTGGCATGTGGTACGATGTGGTGGCATGTGGTATGGTGTGGTATGATGTTCTGTAATGTGGTACGATGTGGTGACATGTGGTATGGTGTGGTTTAATGTGGTACGATGTGACTATGACTTACTCTTGTCAAGCTTGTCGTTGGCCTGCTGCAGCTCGTCGATCTGCCGGTGTAGGGCTTCGACGTCCTTGGCGAGCTTCTTGCGCTGCTCCTCGAGCGCGGCCGCCGCCTCCGCCTCCTCCTCGGCCTTCTTCTTCGCTTCCACTACTTGCTGGGTTAGCGCTGTCACCTGGGTACAACACATACATTTTTTAAATTTATATTTATATTGGTACTAGCTGTCCCGCGCGGTTTCACAGCGGGATAAAAATTATTCTATGTGTTCATCCAGAACATATTCTATCTGTGTACAAAATTTTATCCAAATCCGTTGCGTAGTTTTTGCATGATAGAGTAACAAACATCCATACATACAAACACCTTTACACCAAAAACCTTTTCATACAAAAGTTAAACGCTGCACTATCAAAATGTATGAGAAGTTTTTTTTTCGATTTTCAGAAGACGTATTTTTTATGTCCTTATGGCAAACTTACTGCCTAACACCCTGAATAACAGAAAGACTGTTAAGAAAAGAGTTCCAAGTGTCTAGTTTTCTTGTCACTTTAAACTCAGATACTTTTAAGGATATACCTTGAATGTCATAACTCTCCAACACTAAAGCCTATTGCAAAAAGTAAAACTCCTTATTTACCTGTTTCTCAAGGTTCTTTTTGGCTTCCTCCTCTTCTTCAAGCTGGTCTCTCGCCTGTTCCAACTGTTGTTCAATGTTGCGAAGTTTCGTCTGAAGAGACAGTTTCTGTTTGGTTTCCTCTTCGAGAAGAGCCTGCGAAAAAATTATAAAAGGATTTGATTTCGTTAATTCACCACCATATACTTATACTCAGTTTTATTGAATTAAACTAAAAGCTAATTTAAAAAAATATTACAGTAGTCGTTTTTTTACTACAATGTCTTTCATACTATCTAAGACTTTCATTCCTGAAAGCTGAAATTCGAAACCATGACCTACTTGGTTTTCCATTCTTCTCACTCCTAGCTTAGTAATGTACTTATGGGTACTGGAGGAGGTATCACAGTTCCTCCGGGACGGGCCATCTCATCGCCGCGAGTGGAGAGGTCTCGAGTATGCTTTCTGTACGACACTCGAAACCCCCTCTTACAGCTGTTATTGCGACTGCCGTGCCGGTACTAGTCGGACATAATCAGCCCACTCCCCCGGGGCGAACGTTTATACCATGAGGGTTATTATCTGGATTGGTGACCGTCTGGTAGTATTGCATCTCGAGCGTCTCACCATGCTTCGGAAGGCACGTAAAGCCGTTTGTCCGGGTAATCACTTAATTGTGATAGTCGTTAAGTCTTCCTGGGCCGATTGAAAACTCCAACAGTAGGTTGCTTACTAGCCTACCTCTTCCAATCCGCAGTGGGCACGCGTGGTGGATCATCTGCCCATTTCCTTTCACTCTCATTTGTCAAAGTAGGCCCGTGCTCAGCAGTAGGACATTTATAGGCTGATGATGACAAACGGACCGTAGGGTGGTAGGTGTTGTGTTGTTACCTGTGCATCGGCATGTTGTGCGCCGATGGTGGCGGCCTGCTTGAGCGCGGCCGAGGCGGCGAGGTCGGCCTGCTCCAGCTGCTACACACTATAGTATAGTGACATGTCGTGTCGTGTTGTTACCTGTGCCTCGGCATGTTGTGCGCCGATGGTGGCGGCCTGCTTGAGCGCGGCCGAGGCGGCGAGGTCGGCCTGCTCCAGCTGCTACACACTATAGTATAGTGACATGTTGTGTCGTGTTGTTACCTGTGCCTCGGCATGTTGTGCGCCGATGGTGGCGGCCTGCTTGAGCGCGGCCGAGGCGGCGAGGTCGGCCTGCTCCAGCTGCTACACACTATAGTATAGTGACATGTTGTGTCGTGTTGTTACCTGTGCCTCGGCATGTTGTGCGCCGATGGTGGCGGCCTGCTTGAGCGCGGCCGAGGCGGCGAGGTCGGCCTGCTCCAGCTGCTACACACTATAGTATAGTGACATGTTGTGTCGTGTTGTTACCTGTGCCTCGGCATGTTGTGCGCCGATGGTGGCGGCCTGCTTGAGCGCGGCCGAGGCGGCGAGGTCGGCCTGCTCCAGCTGCTACACACTATAGTATAGTGACATGTTGTGTCGTGTTGTTACCTGTGCCTCGGCATGTTGTGCGCCGATGGTGGCGGCCTGCTTGAGCGCGGCCGAGGCGGCGAGGTCGGCCTGCTCCAGCTGCTACACACTATAGTATAGTGACATGTTGTGTCGTGTTGTTACCTGTGCCTCGGCATCTTGTGCGCCGATGGTGGCGGCCTGCTTGAGCGCGGCCGAGGCGGCGAGGTCGGCCTGCTCCAGCTGCTACACACTATAGTATAGTGACATGTTGTGTCGTGTTGTTACCTGTGCCTCGGCATGTTGTGCGCCGATGGTGGCGGCCTGCTTGAGCGCGGCCGAGGCGGCGAGGTCGGCCTGCTCCAGCTGCTACACACTATAGTATAGTGACATGTTGTGTCGTGTTGTTACCTGTGCCTCGGCATGTTGTGCGCCGATGGTGGCGGCCTGCTTGAGCGCGGCCGAGGCGGCGAGGTCGGCCTGCTCCAGCTGCGCCGCCGCCGCCTCCGCCTCGCTCTGCAGACGCAAGCACTTCTCCGCAACCTCGCTCCTGCAACACATACACTCATTAACATCATTCCATCGACACTTACGGTGCTTCACCATCAGGAATGCGCATCATAGGAGCTAAGCTAGTAAAACGAAGCGATTCTTTGGCAGGTATTTCTGGCGTCAAGCGACTCTTATAGCGGAATTTTGGGTACTAATAACCGAAAGTCCAGAGATTTTGCACCTTTATTTTGTCAGTGATATAGGGAAAAAATTAAACCAATTATTGATAAAAAGTAGTCTTAAGTTTAAAAAAATATTTTTTTATTATAAAAATCTCCAAAATCCTTATTTTTCAGAAATTGAAGCTATTGTTTCCTCCATCATTATTCTCTAGTTCTACAGTTCAGGATTTTTTCATACAAGCAAATATAAATAATCACCTGCATACAAGATTAAAAGGGTACATGTTGCATACCATTGAAAAGACTTCAACCAAAAACCTTGTTAATTGAAACTAATATCTATAACATAGGATATCCTAACTTAAACATCAGTTGCTATCTAATATTTTAACACTTAAGTATTTTTTCTTCTATGTTGTATATTTTATACAATATGGCTTTGAATCATAATCATATATCGACACTTTAATAGAAGCGTTTTACCTGAAATAAAACGCATATTAAATACTTACCTTATTTGAAACTTTATATTTGAGATAGGCCCCTCCTTGTTTTCTGCTTTATTGTTCCTTCTTTGTCTACCCTATATCGCCATCTCGCTCGCACATCCCCCTACCATCCACGCCAGGCAGAGCGGCGGCACGAGCCGCGCGTTCTCGTCATTGTGTCGAAAATACCAGGCAGTGTTAAAAACTAAAGTTTCAAATAAGGTAAGTATTTAATATGCGTTTTATTTCAGGTAAAACGCTTCTATTAAACACTTGACCGTTATTTGAAACTTTATATTTGAGACGTGTTTGTTATCGCCTGGTAGAAGTGGATGCCAATGTGATTTTATGCTTAGTTCAGTAATAGTGGTAAAAGCATAAACTGATTTGTGATATTCCTGTGACCTACGTATTTTCCCAGTTTGGGATATACGTTTACTGCATTTTAGTATACTTCTGAATGAGTCTGATTGAACGTATCGTGAGAGAGAATATATCAACAAATATAAAGATGTGCGAGGTATTACCGTATTTGATTTATAATACAAACCAAAATATATAATTGACTAGAAGCAATTTCTGAAGTTCTTATCAGATCATAAATATGTCAACGATTGAAAAAGTAACATTCAAGTCTAGAATGAATCATGCAAGGATATTGTTATCCCGCTATTAGTGGCTGTTTATCAGCTATAGAACTATCTGAAAGTATTGCATAATTACATATCTCCAATAGGCACGTGAAACTGAACAGATTTCGAATCAGATCGGCTAAGACCAATTTTGAGCTGCTGGGCTGGCTTTTCAGCTGAGCGTATGTTTCCCGGGAATGCATTATGCCAGCTCCAGCGATGATTTATTTCATCTTGCAATACCTGTTCAAGATGGCGATTTGGCTTGTCATCTCAGTCGAATAATAAGTTGATTACATTTCGGTTTTTTACGTCTGTTGTGTAAAGTACGAGACATTACACACAATGTATCAGATGGCTATATATATCTATAGTATACCGACAATGTTATTCACCACCGTACCTTCACAACGTGTAAATCATAGGTACCTTAATATTATATCAAAACGTTAATTCTTGTGTATACTTAGTCCATTTTAATTTACTCATGTGGTATTTTATTATAATAACCAGCGACGTTATCACTCAGACATTTACCCGAATTATGAGTTCTAGCGTTCAGTCAAGGGAAAACATAATTATTACTTTTACATGTTCTGGAAAAGTGAGGTCATGCACTCTAAAACCGGAATCCAATTACAAAAGTAAGACAACAGTGTGTTTGATCTGTATATGCACAATTCGTAAACTATAATTGAATGTGTTTGTAAAAAATACGAATCCATCGTAAGCTATAAAATATATCTCAAAATATGTCCAACCAGCACATGAGTGCTCGAAACTGCATACGTATAGTTATGATATTAAATACTTGTATATTATATATCCCATAGTCGGACAAATCAATTAAGTTTGACCATTTTATTTCAAGCAAGCTATGGTTAGAAGCAGGTTTTTTAACAAAGACGACATGGTTACAACCAAAACAGAATGTGGACCAATCTTTGGAAGTCGAAAATATGTCAAAGCATGACTTGAGTTCTACCCTCCAAAATGCACTTTTTCTATCGAGAAATTACTAGCAAGTTTATGCCTCGAGACGATCTTGCCGAGGTAGCAGTTTGGAGAAGGTAAAGGAAAAAAATGTTATGCTAGGCGCATGGGCTTTCGTGAATTATGTATTGATAGTCGGTTTGGTCTAAACAATCAAAATTTGCAACTACTTATATGGGAATTCCATAAGCAAATAAATCCTTTACAAGTATTAATTAGGTATAAATATTAATCTACGCTATGTAAGTGCTACTCTGGCGGTAGTCGATAATAAGTAACGATAGATGAAGAACTAATAATTGAAAAAAAAAAAAAAGATACATTCATACGATGACGATACGATTCATTAGATGATTTGGTCACCCTCGTTCCGAATCGACGACTCATTTGGATTTTGTAGTGCTTTCAAGATGAGAATTTCTTTGTGATTGCAATGCAACTCTTGTTCCAGGACATACCACTTTTAAACTCGTCTGTTTAATTGGCATGATTTGATTGCACATTTCACTAGAAAATAAGAACACATATGCAGGTGAATCAACGACCAGTATGCTGAAACACGATAGTGCAGACTCGTTTGGGTTATGTATGACAAAGCTTGATACGTTTAAACCGATTAGGCTCCAAGATGATTTTAAAAGAAAATAAATAATGTTTTCCGTATAATAAAACACATCAAAAAGAGATAAGAGTTACTTGGGGCATTGGTATTAGCTTGTCGAGGTTATTTGACAACAAAGATAAGTAGCCTCTGTATAATTTTATTCATTCTTGTTTTAGAATAAAACATGACAACATTTTAGACAGGAGAAAGTCGTTCAAATAACCGATAATACATATTTATTAATCCCTATATGTTTGTTACCCAATTGTTTAATTAAGCAAAGTTTCGGCTGAGACCGAAAGGTAGGCAAGTATATGTATAGTATAGCAGCCGTTACTGGTCGATAAATATGTATGTGCGGTGCGTCGCATACATACGCTAGTGAAAATATGGCTGTTAAATCTACCTTACACAACCAGGGTTGAAATAAATCGGTGACTCTGTAAAACATATTTGTCCGTTATTGTCATGTCATGATCACAAGTTATAAATAGGTCAGTGCCCGCCACTTTTTTGGACGACTCTGTATCTAATAATATACTCCTAGTACTGAACCAATTGACTTGACTTTACCAACGGCGGCTTTTGATAAAACTATATGCAACAACAGTATATTGTTTTGTTATCAGTATGTAAATCGGGGATTAGTAGCTGTCTGTCACCACTATTGGTGGATTTTAAATTATTACCCGCTTTGAAAAGTGTCAGTGTCAATGTCTTCAGGGTACCTCACAAAGGACTAAAATGGTAAGAACCCCGCGAGGATTGAATACCTGGAACGTGCGTAGAGGCACCAATATCCTAGTGAGGTACTTAAAAATAAATACACTGTAAGGGTACATTTCGTTACCAGCCCCTGTGAGAGTTGATAATGGTGAGAAATATGTGTAGAGGTATCCTCATGAGGGTTGGTTATGTTAGAGAATATCCGCCGAAAATGCAATATTCAAGTAAAGAAGAAATGGTTGATTATGATAGTGAATGTGCGTAGAAGATTTATCTAGGTGTAGTACCCTGCGAAGAGGATATATATTTGGGTTTTCGAACACCACCTGCCTTTTTAATGTGCGTTGAGGCACACCATCCAAAATAATACCCCGCGAGGTCACATTTCAACTCACCTGCCCCTGCAAGGGGTTAGTTATTATGGGGAATGTGTGTACGGGCACAACCTCCAAGAGAATGCCCCGCGAGGGTACATTTCAACTCATCTGCTCCTGCAAGAGGTTGATTATTATGGGAAATGTGCGTACGGAGTACGGGCACAACATCCAAAAGAATACCCCGCGAGGGTATTATAAAACTCACCTGCCCCTACGAGGGGTTTATTATTATGTGGAATGTGCGTACGGGCACAACGTCCAAAAGAATAACCCTCGAGGTTATATTTCAACTCACCTTCCCCGTACAAGGGTTTCATTTTTATGGAAAACGTGCGTACGGAGTACGGGCACAGTATCCAAAAGAATACCCCGCGAGGGTATTATAAAACTCACCTGCCCCTGCGAGGGGTTGAGTATTATGGGGAATGTGCGTACGGAGTACGGGCACAGCATCCAAAAGAATACCCCACGAGGGTATTATAAAACTCACCTGCCCCTGCGAGGGGTAGAGTATTATGGGGAATGTGCGTACGGAGTACGGGCACAACATCCAAAAGAATACCCCGCGAGGGTATTATAAAACTCACCTGCCCCTGCGAGGGGTTGAGTATTATGGGGAATGTGCATACGGAGTACGGGCACAACATCCAAAAGAATACCCCGCGAGGGTAAATTTCAAGTCACCGCACCTGTTTAGGTTGGTGTATGCATCAGCTCAGACTAGCTTTCAAAGCGGGAGCATTTGATAATGTTATATAAAGGCAAAAATGTTTTACCGTTTTAAGCACTGTAGTAAACTCAGCTGGTATTAATAGCAAACGGAATCTTTTGGTAGGTGGATCACGAACCTTCATTCCTCACTTCAATCAATTCAGACCACAAATAACTTGTAATAAACTAAACTAATAACAAAAAATCTACCTTCAAATATAACTCGTAATGTTACGTAGACCTTCATGTAGTTAAATCACGGGTCTTTATTGCAGGAACCTCCGCAGAGAGGTATATAAGACTGTTTCTCAAATCTAAAAAGTTGTATTAAAATTGTATTCTAATTATTGAAATGGTTTTCAATGTGCTCTTTTTACATAATAAATTGCTACGCAAGTTATTTAGACGGCAGTACTGGATGATACCTTAACACTCCTTTGTGGTCATGATTTATTTTATTTCAGAGAATTTGGACATCACCCGATTACTACGATACGAACGATACCCGTTATCACTATTCCAACGTTGTGATTTATTACTGTTAGCACATGATGTATTAAAATATTTATGTTCAACTGTATTTGAACTAAACTGGAACCAACCTAGGAAAAACCTAGGATAAAAATGTTATAGTACACACAATAATTATCTTTAAAAAAGGGTAGATTAAAGTATTTTAAAAATTAATTTGTTCAAAGCTTGAACATAAAATTTCAACAATAATTTGTATTATCGAACGGTAAAACCGTTAAAATTATGTATTATTTAATTTTAAAAATAAAATAAGAAGGTATATCAATACAAATAACTTACATGTGTGCCTAGGCTAGGCTAGCGCTAGGCACAACCGTGCGCTGCAGAAAACAAGACGCCAATGACGAGAACGCGCGGCTCGTGCCGCCGCTCTGCCTGGCGTGGATGGTAGGGGGATGTGCGAGCGAGATGGCGATATAGGGTAGACAAAGAAGGAACAATAAAGCAGAAAACAAGGAGGGGCCTATCTCAAATATAAAGTTTCAAATAACGGTCAAGTGTTTAATAGACAGCTAAACAGCTCACCTAGCCCGCTCGACCTCCTGCAGTTTCGCAGCTATCTCAGCGAGCTGCACCTCCGCTTGCTTGCGGCGCCTCTCTCCATCGGCGCGCGCCGCACTAGCTGTCTTCAGCTCTGTCGCCAGGTCCGCGTTCTCCGCCTCTAGAGCTTGCTTAGCTTTCTCTAGACCTACAAGTTACAGACGAGTTAGTACAACAAAAATGATAAGTAACGTGTTGGAAAATCCGACCTATCTTGAAAGACATACAACCTTCTAGGTCTAGTATGCTTACCACCTTCAACTACACGGAAAATGTGGCCACACACAATCCATAAACATAGGCCTAAGTCCAGCAGATGTCGGTAGACTATAATAATCACGTGACTAAAAATTGCTGTACAATAGGAAAGATGACTTTTGACAAGCGTCAGAAGTGGGGTACCGTACCGCGCTTCCCGCGCTCTTTCCGCCGCCCGATGACGCCCGGTCCCTTCCCGCCTCTCACTTCATACCGCTAAAGACAGGTCATCATCAACGAAGTCAGACGTCAACCGCGTGGTGTCAAGCAAGTCTCATCTTTAGCGGCACGAATTATACAGTTACGATAGTTATAATATATGATGGTCCCAATGTTATATGCATTTAATTTCGTTTCGTAGTACGAAAATTTCCGAACCGCATAACACTATACTTTTTGAAACTGCTATCCATTAGGAAAATTATCAAATTATCCATATAAAATATCATTCGAATCCAATCATAAATCAACAAAATCATGAGAAATCACATGCATCGTTTTTTTTTTTTATTAAATGGTCTTGTATGTGGCCCCTGAGCCGTCCATAAGGAACGATGACGAAGCGTAAGATGGAGCACGCTTACCCACAAGAAACCTATTCAATCTGGCATTGAAAGCCCTTATATTGTAAAAGTCTGGAAACACAGACGCCGGAAGCAAGTTCCACTCCCTTGCTGATAGCATCATAGATATTTTCGGCATGTCAACTGAGAACGCGTGAAAATTTTCCCGGCGTTATGAAGTTCGGTGTAAAAATGTGGATGTTGGATAAGTACCTACCGAGTGAACTATCCCCAAAATATAAATAAAACAAACAGATATTCACATTCCACGGAGTCATCGTCCTCTCTCTTCCTCTCCGGCGATCTCCCACTAGTTATATGCTGCCAGTAATCTCTGGCAGAGTGGAACGAACTGCCTTCCTCATGAGGAACCACACCAAACACAACATTCTCCACCTCATAGTTATCGTCCTTAGAGAACCCAAATTTCACGTTCTTTTGTCTACGCTCCTTCATGCCGTTCACCGCCATTGTTAATCAATGCATAATATTTTAAAATAATCTAAATTTTTACGTAAAAGCAGTAGGAAAGTTTTATTTGTAGATGACAATTATGAAAAGTTTTGATGTTGTGTTGACTGGGGTTTGGATTTGGAATAATGACATTTCTTATTTTTATTTTGTTTTCAAAAATAGGCGAATGAGAACCTCCCGAGGAGGTTATATATATTTTTGTAAAATAAAGAGGCCGTTCAAATTTTAATTTCTTCATTCTCAAAATTATATGTCAATACCAGTGAATACTAAAAAAAACACTGAGCCGCATTTTTGTTTCGAAATCTAAAACTAACTCAACATACACAAATCTCTTCCTATAATTTTCAGAACACCTCAAAACCTGCACGATGATCTCCAAAATGTATAAACTGTAATTCGAAGCTAATCTTCTGTCTAGATTAAGGGTTACGTACAGTCGAGGACATAAATATGTATACACTTTTTGAAATTCAAAAGCAGTTTTCTCGCATGTTTAACATTTAAGTGTTAAACTATTACACAAATCATAATAGTATATGTTAGAAGTTTCTGCCTTTATAATATCTCATAATTTCAATCAGTAGTTTAAGAGGAAACCGTTGTTGAATTTTACTAAGTGTATACATATTTATGTCCTTGACTGTACAAGACAACATCGTGAAAGTGGCCGCTTGGAAACTCAATCAAACAAAATTATGTCACTCATGAATGAATGTACTACGTCCAAACGTGGACCTACTGAAACTGAAATAGCGACACCGTGGTCTTATTTCTTCGGCCGTTTTTACAGCTGCCACCCTTATTCTAGGGTAATACTATTTCGATGGCTAATACTCACCAGCTTTAGCCTTCTTGATCTGCTCGTGCTGTTCAGTGAGGAGCTGCAACTCCTGCGAGTGTTTGTGTCGCTGGTCGGAGAGTGAGGCCTCATGGGCGGCCGCTTCCTCTTCCAGGCTTCGCTTCAGGACCGCCACTTCTTGCTCACGCTTCGAACGGAGCTCCTGTTGGGCTGTTGGACAAATAAACATATGATTTGCTTGTATAAACGTGTTTTTAGACCGCGGTTTTTTTTAAAGAACAAGTTGGCTTTTTCGTCGAGTGCCGAGGCCTCTCAATCGTGTAAGATTTTAGGTAGAAACGCCTGAGGGCGAGACCAGGGGGAGTAGGAAAGGACTTTACCGTGTTACGACTAATTGTTGAAGTAAGGATTACTGCTGGCAGCTCGGGCCGCTATTACGGGACGAGACTGAGAAGGACGCGCGAAACTGGTAAGGACGACATCTTGGTTGAAAAGCTGAACTGGTTCGCGTATTTCCCGGGATAACTATTATCCAATTTTCTTATCTCGATATATAAATATCTACTGCACGTGTGTATGCCACTGAATTCCTCTTATACGGCTGGACCAATTTGAATGATTTTTTTGTATGCGTTTGGTTGGCGCCAGATGGCGCTGCAGTCGGTATCTAGGTTACATTATCGACTGCAGCGCCATCTGTCGGGCTGATTTGTGAATCTTAACCATCCAGGGCGCCACCCAAACGCTTACGAAAAAAATCATTCAAATCTGTCCAGCCGTTTAGGAGGAGTTCAGTGACACACACGTACAGTAGAATTAACTCCCTGGATGGTTTAGATAGGGTAGGGTACCCTAACTTACCCTACCAGTTTGAATGACATGACTTGTACTGTCAACACTGAAAAAAGTGTCAATTTGACAGCCCAATCCCCATCTGAAAAAAGTTTGACAGCGAAATCCCCATTAACAAAATGATCATTTAAAAGTGCCATTGATTTATATACATATAGATATCAAGTATCGTCCAAAATATGAAGTACTAAGAACTACAATTCGGATATTCATCCGAAACCATAATGATGTATACCTTTAGAAGAGTAGGTACTGACCAGCGGTGGTATCGAGCGAGTCGAGCAGCTCGCTCTTCAACGCCTCCAGCTCCTCGTTGAGGTCCCGGCGCAGCTTCTCGGCCTTGGTGCGCGCGGCGCGCTCGGCCTCCAGGTCCTCGTGCGCGTCGGCGAGCGCGGACTGCGCCTCGACTGTACATGTGGAAGAGTAGGTACTGACCGGCGGTGGTATCGAGCGAGTCGAGCAGCTCGCTCTTCAACGCCTCCAGCTCCTCGTTGAGGTCCCGGCGCAGCTTCTCGGCCTTGGTGCGCGCGGCGCGCTCGGCCTCCAGGTCCTCGTGCGCGTCGGCGAGCGCGGACTGCGCCTCGACTGTACATGTGGAAGAGTAGGTACTGACCGGCGGTGGTATCGAGCGAGTCGAGCAGCTCGCTCTTCAACGCCTCCAGCTCCTCGTTGAGGTCCCGGCGCAGCTTCTCGGCCTTGGTGCGCGCGGCGCGCTCGGCCTCCAGGTCCTCGTGCGCGTCGGCGAGCGCGGACTGCGCCTCGACTGTACATGTGGAAGAGTAGGTACTGACCGGCGGTGGTATCGAGCGAGTCGAGCAGCTCGCTCTTCAACGCCTCCAGCTCCTCGTTGAGGTCCCGGCGCAGCTTCTCGGCCTTGGTGCGCGCGGCGCGCTCGGCCTCCAGGTCCTCGTGCGCGTCGGCGAGCGCGGACTGCGCCTCGACTGTACATGTGGAAGAGTAGGTACTGACCGGCGGTGGTATCGAGCGAGTCGAGCAGCTCGCTCTTCAACGCCTCCAGCTCCTCGTTGAGGTCCCGGCGCAGCTTCTCGGCCTTGGTGCGCGCGGCGCGCTCGGCCTCCAGGTCCTCGTGCGCGTCGGCGAGCGCGGACTGCGCCTCGACTGTACATGTGGAAGAGTAGGTACTGACCGGCGGTGGTATCGAGCGAGTCGAGCAGCTCGCTCTTCAACGCCTCCAGCTCCTCGTTGAGGTCCCGGCGCAGCTTCTCGGCCTTGGTGCGCGCGGCGCGCTCGGCCTCCAGGTCCTCGTGCGCGTCGGCGAGCGCGGACTGCGCCTCGACTGTACATGTGGAAGAGTAGGTACTGACCGGCGGTGGTATCGAGCGAGTCGAGCAGCTCGCTCTTCAACGCCTCCAGCTCCTCGTTGAGGTCCCGGCGCAGCTTCTCGGCCTTGGTGCGCGCGGCGCGCTCGGCCTCCAGGTCCTCGTGCGCGTCGGCGAGCGCGGACTGCGCCTCGACTGTACATGTGGAAGAGTAGGTACTGACCGGCGGTGGTATCGAGCGAGTCGAGCAGCTCGCTCTTCAACGCCTCCAGCTCCTCGTTGAGGTCCCGGCGCAGCTTCTCGGCCTTGGTGCGCGCGGCGCGCTCGGCCTCCAGGTCCTCGTGCGCGTCGGCGAGCGCGGACTGCGCCTCGACTGTACATGTGGAAGAGTAGGTACTGACCGGCGGTGGTATCGAGCGAGTCGAGCAGCTCGCTCTTCAACGCCTCCAGCTCCTCGTTGAGGTCCCGGCGCAGCTTCTCGGCCTTGGTGCGCGCGGCGCGCTCGGCCTCCAGGTCCTCGTGCGCGTCGGCGAGCGCGGACTGCGCCTCGACTGTACATGTGGAAGAGTAGGTACTGACCGGCGGTGGTATCGAGCGAGTCGAGCAGCTCGCTCTTCAACGCCTCCAGCTCCTCGTTGAGGTCCCGGCGCAGCTTCTCGGCCTTGGTGCGCGCGGCGCGCTCGGCCTCCAGGTCCTCGTGCGCGTCGGCGAGCGCGGACTGCGCCTCGACTGTACATGTGGAAGAGTAGGTACTGACCGGCGGTGGTATCGAGCGAGTCGAGCAGCTCGCTCTTCAACGCCTCCAGCTCCTCGTTGAGGTCCCGGCGCAGCTTCTCGGCCTTGGTGCGCGCGGCGCGCTCGGCCTCCAGGTCCTCGTGCGCGTCGGCGAGCGCGGACTGCGCCTCGACTGTACATGTGGAAGAGTAGGTACTGACCGGCGGTGGTATCGAGCGAGTCGAGCAGCTCGCTCTTCAACGCCTCCAGCTCCTCGTTGAGGTCCCGGCGCAGCTTCTCGGCCTTGGTGCGCGCGGCGCGCTCGGCCTCCAGGTCCTCGTGCGCGTCGGCGAGCGCGGACTGCGCCTCGACTGTACATGTGGAAGAGTAGGTACTGACCGGCGGTGGTATCGAGCGAGTCGAGCAGCTCGCTCTTCAACGCCTCCAGCTCCTCGTTGAGGTCCCGGCGCAGCTTCTCGGCCTTGGTGCGCGCGGCGCGCTCGGCCTCCAGGTCCTCGTGCGCGTCGGCGAGCGCGGACTGCGCCTCGACTGTACATGTGGAAGAGTAGGTACTGACCGGCGGTGGTATCGAGCGAGTCGAGCAGCTCGCTCTTCAACGCCTCCAGCTCCTCGTTGAGGTCCCGGCGCAGCTTCTCGGCCTTGGTGCGCGCGGCGCGCTCGGCCTCCAGGTCCTCGTGCGCGTCGGCGAGCGCGGACTGCGCCTCGACTGTACATGTGGAAGAGTAGGTACTGACCGGCGGTGGTATCGAGCGAGTCGAGCAGCTCGCTCTTCAACGCCTCCAGCTCCTCGTTGAGGTCCCGGCGCAGCTTCTCGGCCTTGGTGCGCGCGGCGCGCTCGGCCTCCAGGTCCTCGTGCGCGTCGGCGAGCGCGGACTGCGCCTCGACTGTACATGTGGAAGAGTAGGTACTGACCGGCGGTGGTATCGAGCGAGTCGAGCAGCTCGCTCTTCAACGCCTCCAGCTCCTCGTTGAGGTCCCGGCGCAGCTTCTCGGCCTTGGTGCGCGCGGCGCGCTCGGCCTCCAGGTCCTCGTGCGCGTCGGCGAGCGCGGACTGCGCCTCGACTGTACATGTGGAAGAGTAGGTACTGACCGGCGGTGGTATCGAGCGAGTCGAGCAGCTCGCTCTTCAACGCCTCCAGCTCCTCGTTGAGGTCCCGGCGCAGCTTCTCGGCCTTGGTGCGCGCGGCGCGCTCGGCCTCCAGGTCCTCGTGCGCGTCGGCGAGCGCGGACTGCGCCTCGACTGTACATGTGGAAGAGTAGGTACTGACCGGCGGTGGTATCGAGCGAGTCGAGCAGCTCGCTCTTCAACGCCTCCAGCTCCTCGTTGAGGTCCCGGCGCAGCTTCTCGGCCTTGGTGCGCGCGGCGCGCTCGGCCTCCAGGTCCTCGTGCGCGTCGGCGAGCGCGGACTCCGCCTCGCGCGCGCCCTTCTGCGCCGCCGCGCGCAGCGCGCCCTCCTCGTCGGCGCGGCTCATCGCTGATGCCAGTTCCTCTTCGCGTTTTGCTGTACGACAAGTATCATGATTAATGCTCCGATTAAAGGTGTACAAGATAGTTCAAATACTAAAGACGTTTTTTAATACAGTTGCTCGAAAAGTGGCGTATTGCAGGGACGTATAGCGTTCGGGATGTGGGTTATTATATAGTCAAGCTTTTTCTTTACCTTTACCGAACTCGTGCGTTCTCTTTCCCAACTGTCAAAATAATGTCTATTAAAAAGAAAAAACAAACCACGAAGTTTTTACTAAAAAAAATAAAAAACAATTATAACTTTTATAAGAAATAAATGATTAGTTAGTTGAGTTTATTGTGTTTTTATTATTTTATTAAAATGCTTAATTTTTTCGCAACTGTATTAAAAATTGTTGTTCAGTACACGTGCGGAACCGTCATTGCAACTTGTTCCGACTGTCAACCCGCACAGGCTTTCCGCACTCGTAGTGAAATATACTATTGAGGCATTTTATGTGTTACTTGACGGGCCGCATATTAAACGTTGGGGTACACATTACGTACGTCTATGATCAGAGATTTCACATCATGATCCGATAACCTCATATAATGTTTATTTTAAATAAATATGAGTGCTGATGTGCCCGAAGGCTGTAAGCGCACAAAACCTTGAACGAACTGGCTCTCAAGTACAGCTGTCGTAACACCGATAGGTGCTGGGCGACAGATTTTCAAATTGAGGGTGGCAGCCAGGCCGGTGGGTATTACAAAGCACCCTACGACTGTGCTATGGTTTACTTACATTATTTTCCTTCACCGAAAACTAAAACTCATTGTAGGATTCGAATCCGGGACCTTCGTCTCGGCATCCGACGTCACTACCACTGTATGTGATTTTACCAGCGTTCCCGATGAACCTAATGTTCTATCAATATAAAAAGCAGATCTGAATTAATTCCAATCTATAATAATACTAACTGAGAACAATCTGCAACTCCTCAAGCTGTGCCTTCCTCTCGGTGAGCTGTTCCTTCACGTCTTGGAGTTCAGTTTCGAGCTTCCTCTTCGCTCGGTCCGCTTCTTGACGCATTTGGTGGTCCTGGCATCACAATAAACATGTATAACAAAAAAAAAACAAGTGTATTACGAACCGGTGGTGGTAGAATCAATTGTAACGTTTGTAAGTGCCTTATTAGGGCTTACGTTAAAAAAAAAATTTTTAAGTTTGTAATCTCTCTCTGCTAAGATATAGTTGGAAATAGCTACGTTTGGATCCTGCTTTAATTCCGGTTAGTTCAGGTAAGGGCCTCCCCATCCACATAAAATCGACGTAGCATGAGTAGCCGAATCATTCATTATGTACGGAAATGCTAAGTGTAAAAGACTTTGTATGAAAAATTACTGTAGCTTGAGACCTTCAAAAATTGAGATTGAAGTGACATACATTGAAAGGTCTCGATGAATAGTTGTACTGGTTAGGAAAAACGAAGTACTTTGAACTGTGCCTACCTAGATGTTGTGAATATTTGTTGTATTTGCACTTGTGATACAGTTAATAAATTAAAAAAAAAACAGTTTTAATCACATCTTACCAGTACCGAGTGCACAGTTGCATTTGTGAGCATACCTTAAGTAGTTTCTCTTCCAACTCTGCTATTGCAGACTCTTGTTTGGCCTTCAGTTTGCTCAAATGTTTGGCCTTCTCCTCCTCTTCGGCCAACGCTTGCGAGAGGTCGTTGGCTCTCTCTTCCAATATCTTAAAAAAACATTACACTCATTACTTATTGTCTTACAATGATCCAAACTTATCTGTAAGAAATATAATAATTGGCCTGTTTTACAAAAAACTTAAACCGACTTCAAAGTACACTAAGAAGTAAACAAATCCTGATGACCAAACGGGACCAAACGGGAAGTGTACCCTTCCAGACAAAAAAAGAATTTTCCAAATCGGTTGATAAATGACGGAGTTATGAGGAAACAAACATAAAAAAGAAAAAATACAACCGAATTGAGAACGTCCTCCTTTTTTTGAAGTCGGTTAAAAATTTTTCATTATCAAGTAACTAGTAAGATAAAATATTATTTAAATTATGGTCATGTATCTACATCATACTTAGAATAATACTTTTTTATTTATTCATATATTTCAAACTATGTCTTATTTGTATGTCAGAAAAGTCTATTTTAAAACAAACATACAATTATATAATTTGTTGTGTGACATCAAAATTGGTCAGAGCAACTCAGTAAAACGCTATTATCCGTAAACCGAGTTACTGCACTACTTCAGTCACTCCCATTACTTTGCGAGTCCCAGTAGTCAAAGTACATTTGAATTTGAACTCAAACGCTAGGACATAAGATCTTACCTTCTTCTCCTTGACGAGCTTCTGGTTAGTATCATCGCTGAGAGCCAGGTCTTCCTCGAGCTTCTTCAGTTTGGAGTCGCACTGCACGCGCTCCAGTTGAAGTTTCTGTCTGGCGGCCTCCTCCTCTTCCAGTTGTTCTTCCAAGTCCTGAATAATATCGAGTTATAGTTGGCTTTGGACCTCATTATCAAGAATCATTAGGAATGTTTGTATTATAACTATAATAGATAGAAGGATCGTAGGTTATTATTAAATAGTGGAATGAGCTCCCCGCCGTGGTTTTCTCAGTGGTTAACAGCATGGGGCTCTTCAAAGACGTGAAGAGATTTTTGCAGGTTCGGCAACGCGTGATACCCTTCGTGTTGCAAGCGTCCATGGGTTACGGTAACCGCTTACCATCAGGCGGGCCGTATGCTTGTTTGCTACCTTAGTTATATAAAAACATATATTCTTCTAGAATTGTTATGAAATTGCTATATATTTGAAATAAAAAACCCTTCTATGTAAAATATAAAAAAAAAACTTGTTTCTTGCTGGTTTCTTCCAGTGACTTTGACTTTCATTAGTGCCCTCCTAGCGCCAGAACTAAGTGTCTTTAACTTTGCCGAGGTTCAGTCAAGTTACGTCGATAGCAGAGCACTTACAATATTATGGAGGTCATTGTACCTTTAACTCGGCTTAGCAAAGACCTAAAGACCTACTCTTTGAAGGGGCAATGTATACGTGTCTATAATAAAGTACCCAAAGAAATCCAAGAGCTACCTATATATACAGTAAAACAGAAATTACGCAAGAAAGGGTACTATAGTTTTTGATTTTGTAGATGCATGACAAGAATGCATTTGAATGCAATTATTTGCTTCGCAAAGTACACATTAAAAAAAAAGGACTTGCTGAGTTTCTCGCCGGAGTCTTCTCAGTTCAAGTTGTATTTGGAACTGGTGTAAAGTCATCAGGGCCTAACATGAATGAATACTTTTAGAATTAGAGTATCGAGTCGAAGAGCAGAGCAGAGCAGATATGAAGCTAGGTGGTTAGTGAGTAGACCTGTATGTTGAGCTGCAGGCGCTTCTTCTCCTGGTGCAGCATGTTGCAGCGCTCCTCCTCCTCCTCGATGCGGCCCTCCAGGTCGTGCAGCAGCTCCTCCAGCTCCTGCTTGCGCGCCGCGGCTCGCGCGCGGCTCTCCTCCGCCTCCGCGCACAGCTCCAGCTCGGCCTGGGGACCCACACAACCATCACTACATCTACATACTGGTACGGACTCGATAAGACAATCGTAACTAATATCCATACTTATTATACTTATATATACTTATAATATTATCTATATATATAAAATGCTTTGTCCTGAATGACTGACTGACAATCAACGCACAGCCTAAACCGCTGATCGTAGAGACCTGAAACTTGGAGGGTGTGTTCTTTGTATGACGTAGGCATCAGATAAGAAAGGATTTTCCGAAATTATACCCCTAAGGGGGTGAAAAACGGGGGCAAAGTTTGTATGGGACAACGTGATTCCTTGGTCCGATCTACTTCAAATTTTGCATAAACATTCCGTAACAGAATTGATGGAAGATGTGTTTCGTATTTTATTGAAAATCATCACCTGACGGGGTCAAAAAGGGGTAGAAAGTTATTTTAGGGGTGATTTGCATCGAAGTTGATATCAATACTCCTTGGTATTTTTGATTTAAATTACATTTTTTATTTTGACACATGTTTGAAAATCTCAATCCGATTTTCACAGATTACAGAATAAGTTAGATGGAGCGAACGGAACACGGGAGTGAGGCCAAAAAAGCAAATGCAAATTGAAAAACAAATACCTGGGAGGCGATTACGTAACTAAATTTCAATCATTTTCGAATTGAAATCGGTTCAATAAAGCGGTTTTCTGATATCTTTTTTACGTTCTGATAACCGCAAATACAAACAGTGGTTCATTATAAATAGAACCATTTCCGATTTTGTAACATTTCTACCGATTCAGAGGTTATTTCAATTGGCATTTCATTGCAATAAAGTTACGTAATCCACGTACTGGTATTCGCTTTTGAATTTGTATTTGCTTTGTTCAAAAATCTTTATTTAACGAAAACACTTTCTTTTTAATAAATTAGCACACAGCAGCTTTTAAACATAGCAAATAAAAATTTTAAAGCGAATATCAGGTATATGTTTTTCAATTTGTACCTAATTGCTTTTTTGGCCTCCCTCCCGTGTTTCGCGCGCTCTATCTGCCTTTTGTTCTGGAAACTGAAATGCTCTTTAAAATTGGAATGTCAAATATTAAAGAATATTCAAATCGGATTAGGATTCGAAATTTGTTTGGAAGTTCATTTTCTTGGACTTTTTGGCGGCAACTTGCAGAGTGACGTAGCGTTTTCATTTTTATTTTCATAAATTCGTGTATTTTGAGTTTTGGACGGTGACTGACTGTATGAGGACTATGTGAAAGTGATTTATTGTGACTAGAACTTATGTAATATTACTGGAAATTGGCAAAATACACACCCCGTGTGACGCCAATGAAAAAAAAAGTTTATTTTCTCTATTTCATTACAATATTTTGATTGTAGTTAATTTAATTTCTTTCTCATTTGTTGTTATAATAATTAAATAAGATTCTTTGAGTTCGATTTTTTAGTGTAGGTATAATATAGGTTTTTAATTTTAATTGTAAAAATATTTTAACAATTAAAATTAGCGTATAGCGTATAGTGTATAATCAGTGGCGTGCATTGGTTTTCGAAGGAGAAAATTCAAACCGTACGCGGGTGAAACCGCGGGGCTCTGCTAGTCTATATATATAAAATGCTTTGTCCTGAATGACTGACTTACAATCAACGCACAGCCTAAACCGCTGATCGTAGAGACCTGAAACTTGGAGGGTGTGTTCTTTGTATGACGTAGGCATCAGATAAGAAAGGATTTTCCGAAATTATACCCCTAAGGGGGTGAAAAACGGGGGCAAAGTTTGTATGGGACAACGTGATTCCTTGGTCCGATCTACTTCAAATTTTGCATAAACATTCCGTAACAGAATTGATGGAAGATGTGTTTCGTATTTTATTGAAAATCATCACCTGACGGGGTCAAAAAGGGGTAGAAAGTTATTTTAGGGGTGATTTGCATCGAAGTTGATATCAATACTCCTTGGTATTTTTGATTTAAATAACATTTTTTATTTTGACACATGTTTGAAAATCTCAATCCGATTTTCACAGATTACAGAATAAGTTAGATGGAGCGAACGGAACACGGGAGTGAGGCCAAAAAAAGCAATTAGGTACAAATTGAATAATTGGACTGTTTTACAAAAAACTTAAACCGACTTCAAAGTACACTAAGAAGTAATCAAATCCTGATCTGATGACAATGGGACCAAACGGGAAGTGTACCCTTCCAGACAAAATTAGAATTTTCCAAATCGGTTAATAAAATAAATACAACCGAATTGAGAACCTCCTATTTTTTTTGAAGTCGGTTAAAAACACCTGGTATTCGCTTTTGAATTTGTATTTGCAAATTTGTAAGCTGCTGTATGTTAATTTATAAAAAGAAAGTGTTTTTCGTTAAATAAGTTTTAAATAAGCGCGCTCTATCTGCCTTTTGATCTGTAAAACTGAAATGCTCTTTAAAATTGGAATGTCAAATATTTAAATCGTATTAGAATTCGAAATTTGTTTGGAAATTCATTTTCTCGGACTTTTTGGCGGGAATTTGCAGAGTGACGTTGTGTTTTCAGTTTTATATTCATAAATTCATGTGTTTTGAGTTTTATTGCTTATTATCGGTGGTATTTTATCCAATAAAGATCAATCCATGTGCACCAGTGAAGTGAAATGAAATGAATTATGTGTATCGTGTCTTTTCAAAAGTCCGTGAAGAGTTTTAGTACATGACCACCACTGTAGTATAACATGACTTTTACGGACGGTGACTGACTGCATGAGGACTATGTGAAAGTGATTTATTGTGACTAGAACTTATATAATATAACTGGAAATTGGCACAATACTCACCCGGCTGACGCCAATGAAAAAAAAAAAAGTTCATTTTCTCTATTTCATTAGAATATTTTAATTGTAGTTAATTTAATTTCTTTCTCATTTGTTGTTATTATAATGAAATAAGATTCTTTGAGTTCGATTTTTTTGTCTGTTTGATGAAAATATCTGTTTGATTTGTAGTCTAATAATCAGTGGCGTGCATTGGTTTTCGAGGCAGAAAATTCAAACCGTACGCGGGTGAAACCGCGGGGGTCTGCTAGTCTATATATATAAAATGCTTTGTCCTGAATGACTGACTGACAATCAACGCACAGCCTAAACCGCTGATCGTAGAGACCTGAAACTTGGAGGGTCTGTTCTTTGTATGACGTAGGCATCAGATAAGAAAGGATTTTCCGAAATTCTACCCCTAAGGGGGTGAAAAACGGGGGTAAAGTTTGTATGGGACAACGTGATTCCTTGGTCCGATCTACTTCAAATTTTGCATAAACCTTCCTTAACAGAATTGATGCAAGATTTGTTTCGTATTTTATTGAAAATCATCGCCTAACGGGGTCAAAAAGGGGAAGAAAGTTATTTAGGGGGTGATTTTCATCGAAGTTGATATCAATACTCTTTAGTACTTTTGATTTAAATAACATTTTATATTTTGACACATGTTTGAAATCCCAATCCGATTTTCACAGATTACAGAATAAGGCAGATGGAGCGAACGGAACACGGGAGCGAGGCCAAAAAAAGCAAATACAAATTGAAAAACACATAACTGGTATTCTTTATTGAATTTGTATTTGCTTTGTTTAAAAAACTTTATTGAAAGGAAAACACTTTCTTTTTAATAAACTTTGTTTAAACATAGCAAATACAAATTCAAAAGCGAATACCAGGTATGTGTTTTTCAGTTTGTACCTATTTGCTGTTTTGGCCTCACTCTCGTGTTTCGCGCGCTCTATCTGCCTTTTGTTGTGTATCTATCTAAGCCGATTTTATTAAAAAAAACTTGGTGCATCGCAAATATGCTGAAATGCTCTTTAAAATTGGAATGTCAAATATAAAATAATATTTAAATCGGATTAGAATTTCGAAATTTAATTTCATTTGTTTGGAAGTTCATTTTCTCTATTTCATTAGAATATTTTGATTGTAATTAATTTAATTTCTTTTTCATCTGGTGTTATAATCACAAATAAGATTCTTTGAGTTTGATTTGTTAGTGTATAAATATAGGATTTTAGTTTTATGTAAATATATCTGTGTTTGATTTGTTGTGTATAATAATCAGTGGCGTGCAGTGGCGTGCATTGGTTTTCGGACTAGGTAGGCAGAAGAAATCATGGCCATACACGCCTTAATATGCCTCTTAGATAGATTATGTTTTTTGACCCGATTCGTAAAATTGTTTAGGTCAGCGTTTCATTCCACACACATTTGGTATGATTCATTGGCAAACAAAATACATAATAAAAGAATAATAGATTCGAATCACAGCACCCAGATAGCCAGGTGTTTAATAAACATAATATTCTGTGTTAAAATGTCTAAGATTTTTACCTTTGTTTTAATTCCATGAATGTTTTGGAGTTGGTCTACAGCAAGTTACCTACTATTTTCAACAAACGAAAACTGACAAAAGGAATAATTTATCGACACATTTTGCATCTTCACCACAAAATTTCTTCATTTCACACACAATACACTTCATAGATACACTTCGCAAAATCACAATAAGTAAATAACAACAACATTGCATACAATGCCAGCCAAACCATAAACAAACCAACACAAATAAATTGCGAAGTTATATTTGAGTTGCTCTAATGTTGGTAAAGTAGTTGTAACTGTAGTCTTTTTAATTTGGATGGGTTACTTTACTTACAACAGAGTAGGTAAGGTTACTTTTGGTCCATAAATCGCGAATGTCAAATGTCAGTATGCTACGCATAGCAAAAGCGTGATTTATGCTTTCGTCGTATTATCTTAAAGAAGTGTGTGTGTGTGTATGAATATGCCGAAATCGTTTTAGTGTGCGTGAATTGCCGTGAATTTGAGAGGCGAACTCGCGAGTGCCTGCGCGGCAAAGTTTGAAATTTCGTATTGAATGTTAGGTTAGAATTTTTATTTAAAGTGATTATGTAGTTTAATTGAATCAAAATATTATTGAATTGAATCTTATGAGGTAGGCATTGCTTATTTGCCTATATGGAATGCACGCCACTGGTGGCGTGCATTGGTTTTCGAAGGAGAAAATTCAAACCGTACGCGGGTGAAACCGCGGGGGTCTGCTAGTCTATACATATAAAATGCTTTGTCCTGAATGACTGACTGACAATCAACGCACAGCCTAAACCGCTGATCGTAGAGAGCTGAAACTTGGAGGGTGTGTTCTTTGTATGACGTAGGCATCAGATAAGAAAGGATTTTCCGAAATTCTACCCCTAAGGGGGTGAAAAACGGGGGCAAAGTTTGTATGGGACAACGTGATTCCTTGGTCCGATCTACTTAAAATTTTGCATAAACATTCTTTAACAGAATTGATGGAAGACGTGTTTCATATTTTATTGAAACTCATCGTCAAACGGGGCTAAAAAGGGGTAGAAAGTTATTTTAGGGGTGATTTGCATCGAAGTTGATATCAATACTCCTTAGTACTTTTGTTTTAAATAACATTTTTTATTTTGACACATGTTTGAAATCTCAATCCGATTTTCACAGATTACAGAATAAGGCAGATGGAGCAAACGGAACACGGGAGTGAGGCCAAAAAAGCAATACAAATTGAAAAACACAAACCTGGGGGGCGATTACGTAACTAAATTTTAATCATTTTCGAATTGAAATCGGTTCAATATAGAGGTTTTCTGATAACTTTTTTACGTCCTGATAACTGCAAATACAAACGGTGGTTCATTAGAAATGGAACCATTTCCGATTTTGTAATATTTCTACCGATTCAGAGGTTTCTTTGCAATAAAGTTACGTAATCCACGTACTTTTATTCGCTTTTGAATTTGTATTTGCTTTGTTTAAAAAACATTATTTTACGAAAAACACATTCTTTTTAATAAATTAGCACACAGCAGCTTTTAAACATAGCATATATAAATTCAAAAGCGAATACCAGGTATGTGTTTTTAAATATGTACCTAATTGCTTTTTTTGCGGCCTCACTCCCGTGTTTCGCGCGCTCTATCTGCCTTTTGTTCTGGAATTAGTCATGCTCTTTAAAATTGGAATGTCAAATATAAAAGAATATTTAAATCGGATTAGAATACGAAATTTGGTTGGAAGCTAATTTCCTCGGACTTTTTGGCGGGAACTTGCAGAGTGACGTTGCGTTTTCATTTTTATATTCATAAATTTGTGTATTTTGAGTTTTATTGCACATCATCGGTGGTATTTTGTCCAATAAAGGTCAATCCATGTGCACCAGTGTCTTTTCAATAGTCCGTGAAGAGTTTTAGTACATGACCACCACTGTAGTATAACATGACTTTTATGGACGGTGACTGACTACATGACGACTATGTGAAAGTGATTTATTGTGACTAGAACTTATATAATATAACTGGAAATTGGCAAAATATACACCCGCGTGAAGCCAATGAAAAAAAAAAAGTTCATTTTCTCTATTTCATTAGAATATTTTGATTGTAGTTAATTTAATTTCATTCTCATTTGTTCTTATAATAATTAAATAAGATTCTTTGAGTTCGATTTTTTAGTGTAGGTATAATATAGGTTTTTAGTTTTAATTATAAATATATCTGTGTTTGATTTGTTGTGTCTAATAATCAGTGGCGTGCATTGGTTTTCGAAGGAGAAAATTCAAACCGTACGCGGGTGAAACCGCGGGGGTCTGCTAGTATTATTATATAATATTAAAAATGCGAAAGTAACTCTGTTTGTATGTTTGTTTGTTCCGCTTTCAAGCCTAAGTCGCTGAACCGATTGCGATGAAATTTGGCATGCAGATAGCCTATGGTATGGAGAAGGACATAGGCTACTTTTTATCCCGGGAACGCGGGTGAAACCGCGGGGCACAGCTAGTTATAAATACGATAGTGAGTTTGTTTGTTTGTTACGCCTTCACGCCTCAACTACTCAACGGATCATTCTGATATTTGGCATTCAGATAGCCTATGGTATGAAAAAGGACATAGGCCACATTTTATCCCGGGCGACAGCTATTACGAAAATAAATGAAACCACGTAAATTACTCATACATATGAACAACTATTACTATGGCACCAACTTCGAATTCGCAACAAAAAAAGGATTTGCTTTTCATACAAAAGGTAACTAAAATGTATGAAAAGCTGTTTTTTTTTTGCGATTTCGAAGTTGGTCCCATAGTAAAAGTTGTTCGTATTTATGAGTACGTGGTTCAATTCATTATTGTATCGATTCTGTAAATAAAAATACTTTTCGTGGTACATAAACTTCAACTCAGGAACGGTTTTGGGTAATACCACAAGAGCGAAAATCTAGGTTATAATAAATAAATATCTTAGGACGTTCTTCACTCACGGCCTCGTGATGCCATGTGTGACTCCGCTCCTTTACAAATTTGTCAATAACCCCTTAGTTAATCTCAGATCATAAGTGTTCCTGTCACAGTCGGTAGCGTATAAAATGACAGAGACGACAACAATCAAAGATTAACTTAAACTAGGGTGAAAAAGCAAAGCAAAGTTGAAACCTATTTTACTTGTTTGAGTAAATGCTATCTCTTTCCCTCACGCGACCAAAGAGGCTTCAACTTCTAACGATTCCTTGCTTTCTTCTATTTCTTACTCCTTATTAAATCATCTATACGCTGGGTTATTCCTTCAATAAGCCTAATCAAACCAGTTAGTCCATATTCAATCTTATCAACCTTGAAATAAGATCCATACCTGTAATTGCTCAGCCAGCTGGGTCTTCTCAGCGTTGGCCTGCTGGTACTTCCTCTCGTACTCCTGACACCGTTTCATCTGTGTGTCGAGCTTGTCGCAAGCCTGTCGGAGCTCCTCCTCCTTCTGCGTGAGCTTCTCTTCCTGCTTCGTCACTTCAAGCAGTGGTTTGACCTGAAATTATGAATAGCAGGTTACAGGACAAATTATGGCTAAAATATTTGCCATTATACAAGGTATACATCACAGCGGAAGCTTGCGTCTCGAAAGTTACAAGATCAGGGGGGCTAAAAAGGAAGCTAAAGCAATATTGCTACGCAATTCATTTTTTCGAATTCTCGGCAGGTCCTAAGTGATTCCAATATGTTTTGGTAAAATAGTTACTCATTATATAAAATTCAATTCATTAAAAGATTTGGAATTTATGAATTGCATAAGATCTGCTTTAAATTCGATAAAATGAATTGCGTTAGCAATATTGCTTAGCTTCCTTTTTAGGGGGCCAGGTGAATGGGTAGATCACTACCCCCACTACCCCCCCTCCCACCTACCTCAATTTCACCCCGATAAATATGATACAAATGCCACAGCACAGTTTGCAACTTCACAGACTACTTCCATTGTGACCGAAGTTTGTTTGTATACATCTATCTCCTTCCTTAAACCCTATTTCCTTAAGATTTAAGGTTCACATTAGCATTACATTCACATTCAATCGAAAAGACATACATAACGCAGTTTAAATCTCCACATGATATTCTTAAGCATCATGTTATATGTGAAGACACCGTGAAGTGACTAACAAAAGGGATTCTTCACTATAGCCGACTGGTAGGACAAAACCTCCCATACTTACAATAGAATATATCGTGAGACACAGGTGTGAAACAGACTAGTATACCTACAATGGTCCCATTCAGAATGTAGGTCGTAACGTGAGTTTACAATAACTATTGGATAATGGCGGGTGATGTTTTGAAAACATAGCACTATCTACTTCCAGTTATGTAATTGTAATATTTATTAAATTATGTAGAAACGCTAATCCCATCTTAGTCCATTACCGTATTTACATTTTAAGTTTAGGTTGTAAATACGAGTATACGTCACGCTCTTAGATATGTTTTTTTCTTTTATTTTAGATACTTTTTCACAAACCTGTACTACAGCTATGATCGCTCAGTGGTGGTAACGTCGAATGCCGAGACGAACGTCCCGGGTTCGAATCCTACAATGATCTTGAGTGAAGGGTAACATCGTGAGGAAACTGGCTGGCTACCACCCTCAAGTTGAGAATCTGTCGCCAAGGACCTATCGGTGTTCCGACAGCTGCACTTTTCGACGGTTAAGGTTAATTAAACTCTATTACACTTAAACATTATTCAAAAGACTCACCTTAATGTACAGTCTCCACCACTGCCAGTTCCTCAATTTCAAATACGCAGCACAATTCCTCTGGATAATTCTTATCGCGTTGAGCTGCTGGAGCCTCTTCTGATAGTTTCTCCTAGCAAGGAACCCTCGGCAGAAGGCCTGGAAGTTCACTATCAGGTCCGTGATCTTGTAATCACGTTCCTCTTCCAGATGGGCTAGCACTCCAGCCCTGAAGAAGATCTTCGACTGACCAACGCGGTACAAATTGTGATCCAGCTCTAAAGCCTCGATCATTTGTTCGCAAGCCTTCTTACCATCCATGAAACCTTTAGGTATGATATTAGGCGTAAGCAATTCGTATCTCTGCCTGAACTCTTGGAAGGGTATGCGGTTAGGGAAGCCCTGTCTGCATATTCTGATACCCTCAAGCACACCATTGCAGCGCAGCTGATCCAAGACTAAAGGCGCCTCGATCTTTCCGGCTTTCTTCTCGTGATTGGGAATTATACATCTCACAAAGTTCGGGTTTGTATTTCTGAGAGTCGCCATCAGCTTAGTCAGTTGCTCCTTGTACAGTTGGGAGACGGTTCTAAACATTCCTTTCCTCGTCCTTGCACCGAATTGGGTGTCAGTCATCGCTTGTTGCGCCATGCCAACGATTTCCGCGTCCTTCCAAATGTGGCAGACAAACGGATCTTGAGAATTCTGGAGAAGGGAAACAACATTCTCGTTCAGAGGATCCATGTTCTTCATCAACCATTGCGCGGCGGAGTAATCCACTTTGCCGGCGTAGTGAATGATCGCGAAGTCAGCAACCCCTCGGAAGTCTGTCTTCATGAACTTGGGGTGGACAGAGTGGGCAGATACCAACTTCTCTACGAAAGACTTGTCTGTGGCTTTAGGGAACCAGCACTCCTCGTCCAACAACGCCATGATACCCATGGGCTTGTCAATGAGGTCGATTGTCGGTTGGAGATCGAGTCCGAAATCGATGAACTTCCACTCGATACCTTCACGTTGGTACTCCTCCTGTTCGAGGATGAACATAGTGTGGTTGAACAGCTGTTGCAGCTTCTCGTTAGTGTAGTTGATACACAGTTGCTCGAACGAGTTCATATCGAAGATTTCAAAACCGGCCATATCGAGGATTCCGATGAACGAAGCTCCTTGCCTCTTAGTCCTGTCCAGGGACCTGTTGATTCTGTTGACAAGCCATCTGAATAACCGCTCGTAACACGCTTTGCCGATGGCTTCGACTGAGAACTCTACTTGTTCTTTTGTTTGTGCTTTCGTTACGAAATCGCGACCTACTTTGATTCGGGGCTTCATGAGAGCCTTTGTCATTTCCGTTACTGAAAGGCCTGGAAAAGAAAATAAGTACAATCTTATTAGACATATTTAAAACCTAGGTTTTGACTAGATTTGTTTCTCACCTACATCTTTAAAGCTACTCAAGAAAGGATCTTACCAAGCAAGTGCGCAATTTTCTGCGCCACTGTGTTGTCAGGCAAAGTGGCCTGATCGGAGTTCCTCTCCTGTTTGAATTGCATCGAACCGAAGAGGAGGACAGAGGAAACTATTCTAAATATAGAATTGAAGTCCTCCATGTTCATGCCCATAATGTTCATAGATTTGATAGTCGCTTGGAACTCCAGGGCGTCATCGATCCCTGGTACAGGCAAAGCGGAATTTGACAAGAACGGGTAACTCTTGGGATCTTCTAGAATGTACTCAGCCTTCTGCTGTGCCGTCGCACCGGCCATGAGCTGGTAGAAGATGTGGAATGTCCTTTCATCTTTCGCTTGCCTAATTGCTCTTGACTTTTCTAATAAGTACGTTTCGATATTCGCGCCGGCAATGTATCCTGACGCGTCGAAGTTTATTCTTATGAATTTACCCTGAAATTAGATACAACTATATAGCCCTGCCAAATGAAAAAGGTTTACGAGACTCATCGAAGAATATAAGGACAAAATACTCACGAATCTAGACGAGTTGTCGTTTTTGACTGTTTTGGCGTTACCGAAGGCTTCTAATATAGGATTAGCCTGCAGCAACTGTTGCTCCAATTCGCCCTATAAAGGGAACAGAATGATAAGTAACATCTCTGACAATATTTTCAAAATCCATGCAAATCGGTTCCCGGAGACAGGAATGGCGACACAAGCTATTGATGATGGTTTTAAAAAGCGATGGGTAATGATGACGAGCAAATTTTATTTTTTTCTGTCTTTATGTCTTTCTAGCAAAAAATCTAGAAACTTCATATGGTTATCACCAATTAATGTAATGACATAGCACGTTTTACCTCGAATGTGGGTCCATTTGACTACAGGAGAGTAGCAGCGTGAAATGAAACGTTATGAAAGTTAGTAAGTAATTAGTAGTAATTAAGACACATGCCTTATGTACATAGATGATTTGGTTATGATCTCTTTAAATCTTGTTAGACAGCTTCAATGATTTCATTTGTTTTTAAAATATACGGCATATTTAGTAAACTAATGTTTAGTTTTCTTTAAAAATAAGATTCTACGTAAATCAGAAACAAGATAATGATACAATAAGATTGCAGCCTGGTCAACAAAATAATAATTCTAATTAGACCGTCAGTGAGATTATCAAAAAATATAGGACACGTATTTTTTGCTTTATCAAAACAATATAAGTGTACAAAGATAAAGCGCGGCAAGATAGAGAATCGCAGCTCGTGACGTCACTTTTTTTTTTTTTTTTTTTATTTTATATAGGTTTGCGCTTGACCGCAATCCCACCTGATGGTAAGCGAAGATGTAGTATAGGGTGGACCGCGCGTACCCATAAGATGCCTGTTCACTCTGGCCTTGAATAAACCCATGTTATAAGTGTCTGGAAACACGTTGTCCGGGAGAGCATTCCACAACTTGGCCGTGCGTATAAGGTAAGAGGAAGCGAAACGCTTGGTACGGCAAGATGGAATGTCGACGACGAAGCGATGGAGACCCCCCCGACGCCTAGTGGTCCGATAGAAGAACGGGGATGGAGGGACAAGATTATGGAGTTCTTTATCGCATTCTACTTGTTTGTGAAAGTTTACCATCGCGTCACCATATCTTCGTCATTTATAGTTTGATTGACAAAAGGAAAAATACGTGTCAAATATTTTTTTATAATGTCAATGAAGGACCAATTCGAATTTTTCAGGCTACTAGCCCATTATAAAATATTTAGATAAGATTTAATAAAGAACAGACTAAACAAGATTTAAAATATGAAGGACAAATGAGTAACAATGTCAGTAAAAATATTTTATTTTTATTGATAAATGAATACTGAAATCACACTATTTGGTTAGTTGGCGACGGTGACGCATGCAAACAAACAGACATGGAATCCTAAGTATGTGGCATATCTCTGTAGGGTAATAGCTCGATTGATATTTATACTTTATTATCAGTGAAATATAATAATATATGGATATAAATACATTGTATTCATGGATAGGCATTCTATAAAGCGAATACATAAAACAAACACTTTATACTTGGTAAGGATATTTTTTATGTAAATTGAAAACTAACTATTATAAAAGCAGTGACACGATTTACTTTATGCATGAATACACAATAATTTGTGCTAAAAAGTAATATTTGTCAACTGCAATTTGCAATGACAAGTTTGAGGGTGACATATTTAGGTTTAAAATGTGTACTACCCGTGCGGTATAAGTTGAGACTTGAGTGGAATGAGACTGAAGTGCAGGCGAGGGAGTCTCATTTATCCCGCTACACCTACAATACGGGAGCCATGCTTCATGACCTGTAGTATACAATATCATCATCATCATCATCAGCCTATAATGTCCCACTGCTGAGCACAGGCCTCCTTTCACAAATCAGGGTGAAAGGGAGTGGGCAGATACTCCACCACGCGTGCCCACTGCGGGTCGGTGGAGGTATACTAGTGGTCAACCTACTGTTGGAGTTTTCAAGCCGCCTAGAAGGCCTCCAACTAGCTTAACGACTATCACAATTAAGTGACAACCGGGACCAACGGCTTTACGTGCCTTCTGAAGCACGGAAACGCTCGATTTGTAACACCACAGAGGTAGCTTAAATTTGCCGATCGATTATGAACGGCTTATCATGCCACACCACGAGCGCTTCATACATTTAACACGTATACAATATACAAGCATGCAACTGTAACGTCACCGTGACAGGTCTCAACTTATCGCGCACGGGTAGTAACTACAAACTTGAGTTTGTCATAATCTTTTCAATTTGTATAACTTGAAAAGATATTTCATTCATCGTTTTTTTAAAGCGTTTATATTTTCCTACAGGAAATATAAGCAGTAATTAAGCAGTATAATAGTCATCAATAAAGGTCATGCATTTATAATAGATTCGTGCATAAATATCATGCAATTAATCGCAATTTTGTATGTTCCGAAAACCAATTATTTTCGATAAAACCTCTTTAAAGGTTTTAAACATGCCCTCTTACTTATAAAACGCTATTTAACTAATATATTTATTAAATGGTCACGTAAATAAATTCACTTTACTGTTATTGTCAAACAATGTGCATTATTTCCGTGATCATTATATTAGGTAAATAGCGTTTTATGAGTAAGGGGGATAGATGATTATATTATCCTCATAGAGAAACAATATTGTGAATTTAATAATGTTACTATATTTTTACTAATAAAATTGATTGAATACCAAATTACAGTGTTTTATTTGAATTGGACAGTATGGTAAAAGTCTAAACCAAAATGCTTTTGCTAATTTTTTAAATACATTTTTGGTCAAGCGAGATACTTAATTTTTTTTTACACAAATCGACTTTGTGCCATTGAATTTAATATCTATAGATTTGGTTTATACATCCCCCATACTTTCCCTATGAAATAAACCATGCTGTGTTTAAATAAAAAACTTCTACTTGAAGATATTTTGCTATAAGGATGATATATCACCAAGATGAATGAATTACATCACCAAATGTTTTCAGGCATTTTTGAACATATTCCTTGACTTACTATAATCAACTGTGGTGTCGGCCCCTGTAGTTGGTGGTTTCGGTTCGATTCCCAGGTTGACGCGGAAGAGAGGGAGAAAAATAAAAAATATATATTACATGAGTGTGTTGTAGAGAAAGATAAAGTTTCATAGTAATGCGTATGTTGCTAGAATTATCTAATTACATATTATATAAAAAATATAAATACAATGACCTCTTATAATTTTTTTTTTTCACCTAGCAACAAACGCCCGTAAAAATCCTGTGCTGTACAATAAATCAGACCACCTAACATGCAGGTGTGCGTATCCTCTTGAAATATACATATGAGCATACAGTATTCCACACAAGTCAAGGTAACTTTACAAGATGTCCGAAGGATGAGAATATGATGCTATTAGATCATACGTACTTTAGCAGCGAGTATTACATTATTTGCTGCGGTCTAGCTATACGCACTAACCTACTTACGCAAGTAATTTTTATAAACTCGGTCTAACTTCGTCAGCTGAAAAATCTAGCTTACTGCCATCAATTTAAAAGTTATATTATATTTATCTAGCGTAACTAAAATTCGTTACAATTCTTACCCGGACTCTGTAGTCGAACCAATATACATGCGTGCGCTTAACAGAAAATAAACTAGAAATAAATTTACATAATACTACACAAAATTTCCTACTATCTCGGTTCACTGTGTGTGTATCTTTACCATATAGATTATTGATCCAATGATTTTTCATTTTATTTCGCCCACAAAATTAGCCTAACTTAGCCAACGTTGAAGATGTGTCCAACGTCCAATACTTTAGATCTCTCGCCCATTAAACGTTTATAAAACTTTTAATTAACCAATAACGAAGCGGATACGGACCACACCATACGTCGAGACAGGCCTAGATATTTAAAATTGCAGGTAAATTATTTAAATAACAATCATACCTTGATTACCACACCTGAGGCGAGTGACACCTTATATAGCTAAAAGTCAGCTTGCAGTCGCTTAAAACAGGCATGTCGCATTAACACGGTGATTTAAGTAGTGTGAAGCACAAAATAACCTATAATTTCAGTATTTAACCGGCGACATATTGAGAGTTATTATCTTCTGGCCGCGCAATGAGACTAATCGCGCAAAACTCCTATTTTGAACAGATTTTATGAAGTCATCAGCTTCTTTAATTGGCTCATTATGTCTATTTTTATCTGAATTACTATGTTCCAAGTTGGTTATAAATTCTCATTTTTATCTAAATTGTGCTAAATTCTTTATATATCCTTCTATCAATACAATCATAATGACTATAACTACTACAAAAAATATATGTTTACAACTAAAAAACTAACTATCAAAAGCCTTTCCTGTCATTTCAATAAAACTAAAGCTTACATCTAATTGTCTCTCACCACATCAATGGTCAATCTATTCTTTTTGCAAGATGTGCCACGAACTATCTGATGGTTTTCCTATGCCTAACTAAAATCGTACTACAATTTCATTTCATAAACCATCTGTGCTACCGTCTATTCATCTACTAACTCTAAATCACATAAAATGTATTCTTACCGCTCCAGATCCTTTAGGTTTGGAAGCGGCGACGTACGCGAGGTATTGGATCACTTTCTTAGTGTTCTCTGTCTTGCCAGCGCCTGATTCTCCCGTGCAGAGTATAGACTGGTCTTCGCGATCTGAAACAGTGCCATCACGCCATGAATAACTTAGTTACACTTTATCTTACACACTATTCAGAGCTATGTTTAGCCACCTTATGTTTAGTTGAGTTATAAAGATATGTTTTTCATTTGACTCTCCAATTCATCCATGGTCCATTACATCGCAATAAGAAGCCCCAATCCGGAGGTAAGCTAATTAGCATTAGGAAATGGATTAAAAAATACTGCTTCAGAGAAGATAGCTTAATAATGACATGAACTCTTCCCAGACAAACAGACCAAACTTGTTTATCCAACAAATTATATAAAACCAGAATAGACGACACAATCATCAGACCACTTAGCCATATCCATCGAGCCGGCTCCATTTCTCTATCGCACATTTTTGCATAAACATAATTGCAAATGTTTCCCCTGGCTGCTATTGGCTTTTTACTATCACCCCGCCCTTGTCGCGGGTGTTACGAAACGCAAACATAGACAGTGGGCGTTTCCTGTTACCTGTAGTGTGCGGCGTGCCTTATACTCCATCGCGTTGCTCATTAGACATACCCAGCTCTTAGGTCGAATAGTGATGCTCTTGTATATCATGAGTCGTTGGAACTTTTTACTCGAGTTTTGCATTTTTTTTTTTGATTTTACGTAATAAAGAATAGTTACTGTTGAGAATAAATCCTTTAGCTTAGCCTTAAACCGATAATTATTTAATTTGCTTTGAAATTATATAAAAACATTTGCAAAATAAATCCTTGTTGATCCTTTAAAAATGGGTTCCCTCAAGGAACTATTCTGTGACCCATACTATTTTAATCATATAACATTGAAATAAAAAGAACGACTTGACCAACATGACTTTCCCAACACTAGTCTGGCTTATAGATAAGCGGGACTAGTTTAGAAACGGATCGTTTGTCTAATTGTTCACTAATGGCCGAGGCTAGTGATACGGGAATGACTTATGGCACGACTCTGTTACAAGTAACAACTACATGCTTTCACGGTATTCGAAGGGGAAAGAACGAAGCTCTAATTAATCTCCTTTAACGTTGGGGTAATGTTACAGCTGTTTGCATTCAAATATTTTAGAGAATCTCTCGTGGAATAGTAAGTTAAGTGAGGTAGAGCATAGCGTTATTTCACTCAACGAGCAGCTCGACTGGGGAAGTACCTGAACCTTCAGAATACCGCAGCCAAATAAATTGTTGTATTTCTGCGCG
This sequence comes from Achlya flavicornis, assembly GCA_947623365.1. Taxonomy (NCBI): domain Eukaryota; kingdom Metazoa; phylum Arthropoda; class Insecta; order Lepidoptera; family Drepanidae; genus Achlya; species Achlya flavicornis. The sequence continues at coordinate 14,278,573 of OX392479.1, forward strand.
TGATTAAGTTTGCCATCCAGAGCTAATTGGGGGGGGGGGGGAGAAAGGTAGGTAATGCGTGTGTTGCAAGCGTCTATACCTATGGCTACGGTAACCGGCGTCAGGCATCAGGCGGCCCGTTGGCTTGTTCACCGACTTAGTCGTATAAGAAAACCAGACGTTGATAGCTAGAGTCCATCTTTTTTATCATGACCAACAGAAACATCGTGCTTTCGTATTATCCAGAGCTCTTTTCAAGGCTTCATGTGCTGTACCTTCAGCCACATCACCACTACTAACAAGGTCAGTCTTACAATACTTGATCAAGAATTCTAGATTCAAATATTACCTTGCAGCATAGAACGATACGCCGTGTCTGTGATAGCGAAGACGTGTGGTGGTACCTCGTGCCTCTTGATGCCCTTATACCTCTCCATGATCTTCTCCGTGTAGATCGGCAGCCTCTTGTAAGGATTCACCACCACGCAGAAGAGGCCGGAGTATGTCTGTGGACGAGATAAATAATGCATTTAGAACTAAATTCTCAACGTGAAAAGGTTTATAATTGGAGTTGACGAAGTAATATTTATTTATTAGTCTTAAAAATTTACTTTACAGAACCAAAACGTAAAGAATTATCAAACTTTCTATGATAGCTCTAAATACCTCCCGGCACATCTGCGAATTTCAGCCACCGATTAATGAAATATATCCAGCACCATATTTTCTGACCATATAGTTAAGCATTCCCAAAGCACACGAAAAAGTTGTTTACACGAACGATTATAATGTTGCTTTCTTTTGTAAAGAACCTTTTCATCTAGACTACATTTTAAATCTACTGATTTACTTCCTCAAATAATTATCGAAAATATTGAAATACACTAGACTCTAGACTATCCCGTTATCGCGCTTTGAGTGAATTATTATGCCTTTTAACTACTAAGGACCTTAAGTTCACTTTAACACACAGTGACATAAGTGACCATCACTAACTCTCAGAAGCGTATGTATTTCGTATAAGATGTAATTTCCATTATTAAAAGGTATTCAGATGGGAGTTAAATTAGACAATATGTTTGCTCTAAATAATTATGATGAGACCTAAACGATATGTCCCTTCTTCAAAATTTCGTCACATTAATTGTTCTGGCATGTAACCAGCCAATGAAAATTCGATACGGACAATATTTAACGACCAATCAGTGGAGACAGTAAACTTAAACTATGATAAATTAACAGCTCTGAAGCAATATAGGTGGACATGACATGGTTCGTGTTGGCCTTAATGAAAGACGTCTTGTCACAAAATGTCGGGACTAATTGGAAAACTAATAATTTACGAAGCTTACGAGCTCGTTGTTAATAAGTAACACGAAGTTGTAGCCGGTGAGTATAAAGATCTTTGAGATGATGAGAAAGCTGTTGTATAGTAGTTTTTAAAAGAAACAGTCTGATTGAATGAAAAAGAGTTGATGTAACGTATTGATCACATAATTGGAAATAGCTAACGGCTTATTAATAAAGCAAAAAGTTAAATGAACCAATTGTCAACGAGTAAACCTAGAACTCCGAAGACAATGCCATATCACGATACGCACACTAAAGTAAAACTGTGTAAGTGATAATCTATTCATCGACGGAACAAAACCTTAATTCACAGGGAAAAACGTCGAAGCAAACAAGCGACAGTTTCCGTATCCGGTCGGTAGAAACCGGCAAGAAATGCGCAAGAGTCTGAATCACGGCGCAACAATCGAGCACATCCGCGTGGATGTGCCTGCGCCGATTGAACGCGTTACCATTATGTATGCAATGAACTCGTGTCACATTTCTTTCACATTAAAGGAAGTGTTCTTAAGGAAATTAATAAAGTAGCTCGTAAGTAACTGTCAAATACTTTATGAATCTATAAAGGAGACTAGAGACCAAAAACGCAACTTGGAATTCTGTTACATATTCATTACGAGCCGAGCACTAACTATGTCAAAAGCTAATCGAATTCGCACAAGAACTAATACACAAATATTTATGCGAAATATTTGTGCATTACATCAAACTGGAGCGGTTGTAATCCAGGTCAACAAAGACAGCAAAGTTGGTCGTAAAATCTAAGCGCAACCAATTAACTTGACTATAATTGACCCAAACGGACTAATTGGTATACGATCGTAAAATTGTGACCTGACTGTTTGATGTGTTGATGATGTATTTATTTATTTGTCACGAACTACGTTAAATCTATCTTTTTATATCGTTTAATTTGAACGAGTATAAGTCGAAGGTACAGTTCGTCACAACGAACTTACCTCAAATCTAGCTGTTGCTAATCTTTGTTACTCCGATAGGAATAATTTAAATGACCTCTTCCTAGCTATTGCATATGTAGAGCTTTCAATCCTGTTCATTCCTCATTTGGGTTCGGCGTAATACCCAAAGCTTCTACCATCCATATATTCTTTCCGTTATTTTTGCATTTACTACATTCTAGCTCATCTTTCTTCACACAGACTTTATTTCCTTTTTTCTCATCCTTTCTTCGTCTATATCATATTCCCTTCTACTATTCAATCTATAGTTATAATTAGATAATACTGTAATTATTCAAGTCATTATTGGTATAGAAGCGTTAATATTGCACCGACCCCAAATTATTCGGAACAGGGCATGCGGATGATGATTCATTCCATCATTTCCAAACAATTCCAATATTTAAAAAAATATTACAATCGTGAGCAAACAAGCAATGCTATAAACTAGTCGAGAAACTAGATTGCATAACCAATAGTAATCTTGCAGCGGCTACTTCAAAGGCAGAACTAATGATAAGATATCAATGTACAGCTGATAGAGGCTATAAAGTATCAATTACGCTGTGACCTTTCTTAGAGACTATTGCGTTTTAAATATGCATCTTAGTTGATTATGTGAGCTATTGACCTTACTGTTGATACTTGAAACTATCCAAGTATCAACAATTATAATAATGCAGATTGGATATCTAACCTAGCAATAGTAGTGTATGCTTAGTGCCAAAAGATTCTCTAAACATCCATTATGAAATCAATTGCTAGTTTTTTTTTTTACTTAATCAGTAATTTATTGAGTGAGCTTTCTCTATCCTCAATTATAGGGTCTTTTTGGTTTCTAATAAAGATATGATAAAGACCGAAGAAGCTGATAGATTTTGTGAGGAGTGATATAATTAAGAGTGTACACGGAGATGAAGCATAGAAGGACAGAGTAGAAGCAGCCAATATATTGCAGCGGACAAAGGTGTACAAAATATATATATAAAATTAACTTATTAGTAGCTAGTTCAATGAACTGATCTGTTAGTGACATTTTGTTGCCCCCAAAAGAATAACAATAGACCAGTTAAATTACATTAAACCAATTAGATGACATTTTAGTATCATCAACGTGACAGGTAACACCCACGCATTCGCAACCGGAAACTCTTAAGCACCGATAATAACTGAAATGAACCTCGTTACATATATTAAGTGCCATTTATATGCAAAACATTGTTTGTAACGATAAACTAAACAAAGATAAGCTATCACACAAATTTTACATTTCACCGAGTAGGTAATTGTTCAAAGAATAACCAAAGTCGGATAAGTTATAAAGTTATGAAGAGCTATAAAACTTGGGCATTTTGAGAAATGCTTTATGAAAGCATTAGAAGAAGCACTACAATTACTGAATGGTGGTGGTGAATGTCAGATAGCATTAGTATAAATAACAATATTTATATGAATCTGCCTGCTCTCTGTAAAATAGTTCAGTGCAACATGTAGTTGGGGTTGAAACAATGAGTTTCCATCCTTCACCACATGTACTCCTTTCTTACTCTAATCATCTTTAAGGCGATCTATCTCTTCTTCAGTTTTACTCTTCCCATTAAGTGTATATACTTCCATATTCATCACTCTTTTCATGCTCTTTTCTTTTTTTCTCTCTATAAAATACCCAACGACCCCCATCATCATACCCAGATGATGTAGTTAAAAGGCGCCAACAATTGTTGCGACATCATCGACAGAAGGCGTGTCTAATATCAATGATCGATTATAAGGCGCCTCGATGACTACGTATCTCGCATTCCAAATGAATCAATAAATTATTGCAGGAACAGCAAACTGTTCCCGGTAAACGCTCTATCCCGACTACTTGAAGCATTCCTGTACATTAAAGGAACCAATACCATTTTAGTATACGTGTTTACCGTACAGTATTAACAAAACGATCATTGAATACCAAATATTATAACATATGGTGTACAGCTCGACAGATTGTAAGCGAACAATGTTGCAATTGAGCACTCGCCTAGCAGATCGGTACAAAAACTCGTGCGACACAGTTTCCACGCAACGCCTTCCATATTTGGTCGTATCAATCGACTGCCATACAGGGACTATCCTAATATACAGTTTGACACAGCTTTGATTGCTTTTAACGACTGTCATACATTTACACAAGAATATTTCACAACGACAGCTCAGCCATAAAAATTGCTTTACAAGATTAATGATGGTTCGTGCAATAATGTATTATTCTCTCTACATGTCCAAACCTTCTTAAAAACGTCCAACAAACTCCATCAAAATTAAGTCACAAAGAAGAAAAACATTAGTAGTTAATAATTCTTAGATCATCCTTAGAAAGCCATCGACACTTTTTGACTATTACCGCCAATCATCATTAGAGAAGCCATGATTATTCAGAAAAAACCAGACAAAAAAGACAAAACACATTAGATCTTCCAGACACAAAGGTTTTGCTTCCGAATTAGCAACAGTTGGGCCTTTCACGGAGGTTCGCGATGTGTCACCGATGGGTACGCTACGAGCTCACAATGGGTAGGTAATGTTAGCGTAACATTCGCCCGTGTGTGGTGACTGGTGAGTCACCACATCGACATCCAACGGCAGGCGGAATGACCGCTCATCATGTTTTATGGTCACTTTTACGTAAATCACTGGAGTTGTTCAAGAGATTCTTTTGAAAATTGATGTGCCTAAATGTTTCTGCTATAATAAAACTGTTGATTGATGCAGAATCTACCAACCGTAACCAAGAAGTACGGAATTGAGGTACAAGTACGGTATTCGTGAACCACCTTTACTTTATTGATCCTTATAGTAGAATTCGGAATAACCTCAATATTATAGAGCTGATAATGACTTGTAATCGAAGAAACTGCAATATCATTCGTGTTGACGAACCCTACCAGGAGTAGAGGTCTGGACGGGTAGGAACAGCTTGAAATGAAACTCGATTTGTGCGGTGGAACAATCTTGAAACTGGTACTGCAGTATTGCCTCTTTCTGACTTGTTCTTGTAAGGAGAGTGCGTAGAGAAATGAGTGCCGAGCAGGCCTGACTGCGTTGTTTATATTGTAATTTTAGTCTTTGCGCATGCCTATGTCAGATTTACAAATGCGCATTGTGAAATATTATTATTATTATTACTAATATAACAAGATACAAACGGTTGCTATGGCAACGGTTTGATACTGAAAAGTGGCAATACCGTAGGGAGAGCCCTATCCAAATTCTTTATTAAAAATAACTTATTTCTAATCAAATACAATATGAAATAACTATAAAACAATAAAATGCCTACTTATTTACTTACATCTAATAACCTAAACGCCTTAAAGTATTCAATAGCAATAATATTTGTTCGAACTTAGCCTATGTAAAAGTAGGTATATAATAAAAAATCTTTATTTACAATGGAATGGGCAGGCATACATAGCACAATGTGTTATGTGCGGGTTGAGGGACGATTAAGGCATGTTAGTAGGTAGGTATAGTCGTGAACAGTCTCCCCCTCGTGCGAAGATGAGTGTCTGAGCACCAAATACAGAGTTTCACGACGTTATGCTATCTTCACTATGCGGGATGTGGGTCGTCGTATCTCTCCAGCTGTAGTTCTTACATCTACCACTCGAACTTTGCCATCTGGTCCTGGGTAAGTATGGGTAATTTGCCCTCTTGGCCATACTCCTCGAGGTAATGATGAATCGATGATGAACACGATATCTCCGACTTCTGGGTTAGTGAATCCCTTGGAGTTGGAACTATACCTAGGTGTTATAGTAGGTAGGTATTCGTTGAGCCATCGATTCCAAAACAGATCAGTCAATCTTTGTACAGTTTTCCAATTGGCTGTACCTATTAGGTTTTTGTCGTCGAATGTACCCATTATCACGTTGCCACTCGATCTTCCAATTAAGAAATGATTTGGAGTCAAACTTTCTTCGTCTTCAGGGTCTAAGGAGACGTCGGTAAGTGGGCGTGAGTTTATTAAGTGTTCGGCTTCCAACAGTATTGTATGCAGGACTTCTTCGCGTGGTTGACGAGATTTTAATGTGGCGGTCAGCGCGACCTTGACAGAGCGTACCAAGCGCTCCCAGGCTCCACCCATGTTAGGTGCCCCGGCAGGTATGAACTTCCATTTGATGCCTTTTTGTTGCGCTTTATCAGTCAGTTTTTTCAGTTCTATTTGCATGTCCTTGTTAGCGCCTACAAAGTTGGTTCCGTTATCACTATACATTATAGATGGCGCTCCTCGCCGAGCTATCATTCGACGGAGTGATAAGATCATACTGTCGGCAGACAGAGACGGCACTATCTCTAAGTGCACTGCGCGTGTAGTTAGGCAGGTATAGAGTGCGACCCATCTTTTTTCTTGTTTGCGGCCTACTGTTATGATAAGAGGGCCGAAATAGTCAACTCCAGTGCATGTGAAAGGCGGTTGATGTTGTTGTAGACGTTCCGGTGGTAAGTCGCCTATGGGGGCCGGTATAGGTAGGTATTTGTGCGTTCTGCACCAATCGCATTCTCGCGTTATGGATTTTAGTGTGTTTCGTAGTGAAGTAATGTAGTACTTTTGGCGTATTTCATTCATTACTGTATTATGATTGGCGTGATTATACATGCAGTGATAATGTTGTATAAGCAACTTTGTAATCGGGTGCTTGCCGTCTAGTACTATGGGTTCCTTATACGTGTCACTCACACAGTCAGCTGATGACACACGGGTTTCGATTCTTATTATGTCGTTCCTGAGCATCAATGTCAGCCTTTTTAGGCGCGAATCTTTTTCGTTAGGTACTTTGTTATTTCGTAGCGATTTTAATTCGCTCGCCCAACTTTCTTGTTGTATGGCTTTGATGAGCAGTGTCTCGGCGTTTTGTAGGTACTCTACGGGTAAAGGTACGGTACGGGTGGTGATCGCCGGCACACGTTCGGTGGGAGTTTGTTTTCGTTTGCGTTCGTATTTTCTCCATGACTTGTCTTTGACGGTTTTCTTGATAGCGGCGACGGGTTCCGGTTTTTTCGTAATTTTAGATTTGAATATGTCGACGCAGTGTAATAAGCGTGCCGTGGCTCGTTGTAGGCGTTTCCAGGACGAAAACCTTGATACGTCGGGAATAGGTATTTCGATCCGTCGTATGGTGGCTACGATTTTAGACTTTTCTTCGCCCGTGGTAGGTATTGAGCGGTCGCTCTTATCTTCGGGCCACTGATTAGGGTTGTGTTGTAGAAATTCAGGGCCGTTGAACCAACGGTGATGAATGGTGAAGTTTCTTGGAGTTGACCTTGTGGCGTCGTCGGCGACGTTGTCGTTGGTCGGTATCCACCGCCATTCTGTTGGTTTGGTTGTGTCCTCGATTTCTGCCAATCTGTGTGCGACGAATGGTTTGAATGTACGCGGATCGGCTTTTATCCATGCTAAAACGGTACGCGAGTCTGACCAAAAATATCTTCTTGTAACTTTTGTTTGGATTTCTTTTTGAATGTTTGTTGCCAGTCTACAACCTAGGAGCGCTGCTTGCAACTCTAGTCTAGGTATTGACGTGGGTTTCAAGGGTGTTACTTTAGCTTTTGCCGCTAATAATCTCACGCTGGTTTTGTTGTTCTTAGTGGTTTTCCAATATGTAGCTGCTGCGTAGGAGCTCTCGCTCGCGTCTACGAACGTGTGCAGTTCTCCCTCTTCGCACGAGCTAGTGCACCTGGGTATGTCTAGGTGTTGCAGGTGTTCAAGGCTGTCGAGCCATTTCGTCCAGTCTTCTATGAGTGTGTCGGGTATGCTTTCATCCCAGTCGGTCCCAGCTCGCCAGAGTTGTTGTATGAGCTTTTTTCCTTGTATAAGGACGGGCGTGGCTAGTCCTAAGGGGTCGAACACTGACATCACCGCACTGGTGACTTCTCTTTTTGACGGTGGTCTGACTCCCTCCTTCACTTCCTGAGGTGTGTTTCGCAAGTTGAGGGTGTATTGCATTGCATCTTTTTTGACATTCCACAACATACCTAATGTTTTTTCAGTCTGGTCTTGCCCTAATAGAACCTGATCGGTTTGAGAGTTCTTCTCGAAGCTTTCAATTGTTTGTGTGTCGTTCGATGCCCATCCTCGCAGCACGAATCCGCCGGCCTGGTGGATACGATCAACTTGCTGTGCTGTGTGTTTGGCTTCGGTGACAGTTTGAAAACTTTGTAGGTAATCATCCATATAGTGACATTTTTGGATAGCATATAGAGCTTCCGGTTGTTCTTGACCGAATTCCTTGGCATTTCTGTCCTTTACATAGATAGCTGAGCACGGGGACGACGTCGCACCGAAAATTAATGACTTCATTCGGTATTCGCGGGGTTCAGAGTCTGTCTCGTTTTCTCTCCATAGGAAACGCAAGCTATCTCTGTCTTCTTCGCGCATGCCTACTCGCAAGAACATTTCTTTGATATCGGCTGCAAGGGCGATCGGTCCGCCTCGGAAACGTATTAAAACGCCGAATAGCGATTGAAGTAGGTCTGGCCCAGACAATAATGCGTCATTGAGGCTTTTTCCGTTTGTGCGTGCCGCTGCGTCAAATACTAATCGCATTTTTCCCTTCTGCGGGTGTACCACGGCGAAATGGGGTAAATACCATGTACGAGATGATGTCGGTTGACTCGTTGCGGGTTCCGCATATTCGCTAGCTAATAGGTTTTGAATCTGTTCGGTGTACTTTTTCTTGAAGTCTCTATTTTTCGCAATTTTCTTTTCAATACCTATCAATCGTTGCATAGCGTTAGCGCGGTTATTTGGCATCGTTTCATTATCGGTGCGCCATAATAATCCGCATTCGAATCTTCCATTGGGGAGACGTTTCGTTGTCTTATCAAGTATGGCGAGCGCTCGTTGTTCCGGGTCGCTTGCTGGCTTCTTGGGTGTTATACCCAAAGAGTCAAGGTCGAAATGTGACTTGATTAAGCATTCGATGTCCTCGTTTTTCTTTTGTAGGTGACCTACGAATGAAACTGGCTTTGGTGCTTCTGACCGGCATCCATGTAGTATCCAGCCGAGGCTAGTCAACGATGCTACTGGCTGATTGTTGTTTCCCGATTTTAACTCCCTTGAGACAATCAGGTGCCAGTTGTCTTGGCCTATCAAAAGAGCTGGTTTCATCCTTTCGTATTGGATCTGATCTTGGATGTCGTAAAGGTGGACACATCCAGCGATATCGTCTTGTCGCACTGATTGCGATGTAAGGTTGAGTTCGTTGATAGTGCAGGCTCTCAAGTTTTCGTAGTTTCTAGCAAACAGGCCCTTAATACGTAGTTTGAGTTGACGCGAGTTAGCCGTCTTCATTTGCTGTCCACTAATGCCCTCTATCGTCAAAACTTCTGTGGGTCCGTCGGCCCCTATCTCGTCGGCAACCTCGTTCAATAACAATGTTACGGTGGATCCTTCGTCGAGGAGGGCTGCCACGGTTTTAGTACCGGTGGGCCCGCATAGCTCAACAGGAACGATCTTTAGGTATGCCTTTGTTGAGTTTAGGTGGTTCACAGACGCGATTTTTATTTCTTCCTTTTTAGGTAATGTTTCATGAAGTAATGAATGATGTTGCCTTGTGCAATTATTTTCTCCACACGGATTGGCTTTGCATGTTGAGTGTCTGTGGTTTGATTTCAGGCACTTGAAACACACCTTTAGTTTCTTGACAATTTCCCATCGATTTTTCACGGTTTCCTTGAGAAACTGGGGACATTTTACTAGTCTATGTTCTTTTTTACAGACGAGACATGTGATTGGTTGTTGTTTTTCTCCGGTGGTTGCGAGGACGATATCTTCTCTCTCTTTCACCGGTGTCTCGTTCAGTGTTATAGCTCTCTCTCTTTCGAACTCGGAGTCGCTATCGTAGTCATTTTCAGTTTCAGTGTCGCTCTCGCTGTCAGACTGTACAAAGTTGGTGGTGTTGACCTTCTGATTGCGTAGTGGCCGACTGCGGAATGGTAGTTCTCTCTTTTTCTTGACGAACTCCGTGGTGGACACGTCGTACGCTTCGAATTGATCCGCAATGTTGTTGAGAAACTCCGACAGTGAAATCAGTATGGGTTCGTCCTCTTTACTCGATCTGTACTCGTACCATCTGAATTTCACGTTCATGTTCATTTTGTCAATTATTTTTTCTGACAAATCGTTTGAGTATAAGTAATCTTTGCGATTCATTTGCTTGATGACGTTGACACTGTTCGCCACTGCGCTGGCAAATGTGCCTATGCCCTTTATGTCGTTGGACATGGGCGGCAGCTTGTTGATAGCTGCTATCTCACTCTTTATGAGATGTGTGGGCCGACCAAATCTTCTTTCTAATGCTTCCAATATTTCCTTAGGATGCGTGTTGGTATATAGAAGTGACTTGACGGACTCTCTTGCTTGATCTTTGATAGCCCTTCGTAATCTGGCTACGTTCTCGATGTCAGAGAAATATTTTTCGGTATCTCTATAGATAGCCTTGAAAGCTATCCACTCCCTCGGGTTGCCGTCGAAATGATGCAACTCGTTTATGTACTTCGGTGCAGGAGCAGGTTTGCTTTCCTTCACGCTCTTGATCGCGCTCACGATCGCGGATGCAAGGGTAGACACGTCCCCTTTTTCCGGCATCCTATTTTTCTTGAGGTTTGCTTCACGCTGTCGTTGAATGGATTTCTGTCGTGACTTCGCCACCCAATCCGATACGTAATCGCTTTTGTCCACGTCACTCGCATTCGATGAATCTTCCTCGTCCTGAAGTTCGATCAATTCCAGTTTGGTTTTCGCCATCGCAACGGCCGCATCTGCCTTCTCTTTCTGGCTTCGCTCGAGTTCCAATCGTGCTTCTAATGCGGCTCTCCTTTGTACTGAACTTGATGAAATCACCGAATTTGATGCTCTTCGTGGCCCGGTCCGATTTACCACCGTACCTTCCCTTGACACGCGTACCTCCTGGGTTTTGGACATTCTGTCCTTCCGCGACTGCTCGGATTTCTCTGTACTTTCTGTACTCGTTTCCGTGCTGCCTGTGTTCTCGGTGCTTCCACTCTGCACCGTGCTAGGAGTCTCCTTCTGAGAACTCCTCAAACTGCTCTCCGGAGCTGACTCCTCTTCCTCCCTGGACTTCGTCTTGTTTCTTCTTGCTTGACTCCTGGTGCTCATCTTCGCCTGGGGGAGATCTTCCATGCCGTCTTCCCTGTTCTCCTACCTCCCTAACGTCCCTACAACCCTATCAGCCTGTTTGAGTGGTTCTTCGGAACACGCTCTCCCAGGAATGGAAACGTGCGGGATTGGAAAGGTGGGAATCGCCCGGCAGAGGGATATGAATGAAAGTAGCGTGCTCAGGTATGGGGGGATCGTCCACACCCTCAGCCGTGCCCTCAAGAGGCCGTCTACTTCACCCACACCGTACTGGCGCGATCGGACTGTACAGCGCGCCTTGACAAAGGCACCACTGGTAGTGTCGTCCGGTCCACTACTCCCGCCAACAGGCGTTAACTCACTCTACCGTTTGGCACCGTTAGGTGGTAGACCGTGAGCCGCGGGCGCACCGCGTAAGAAACAAAGACGTTTGACTGTGTCCGCCACTCTTCCTCGGTGAATCCGAAGTCTCGACCGGCCGTGTTGTTCACTCGCTGCAGTGGTCACGACGATACCCGCCGTGTCGTTCACACGCTGCAGTGGTCTCGATGATACACGCCGTGTCGTCCACACGCTGCAGTAGTCTCGATGATACCCGCTGTGTAGTCTCGCCGCTGGGCACCGATTTGCGTTCGTGGCTGTAGCTTGCCCCTCGAACCCAACGTTCGTGGCCGTTGCCTGCCCCTCGAACCGCGCCAATCCCAATGCCCTTGAGAACCCACAGCTTGCACAGTCTGCCCCGATCTTCCAATGTTCGCTGCTAACAAGCCCGACGAACCGAAGCGGAAGAATACCGAAGCTTCTTGCACTGATTCTTGATTTTTTCTTCTATCCGACGTCGATGGACCAAACGCTGTTGACGAACCCTACCAGGAGTAGAGGTCTGGACGGGTAGGAACAGCTTGAAATGAAACTCGATTTGTGCGGTGGAACAATCTTGAAACTGGTACTGCAGTATTGCCTCTTTCTGACTTGTTCTTGTAAGGAGAGTGCGTAGAGAAATGAGTGCCGAGCAGGCCTGACTGCGTTGTTTATATTGTAATTTTAGTCTTTGCGCATGCCTATGTCAGATTTACAAATGCGCATTGTGAAATATTATTATTATTATTACTAATATAACAAGATACAAACGGTTGCTATGGCAACGGTTTGATACTGAAAAGTGGCAATACCGTAGGGAGAGCCCTATCCAAATTCTTTATTAAAAATAACTTATTTCTAATCAAATACAATATGAAATAACTATAAAACAATAAAATGCCTACTTATTTACTTACATCTAATAACCTAAACGCCTTAAAGTATTCAATAGCAATAATATTTGTTCGAACTTAGCCTATGTAAAAGTAGGTATATAATAAAAAATCTTTATTTACAATGGAATGGGCAGGCATACATAGCACAATGTGTTATGTGCGGGTTGAGGGACGATTAAGGCATGTTAGTAGGTAGGTATAGTCGTGAACAATTCGCAATCATCAAAATTTAAACAAGACAATCAATAAATCACATTACAAGTTCCTCAATATCACCTAACCTTGACATAACACGAATAAAACAAAAAAACCTCATGTGCATGATTACATTTAATAAATACAATGCGTGGTTGAACACAGAAATCGTTTTAATGGGCCATGACAGGCCACAGATTTATGGACCCTCAATAATTGGAGACAAGAATTAGATACCAGTGTAATACGTTTAATTACTGGAAGTACATTTAAGACCGCACACAACAACACTGGTTGTAAATTGTAATATAATAGTTGTGGTATTAGATATTTTTATAACTGCTATAATGTGCTATTATGTAGATGCTTACTGCATAGATTAAACATGAGAAGAAATAACAGAAACTATTGGAAATTGATAACACTTAAAATTCTAGCATACAACTGACATCATTATAGAAATAGTTACAAATATGAAAATTGAGTCCACAGCTAAGATGTATCTATATGACTATTATGTATATATAAGAATTTGAAACATTACTTTGGCGTGGAAAAATAATTGATTAATTAGTCTTCCAATAGCCTTATGAGAGCAATTTAAATGAATAGAATATTTTCTTCGAGCACTGCATGAGTCACGACTACTCACGACACACGGCTGCCTGGTAACATACACGCATCTGTACAAACGGAAGGCAAGGCCACGCGAGGCCGCCTTTTAATTATTGCACTATTAACTACACCATTATGATATTTATTGAGGTATACACCCTCGTAGTTCTATTGAAGCCAGTAATTAATTGAATAGCTAGTATATTCAATTAATTGCAGGATCCAAACCGGCATGAAATCAGTTGAGTAATAATAGCTAAAACATTTTGTTTCTCTTGATAGACAAGCTCATTGACAAATAAAGAGTAGGTAAATCTTCTCAAGATTCATTTTCGATCATGTCTCACTCTCTCCCTCTATTTTCAACCTATTTTGTTCCTGGCTGACTACCACATTGTAATTGAAAATCTGTCACCAAGCTCGTAGATGGCACCGGTGCCGCGGTGTGTTCCAACTATTGCATTTCTAGACTTTGTGTGATTACCATCTTAGTCCACATCATCACTTTCCAATGTAGACTAATTCAAGCCTCTATAGTAAAAAAATATAGCTAAGTTTGGTTACTTTTCCTTCCATGCGTTTCGTACAATATGATATTTTAACAACTCAAACTTATTCCTTCCTCAAATTTTTTTTCTTTATTCGACAGTTGTATTTGCTATATATGACGCGACGAGTAACATATTACCGTTATTTGTAGAGTCTGGAAAGCTTTACTAATATGAAACAAAACATGTGATCTCAGTATGCAATATTCTAAATTTTATGATTCCAAATTGTAAATAATTGACGTCAACGTAATTATTAAAAATAACAAGTAAGACGAGGTAATCCTTATCTATCGCCCACATGACCTCGTAACTTAAACGTACTCACTTAAAACTGCTCTCGATCTTTATTATCAATGCAAAAAAGTTGAAATTCGTATGAAAGCATTACCGTTCGGTAAAGTATGACTCAGAGCCGACAGACATGTTTATTATGGGTAAACGAACATTTACGGAGTACGCATACGTGACTAGTGATGTAGACCATATTTGGTAATTTTGCTGTTTTGATAATATCTCAATGTGCAGTACACGTTAAGGTACTAATATATACTAAACCATAGACGTTCAAGAACTCAAATCATCAGAGCTTGTTGTATACGTTTTTTTCGGATGCGGTATTGACCGACCTTGCAGTTGAATAGACACGCGTAAGAAATCAGCAAGCTCCTATGAATCTAGAAATAATGGCTACAGCAGCTGTGGAATATAAGAAACACGTATTTCCTAAATCCTTAAGTAATCTAAAGTTAGATCTTGTAAATATAACACAATGTTATCTCAACACTGTTGTATTAGAACTGACAACAATAAACTGGTCGCCCACGCGTCTCCCAAAACGGCAGCGCAAACAATTATATATGATTTATTTTGTATAGTTACAGTATTTGAAGAGGTTTGGCAGAAACATGGGTTTGTACAAGCATTTTCGTATGTAGGAGATAAGAATATTGAATTGAGCCTGTGATTTTATAACAGAACTAAGTTGAAAAACGTATATCGACTGAAATAATTGATAATACGGGTGTTCAATCACCCCCGAAACTATAGTTACCAAAGCATATCATATCGTGTTGTATCCATATGCACCTATGCCAAAATAAAATTGAATTCAGGAAAAATAAATAAAAGTGTTGTCCCCTATTTCAATAAAAAATAATTTTGATTCAAATACATCATCCAATATTGACGAACGATTAACTATCTATATAACAACGACTTCAACACTCCAATTAAACAAATGATCTAAGTAAAAAAAAAAATAACAAAACTCTATTCCTTGTCTGTGACTGCGACTAATAATACTTAAAAGGCGCTATGGCGCAAGAAGTCGAGACTATTAAAAATAACGAGGTGCACGATCATATCATATTTTAAAATACCACTAAATCTAATCAAGCGCATTATTACTTATTTTCAATGAAATCTTCGTGCAATCTTCTTATCACTGGCGTGACGCATAGAAATTCGCGTAATATTTTACTTGGAAGGTAGATTAATACTATCGCGGGGGCTTCAAGCAGCTGTTGTTTTTTAATAAGCCAGCATTGATCAACTTCATTATCAAATGTTAGTGTCGGTGCACAACGGGTGCGGTCGTTCAACTGCGCTCGCGCAGGATATAGGCTCGTTTCGCGTATCGTAGCGCATCCGTTGCGATAGTCTGCTGACTGTCTTTTATTCTTAAGCGACGTTTTGTTTGTACTGTAGATGAATCAATGCTTGTTACTCGCGACTGGTAAAATAAACCAAACGGAGTCTGATTTCCGTCTAATTCGCACGCAGACATTTCTGAGCTATTAGGCTTTCAAGTATAAGGTTTGGTTTTCGTCTTCTAACGTTTTGATTACTTATTGTAAAGATGTCATTGAAAAGTAATGTTTTGCTTTTTCATCATCATCATCATTATCAAACTCCTCCAGTTCCTCTTTTCAGATCTGCTCAAATCTCATTCACACCTCACTGATGCTCTTCTACAATTACTAGATTATCATAAGCCATTACAGTGGCACAAGTAACAGGTTAGCATCCTCTGAAGTGTCACGTAAGGTAGACGTGACACTTCGAGAGGAATCGAAGACGAATCGAAGCGACTTTAATTGGATGATAGATTATAGGACAAATTACCTATTATAACTTATCTAGAGATAAGTTACATATGTATGTATTTATTAGTCGTTGTATGTATTACAAGCTCTGATTAGTTGGATCCCAACTACCTACAAGATGGACGTAAGTGAAGATTTCCAAGGATCTTTTGGTAGTACTTAAAATTGTTTTATGTGTTTATCTTACACAAATCTGAGCGACGCTAATTCGTTGGATATTTTGAATAAACTGGGTACTAAAGTATCTAAGAATTGATGTAGTAGTTCTAGTAATTTAAATAGAAATGGAAGGCAGACTATGAGGAAAGATCACGAGCACACAGTCAGAAAACATCCGCTAGAGACGCAATCTTTAAAACCTATTTTTGAATCGTGCAGGTCTGTCCTATTCAAGGTTTACCGTGTTTACACGCCCTACACACACATCGGAACTGTCGTAATGCCCGTCGTTAAGATTAGGTCGTAGATGATGTAATCACACTCGTAAAAGCTGAGGATGACGTCAGACAACCATAATTCATATTTGAAGCTTGAAGATATCTGGTCAATGTATCGTCTTTAGCGAGTAACAGGCATGAAGGCGAATGAATGTGTTACCATTGTAGCAATTAGAGAAAAAACCATTCGAGTTTCTTCGAAGTAAAAATACAGGAAATTAACTAGGAGATACTGAAAAAAGGAAGTATGTAAGATAAACTAGAGATAATCCGCTACAAGGTGGAGAAGCTGCTAGCGTTATAATGAAACCTATTTATTCAAAGTAAGACAACATTTCATTGTTAACTTTCAAATTCGATATCGCGATCAGACGACTTGGGGCCGGGTTTGGCGGGCATTGCACCTGTCTTGAGGGGAGGGGGGGTTAGAGGGGGAGGATCAACACCTGTCGACCTCACCGGCCGAGGGTACGCTTTGTTATGCCTCATAATACATTTAAACAGTAAATAGAACTCGAATTGAATACGAATGTACACTTTTTCTGTTCATTTATTCGGCAAACACAATAGGTTATAATAAATCGATGACGCAAACGACGTTGTGGATAATTCTTCGGAGTACAAAACTATGCAATATATGCGATATCTAATTAATCAAATTGTAGACAGGATTTAATTGTACAACATCGTCGAAGATGAAATACAATTTTTTGGTAAATAGTCATTTGTTATTTAAAAGCTGATAGATCATTGAATGCGAGGAGACATAAAGTCATTCAAAGAAAAACAAGCCCATGAAAGCAAGGTATTCCATTTGTTTTATGCCACTCTTATTCCCAAAGCTAGTTTTCAATCAAGTCCCACGATATCCACATCTAATACAATTAGATTCCCCATTACGTCGACTGGATGGCGCATGGCGTCGCGATGTCGCGCGCCAATTTTCCGGTCTGACGCGGAACCGGTCCATACACGCCCTTGCATCCTTCCTTGCACTTGGTGCTTTATCTTTATTGCACTAAACAGACGCTTACAGATTGAAGATATATTAAATTAGATTGTGTTATCTAGATTCCTAAATGAATCATCGCCAGATTGATGGCGGCGGCGTCAAGTTGGAAATAGAATTTCTCCGGTGAGTATTAGGTCTATTACATTTAACAAACATGAGTTACGTGTTCTTCTTACAGGTGCAGAAGAATTGTCTTCATCAACTAAAATGTTACTTGGTTACTCTATCCATCTAACTATATACACGGGCTATATGACGGGCCAGTTGGCGCAGTTGGTTAAGGTTCACCTTACGCGCCGCAGGTCGTGGGTTCGATTCCCACACAGGACATGCATTTGTGTGCATGAACATGTCTGTATGTCCTGAGTCTGGGTGTAATTATGTATATTAAGTATGTATTTACAAACAAAAAGTATGTATATGTATTATATCAGTTATCTGGTTTCCATAGTACAAGCTCTGCTTAGTTTGGGATCAGATGACCGTGTGTGAGGAATGTCCCAGGATATTTATTTATTTATATAGGGAATTCTAAAGCAAGTTTATTTTCGTACATTGATTGCATCATTGAAGAATTACTAGCAAACACAATTCATTCAATATTCTCATCGGGTCTTCTGATACGCATTGACCACAATGACCAATTGAGATGACGTGCGTAAAATTTATTTCTAAGTAACCAAAAGGTTTTATTGAAATCCTACGTAACCTTATTTTGAACCGGTCAATTATAACAGCAGAATACGTCAAAAGAGATAAATACAGTTAGTTCGATGAAATCTGAGCGCTTTGAGCTACTGGCAGAGAGTTGGCTGTTGATGCGTCACACACTTGAAATTTATGCGTAAGTTTAGACAACCTGCGGCCTGAGTCACTAAAAAACCTAAGACAAACACAATGATAATGTTTAAAAAGAAACCTTGTTAGGGAATTTTAGTAATAATATTCATAAGTGATAATTATACCTACTTAGGGTTAAAAACGCTATCGCTGATATAAAAGCAAGTCATATTTATTACGTGTGTTATCTATAGTTTGTTTTATTGTGTTCCCTTTATCACTTTCAGGTAATTTTAAGTATTTGTCTTAAGTATTTCTATCAGTCATATCTACAAAATCACATCTATTGGTGCTTTGAACACTTGTTCAGGAGATATCACATCATGTTTATGTCTCCGATTAGGGTAATACTTTCGGTTGGAACTTTATCCAGTAATACGACTTCAATGGTCAAATTCAAACAATATATCCTACCTCCCCCTTCGTCATTTAAAGGCATTCCTGCCATTTACCTTTGACAGTCATTGTAACATTTTACTACTCATATAATGAACGAACATAATTTTTTATCGTCAAATAAAATTTATAAATATCCGAATAACTTTTACATTATAATTCCATCGTGTAGAAAAGATAAAGTAACAACCGTTAAATTTATAAAACCTGCAGTAAGAGACCACACACAATTTAAATCAGAATGCAATGTCAATGGGTACTTGACCAATCGTTTAAATGAAATTAGTAGTTGCAAATCTAGATGCAGCAATTGGTAGATCTGCAAGTAGATTTTCTATCGAACATTCTTCATCCTTGTTATTATCTATTACCTTTCAGAATAGGTATATGAATTTTATGAGCCTTACTAGGAAGCTATAGAATTAAAGATCTTTTTAACCTGGAGGTTTATCATAAGCATCTCATCTGCACATGTTATACACTTCTGTTAGCTCTCTGCAAATAAATTAGGTTCTTAGGCGTGTTTTGCATCCTAGATTATCTATTGCTTTGCTACTGATCTATCGATGTTAACCATTCAAAGCCTCTTTATCATAAATAATAGATGAGCAATGAATGTAATAGAATTATTAATATTACATGTTATCTGCTTCACAACCACTACGCAAAGTCTGAGAAAGGTGATTCACATATAAATGATCCGCGTATCATTTGGGTCAACATAAGACATTCGCATTGAGTCACCGCTGCTCAGGTATGCGGTGAAGCCTTCAGCTTTGAACGAAACGTGTATTATGAAAAAATATTTGCACAATAAATTAATAATTTTATATTAAGGGCTACAAGAATTTTAATACACCGTTTTTATTATAGTGAGATGCTGTAATTTTGCGGCACTGAGTTGGAGAAATCGTGACGGCATCTTGAAAATATATACCGTTATGGACAGGTCATCAATAAAAAAATATGATGGTTCAGCAAGAAACTAGAACAGTAGGTCATCCTCCTGACAGGATTACTACCAGGAGCCTGATTTAAACGAAGACTCAGTTGCTCATTTAGACGAAAGGATCTGAAATCTGTATGAAAAGTCACATTTATATAAACTGGTCAGAATGAAGGAAGAATACTTCAAGCAGGAAAAAACAAATGTGCTCGTAATAATAGATTGGTATTGTTCTCGCAAAATTTGCCATATTCAATAAAACATTTGTCACCGACCTAGAAACAAGTTCCTATGCTCATTTACGGTAAATAACTGAGGTTTTCAATGCGTCAACAATTTATTACTAAACTAGCTGCCCGGCGCGACTTCGTTCGCGTAATACCCTACCCTTCATTTAAACCTTCCCCGGACTTCCACGAATAGTTCTAACCCAAAATTAGCGAAATCGGTCCAGCCATTCTCGAGTTTTAGCGAGACTAACGAACAGCAATTCATTTTTATATGTATAGATAGATAGATAGATAGATAGATAGATAATCATCCGTTTCAGGTCGATATTAAGTACGCAATTGGCAACTGTCACTGACGCACGTTGACATTAAGCAAGCACCACCATTTTCATGCCCTAGAATTCTAGGTCTAGAAATGAAACCTTAACGGTTGAGGGTAAGCTGTGAAGCAACGCGATATTCCATAATGTTGCTCCCGCGCCGTTTTAAGAGGGACCTACGGAATATGTCCCGAAACACCATAACGTAATAACAATGGTTGTATAATAATTTATTGATATCTACTCCATCCTAGAGCAAGATATCTCTCCTAAAAGGTAAAGACTCTAGATCAACATGTTACTAAATTAGGTACTTAGTGCATAATCAATCCTTTCAGTACTCGAGTGCATTGACCAGAAAAAACTTCATTAGGTACATTACATTACAAGCTAATGACTGTCGAAACGTCGTCAGGGTTGCCAGAAACGATTAAATAACCATTTTCACGAGACAGATAACACTCGACAACGTTAAGTAAGTCCTTTTAATGGTGTTTATATCTTAATCAAGAATTTCGCGTCGATCCAATTATTTTGGCGGCAAAAGCATTAGCAATGAACAGATTGAGATAGTAGTGTTTAATTTTGTAGCGTTGAATAAGAGCGAATATTTAAAGTTTGGTGGAACTGCTTAATTATCTCGTTTAATTTTCAAAATGACACACTTATGCCGTAGACTGGGAAGATCGCCAATATGTGATGCAGGATCAAGATTGTACGCCTTAAGGCTAGCAATCTAGCCACGATAAAACTGTTCTTTGAAATCAGGTTCACCTTTTTTTAGCACCGTAGCACACACTATTTATTTAAAATAGAAACTACCATACCAACTGACAAGTTATATATTAAGATTGATTGCAACGATATATCATCACCAACCAACTAGACACAGTACTTTTATTTAAGGTCACTGAACACCAGTTTCTTGGGCCCATGTTTTTTTTTTTCAATTCATAATTTTTCTCCATCTGTCACAATTCCATTGAATGATGGTAACAAAGCCTTTCAGGTCGCTAATGGAGCTGAGAACATGATGATTGTCAAAAGATACTGGTATGGCTTATTTTAACGAAGAATAAGGTCGAACAATTTCTTTAAAAAAACTCATATGTGACTGACTAACTATATAAGGGCATTTTAAGATAAGATAGCGCTCTTTCAAAGTAGTTGCAGAAATATTATGACCTCTTTGAGATTGAGCTGAGACAACCCTATTGAAAGGTGCAAAGTGCAGAACAACGGTGCGTTGACTTCCATATTTGCGGGTGTAGCACTAAACAATGATCAATTTACATGATGACGATAAAATAAAAATAATAAATAATACTTTATGACTTCATTCTTTTATTTTTGTGAATACAATATTTTTCCTCCACCAGCTAACAGCGATCAATAAAATTGTATTTCACAAATACAACCATGGCATGATAAACTGGAGTTAATGCAAAAACCGAGAAGAAAAATCTGAATATAGACTAATCAGTTTGCAGAAAAGGGGTCAGGTTAAAGTTTCTGGACAAATTAACGCCAATAACTTGATTATCGGATAAAGATCAATTCATAGCAAGTAATATTTTCCGAAGAGTTTTAAAGACAATGGAGATGGTAATGTCAACTATAACGTTCATAAATGCCTTATCGGGACCTAAACTGAACAAATGAGACTTTGATTTTGAACTCACGAATCTTGCCACCAGAATTACGAAACTGAGCAACTAAGCAAATGAAAACCGATGAAAATTTAAAATAAACCGCCGCGCAATGATTCACTCGTCGACATTTGCACATGTGTCGCTTTAATAGTTTTATTAGTTGTTACAAAAACCGGACTAACATCGGCCGTTACCGTGACTCATTCGGATAGGCAACATTAGCTAGAGGTTAGCCTAGCCATAAAAGTCTTGAGCCTTATCTGAACATAATCCACGTTAATAGAGACGCTTTTGATAATTATGTTTGAGGAATATAACCCTTATTGTTGGAAGTCCAAGGCTGGAACACGAACTCTGAACATGATCACAAAGGTAAATAGGAAGACGTGAGTCAGTTTTCTTCTTGAGTCTTCTCAGCAAATGCAACCTTCTGAACCGGTTCGAGACATAAGAGTAAAGGAAGACCCAATACACTATAATACAAATATCCTTTACAATTTATCTAATTGTAAACAACTTATTTACATTTACCGAAACAATTTATCTCTACCACGATATTATTGCAGTAGATGTAATAATATACTATTTATTTCACAGATACAAAATACAAGCCCATCCATTGGTTGCCATAACATTTCTCATTATCCAAAACGTTGCAAGGTTGCAAATGTGGGCGTAAACCCATTCGGACACTTTACGGGGCAATAAATAGGCAATCCCTTAAAAGCTTTGACGTTGCGGCAATGGGCATGTTGCCAGACGTTATAAACTTAGAGAGCCATGGGATTAACTTAATATGTGGTCTGTTTAATTTGTGTCAAATCGAATTTATTTATGGAGAGCACAAACTAAGAAAATCTCTTTGAAATTCTCATAGCTGTATCGTGATTTCCAACGCCAATTGCTACAGCATGGTCTGCACAGCTATTGATTCTTATGAATTCCTGCTCGATATTTTTTAATCAATCTATGGCTCCAGGAAAATATATAAATAGCAGTCGTTTCCTCATTGTTCATGTCATTACGACATGACAACCGAGTTAAACAATAGTTTCTCACAACAAGGTGGTTATGCGACGATATGTGATTTATCACGCCTGTTACAACGAGGGCGGCTTAATTACCCCCCCATTGACGGTTTACTGGTGAAATGATGTCTATTTCAAGATGCAGCCAAGAATTTAAACGCGTCATTAACGATAGCGTAAGATTGTGTACAAAACTACAAATTACTTACAGTGATAAGTGTTCTATTGGGTTGGGAATGTAATGGTTCACCACCAAAAAGTCATACGAATGAGTTGAATACTAAACTGTATCAAATGATATTGGGCTCTTGAATCATCACATAATATAAGATTAAAAAAAAGAAATATCTATTAGACCATTATGGTTCTGACTAAGTATTGAACTAAATTCTCGATAAGGCTTTCTCAATCATAATTTAGTTGGAAATACAAGACAATAGTAAAACGGCGCCATGACCCCAATACTTTGCGGCTGCGCGGTTAAACAGTAATTATTACAACCTATTGTAGCAGTTAGGCATGCACGTTTTGAAGATTTAAATGAATATCATTAATTCAAATTCCCGTCTAAACGTCTTAATGATTGAACATTGCTGCAATAATTTGCCAATAAAAAGAATCTCAGACCAGCCTCTATAATCCATCATTTAGATAACGCCAAAAGAAAAAGAAAGGAATTAACAGATTAGTAAGTAGCTATAGACACGAGTGACAAGACATAGCTAGACTTCGGTGAAGCGTTAGCGCTGACAAATACAGAGTGAGAAATAAATAATAGGTCAGATGGTTGGATTAGCATTCAGAACAGATCAAATCCAGTATTTGATTGTGCAAGGGAAAGCAAAGGATCATATCTAGAAAACATTGTAATTTTACGGACTAAAGAATATCGTACTTTTCATTTGCTTGCTTGCTCTTAGATCAGGCACTGAATTGTTCGCTTTGGCATGGTGTATCTTAATATACAAACACGACAACTAATACAGCAATTATCCTGTTATTCTAATGTCAGCCTCCGTACACAATGACATTCGCACATTTCGACGCGGCCATTGAACCACTCTTCAATGTTGGCGCTTGCGCCCGCGCAGAGTGGGTGGCCCGATTATTGAAAATTGAATTATAAAAATATATTAGTACGCTATTGTGCGAAGAAAAATGATGCTTTCGGTCGGTGTTGCCATGTATAAGTACCTCGTTAACTCGTTAGAAGCTTTATAAAAGTAACTATTGTATGTGAATTCTTTTGAATTTTAACCGTTACCTTTGATTGGCGCTCAGGAATCCCGTCGCTGTATTTTGACAACGTTCACATTTTTTAAGAATATATTAATTGTTTATTTATTGACATATATAGTAATTCACACAAATCTAAAATATCTTGAAATAGAGAAGTTTTAGATGATATTTTAGTGTTTATATTCAATGTGAATGCAAGCACACTATGTGTCATTGCATGATAATAAATACAGTTGAAATATGACGTAATACCAATTAAAGGACAAAGTTATTTAATTAGAATTAGATAAACTGAACGTTTCTGCGGTAGTGACCTCTTTAACACGTCTGGATATGTATTGTTAATTCATTAAATATGTACGTTATTATTATGATGATAAGGTTTAAACTTGAAATAAAGGTAGAGCCCCCGTACAATAAAATATTAAACAGTAGTTAACTTAGTGATTGATAAGACGCTTCTAATTTATCACGCATGATTGTACATTTTAGTCATATCAGACTGTCTACTTACATAGAACAACGATAACACTGGATACTACATAGAATAAGCATAGACCATTGGCATAGACTAATATCGCCAGAAGTATTTGGCTATCGCATTATCAATTGTAATTAAAAGGACGGTAAGATAGAATATTAAAAAAAACTGAAAGCAGAGAAGTGAGGGACAAGGGAGATCCTGTATCGTCATCTTCAGGTACTTCATTGACTGATATACCTGCTGCCTGTACTAGAGCACACAAAGGAGACCCTATTGGCATTAGTGTAGTAATGAAACTACCAAAATATAAATTAGCCAATCGTTCGGCACGGTGTCACACATCCGGTAACGAAACTGCGATATTGTCATCGGGTATACAATTCAAATTCGAAGAACGTGCGCGAGCGCCGACCTTCGCCCGGTGAGAACATTGTATGGAGGCGCGGGGGGATACACCGTGGACGATCATTTAGGGCTGACCACTATATAAAAGATATTTCCAGACTTGAAATATACCATAACCACACAATAGTATGTGATGAATTGTAGTGGCGAGTTCTCGGTAAGATACTACATACATCACAGAAATAAATGTTGTGTGTGAATCCTAATATTTTTCACTACAACCAAACCCAGTACAGAATGTCTGCTCAGGATACAATTTCACTATTACTAAGCCTTCTCTTAATAAAGTAACCCTTCTTATTCATCAAATTCTTAATATAATGCATGAATCACGATAATCGATTACTGAAACTCAGTGAATCGGCGGGCTCGGCAGCCCTATAACCGCGTCACGAACTGGTTAAAAAAAAAGTTGAAACAACTAAAGCCAAACGTTAAGTGATGTCCTTGACGCACCTTGCTACAATTCCAGTTAGATTTACTCCAAGAAACAGCATTTAATCTTTATTGTCAGGGAATTAGGCTCAAAATCCAATAGGTCACTTCACAGCTCCGGCCATAATGGTACGTGATTTGGTAGGTCTGGCTGGACATTATAATTCCAAATGGGTCGGATTGGTCTTTTGTGCTTGTACTACAGCTAGTAAATCATTCAGGTATGAACTAATATTTAACTGCAACCCTAGAACCTTATTGATAATCGAGAAGTACCTCAAATCCATTGGAAAAAGGAAATCAGCTGTTCTCAGGAGGCAAGTATTCTTGTTATGTTTCCCTTAGGTTGCCTGGTGCTCTAGTGACATGACCGGCTTCGGTAATATAATCAAAACTTGCACCATTTCTTTGATTCTAATAACAGATATTTATTACTTAATGTCAAGACATTGACAAACAAGCAGACGGGCCTCCTGATGGAAAGTGGTCACCGCCGCCTATAGACATTGCAATACCAGGGGGATTGCCGATGTGTTGCCAACCTTGAAGACCTATTTTTACGCCTCTTTGAAGAAAACCATAATGGGGAGCTCATTCCACATCCTAATGGTCCGCAGTAGGAACGTCCGACTGAAACGTCGTGCGGACGATCGAGGCGGCTCGAGGATGTGAGGATGAACTCCACATCGCCGGCGAGCTGTGCGATGGTGGAAAGGTGATGATGGCACCAGGTCAAAGAGTTCTTTAGAACACTCCCCATTATACATACTGTAGAACACACATAGTGTCGTAGTCATCTTTGAGCGACAGAAGTATCCAGTTCTAGATCAGATTTCAGTCAAAACTTAATTTCGATAAATTCAAAGTAAACGGCATAGAGATATCATACAAATGAAAACTAAACTTCTGTGACAATTTCCCAAGAACCAAATTAGTTCCAGTACAGAAATCCCAAGAGCATTAGCCACAAAAAACGTAAACAACGAAAGCACAATAGAAAAGAGATAAAAGTGACAAAGAGGCTAGACAACCTCCGACCCGTTCCGTTTCGAAATCCCAACTCGGCGACAATGACCGGCGCGGGCGCAACTAACAATTACATACAACAAAATTAAAAATGAACAAACTCATGAGTGATTAGTGAGAAAATAATAAAAATTATGATTACATTGCCAATTTTGACATCGATACAAGACTATAGAGTTCCAGATTTGCATTCCAAGAGATAAATAAAAGCAGGATTGAATGCTACCTCAGACGTTGGAGAGCTTTAAACATATTGATGTGGCAGGATAAGAGTCAGTTTTATTGAAATGTTCAATATCTTCAAGGTTTGGCTTTTCCATTTGGTTACAGTATAAATACAATTATTATCATCAAGAATCAAGCCGCAGCCAGCGCCATAATATAACCTGAAATATTCAGTACACAGATCTCGCTCAAGATAATAAAAAAAAATATTATATCATAATAGCTAAGGGCTGAGGTTTGCAAAACCTGAACGTGACCACATTTTTTCATAACATATCACCTGATTTTATCAAAGTTACATGACATTCATGGACTCAATGAGTCAGATGCATACACCAAGCCTTTTCCATTAAATACTTTTATGACAGAGGTAAAGTTATCAGTAAATCACGATGCAAACAGAGATAACCGATAAACTTTATAAATAACATGTTTTTTGCAGCCTACGGATTGCAAATAATTATTTTCTTTCTTGATTTTATTTGATTAATATTTACTTCATCGCGCAGCAATTATTTTGAGCAACAACACCAGACGCTGTGAAGGATATTATTATTTTAATATATTCATAATGATTTACTGAAGAATAAAAAATATGATACGATGATGTAAGTCACTTTTGAAAATATATTAAACGCTACAATAGTAGAAAACAAAAGAAATGGGGTATAATTTTAAATCCGATGACTACCGTAGTGGAACCTGTGACCCATAATCTAAATGCCAGGGGCAACGGTACCGAGACCGGTTCCATGCGAGGCGTAATTGAACACTCTTGTCTCAAAAAACATTATATTAAATGTAGTATAATATACTCATTATGGGAAACTTTTCATCAGCATCGGTAGACTAGAATAAGTGACAAAAAAACAAAACAGATTAACATTCACCCATTTTGGCATTTTTAAGAGGTAAATTACACAATAGTAAGGATATTTTTTCTACAACCTTGACAGAGCATATTATATCGAAGACAGGAACTTACCTGAAAAAGAAAATATTTATTCAGTTAATGGAAAAAATAAGTAAATGGATGATAATCGAGGAAAAGAAACAGTAAAAATGACAAAGATAACAACAACACATTGCAAGTACTAGTAGTAGTGGTGGTACTATACGTTTACACACGCAAAAATGTGGAAAAGCTATCGATGAAAGAGAGAGTTGTTGAATCAATAACAATAGATGCAATAAGGATGTATCACACGTATCGTGCCGTGCACAATGGATGGGAATGGGATGAGCACGTAACGCCGGCGTAACGTCGACGACGCGACGGCAACGTGATTTTTTTTTTTTTTTTTTTTTTTTTTATACAACTTAGTCGGTAAACAAGCATACGGCCCACCTGATGGTAAGCGGTTACCGTAGCCATATGGACGCTTGCAACACAAGAAGCATCGCTCACGCGTTACCGACCATTCCCCCCTCCCCTATGAGCTCTGGCGACCTTACTCACGCGCAGGAACACAACTTTACATAACGTAAAGTTATTTGGCTACGGTATTCTGTAAGGTGGAGGTACTTCCCCAGTCGAGCTGCTCTTAGAGCGAATAAACGCTATGCTCTACCTCTCTCAAACCTACATTCACTTGAGACAATAGATATTATAAATATAGGAAGCGGAATAGTCGGAAGGTCAGCTGGATATGTAAATGTGAAAAGAGATAGTCATAAATTGGATGACAGAGGAACTATAGATGCAGTAAATAGTAAAAGTGAATAAGGAATGGTATTGCAAATGCACTATGCAAATATATAACTTTCGTTCTTTACTTAGGATAAGCCTTCAGAATAGTTACCAAAAAGTCTTGGCTGAATGAACAGGCGCGTAAAAAATCCTAAGGATGAGTAGCTCACCAGCATGTAAATTAATACGTTGCAAAGTATCTGCCGTTATTATTAATTATACCATGTTCGCTTGTTCTAAGAGAGCTTCAAAACTACATAATGTGCATAGTAGAGATAGACTATGCTATCTATTGATCATTGCTATATTAAACATGTCTAATTCGAGAATCTATGAATCATTTATACTGTTCCAGCGATCGATTCTGTGCAAATTCTGTCTTGAAAACATGCGTAACTATTTGTCGCTCGGCTACGATGGAATTATATTTTTTGTTAATCTTATCTGCTTCCTTTAGAATCAATGTAGCAAGGCTTATGTGACCATATGTCAGCAAGTAAAGGGCCACGCTTCGGAAAATGTATGAGCTGAACAAGAATCAAAACCAGCAATCGTGCGTTCGATCAGAATTTTAATTACTTAACAATGGTCCTCTATAACACCGGGACAACATTCTCAAGAACCGTTACGGGGCGATTACACCACGCTGTAGTTACATCGTGCCCTGTCCTGTCTGACCAGATGGCATTAATGTCGACCCACTTCTCGAAGGTCCGAGCGACCGGCCTGACTTATGCCATGTAAGGAACTACAGGGTTACGCAAGCCAGCCGATTCTGTGCAAAATGCTGCTGTAGTAGGTATGGTAACGAAATCGAGATTTAACGATGATTATGTAAAATTTACAGATGACGATCGAGGTGAACTTGCTTGAAAGTTAATTGTACAAACTTATATGTAAGTAAATCAGTGTAATAATGTAGAAACAGAAATGTTGAAAACATTCGGTTAGTAAACAGGTTTTGAACAAATTCCTGAATCTGTTGATTAATACCATATGTAAATGATCGTTGTATAGCTGCAAGTAATGTGGCATATTCCAATACTGAAGTTAATTACACTGAATTAATCAGATCAGTGTCCCAAAGAATGGCACAAGGCGATTTTTAACATGGTATCAATATCATGCTGTGATCCAACCAACGCCAACAAAAAAACGCGTTTAATGTCTGAATGCGAACGTTGAGCGCTCCAAAGCCGTTTACAGTTAATCAATGCAACACCATCTGTAATGACCAGTCGAGTGCAGGTTTCCCAACGGTGATACTTACATACAAAACGGCATATGGTGGCTAAAACTTATCCATATATGGTGCGAACATATGGATGGACGATGACATGAATCGCTCTGACAGATACTTCCACGAATTCAGCACCACTCAAGTTGACAACTCGAAAGGACCATTTGAAATATGACTGTCGTGACATAGCCATTTTAGGAATTGTTTTTAAGATGCTGATGTCTGTGAAAGTTTTGATCTGACTGTGCTCTTTTCACAATCTTTAACTTTTAGTTCTTTCACTGATATGTATTTAGAAAATGTTATAAGCTTAGTACGTAGTTCGTGTAGCTAGACGATTAGATCTGTTTCAAATATTTGCTTCCGACTCTAGACTCTCATGAATAGATTTATTTGTGTACATAAAGTCATTAGGTGTTCTGCTGTATTAATTCCAATGAAGCCTTTATCGAACGAAATATTTGATTCATCAATCTATTTCCTACATTAATGGTTCAGCACGCTAACGGTTTCCTGGAGTTATGTTTATTTCATATTGCACATACCATCAAAATTGAACGAAGCTATCCCAGTCAATAATTGCATTTTAGAACATACACATAACTCCATGCATTTACTTCGCACATTATATGAACCTTGCCCTGACGCCATGCGCTTGCGTCAAGTGAGCACCAAAAGCAATAAAGCGCTTAATTAAGTAACGTCGTCAAAGAATATTACTGGACAAAGACAAGAACTGATTATGCTAAAGTACATTTAAATCTTTATTGGAACGGTCGAGCGATAAAGAACCCTCTCACTCATAAGAGATTGATTCGACAGTACAGAGATGATAATGCTAGTCAGGTCAAGATACTGATGAGCATGTGCTTTGTTTTGAAGAGGCCAACCTCCCGCGACGTTGCATCATTTGCATTCACCGTTTGCAATATTGAAATGCGTTTCTCCTACATATATTGAATAAATTATTATAATAGTAGGGCTATTAATAAAATGGTGTATCATGCTTCCTTACTTTATACTACAACTAGCCTGTGGCCGCGACTTCAATCGCGTGGTTACTTTTGTCTACGAACTGTTATACTATAACGTATAAGGATAAGAGTGCTGATAAAATTGAACAGGAATTGTGAAGGACAAGCAGGAATACGTAACCACATGGTAAAAATTCACCGTCATATAAGGACATTAATAAAACCAGGAGGACTCCCAAATGTTGCCGACCTTACTGAGCTAATTTCTGGCCCTTATTGAAGAACGCCATAGATCTGCGGGAAAGCCATACTGGGGAGCCAATTCCCCATTTATTAGACGATTTCCAGGATAACACAATGTTCACGATTTAAAGCAGTGTTTTTCAATCTGTGGGTCGCAACCCCTAGGGGGTTCACCAAACCTTAGTCGGGGGGTCGCCAGCAGAAGGAAAAAGGCAAGGTAAACTTCAATAAAAACACAATTTTACAGAGAAGGATGGGCTTGTTTAATTTTCAAAAATGTATCAAATCGTGGTGCTATTTTTGAAATATTAAAAATCAAATCATTTTCTCATTGAAGTCTGTTTCTAGTTTTCATGTCCATCATTGAAGAGAATGTCAGTTCACACAGGTATGATGTGGCGGATGGTACTTATAATTTTAGAGCTTCCCTTGCTAGCTCTGGATATTCTTGTTTTCTTTTCATCCAAAACAGTTCGACACTTTGTGAATAAAATTCTATTTTAAGCATGCCGTCAGCAGCTAATCTATGAGGCATTATTTTAAATTTGTGGAGAGATCAGCCAGTTCTGTTGATTTATCCAAGAAAGGGTTTAGAATCTCTCGCGGCTTCTTGCAGACTAATAAGTAAAGGTATCAAAATAAAGAAAATCATTATCGTAGTCTCGCCGCCAGAATTGTTCAACCTGTAAGGGGAATCAATAAGATAGTAAAACACTGATTTAAATCATTCAGCAGATATGCTTATTTTTTGGCGACTGACACATATCAATATTTGTTGCTCTCTAATCACATATTTTTCTTGTAAAAGCTTCACTGTCATATTGATTTTTATTAAATTCCATAAACGATAATATCTAGTCGTAAACTTCATTCATGTTTTATCGCTCCCGCGTCAATCTATAAACATCATTTTCCTCTGCAATATTTTTTGCAACGAGCAGCTCCTTATTTTAATGTCAATTAGTAGTTGCTTGCAATGAATGTCATATTGCTTTTGGATCTCTCGTCAATACAAATTATAGATCAACCATATGACAACTGTCAGCGTATATGGCAAACACTTAAGTTTATTGCCGACTAGGAATATATTGACTGTATTTGTCAAATTTAATATTACAATTCATTAGTAACATTCGGTCCCACGGGAATCATTTTAGATATATACAAAAGACCTGTGTAAAATTTAAGATCAAATTATGTACAGAATGAAACAGTTGCAACAGAATTGATTGCAGAAGAAATAGTAGGTACAAATTATTAAGCGTAGACGTGGAGATAAAATAAGGAATAGAATACTGCGTGAAACGTTAAACTAACTTGATAGATAGCTACAAAGATATAACTAAACAGAGCCAATAATCCCAATGAGCAAAAGTAGTAAAATACGGTTGTTCAAAAGACAAATGTTTGCATGCAAGCAGTTATTGTACAAAGCTTTTTAAGGCTTAGGGCGGCACTCTTGTTAGTGCCTAGATTTTTACGACTTTCCGTCTAGACGGTAAACAACATAATAGACTAGGAGGTCACGACAGAAATGGTAACGATAAGGTAAATGGCTAAACTCATGTCCATGGGATAAAGGACACCTCTCTGATGCTAAATATGTCGGTCTGCCTGCGCGAAGTGGTTGCGTTATCTAGATATGGCGCCTGAAAAACTGTTTATCGTGACCGAAAAAAAACGATAAGGTAAATGGCTGAGCTCGACGTAGAAAGTAAGTGTTAGTTGTACTGATGTCAATTTAAAAAAAACTGACCAAATATTCGGTTGCGTTCTCTAGATATGGCGCCTGAAAAACTGTTAATCGTGACCGAAAAATAATAATAAGATAAATGGCTGATCTCGACGAATCATGGAAGTATTACTAGCTTAGTAATAAAAATCTATAAAAAAATTTTGGTTGCATTTCTATCTACGTAACATACGTTTCTAAGCGATCTACGTAACAATTATTACAATGAATAATTTGAGTGTTTTACGGTTTCGTGGATTTTGCATTGTCAAAAATATTATATGTTATCAGTGCCGCCCCCGTCCCTTTATACCCTCCGGCGCCCCGCCTGCACTGATCGGCATTCAGAAGTCAACAGGCAAACATAGATAAGACATTGTTATAAATACTAGCCACGCTCTGAAAACTCAAAACTCTCAAAAAGAAAGTCTCAATGGTTTGCTGCAAAAAATCTTATTAAAAAAATAAAATTATTAAGATTTTCAGTATCAAATGTAAGTTGATACCAATTTTAGTTGATTTCTTGGTCTGACCATAGACTTCAGATTGTGGGGTGCTCACCTGACAGCCTTAGGTGGTAAACTGAGCTCCGCTGCTTTTGCAGTCAGCAAAATAAGGTAACTGACGGACATTCATACAGCCAAATTAATTTATTTTGCATATATTTATAGTCTTATGTCGTACGGTCTTTTGCTGTGGAGCTCTGTTTGATTGTTTGTTTCTGAGTTTTGTTTTGTAGCATATATGATATCAAAGTAACTATGACACAAACCTAAGCAAATTTTTGGTTTTTAATTGTAACTTTTATTTTATGCTACTATTATTGTTTGTTTTTTGTTCTTAAATTGGTATCGTTTGTTGTTATTATAATAGCAAGCGATTAACGTCTACTAAACTTAGTATAAATATTATTTTTGATGTGTGTCTAAATAAGTGTATTTCAAATTATGCTAAAAATAAACAATTATTCTATTCTATTCTATTCTCTGCCGCAGACTAGGAATCAATTTTTGTATTATTTTTCTTTCTTTCTATTACAAAAAAACCGGCCAAGTGCGAGTCAGACTCGCGCACCGAGGGTTCCGTACAAACCTGTAGGTATATTAGTAAATGGTAGTATAGACCTGAGTATTTGACATGAATTTCAATTTATGACGTATTAAAAAGAAACTACTTCCTAGATCTCGTTCAAAACAATTTTCGGTGGAAGTTTGCATCGTAATGTACATGATATATTTTTTAAAGATTTATCATTCTCTCAATTTAGTAGTTACAGGGGGGGGGGGGGAACACTTACCACTTTGGAAGTGTCTCTCGCGCAAACTATTCAGTTTAGAAAAAATATATATTAGGAACCTCAATATCATTTTTGAAGACCTATCCATAGACACCACACTTTAATTTTGAATATATAGTTCTTATAGTTTCGGAAAAAAATGGCTGTGACATACGGACGGACAGACAGACAGACATGACGAATCTATAAGGGTTCCGTTTCTTGCCATTTGGCTACGGAACCCTAAAAAGGGCAATTTGCGCCATCTACTGTTTGCCTTCTATTGTTCGCGCCATCTATTTTTTCCTTTTTGCCGACGAGACATGTACCTTTTGTATGAAAAGCTGTAACAAAACAGTCTATCTACTATATTAAGTTTACTACCAATCATCATCAACTAAGCAGAGCTTGTACTATGGAAACCAGATAACTGATATAATAACATATATTACTTTTTGTTTGTAAATACATACTTAATATACATAATTACACCCAGACTCAGGACATACATACATGTTCATGCACACAAATGCATGTCCTGTGTGGGAATCGAACCCACGACCTGCGGCGCAATAGGTGGAATCTTTACCAGAGTCTTAACCAACTGCGCCAACTGGCCCGTCATGATATAACAATGTTATAATCTTATCTATGTTTGCCTGTTGACTTCTGAATGCCGCTCAGTGCAGGCGGGGCGGCGGAGGGTATAAAGGGACGGGGGCGGCACTGATAACATTTCATATTTTTCATAATCCAAATTCCGCGAAACCGTAAAACACTCAAATTATCCATAGTGATGATTGTTAGTTGTTACGTAGATCGCTTAGAAACGTATGTTACTTAGATGGAAATGCAACCAAAATTTTTGACAGTTTTTTTTATTAATAAGCTAGTAATAGTGACGACCATGATTCGTCGAGATCAGCCATTATTATTATAATTTTTCGGTCACGATGAACAGTTTTTCAGGCGCTATATCTAGATAACGCAACCGAATATTAGGTCAGTTTTTTTAAATTTACATCAGTACAACTAACACTTACTTTCTACGTCGAGCTCAGCCATTTACCTTATCGTTTTTTTTCGGTCACGATAAACAGTTTTTCAGACGCCATATCTAGATAACGCAACCGAATATTTGGTCAGTTTTTTTTAAATTGACATCAGTACAACTAACACTTACTTTCTACGTCGAGTTCAGCCATTTACCTTATCGTTTTTTTTTGGTCACGATAAACAGTTTTTCAGGCGCCATATCTAGATAACGCAACCACTTCGCGCAGGCAGACCGACATATTTGGCATCAGAGAGGTGTCCTTTATCCCTTGAACATGAGTTTAGCCATTTACCTTATCGTTACCATTTCTGTCGTCACCTCCTAGTATATAAGAGAAACAATAACAGTAAGTAGACAGTAATACTGTGATTCTCAATATTGTGAAAATAAATAGGAATTGGTTGGAAGATTGATCGTATAATTATATCTGTGAGGTACTTATGATAAAATCAAGTTACACTGTGTTAACTTTCTAAATTCACAAAGCGATATTTTGAACAAAAAATATATGTAGGTATGTGGATCATTTACTTATTAGCCTTGAAAGTAAGTCATATAGTCGAAATCGGCAAGAGATATGAGTGAAGGAAAACATACTGAAAAGTTAGTAATGACGACTTAACGGGTACACTTATTGACCCGTAGATTATTATTTATTCTGTGCCTGTAGCTAAAGGATTAATGGAAGAAACTCGCCTGAAGCTCATAATAAAGTAAACCCGATGCACCATAAATATGAATGGCAAATACAATATGTTCGACCATACGTGACTGCAGCTAAAACACTAATCGTAAACAACACAATGTTATTTTGTAACAGTGTTTGTTCAGAAACTGTAGGTATCTAGGAATTATTCCAACGGCTTTATGAGCCATTCCATTCATAGACAATTCATATTTTATAATTTAACACATATGTTTTAGATCGAACGTGGTATCACGTTTTATAGAAGGACGCGAATGTAGCAAGAATCTAGTGGAGATTATTTCAGTATCATTTTGCTGCATGAGCACAAAATATTGATTCTGCTTAAGTCAGCTACTCGCAACTGTACTATTTAAACATGGATTTATAGATTTTAGATTAATTAATCCCGTAGTTATAACAAAATGCTGCACTTAAATGCAAGCTCCATTTTATGTTGCAAAAATGTAGTGAGTGGAAAAAATACCGTACCTTTTGGGTTTGTAAATCAAAGTACCAGGCCCCAAAAAGGAAGCTAAAGCAATATTGCTAATAGAATTATTTTGTAGTAATGTGACTAGGAAACAATATTTTTTTGAATTTTATAGAGCTTTGGCTAACTTAAATGTGACTGAGACGAGAATATTGGGATCAAACATTTACTTACCGACGTTGACTCTCATTTCTGACTTGTGTAGTACTCTAATTGCAATTGGTTCCATATAGGATATAGGATCCCACCAAAAAACATGATCGATGATAAAAAGCCTATTATTAGAAATCAGTATATTTGTAAATATTCCACTATAATACCGCATGCTCGCAGCGTAGGTGTTTCAATAGACGAAAACAAACATTTATTAAGTCATACGAACCAAAATAAAATTACTACATCATCTGTTGGTCATAATTGAGTACAGAATACTGTTCTAGACACATGAAATAATGTAACAACAACGCACAACTAAGAATGTCTATATAAATCAATGGATATAAAAAATTGGCAATATCTCAACTGCTGGAAAATTTGGAAATTCTTTTTAATGATCATCGAGATGCGAACAAATATCTATCATATAAGAAAAGGAAGCTCGTAAGGTGTTTGGGAGAACAATAAGCCAGCAACCAAGAGAGAATACTTTAAGAGATACAAACTAACTATACTCTCCGTAGAAATTTGGTCCATGTCGCACTGCGGATACTGCTTTGCGTTTTATGCTGACGCAATGCAAAATCTGGTCAAAGGGTTCTCAAAAATCAGGAATATTTTAAGAAAATATTGTAATGGTATTGTTACTTTAGTCTACTGTGCTTATCCATCCAAAATATCGGGGGTAGTTTCATTTATCTACATAAAAATGCAGTCATTATTAAATAGTTAATTAAAACACGACAACGCTTCGATATAACAAGAATTCAAATGTCGTAGAAATAAGAAAACAATAATGATAAAAGTTTCAAATAGAAAATAAATTGTTAATTGGAAGATGGTATTTTTTCTCTATATTCCACGCTGTCGCTCAAATTGTAGTAAAATCTGTACGCATTGCAAACTTCCTATCAAAATCCATCGTGTGTAATGACTACACTACCAAAAACAATGCTATCATCTAGATATGTCAAATATAAATCAGTGTAGAGTTCCATACATTAGCTCTGCTGTCGACGTGCCAAGACAAATATTTATCCTTCCATCACACGTCAACAAAATGTTTTGGGCGACCGCAATATATCTTGAGGTAGATTTTTATCACCACTACCATACTAGACTACCTGTTTAGCATGCGTGCTATCGGACATATTCTGTTACTTTAATCAAAGTATTAATTTTCATACAGTCTTTTGTCGTTGAAAATTGTTCTTTCTCATTTTATAAAAGATTTTCTCTTTCCATTGGAATGTATGAATACCTAACTATAATAAAACCAGAGAAAAATTGTGTACAGCGTGGTTGGATCAACCCTTGAGTATATATCTACCTTCAAAGTGAAATTTTCATTCTTTCTGAATTATTCAAACGGAAGAATAACGTCCCCTCGAGAGCTCCACAAAATTGCAGTCATATGTCAGACGTATCCGTCCATAGTCGACAATACATCCGTGTAGCCTCAAAGTTTCATAACCCCGTCTGCACCCTATCCGGCCCTTTCCACCCTGGGGGGCTGCAGTCTGCGACCTACGAGGGAGTGGTGAAAAATCGGCCAGACTAGATGAGTGCTTTGTGCATGTTGCCTTTAATTTAGTTAATTAATAATCCCTTACATAACTCCACATGAAGCGTCATTCATGCATTTCAAATCTTGTATTACTAATGCCAGAATTTTTGGCATGAAGAAATTGTAACAAGGTACTAAATATCTTCAAATTTAAGAATTGCATTTTACGATTATATCGTAAGTCGGAAAGAATTCACATGGTTTTAATTCTCCACAAAAATACTTTCAGAATTATCTCAGATAAGTTATCTATTGATAGCATCGCATACTGCGTACCGAGATAGCAAAGCGATTGGCGATTGTTCAGATCGAAACAATCGTATGCGCACCGGAGCAAGGCGTGGAGGACGTGCGATTATCGGCAGAGATGTCGAGCTTGGTCTATTTTAAGTACCCCACACGGATCGTGCTGTTTGAGATGCCAATGATGAATGTACAATTTATAATATGATAATTAATTTCCTTGTTGTTGTTAAGCGTTGCCTAGAACTGTTTGTTAGCACATGTCAATTCTGAATCTACGAGTTATTGGAAAGCGAAAATAAATCGAGACTTACGTAAAAATGGCAATAAAGCTTTTAAGAAAGTTTGAACAGCAGGTACCTAAAATAAATCCATTCAGCTTTAGAGATAAACACTATCTAGCCAACGACCCGAACTTAAAATTTAATTCTATGCCACTATGTAACGACCCGATCAAAATTAATTGGCAGGTCAGTTGAAGGAAGCCATAATGTAATGTGTACGCTGGTAGTTGCTTACGAATATTTAAACGTAGGTACAAGTTATTGCTACTAAACGTGACTTACAACGGCCCACCATTACCAGCACAGCCGGATATATATATAAGCTTAATTTTAAACTTGGCAACATTTTCATAAACATTACAGCTCATTGACGCTTTTATTTTGACAGCCTACTGACAAAAATCTATTACCCACAATTTACGAAACAAGTCGCCTCTTGTGTCTACATCAAGACTATAACAAAAAGCTTTACGAGAGTGAAAAGGACTAACAGTCCAAGTTCGCCACAAGTACCAGGATGCTAGAACATCAGTGGAGGTTGAAACGTAGTGTACATTTTCGCGTGGGCCGTCCCCCTCTCACTCCTCCTCACCGGGTCAACGACTGCTACGGCCGTTTCGGCCGGCGGCGCGCCTCACCTTGACATTCATCTCGAGCACAACGCTTTGGCCAAACGTATGAATTAACCCGAACAACTTTCGAACACGCTTAAAAATTAACCATACTACGCTATTAGTCGCCTTCTCAAATTGGTCAAATAACCGAAGGCTCGAGGCAAACGTTAAGCAACAAGTCTGCTAGAATTATGTTCTCCTGGTACAAGAAGTTCATTCTAATGAAGAAATCGAAATTAAATCTAGTGGACGTTGAAACATTCCTAGAATTCTATCATATCTGTTCTCTATCAAAGATATCCCTAGATCTGCAATACAGTACATGACTGATTCTGATAAGGATCCATGAACATGCGTAATTAAACCACATCTGCATAGAATGCATTATTTATTGAATAAAGATTAGAAGAACTTAGTGATGGCTAATCTAACCGAAGGAATCCTTAAGACCGTCCATTCTTATATACTAAGTAAGCATATTCTATAAGTTGGATTCGCTAATCCTTTATTAATCCATCACTCAGCTCAGCGCTAAGAGGTCAACACTCTCTAACAGCGCGAGCTGTTATTTTGCACGTGTTAGTTAAAGTAGGCACTGTTTTCTGAAACATAATTTCTTGAGTCATACTTTTAACAACTACAGAACATTTTCATGTCATCAAACTGATTTCAAGAAAGATATTGTCGTTTTAAATTGAACGTAATCTGCGGTGACAAGTCCCGTTATTTGAATCGGCACAACGGAAAATTGAAATGCCTATTTTATAACTTGAAAGATGACTGGTGCTCAATCATCAAGTTACGGCTGAAGCGGAGCAGACAATTGATGGCAAATTTTATATTACCAGGTTTTTAAATGCGTATAATTTACGAAACAGGCCGAAAAGCTATTTAAACCACGATGAATGTTATTTACCATAACATGGCAGCAATGTTGGTCCAGAACTGCATACGAAAATAAAAAGAAATACTTAAGTCAGCCACCTCGAAACCACCATTGTTAAAAATATGTCCTGTATCACAATGGGAAGTTATGTTTCAAATTGGCATGCCATACCTTTGAGGAAAAATTTGCACATTATAATCTGGCCTGGATGACCTCATGGTGACATTTAACCGGTTAAGTTACTCGCAACTCAAATATTCATAAATAACATAGATTAGACTCGTAAGAATTATGTAAATGGAAGCAGCCGAATCTGCAGTATTCAACAGCAACGAGCCATTTTAACTGATTTAAATAACTATTTAATCGATCGATAAATAACCTACTCTCCATAACCAAACCTGTGCAATAAACTCAGCAAATAAAGTTACATGCAGTCTTGACTATTAGTCAAGATAGACATTGGTGGGGAGGGAACGTATGCCAGACCTGCAATCCAAATAGACTGAGCAAAGGATTCACGGAG
Organism: Achlya flavicornis; assembly: GCA_947623365.1. Classification (NCBI taxonomy): domain Eukaryota; kingdom Metazoa; phylum Arthropoda; class Insecta; order Lepidoptera; family Drepanidae; genus Achlya; species Achlya flavicornis. The sequence goes on from OX392479.1 coordinate 14,319,066, forward strand.
ACTTTACGAGTACAGACAAAACTATGGATCGTCATTACCAGGCTAATGAACAAAACTGGACTACACAGGACATGACTTTTATAGTATCAATTCAGGACAACCGATGGAATCTATATAAGGTAGGTTTCTAGCTTGCAACACAACTATAAGTGTTGGTTGTCCATTAATCAATGCTCGCGAACTTAATGGGCCGTGAAATCCTTTAATTTACATAACAAAGGCACGAGTACAATAATTTAGTTGCGAATGGTGACGGTCGTCGCCGCGTCGGTCGGCGAACCATTGTTAGAGGCCGGTTGATATTCGTAAAGTGATTATAGATAGAGGATTGAAGTCTTGAAATAAAATAAAGGATAACAACCCCAGTTTATAATCCTACTATGAGAGTCCTACAGTTTCAAGTTGAGGTTCGTCTTCACTTTGAGGTTGAGCCTGATTCTCTGAGGCAAACATCTTTTTATATTATTCTTATTTTGTAAAAGAATAGCGAATCGACGCTAACGCCTCATTAAAATAAAGAAATGCGCTTGGATTCGCTGACAATATAATCTAAAGGAAAAGAGAGAGTAAATGGTTATTTACGCTCTCTTTTCCTCAGTTTTGTTATCTGATAAGATAACTGGAGGCACCTGTGTGAACCTGGAACCCGACTTGAAGATATTGTAATTTTTTTTTTGCATATGTTAGTACTACGTATGTACCTGTTTGTACCAACTTTTTTTTCGTTTGTACCTCAAGGGGTTCGGAGATACGGGGGGTTGAAAAATGCTCAGAACCCGACTTGAAGATATCGTTTTTATTTTTTTGGCATATGTTAGTACTACGTATGTACCTGTTTGTACCAACTTTTTTTTCGTTTGTACCTCAAGGGGTTGGGACATACGGGGGGTTGAAAAATGCTCAGAACCCGACTTGAAGATATCTTATTTTTTTTTTTTGAATATGTTAGTACTACGTATGTACCTGTTTGTACCAACTTTTTTTTCGTTTGTACCTCAAGGGGTTGGGAGATACGGGGGGTTGAAAAATGCTCAGAACCCGACTTGAAGATATCTTATTTTTTTTTTTTGAATATGTTAGTACTACGTATGTACCTGTTGGTACCAACTTTTTTTACGTTTGTACCTCAAGGGGTTCGGAAATACAGAACTTTCAAAAACTGTTCCCTAGTATCGGTAACTAGTATCGGTATCTTGGTAAATTTTTGAGATAATCAAAATCTGCAAGTAGGATTGGCTTCACCGTCGTTTGTACCCGTTTGTACCAACTTTCTTTTCGTTTGTACCTAAAGGGATTCGGAAATACAGGACTTTCCAAAAACCTAGTATCGGTAACGAGTATCGCTATTTCGGGCATTTTTTGAGATAATCAAAATCTGCAAGCAGGGTTGGATTCACCGTCGTTTGTACCCGTTTGTACCAACTTTTTTTTCGTTTGTACTTCAAGGGGTTTGGAAATAAAGAACTTTCAAAAACTGTTCCCTAGTATCGATAACTAGTATGGGTATCTCGGGCATTTTTTGAGATAATCAAAATCTGCAAGCAGGGTTGGCTTCACCGTCGTTTGTACCCGTATGTACCAACTTTCTTTTCGTTTGTACCTCAAGGGATTCGGAAATACAGGACTTTCAAAAACCTAGTATCGGTAACGAGTATCGGTATCTCGGGCATTTTATGAGATAATCAAAATCTACAAGCAGGGTTGGATTCACCGTCGTTTGTACCCGTTTGTACCAACTTTCTTTTCGTTTGTACCTCAAGGGGTTCGGAAATACAGAACTTTCAAAAACTGTTCCCTAGTATCGGTAACTAGTATCGGTATCTTGGTCAATTTTTGAGATAATCAAAATCTGCAAGTAGGGTTGGCTTCACCGTCGTTTGTACCCGTTTGTACCAACTTTCTTTTCGTTTCTACCTCAAGGGATTCGGAAATACAGGACTTTCCAAAAACCTAGTATCGGTAACGAGTATCGCTATCTCGGGCATTTTTTGAGATAATCAAAATCTGCAAGCAGGGTTGGATTCACCGTCGTTTGTACCCGTTTGTACCAAATTTCTTTTCGTTTGTACCTCAAGGGGTTCGGAAATACAGAACTTTCAAAAACTGTTCCCTAGTATCGGTAACTAGTATCGGTATATTGGTCAATTTTTGAGATAATCAAAATCTACAAGTAGGGTTGGCTTCACCGTCGTTTGTACCCGTTTGTACCAACTTTCTTTTCGTTTCTACCTCAAGGGATTCGGAAATACAGGACTTTCCAAAAACCTAGTATCGGTAACGAGTATCGCTATCTCGGGCATTTTATGAGATAATCAAAATCTGCAAGCAGGGTTGGATTCACCGTCGTTTGTACCCGTTTGTACCAACTTTTTTTTCGTTTGTACCTCAAGGGGTTGGGAGATACGGGGGGTTGAAAAATGCTCAGAACCCGACTTGAAGATATCTTATTTTTTTTTTTTGAATATGTTAGTACTACGTATGTACCTGTTGGTACAAACTTTTTTTACGTTTGTACCTCAAGGGGTTCGGAAATACAGAATTTTCAAAAACTGTTCCCTAGTATCGGTATCTTGGTCAATTTTTGAGATAATCAAAATCTGCAAGTAGGATTGGCTTCACCGTCGTTTGTACCCGTTTGTACCAACTTTCTTTTCGTTTGTACCTAAAGGGATTCGGAAATACAGGACTTTCCAAAAACCTAGTATCGGTAACGAGTATCGCTATTTCGGGCATTTTTTGAGATAATCAAAATCTGCAAGCAGGGTTGGATTCACCGTCGTTTGTACCCGTTTGTACCAACTTTTTTTTCGTTTGTACTTCAAGGGGTTTGGAAATAAAGAACTTTCAAAAACTGTTCCCTAGTATCGATAACTAGTATGAGTATCTCGGGCATTTTTTGAGATAATCAAAATCTGCAAGCAGGGTTGGCTTCACCGTCGTTTGTACCCGTATGTACCAACTTTCTTTTCGTTTGTACCTCAAGGGATTCGGAAATACAGGACTTTCAAAAACCTAGTATCGGTAACGAGTATCGGTATCTCGGGCATTTTATGAGATAATCAAAATCTACAAGCAGGGTTGGATTCACCGTCGTTTGTACCCGTTTGTACCAACTTTCTTTTCTTTTGTACCTCAAGGGGTTCGGAAATACAGAACTTTCAAAAACTGTTCCCTAGTATCGGTAACTAGTATCGGTATCTTGGTCAATTTTTGAGATAATCAAAATCTGCAAGTAGGGTTGGCTTCACCGTCGTTTGTACCCGTTTGTACCAACTTTCTTTTCGTTTGTACCTCAAGGGATTCGGAAATACAGGACTTTCCAAAAACCTAGTATCGGTAACGAGTATCGCTATCTCGGGCATTTTTTGAGATAATCAAAATCTGCAAGCAGGGTTGGATTCACCGTCGTTTGTACCCGTTTGTACCAAATTTCTTTTCGTTTGTACCTCAAGGGGTTCGGAAATACAGAACTTTCAAAAACTGTTCCCTAGTATCGGTAACTAGTATCGGTATATTGGTCAATTTTTGAGATAATCAAAATCTACAAGTAGGGTTGGCTTCACCGTCGTTTGTACCCGTTTGTACCAACTTTCTTTTCGTTTCTACCTCAAGGGATTCGGAAATACAGGACTTTCCAAAAACCTAGTATCGGTAACGAGTATCGCTATCTCGGGCATTTTATGAGATAATCAAAATCTGCAAGCAGGGTTGGATTCAACGTCGTTTGTACCCGTTTGTACCAACTTTCTTTTCGTTTGTACCTCAAGGGGTTCGGAAATACAGAACTTTCAAAAACTGTTCCCTAGTATCGGTAACTAGTATCGGTATCTCGGGCATTTTTTGAGATAATCAGAATCTGTAAGCAGGGTTGGATTCACCGTCGTTTGTACCCGTTTGTACCAACTTTCTTTTCGTTTGTACCTCAAGGGGTTCGGAAATACAGGACTTTCCAAAAACCTAGTATCGGTAACGAGTATCGCTATCTCGGGCATTTTTTGAGATAATCAAAATCTGCAAGCAGGGTTGGATTCACCGTCGTTTGTACCCGTTTGTACCAACTTTCTTTTCGTTTGTACCTCCTGTTCCCTAGTATCGGTATCTTGGTCAATTTTTGAGATAATCAAAATCTACAAGTAGGGTTGGCTTCACCGTCGTTTGTACCCGTTTGTACCAACTTTCTTTTCGTTTGTACCTCCTGTTCCCTAGTATCGGTATCTTGGTCAATTTTTGAGATAATCAAAATCTGCAAGTAGGGTTGGCTTCACCGTCGTTTGTAACCGTTTGTACCAACTTTCTTTTCGTTTGTACCTTAAGGGATTCGGAAATACAGGACTTTCCAAAAACCTATTATCGGTAACGAGTATCGCTATCTCGGGCATTTTTTGAGATAATCAAAATCTGCAAGCAGGGTTGGATTCACCGTCGTTTGTACCCGTTTGCCTGCTTGCAGATTTTGATTACCTCAAAAAATGCCCGAGATAGCGATACTCGTTACCGATAATAGGTTTTTGGAAAGTCCTGTATTTCCGAATCCCTTGAGGTACAAACGAAAAGAAAGTTGGTACAAACGGGTACAAACGACGGTGAAGCCAACCCTACTTGTAGATTTTGATTATCTCAAAAATTGACCAAGATACCGATACTAGTTACCGATACTAGGGAATAGTGTTTGAAAGTTCTGTATTTCCGAACCCCTTGAGGTACAAACGAAAAGAAAGTTGGTACAAACGGGTACAAACGACGGTGAATCCAACCCTGCTTGCAGATTTTGATTATCTCATAAAATGCCCGAGATAGCGATACTCGTTACCGATACTAGGTTTTTGGAAAGTTCTGTATTTCCGAATCCCTTGAGGTACAAACGGAAAGAAAGTTGGTACAAACGGGTACAAACAACGGTGAAGCCAACCCTACTTGTAGATTTTGATTATCTCAAAAATTGACCAAGATACCGATACTAGTTACCGATACTAGGGAACAGTTTTTGAAAGTTCTGTATTTCCGAACCCCTTGAGGTACAAACGGGTACAAACGACTTTGAATCCAACCCTGCTTGCAGATTTTGATTACCTCAAAAAATGCCCGAGATAGCGATACTCGTTACCGATACTAGGTTTTTGGAAAGTCCTGTATTTCCGAATCCCTTGAGGTACAAACGAAAAGAAAGTTGGTACAAACGGGTACAAACGTCGGTGAAGCCAACCCTACTTGTAGATTTTGATTATCTCAAAAATTGACCAAGATACCGATACTAGTTACCGATACTAGGGAACAGTGTTTGAAAGTTCTGTATTTCCGAACCCCTTGAGGTACAAACGAAAAGAAAGTTGGTACAAACGGGTACAAACGACGGTGAATCCAACCCTGCTTGCAGATTTTGATTATCTCAAAAAATGCCCGAGATAGCGATACTCGTTACCGATACTAGTTTTTTGGAAAGTCCTGTATTTCCGAACCCCTTGAGGTACAAACGAAAAGAAAGTTGGTACAAACGGGTACAAACGACGGTGAATCCAACCCTGCTTACAGATTCTGATTATCTCAAAAAATGCCCGAGATACCGATACTAGTTACCGATACTAGGGAACAGTTTTTGAAAGTTCTGTATTTCCGAACCCCTTGAGGTACAAACGAAAAGAAAGTTGGTACAAACGGGTACAAACGACGGTGAATCCAACCCTGCTTGCAGATTTTGATTATCTCATAAAATGCCCGAGATAGCGATACTAGTTACCGATACTAGATTTTTGGAAAGTCCTGTATTTCCGAATCCCTTGAGGTACAAACGAAAAGAAAGTTGGTACAAACGGGTACAAACGACGGTGAAGCCAACCCTACTTGTAGATTTTGATTATCTCAAAAATTGACCAAGATACTGATACTAGTTACCGATACTAAGGAACAGTTTTTGAAAGTTCTGTATTACCGAACCCCTTGAGGTACAAACGAAAAGAAATTTGGTACAAACGGGTACAAACGACGGTGAATCCAACCCTGCTTGCAGATTTTGATTATCTCAAAAAATGCCCGAGATAGCGATACTCGTTACCGATACTAGGTTTTTGGAAAGTCCTGTATTTCCGAATCCCTTGAGGTACAAACGAAAAGAAAGTTGGTACAAACGGGTACAAACGACGGTGAAGCCAACCCTACTTGCAGATTTTGATTATCTCAAAAATTGACCAAGATACCGATACTAGTTACCGATACTAGGGAACAGTTTTTGAAAGTCCTGTATTTCCGAATCCCTTGAGGTCCAAACGAAAAGAAAGTTGGTACAAACGGGTACAAACGACGGTGAAGCCAACCCTACTTGCAGATTTTGATTATCTCAAAAATTGACCAAGATACCGATACTAGTTACCGATACTAGGGAACAGTTTTTGAAAGTTCTGTATTTCCGAACCCCTTGAGGTACAAACGAAAAGAAAGTTGGTACAAACGGGTACAAACGACGGTGAATCCAACCCTGCTTGCAGATTTTGATTACCTCAAAAAATGCCCGAGATAGCGATACTCGTTACCGATACTAGGTTTTTGGAAAGTCCTGTATTTCCGAATCCCTTGAGGTACAAACGAAAAGAAAGTTGGTACAAACGGGTACAAACGACGGTGAATCCAACCCTGCTTGCAGATTTTGATTATCTCAAAAAATGCCCGAGATAGCGATACTCGTTACCGATACTAGGTTTTTGGAAAGTCCTGTATTTCCGAATCCCTTGAGGTACAAACGAAAAGAAAGTTGGTACAAACGGGTACAAACGACGGTGAATCCAACCCTGCTTGCAGATTTTGATTATCTCAAAAAATGCCCGAGATAGCGATACTCGTTACCGATACTAGGTTTTTGGAAAGTCCTGTATTTCCGAATCCCTTGAGGTACAAACGAAAAGAAAGTTGGTACAAACGGGTACAAACGACGGTGAAGCCAACCCTACTTGCAGATTTTGATTATCTCAAAAATTGACCAAGATACCGATACTAGTTACCGATACTAGGGAACAGTTTTTGAAAGTCCTGTATTTCCGAATCCCTTGAGGTCCAAACGAAAAGAAAGTTGGTACAAACGGGTACAAACGACGGTGAAGCCAACCCTACTTGCAGATTTTGATTATCTCAAAAATTGACCAAGATACCGATACTAGTTACCGATACTAGGGAACAGTTTTTGAAAGTTCTGTATTTCCGAACCCCTTGAGGTACAAACGAAAAGAAAGTTGGTACAAACGGGTACAAACGACGGTGAATCCAACCCTGCTTGCAGATTTTGATTACCTCAAAAAATGCCCGAGATAGCGATACTCGTTACCGATACTAGGTTTTTGGAAAGTCCTGTATTTCCGAATCCCTTGAGGTACAAACGAAAAGAAAGTTGGTACAAACGGGTACAAACGACGGTGAATCCAACCCTGCTTGCAGATTTTGATTATCTCAAAAAATGCCCGAGATAGCGATACTCGTTACCGATACTAGGTTTTTGGAAAGTCCTGTATTTCCGAATCCCTTGAGGTACAAACGAAAAGAAAGTTGGTACAAACGGGTACAAACGACGGTGGAGCCAACCCTACTTGTAGATTTTGATTATCTCAAAAATTAACCAACATACCGATACTAGTTACCGATACTAGGGAACAGTGTTTGAAAGTTCTGTATTTCCGAACCCCTTGAGGTACAAACGAAAAAAAAGTTGGTACAAACGGGTACAAACGACGGTGAATCCAACCCTGCTTGCAGATTTTGATTATCTCAAAAAATGCCCGAGATAGCGATACTCGTTACCGATACTAGGTTTTTGGAAAGTCCTGTATTTCCGAACCCCTTGAGGTACAAATGAAAAGAAAGTTGGTACAAACGGGTACAAACGACGGTGAATCCAACCCTGCTTACAGATTCTGATTATCTCAAAAAATGCCCGAGATACCGATACTAGTTACCGATACTAGGGAACAGTTTTTGAAAGTTCTGTATTTCCGAACCCCTTGAGGTACAAACGAAAAGAAAGTTGGTACAAACGGGTACAAACGACGGTGAATCCAACTCTGCTTGCAGATTTTGATTATCTCATAAAATGCCCGAGATAGCGATACTCGTTACCGATACTAGGTTCTTGGAAAGTCCTGTATTTCCGAATCCCTTGAGGTAGAAACGAAAAGAAAGTTGGTACAAACGGGTACAAACGACGGTGAAGCCAACCCTACTTGTAGATTTTGATTATCTCAAAAATTGACCAATATACCGATACTAGTTACCGATACTAGGGAACAGTTTTTGAAAGTTCTTTATTTCCAAACCCCTTGAAGTACAAACGAAAAAAAAGTTGGTACAAACGGGTACAAACGACGGTGAATCCAACCCTGCTTGCAGATTTTGATTATCTCAAAAAATGCCCGAAATAGCGATACTCGTTACCGATACTAGGTTTTTGGAAAATCCTGTATTTCCGAATCCCTTTAGGTACAAACGAAAAGAAAGTTGGTACAAACGGGTACAAACGACGGTGAAGCCAATCCTACTTGCAGATTTTGATTATCTCAAAAATTGACCAAGATACCGATACTAGTTACCGATACTAGGGAACAGTTTTTGAAAGTTCTGTATTTCCGAACCCCTTGAGGTACAAACGTAAAAAAAGTTGGTACCAACAGGTACATACGTAGTACTAACATATTCAAAAAAAAAAATAAGATATCTTCAAGTCGGGTTCTGAGCATTTTTCAACCCCCCGTATCTCCCAACCCCTTGAGGTACAAACGAAAAAAAAGTTGGTACAAACAGGTACATACGTAGTACTAACAAATTCAAAAAAAAAATAAGATATCTTCAAGTCGGGTTCTGAGCATTTTTCAACCCCCCGTATGTCCCAACCCCTTGAGGTACAAACGAAAAAAAAGTTGGTACAAACAGGTACATACGTAGTACTAACATATGCCAAAAAAATAAAAACGATATCTTCAAGTCGGGTTCTGAGCATTTTTCAACCCCCCGTATCTCCGAACCCATTGAGGTACAAACGAAAAAAAAGTTGGTACAAACAGGTACATACGTAGTACTAACATATGCAAAAAAAAAAATTACAATATCTTCAAGTCGGGTTCCAGGTTCACACGGGTACTGGAGGCGATAGTTAAAAGTAGTGCACAACGGACATGTTCACATGGAGAAGATCTATTTTATTTTTTTGAATTTAGAAGGCCACACATGGGTAATCTCCGCGATGGTCTGATCGTATCCACTAGACTAGAGAGTATTCGGCTGGTGATAGAAGCGAATATATTGTACAATTTACAAAAGGCTAATTACATAAGACATTCAGGTCCTGATGCGGGTAAATAATGCTCATTATGAACAAATAGAACTCTACACAGTGACAGTATATTCAATTGCTTTTTTTAACCAACTTCAAAAAAAACCGGCCAAGTGCGAGTCAGACTCGCGCACCGAGGGTTCCGTACAAACCTGTAGGTATATAAGTAAATGGTAGTATAGACCTGAGTATTTGATATTAATTTCAATTTATGACCTATTAAAAAAAAACTACTTACTAGATCTCGTTCAAACCAATTTTCAGTGGAAGTTTGCACCGTAATGTACATCATATATTTTTTATAGATTTATCATTCTCTTATTTTAGAAGTTACAGGGGGGGGGACACACTTTTTACCACTTTGGAAGTGTCTCTCGCGCAAACTATTCAGTTTAGAAAAAAATGATATTAGAAACCTCAATATCATTTTTGAAGACCTATCCATAGACACCCCACACTTATAGGTTTGATGAAAAAAAAAAATTTGAGTTTCAGTTCTAAGTATGGGGAACCCCCAAAATTTATTGTTTTTTTTCTATTTTTGTGTAAAAATCTTAATGCGGTTCACAGAATACATCTACTTACCAAGTTTCAACATTATAGTCCTTATAGTTTCGGAAATAAATGGCTGTGACATACACGGACAGACAGACAGACAGACAGACAGACAGACAGACAGACATGACGAATCTATAAGGGTTCCGTTTTTTGCCATTTGGCTACGGAACCCTAAAAATGAGGAGGTTCTCAATTCGGCTGTATTTTTTTTTATTTTTGTCACCTCATAACTCCGTCATATATTAACCCATTTGGAAATATTTTTTTTTGTTTGTCTTACACTTCCCATTTGGTCCCATTGATCAGGATTTGACTACTTCTTAGTGTACTTTGAAGTTGGTTTAAGTTTTTTGTAAAACAGTCCAATTATTTTAAAGTGGGCTCCATAATTAAAATTATTTATGCGCCACCAGTTTGAATAAATTATTCATAGCAATGTTACCTTTCTCCATACGATGCTATAAATCAATGGGGGTCAAGGAAAACAAAAATTAAGTCATATATCATGTCAAAATGATAATTTAAGTTGCAGGTTGCAGGACATTACTTTAATTGTACACCAACTGGTCAAAACTTAAAACGGAGTTTTCGAAGATAAGTGTTTGCGGATTATTTAAAATGATAGGTAAACTTCTTGACCTTTTTTTTGACCAATTTAATTTTAAAATGTCACTTTAATATTTTTGAGACATGATTGCTATTATATAAGGAGAAGTAGATTAAAATTGACATATCACCTAGGAGACGACATTCGAAAGCTGGGAGGCCTTGACTGAATGATAAAGAGCCTATAATCGACTGTAAAAAGGAATAGAGAATGTTTATCTAAAGCTGAAAAAAAATTGATTATTTCCAAGCATTATAAGTATGATACCAAATCAAATGTTTTGGAAGTCTCTTCGTTTGACATTTTAGAGCTGGATATTTTAATATTTTAGAGCGACAATTTTAAGCCACACCAAAACAACACGTACAAGGGGAGCTAAAAAGGAAGCTAAAGCAATATTGCTACGGAATTATTTTTTTCGAAACTTTAAATATCAATATTAAAAGTTAATTAAATCGATTCAGAAAACGATTCTGAACAAACAGTTTAACGGTTTAGCATCTTAATCTGTTACACGTTGTATACAATTCAATGAATTCCGTAGCAATATAGCTTCCTTTTTAGGGGGCCTGTGTTCATAAAGATCAATCAACCATTCTTAACCATGTATGTCTGGTTAAATTGGCAATGAAACGAATAAAGGTAAGTGCATGTGTCATACCTAATCATATAAGGTTCTATGCTATAAAGACGGGTATACATTAAGCGCGAAGATGTATCGTACAAAAACTATGATGCACCCAAAGATTTTCATAGGGCATCGTGCCTCTACCCAGATGGATAATCCGCCTTACTAAAGCATGACATTTAATTTCACTCCGCTTGAGGGGCTCCCTGAGCAAATCGCTCTCAGTTCGTACTGCGCACGGCTGTCAAATACTGTCAATTCTGGCTTGTTTATTTCATGTTCCCATAGAGGCGACTATCCTTCTGGACGTTTTAAATTCTTTGGATGCACCAAATTTTCATTTGCTTTCATGACCATATGTAGTTTTATTGTTTACTATTGCTTGTGTTTACTATTGTTTACTGTTTACTATTGCTAATAAAACCAATGTTAAAGCTGTCAGTTAAGCAGACAGACAAATCAGTTCTTATTATTGTTTCCAATGTGAACAATCCTGTTTGTATCAGACGACCTTTATAGGGTCATTAAGCTGTAGAGGGTAAATGGGTGTGCCCAGACGATGAATAATCCGGGGGAATTTAAGAATGAAAAACTTAATAGAAGAAGCTACTTTTGTGTTGCAAAATCATTTTCAAAAATAACGATTTATTTATCGGAGTCAATGACTGACGTCAGAGCTTTGAATTTTTATTTAGGTCGTAGTTACAGTTACCTTAATGAGTACTCGGCTTTAGTAATAGTAAGCTTTTGTGATATTAAACTAATACGGCCGTTTAGACAGCCAATAAATATACCCGAGCCAAAAAAAGACACGCATAGCGAGACAAGGAGAGACAGCCTCATGGCCTCATATCAAAACGGTCACCATAGCTGCCGCGAGTATAGTAAAAAGTTTAATGAATAGTTTAATTTAGTGGGCGTAATTGAGGCATTTTTACTAACTGTACTATTGAATTTGTTGATGTAGTAACAGTTGTTAAATTAAACTTTGTTAACAAATGCTATTACTGGTCTACATTTTAGCAGAGTTATGAGCCTTGTTAAGGTTACACGACCATAAGAGAAGCCTGCGTGATCAGCTAGATAATTAAGGGATACCATGATTTCCCCCATTGCATTGGTGCTATTGTTAGCACCACAATATTATGAGGAAAATTAGAAGTTTCAAATAATTAGTTAAATTTTATTTAGTAATAGGTAGATGCAAAAACAGAAAATTTTATATGAAATATTAAATAAATACAAATAATTGAAGGTAAATCAGATGCCTAATTTCATCATAGCATGAATCAATTATAAATTATCTAAATTTATTTTGATTAATAAAGTTGTATTATTGATAAATTTATGATCTCATAATTTTATAGTAACAATCATATTTTTCAACTGGATTTCCTGTTTTTTTGTTATAACATTAATATGGGACATATGAATTGTAGGAAACATTGCACTGTGTATATGCTGGCCATTTAATTGTTATGGATTTTGAAATTATTAACATTATGTTATCATGTTTTATGACAAGGATAATACACATATCCCAGGCTGACATAGCAAAATGCTATTTCAATTATATAGAAAATATCATAAAAGACATGAAAGAAAACCAGAACTTGTTAAAATGTTAAATCACAAAAAAAAATACTAAACTTATAACATTCATGATGTCATGTTAGTAAAATGAATCATCACCTTCACATGATTTAACTGGTATGCAATTATAGACTTAATGGCATAGGTACTTAGTCATTATGTTACATATTGTGTGTTCAATCCTTATGTAACTCATTTCCATCCTCATTTCTTCACGTTTTAGGCAAATTACCAAAATGATCAGTGATAGGCTTGGAAAGAACAAATGACTATGAGGTAAGTGCTAAATTAGGTATTTCTTATTTTCATTACTTAACCCTTTACATAATTGGTCGTTGTGGGTGTCTACACCCCAATGCATATTTCCAGGCTTGAATTTATATGCTTGACTTTTAGGTAGCTTCCTAAATATGTGTGATTGATGATTCAGTTGCAAGCAATAGTTGTATTTTATGAAGAAATACTCGCATTCTTTGGACTTTTTGTGTGGCGGTGTTATACACCCCAGGTGGCTACTTGTGTAACTTTTTAGGCACACCCATTTTAGGGTTAACTGTTAAAAATATTATCTTATCGGTAATTGCATTTTGGTTCAAGCTTTAGAGGTGTAAGTCTAAATATTTTCTCACATTTCAAAATAAATACTTACATAGAAGAGTCCAGAATGGAATCATTCTCTGATGTTATGTAGTATACAGGTACAGGCATCATTGAGTGAGACATGTTAGCTCTGCCATGGCTTCTGCTTTATCAAACTTGGGAGGATTCATCTTCTGTATCTCCTTTGTGTGAACTATCATTCTCTTCCTTGTCTCAGCTATCTCTACTTAAACCTGATCACCAATCTTGCTCTTGATACCAACTGCCAGAAAGCCCTGGGTTTTGTGTGGTACCCATACCAGCTTTTTCTGAGAGATATTGGAGCTCTATATCATCTTTGGATAACCCTAAACCTAACCATCAAATGGTCCCAAAGATTTTATCATCACACCGCTTTATTAGACACATCACCAATGGTGTGAATAAACACTGGCTGATACAAACAATGACAATATACACTGATGGAACTTAACAACTGACAACGATTTCAGGTAGGCAAATTTTGAATTGAAAAACTAATAGGTGAGTAATTAAAAGCATGATAATTGTGAGGATTCAGTTTAAAATTCGAATATTAATTGGTGTAGCTGTCCATTATTAGTGTTTAAAATTGCTATGATGAATATTAGAATGAAGTATTGATTTATATTGACCCAATGGAATGGACTGTTAAATTATATTTAACAGTACCCTGGGGAGAATAATTACATTAATTAACCAATTGGCTCCGAAAGGTGACACATGACAAATTATGAAAAAAAAAAATGCAGTAACTGCAAGCCAACTGATGAACGATTGAATCGAGGGAGACTTCATGATTAGGATTTGTTTCTGCTTAAAACAAACAATATTTTTTTTAAACTCTTTTAAATGTTTAACCCTTGGCTCGCAGATAACTAAATATGAAAAAAATATATAATTCCAAGAGCTGCTATGCAAGTGATTACAATAAGAGAGAGAGTATTATTAAGATATCAGCAAAAAACATAGACTTCAATGTCCAATTCCTCATTGCCTTGTCCAATTGCTCCTAGCCGGCAACATAAGAATTTTACAAAATAAAGATTTAAAAAGAACATGTTTCACTTATAGCTTCTTCATCCAGGGATATGATTTTGGAAGGGATATTAAGCTGGAAAAAAAAAGTGTAGTGTGTGTGATGTCTCTGCCAGGGGAATTCCCTTGCAATCTTATTGTCAAAAAAATTTACTTTGCTGAGTTTCATGCCTGTTCTTCTCAGGTGAAGGACAACTTCCAAACTGGTGGTAACTTCAGTAGCTTTCATAAGTGCCCTACTAGGGCATAAATTGAATGGGACATGATGTGCTGCACAAGTGGTTAAAATAAAGATTTATTAGAACATTATTAGGCATTAGGCAACATCAGTTTCTATGAGGATGATTAGGTATGAGAGTAAATGTCAATAAATTTCTTTGTTAACAACTTACTTCTTTGTCAAATGTGTCACTATAATTATTGGTTTTAGGAAGTAAACAATTACCAGCTAAGGAAGAATAATATTATATTACAATACCCATACCTAATACCTGTACCTAATGTAAAATGAGGTGCAAATTATTACCCTGGCTCACAGGCTGTATTTTTGATTCACTACATAAGTACTGTTTAGTTTTTATGGTTGATTTAGGAATAAGAGGATGTTCTATCTTAGTTATTAACTAAAGGATGAGAGATTTAATTATCCCAATGAGATCTTTCACCTGTTGGCTTGCTAATGGGATTCACACCCTATGACTACCTACCCATGAAAATATAGAATTTCAAAATATTTAAGTGACTAACAGAATTACCAGGGCATGTAGCCTGAAGCTAATAATAAGATGTACGAAATAATTAAATTAAGTGTTATATCAAAACGAAGATTTCATTTCAGTGACTTTGGATTGGAGAAAATAATAAAGAAACAGGAGTTATTCTTGTCATTATAAGCTTATTTACATCTAGATCTAGTAGTTAATCATTATAACAGCTTATAGATAAGAAACCAAGTTCTTCAACTAGCTGTTTTAAAACCAAGTTATTTAGATATAAATACTTACATAAATGAGTCCAGAATAGTATCTGTCCTTGATGTTGTGAAGGACCGAAGCTTCATTGAGGCAGGTTAACTCGGCCATGTCCTCAACTTTGTCAAACTTGGGAGGATTCATCTTCTGGATATCATCAATCTGCACTAGCATCCTCTTCCCAGACTCTGCTATCTCCACTTCGACCTCGTCTCCTCTCTCGCCTTTGATCCCGGCCGCCACGAATCCCTGGTTCTCGTGGGGCACCCATACCAACCTCTTCTGTGTCCATTCTGCCTGAGTGGCCGGGTCATTGAAACTGTTTCTATCCACCGAGAGGTACCGGAGCTCCGGGTCGTTCCTATCCATATCCACCATCGCGCCGCCCAATCACGCCGCGCGGCCCGACTTACGATAACCCAACACCAACACTGAATACATCAAACGGTCCCAAAGACCGACACTACACCTCACTATACACGGTTTATATTATTATCCTCACTCTGCGTTGTTCTGTTACCTCGCGTATACCGTGACAGAGCACGGCGCCGATACGTACAAAATGAAGATTGCGACTGACAGAACTCACGGAACGTCGACGAGGGACGAACGGCGCGGCGGGTAGGAGGGATGGACCGGTCGACGCCCGAATTCACGTTGAGTTTGACCGAAATACGAACGAGATATTATCCTCTAAAACCCATCAAAACTAACATGACTGAGTTATGTTAATATTCTACATGCACTACACATAATCCTAATAGCAATAACGACGAAAAACACTAATTTATAATCGAAATAACTGCTAAAATAAATTCACGACGTCTTGCCGACACTTCTTTCTTGTCGTTAAAGTGCGTTTTGGGTTACACGTTTCGGTTTAAAACCGTTGATAATCCGCTGATATCATTGGTTGAAATTGGCGCTAAATTCAATATTTGGAAATAAAGCCAATGGAAAAAGACATGCTTAGACAGCTGTCAGTCTGTATGTAACAGGGAACAATTTATGGACGCGTTCAAAATAATACAGGGCTGCGTTCAGTAACTACGCCGTGTGATCACCCGACGATCATCGTAGCGTTCAGTAACAGTTCAATAACATGTGGTGCGATCGTCGGACGACGTTCCGCCGTTCGCACCGGTGCACCACATGTTATGTAACTGTTAAACGATCACACGGCCACACGGCGTAGTTACTGAACGCAGCCCTGTGGAAGCATAGATGATACATTAATAACTAGAGTCAATATTTTATTATATTATGTACCTATGAAGAATTTTACCTTCTTGGATAAGTTAATTTGGTTACAAGTGGTTACAACAAGCCAAGGTGTATCGCAATGGTATCGCATCAATCACAATCTTATTGCCTAGGTTTTTGAACGAAATATAAACTGTCCTGTCACGTACTGTCAGTCAATGTCATAATCAGCCGGTTATTTGAAAGTTTTTACTATTTCCACGATCCTATTTCAAAGGTGATAAGGTTCAGAACATAAGCAAAAATACGTAAAAGGTTAGGACAGGTTAGGCTACAAAATAAAATATCGAAGTTATCTTTGAGATGGGCTACATTAGGTATCTGACTAAAAAAATAGTCACAGTTCAAGGAGACTGATAAATCTGAATTGGTCGCATGTTTTGCTATCCAATAAGACAACAATAGCCAACGTTTTATCTCGATATTAACTCAGAAGTAGCCACATCCTGTTCGAGTTCATCAAATTCATTCATTCGTTTCGTAACCATCGAACATCGAAGAGGTAACAGTGACGCATTTATAAACACAACATTGACTTATAAATTAAAACCATGGCGTACATAGTAGACTTACGGTCAGATACAGTAACAAAGCCCACTACAGCTATGAAGCATGCTATGGTGAATTCAGCCTTAGGAGATGATGTATTTGGTGAAGACCCGACCATTAATTCATTGGAGAGCAAAATTGCAACAATTTTAGGAAAACAAGCAGCTTTATTCGTGCCATCTGGTACTATGGCCAATCTGATTGCAAGTAAGTTTGTTTTTTACAAATGGGATTTTGGATTTTAAGTGTTTGTAATTTAGGTTCTTTATTCAGTCAATTTGTTATTGGTTTTTGCCACAATTTAAATTCACTGTGTTTTAGTTAGGCTTAAATATGCAAAACCTTCCTTGACAAACTCCTTAGTTATGTCAAGTCTTAAGCATACAGGAAGTTAGATGGAAGTTGCATTCTGAGAAGAGTACAGAAGTTATTTCCCGATATCTCAATAGTTTAAAACACTTTCAGTGTTTAATTATTTCATTGTTTATCTTCCAGTAATGGTGCACTGCAACAAGCGGGGTTCAGAAGCATTTGTCGGCAACCTATCACACATTTACAAATATGAACAGGGTGAGTAATAAAACAACAGAAAATGCAATTTGACTATTTTATTATCTATATTAATAATAATATAATAAAGCGGAAGAGTTATTTTGTTTGTTTAAACAGGCTAATCTCTGGAACTACCACGTCTGGAACATCCAGTAAAAATTCTTTCACTACCTACTAGGAAGCTTAATTATCCCCGCATATTATAGGCTAATTTTTATCACGAGAATGCGGGTGAAACCGCGCGAGACAGCTAGTAATTGATAATTATAGTCATAACTTATACTAACTGAACCCCTTAGTTTCACCTGCGTTCCAGGGATAAAAAGTAGCTTATGTTCTTCTCTATACCATAGGCTTTCTGCATGCCAAATTTCATTGCAATTGGTTTAGTCGTGAAAGTGTAACAAACAAAAATAGAGTTAATTTCGCATTTATAATATCAAGAAGGATAAGGGGGGCTAAAAAGGAAGCTAAAGCATTATTGCTATGCAATTCATTTTTTCGATTTCTCGGCAGATGCTAAGAGATTCCAATATTTTTTGGTAAAATAGATACTCATTATATACAATTCAATTCATTAAAAGATTTGGAATTGATGAATTGCATAAGATCTGCTTTAAATTCGAAAAAATGAATTGCGTTAGCAATATTGCTTAGCTTCCTTTTTAGGGGGCAAGGATATTTCTTTACATGTGGCCATCTGATCCCAAACAAATAGTCTAGCATGGCAGTCTGCACCTTAATAATGCATCACCATGCACCTTATGGGTGTTTTGTCACCTGCAATCAATCAGTTACTTTCTAGGCTTCATGTGCTTAACACCTCAGGCAGGCCACATCATTGCTTAGTAAAAACATTATAGTCAACACACAAGCTTATACTAAAAAAAAAACAAGGGGGGTATTTTGAGACAATAAAACAATAATAATATAATAATATCCTGGGACAATCCTCACACACGGTCATCTGATCCCAAACTAAGCAGAGCTTGTACTATGGAAACCAGATAACTGATATAATACACATACTACTTTTTGTTTGTAAATACATACTTAATATACATAATTACACCCAGACTCAGGACATACAGATATGTTCATGCACACAAATGCATGTCCTGTGCGGGAATCGAACCCACGACCTGCAGCGCTATAGGTTAATATTCCACGTCTTAACCAACTGCGCGAACTGGCCCGTCAATAGTGGTCAAACATCATAGTAAAACTAGTGATATTTTCAAGGTGGAGCTGCTCATATAGCTGGGGTACTTCTCTCTACGCTCAATAACAAATCTGATGGCACATTTGACCTGAAAGACCTGGAGAAACGCATCCGAGGCTCAGACATACATGAACCGATCGCCTCCCTGGTTGCTGTTGAGAACACACACAATTATTGTGGTGGTAAGGTAAGGGTGTTTGTTTATTTTTTCAGTGGTATTACGAAGGAATCAAAATAATATGCTAGTGGGTTTGTGATCTGTAGATCTCGCCAGTCTGGATAATTAAATGTTTTTTTTTGTCAATCCAGTTTTTGGAAATCGAACCTGCTCACAAAATTTCACGAGAATCGGTTGAGAAATGCCAGCTGTAGAGGAGAACAGCTGGACATCGCCGAACAATTTGAATTTTTTGAATCGTCACGAAATTTTGCATGCTGGTAGCCATGGAATGAAGAGACATAGGCTACATTATATCTCGGGAACGCGGATGAAACCGCGGGGGACAGCTAGTGTTTGTTTTTATTTTTTCTCTTTATTTAGGCAACAATCAGTCATTACAAAGTTTTTTTTTTACATATGCTCATATTACACAGAATATAGACAACGAGTGCCGAAAATTTTAGTCAAAGTATTTATTTAAGTCTAAGTAATTATATAGTCCGTTGAACTCTAACCGCTAATTAAATCTTACAGGCACTCCCGCTAAAGTTCCTCGACGATCTAGCAGATTTGTGCAAGAAACACTCGCTCCCCATCCACATGGACGGCGCGAGGCTGTTCAACGCGTGTGAATACCTCAACGAGAAGCCCAGCCGGGTTGTCAGAGACTGTGACAGCGTGTCCGTCTGTTTTAGTAAGGGATTGTCGGCGCCTGTCGGCTCTGCGCTTGTTGGTTCTTATCATTTTATTAAACAGTAAGTCATTTAAATATTGTACTGGATACTGTTCTATAATATCTGTATGAATGGAAGAATCCATCAAATAGTTTGATAATTATATTTAAAAATGTTCATCTACTCTACTATATAAAAATAATTCGGGTTTTCCTTCCTGATGCTATAACTCCAGAACGCACGAACCGATTTCCACGGTTTTGCATTCGTTGGAAAGGTCTCGGGCTCCGTGAGGTTTAAAGCAAAGAAAGTAGGGTAGGGTAAGGTAGGGTAGGGTAGGGTAGGGTAGGGTAGGGTAGCGTAGCGTAGGGTAGGGTAAGGTAGGGTAGGGTAGGGTACGGTAGGGTGGGGTAGGGTAGGGTAGGGTAGCACCATAGAGTAGGGTAGCACCACGCGAACGAAGTCGCGCCGGGCAGCTAGTAAAAGTATAAATAAGGAGGCACTGTACTGACAGTATAATATACAGTACAGAACATTGTCCTGTCGAACCATTAGCCCAAAGACGTTCATTTTGTTTGAAATCTATTCCGCTGATTAGTTAAGACAATACACTCTGATTGGCTAATGCCCGGTTTCTATAAAAACAAATCGTTTTGCTCACCAATGGTAGGTTTTTTTATTGCCAAACTGGGCAAATAGATCATTTCGTAAGCTAATTTTACCTGTGATAGCTCTATGCTCTATGCAAAGCTTTGAGGTCTTTGCTTCATTATTGGTAAATATATAAGTCTTAATTTTAACCGATAACGGTCCGTAATTTATAGGAGTCGGCCATAAGTCAAGGCCACACTAAACATGTAAATACAGTGATTGTTCGATACTGTTAATTATAAGTGCAGAAGCACTTATTAGATACGGAATTGAATTGGTCGGTATATTTATTATACATATATATTATATATATATTATACTCCAAAAGACTTTTCCTCGATGCATTGTCCTTTCACACTAACCCTTTTTCAAGAAAAGGGTGTGATGATCGAGGACCTAGTGATACTCCTGGTGTCTATAGGCTACGATAACCGCTTACCATCAGGCGGGCCTGAGCTTGTTTCGCCACAATAGTTGTATTAAAAAAAAAACTTTTATATAACGTCTGAAGCCCACAGCAAACATTCTATCTACTCTAGCCTCTATATCTAAATGTACTAAAAACTATTTTGAGAGCGCGTCGCATGCGCAAGATGTTGGGCGGCGGCATGCGGCAGGCGGGCGTACTCGCAGCGGCCGCCATCGTGGCACTAGACGAAGTGGTGCCGCTACTCAAGCTGGACCACAAACGAGCTCAGATACTGGCTAAGAGTAAGTACTCTCACCTAGCTCCCAACATGCCTATTAGTAACAGATTTCAAAGGCCATATGGAGGTCCAAGGTGAATGTTTCGTCCATTTGAAAGAGATCTTTCGCCAGGCTGGGTCAACGTGCCGCAGGGATATGCAGATTGCCGAATAAACTTCGTCAGCGCGATGCAGGATATTGTGGCGCCATCTGCGTGCGAACTATCTTAGCGTAAATGATAAATGTTGCTACAGCCAGATAGACAGATAATAACATATTTGAGTTATTATTTTTTATTGTAATTGCGAAGTCTTTCACTACACTACTCAAGAATTTAGCCGAAATAGTTTGTAGAAAGGTACAGTCGAGGACATAAATATGTATACACTTTTTGAAATTCAAAAGCGATTTTCTCGCATGTTTAACATTTAAGTGTTAAACTATTACACAAATCATAATAGTATATGTTAGAAGATTCTGCCTTTATAATATCTCATAATTTCAATCAGTAGTTTAAGAGGAAACCGTTGTTGAATTTTACTAATTGTATACATATTTATGTCCTCGACTGTACTTCGTACATCCTCGCTTGGCTCTCTTCGGTTCATCGGTGAGTGTGTCAGTGTCGGTTTTTTGAACTGAGTAAAATGTAGGGTCAAATGGTTGAAGTTGGATGACTTACTGCCTGAAACACTGTGGCAGTACTCATTTACCTACATTTTGAAAATGAGAAGAAAATTTCACTAAAAAACTCCCCGAGATTTTATCTGATATTGACATAAATTTTCTTCTACCGTGAAATTATTAGGCGCCCATCCCAAAAAGAGCGGACTAGAGTACTGTAATTAGAGTTCTACTTGCGTTCTCCTTCATCGCCGCATAAGCGCATAGACCGCTCGTTGTGAGATCGGCGCCTTCATGTAGAAACCTACTTTTAATTATATAATAATATAGTGTACGTTGTTGCAGCAATCCAAGGTATGTTCCTGAAGTCGTTCAAAGTGGACGCAGAGAACCAGCACTCGAACATCGTGCTGGTCTCCATACCCGCCGAGAGCCCCATCTCCGCCGACCTAGTGCTGCAGCGGTTGGCTCAAGTCTGCTTAGCGGAGACACAGGTATCTACTAAAATCTTACTACATTACTACTAGGTCCAAAACTTCTTCATAGGATTCAACTTTTGACCACTAGTGATGTGTACCGAGCCTAAGGATGTGACTAATAGGATCGCTTCATTTTCACGTCATAGCTCTAATGAAACGATCCTATTGGCGGATTGTAACACAGCCCTACCTACACATCTCTGGTGGAAAGCCACCCTTAATGTACAGTCGCGGAATGAAAAGGTTCGTCACCTTACGAGTTGGTTTTCGCTTGCACCAGATTACAAGAATCAATTTTATTATATGTACCAACATACCTATTACCAGTGAGGTTTCTAAAAGGAAGAAACAGTGCTGCTAACATTAACATAAATGTGACGTTTGCTATCGAATAAGGTTTTGCTTGTTTTTACATCACGTCAAGCACAATTTATGTCTTTTGCGGAATAAAAATATAAGTATTATTTTTTCCAATGATGACATTGTCCTATTTTTAATTTAAATTAGTAGGCTGTTAAACCAACCAGAAGGTTTTAGTTTACCACTTTGATCTGAATAATTTTGAACTTTGACAACGAACAGTTTATTTTCTCTAATACTGAATTAGAGAAAATAATATAGTATATAAATAGTATTCTGTCTATTCAGTTTCAAAAGGTAACATGTGCTCGTGATACGCTGAATGAATCAAGCTGAAAACTGACGAACCTTTTCATTCCGACACTGTACTTTTTAGATTAGTTTCCGCTGATCACCTACCAGTGGTGTGTTCTTAGAATTGACTTGAGAGTCAGCCTTCTCGGCTTTGTAAAGTTCAGCAACACATTGGCATTCTTTATGGTATTGTTATTATTCCTTATGATATTTATTGGTATTGCGACGGGCCACTTGGCGCAGTTGGTTAAGATTAACCTTACGCGCCGCAGGTCGCGGGTTCGATTCTCACACAGGACATGCATTTGTGTGCAAGAACATGTCTGTATATCCTGAGTCTGGGTGTAATTATGTATATTAAGTTTGTATTTACAAACAAAAAGTAGTATATGTATTATATCAGTTATCTGGTTTCCATAGTACAAGATCTGCTTAGTTTGGGATCAGATCAGACCGTGTGTGAGGAAGGTCCCAGGATATTTATTTATTATAGCTTTTAACCATAAACGACAGCAGTTACTTACGACCAGGACCGTCTGCCAGCTTGTAGACCTTAATGAATCCTCATCTGATTTTGTCAATGTCACTTTTTCCATACATTCCGTCCAAGTTTAAGAGAGGTAGAAAATGAGATGGGTAGGTTTAAAAAGCAGCTAGACTGCGAAAGTACCTCTACCTTATGAATACCGCAGCCAAATAACTTTATGTTGTGTTCCTGACTTCCTGCGCCTGAGTAAGGTCGCACGAGCTCGTCGGGGAGTGAATTTACCCCATGTGTTGCAAACGTCCATATGGCTACGGTAACCGCTTACCGGGTCTTATGCTTGCTTAAGGGGGCCCTTCATAGCCAACGCAACTTCAACGCAAGCGTAGCCTAAAAGCTTGTACTTTCATCCAACAATTTGACTGCGAAAAAAGAGAGACACCATCAGAGCCATCGGTTATCAGTAGGTAAATTCCGCTGATCACTCGCGGCCGCTTCGCTAGGTCGTCATTCATGATTTCGCATATCATAAAACTTGTTCCAGGCCCATACTTCCTGTGATGTAATCTTACAAGTTTGTGAAAAAAAAGTTAGTTATTTAGAATCTCCAATACATTTGCAAGCATTGTTTAGAGCTGTTTTCTTTACTTTTACAATTTATAGGTACATTAGATATGGCCAAAGTTCAGGTAAAATTTGTGCAAAACCGCTGTTTTTTCGGAGGCTTTTACTGAATTTGTTTCACACTTTTTTTTATTTTCGCCTAGTTATACTGCTAGATATAGTTCACAAGATACCAATTTGTTTAAAACATCTAACGAAAAGTGTTTAAAACCGCCATCATAAGTACAGAGCTTTTGTATGAAAAGTATGGTGAGCTGACTGCTCTTAAATTCAGCCCGCTGATTTGCAACAAGGACAGTGAGCTTAATTTCGGAGTATAAAATCAAGTATTTATTGTACCAGGGCGACTGCAAGACCACAAACGATGAAGGAGTAATAGTGAAGGCGATAGAATTTAATAGCAAGACAATAAGGTTCACATTGCATCGAGAGATTGCTGATGAGGACCTCTGGCTGGCTATCATGAAGATCACTTATGTATTCAAGGAGATGGATGCTAGTGTATAGGGAATTATGTTATTGAAGTACAGTGCAATAAGGACTTTAATGAAAGTGGGCAGAAGCTATGTAATAGCAAAACCTGTCTAGGTCTATTTAATAGTACATTCTGATATGTGTGCAAAGTTGGTCATTACAGACGAGAGTGTAATGATCAATGCACACGCGTGTCACACGACGTTTTTCAAAATACTTGCGAGGAAAAAGACAGATTTTTTGATAATAATCAACCACAGAATGAGTACGTTAACAAATAAGGCGCGCAAGTTTTTTTTTTTGAAAGCGGTGAGCTTTCAAACTATTTTACCCGTTTAAATTAAGAATGCTTCGTCTACAAACTAGTACTACTAGTATTACACACTAGGTCTAGTGTGCTGAAAAACGTCGTATGACACGCGTGTGTATTGATCATTACACTCTCGGCTTCCTTATCACGCGCTTAATACCGCCTCTGGTGTAATTACCAACTTTGCACACATGTATCATAATGTACTATTGCCTGAAAGTGTAGTCATAATAATATACATTTTTCTTTGTGTCATCACTACGGCCTCATATCGTTGAGCTGTTCAGAACCCTAGATGATCCTTTTTTCTCGTAGTTACGAGATGTTCATCTAAAAATAAAGATTTTAAATAAAGAGCCCATTCAAAAGTTTATCGTCCAATAATGAAGACAAGGTCCATGTAGGCTCCGCCCCTAGACTAGATGTCAATTAGCTTATTTGTTAGTAGAGACTAAGGTAGAGACCCAAATGTTGTATGGTATTAAATCTTGCTAAGTCAAATGTAGTCCACGTTCTTTCTAATCCTTATTGTAAACACACTGTAAACAAAAAATATAATTTATGACAAAAAAATAATAATAAAATATACTCACAAATTAGTCATAGTTTTTATGAGAATGCTCAAAATGAACAAACAACAAATAATTAATATTATATCATACTATTGAACTTTTTGTTTAATGAATAATTTTGACCTAATACATGATTTGTTATACTCTCAAAGAGTTATAATGGTGTTATAATATTTCGTTGGTGCGATTATACACACAAGATTATTATGAATAATCGAATGAACATATTACTTACATTCACCGGCATTGAATGTGGCCCAAGTTCGAAATTTCATACAAAAGAGGTGTTATCAGCAAAGATTTTCTCTAATGTGTGTATGTAGATTAAGACACTATTCAGTGATGCCGATTCTGTTGTAAATCGCACTAAACTAATTTTAGTCACATCACATCTCTTTCTTACGAACATTATTGAAAAAGGATAGAATATATTTATAGCTGTCAAATTAATCTTTGCCGTCTTATTTTGCGTGTATTTAGGCGTAACCGCGATAGATGGTGCCTAAATTTATATTGAAAACAAGCATTGGACTAATTTGACAGCACTAAATTTCTTACATCCTTTTCTTATATTCTTTGTTAGAAAGAGACATAGTGAGTGAGACATATACTGTGCCATTTCTATACGCCAAAAATGTTAATTAGTATGGACAGTGTTAACAAATTTTTGTTATATTTCATTTTTTAACACCTCAAATGGCAAAAATTAACTTGTCCACATTTTAAGTGACACCGTCTGCAAGCTGGCTCTTTTAGCTTTGAAATTATATGAAATGCAGTGCGAAAAGCTAATATTAAAGTAGGGAAAATCTTTTCTGGAAACTCTATTTTGTATGAAAAATCGAGCTTGGGCCAAATTAAATGTGAGTTTATATGGATTATAGAATATTAAATCGTTGCTCATAGTGAGACTTTATAACTGTTATGCTATTTTAGTTATTGAAATAAAAACCATTTATATAAATCACTGCAGTTTAATTTGTATTTTTCTATAATGTTGTACTTTTATATTATACTAGCTGCCCGGCGCAACTTCGTTCGCGTGGTGCTACTCTACCCTACGGTGCTACCCTACCCCACCCTACCCTACCCTACCCTACCCTGACAGCAAAATCTCCATTAACAAAATGATCCGCCATTTATTGAATTCATTTATTACAAAAAAAGTGATAAATGAAGAACCGCTCGACCGATTTTGTGCAAACTTCACATAAACCATCTACTAAATAGTCCGAACAAAGCCTGAACATTTGGTTTGGATAGGAGAGCCCGTTCTTGAGTTATAAAATTACAACGAAAAGTGGCATTGATTTTTATATATATAGATAAATTTTTGTTGAAATACAAAGTAAAATTAAAGATATGATTAGGATGGTTAAGGTGTTCCTATACAGCAGTTATACAATCTAGTTTTAATATAGGGTCAACCAGAAACAACCCAATAAGATTTTAATTTGATTAAAACAATTTACTAACTCAACTTACTTATAGATATTTCTAAAGATATTTGGGATATATAAAAAATATTCCAATCTATAATCCTCGTAATTCTGAATAAACTACTTCCAGATCTGTGATTTACTAAATATCATTATTATTAGGTTTTTTAATAATAGTAATTTTATTAACAAACAAATATGTACAAAATACAATCTATATATAGAAAATTTCCTCAAGCCTGCCGCCTCCGATTAACGGCAAGGTTCCCAGAAGGCTGGCAGCGTTTCCTCTTTGGATAGCCAAGCTGACGCGTTGGCGGAAAAAGCTCCCAGCCCGCTGGTCTCCGGAGGTCTCGATAAATTTTGAAGACAAGGTGCGAGCAAAACGGCACGTTTTTATTAGGTTAAGTTTGTTATCATGGTATATTTGTGTTATATAACTTTATATGTATATATCTGCTGTGTGGGCGCACCTTTATATAGTGGGATCTTATTTTCTGGGCATTTTGTGGAAGATAGATACATAGCCTATTCTCTTATAGTATATGTAGATGTCCTTAAATAAAAAAAAAACAAAAATATCTAAATTGCACAACCATGCACTAGATTAGTTCTTGAGCAGATTTGGCAATAATATAATATTATTGTTAGCTCAAAAGTTATAATAAATAAATTATTATGTTTTCTATTGTATTGCCTCATTTACATAGCTTATATCTTTAAAGCTATTTAAAAGTGATAAAAGGGATCAAATTCAACAAATCAAGTTTTACAAACAAACAGATAATGCACTTCATAATACACTGACATAGCTCTTATACTAAAACGCTGTCTTCACAGTTTTGAGTACTACTAACTACCATTTTTTGGTATTAAAATAACCTAAATATAAAGAGAAAGTATTCGATACAGGGCGTACATACATACAAGTATTCTACATTATTCATAAGATGTATCGACACATTTATTACAACAGTACTTTATAAGACCTGGCCCCCTAAAAAGGAAGCTAAGCAATATTGCTAACGCAATTATTTTTTTCGAATTTAAAACAGATCTTATGCAATTCATCAATTCCAAATCTTTTAATGAATTGAATCGTATATAATGAGTAAGGGGGCGTCCAAAAATTACGTGAGGTGTTTTTTAAAATTTTCTGTCCCTCCCTCCCCCCTGGTGAGATGTCGTGAGATTTTATTCAACCCCCTCCCCCATCCCCCAATCTCACGTGAGATTTTTCAAAATGTGGATTTCTTACGTAAACGCGTTGGATTGTTATTGTAAAAAGAAAAAAATAATTTGCTTCGTGCTTTTATTGAAGACTAGTTAAGACTAGTAATCAATATTGCTGAGAGTTTAATTATAAGTGTAATAAAAATTTTACAATAGAATACTTAAATCGAAACTACTGAGATTAAAAAAAGAATATCTACTCTAATTCAGTCCATGGAGAGAGAGAAAAAAATTGCGTGATATTTGCCGAGACCCCCCCCTCTCTCCAACGTAAGATTA
This sequence comes from Achlya flavicornis, assembly GCA_947623365.1. Taxonomy (NCBI): domain Eukaryota; kingdom Metazoa; phylum Arthropoda; class Insecta; order Lepidoptera; family Drepanidae; genus Achlya; species Achlya flavicornis. Next base: position 14,347,313 of record OX392479.1, read on the forward strand.
GATGAGATTTAACTCGACCCCCTCCCCCCCTTAAACATCTCACGTAATTTGTGGACGCCCCCTAACTATTTTACCAAAAAATAGCAATATTGCTCTAGCTTCCTTTTTAGCCCCCCTGTTCGCTGCAGTCCCGATTTGGTTGATGAACCGATTGGGCAGTGTGCTGAATCGAATGGTTCCCATTTTCCAATTTTAGACTACATCCTTCACACTTATCAGCAATAAATCGTTCCTACCAATCGGAACGGCAACCGAGAAGATCTTGATTATGAAGGAATAAGTAAATCAGATTTAACTTATAATAAGTAAGTCTCACAATTCATAAGAAAAAAACCAACAGCATCCGTTCTGGGTTTTGTAACCTGCCAACTACAACAGACTAGGTATATTGGCGATGATTCTGTTATTTTCAACTAAACTAAAGAATCATGGCGAGATTTGTACAAAAAAATAAAGATTTTTAGAGACGTTGGAATGACGTTATTATTGATCCTTGGTGCCTAAGGAATAACTTGAGGCATTTAAAATATTTTTTCAACACATTCGCTCACGCATTATTGAAGTCTGTTTTTTTCCTCGCAAGTGTGTTGAAAAATGTCTTATGACACTCGTGTGCATTGATTTATTACACTCTCGGCTCCCTTATCGCGTTCGCCTGTGGCTTACGCGCTTAATACCGCCTCGAGTGTTAATAATCCAATTTACACACATGTATCATAATGTACTATTAGAACCCGGGGATAAAAATGCGAAATTCTATGGCATGCGGCGAGGCGGCGAATTGCGAGTATTGCGACCAAAACCATTATGTCGTTGTTATGTTTTGCGGGGTTTATTGTATTATTTCATGTATATTAACTTGTTTCTGGTAATGTAATCTCAACTTTGGATGTGATTTAAACCCCTCTAAAATGTTTTATTTTTTTGTACAAATGAATGTATGGATCTCGCCATGATTCTTTAGTCTCACTATATCTCTTTCTAACCAAGAACATAAGAAAAGGATGTAAGAAATTTAGTTCTGTCAAATTAGTCCAATGCTTGTTTTCAGCGTAAATTTAGTCGCCATCTATCGCTGTTACGTCTAAATACCCGCAAATTAAAACGGCAAAGACTAATTTGACAGCTTTAAATATGTATTTTCCTTTTTCGATAATGTTTGTAAGAAAGAGATGTGACTGAAATTAGTTTAGTGCGATTTACAACAGAATCGCCACCATTATAACAACATAAAGAGATATACTATAAAAATATTATGATATACCTAATACTAACAAAAATAATCTTCCTTTACATCCACATACCTAGTTTTTTAATTCAGTCGGCCAATTATGCTATATAAACTTATAAATCAAAATAGGATGAACATTTAAATGCAATATATAATATTTATGATACTGGGAACATAAGGGTAGTAAAGAACTAAAATAATTGGTTCACTTAAAACTAACTGCTAATAATATTATTCTGTTCATTCCAAATTCGAGTCATCTCATCGTGATTGTTAAAGCCGTGCGACACAATCACATCCCTGTAATCTTCTTTAGTATACTTCTTCTTGTAAAAATGAAAGTTGGTATTATGCGTTGGGGCTATACCAACTTTCTTCGCGACTATACCTAAGTATATATCATCAAAACGAAAGTGTTTCACGAACAAACTGCCCACGTACATCGTCTTCATAGATTTGTTCGATACAACATAAGCCATGGCCGTAACATAGGGAGGCCATTTATTCCATGGATATTCATCTAACGACACTCTCCATTTACTGGACCGGAATCTCTGCGGAGCGGATTTGAAGACGCACCCCGCGAACAGATGCCCGTCTCTCTCACTCACAGCATTCGATAAATTCAACGGTTCTATATTGCTGTCACTGTCTAATTTTACTTTAGATCTGCTTTCAGTGTGTTTGTGAATAAAATCAAATAAGTTTCTAACAGATACGTACATGTCGTCATCTGTGAAAAAGTAATAATCTGCAGTTGAACAGTGTTCGTATACCCATCGAAAGGACATCATTGTTTTAATTGTGTTATTGAAATAAGTATCCTGAAAGTCTATCTGTATTATATCTTTGTATTTAGCCATTTCTTCATCAATTTGCTTCTGAGTTTCTGACTTCGTGAAACCATCAATTCCGAGGAAGAACAGACTCTTCACAATCTTCCCTGGTATAAGATTCTCTTTGGCAAATGTCTGTCTGATCGCTTCCCTGTATTCAAAATGATTCATAGCAGACTTGATTACTATAAACAAGTCCAGTTTCTCTATGGTATTGCATTTACCTGAATTCGTTAGAAATCTATATGGATAATAATTAATTGGTGCAACACTTGGCTTCTCTCCATCTAAAACTTGTTCTACAATAGTTTTTATATCCACGTTTAAGGGGTAATCGAAATCATCAAAGTTCTTTGAATGTATATAGTCCCCCACACCAAAGAAATAGTATAAATACACAAGCACACACGCGCACGCACAATACTTGAGCTTTTTCCTCCTCATTTTGAAAAGTCTATGAGATTCGTTTCAACACTTTCTTTTTATTACCTGAAATGAGAATACAGATACTTAGTTGACAGTTCACTACCAAGTTCATCACTGTACTGAATTATTTATCTTATCATCAAAGTCAAAGAGTATAAAATCACTAATGGCTCCTTTGCACTGTGCCACCTGAAGACTGTTTTGAGTGCGGGGCAGTGTTCGAGCGCTATCCAATGTTTACTCATCCCAGTTTACCTACTGATAATGAAACTGATATCTTTCAAGATGTTATAAGTAGTCATTTATATTTCTATGCTCCACAAACACCTATCTATGAGCGTCAAAGAATAATTAACCTTAAAGCGTCACACTAAGGTTTGTAGGTCAATACAATTATATAGGTATACAAGATGATGAATCTTCTCAGGATATTTATATGACAAAAAGAGGAGTACAGCTAGGCGTCACATTCTCTTTTTGACGTATAGCGCTCTCCCACTGTTCAGTGGTTCGGCCTCACCAGGCTTGGTCGTCTGATCGTTTGAAAGTTGGGTACTACTGTACACTTCGTACGGTAGTACCCAACTTATATGGCTTACCGATGTACCTGCGCAGAAGATACATTTTCAAAGCGCGGGAAATTATATTGGTCGGTAGCTGCCGCCATGTGTGCGGAGGGGCGTCAGTCGTCACTTGTGAGTGAGACGGAACTAACAGCTGCATAATACGAACCTTATAGTAGTGATCTAAGGTTGATTGTAAGTTTTAAGCATTCTTTCGTTAATCTTGGTGCCATACTTTCGAACGAAGATTCACGACGCGGCTTATCAGTTGGGTAATACTGTACAGTCTGTGTCAAAAGTAGCTTACTCACTTTAGTATCGTGAATTGACACATTATGCAATTCAGTTCTCATACATACTATTAAGAGTATATAAATAGATTTATTATTAAATGGGACTAAAGTCACTTTTGATTCTGACTGTACAATATTAAGCGAAAACAAAAACTTTATCATACATGAAATAAAATACTTGAATACATAAAACTCCTGATGAGGACCATACCACTGAACCAGTATTAATAAAAATAATACATAAAAATATAATAGTTTATTAAAATAATACTGTATGATAATAATTAAAGCAATACAGTTTAGGCGAAGGATTGCAATACAGCAATGTGTTTCTGATCTGACTGGTGATTTGTAGCATGATGGAATTTAGATGACACCTAAAACAAATGTAATAACTTTTTAATATTGTTTGGGTATATAAGAAATGCGTCAAAACTAGCCGATATCAGCATCAATTGAATTTAAAACAGGAACCTTTCAAATAAAGTTTATTTTCATTTGACGCAAACTACTCTTAGTGATTTCAGATTTTCATTCTTGTCTATAATCCTAACTAATATTATAAATGCGAAAGTGAGTTTGTTTGTTACGCCTTCACACCTCAACTACTTAACGGATGATCATGAAATTTGGCATGCAGATAGCCTATGGTATGGAGGACATACTTTTTATCCCGGTATCGCGAGTGAAACCACGGGAGACAGCTAGTATGGTAATAAAGTCTAATAAGATCAGCAGCAGCTTCACTTAGCAGTTTTAAAAACAAATCTATGGCATGTATGGTCTAGATCAGAAACCCATTTTTGCATAAAAGCAATCAAAAGCAGAAAAAAAATGTGGCATTCTTACCAATTAGAGAGAAGTATCAACAGTGGAGCTGATGGACACTGGAGGCAGGTAATGGCTGCGGATCTGAGTGTGGAGCCGGGCCACCTCTCCGTCAACGGTCTCCATCTCACGGACCAGCTGAGTGAACTGGACTATCCCTGGAAAGGAACACAATATATAATTATACTAATGTGACTTACAAAATCTGGCACATTTATTATTTTTGAATAAGATCTCTTCTCATAATATATTTGACATTCTTTTCAGTTTGTGTGTGTGTGAAACACATGATAGTGTATGTAATGTTTTTTTTATGAATTTAATGTATTTCTAATGCATTAATTGTATAAAAATATTAGCTTTCTGCACTTTTTCTCCATATAAACTTTAACTATGCCAAATGTCACACTTACGTTAACTCCTGCGTTTCACAATATGTTAAAAAAGGATGCAAAGATTTATCTTTACATATAATAAAGAAAAAAAATTAAAGAAGTGCTATTCTACTAATGCTGTGTTCCTCCCCATGAGTAAGGTCGTCAGAGCTCATAGGGGTGTGGGGGGGGGGGGGAAGGTTGGTATGACTGATACAATTATGATTAATCAAATGATACGTGTTGGATCTTGCCACCAAATGAAATCTTCGCTCCTATTGGTCAATGAGCAGTTGCATACGGCACGTGCCAGTTGCTGGCTCTTCACAACATCCCTGCTCTACATGCAGCAAAAGACTGACTAACAGTATACGAGAGGCATAGCTACAACAAAATACATAATTGAAATGTGTTGGATAGAATAACAAAATCTTGAATGTTTGTTTTTACACGACTGACCCAGAAGGAGGGTTATGTTTTCCGAGTGTATGTATTTGGTAAATGTACTATGTTTGTTTAGTAAAAGTCATAGAACATAATTTGTTGTTTAAGATGCAAGTAATATAGTCCTTAGAGGTTCTTAGTATTTTACCAATGAACCTGTATAAAAGGGAAACTACACAAACCTTCTCTAGAATTACTGAAGCCATGATGTTTAATAGTCTCCATTTCAATCTGAACGACCATGGGGAACACAATCTGCATCATCTTCAGCATCTCATTACCAGCTGCTTCTTTAGCTTCATCCAGCTTGGAGGAATAGTCTGGTGACTCCAGTGTGTCAATGATCTCTATTAGTATTTGACGGACTTGATCCACTGATACGTTTTGAGGTGATGCCATTGTTATTGTATCATTTAGAACCTGGAGTTTTGAAAAGAACAAATAGGTAAGATTCTATAATATAACTAGTAAAATGGTTTTGATAAGAACACAATGCCAAGGTATAGTCACAGAATATTTAATAGTTTAACATTGTCAAGTAACCTACTAATACCAATACTTGAACAGTAAAATTTGTTCCTAGTTTTGAGTTAAAAATTAAGAAAAGTAGGGATCATGTAGGGATGGATAATCTTCCATATAGGATAACCCCAAACTCAAACTTGAAAGTGGAAAACTTACGATGAGGGTATCTTTGTTTGTGATAGACTTTCTGAGTGAGGGAGGATGGTAGCAGAAAAAACCATACGTTACTATTATCAATCGTACAAACCAAGTACTTACGAACCTGGCAGGCAGTCATACGTAACTTTATTTAAAGGGATTCTACTAGGGATCCTGAAAAAGATCGTCTATTTTACCTTTAGTTTTTCAAACCATAGCATGCAGGTAGTCCTTACCTACTTGCTATTTCAGATATTCACTTTAGTCCTTATATGATGTTGAGTTTACAAATAAAATGATAAACGAGAATAGTCAGAGAACATAGGTAAAAAAAATTAAATCAATGACATACCTACCAATTTAAATTATTTCAATTCAATTCTTCTTCTTCTTCTTCTTTTTAATTTTGGCAACCAAGCCCAAATTAGGGCTCATTTCTGCCAGTGTCGAGTTATATTATAGTTTCCAGTCACAATAAATCACTTCACATTATAGTCCTCAGTCAGTCACCGTCCATAAAAGTCATATTTTACTACAATGGTGGTCATTGTACTAAAACTCTTCACGGACATTTTGAGACAACTTGAAAAGTCACGATACGCATAATTCATTTCATTTCACTTCACTGGTGCACATGGATGATCTTTATTGGGTAAAATACCACCAAAAATACACAATAAAACTCAAAATACACAAATTTATGAAAATAAAAATGAAAACGCTACGTCACTCTGCAAGTTCCCGCCAAAAAGTCAATTCAATTCTTAAGCCGGCTCTACACTCGCCCGCGAACCGCGGCCGTGGTTCACGGCCGCGGTTCGCGCATTGACACGCCGCGATAAATATAGCCCTCTACACTCGCAACCTTTCGCATTAACGTTCGCGCATTTGACTAAAATGGACGTGGAAGTTGCTGCTGCTCTGACATTGTGCGCTTTAGCGAATTACAATTATGCATTTATAAAGTCCAAAAAACAAATTAAGAAGAAATGGAGGAGAAGAAGGTGGTGGATGACACAAATCCATCGCAACAGAACCAGGCAAGTCTAGTATGACCTTAATAAGTTACTTTTTTTTTTTTTTTTTTTTTTTTTTTCTATGGCAATCGTCTGGGTAGACATTTCTGCCAGTGTCAATGTAGTTAATAAAAACGAGGAAACGGAATAAAACAGAAAAATATGCCTAACTTCGGAAATTTGGAAGGAATAAGGAGATCAGGAAAGTAAGTATGAATAGGATCTAGGGTGTGAAGAGGATAGATGTTACAATTTAATATTATTACATAAAATAAAGGAGGATATAATATTATAGATATCATTAGAATTATAAGACAGTAAGGATGAGATGTTTAAAGGGAATGGGACATGGAGGGATATTAAACTGTCAAAAAAAGTAGAGCGGTCATAAAGTTTGCAAGCAAAGAAGATGTGGTTGAGATCGCCCACATCGTCACCACACACACAATTAGGGTTGTCCACAATGTGTAGTTTATTTAGATGAGCTGGAGTACACACGTGACCCAAACGCATACGAACAAGAATTGAAGTTGAAACTTTACAAAGATTCACCCTGAAAAACCAAGGTTTATTTGGGATGAACGGTTGAATATTAAAATAGTGACGACCCTTGCCACTTGCCCAAAGCTTATTCCAAGATTCTTGGAGATAAGCTCTAGGCAAAGCAGCAAGGTCATGACAATAATTTTGGTAAGGGAATAGGTCCCCACACTCCACAGCCTGATTGGCAAGTCTATCAGCCTTTTCATTACCCGCAATACTATTATGGCCAGGTATCCAACACAGATTGACTAAAAAACCTTTATCAAAACACTTGTAAAGGAGATCTCTAACTTGAAGGATTACAGGATATTGAAATTTTGATGTAAATGGAAATCTATTTATAGTTTGAAGAACGCTTAAAGCATCCGTAAAAATTACTGTTTTTTTAAGTTTCATAACGAGTATATACTCTACAGCTTTAAGGATACCAAAACATTCACCCGTAAATACCGATGTTTCTGGTGGTAATTTAATTTTTTGGACAATATTATACTGACTATGGTACACACCTATACCAACATACCCAGTAGAAGTATGCTTGGAAGCATCACTATAAATACAGTGTGACTCTGGAAAACTGTTATGTAATTCAAAATTAAAATTTGCGTTTGCATTGTTATCATTTTTCTGTACATTTAAGTTATAGCAGATATTAGGAGAAAAAATTAAAGCTTTATATTGACAGTTAAACATAGGGAGACGGTTTGTACGATGAATAGGTGCTTCAATTGCAACAACTTTTTTATAACTATTAACAAGACATGGGGGAGATTTATGTTTCCAATACGATGATGAACTTAAAGATTCAGCAAGAGATTTAAGTTTAGGAATAAGAGGATGGTTATCAAACTGCAAGACACGAAATATAAATTTGTCTGATAAAAATTGGCGCCTCAAAAATAGAGGAGGATCACAGCATTCAACTTGCAAAGCATTGATAGGGCTAGACTTCATTGAACCAGTTATAATTCTTAAGGCTTTTGATTGGATACTATCTAATTTCTTTAATCCAGCCACGCTACCAGGTATCAATAAGAACATCCCATAATCAAGAATACTTCTTATTAGAGCATTATATATAAGCTTCAAAGAGAAGGGATGTGCACCCCACCAAACACCAGACAGACATCTAAGCATATTCAGAAGGCGTTCACACTTGGACACTACATAATCACAATGTGGAAGACCAGTGAGTTTTGAATCCAGAACTAATCCTAAAAATTTTACTTGACTTTTAACTGGAATAGATTCATCATCATATGATATGTTTATTGGAGGTGGCATCCGCTTTCTCGTAAACAAAACTGCAGTACTCTTCGAAGTCGATAAGTTTAAACCATTTTTATCCATCCAGATTTTTAAAAGTTTTAGTGCTAAAGATATGTGTGAATTAGCTATATTAATTGATGGATCAGAAAAATATAAAAGTAAATCATCAGCATATTGTAATACGTTCACTGAATTATTAAGAGAAGATTCTAGGTCATATGTGTAAATGTTGTAAAGAAGGGGACTTAATACAGACCCTTGAGGGAGACCTTTCCATAGTGACCTTTGAGTTTTACAAGAATTATTATTATAAGGGTCTAAAGTAATTACTCTTTCACACAGAATATTCATTATGAAATTTGTAAGCATCTCTGGAACCTTTAGCTTACGTAATTTATCCCTCAAGACAAGTAAAAGGACACAGTCATAAGCTGAACTTATATCTAGAAATACTGCCAGAATTGAATCATTACGAGAAAAAGCTAAGCGAATATCAGTGGTAAATATACTGATGCTGTCAATTGTGCTTCTACCCTTTCTAAAACCAAATTGGCTATCAGCTAGCAAGTCTTTACTCTCAATAAACCATTCTAAACGGTTTTTAATTAAATGTTCAGTAACTTTTAATAATACTGAAGATAACGCTATTGGTCGATATGACGAGACATTAGATGGTATTTTATTCGGTTTTAATATTGGCAACACTAGTTGCGTCTTCCATGCCGAAGGGATAATACCAGAACACATTGCAGAATTGATAATATTTAAATAATAAGTAAGAGCCTGATCACCTAAATTCGATAAAAAAGAATATGGAATACCATCTTCTCCTGGAGCCGAATCCTTTACTACTGAAAGCACTCCTTTCAATTCACTTAACGAAAATAAAGTGTTAAGATCTGTATGTAAATCTGTACATGATGAAGATATTACTAGATCTTTTTGTGGAGCACACTGAGGAGCCAGATGATCCAAGAATTCCTCAGCAAGTGAAGGTGGAATAAAAGGAGCACTACAAGTATTCAGCGAAGATTTAAATCGTCGTATATTACTCCAGACAGTAGATGCTTTTGTATCAGGAGAAATTGAGGAACAGAATCTTCTCCAACTATCAAATTTCTTTTTCTTAAATAATTTCTTTGTATTATTAATTGTATCTGAAAGTGCTTGAAAATTTTCTGGGGTCATACAATTACAATAAATTTTTTCAGCTTCTTTTCGGTTTGTAATGGCTACTGTACAATCACTATCCCACCAAGGCGGGGAGGGAATATTATTGGTAACTGCATTTTTAAGGGGAAATATCTCTTCAGCTGATTCAACAATTGCTTTTGTCAGAGCATCTGAACAAACCGTCTCACCATGTAGAATACTTGGGAAAGATGAGACCTTATTTTCTATGGTGCATTTAAATTTATCCCAGTCAGCATCTGAAAGTCTATATTTTAAACGTGGGTTTCTTTGTAGTTTTTTTGGCTTACTATCAGGAAATGAAATAATAATAGGAAAATGGTCACTACCAAATGTTGAAGACATTGTATACCAGGACAATGAGGATGCCAAATTAGGAGTGCAAATTGACAAATCTATAGCACTTATACCTTCATTTGGTTCAGTGCGACGGGTTGCAGAACCATTATTCAATATGCATAGGTTATATGAATCTACTATTTCTAACAAATCTTCTCCATGACAATTATTTTTAGAGCTACCCCATGAACAATGTTGAGAGTTAAAATCTCCCAACAGCATAAAGGGTTTTGGAAGAGAAGAAATTATATGATTAATTTCAGTGAAAATAGAAGGGGAGGGATGAGGGATATAAATAGAAACAACACAAATATTATTAATCATGGCAGCTATTATTGAAAAGTTATCACTATGAGGAGGAAGAGGAAAAGAAGAATATGAATAAATATTTTTGATGAGTATAGCTACCCCGCCATACCCATCTACTCTGTCTTCTCTGAGACAGCTATATTCAGGGATTTTAAAATTATAATCACATTTGAGCCAAGTTTCAGATAAAACAATGACAAATGGCTCAAATTTATTAATAAGGTAAATTAAATCAGTTTTTTTATTAATTATGCTTCGGCAGTTCCATTGTATTATGTGTCTGTGATCCATTAAGTAGTAGATTCTTAAAAATTTCAAGTAAAGGGGCAACGTGGGACGGTATAATGGAAGATTGGGAGAGGATGTCAATCAAGGATATGATTATGTCATTAATGGAGGGATCAGTAGTATTAGTGTCTTTTTTAAGTGCACAACCATTATTGATTGGAGAAGGAACATTGTAATCTTTGGTTAACTGTTCATGAGCAGCGCGATCATAACCATTTGATGAATGTGAATGAGTGCGAGGTTGGAGAAATACTGTTTTTTTATAAGATGTCTTCAATGGTTGACTGTGAGAAGAAGAATTTTGAGAAGGTTTATTATGGTTGGTAATGAGAACATCAGAAAATAATTTTGAGACAGGAGGGTGGAATTTAATAGCTTCAGAATATGAAATACAACTTTCAGCCATTGAAGATTTGATTCTCTTTTGACGTTCAAATTCAGGACATGTTTTACTTGTTGCATAATGTAGTCCCTCACACATGCAACATGAGGGATTTTCAACCGTGCATGAGTCTCCAGAGTGATCCTGCCCACATTTAAAACACTTAGGTTTAGACCTACACTGTAATCTTGTATGTCCATATCTACAGCAATTGAAGCATTGTATTGTTGGATATGAATATAATTCTACAGAAAGTGAGTTATAGCACATAAAAATGCGCTTAGGTAAGATTTGCCCATCAAAAGTTAGTACAACTGTTTGAGAAGGCTTCCATACTGGAGAACCCTCTATCATTACTTTAAAGTTCAGACGTCTTACTTTTAGGATCTTGCCACAACCTATTGGTACAGATATATTGTCAGTTACCTCTTCAGGTGACCATTCAGCAGGTACACCACGAACAACACCCATTCTTGTAACATTAAATGAAGGAATAAAAGCCTTAAGTTTATTTAATTCCAAGCTATTATGAGTAAGAAAAGAGTTTGCATCTGTGTAATCCGAAAAAGATAGAGATACCCTGTTACGGCCTATTCTTTTTACACTGCCATTTATTATGTTGTTAACTTTATTTTTTTTTAAATAATTTCCAAATGTAACAGGGTGGAGTGTAGTACCATCATTAAGAGAAGCCTGAATTTTTTGTACATGAACAACAAATGGGGCAACATCTGTAGTTGTATATTGTGTTCTACCTACTGAAATTGTTTGAGAGGCTGTCACAGGGGGTATGGTATCTGTAAAATTGAAATTGGTTGACTTGGTTGTGAGGATGTAATAGGGGCAGTTGGATCTGTACAGCTTTGTAAAGTTTCAATGCATTGACAATCTTGTGGATTTAAATTACTACCTTTGCTCTTCCTTTTTTTTTTATTGCAATGCTTGCAAACCCTATGTAGTCTACTACGTTTCAAGGTACGTTGGGTTATAGAACCATCAGTGTCCATTCCGGATGAATTATTTATAGTAACATAGTAACTCAGACATGAAAGACAAGAAGACTTGAAAAAAGAAAACTTACCTATATAACAGCAGTAATTATACGAGATATATATACGGAAAAAATGAATAATATTAAACACTACATATACTACACCATATATACACTACTTATCTGATCTTAGAACGTTTAAAATTAAATAAAATTATCAAAGAAATTTAAAAACACTCCCGCTAATTCGACCGTTTCCCGCGCTTTTTTTCTAATAAGTTACTACAAATGGGGTTGGCCGGGCGAAGGTATTTGCAGATGGCGCCAGCATAGGATGAACCTGTCAGTCTTACCAAAACTCAAATTCTTGTATTTTTCGGAATTTTCTTGTTTAAGCCAAATCCCATAGAAAAAGGCTATTGACAGATCTATAATGGCACCATCAGTCAAATATTTGACAGTTGCCAACCCCATTTCCTTTAGCAGATTATATAGCATGGCTTGTTGCTGACTGTAGATAGCACAGCGAAAAAATATTATTAGCCATTTAAAAAAATATGTTTTTTTTTTTTTTCAATTATTTATTTCAGTGCGATTATGGAAAAGCAGCTGGCCGAATTAGTAGGAGAACCTTCGGGTGAATTCAAAAAGTTTACAAGAATGTCTCTCTTAGATTTCGAGAAGTTATTATGTAAAGTTTCTCCACTAATTGCTAAGGAAGATACGCAATTACGAAAAGCAATCCCTGCTAAAACACGCCTCGCCATTACATTACGATTTTTGGCAACTGGAGATAGCCTAGAAAGTTTACACTTTTTGTTTAAACCGATCAATCACCTCAACTGATATCGCTGATAATACCCGAAGTGTGCCAAGCTTTGAATCAAGTACTGGAGACGGAAATAAAGGTAATTTAATATAAAACAAATACATAATAATCAAAAACATTTATTACGATAAGTGTTATATTAGCTTTTACAATTTGTAAACTAAACTTAGTAATTCAAGGAACCTGTGTGCCTAAATGTGATTTGGTTTCAATATTAAGAGAACTTGAAAGCCTTATCAATCAAATTGTCATAATCTGTTGGACCTTCATTAGGTTGGTCGCTCGTGTCATTAGTATAATCTGTGTAGTCTTCAGTAGTTTTTGGAATCAACTCATTGCTTATTATAATCACTGATGAATCTCCTGCGGTTGCTGCTTCTTCTGGAATATGAATTACTGGTGAATGAAATGGTAGTGACTCTGAGTAGATGCGCTGTTGAATAGGTGCCCTCTGTTGCTGCATTGGCTGCTCTGAATAAGTGCTGCATGAACTAGTTCCCCTCTGTTGTTGCATGGGCGGCTCAGAGTAAGTACTGCGTGAACTAGTTCCCCTCTGTTGTGGCATGGGCGGCTCAGAGTAAGTACTGCGTGAACTAGTTGCCCTGAGTTGTTGCTGTGGTGATGGAGACTGTGATGAAACATACGTTTGAGCAGGCGAAAAATATCCAGGAATTTCTGATCGAGCTAGTGAAAAATAGGCAGGGGATTGTGGTTCTTTGCGTCGGTTATAACGCTGGAACATTTGATACATTTCACATATGAACTGTTCTCTTTCTTCTTCAGATAATAATCTCAACTTTTTGGCAATTATTTTACCGTGTAAGTCACATTCATCATCTTCCTGTGGCTGTCGAGCGCTTAATGTCGTTTTGAGTGTCGAAAGACAATCTTTAACCGTTTCTCCAGCAATCAAAAGCTCAGAGGGGTTGTTACGACGACGAATCGTTTTAGATATCATTTGTTGACTGTTTATATTACGACTCGGTCCAGCCTCCTGAGCCTCCTCATTTGTTTCATTATTTGCTGATTGTTCCTGAAATATAAAAAAATAATAATATTATAACTACTCGAAAATGTGCAACTTGTTTGTTTACCTTTATTTAAATACCTAAAAATACAGACTATAACGCTAAGTTGAATAAATTAAAGAAATTTATTTTCTTTTACAGATACCGACGTGCGCAGAAGAATGGCTTGAAATTGAAAAAGGATTTAAATTTCCTCGAGCTCTTGGTTCAATTGATGGAAAACATGTCGTTATACAATGCCCACCTGAAGCAGGATCGGAATATTTTAATTATAAGAAAACACACAGCATAGTATTGTTAGCTTTAGTTGACAGCAATTATAATTTTATATTTGCAGATATAGGATGCCGGGGCAGAATTAGTGATGGCGGCGTGTTTAGAAATAGTTTACTATGGAAAAAAATATGTCTGAATACATTAAACTTGCCTACACCACACCCCTTGCCTGGTTCATACAAAGATGTGCCCTATGTATTTTTAGGAGATGGTGCTTTTGCGCTGTCGACACATGTAATGAAACCTTATCCGGGTAACCATGATTCAGGATCCCCAAAACGTATATTTAATCAGAATCTATCAAGATCAAGGGTTGTAGTAGAAAATACGTTTGGGATACTTGTCACAAAATTTAGAATATTTAAAAAACCGATTCCATTTAACCCGGAAAAAGTCTCACTTATAACAATGACGTGCATTTTACTGCATAATTTCTTACGAAAAAGTACCACTTCTTCACATATATATACACCGCCTGGAAACATAGACATTTATGATGAAAATAGTGTACTAATCGCACCTGGCTCATGGAGAAACGAAATCGAAACTACTTGTGCTGTTCGTAATATTCCAATCACAGCACGCCGATCAGCTCTGAATGCCCATGAAATAAGAGAAGAATTTACGAAGTACTTTGTAAGTAGGTACCTAGATAGATAAGTATAGATTATAATTAGGTATAAGATCTTTTTTTAAATTATCAAATAAAACATACTTACACTATTTATTGTTTTATTACATGCCACTCCTTCTCCGAGAAATGAATCCATAGTTTCATAGGCGAACCATATAGGTTTATATACTTCATCTGTGCTGGCACCACTGTGGATAGAATCCTTCACTTTTTTTCTGTACGTTCTGTAGCTGGACATTAGGGAATCCCTTTTCTTCTTCAAATCTGGCACTGGAATTTCCATGATTGCACTAATTCTCGTCCATGCATCGTGTGTCTTATTTTTATTTTTATGTCCTTCATGTTGGGCTTGCCAAAGCACGGGTTCTGCTTGATAGCACTCCAGGAACACTAATTCGCGATCGTTGCTCCACTGGGTGCTCATTTTGACGTCCGCTTGCTACTGCGTCTCGCACACAACTGTGAACACAGCGCGAGTGTGGATGCGTTCGCGTTCGCGCTTTGTTCGCGCTTCGCAAACCCTTTGAAGCGGACCAAAAAACCGCCACCGGACGGGGAACGCCGCGAAGCGCGAATGCGATGTCGCGAAACCATCCACACTCGCGGTTCGCGGCCTTCGCGGGCCTTCGCGGCGCGAGTGTAGAACCGGCTTTATTTATGGCTTTTGCGGAAATGCCACCATAGATGATACACTATGGCTACATTCCGAATTAAATAATATCGCTCACAGTGCTCACATCAATAATTTGCGTACCGAGTTAGATATCACGATAATGACAGCTGAGAACTGTCAACAATTCGGAACGCCCGTTATCGTGCTCACAGTATTCAAAACAGAACATTTGAGAATTTAATTAAAATCAGAATTAACAACGCGCTAGAACTCCTTATATCTTTTATTAGTTGACTCCCAAAAAGGAATATCCGTATTTTTCATTATTTATCTCTCATAAAATCATAAAAAGTATCTTTGCCATATGGAAAACCAAAAATCTTATTAGATTTCTGCCGAAAACACAATAACTAACCGTCACTTTTTGACAGCGCTCACGGTGATATCAGTTTAGGGCATGGTCGGTGTGAGCGCAAGATGGCGCATGTCATGACGTCATCTATGACGTTTCACGGGACATCGTGATCGCGCTCAACCTAATATGGAACGGGTTTAAGCACGCTCAAATCGATTACAGCGATTATATCATTATTTCGGAATGTAGCCTATACTAGTGGATGTCGTTTTTAACAGTTTCTTCTTCTTCTTATTTTTAATTTTGGCAACCAAGCCCAAATTAGGACTCATTTCTGCCAGTGTCGAGTTATACTATAGTTTCCAGTCACAATAAATCACTTCACATTATAGTTCTCAGTCAGTCACCGTCCATAAAAGTCATGTTTTACTACAATGGTGGTCATTGTACTAAAACTCTTCACGGACATTTTGAGACAACTTGAAAGTCACGATATACATAATTCATTTCATTTCACTTCACATGTGCACATGGATGATCTTTATTGGGTAAAATACCACCAAAAATAGGTACACAATAAAACTCAAAATAAGACTGTTTTGCACTCCAACAAAACAGTTATTATGTGTGTGAAAAAACACACAGCATTTTATGAAGAAGCATCTACAGATATTTACCATATTAAGCATGAAATTGTATACTTTACCTCTTCTCTCTTATATTACCTGTCTCTTTCACGCACAGCAGAGCGCGACATGTACCTGAACTGGAGCGCACCTGTGAACTCATAGTCTTCCATTCATCACCGGCAAGAGCCTTGCTCCAATGCTGTGTGTTTTTTCACACACATAATAACTGTTTTGTTGGAGTGCAAAACAGTCTTATTATATGTGAATCCAAAACACACAGCATTTTATGAAGACTTGTTTGTTATCTGCTGGTGAAAGAGTACATACAAATGCTATGTGAAAATAAATAAATTTAAATATGCTCTCAATGTTATAATAAATTATGCATATTCATTCATGTATTCATTATTATTATATCTAATAATATATCTTTAAATGTCCTTTAATTAATGATAATAAAGGACAAAGTTATAAATTCAATATCTCAAATTACAAGTAATGTTTGTATAAACATCTTATTTTATTATGTAAGTACCTTATCAAAAACTTAAGGGAACTTCTTGAAGCAAAGCCTCATGAATTAAAATTATTAGTAGGTAGCCTAAGAAAATACTTGATAAGTATTCTACTAAGATATCTTAAGATTAAAAAAAAAAAAATATAAATTACTTAGAAATCATTCCAAGATCAAAATAACATACATCAAGTATGCAGTATTAATAATTTAAAAGAAAATTGTAATACAAAAAATCTAACAATTATCTAAAAGTTTATCCTTATTATTTTTAATTGGACTAAACTCTATTTTTCTATCTATGGCACTCAGCTATGGCACGACAGTAGGATTCTCTTCTAATGATCTAGTTTCTAAAAAGCTTCTAGAGCGAGATACTAAAGATTGTTAGTCGCACACTGCCTGGTGAAGCATTTATACCAGCTTTTAATCTCACTTGCTATCATAGTTTGAGTAGCTGATTTAAGTGTGCCCATCAATGATATAAAAATGTTTATGTCTCTTTATCATCTCTGCTTTTTATTTTGTACCGGGCATGTGCAGGTGCTGTTACAATAACCAACCCGATTGGTCTTTATCAGCACTGTCTGTTTTTGAGCCAAATTTTGGCCTAAATATTATTCTACTTATTAATGTCATCATTATCAACTATCATTAGACAACTCTGAAAGTCATGAATTATGTCATGAATTCCTTGAAATGAAGGCATTGTTGTTCTTCATCTAACAGTATCAAACAATATTTGGTTGATCAGAGTATTATTAAGTCAGTCAAAAAGCAGTTCTGTTTCCACATGGGTGCTTCCTTCTCTGGTGGGCTTATATCACAGACATAAATCTTTTTTGTCTGCGGTTTATATAGCTTTCAAAACAATATACAAAGAATTTGTCTTTGTGTAATTCTTAGTACTATGAAATTTTTAGGGTTCCGTACCCAAAGGGTGCCAAACAGGACCCTATTACTAGCTGAATAAGTGAATATTGCTCCTCTATGTAGGAGTATAATCTATATGCCAGTTTGTCCATAAGCTGTAACTTATCTAGAAACCTGGCATCTGACTGATCTAGGCTAACTGATCAGAAGGTTCTAGCAGAACCAGTATCAAGATAAAACATACCTAACATCTCACGACACAGTAATGGAAAATTAAATCTCCTGAAAAGAAGCTTTACAATATCATCATACAAAGATCTACTATGATCTTGGATGGAAGAAAAACTTGCTTGACACTAAAGCTCTCTAAAGGCAATAAAGTAGTTATCATCCCTGTCGCGGAGTTTATGTGGGGCAGCACCAGTGGCATTATATTGGATGGTGGAAATACTCATGCCAACGCAAACTTCCAAGAAGGTTGACTGAACGCGTCGTAATATAAAAATTAATAAAAATAAAATGGCTGACCATACTTATGATATTTCTATGGGCTGACCCATCTCCTGGAATCCTCTGTAATGTCTACAACTGCAGATTCTTTTGACGCGACTAGGTCGATGTTTGGTATGCCCCATATTCTGAGTACGGCCTCCGAGGCCGGGGCAACATATGCCATTCCGGCACTGGTCGATTTCTGTACAGGAGATCGGCTTCTTTTGGCACGAATAGCTCGATACTTGTGACGCCCCAAATTCTGAGTACGGCCCCCGAGGCCGGGGGCAACAAGTGCCATTACGACACAGGTTGTTTCTGGGAGAGGTGATCGGCTTTCTTTAGCGCGAATAGGTCCCTACTTTGTACGCCCCAAGTTCTGAATACGGCCCCCGAGGCCGGGGGCAACAAGTGCCATTACGGCACTGGTCGGTTCTGGGAGAGGTGATCGGTTTCCTTTGACGCGAATAGGTCCATACTTGGTACGCCCCAAATTCTGAATACGGCCCCCGAGGCCGGGGGCAACAAGTGCCGTTCCGGCACTTGTCGGCTTCTGGACAGGCGGTCGGCTATGCCGTTGTATCTCCCCGAGAGATACGCCGCCAAGAGCGATATATTTAGCACTTCAGTGAGCTCTGCGAGCTTTGTCGTTAATTTCAATAAGACTAGGGACTGCAAGGCCGCCCTTGTTTCCTATATGCGCTTCGGGCGTCTTGTCGTATTGTACTAGAATATGAGAAACTATTGGTGAGAACCTAACGCATCATAAAAATTTGTACACCACAAACAGTTGTTTACATTTAAGTGCCACAACCTGTAGTGAGCACACCATTTGCCTTTTAGTTACCTCTCATTGTGGTGAGTACCCCAGCTCGCATCCGCTGCGTCTGTGGTTAAGAATTGTGTCTCCTCTTTCCTGAGCAGTGCTACTAAACTGTGAGTTATGACAATCTGCCACCATCATAGTTCCTGATGCTGGAGGAGAGAATTCTCTCTTATTTTTTGAGGAGTGAAGCTTCTCAAGAACCATTGTGTTAGCCGTTAGTACCCTCCTGGGGTAGTAATGATTGTAAAATTGAGGAGTCCTAGTAAAGTCTGGGTCACTCTCTTGTACTTGGTATGTCTATTGTCTTATAGCACAGTTCCCTTTTCTTTGGAGTGCACCTATTGGTGTTTCACAAAAGGCACGTGTTTCACAAATGTTCCTGCTCTTGCAAATGTGTTGTGACAGACTTCTGGTAATTGAGATGGCAACCTAGAACTTTTAGAATATTGAAAGTCTCCGAGACCTGATTCTGTAGCCAGCCTCTGTCCTGATTGACTAGGATGTAGTCTAAGTAAGATTCTTATTTACTAATACTCCGTTGTATGCAAGATCATATCCTTTGCAAAAGTACTGGCTAGTACTTGGTTCTTATAGTAAACCCTTAGGAATTGATGGCGTGACTCTGCTATTGTTAAATAAAAATAGGCCTGTTGCAGGTCTATTCTTGCCATCAAATTGTTTTCCTCTAAGAATTCGGCCACATCTGTATAAGACACTGTCTAGAAATGCCTGGTTACTAGTCTGTTGAGTGAAAACTCATTGGTCGAATATGGTATGCACTCTCCCCCCCCCCCCAGTTTTTTTGCACTTACAAAAATACTTTTTCTTGTAAGTCCTCAATTAGATTATTATAATTATTATTATTATCTTTTACTAATGTTATTTCTATAGGAATCCCTTTGTTGAACTTCCTTAGTAAAAAGGGGTTTTAAATATAGGAGTTTTGTTATGAAAGGACTGCGACTACAACTAATGATGTTTAAAATAAATTGGTTTGCACCAAGCTCCTCCCATGCCTGTGCATGGTGCTTCAAGCATCCGAATCCTCCGAATGCTAGGTTGCTTAATATATTTTCATATTGTTTCTGATTTTGCTAGGCATTGTTTTATTATGTTATGTTAGTGGGAGGCCTTATGAGGCCTTAGTAATTTATCTCTATCTATTATGTTTGTAATATGTAGAGGATCTAATGTAACTGGACACAGTTCAATATAATAAAGAACAAGGGACATCTTGTACCTTATTAAATTCTGGTTTATTCAACCATCTCTGGGAATCTTCATGTGACTGAAAGAAAGGTAATTGGCACCTGTAGGAAAGTCCCACAAAAGGACTTTTAACATTTGACTATAATTTACTTACCTTCTGCCACAAATAAATTGTATTATTTTGTCTATGCACTTATCAATTGGAGTCTGGCCCCAGTAGCCCAGACATCTTTTCAAACAGTCATTTGGGTTCTTGCACCCTAGTTTAATGAGATCCTACAAACCCTGCTTTAAAAGTTCCTGTTGTTCTTCCCGTACTTAATTATTAGTCAAAGCTGTTGACATATATTCAGCAGAAGCTAAAACATCTTTTTATTTTGTAAAAATGGCTTAATTCTTGCTTAATTTTTAATGCAACAAAACTTGGTGTAGCTGAATAATCCTAGATAAAGACTTGTACCGTTTGCCTCTCCACATTTGTATATCAACATGCTGAAGTTGATTTAACCTTTTCAAGCCTCTACTTCTTCGCAGAGGGAATTCCCTCCTTTTCTTCAAAGTGAGAATTTTAATTACCTGATTGAAAATAGTGTTCTCATACAATGATTAACTAAGTAAGGAGGCTGGAAAAGTTAATTGTTCAACTTGGTTACTGGGTTCTGCAGACTCAAATACGAATTTTATGTGGTGGAAGTAATCTTCTACGGTAATTGAGCCAAAATTCCGGAAATATTTAACTTTATTCATTATAGAGTCAATTGTTGTGTGTCAAGTTGATTTTACTTACGGCGTCCATTTAGAGGTGGTAAGGGTTTGCCCTCTTCATCTTCCGAAGATGAAGAAGATGCCTTCAATACCTGGAGACACCAGTGCGGCTTCGAGTCGGTTGCTTTTTACTGAAATAGCAACATCCGACCCTACATAAACACCGTTCTTACCCGCAGAATCTTCGGTATTTTAACATAGAATGATCTCTCATTCTTTTACAATAACTCTATCTTGACACAAACTAGAGATTTTTTACTTGAAATCGAAGAAATAATCACTATTATTTAATAAAAAATAGTACGAAAAAAATTTGCATGCTTTCAGCGGCAAATATGTACATGCTATGAGTTCACAGGTGCGCTCCAGTTCAGGTACATGTCGCGCTCTGCTGTGCGTGAAAGAGACAGGTAATATAAGAGAGAAGAGGTAAAGTATACAATTTCATGCTTAATATGGTAAATATCTGTAGATGCTTCTTCATAAAATGCTGTGTGTTTTGGATTCACATATAATACACAAATTTATGAAAATAAAAATGGAAACGCTACGTCACTCTGCAAGTTCCCGCCAAAAAGTCCGTTTTTAACAGTTTCAAAATGGGCATGTTTGGCGTTCGAATTGGTCAACAATTTTGCAACTTTTGCCACAAACGATATTTCCCAAATCGAACGAATTTCGTCCACAACTTTCCAAATCGAACGCCAGTTGTGATCGTTTTTGGCATTTTGGACTGTTATTTTTGCTACCTTACCCCAATTCGAACGCACCTTTAAGCGTATAGTAGAGTTGAGTTGGCAGCACTGAAGTCAACCCAATCAAAACCAAAATAAAACAATCTAAATAAATATATTTTGGTAAGTATTCAGTCAAAATTAATAGTTTCATTCAATTTTAATTGGTCAATGTTTCTTTTCCATGTTATAAAGTTTGTCATTTCCATTAAAAACTCTTGACAAACTTAGGTAAATAAAATTAAATCTTCAGTTTTAGTCACAGTAGGTATACTATTTGTTATATTTTCACTATTCTATGCTCAAGCTCAATATTTGTTTTAAGTCTGAAGCTTATGGAACCTCAAATTATCATTTTTTATATCTGCTGGAGCTGGATAATATATGTTCCTAATACGACTACTACACTTTCTAGTTATAAAAAAGTACTCTGAACTATACTATACTTGAAGAGCCATCTCTATTTTAGGCTTTGTTTATTATTTACTAAATCGGCTACCTAACGGTAAGTGAGGTGCACAAGCCAACAAAAGAGCACTATAAATGGATTGATACAAATTAATTTCTACATTATCTGGACTGACTCACAATCAAATCACAGCCTGCACTTGTAGGAAGGTAGATCTTCATTTTTATTATTTTTTACTCATATGCAGTTCTTTTTTCATTTGTAGCTTTAGGATGAGTGATATCCACAAGCCAAAAGCTCATTGGCTATTTACAAAACTTAATGAGCCCTTTGTGTAATTTTAACATGTATGTATTTAAACACATAATAACTCAAAGGATGTGTTTATGCCTAAATGTAATTCTATTTGAATGTGTTGTTAGTTTGGGTTGCGACTTCTAAGACTTTAATGCCAAATAAATACATCTAAGTTTATCTATCAAAAACTTCATAATGAATAAATTTCTCTATTTCAAAATCTGTATGGCATACCATGCGTCTGCCTTTACACAAGCCCCAGGGACTCTACTATAACTGATAGCTTTAAGGTTTTTTAAGTTATGATCAAGATTTCAGTATTATTAGTTAGATAAACTCAAATACTATAAAGTGTGATTAAATAAAGTAGTTGTATTATAGGTTTTTTTTGTAACTAGGGATGTGTAAAAATAATCTCATATTGTTTCTCAGAAATAGGAACAATCTGTCTTTTTTCTAATTGTTCAAGCCCTATGATGAAACATTAAGTTACTAAAGAGTTGTCCAGGTTCTTTATCTACTATGTAACAATTTCTATATCTTTCTACAATGATTGGCACCTTTGAGTACCGGCTTTATCAAGAGCAAAAATGGCATCCATTGCAAAAAAATAAAAATGGCTGCCATTTTTGGGGGAAGTGGGTATGATATGACCCCCCCATATGAGGTTTTTTATCAATAAATTTAGATATATTATCTGGCCTTAAAGTTTTAGAAGTCACACCCCTATCACACTGTATAAAGTGTATTTTCTTTCTTTTCTCTTGCATAATGAATAACTAGTGTGAGAGAGTTCTCATTGCTGTTTCAACAAAGCAATCTGTATTTGGCCCATTTCTTTAGATACAATACAATTAAACAAATAAATGTTGCCTACATTATCAGGTAAGATAATCTTATCAGTAAGGAGAATTTATTGTGATTGTAAACCTTTGTTATTTGATAGAAAATACTTATTAGGTATTCTATATCTTTATTATCAATAGGTAATAGATAAATCAATGTTTGTTATATTTGTCACTTCTAGTTCTAATACTCAATCTGTAAAATTAACATAAACCTTTATTGTGTTATGTTTTGAATAAGGTAATTCAACAATTTAGCTACCTCTCATGAATATTTGTTTCATAAAAAAAATTAAACCCACTTATAGAAAATCCAGTTAATGTTAGAATAGGAAGTTGAAGCAGATCAATGTTTTGATCACTGAATATCAATGTATCATTTAAATTGGTAAGCGGGTTTTTTTTTCATCAATGCATTAGCTTGGCCATCATTAACAGCAGTAGCTTTGAGGAAATCTTACTTATGTAGTTGTTAGTTAGTCCTTCACACAGCAATAGTGTAATACATCAGCGTAATGGCTGGAGGAATCACGGACATAAGTAGCTAGCTAACTTTGTCTCAACATATTTGTTACAGTAACAGTTATAATGGAGGAAGAGATAGAAGTTGAACAGAGGCCGTCGAGTATGCGCCGCACACTCACCATGCGGAACAGTGCTGCCAGGCAGGTGGCAGTCAACTTCATGCCGTCTCGACAGTTACCATATAGTAAGTTTAATATCTTGAACCTTATGATAGTCTTTTTTCTCATTTTTTTTTATCTTTGTTACCACATAACTCCATAATTTATTAACCGATTCGGAAAATTCTTTTTTTGTTTGGAAGGGTACGCTTCCCTTTTGGTCCCACTGTCATCAGATCATTTGATTACTTCTTAGTGTACTTTGAAGTCAGTTTGTTTGTAAAACAATTTTTATTCAACTAAGTCTGGCAAACATACAAACAGCCTACCTGGTGGTAAGTGCTTACCTTAGCCCTATGGACGCTTGCAACACACGTGGCATCACTCACGCGTTACCGACCCTTCCACCCACCCCGATGAGCTCTGGCGACCTTACTCATGCGCAGGAACACAACATAAAGTTATTTGGTTGCGGTATTTTGTAAGGTGGTCTACTTTATATCCCGGGAACGCGCGTGAAACCACGGGGGACTAGTCTTGTGTAGTTCGCGAACGAACTAGTTCGAAAGAGCGCTCCCACAGAGGAACTACGCGAACTAGTTCCGAGATACCTAGCTCCTTAGTTCCTTAGTTCGCTTCGGTATAATAAAATCGACTTGTAATAGCGAAGCGCGTGAGCGGCTCGCCGCCCGAGCTAGTCACGTTATTTGCGTTGCACTTGCATTATATTATACCTAGACGATTACTTATTCATAATTTTATTCTTTTAAATAAGGAATACAATATACTTTAGTTATTTTATTACAAGTTATTTACACAATATACAAGTTGAAACTCTTATTAACACAGTTAGACTTGGAATACATTATAAGTAATATGTGGTAATATTTCTATATTGAACTACATCATTTAAAAAATTATTCATTTAATGTCGTATTGGCGAATCCAACCCATTATACATGAGTACAATGTATTTAACGTAAAAAGTAACGGTAAAAAGAGCTACTTTTAAAAAACTAAAGAAATCGTGCAGGAGCATTAGCAAAGCGGGCGAACGATTTGCCTTTCTCTAGTTCGATACATAAACTAATATATAATTGGTTCGATACGGGAGCTGAGGAACTAAAAGAGCGACCTAGTTCGCCAAGGAGGAGCGAACTAAACGGAACGCTCCCGGTCGGGAACTATTACGCGCAAGACTACGGGGGACAGCTAGTTACTATATATTTTTATGTTAATTTCACTTTCGTCTATAGCATAATTTTGTTCCACAATTTAAAAATGGCACCTGGCGGATTGTTCATAGCAAAATTTATTCTGAAATGATTATTTATTTATTTCTTTATTACTACTAATACTTTTGTAAAAATACAAATAATAACTTAAAATAAGAGTACAACCAATTATAGGCAAACACCACATGACATATTACAACTGGATTACATTATAATGATATAATTAAAGATATTTGAGGTGAAAAAGGATAAAGATATTTTATTCTGCAGTCTTATAAACCTCCTATATTATATTCATAAAACTCACCTGGAAACCAGCTAACAACTCTCCTTGCAACGAATGAAGTAAAAATATTAACTAGATTTGTTACATCCTGCATTATTTAATTGTCTACGTCATTACAATACCACTTAGTGTATATTTAACGGGAAATATAGTAAAGTTATCCTTATTACTATTTATATACAATACATTATAGCATTGATGTATTATTATAGTATGAGAGGAGTTGTGTATTTGTAATGTTTTTATCAGTAGTTTTTTTTTGTGCGTGTTTAGTTTAAGTTAATTGGCTATTTAGTATTTTCGGTGCTGTAGTGGTGTTGTGTCTAGTGTTGTGGTCCTTTGTTTAATTTTACTTTTTAGTATTATTTTCTTATATTGATAATAGTTCCACCGCGGTTTTACCTGCGTTCCCGAGATAAAAAGTCGCCTTTAACATTTAGGGATAATGTAGCTTCCTATTAAGAATTAAGATTTTTTCGATTGCGAATGGTAGTTCCGGAGATTAGCCCGTTTATACAAATTAAAGAAATAAAAAACTCTTCTCTTCCGCTTTATGAAATTACTTAGTATAGATTTTATTGATGTATGTGTTACGAAATAAGCAATGAGTACGCTTATTTTCGGTACCTCAAATGTCTCATTGTTTTGTAGTAATTTATATTTTTAACCGACTTCAAAAAAGGAGGAGGTCCGCAATTCCGTTGTAGGTTTTTTTTTAATGTTCGGTACGTGATTACTCCGTTATTAATTGACCGATTTGGATAATTCTTTTTTTGACTGGAAGCGTACACTTCCCGTTTGGTCCCATTGTCATCAGTTCAGGATTTGATTACTTCTTAGTGTACATTGAAGTCGGTTTAAGTTTTTTGTAAAACAGTCCAATTATTATGTACCTAAATATTTTTTGGAGCCTCAAAGAGGAAATCGGTTTCTGTATTCCCACTTATTTATACCAACTGGGTAGTCATTCCAATCGGAATTATTTTATTTTATTAATGTATGCTGATGCAGTCTTTATTAACCGTGGTGTGCCGATCGACTGCGTCACAGTTTGCTCGAGGTCGGAGGTGAAAAGTCCTGGCGTGGCGCCGGCAGAAACTAAGCGCAATGCAAGACTTTGCACAGTATTTCTCAAAGCACAAAATTCTCTCTTCTTTTTTAAATTATCAATTGTTAAAGAATCATGGCGAGATCCATACATTGATTTTTACAAAAAAATTAAACATTTTAGAGGGGTTTGAATCACTACCAATGTTGAGATTACATTACCAGCAACATATTAATATACATGAAATATTTTATATACCCCGCAAAACATAACAACATAACGGGTTTGGTCGCGAATAGTCGCGATTCCCCGGCATGCCATAGAAATTCGCATTTTTATCCCGGGGTTCTAAAAATATTTTAAATGGCTCAAGTTATTCCTCAGGCACCAAGGATTAATTAGAACTTCATTCTAACGTCTCTAAAAATCTTTATTTTTCTGTTCAAATCTCGCCATAATTCTTTAAGTAACGTAGTTATGGGACGCGCGTCTCGTTGGCCCTACATTATCGTTATAAAACATGTACTACTTAATTACTACCCATTGATATAACTTTAATTATTCTGTTCACCAGTTCAAGTCCTACCGCATCGAATTGCTGTTTACCTTCAGGTTGTTTACATGGCGTTTTACTCTACATTATATTGCAACTACCTGTCCCCCGCGGGTTTACCCGCGTTGTCGGGACAATGTAGCTTCCTATTAGAGAAATAATTATTAGAATCGCATCATTAGTCCAAACAAGGAATAATGGCGAGCTCCATGCATTGATTTGTACAAAAAAATAAAACATTTTAGAGGGTATTGAATCACTTCCAATGTTGAGATTACATTACCAGCAACATGTTATTATACTTGAAATATTTTATAAACACCGCAAAACATAACAACAACATAGTGGTTGTGGTCGCGAATAGTCGTGATTTGCCGACTTGCCATAGAAATTCGCATTTGTATCCCGGGGTTCTAAAAATATTTTAAATGGCTCAAGTTGTTCCATTGGCACCAAGGATCAATTATAACGTCATTCCAACGTCTCTAAAAATCTTTATTTTTTTGTACAAATCTCGCCATGATCCTTTACTTCTTTATAATATTGGTAAAACCGATAACTATCAGGGCTAACAATTGTTCTAGTAAATATCACACAGTAGAACATTTATGTACCATGTACGTAACAATACGTTCTACAGGCACTTATTAAACGTAATAAATACAATTGCAAAAATCTTCGTTACAATTTAAAAATGTCCATCCATCTAACATTTATAAGAGTTATCTATATGTTTATTATTATTGTTGTTATAGTCTTCTATTATAAACTTTAAAACTATATAAATAAAGTCTTATGTAAAATAGGTATAACCCTAATGAATGATCATAAGGGTTATTACATCCGCTCTATATTCATATACAGGATGCTCTTGATATCTTTATATCTTACATATCTAGTATTTCTATACTTCTCACCGAGCCGTCGACCCTAGTAATTTCTATGTCCATTACTCGGTATTGGTTGATACTGTTTTGTATTAAAGTAGCTGTCCCCCGCGGTTTCACCCGCGTTCCCGAGATAAAAAGGTCTATTTCCTTCTCCATACAGAGGCCGGCAAACAACTTGAGCCAAAGTCGACGTAGTGGGGGTAAGTTGTACATGTGCACTCAAGGTCATGGCTCAAATTGTTTGCCGGCCACTGTACCATAGGCTAATGTCAAATTTCGTCGTCTGGTTCAGCGGCTTAGGCGTGAAAGCGTAACAAACAAACATACAAACTGAGTTACTTTCGCATTTATAATATTAGTATGGATTCTAAAATAGTATTTTTTTCTCTGATGTTACCAAAAAATAGCACCCCATATGTTAGAATAACAAGGTTGCTAACAGCATCTAATTAAGTTAAGAGCACGATTGGTAATTATACGCATGAATCAGAGATCACTGCAGTAGCAACCTCCTATTAAACCGCTGCACACTTATACAAGTTTTATAACCCTTTTAGCTTCTAAAAAGTTTTTTGACAGCTATTTTTATAGAGATATTTTGTGATTTCCTAATCTCAATTCAGTCTAATTACTACAAAGTGATGTTATGATATATTGGGGTAGTGATATACTTTAAGAAATGGCGGGTTGCAGCACATCAAACGATATTCCATTGGAGTTCATAAATGGTAATTTATATTTCACATTGTATGCGGTTTTGGAGGATTGATAATACTGAAGTAGCAATGGGCAGGACAAATCGCCCGTAAGAACGAATAACCAACGCTAAAGAAAGTTGTTGTAGCGCGCAAGGAACGTGCAGTATAATTTAAAATACCCAAATACAAGCGGTCGTTGTGAAGCATGGTTAGCCGTTCTTAATCGATCGGCAAAGTTAAGCTAGAACCGTCGTGGTCGGTCGGTGGTGGATGGTTGACCGCCTAGTGGTATTTCAAACCGAGCGTTTACGAGGCACGTAAAGCCGTTGCTCCCGGTTATCACTTAATTGTCATAGTCGTTAAGCTAGTTGGAGGCCTGATAGGCGGCTTAAAATTAGGTTGACCAGTAGCCTAGCTCCACCGATCCGCGGTGGGCATGCATGGTGGAGTATCTGCCCATTCCCTTTCACCTTAATTTTTAACCGATTTCAAAAATAAAAGGAGGAGGTTCTCAGTACGGCTGTATTTTTTTTTTTCTTTTTTATGTTTGATACCTCATAACTCCGTCATTTATAAAACGATTTGGAAAATCTTTTTTTTGTCTGGAAGGGTACACTTCCCGTTTGGTCCCATTGTCATCAGATCAGGATTTAATTACTTCTTAGTGTACTTTGAAGTCGGTTCAAGTTTTTTGTAAAACAGGCCAATTATTATTGAAATGCCCGTACTCAGTAGTGGGACATTATAGGCTGATAATGATGATGACACTACACTACCGCCTCTCGCAGCAAACTCAAGCGGTAGCCCCCATTATCTAATATTTACTAAAAGTAAATAAAGTGTGTCAGTTGTCAGGTTTCAATATCACTGCTAGTTTGGGATCAGATGGCCTCATCTGGGGATGTATGGTGTGAAGAAAGACCCAGGTAGTAAGTAAGATCAGCAGTTATTAATGGTCTTTGAACATGACGATGTGTTTTTGATAACAGATACAATGCGTCTACGTCGCAACAACTCTGAACACAATGCGCTTTTGGAGGAGCTCGACGTGGACGCTCCTGACGCGGCAGAGAAACGAGCGGACATCATCGTGCGGGAGATGGAGCAGCATCAGCGACTCATGGAGGACGACCCTGGCGCTGAGGAGTTAAGAAGGTCAGACTGAAAGTCTAGTTAGAATAAATTGTGTTACTTGAAAATAAGCCTTATGTCATAGATGTAGGTTCCATTTTCAATTGTTTTAATATTGAGTATTGATTGACATTTTATAATGAGGATCTAAGAGTACGAATTAGGGATGTTATATGGATAAGAAATTTCGGATTTGGTTATGAAAATATTTCGGATATCCGATAGTTTGGATAAGAAATTTCGGATTTGGTTATGAAAATATTTCGGATATCCGATAGTATCGGTTACGGAGCTCCATAACTAAAATCCCTAGTACAAATATAGGTACCATCTACTACTATTATTGCTGCACATACTCCATCATCCGAGGCATACCTTTTAAAAGTTATCTACTTATGTAAACCATTTGCAATGTGTTATGGTTGGATCAGTAAACATACCATATAATAAGTTAACTCACTTTTGTCTTCTCCAGGGAAGCCTTAAGAGACCTGCCCCAAGGTCTGACGATGAAGAGAAACGTCCGCGCCAAGTTATCCGCGTCGGTGAGCTTACGGTCCAAACGGCGACCCATCTCCTTCCTCAAGAGGCTCAAGTATAGAATCAGCTTTGCTTTTAAACGGGTAAGTTTTATGAACATTAATTACCAAACAAAAAAAAATCTTAGCTTTATTAGTTCCATGTATGGATATAGTACAAATTGTATTAATAGAAGATAGAAACAGACATCGTTAACCAAATCCGCTCTTTTTAAAGGTATTATGACTGACACCAGAGTTATGACGGAGCTGTAGCACGCTTACCAATAAAATAGGTTATAGGTGCATTAATTTTTCTCAAAAACAAGTTAAAATATCGATGGAGGAGCATCGAAGCGCTCGTAGTGTAGCACGATTAGCCGTTCTTCATCGTTTGGCAAAATTAAGCTACCACCGTCGTGGCCGTTACCTGGATGGGTGACCGCCTAGTGGTGTTTCAAATCGAGCGATTCCGTGCTTCGGAAGGCACGTAAAGCCGTTGGTCCCGGTTATCACTTAATTGTGATAGTCGTTAAGCTAGTTGAAGGCCTCCTAAGCGGCTTAAAAGCTCCAACAGTAGGTTGACCACTAGCCTACCTCCACCGATCCGCAGTGGGCACACGTGGTAGACTATCTGCCCATGAAAGGAGGCCTGTGCTCAGCAGTGGGACATTATAGGCTGATGATGATGATGAGGAGTAGCAGCAAATTCGAGTGATTATAAGGTTCGTATTTCTCCAGACTCGCGACCGTCTCCGCGACGTGATATTCTCGGTGGAGCTCTGGTACGAGGCCATCCGCAACATCGAAGGCCACTTCGGCTCGGCGGTGGGCTCCTACTTCTACTTCCTCAGGTGGCTGTTTGCTCTGGACCTGGCCTTCGCAACCCTCATCATTGCCTTCGTGGTTGTACCGCAGGCGTTGCACGATACTGCGAGGAGTGGTACTGTTGAGTGGAGTTTTCTGGATTTTATTAGTGGCCAGGTTGGTGGTCTTCACTTTTTACCCGACTGACCCGGAAGGAGGGTTAAGTTTTTCGAGTGTATGTATGTATGTATGTATGTATGTATGTATGTATGTATGTATGTATGTATGTATGTATGTATGTATGTATGTATGTATGTATGTATGTATGTATGTATGTCTATTTCTTTGGCACGCTCTGCAGCCTAAACGGCTTGATGGATTTAAGCATATGAGGTGTCGTTACATTCGTCTTGACTGTGGGAGTGTCATAGGGTATATTATTTTTATATGGCGTCTATGGATAAGAAAAGTGGGGGGGTATTATAAACAAAAATTTCGTTATTATAACAATATGGGTATCAAATGAAAGCTTGTGAACAGCCCATTCCATATATGTATATATTGTAATACTTTTGTGCTACCATTTTGACGTAAACTGCAAAAAACCATGTTTAATGCAAGGACAGTAGCCTATAGGTACTATGAGCGGTTACCGTACGTAACTCACAGAGTTGCCATGGTTGTTAGCGTTACTTTACCGTACCGCTCGCTCATTTACTTACTAATACTTCTGTATAAAACTAAAAAGTCTGAAATAAATTAAATTATTAAAAGAAACAAAAAACCCGACTGCGTAAAACAAAAATTAACTGAAAAGAGGAAAACAAGCTCTTTAATCTGTAGAATTTGGAATATAACTTAAATTTTTGTTTTACGCAGTCGGGTTTTTTGTTTATTTTAATAATTTAATTAATGATATCTTTTTGACCGAATGTATGAGTGTAGCTCCGAAGCGGATGAATCGATGTAGAGCGAGTTCTTTTGAAGTGAAGTTTCTTAACGCTCATTCGGGATGGGGACAAAATGTGTAAAGAACGCGGCTATGCAACGCATTGCAGTGCAACGTGGTAGATCGCCGCGTAGCTTGGATAGGGTTGCTATCCGTCCAGGTTTCCCCGGATTTGTCCTAGTGTAGAGGGCGTCCGGACAGAGTCTGGGTGGGGTTTTATTTTTTGTCCGGTTTTAAAAGTTATCAAGTCACAACAATCAAACTATTTATTTTATTTTACTGAGCAATTTAATGATTAGTTCTTTCTCTTATACTTATATTAAATATGGGTATGTATGTATGTATGGTTGATGCCGCCATTTTAATTAAACAGATTTTGATGAAATTTGGTACATGCATAAAGTATTCTCCCTAAATAGCATATTGGATATTCCTCAAATCCCATTTGTTGCGCCGAGCTTTTTGCAGAGTCGGAAATGATGAAAACCGTTTACCATTAGGCGGGCCTTATGCTTGTTCAAAATGTCATTTATTCATTTTAGGCCCTGGTAAGGCACTTATGAACGTTAAATTGGTACAGTTGAATTTACCACAGTTCGGAATACACTTAAACTGAGAAGACTCCGGCATGAAACTCAGCAAGGCTCTTTTTTTTGTGTTAGTAGTATAAATAGATGGTATATATCGGCAGGGTACATTTGCGGATTCCCTGCTCTTCTACGGGCACTATCACGAGGGTGACATCGAGACGCGCGGCCCTCTCACCTACAACATGCCCTTCGCTTACTTCTTCACCATGGTCTGCCTGTACGTCGCCTTCTTCGCTGTCTTGTGTTATAGGTGAGTTAATTTGGTACCTTAATTAAACCAGAAAAATGTGTTGCTAAGAATAAATAAGAGGAAGCTTGAAAGTAGCATATCGTGGTATGTACTTGTTATGAGGAATGAAAACCATGACTAAAAGAGTTAAATATGAAAGTGGGTAGGTACGGGAAGAGGAAGACCGAAAATTGATGGATGGATTTTGTGAAAGATGGTATGGGTGAGAAAGGAGTTAATGCTGGTTTTGCTGGTATGACGGATAGAAGTGTGCATATTATTGAGATGAGATTTTTGACAAACAAGCTTATCCATATGAATGTTCTCATAACTAATTATTTAGTTACTGCTATGAACGGCGGCTTGATTACGAGCTTTTATTCCGAGCCATTTGACGCGGTCAAAATAACCACCATGTAATTTCGGTAATTCTAACTAATATTATAAATGTGAAAGTGAGTTTGTTTGTTTGTTACACCTTCACGCCTCAACTACCCAATGGATCATCATGAAATTTGGCATGCAGATAGCCTATGGTATGGAAAAGGACACTTTTTATCCCGGGAATGCGGGTGAAACCGCGGGGGACAGCTAGTAAGTTAATATTAAAAGTGTTCACGTGACGTCAACCCAGACTAAGATATCTGGTGACAATTCGAGGTTTTTCTTCGATCTTGCTTAGAACAATCTACTGTGATAGTATAGTGGTTTTACGACGGTTTTGTAGGACGGCGTACTCGTACCGGCACAACTTCATCGAGACGGCGGGCGGGCTGAGCCAGGTGTTCGCCAACAAGGTGTTCTGCGGGTGGGACTTCGGCATCGTCTCCGCGCAGGCCGCCGCGCTCAACGCCACCAGCATCTATAGCGAGTTCAAGGTATCAACTTACACAACGAGGAGACACTTTGCCTCCTTATGTCTGTTCTACTTCTACCGCTTGTACAGTAGTACCCAACTGATTAGGCGCGTCGTGAATCTTCGTTCACACAGAAAAGAAAGTATGGCCCAAAGATTATCGAAAGAATGCTTAAAACTTACAATCAACTGTAGATCACTACTATAAGGTTCATAATACAGTGCAGCTGTTAGTTCCGTCTCATTCGCAAGTCCCGCCCCTCCGCACACATGGCGGCAGCTGCGGACCAATATCATTTCCCGCGCTTTGAAAATGTGCGGGTACATCGGTAAGCCATATTAGTTGGGTACTACTGTACAACGGATATTGTTCTGTAGAATTGTTTAAGATGATGCCAACGGCTACCTTCCACCCTTGCAACTCTCGCCATCGACGGGGAATCTTTCCTCACACATTGAAACCAAAATTGTTTCGAACTGTGCGGTCTCAAAGGAGCTTCCTTCCACCACTTCCTTCCACGGACGCTGAGCTCCCCGCCGTGGTTTTCCCAATGGAGTAAAGCATGGGGTTCTTCAAAGAGGGTGTGAAGAGATTTCTGCAGGGTCGGCAACGTGCGAGTGACATCCTTGTTTTTGCAAGCGTCCATAGGCTACGGTAACCGCTTACCATCAGGCGGGCCGTATGCTTGTTTGCTACCTAAGTAGTATAAAAAAAATATAATAAGAGAAGATCGGTAAATAACCATTGTTATTGGTTGGTTTGTTGAGTTTCCATCAGTATCAACAAATTATAAGGCGATGACAGCTCAGTGGTAGTGACGTCGGATACCGAAACGAAGGCACACGAAGGTCTCGGATTCGAATCGTACAATGAGCTTCAGCTTTCGGTGAAGGGAAACCATAGCGCGGTGGTAGGGTGCTTTGTAGTACCCATCTGGCTGGCTAACACCCTCAAGTTGAAAATCTGTCGCTAAGCACCTATCGGTGTGTTCCGACAGCTGCACTTGAGAGACTCCTTGGACTTTGTGTGCTTACCACTGCTTGTTTGCTATCTTAGTGGTAGTCATTCAACTTCAATATACTGGGTGGAGGTTTCGAGATGGCATATTTTCGAAACCTATGTTGGGTTAGTCATGCTGGACAACTTTTACTATGGGACCAATAGTGAATTCTCAATAATTTTATTGGACTGTTTTACAAAAAACTTAAA
This sequence comes from Achlya flavicornis, assembly GCA_947623365.1. Classification (NCBI taxonomy): domain Eukaryota; kingdom Metazoa; phylum Arthropoda; class Insecta; order Lepidoptera; family Drepanidae; genus Achlya; species Achlya flavicornis. The sequence goes on from OX392479.1 coordinate 14,382,250, forward strand.
CTGACTTCAAAGTACACTAAAAAGTAATCAAATCCTGACCCGATGACAATGGGACCAAACGGGAAGTGTACCCTTCCAGACAAAAAAGAATTTTCCAAATCGGTTAATAAATTACAGAGTTATGAGGTAACAAACAAAAAAGAAATACAACCGAATTGAGAACCTCCTCCTTTTTTGGAGTCGGTTAAAAAAATATTATGATCGAGCAAGGTTGACATTTACTATGGAATATTTTTTTTCTATTTTTCACGATTGGTCCCATAGTAAAAGTTGTTCAGCATGTCTAACCCAACATACGTTTTGAAAATATGCCATCTTGAAATCTCCACCTGTTATACTCAATGAACTCACTTGTAAAACATGAGGAAAGTTTCCGTTTTAAATCATCTCAATATAATTCAGGAGCTTCTCAGCGAGCAGAACAAGAAGCAAGTGACGAGGTCGGTGTGCACTAACATTGGTCGGTACTTGGCCAACACGCTGGTCACGTGTGTCGTGTTGGGCGGGATTGTGGGCGCCGAGTGGGCGCTGTGGCTGCTCTTGTCGTCTCCCTCGCACCCACTCCCGCACTGGGAGCTTGTTGTCTCGCTCACCGTCACAGCTGTGGTCACGCTGTTCCCCGTGCTCTTGCATCTTGTTGTTAGGTGAGTATGAGAATGCGAATTTAACTTTTTTTTTTTTTTTTTTTATATTTATTGAGAAACAAACAGCTGCAATAATACATAAAGTTAGAGTAACAATGTTTAACTCATAAGCCAATTAAGTTTCTACATTCAGCTAAGTACAAATTATATCCATTTTCTAATTAAAAATATACTTACAAACTGTGTTAGTTTTACAAACCCCAAAGAAAGTCAACTGTTACAACTTATAGTAAACTTCATATATAATAAATACTAAACTGATTTGTAATTAGCATTGTTTATAAACTTATATTATTTACTTACTGCTAAAATGCTAATTAATTTTTTAAAAATATTAAATTTTTCATGAAAAATATCCGCCTTTTGAAATAAATTGTTGTGTGCAATACATGTTCTGGGTAAAAATCTATTTTGAGCATAGTTTGTTTTGCAAAGCGGAATATGAAAAGTTTTACTACTACGAGTTCTAAGGCTAGGGCAGCAAAAATATATATGATTTAATAAATAAGGTGAATCTACCATACTATTAATAATTTTATACAGATAAAATTGATCTTTAATAGTCCTGCGAGTAAACAATGATTGAATTTCTGTTATATCAAAATCTTTAAATTTATATTGCAACCTTTTTATGAATTTATTCTGTATCCGTTCAATGGAATCTATATATTTGAGGTACTGTGGATTCCAGACAGTAGAAGCATATTCGAGTTGGGATCTTACAAACGAATTGTATAATAACTTTATTCCTTGTTACCGACTAATCGCGATTAATTGGCACGCAGTTAGCCCATTGTACAGAGACGGAATTCGCTACTTTTTACCCTGGAAACGCGTGTCAAACGGGACAGTTAGTGTTGTAATAAATAACTAGTGATTATAGCTAAAAACTATTTTTACTTTAACCCATACAGCGCGAGTAACTAGTGAAGTGGAACCGGGATAGCACTAAAATGTCCTTCTAAAACAGTAACAAAATGAGAGATAATAATAATAATCAAACCGTTACGTCACAGTTGGCGTTTAGCGCACTTTCGCCGCGGTTCTCCTTAAACACACTTGGTGTGTATGAGGCAAGTCCAGGGATTTCAAAAACAAAATTATTTTGGTGCTATTCTAGCCAATAAGTTTGCATTCTTCATGAAACTTCTCGAAATCCACTCAATTAAGCGTAACATGATATTGTTTAATGCTCCCAGTACACATTGGGCGAGCCCGTTGGCCAACGTATACTGGATATTTGCGTGTATTTGCCGTTTGCTCCCAACGTTGGCCGACGATCTTTCGATTGTACACGTTGGGCAAGCGGCTCGCCCATTATTTTGTATGTATTTGACGTTCAAAGGTTAGAGTTCTACAAACCTCGGACAGCTTTCTACGTGACTTTGGCGAGAACGTGGCTGCTGGACGTCGGCACACTCATGTTACTTCTTATATACTGGACTACATCTAAAAAAGACGTAAGTGATTATATTTAAGTTCGATATTTATTTGATTCCTTTAAGTGACTGAAAAGATACGCGTGAACCGTTTTGGATATGTTACAAGGAGGGATGAAAGCCACGTGACTAAAATAGTTAAGAATATGAAAGTTGACTGTTATACAGGAAGAGGAAGACTGAAAAAAAGTTGAATTCATTTGTGAAAAATTGAGTCGGAAGATGTAAGAAGAAGAGTACTTTATGGTGATTTATTTATGTTTTGATTTTATGGCATCTGATTATTTCAATGTAACTTTAAAATTGTATGTTATTAATGTCACAAATTATTAACAACACGTTATTGGTATACATTTTAATTTGCTAACTCGCGAATTTGCCAATTTGACAGCTCCCTTGAATCGCGGTTTTCGCGGAATTACGTCAAATTTGCAAATTTGCAAAATGGCGCGCGGCACCCATGGTCAGTAAATCATAAATATCTACGTTTTTACAGTATTAATCAAGAAACAGTAACTTATATCGACAACCTGAATACATTTCCTTATTGGAATCTTATTGGAATTGGAATGAAATATTACAAGATTCCAATAAGAAACCTGGAAAAAATGTTTTTGAGTTTGCACTTCAAGACGAATAACTCTGTCCACATATTACACACCTTTATATCAAAACGAATAAACGCTTTATCTAATTAATACATTTGATTTACTAATCTCAAGTAAGCAAAAAAGAGAAATACGATGCTCAAAGTAAACATCGCGAGTATAAAGTAAAGAAACCAATTTCTTTGTGCGGACCGTACGGACCCTGAAACACTCAACGGAAGTCGCAAACGCGCGGTCCGTACGGACCATAGGACACTCTACATGTGTTATTTTCTATTATAAAAATAAACTCCCATATGCCAAAATCCTTGGGAGCAATGCTGTGTTACCAAAAGTACGCTATTTTTGATCTAAATTCTGTTACGGGGAACTATACTGGCACTTCGCACTTTTCTTCTTGTGTTTGTAAATATTATGTTTTTCCTTTTAAATGTAACTTTTTCAGTGTTGGGAAACCTCGTTTGGACAGGAGACGTACCGGCTGGTGTTGCTAGACTCTTTGGTTTCCTTGTTTGTGTTGCCAGTGCTTGAGTTTGTCAGAGCTTTCCTTTATAAGTGAGTTTTGTTTGCGTTTCTTTTATTTTCTCGACTAAATCTTTGTAGATTTCTTTACTTTAAATGTTATTTGAATTTTTAATACCTCCTTTATTTTAAGCGTAGAGCGTCAATGCAACAGAAATGTGATTCAAATAATTGTTTTTATTTTCTGTCTCCTAAGACCATACTCGCGTGGCCTTAATCCTTAGGAAGCTCGCCCACGAGTGATAATCGCTGAGCGATTATTTTCTCGCTGAATACAAAATATTCAGAGTTCAATATTGGTACGCACACGTGTCACAAAAAGTAGCTCATAAATATAATAATAGTACATTATGATACATGTGTGCAAAGTTGGCCATTACAGACGTGGCGGTAGTAAGCGCGTGAGCCTCAAGCGAACGCGATAAGGGAGGCGAGAGTGTAATGATCAATGCACACGCGTATCATACGAAGTTTTTCAAAACACTTGCGAGGAAAAAAAAACAGACTTGTATTTATTAAGTAGATTTTTTGATAATAAACCAACACAATGAGAAATGAAAAATATGGCGCGCAGGTTATTTTTCTTTTGACAGCGATGTCGATCTGGTTTGCCCGTTTAATTTAAGAATGCTTCGTCTACACACATATCAATTACATTGAGATACAATCATAACATAATCAGGATTATACCTATCATGAAACTGTGCGGTAATGTAAAGTAAAAAGCATTAGTGCGTAATAAGCTGCATTATGATACTAAAAACGGTGTAATAAATGTGACTTTACGACCAAGTGCGATAAACGGAGCTAAAATAAGTATTGCGTGGGCGAGCTCCCTTAAGGTAGCGTTAGTGACCCGTCTCAAATTTTCACTCGGTATAATCGTTACCCACCCAGGTTACATCCGTGCGGTAATGCTCCCGAGTTCAACATAACGTACAACTCGTTGACGTTGATCTACAACCAGGGCGTGCTGTGGTTCGGCGCCATGTTCTCGCCGCTGTTGCCCGTCGCGGTCACTCTCAAGTTGCTGTTGCTGTTCTATGTGAAGCGAGCCTGCGCGCTGAGAGCCTGCCGGCCCGCTAGAAAGGTAACAGTGTATCTTCTTATTTTTATGTTTGGCAACCAAGCCCAAATTAGAGATTATTTATGCCAGTGTCGAGTTATATTATAGTTTACAGTCACAATAATCACTTAGTCCTTAGTCAGTCACCGTCCATGAAAGTCATGTTTTACTACAATGGTGGTCTTTGTACTCTACTTAATCATTGAACCGAGATAGAAATATTATAAGACATGTCGTATATAAATTATAAAAATAAAATAAATAAATATACTGGGACATTCCTCACACACGGCTAACTGATCCCAAACTAAGCAAGCTAGTACTATGGAAACCAGATAGCTGATATAATTTATATAGTACTTTTTGTTTGTCTCAGGACATACAGATCAAATTGCTCAATATATTGATTTGTATTGCAGGTGTGGCGCGCTGCTCAAACACAAACAGTGCTGTACATGCTGGTAACTTTGTCACTGTTTGCTACACTATTTGGTATTGGTTCCTTGTTCTTCAGGTAAGTCTATTTTAACCGTCTATAAATAATAAATCGGGATAAACAAATATTACAAAAATAAAATACATACTTAGGTTATTGGTTTGACCCCGACTACAAAACCTTACAACATTCAAGTTATATTCAAAATTTTATAGATTAAAGAGCTTGTTTTTCTCGTTTCTGTAAATTTTTGTTTTACGCAGTCGGGTTTTTTGTTTCTTCTAATAATTTAATTTATTTGAATGAATTAAGGGGTGTGTGGATGTGTAAAGTGTGTGGTTGTGTAATTGTATGGGTGTGGAAGTGTGTGGGACACCACACCAATGTGTGAGTGAATTGATTGATTAGCTAACAATATGGCTCATCTTATGGTTAAGCGGTTTCATGATCAATCAACATAAGATTTTTACTTAATTTCTTATAAATAGGACATCATCAAAAATATGCGGGCCGTTCCGTACGTACGGGCATGTGTACGAAGTGGTCAGTGAAGGAGTGCTGCAGCTGTCGACGCATGCCACCGCCAAGGCGGTGCTGGCCTTCGCGACCAGGCCGGGCGTTATCGCCTTCCTTGTCTTATTCCTATGGTGAGTGGAGACAACAACACTTTCGTCAATTCTTAAGTAGCTGGAGGATTTATTATGGCAGACATACTTGCGAATCGTCAACCACTTTTCTTTCCTTAAACTGTTCCCATACATTTTGTTTTTAAAATCAACATGAAAATTATTTTTTTGAAATTCTGTAAATGCCGAAGACAATAAGTCAATATGTTAGGGATGGTCTTCTAAGACCATATTCGCCTGGCAAATTTCCAGTCTATGAAAATGATTGTTTTATGTGCAGCGTGTGCGTATACTACATGCGAGCTAAAGCTCTGGCGCAGCACTCGATGGTGCAGATCCTGCGCCACATGCTGCTGCTGCAGGCCAAGGACAAGGACTTCCTGCTCACCGCCATCACTAAAGTCTCTAATGGAGGTTAGTCTACGTCTACACTACACTACACTGGATCGTGTATTGTGCGTATACTGTGTGATATGGATATTGAGTTTTTGACATAATCGGTCATATGCCACGGTTCAGCTTCTGTCTGTTATGAAAAGATCTTTCCTATTTATGTGAGAAGGGTTTTATTCAAGGTTAAAAATTCAAGATCATTTATTCAAATAGACCTTCGCAGGCACTTATGAAAAGTCTGACTATAATACTCTAATACAGGTTCGGAAGGTTACATTTGCTGAGAAAAGCCGGCAATAAACTCAGCAATTACTCTTTTGAAAACAAGCTTAGAAGTTAGATTCATTATATAATATTTACATTCTAATCGCACTGACAATAATTGCGTGCCCGGGCGCGGCGGCAAAACTACAAAGTAGACTGATTCTATATTTAATAAGTTAATAAATGGCAAACTTAAGCAGCCCAGCCCCCACAAGCAGCACCTGGTCACAAGTATGACGCGTGTGGCAGCCATCGCCCTCCTCTCCATATTGGATTTCTGACATGATCCAATTTTTTTTCCATCCCCATTCCCTCCTAGATTGATTAGCTATACATTTCATTACCATTACCTAAATTCCAGAATGGCTGTACAGTCCAAAAGCGAGTGAGGATGAAGGTCCAGACAGCCACACGTGGAAGTACCTGCAGGAGGTCCGCAAGCCGTCCAACGCCGGCTACCACTTCGACGCGTCCCGCCTCAGCCACTCCCTCATCGAGGGCCGCCCTCGCTCATACGTCAGGGAAAACAGACCTAATTCCAACTACACAGAGAAACCAAAGTCCAACGAAGACGGCGATACCGACAGCTCCTTCAGCTGGCAGGGGAGCAGCAATTACTTGAACCAGAGAGGCGAAGTTGAAGCGGATAAGAAGTGGATTTAGTGTTTTGTGATTTTTTCAGTTTCAGGTATGTATATCTATTTCTTGTAGATACCTGGAGGAATATCAACACTAATGCCAGTATGATAAGGTCTAAGTCCAGTGTATCACCTAAATATTATATGATATAGCAATATGTTCGATAAATACATATCGAATGGAGTCGTAAATAAAATGGCATAATACAAAAACTAAAGAAACTATATAAAACTGGTGGGTAGTTACACAATACTGTGGAAATATCTGCAGACCTGTCGAATGACGTCATCCCTATGGTCAAATAATGTAAGTCGATATGGGAAGCCCAGAATGAAGTGAGATCCGCAGATATTCCAGATGATTTAGGCTCATGATTATGGCATTGCCAAAGTCGTAAATATTCTAAGAAATAACTTCGACGTTTAGGAATGTCAAAGAAAAAATCACTTTATTGCTTCAAACTACGGTATAACCAAACTATAGGGTACCTATCTGTTATATAACATGAACCTTATTGTAAAGCAAGAAGGACAATATTTCTTTAGCATTCCTAAACTCATATAAAATGAAAAAGTATTTAAACAAATCTTCTGTGATCTATATCTGTGTAATATTATGTAGCGTTAGTATAAATTTATATAAAAATAAATATCGTACCGAATTATATGTAAATAAGTACGTTTATTTATTTTCAGCAAAACGAAAATGTGTTTATGGTGAAAATATGATAACACCAAGTTCCTATATGAAATCTATTGCATAATAATTTTACTGTTGTATTATGTGCATTTATTGTCCTTATATGAAATATAATATTTACTGAAACATTTTATACCTTTAAATACTAAGACATGTATGTTTCTATGATGCATTTATATTTTTTTCGAGGCTTTTAGTCAATACTTAAGCGAAAGATAATGGGGCTTTAAAAAGTAGATTGTTATGGTTAAAGGTGCTTTATATTATAACTAGTTGTACCCTTCGGTTTCACCCGCGTTCCCGGGATAACAAGTAGCCTATGTGTCTCTCCATACCATAGGATAAACGATAACAGAGTTGCTATCGGATTTATAATATTATTGTGATAATATCCCCCACATTAATTATTATATGTAAACCTGTAGTATATGAACATAATTTATTATCAAAGGACGATAAAAATGTAATATGGATAACTGTTGACATTTCACTGCAATAAACACAGCACAGAACAGTACAGTACTGTACACAGCACAGTACAGTTTACAGCACGGTATAGTACACAACATGGTACAGTACAAAGCTAAGCTCAGTACACAGCACAGTACACTACAGTACTTCTACTCTCTTTGAATCACCAAAAATAAAAGAAAATAGTATTATTTTACAGACCAAGATATGGAGAACAATACTTATAATAAAATTAATGGTTGTATCTTAAATATAGACATTATTTCTATTGCTTTTTTTACGAACTTTGACTCCGTTTGAATAAAAACTAAATTTTAAAACGAAAATGTGCTTCCAAAAATTTATTATGTACTTGTATTAATTTATTATTGTATTGTATTATTTTAATAATATAAAAAATGAATTTAAATAAATATTTTTTACATTTCACAAGTGTTTTGTTTCTTTAAAATAAGTTATTATTTTTAGTGCTGAAACCATTGGCAGAAACGCAAAATTTCATTTATCCTATTGTTAGAAAGTTTCTTATGCATTTTTGAAAGATTATTATGCATAAATTGTAGTAAAATGAAATTATCTTTTAATGAAGAGAATATGGTAGGTACAAAGTAGCACTTGTAGATCTTAGTATAATTAATTGGTGTGTAAATATTATAGCTAGGTTAGATAAATTGTTAGAAAAGTAGATAGAACTTTTTTATGTTTCGCATTGGACAATTTCGCCATGATTATTTGACAAATGATATAATCAAACCTTAGAATGGAGCCACATGGAGTGCATTAAGTTTTGGACTTATTTGTTAGCGATTGAAAGACGAACTAAAATCTGTCAAATTGAAATAAATATCTCTAACTCTAAAGGTGAATCTTCGTTCGCACAGAAAAGAAAGTATGGCCCCGAAGATTAACGAAAGAATGCTTAAACTTACAATCAACTTTAGATCACTACTATAAGGTTCATAATACACTGCAGCTGTTAGTCCCGTCTTACTCGCAAGTCACGCCCCTCCGCACACATGGCGGCAGCTGCCGACCAATAGCATTTCCCGTGCTTTGCAAATGTACCTTCTGCGCAGGTACATCGGTAAGCCATATCAGTTGGGTACTACTGTAACGTGTTGTTGTGTGTTGCGTTCGTGCAGTCAGTACGGGGAAACACGGCGCTTGCAACTAGCGTATCATACAGATTTTAGGCGTAACAATCATGCTCGCTGCGAATGGTACATCACAACCCGTAACACCGGTCAGAAACTCTGCGGGCCTTCTCACACGTAGCTACTAAAAACTGAACTGATTCTTGTTAGTTGGCACACTTAGTTACTAAAGTCACGGCAATTTTCGATATTTGTCTACAAAATTTGTTCCAACATCTTGCCATGAAGATCTACATAGTGATGATATTGAAATTTTTACCTTCTTGTGTAGTAAATAAAGTTCTATTTGTTATGCTATCTCTTGTTCATATGTCTGTGTGCTATCTATAAAAGTGCGCGTCGCGTCGCGTCTCGATGTGAACTGGCCTTAAGTAATAAAAAAACCTTCCTGTAAGATATCATCGCTAGCGCTCTGGCACATAGTAACCATATCATATTAGAAACGATTAAACTTAGAGTAACCATGGCAACGCGTCCTATGTACTGTCAATTATTTTTCGACCAACAACAAGTGTGTTTTTGATAACAAATACCTCAAATCGATGATTTTTGTTATATTTTGTGTTCATTATATTTTGTAGTACTGGTGAGTGGACAATTTTATCATTAAATAGTTGATTTAATTTATAATAGTTTACTAGAATCAAAGTTTCAAACTATGGCCTCAAGCTGAAAATCCGTCGCCAATCATCTACCGATGGTTTCCGGCAGATGCATTCGAGAGCCAGCGGGGCTACAGCGTAAGTCAATCTTAATGCACTTCATTAAACTGGTCTTCATTTAAAACCCATAATATCTGGAGTTATCACATTTAGACCTCAAGCGGGTCACCGGACGAGTCAATGGATGGCTTTCTTAGCTGTTTTGCAAAGAATTTAAAACGTCCAGAAGGATAGTCGCCTCTATGGGAACATGGAATAAACAAGCCAGAATTGACAGTATTTGACAGCCGTGCGCAGTACGAACTGAGAGCGATCTGCTCAGGGAGCCCCTCAAGCGGAGTGAAATTAAATGTCATGCTTTAGTAAGGCGGATTATCCATCTGGGTAGAGGCACGATGCCCTATGAAAATCTTTGCTGTTTTGATATTCGTGTTCCATAAATATAATAGAATTGTAGAAGGAAGACCGTTTTAATGAACTGCGAGCGAGCTCAAAGGAGCTTTCTTCCGCGGGCGCTCAGGTTGTGGAATGAGCTCCCCGCCGTGGTTTTCCCAATGGAGTACAGCATGGGGTTCTTCAAAAAGGGCGTGAAGAGATTTCTTCAGGGTCGGCAACGCGCGAGTGATACCCTGGTGTTGCAAGCGTCCATAGGCTACGGTAACTGCTTACCATCAGGCGGGCAGTATGCTTGATTGCCACATTAGTGGCATAAAAAAAAAAAAAAAACTGCATTAAGATTGACTTACGAGATAGTCCCGCATTTCCCTTATTGTCGTCCTTATCCCTTTTGGTCATATTGTCGGTGAGATTGTGGTCACACGCAAGCCAAGCAAAAAATATATGATATAAATAATTACTAGCAACTGCTCGTAGCAAATGCTCATCGTGTCAAATATTTAGAACTATGCAAAATGAACTCTATGCAATGCTGTATACTATCTTATATGCTTTAAATCAAATGCTTAGTAGCAGTAGAAACTTAGTCAATACACAACAGCTCTTTCCATCTTAAGAGAAATGGCAAGCGGCGATCGCAAGCGTCCTTCCAACACGCCATACAAGGGACCCGCTAAATGTCCCTCCCGGTTCATTCCGCCGCCGAGGAAGCCACCCGTACTACCGTGGATGCCAAGAGCTGGGTATGATGATGAGGTGGACAAGGATAGCAAGTTGTTGCGAGCCGCCAAGACCTTCTATCCTGAAGGTTAGTTGTTCCAGGGTTCATCAGGTTATATTTTCAAATTCTACAATAAGCTTTCGGAAGGAATATATCGTGTGGAAATCATTCCACAGTGGTTAGATACTCTGCCAGTCTGGCTGGTCGAAAATCATTCGCGAAGAAAATCTTTCTTTTGAGGCAGTGGTGGTAAGAGCACAAAGCCTACAAAGAAAACCCACATCATCACTTACCATCGTGAGATTGTGGTATGACACAGGCCTATTAAAGCTCAAACATTTTATAGGTAAAATGCATATTGACGATAGTTGATAATAATCGAGTGTTTTTTTTTTTTTTTTTAATTAAATGGGCTTGCGTTTGGCCACTGACCCGTCCATAAGGGGCGATGACGAAGATGACTAAGATGAAACACGCTTACCCAGAAGAAACCTATTCACTCTGGCCTTGAAAGTTCCTAGATTGTAGGCGTCAGGAAACACAGACGCCGGAAGCAAGTTCCACTCCCTTGCTGTCCGCATTATAAATGAGGATGCAAAACGCTGTGTCCGTATTTTCGGTATGTCAACAATGTACGGGTGAAAATTTTCCCGGCGTCTTGTGGTTCGGTGTAAAAATGGGGATGGGGGAATTAGGTTGAACAATTGTAGTTGTGGTTAGCCAGATTAGCTAAATCCAGAGATCTTAGCCGGGGTTTGCATCCACCCCGGGCAAATTTAATCTCTATTTTTCAAACCAGAGGAAATATTTCGTTGGACTAGATAGACGAGTTTTTCCAAATCGTTTAATGTTCCGTCACGAATACGTAGTGTGTGGATTAGATTTATTCTGAATATGAAACTCCTCAAGATGTAGTACATTTAGCATGAGGGAGAGTATCTCTTCATCTATTTTCGTTACATGGTTAGAACAATATTAGGATATATAATCTATTAATTGTAGCTTTTAAAATGTCTAGTTCATAATTAACTTGTCCAGTGTAACATGTCCTCATTAAATATTTCACTGTTTATAAATATTACCTGCACCCCGAATGCAATATTTTTCAGGGGACAGCGATGGAAAATGTAGTCAGTTCCCACCGTTAATGCAAGCCAAATCTTGGACAAGAGGAGTGCCGTATCGTGATAGCTTTGACCATGCTATGCCGGTTGATTCCACAGGTACCTATATCATAATCTACTTCATTGAGGAGTTCATTTCTCAACTTAAGCGTTCGCGACAGGAAGGTCGTTTGAAATGTACAGTATGAGACCATTTTTGTTCCATTGTGTGAGGATGAACTCCCCGTCAATGGTGTGTGGTACTATATTCGGGAGTAGTAGCCGTAATGAATTGTTTACTTAGGCCTATATGCCGATAAATCGGCGGGATATTTTCATAATCTTTCTATCCCAAGCTGGAGGGGCCCACCATAGGTAGACTTCTTACTTTTCCACTCCTTTACTAACATTATGTCAAAATCAGGCAACTGCTACACACCAGCAACAAAAACAATGAGAGTAATCAACATGCCACCTAAGAAGCGAACACCTCCGAAACTATACGGACCTATAGGACCTAATGGCGAACTTCAGTTCCCGCCGCTAAAACCCTGGGCGGAGAGGGAGAAGGAACGACTGGATGCTATAGAGAAGCAGAAGGGCTCACATAGGTTGCAGAAAGGTTTGTAGTGACATTTTGAGGTATTTTAGGTGAAGCAATGTTGGGAATAGGAAACGTTTTTGGAAAAGTAGAGCGTAGCATTTATTTGCTCAAAGAGCAGCTCGACTGGGGAAGTACCTTACAGAATACCGCAAATAACATTATGTTGTGTTTCTGCGCATGAGTGAGGTTGACAGAGCTCATTGGGGAGTGGTTAAGGGTCGGTAACGCATGAGTGAAGCCCCGTGTATTGCAAGTGTCCATATGGCTATGGTAACCGCTTACCATCAGGCGGGCTGTGGGCTTGTTTATCGATTTTATCGTAAAAAATAACGTAAAGTATCAGATCAGTCACATAAATGGTTAAGTGGTGTGTCGCAATATAAAACGTGGTAGGGTGCTTTGTAGTGCAGTAGTACCCAACTGATATGGCGCGTCGTGAATCTTCGTTCGCACATAAAAGAAATTATGGCCCGAAAATTAACGAAAGAATGCTTAAAACTTACAATCAACCTTAGGTCACTACACTATAAGGTTCATAATACAGTGCAGCTGTTAGTTCCATCTCACTCGCAAGTCACACCCCTCCGCACACATGGCGACAGCTGCCGACCAATAGCATTTCCCGCGCTTTGTAAATGTATCTTCTGCGCAGGTACATCGGTAAGCCATATTAGTTGGGTACTACTGTACAACTGATTGTTTAGACAGGTAGTTCTTTTTAGGCTTTGTGTGCTTACTACTTTTGGAGACATCATCACTGACCATGGTGAGATTGTGGTCAAACAAAAATAATGCTGGTAAAGATTTATGCACCAATTTGTTTATAAAATATGGTCCGGATTGTATTGACATTAACAGGCATTGATAAAATAATTATTTTCCAGGCTTAGTACTTCTAGAAGATCTTGTATCAGGCGCGTATGAGAACAAGAAAAAGGCCGCGGCAGAAGCTAAACGTATGAGAATACTAAAGAGAAAACAAGAGAAGGAAGCTGCTGAACTGGCGTCCAAAGAGGCTTTGAGAAAGTAAATGATTTGTTTGACGTTTTCTTTGAAAATAATCGGTTCTCTTATAAAGACAATCGTCGTATTGAAGGCTAATTTTACCCGGCTGCCGGTTTGGGACAAATCTTAAAAATGATTTATTTAAATAACAATCGTTTTTCTCGTATGTTCTAAATCTAAGATCTCATCTCTAGGTCAGGACAGGAAATGTTCAATCAAACATGTGTACATTAACCCTTCCTAGTTTAATATTAACCCTTCCTCTCCCGCGATCTTGTCTAATACTTAGATCATACTGAAAGATTTTTATTTATATTGCTGAGTTTCTTGCCGGAGTCTTCTCAGTTTAAGTGTATTTCGAACCGGTGATAAATTCAACTATGTGTAACGTTCATAAGTGCCTTACCAGGGCCTAAATAGAATAAATGATTTTTTGATATTGATTTTTTGATTAATAAGTTTTAAGACAAGTGGGCAGTTTCAAAAACTTGACGCATCACGTAAAATAGAGCTGCTTCAGGGCCGCAGCAGCATGACACAGAACGCGCTGTTGCACTGCTGTATAGCTCTGGGAGCAAGCCTTTAGTGGTAGAACGTGGGATAGAGCTTTCATCGCCACTATCTATCTATTTCTCTATCTATGTTTATGTCTATTTCGGAGGTTTAACTTGATATTTTGATATAGGCACTTAGCCAAGCTCGAGTTCCAGGAGCCTCGTGACCCTGACCAACAGAAAGAAGAAATGCTGAAAATAACGGAAGAGGAACACTACCGATATATACACCCGAATGATTTGGAAAGGATACAGTATTATTTGACTGTGGTAAGGTATAGTAACTATAACAGATAAGAAAATATCGTTCGCTTCCTTTTCCCCTTTGTTGTGACCTACTTAACTAATTATTCAGGTTTCGATAGCCGTAATATCTCGGTCGTCCACACAAAGTGCCACATAACTATTGCGGGAAAATATTATCGTTTTTCCACAACGTATATCAGGATATTAGGTTAACTTTCCAACTTGCCTTATTAACCGAATTTAAAATAATTGGACTGTTTTACAACAAACTTAAACCGACTTCAAAGTACACTAAAAAGTTTTCAAATCCTGATTTGATGACAATGGGACCAAACGGGAAGTGTGTTTGTTACCTCATCACTCAGGCATTTATTAACCGATTCGGAAAATTCTTTTTTTGTCTGGAAGGGTACACTTCCCGTTTGGTCCCATTGTCATCAGATCAGGATTTGATTACTTCTTAGTGTACTTTGAAGTCGGATTAAGTTTTTTGTAAAACAGTCCAATTATTATGTCAAAATGCCAATACCATTGAATACAGATTTAAATGACCTATTTCCCGTTGCAATAAATGTAATAAAGAAAAGACATTTAATTTGGACTTACACAATAACAAAATCATATACAATAAAAGCAGTACATTACATTACATACGATTAAGAGTAAGATACTTATAAAATACCTAACACTATATCTTATAAGTTTTTCTTTCCAGTCGTTAACGGAAAAGCATATCCCAGAGTTCCCAGTGGATCTATACAAGCGAGCCAAGCAAGCGGTGGACAAGCAGACAGCGTTTATCAAGAAGCTGCTGATCCTCACCTACCAGGCCTGCGTGAGGCACAGCGAGGCCGACATCAGGGACTTCTTTGTTATGGCCATGAAGAGGTAAATGTTACAAAAAGTAGGTCTTTTGCTGGGCTATAAAATTGTGTACATTTTAGAAGAATTTTATGCTAATTATACATTTTGGAATGCAATTTTTCATCCAAGTGTACAACAGCATAACTGAATCAGCCATTTCAATGTGATATAGTAACAAAAAACCAGACACACATTCATAAACCCTCTGGCCTTTTCTTGGCAGAACACATTATGAAGAAACCTGTATATCTAAAGTCATAATATAATAGGTCCAGTATTCTCACACATACATCCATGTGCAAAAAAGAGACAAACATACTGTGTGTAACACCCCCGTAACAAAACGGACGGCTATCCTATTATAAATGCGAAAGTGAGTTTGTTTGTTTGCTTGTTACGCCTTCACGCCTCAACTACTCAACGGATCAACGTGAAATTAGGCATGCATATAGCCTATGGTATGGAGAAGGACATAAATTTCTTTTTATCCCGAGAACGCGGGTGAAACCGCGTGGGACAGCTAGTCCTATTATAAATGCGAAAGTGAGTTTGTTTGTTACGCCTTCACGCCTCATCCACTCAACGGATCATCATGAAATTTGGCATGCAGATAGCCTATGATATGGAGAAGGACATAGGTTACTGTTTATCCCGGGACAGCTTTAAATAAAACTAAACTTTTTACATCCAGACATGTTCGTGTTGGTCCTGGATAGTTGTCTGTACAATGTTCCGTGTATAAACCCAGATGCGTCCTCTGGTACATCCTGGAGGACCCGTCGGAGCGAGCGCGTCTCAAGATCGCGTTCGTGCCCCCCCTGTGGCCCTCCCACACGGTCCGCGCGCCCGTCCCCTGGCACACCTTCTACGTGAACAACAAACAGGCCATGACATACCGCTTCTATGAGGGGAACCCTGTCATTATCGAGTTGAGGAGGATTTGGCATGAGAGGTGATCTGCTGGCATTATTTTAGTAAATAATTTTTGTGTGGACCGTTCTGGTTCAACACTCGGAAGTAAGGACTTTGAATACAAAAAATACCTTATACTTTGAGGATCAGCTTTATTGCTATAGTTACAGCAGTACAGTTAGCAAAACCAACAGCAATACAATGTAAGTGACTAGCACCGATGTTGAAAAGCGAATGCCCTTGTGATTGGTCGTCGACAACTGTCAAAGCCTCGACCAATCACACGCAGTAAATACAACTACTTTTAATCATACAAGTTCATAGAAATTATTGTTATTAGTCAACAAACATAAATAATTTATAGGCATAATTTAAATATTTATAACACTTGATATTGGAAAAGCCCTTATAGGATCAGATTGTGTGTCAATTTTAATCGTAGCTTAGCTAGAGGCTGGAGGTCCCACTTGTTTGACTGTGTCTTTGTCTACAATTAATCGTCCAATCAGCTCCTTTTAGTCTAACTCCATTTTTTTTATGAGATTGCTTTTGTTTACAGTGTATTATATGCCTAATGTCAGCGTTTTAAAGTCTATTTTGGCTGTGTACATAATGTGATCACAAATCAGTTCACACGCGTGTGACGAAATGGAGTTTATTCTAAAGGATAGAGACATAAAGAATCATGGCGAGATTTGTACAAAAAAAATAAAGATTTTTGGAGACGTTGAAATAACGTTATAATTGATCATTGGTCCTAAGGAATATCTTGAGGAATATAAAATATTTTTAGATCCCCGGGAAGAAAATGCGACATTCTATGCCATGCCGGCGTCACCAAAGGCACCAAAACCGTCATGTTGTTGTTATGTTTTCCGGGATTTATAAAATATTTCAAGTATATTAATATGTTGCTGGTAATGTAATCTCAACTCAACATTGGAAGTGATTCAAACGCCCGCTAAATTGCAAATGTTTTATTTTTTTGTACAAATTAATGAATGGATCTCGCCATGATTCTTTGTAAATTTGCCCACACATGTCTTCTTTTGAGTCTTTGAATCGAAAATATTTTGATAATTTTCATCGGAGTTTACACAAAAACACTGTAGATACCAAAACATGCTAATCTGCGACATGAATAAGATGCAAGAAGAAGTGCCCTTCCCGCAATACCCGTCCGAGTTCACGGACCGGCTCACGAAGCTGTGTACGGAAACGCGGACGGAACTGTCGGACAACTGGCTGATTGACATAGCCGACACCATGATCAAGATGAGACACCATTGGTCCATCTATGTTGCTAAGAAGAAGAAGGAGTCTACGTTTCAAGTCGAGCAGTTCTTTAAGTGAGTATGGTCAAATATTCAATAATAAAACATGTGTATTATCCGACCATTCTGTTACAAATAGATTGCAAATTCATCTTTTCGTACTTCCTTTGAATTTTGTCTCCCTCAGCTCTCTGAATCGATACGATACCTATCCCGCTTGCATATTAGTTGACACGTAAGAAAATCTAGATTTTCGTTTTACATACATACAAAAATAGACCTATTATTGTATGTATTTAAATTGGTTTCCTAAAATAAATAATATAGGTTTTCTCGAACACTTTCGTCACGATGTTTTCCCGGTATTTAGTATCGTCATGGTTGTTTAACGCCCTCCTCCCCACGGTTTTACGCCATCTCGAGTTGCGGATGCTCTGTCTGAAGTTATAATTCGTTTTCAGATGCATCCACGGGTTGATGTCCAAACAAATTCGGGATATGGTGGAGAGGAGTGTTAACCACTTTGCCAAATATTTCGCCGAATATGTGGTAAGTGTTTGGCTATGGGACACGGAGGGAAAGTACTCTAAATATTGTTGATAGGATAATTTGCTTCATGGATATATTAATTTATATTTAAAAGTGAGTAATAAAAGTCTTCAGTCTTAAAAGGTTTTAAAAAGGTGTATCTATGGCTACATTCCGAATTGGATAATATTGCTCACAGTGCTCACAACAATAATTTGCGTACCGAGTTAGATATCACGTAAAGACAGCTGAGAACTGTCAACAATTCGGAACGCTCGTGAACGCGCTCACAGTATTCAAAACAGAACATTTGAGAATTTAATTAAAATCTAATTATCAATGCGCTAGGACTCCTTAAATCCTAACTAGTAATCTATACTAATTTTATAAAGAGGAAAGATTTGATTGTTTGCATTGAATAGGCTCCGAAAGTACTGAACCGATTTGAAAAATTCTTTCACTGTTGGGAAGCTACACTATCGCCGGGTGACATAGGCAATATTATATTTTCAAAAAAAAATAGGGTTCCTTACTAAAAACTCCAATAATGTAACCCAAGGTGTAAAAAAAAACCTAAAATATTAGCCGTGCGAAGCCGGGGCGGACAGCTAGTATATTATGAATGCGAAAGTGAGTTTGTTTGTTTGTTACGCCTTCACGCCTCAACTACTGAACGGATCATCATGAAATTTGGCATGCAGATAGCCTGTGGTATGGAGAAGGACAGGCTACTTTTTATCCTGGGAACGCGGGTGAAACCGCGGGGGACAGCTAGTCTTTTTATAAGTTGACTCGCAAAAAGGAATATCCGCTTTTTTCTCTCATTTTATGAGAGAAAAATAATAAAAGAAAGATATAAAAAGTATCTTTGCTAAATGGAAAACCAAGAACCTTATTAGATTTTTGCCGAAAACACAATAACACGTTTAAGCACGCTCAAATCGATTACAGCGATTATAGCTTCAATTCGGAATGTAGCCTATGGCAAGGCAAATTCCTTTGCGGACGTCTTCATCAGACCTTCTTCCGTTGTCCGTCGTTCCGTTGTTCGTCCTTTGACCGTTTTGTTACCTGTAGGAAGGCAACAACTACAAGGGCGCGTACGCCGACTACACGTACATAAAGCGGCCGCTGCTCCGCATAAAGGTAGTCGCGCACCCCGGCACTACCAACATCACCTTCGAGCCCACGCTCGAACAGATGAAGATACAGATCGTCAAGTGGTTCCATACCATCATACATGTCAACTATCAGCTACCTAGTCTTGATACTATTATGTATCCAGGTACGATTGTTGCTTTTGTTTGTTTAGGTTATGTGCTTTTTAGGGTTCCGTAGCCAAATGGCAAAAAACGGAACCCTTATAGATTCGTCATGTCTGTCTGTCTGTCTGTCTGTCTGTCTGTCTGTCTGTCTGTCTGTCTGTCTGTCTGTCTGTCTGTCTGTCCGTGTATGTCACAGCCATTTATTTCCGAAACTATAAGAACTATAATGTTGAAACTTGGTAAGTAGATGTATTCTGTGAACCGCATTAACATTTTTACACAAAAATAGAAAAAAAACAATAAATTTTGGGGGTTCCCCATACTTAGAACTGAAACTCAATTTTTTTTTTTCATCAAACCCATAAGTGTGGGGTGTCTATGGATAGGTCTTCAAAAATGATATTGAGGTTTCTAATATCATTTTTTTCTAAACTGAATAGTTTGCGCGAGAGACACTTCCAAAGTGGTAAAATGTGTGTCCCCCCCCCTGTAACTTCTAAAATAAGAGAATGATAAATCTATAAAAAATATATGATGTACATTACGGTGCAAACTTCCACTGAAAATTGGTTTGAACGAGATCTAGTAAGTAGTTTTTTTTTAATAGGTCATAAATTGAAATTAATATCAAATACTCAGGTCTATACTACCATTTACTTATATACCTACAGGTTTGTACGGAACCCTCGGTGCGCGAGTCTGACTCGCACTTGGCCGGTTTTTTTTATTTAGAGTTCCGTACCCGAAGCGCGCCAAACGGGGCCCTATTTCTAAGACTCCTATTATACTCTTTTTAAGAGAGGTAGAGCATAGCGTTTATTCGTTTATTCGCTCAAAGAGCAGCTCGACTGGGGAAGTACCTCCACCTTACAGAATACCGCAGCCAAATAACTTTATGTTGTGTAAATTTGTGTTCCTGCGCGTGAGTAAGGTTGCCAGAGCTCATAGGGGTGGGGGGGTAGGTCGATAACGCGTGAGCGATGCTTCGTGTGTTGCAAGCGTCTATATGGCTACGGTAACCGCTTACCATCAGGCGGGCCGTATGCCTGTTTATCGACTAAGTAGTATAAAAAAAAAAAAACTCCGCTGTCCATCCTTCTGTCTGTCAGTGAGCTGTATCTCAAGAACGGTAATAGGTAGCTGAAATTTTCAGAAAATAATGTATTTCTATTGCTGCTATAACAACAAATATTAAAAATTAAAGGGGGCGCCCATACAAGAAACGTAATTTTTTTTGGTGTTTTGTTTTCATATCACAATGAGTTACTTAATATTGTACGGAACCCTCCATGTGCGAGTCCGACATGCACTTGGCCGGTTTTTTTAAATATTTTAAGTAAGTTTTTGTTCAAAAAAAAAAATACAAGCATTTTGAATTTTGAATTTGAATTACTATTAAAATAAATAAAATATCAAGTCAATCCGACTACTGGACGGACAAATACATTGCACGTTAAATAAAAGCTTGTAAAATGGGATTGGGCCGCCCATAGAGGGCGATGACAAATACTAAGATTTTCACTGTAGCATTGAAATACTTTAGATTGTAGGAGTACAATCTAAAATCTTCGCGGGCGGAAAGTTAGTATAAGATAAACCCAGGTCATAGAGTTATTCAAAAACAAAACTTAAGGCTTTGTAACAAGGCTCATTTTCCAGGCGCGGCCCGCCCCCGGCCTTACTTAATGACAGTATACCCCGACGAGGAGTACATGATGGACATCATCAACAAGTCCGTGAGTCACTTCTGCGCGAACCGCGCCGGGCCCATGAACTACATCACCAACTACGAGGAGTACTTCTACATATTGGACGGGCAAGCCAACCAGGACCTGATGCAGTTCTTCGCGCAGGAACCGCCGCCCTATCTGAAGGTTTGTGATTTGTTGCATAGATTTAGTATCTAGACTATTATTATAAAGTGGAAGAGTTTTTTTTTGTTTGTTTAAACGGGCTAAACTCTGGAACTATCAGTCGGATTCACCAGAAAAATTCTTTCACTAATAGGAAGCAACATTATCCCCGAGTGTTATAGGCTATTTAATATCCCAGGAACGCGAGTGAAACCGCGGGGTAGTTACAGATAAGTGGTAAATAGGTTTTCCAATTTCAAATCGAGGCGTCTGCGTGACGAACATTATATGTTAATACTAGCTTCTGCCCGCGGCTTCGCCCGCGTGGCCTACAGGAAACAAATGACATATTTTTCTTCAAAAACAAACGTAATAAGTGCTATCACTTCCTCTCAATTGTTTTTTTTTCTTGTTTAAACCCTATTGACGCTGTTAGGCATCTCCCATTTCGAAAAAACTATGATACACGTGACCATTCTTAGTGGATATTACACTTCACAAAGAACACACCCTCAAAATTTCATGTCTCTAGGACCAGCGGTTTAGACTGTGTGTTGATAAATCAGTCAGTCAGTCAGGACTTTGAATTTTATATTGTGATATTTATATTTTTTTTAAAACATTTTTTTCGTTTCAAAATACGCACTTTTAAAAAAACATGTAAAAACCAAGAACTTACGTGTAATAATATATGTTTCACAGAAAATTCAACCCCCGTTTCAGCCTCTTAGGGGCGGAATTTCGAAAAACCCATTCATATTTGATACGTACACTTCCCAAAGAACACACCCTTCAAATTTCATGTCTCTAAGACCAGCAGTTTAAGCTGTGCGTTGATATATCAATCAGTGATTTCTCATACACAACTTCATCCTGCTTTTCATCCGTTCGAGTGTGGATTATCAAAAAAAGCTAAGACACGTGTGAATTAATTTTCAGTCATCAGCTTAAACACAAAATTTGAAGATCCTAACTTCAAAACCGACGGACTTTCATACAAACCTCATCCCCTATTTTACCCCCTCTGAGGTGGAATTTCGTAAAAACCCTTTCTTAGTGCTTACCTACACTTTGCAAAGCACACAACCTCCAAATTTCATGTCTGTAGGACCAGTGGTTTAGCCTGTGCGTTGATATATTAGTCAGTGAGATCCAATACACAACTTCATCCCGCTTTTCTTCCCTTCGAGGGTGGAATTATCAAAAACGCTGAGACAGGTATAAATTAATTTTCAATCGTCAGCCTTAACACTAATTTTGAACATCCTAACTTCGAAACTGACGGACTTTCATACAAACTTTCATCCCCTTTTTTACACCCTTAGAAGTGTAATATCAAAAAATCCTTCGTTAGTGGATGCCTACACTGTATAATAATATATTAAGTGGTGTTTAATGTAGAAATGAAGGACTTGCATAAGTAACTTCATCCCTCTTTTCCCCCTACGGGGGTGTAATTATAACAAACGCTCAGACACCTATACATTAATTTTCAATCTTCAGCCTAAACACAAAATTTAAAGATCCTAACTTCGAAACTGACGGACTTTCATACAAACTGTCATCCCCTATTTTACCCCCTCAGGGGTGGAATTTCGAAAAACCCGTTCTTAGTGGATACCTACTCTTCACAAAGAATACCCCCTCCAAATTTCATGTCTCTAGGACCAGCGGTTTAGGCTGTGCGTTGATATATCAGTCAGTCAGTCAGTTAGTCAGGACTTTGAATTTTATATATACAGATGTTAGTACGTCGTTAATACGTTTTTTTTTTATTATTGATTTTATGGAACAGAAAGGCTTAATAATAATGTAATGTAGCAAATTGTATTCATAATTTTAATTCGTTTTGGGAGTATAGATTAGTATAGATAATGACAGAAACATGTGCAGGACCGGAATTATTCCAGAGTATTTCCGAGACAGAACCCTACTTACTAGTTGGATTGCAGTTCCTATTCTTCGTCAAGCACTTGCTCTCCTCTTGCATCACATTTGACCTCTCATTGCTCATCAAAACGACAAAGTGTAAGCCAGAGAAGTCACCATGTGTGGTATACCAGGACTTCTCCGGGCGCATCTACATGTACGAGGAGCTCCGCGACGAGATGCTGTTCCTGCGGCGCGACATCCCGCTTAACATGGTGATGCTGGACTGCGCGCCCGTCAACGACGCCATGTGGGACATCGTCAACGGCCTGCGACACTATATCGTCGATCACTTCATTGCTGTCAATAGGAAGTGGAATAGAAGGTGAATGTGTGTATGTGTGTGTGTGAAGGTGTTTGGAATCCATCCACACACATTGAAACCAGAACTGTTTCGAACTGTGCGGGCTAAAAGGAGTTTTCTTCCGCGGACGCTCGGACTGTGGAATGAGCTCCCCGCCCCGTGGTTTTACCAATGGAGTACAGCATGGGGTTCTTCAAAAAGGGTGTGAAAAGGTTTCTTCAGGGTCGGCAACGCGCGCGTGATACCCCTGGTGTTGCAAGCGTCCATAGGCTACGGTAACCGCTTACCATCAGGCGGGCCGTATGCTTGTTTGCAACCTAAGTGGTATAAAAAAAAAAAAAAAAGACGCAACAACCCACGTTCTAATTCTAAGCTTGCTTCCTCTCTAATTGAAAATCTTTCGTATAAGGTTTCATCAGTACCTACCAAAACGACAATTCGAGGGAAATATTGATAGCGGAGATGTTGTGCTGTTAAAATACAGGGTGAAATTTTGTTCCTAGCCAGTGTGGGCAATTTCTGAACTACAAGTCTTGAACCCCGAGCTGAATTTTGATGCAAAATAGAAATGCCATTAAATAAATGATAAAAAAAAATCGTTTAGAAAACAGCTACCTACAGGCTAGCTAGGATACCTGTTTTCTGAACGAGCTTTATTTCCTTCCGCAATTGCTTCGTTGCCTGTATTGTAGAGTTGATGGCATTGGTCAGTAACATTTAATTTTGTCAAACAATCGGTGCAGTATTTGCAACGTATACGAGACAATGGCAGCGCGCGCGTCAGAAAGCCCCGAGACGACGGCGCAGCTGGTGGAGCTGATCGCGTTCATACAGGACAGCCGCGACTGCGCCATGTTCGACCTCAAGGAGAAGTCGAGGACCACCGCCGAGTATGTGCTGTTTCTGATGGACCATGCGCATCTCAATTGTGAGTATTCCATTTCAAACCGACTGATTAATTAAGATCTTCAGATAGTTTAAAGCAAGTCTTGTAAAACTAAAAGCTAAAAGCTGTGCGGGCTAAAAGGAGTTTTCTTCCGCGGACGCTCGGACTGTGGAATGAGCTCCCTGCTGTGGTTTTACCAATGGAGTACAGCATGGGGTTCTTCAAAAAGGGTGTGGAGAGGTTTCTTCAGGGTCGGTAACGCGCGGGTGATACCCCTGGTGTTGCAAGTGTCCACAGGCTACGGTAACTGCTTACCATCAGGCGGGCCGTATGCTTATTTGCCACCAAAAAAAAACTTACGTTTTAAGATTGCTCCGCCTCTTTTTGTTATATGACGTTGCAAAGTAACCTATAAAAAACCTTGGTATTTCTGGGTTTTTTGGCCTGTTGGCACGGTTGGTTAAGATTCCAACTATCGCGCTGCAGGTCGTGGGTTCGATTCCCACAGAGGACATGCATTTGTGTGCATAAACATGTCTGTATGTCCTGAATCTGGGTATAATTATGTATATTAAGCAAGTATTTACAAAAAAAAAGTAGTATATGTAGTATTTATCTGGTTTTCATAGTACAAGCTCTGCTTAGTTTGTTATAGCCGTGTTTGAGGAATGTCCCGGGATATTCTGTTTTTTTTGGTAGAATTTAAAATGGCGCTTGTAGCATATCCAATAGTTCAGGACACATTACCCGCCACTTATTCATGTAGAGTAGAACGTAGACTAAACCTATGATAGGTCCTGAACTTATGAATAACGAGATATGTATTATACTGGCGCTGCTAATCGCACGAATTCTTTCAAACAAAATCCACATAATTTGCCCATCATAATACCTACATCTTCCATCTAGTCGAAGATATAAACTTAAACACCCGCGTGTTCCTCTGGCCCCTGGACATGGAGGAGAGCATAGACCTGACGATCAAGACCCTCAACACGAAGAAGACCATGGCGGAAGACAAGCTCAGGAGCAGGAAGGCCATCTTTGAAGAGAAACTAAAGAAACACGAGAAGGATTTAGAGCAGTTCCGAAGATTTGACCCGCCATTATTGAATCTGGATTTGTTGAGAGAAGTAACGGGAAAAGTTGATGACATATATCATAATTTGCTGGTAAGGGAATAAAACATTTTTGATCCTAATAATAAGACGTAATTTTTTTTTTATACAGCAAATTCAGTAAACATGCATACGGCCCGCCTGATGGTAAGCAGTTACCTTAGCCATATGGACGCTTGCAACACTTGGAGCATCACTCACGCTTAATAGAGATACCCTTACTATAAACAAAACCGAACCGTTTTGCTTAGCAATGGTAGGTTTTCTTATTGCCAAACTGGGCATATAGATCATTTCGTAAGCTAATTTTACCTGTGATAGCTACTTCCATATTGGAGGGTCTGCTATGCAAAGCATTGAGGTCTTTGCTTCATTATTAGTAAAGATATAAGTGTCTTAATTTTAACCGATAAAGGTCCGTAACTTATAGGAACCGGCCATTACTCACGTGCAGGAACACAACATAAATCATTTGACACACTTCAAAAGACATTTGGCCATTTAGATGCACTAAATCAAGCTTTATCATATTTGACTTGTTTTTCATCCTCTCGACAATAGGATGACAAACGTGAAGCCGAAGACATAATAAATGAAGAAGTGCTTCTCGACCTGGAGGTCTCAGTGTACTACAGTCTGCAAACCATGCTGACGGGCATCGACCCCTTCCATAAACTGTGGCATACTTCTTACGACTTCTATGACGGCTATGAGAAATGGTGAGGCTTAAATATGTTGTCGGTAAAGTTCTAGGTCCAAATGGTCCATTCTAATGGTGTGGAATTAACTGCTGATAGTTCACGTACTTTTAAGGTTTAAAATTAAATAACAGCAAAGAGATAGAGTGGAATAATAAAGAATTATTTCAAATAGGTCTTTACAGGGACTTCTGAATAGTCTGAATCTATAATCGGTTCGGAAAGTTGATTAGCTGAGAGCCGAGTAATAAATTGAGCAGACTCTTTACATAAAAAGCTTAGATTTACTAATAGTACATTGTGATACAATACAATACTACAGTGTGATATTTGTGCGAAGTTTGTAATTACAGACGAGGCGGTATTAAGCGATAAGGGAGCCGAGAGTGTAATGATCAATCACGCGTGTCATACGAAATTTTTCAACACACTTGTGAGGGAAAAAAACAAACTTTTATTTTTTCGAGTAGATTTTTTGATACTAATCAACCACACAATGAAAGGTTAACCAAATAGCGCGCAGTTATTTTTTTAACAGCGATGCGCCATCAAACTGTTGTACCCCTGTAAATTACGATTATCGTCTACACACATGTCAATTTGCATTGAGGTACAAACTTAACTTTGCTGAGTTTCTTGCCTGTTCTTCTCAGTTGAAGGCCGACTTACGAACTGGCGGTAACTTCAGTAGCTTTGACCTTCATAGGTGCCCTTCTAGGGCCTAAATTGAATAAATGGCTTTGACTTTGACTTTGACTTAACATAATCGAGATTTTACTTATTATAAAAATGTGCGGTAATGTAAAGCAGAAAGCACTAGTGCGTAGTAAGCTGCATTATGATACTTAAAACGGTGTAATAAATGTCACTTTTCGAGCAAGTGTGTTGAAAATAAAATTTCTTGATTCACTGACGAAAATTGCGCGCCGGCGGTAAAACTATAACGTAGAGTCTATCAATATTTAATAAGTAAAAAGCTGAATCACACAGACCAGTCCCCACAAGCAGCACCTGTTCACAAGTATGACGCATGTGGCAGGCATCGCCCTCCTCGCCAATACCGTAATAATTATAAGCCATTGTTGCTTCTTTAATTTTAACACGTTATCAGGTACCACGGCCCCTTTTTGGGCCTAGAGGCGGAACAAATCGCAGAAGACGTGGAAGCGTGGTGGAAGCTGCTCTACAAGCTGGGCAAGCAGATGTTCGAGTACCCTGGCGCTAAGCGCATAGCCGACATGGTGCGGAATAAACTGGAGAAGTTTAAGGTTCTGCTGCCGGTGTTGTGCGCCATTTGTAATAAGGTAAGACTGTTTCCTGATATGCGACTTATGAGGAGTTGAGATTGATTTTAGAAATTTAAAAAAATATCAACGGAAGAAAGTCTACACATCAAATATAGAAACGCAATCATTCTGGCCTGAGTTTTTTCGTATAATGTAAATTTTTCTTTTATAATTCTAGATAATCATTTATTGCCGTGCGCAGACAGACAAACTGATTTTATGGTCATAGTAAAAATTTAAAATATATATTGATAGCTCAGTGTTTTGGGTTCGAATCCTACAATGAGCTTGAGGTTTCGGTGAAGGAAAACGTCGGGAGTAAACTTTAGCACGGTGGTAGGGTACTTTGCAGTACCTGCCTGGCTGGCTATCACACTAAGTTGAAAATCTTTCGCCAAGCACTATCGGTGTGTTCCGTCAGCTGCACTTGAGAGCCAGTTCCTTCTAGGACTTATGTGCTTACCACCTTCGGCCACATCTCCACTTACTATGGTGAGACTGTGGTCAAACAGAGATATATTAAACAGTAAATAAAAATGGTTATTATCTGATAGATCGGTAGATACAAACTGAGTCAAACTTATTGGCGGCTGTGATATTAACGCTGCGCAGTAGCGAAAACGAAGGTTTGCGGTACATTCGAGTGGACTGAACCTGCGCAAAGCCGGCTCGCAGCGCACTTCACAGCCGCCATTAAGTTTGGTTCGGATTCTACCAGATTTATAGCTTTGCTGGGGATAGTCCTTTACTTACTGCTTCACGTCTACTATTGCTCCATCCTTTTGTCAGGGCATGCGCGACCGTCACTGGGCGAAGATAAGCGCTCTAATTGGCACTGAAGTGGTCCACAACCCAGAGAGCACCCTCGCGGACATGGTGGAGCAAGGCATCCATGTGTACGCCTCACAGTTGGAGGAGATCGAGCAATATGCTTCCAAGGAGTACACCCTGGAGAAAGCACTACACAAGATGCAGGACGAGTGGATAGGAATTAAGTTCGAGGTGTCGCCGTACAGGTGGGTGGGGAAATATGGAAAGAGAAAGATCGAATACCCTCATGAAGGTCGGGGATTCGAATCATACAATGAGCTTGAGCTTTCGATGAAGGATAACACCGTGAGTAGGACATGCATTCCAATATTTCAATTCCGGAATTGAGAGGAATAATATCGTTACTATGATCTTAACTAATATTATAAATGCGAAAGTGCGTTTATTTGTTTGTTTGTTATGCCTTCACGCCTCAACTACTCAACGGATCATCATGAAATTTGGCATGCAGGTAGCCTATGGTATGGAGAAGGACATAGGCAACTTTTTATTCTAGGAAAGCGGGTGAAACCGCGGGGGACACCTAGTATTCCATAAAACTGCAAACGAGCAAATTGTTTTTACTAATTTATTTGCATAAAAATTGCATACAATAAGCGAAACATCTATAACTCATTATTTGTGATTCATACTCCATCTTCAGACTGTATCAAAATATCAGATGGCAGGAAACCAATACCGTCCAGTAAAATATAAATTAGGCTCAGAACTAATCTTTACAGGACGACAATCTTTCATATTTCCGATGATTTCTCCTTCTAATCCATCCAAATGACAGGGATACAGGTGTAGGCATCCTGTCGGGCCTGGACGACGTGCAACAGCAACTGGACGACCATATCCTCAAGTCGCAGACCATGCGAGGCTCGCCATACGTTAAGGCTTTCGAGTCCGATATGGCCGCTTGGGAAGAGAAACTGATAAGCATGCAGGACATATTGGATCAGTGGTTACAGGTACGATAGCTTTCAGAGATCTTCATTTACATAGTGCATACGTATGATTATGTCTACTAATAACATATGGATGACCGAAGTAAATGCATTTTATTGGTTAAAACTATAAAACGGTGTAAGTAATATAGACGAATTGACGCTGGAAAAGTTTCCTGTTGATGGTTACATTCCGCGCTACGTAAAGACAAGATAATTATAGTAAAAAAAAAAAAAAAAAAACTGCAGTGTGACTTATTCTCGACATTTCATCAGTTATTAGAAACAGATAATTAAATATATATAAATAAATATCTTGGGACATTCCTCACACACGGTCATCTGACCCCAAACTAAGCAGAGCTTGTACTATGGAAACCAGATAACTGATATAATACATATACTACTTTTTGTTTGTAAATAGATACTTAATATACACAATTACACCCAGACTCAGGACATACGGACATGTTCATGCACACAAATGCATGTCCTGGGTGGGAATCAACCCACGACCTGCGGCGAGATAGGTGGAATCTTAACCAACTGCGCCAACTGGCCCGTCTAGTTGCCAGAAATCAGGTGTATAAATATAATATTTGTCGTCAGTGCCAAGCAACATGGATGTACCTAGAGCCCATCTTCTCATCAGAAGACATAATGCGTCAAATGCCCACCGAGGCCCGCAACTTCCGCGACGTGGACAAGGAGTGGCGGGTCATCATGGCGGCCACTCAGAAGGACCCCATGGTCCTCCCCGCTACTGACTTCCCTGGCCTTCTCAAGAAGCTCAAATATAGTAATGCCTTGCTGGATGATATACAAAGGGGATTGAATGATTATTTGGAGAAGAAGAGGCTGTTCTTCCCGAGGTATTTTTTGTTTATGCGCTTGAGTAAGGTCGCATTGGCTTATTGGGGAGGGCGGAGGGTCGGTAACGCGTGAGTGATGCCTCGTGTGTTGGAAGTAGATGTTGAGAGGGGCATAAAACAGCTATTTTCTTGTAAGCACTTTCAGGTCCCATCATCTAACCCTGAATGACATCTAGAAAAATCTGGTCGAAAATGTCTATATTTCACGTAGCTCATTTAGATTTTTCGATCAAAACACATTCTAGGTCAAGACATTTTTTTAATACTACCCACATTGTATCAGTCCGGCAAACTCAATTAATAGTACATTATGATACATGTGTGCAAATTTGATTATTCTCTCTTCTCGAGGCGGTATTAAGCGCGTGAGCCGTAGGCCAACGCGATAAGGGAGCCGAGAGCAGATAAATCAATGCACACGAATGTCATACGACATTTTTCAAAACACTTGCGAGGAAAAAAACAGACTTCAATTTTGCAATAATTGTCACTTTACGAGCGAGTGTGTTGAAAATACATTTATGATTCTTTTTATTGATATTTCCCCTGATTTTACCGGATTATTACCCTATATTACTTCAGATTCTTCTTCCTATCCAACGACGAACTCCTGGAAATCCTTTCCGAAACAAAAGACCCGATGCGCGTCCAACCACATCTCAAGAAGTGCTTCGAAGGCATATACACGTTGGAGTTCAGTGCTGCCAAGGAGATCACTGGCGTGGTCTCTTCTGAAGGGGAGGTGGTGAAGCTATCGTCTTCTATACAGCCGGCTGATGCAAAGGTAACTTTCGTGTCTCCATCTTAGCTTCAAATCGATTCCAAATCGGATTATGTCGTCAAATGGTATTTGGACGACTTTCCTGGGACCTTCAATAGACTTTTTCTAGGCAAATTTGCTCCATTTCACCTTTGTTTTAAAATCTTGAATTACCGTTCATGTTTTCGGTGTGGATGGGTGACCTCACTCATCTCTTTGTCTGTATATAGGCCTGTGTCAATCCGCAATCTCCGGATCGTGGCTGAAGGTGGTAAGCACACAAAGCTTAGAAGGAACTGGCTCTCAAGTGCAGCTGTCGGAACACACCGATAGGTGCTTGGCGACAGATTTTCAACTTGAGGGTTTTTCAACATGGTAGCCAGCCCAGCCAGGTGGGTACTACAAAGTATCCCACCCTGCCAACGTGCTATGGTTTCCTCACTTGTTTTACTTCACCGATAGCTCAAGCTCATTTTAGGATTCGAGCCCTGGACCTTCGTCTCGGTATCCGACGTCACTACCATGGAGTTAGCCTCGTGATCGCTTGCTCATAGTTGCTGTCAATTGTAATGCTAGAAATTGTTCTTATTAATTATAAAATATTTATTGATATAAATATCCTGGGACATTCCTCATACACGGCCATCTGATCCCAAACTAAGCGGAGCTTGTACTATGGAAACCAGATAACTGATATACTACATTATATTACTTTTTGTTTGTAAATAGATACTTAATATACATAATTACACCCAGTCTCAGGACATACGGACATGGTCATGCACACAAATGCATGTCCTGGGTGGGAATCGAACCCACGACCTGCGGCGCGATAGGTGTAATCTAAAACAGAGTCTTAACCAACCGCGCCAGCTGGCCCGTCGAAATGTCTGGGATACATTTGAATGAGTTAAGTCTCCATATCCAGGGTATGGTGGAACGCTGGTTGCAACAGTTGGAACAGCAAATGATGGTGAGCCTTAGAGATGTGACCTCAGAGGCGATTACGGCTTACCCCATCAGCAAGAGAGAAGAATGGGTGCTCATCTGGCCGGGGCAGATCGTTCAGGCTGGCTCTTGCGTGCAATATACGACGGAGGTACGAATTTGAACCTTATGTGTATTAGTATTGTGGTTTATTTTTAATTGATTGCTGGTACAGTAGTACCCAACTGATATGGCTTACCGATGTACCTGCGCAGAAGATACATTTTCAAAGCGCGGGAAATGCTATTGGTCGGCAGCTGCCGCCATGTGTGCGGAGGGGCGTCAATTGCGAGTGAGACGGAACTAACAGCTGCACTGTATTATGAACCTTATAGTAGTGATCTAAGGTTGAGTGTAAGTTTCGAGCATTCTTTCGTTAATCTTCGGGGCCATACTTTCTCTTCTGTGCGAACGAAGATTCACGACGCGCCTTATCAGTTGGGTACTACTGTAAATAGGTTAAAATACTTTATAACTAGTGTTATTAATGTCCCCCTTATTACAAAAGATATTTAAGGTCGAGTTTTGTAGAACCCAGGTTTGAACCCATGATGTGTTCTTTCTAATTCTTCTGTTCTTTGTTGTTTTAATTTAAACTTTTTAGGTACTTTGTTATTTTTGTTCTGTAAACCGTAAATTTTAAGGATAATAACGGACCTCTGTAATTGGCAAATTAACAACACAAAATGTTATGCTAATATTATTTGAAATGCTGTAGATCGTTCCTTTTGATTAAATAAATAAATAAATGTATATATCGTACAGGCCACAGAAGCGATCAAAGCCAATTCCCTCCCGCAACTAGTGGAAACCAGCACGGAACAGATCACCGGGCTGGTGTACCTGGTCCAGGGTGACCTGGAGCCCGGGAACCGCATGACTGTCGAAGCGCTTATTGTGATCGACGTGCATGGTAATATCGACTTTCGTAACATGTATTAAGAGTTCGTTTTCAAGTAACAGATATCTTGTTAAATAGTTGTAGTAAAGTTTTGACATAAGAGTGTCTCTCCTTGTCTCGCCATGCGAGTCTGTTTGGTTTAGGCATCGAACAATTAACCCAAAGAAGCGCAATGACGTTCATTTTGGTTGAAATATATTCCGCCAATTTCCCACCGCCGACAACGCGCTCTGATTGGCTAAGTCAAGCAAGCATGCACTCTGATTGGCCAAGTCAAAAACACACGATGCAGTAATTGGTGCTTACTGTTCAAATTCAGTGACAAATCACTGACGAGTTTCGGAATTTGATTGTTCATTATTACTACTCTAAAGGGATCTTTCCTCGATGGGTTTAGGTTTAGACATGGTCTGTCAAAAGGACTATCGTAGCGTGCCGTTTGTTTAGTATTTTGAGATATATTTATACTTTGTAAAAGATAGCTTGATATCTGCGACAGTTGTTTGAGTCACATGAAAATTAACCTTATGGCTTTAGCATAAGGTTTATCTGTATCATCATAAAATAAACCACAGATTAAACAGATGAACTCTACTTGTGACTCGAACAATTGTCGCAGAGATCAAGCTATCTTTTACAAAGTGTAGAGATTGTTTACATCCCATCCAAGACTAATTACCGAAGTGCTTGTCGGTTCGTGAAGAATTGGTATTTATATTTACTAGCTATACCCCGCGGTTTCAGCCGCGTTTTCGGACATAACATAGCTTCCTATTAGTGAAAGATATTTCCGAATCCGACTGGTAGTTCCGGAGCTTAGACCGCTTAAACAAACATAAAACATTTCCGCTATAGTATTCATTCTTCAGACCGCGATAAGCCGCAGTAAAAATAGTTTATTTTTATTTTTTATACTACTTAGGTAGCAAACAAGCATACGGCCCGCCTGATGGTAAGCGGTTACCCCAGCCTATGGACGCTTGCATCACCAGGGGCGTTACTGCGCATTGCCGACCCTGCAGAAATCTCTCCACACCCTTTTTGAAGAACCCCATGCTAGTCTAGCCAGTCACTCTATTCAATTTAAACCAGTTTTGGCATTAAGAGCTATAAACTCGTGTCTCCAGGTCGTTCGATCCTGGAGGAGATGGTGTCCCGCAACGTGATGGACATCACGGACTTCAACTGGATCTCGCAGCTGCGGTACTACTTCCGCGGCGACCGCATGGTGTGCTCCATGATCACCACCGACGTGGACTACGGGTTCGAGTACCTGGGGAACATTGGCCGGCTTGTCGCCACGCCGCTCACTGACCGATGTTTCAGGTGAACACTTAAGGATGATCGAAAATGAATCTTATAACATTAATATAAGATTCAAATTCCATTGTGTCAAAATCGTTTTTAAACTTTTTAATATACGATTAGAATGAACATTTATTAAACTTTTTCAACACACTCGCTCGTAAATTGACATTTATTGCACCGTTTTTAGTATCTTAATGCAGCTTATTACGCACTAGTGCTTTTTACTTTACATTGCCGCACTAGTGTTTTATGATATTATTCCGATTATGTTAATTTTGTATCTCACTGTGAGTGTTATGTATGTAGACGAAGCATTCTTAATTTAAACGGATAAAACAGTTTAACAGCGCATCGCTGACAAAAAAAAACTTCGCGCCATATGAGTTAACGTTCTTATTGTGTGGTTGATGATTTCAAGGTATCTAAAAATCGACTTAAAAAAATATAAAAGCTAAAAGCAGTTTTCTTCCGCGGACGCTCGGACTGTGGAATGAGCTCCCCGCCGTGGTTTTCCCAATAGAGTACAGCATGGGGTTCTTCAAAAAGGGCGTGAAGAGATTTCTTCATGGTCGGCAACGCGCGAGTGATACCCCTGGTGTTGCAAGCGTCCATAGGCTACGGTAACCGCTTACCATCAGGCGGGCCGTATGCTTGTTTGCCACCTTTATGGTATAAAAAAACAAAAAAAAAATGTCTGTTTTTTCTTCGTAAGTGTGTTGAAAAGCGTCGCATTGATCATTACACTCGCTTCCTTATCGCGTTCGCCTCACGCGCTTAATACCAACGGTCTGTCTGTAATGACCAACTATGCACACATGTATCACAATGTACTATTCGCGGATAACTGACTTGATTTATCAAGGTCATCTGCGGATGAGACTTTTTATTGTTCTGACGCCTATTGGCTCCTAAATCATCTACTCAAATTCTGATGATTCTGTACAATATTCAAGCCGAGGGTGTGGTAAGACACCTAGTCGTACGCTTCATAGCCAGTGGCGTAACAATAGGGTGGCAGGGCTGGCAAAATGCCACAGGCCCCCGACCCAAGAGGGCCCCGGCCCAAGAGGGCGCGAGCTCAACAATTTTTTTTTACATTGTATCTGAGTATTTTATTTTATTTGAAAAGTATATTTTTATAAGTTCTGCTTAAAATCCAAAGTGAGACAACTAAAGACCATAATACAATTTCAAGCATGTCAACCAGCCTAAACAAAAAAATGTTGATTCATTTTTAGAGATGTATACGTTACCTGTGACGAGTAATTTTACGTACTTATAACCGACGATTTTTACTGATAGGGCCCCCCCCCATCAAAAGAATTTGCCACGGGCCCCAGATGGTATAGTTACGCCACTGTTCATAGCTTACTGAGGATACTACGTAGTTAGTTAGTAGTTGTTATTAAAACAATGCGACACAGTGAATGCGCTTCTATGCGACCACAGAAAAGTTGTTTTAGGAATATTTCAAGTAACATTTGTCTAATCTCCACCAGGACATTAATGAGTGCCCTAAAGCTGAACCTGGGCGGAGCTCCCGAAGGTCCCGCGGGCACGGGCAAGACTGAGACCACCAAGGATCTGGCGAAAGCAGTCGCCAAGAAGTGCGTCGTGTTTAACTGCTCCGATGGACTCGATTATAAGGCGCTTGGGAAGTTCTTCAAGGTTGACACACTGAGCTTATTTAACATGATTTTCGGCTACACAGAAATATTTTCAGAAATAAAACATAATTGGACTGTTTTACAAAAAACAAATCAAATCCAGACAAAAAAAGATTTTTCCAAATCGGTTAATAAATGACGGAGTTATGAGGTAACAAACATTAAAAAAAAAACCGGCCAAGTGCGAGTCAGACTCGCGCACCGAGGGTTCCGTACAAACCTGTAGGTATATAAGTAAATGGTAGTACAGGTCGGTTAACTAAAGCTGGCACGTTTCAACACATTTACACCGTCTCTCTCGCGCAAAGTCAAGCTTATGAGTATGAAGGAGACAGTTATTGTTTTGCTTTTGCTACTGCTCATAAATATAGAGTGGTCTATTTTTGCATTCGTCCATTAGACTTAACTGATTGCAAATTTATGAGTACTGTGAACGTGCCAGCTTTCGTTAACCGACCTGTATAGACCTGAGTATTTGATATTAATTTCAATTTATGACGTATTAAAAAAAACTACTTACTAGATTTCGTTCAAACCAATTTTCGGTGGAAGTTTGCACCGTAATGTACATCATATATTTTTTATAGATTTATCATTCTCTTATTTTAGAAGTTACAGGGGGGGGGACACACATTTTACCACTTTGGAAGTGTCTCTCGCGCAAACTATTCAGTTTAGAAAAAAATGATATTAGAAACCTCAATATCATTTTTGAAGAGCTATCCATAGACACACCACAATTATGGGTTTGATGAAAAAAAAAATTTCAGTTTCAGTTCTAAGTATGGGGACCCCCAAATTTTTTTGTTTTTTTTCTATTTTTGTGTGAAAATCTTAATGCGGTTCACAGAATACATCGACTTACCAAGTTTCAACATTATAGTTCTTATAGTTTCGGAAATAAATGGCTGTGACATACGGACGGACAGACAGACAGACAGACAGACAGACCTGACGAATCTATAAGGGTTCCGTTTTTTGCCATTTGCCTACGGAACCCTAAAAACACCCGTATTGAGAAACTCCTCCTTTTTTTGAAGTCGGTAAAAAAAAACTTGTGAGACATAAAATCTAATGACGCAGCCGTTTTAATTGCGAGTTGCATCACCACCTTACAAAGCAGCGTTCGTTACACATTTTTCTATTTTGATCCACATCCTGAACGTGCTTCACTTCAAAAGCATCATCATATCAGCCTAGGGATGTCCACTGCTGATCATAGGCCTCCCCCATTAACTTCCACTTCGAACGGTTTTGGGCCGCTTGCATCCAGCGGTGCCCAGCGATCTTGACCAGGTCGTCGGTCCACCTGGTGGGAGGTCGTCCCGCTCGGCGCTTTCCAGTACGTGGTCGCCACTCGAGAACCTTCCTTCCCCATCACCTATCAGTTCTTCGAGTGATGTTCGAAAGCCTGAGACATTGTCCACGCACGGCTATCTAATCCAGACCTGATATATACTAATTTTTGTTTGTAAATACATAGTTAATATACATATTACACTTAGGTTCAGGAAAGCAGACATGTTCATGCACACAAATGCATCTCCTGGATGGGAATCGAACTTACGACCTGCGGCGTGATAGGTGGAAACTTGACCAGGGCCGTCCGTCGTAATAGTCTTTCGTGGTAGCGTACAATGATGATCCAGCTTTTGAACTTTTGTGTACAGGGTCTAGCCCAATCCGGCGCGTGGGCATGCTTCGACGAGTTCAACCGCATAGAGCTGGAGGTGCTGAGCGTGGTCGCGCAGCAGATCCTCTCCATCCAGCTCGCCATCCTGCGCCGCGAGAAGCGGTTCATCTTCGAGGGCACCGAGATCAGCCTCAACCCGACCTGCTCTGTCTTTATTACTATGAATCCTGGGTAAGTCGTTCTTTTATGTCAAAAGAGATTAAGAAGCCGTTAGAAGGTCGGATTAAGTGACCGCCGTGAATTACCGACCATCAAGAGATCAATGTAAGCCTAGTTTTTGGGTTCCGTACCCAAAGGGTCCCAACAGGACCCTATTACTAAGCCTACGCTGTCCGTCCGTCCGTCCGTCCATCCGTTTGAAAGTCAGTGGGCTGTATCTCATAAACCATAATGGGTAGACAGTTGAAATTTTTACAGAATGAATCTTTTCATTAAAAAACATTTTTACACAAGCTTTTTTGGTGACTGTACTTTTTGTTGATTGTTCTTGCATTGTCTTCCAATATACTAATGTATACCAAATATAAAGTCAATCCGACCACTGGAAGTGGGTGAAATTCGACTTGCAAGATTTGACCTGAACATACATACGTATACTCGTACATGGCAAGTTAAAAAAAAGCTTGTAAAAAATTAAAGGAGGCCCCCTTACAAGAAACGTCTTTACGGAACACACTTGGCTTTATGAACCACACATAGCGCTGTGACACCATAATGGACAGTTCATTCTAATGGTTTGGAAACGTCTGAATCGCTGCGCGAATGACGGAGATGGCTTGAATCAAATCAAAAAGTAATTTATTCACTTTAGGCCCTGGTAAGGCACTTATGAACGTGACATACAGTTGAATTTACCACCGGTTCGGAATACATTTAAACTGAGAAGACTCCGGCAAGAAACTCAGTAATATCTATGAGGATGCGATTCGTAACGTTTGCGAGCGGTGCCATTAAAATCGATCTGAAATAACCCTACTCTCAACTAGTTGAAATATTGAAATCTATGTTACTATGAATAAATAAATATCCTGGGACATTCCTCACACACGGTCATCTGATCCCAAACTAAGCAGAGCTTGTACTATGGGAACCAGATAACTGATATAATACATATACCTACTACTTTTTGTTTGTAAATACATACTTAATATACATAATTACACCCAGACTCAGGACATACAGACATGTTCATGCGCACAAATGCATGTCCTGTGTGGGAATCGAACCCACGACCTGCGGCGCGTAAGGAGAATCTTAACCAACTGCGCCAACTGGCCCGTCAAACTATGACGACTCAATTGTTATAACGCCAATAAAAATACCACTAACTTTACCAATCGATTAAAAACGGCTTATCAATCTACGTTAGGGATATAAACAAAATATTTGTATTGTTCTTGTACAGTTACGCTGGGAGAACAGAGCTCCCTGATAACCTGAAGGTGCTGTTCAGAACGGTGGCCATGATGGTGCCGGACTACGCCATGATCGGTGAGATCACGCTCTACTCCAACGGATTCGTTTGTGCTGGACCGTGAGTATTATAATAGGCCTCATTTTATAAATATTTTACTTGGTCCGGCTCAAAAACATGTTATTGGCTCATAGATGGATCATTATATTAGACTACCATATAATAGACTACTGATGAAAGAGTATCGTTAGGGTCGCTTGGAGGCAAAATGAGGAGCCTAGAAAAAAAAAGATGTTTTTTTTACTGTGTTTGTGTGGGTGGGGCCTGTATTTGAGCATAATCTCACCATGGTTAGTGATGATGTGGCCGAAGGTGGTAAGCACACAAAGCTTAGAAGGAACTGGCTCTCAAGTGCAGCTGTCGGAACACACCGATAGGTGCTTGGCGACAGATTTTCAACTTGAGGTTGGTAGCCAGCCAGATGGGTACTACAAAGTACCCTACCACCGTGCTATGGTTTCCTCACGATGTTTTCCTTCACCGAAAGCTCAAGCTCATTGTAAGATTCGAACCGGGGACTTTGGTTTCAAACTGTTTTAGCTTTTTTTGTACGGTTGAAACACAAAATTAAGTGAGGCTGCTCACTTTTGACCGGTTATCTAACATCCTTATAATATACTAGCTGCCCGGCACGACTTCGCTCGCGTGGTGCTTTTCTATCCTACCCTACCCTATCTAAATCCATCCAGGGCGCCACCCAAACGCATACAAAAAAATTCATTCAAATCGGTCCAGCCATTTAGGAGGAGTTCAGTGACATACACACGTACAGTAGAATTTTATATATGTTATAATAACCAATTCTCATTG
Organism: Achlya flavicornis; assembly: GCA_947623365.1. Taxonomy (NCBI): domain Eukaryota; kingdom Metazoa; phylum Arthropoda; class Insecta; order Lepidoptera; family Drepanidae; genus Achlya; species Achlya flavicornis. The sequence goes on from OX392479.1 coordinate 14,421,654, forward strand.
ATTACACTTGCAACATGTCACAGTCTAGCCCGCAAGATAGTGCAAGCGTACAAGCTGTGCTCGGAGCAGCTGTCCTCGCAGAACCACTACGACTACGGCATGCGCGCCGTCAAGTCCGTGCTGCTCGCCTCGGGAGCCCTCAAGAAGAACTACCCGGAGAAGGACGAGGCGCAGCTCGTCTTGAGGGCTATTATTGACGTCAATATGCCCAAGTTCTTGTCACAGGTATGTACAAACCCTTATCAATCTACTGAGATTTTCTATAGTGGCCACCTTCACCAACCGCTAGGTCATAAAAGACGGCACACTATTCCTGGCAACCCCTTACGAGGCATCAGAGACCCTCTGCGGTAGGTCACGCCGCCAGAGTACTCACAGGTATGTACAGTAGTATCCAACTAATATGGCTTACCGATGTACCTGCGCAGAACATACATTTTCAAAGCGTGGGAAATGCTATTGGTCGGCAGCTGCTGCCATGTGTGCGGAGGGGCGTCACTTGCCACTGAGACGGAACTAACAGCTGCACTGTATTATGAATCTTATATTATTGATCTAAGGTTGATTGTAAGTTTTAAGCATTCTTTCGTTAGTCTCGGGCCATACTTTCTTTTCTGTGCGAACGAAGATTCACGACGCGCCTTATCAGTCGGTACTACTGTACCAATTTAGAAACTTATACTGTATCCCAAGAATTTGTGTCAATTGGAAGTCTACACGTAGAGCATCCTTTTAGGTTCCTGAATCAAACCCATGTATGTAGCTATTTTCTGTAGGATTCGAGTCTGTATATGCTTTACTGCGAGCCTCTCTTGTGGCTGACTTTCCACCGGAGTGGAGCAGTGCGGAGCTAAGAAAATAATATATTTTTGTCGTCTTCTAAGCTTTGTAAAGGTATTGTTAATGTCCATATTAATATGATGGTTGTTAACTATATTCTAATCCACTCACCATGTCTTCTGATGAACTGTCTGTCTTTTCTAATCGTTCCGCTCCCATAGAGAGGCCTTAGCATAGATTGACAGAATTTGTGTCTCTGAACATGCAGGTTTCTTCAAGATGTTTTACTAGTTTAATAATGACCCCTCTTATCGATTTGACTTATATTTCCATGGTATTGATAGGCTTATGACTATCATAATATCAACATATGTAAACTATTATCACCTCTACACTGTTCAACATAAGCTCTATCTTCCCACGATCCAGGACGTGCCCCTCTTTGCGGGTATATACTCGGATCTGTTCCCGGGCGTTGAAATACCGCAGCCAGATCGAGCTGAGCTGCTTAAATGTATCAACAAGGAGATGGAGAAGCGGAACCTGCAGCCCACAGACTGGTACCTTGAAAAGATTATACAGGTTGGTAATCTCTTAAGTTTCGGAGAGGTAGAGCCTAGCGTTTATTCGATCAAAGAGCAGCTCGACTGGGGATGTACCTCCACCTTACAAAATACCGCAGCCAAATAACTTTATGTTGTGTAAAGTTGTGTTCCTGCGCGTGAGCAAGGTTGCCAGAGCTCATAGGGGACGGGGGAAAGGTTGCTAACGCGTGAGCAACACACGAAGTATCCGTGTGTTGCGAGCGTCCATATGGCTACGGTAACCGCATACCATCAGGTGGACCGTACGCTTGTTTACCGACTTAGATGTATAAAAAAAACATACAAAATGCACCGTATTCTCTATACTTGCTTGGTTTGGGTCGGATAGCTGTGTGTGAAGGATGCCCCAGGATATTTATTTTAGCAATAGTTGCTGACGGTAAGCACGGCTACAGATCAAACTATACAGTACCAATATAAGCTGACCTCTGATTGTACGGAAATCCTATACAATGCGAGAACAGCTTATAAATAAATAAATAAATAAGCCTTTTTATTTCTCATTTCATGCAATTTTACATTTTTTTGCTTACATGCAACAAAAGAAATTAATAATAATTATGTACCTACTATAATTTAACAATTTGAATAGTTATGAATTGGAGATAATTTTTATTATATTTTAATTTATATTCGTTAATTTAAATTTCAATATTAATTTCAATCGTTTTTTTTTTTGAGCAAAAACTTGAAAAACTCAAATTTCCCGCGTCATGCTGAGTATCCTTTATGACCTTAAGGATTGTAATTCCGGTATAGATATACGAGATGATGCTAGTCCGGCACGGGTTCATGATCGTGGGCCCACCGATGGGCGGCAAGACGCAGGCCTACCAGAGCCTGTCGGAGGCGCTGCGCGCGCTGCAGCTGCTGCGCCCGCCGCCGCGCCACAAGGAGTTCGGCGCCATCTACCGCATCCTCAACCCCAAGGCCATCACCATGGGCCAGCTCTACGGCTGCTTCGACCCCGCTTCGCATGAGTGGTACCTACACTTACGAATATCAACTTACTGTCTCCCCACACCGATTACTCGCAATCTCTCTTCGACATCCCTTTTGGGTGTAAATAGTTCTGGCAGGTGTATCACGTATTTTATTGCAAACATTTTAAATTTTATACATCTTAAATTATCAAAATCAAAAAGTCATTTATTCAGTTTAAGGCCTGGTAAGGCACTTATGAACGTTAAATTGGTACATACAGTTGAATGTACCACCGGTTCGGAATACACAAACTGAGAAGTCATACGACTGATACAACTGATAGAAATATTGCAATAAGTATCTAAAATAGTTCCATTTGCTATGAAGCACTGTTTCAGGGGTTCATTAATCGCGTGGGGTTTTTTATCCCGGTATAAAGTAGTATATTCCAGGTCTGACGGCGTGCTAGCCATAGCGTTCAGAGAGTACGCGATGTCTATAACGCGCGATCGCAAGTGGATCCTGTTCGACGGACCCGTGGACGCCGTGTGGATCGAGAACATGAACACCGTGCTCGACGACAACAAGAAACTGTGCCTCATGAGCGGCGAGATTATACAGGTGGGTAATAATAGCTTAGATCAGTGGTACTGATGTGGGATACCAACACGAAGGTCCCGGGTTCAATGAGGGAAAACATCGTGGTAGGGTACTTTGTAGTACCTAGTTGAAAATCTGTCGCCAAGCAACTATCGGTGTTCCGATAGCTGCACTTGAGAGCCAGTTCCTTCTAGGCTTTGTGTGCTTACCACCTTCGGCGACATCATCAATGACCATGGTAAGATTGTGGTCTATAAATAGTAAAAAAAATGTTTTACAAAAAACTTAAACCGACTTCAAAGTACACTAAAAAGTAATCAAATCCTGACCTGATGACAATGGGACCAAACGGGAAATCGTTTGATAAATGACGGAGTGATGAGGTAACAAACATAAACAAATAAAAAATACAACCGAATTGAGAACCTCCTCCTTTTTTAGCTAAGTCAATACACTAGATACTACGGTGATTGGTCGGCACTGTTACTTATCAGTTGATAACGACCTAATGTGTAGTTAGCGGAATTGGATTCAAAATGCACTTTCAAAACTGGTATCTGGTGCATTCATTTTGAACTTTATAAGTATCCTGCTAAGGTCTAAACGGAGACTGAAATATTTTTGTAGATGACAAACAAAATGAACCTTATCTTCGAGGCGGCTGACTTGGAGTTCGCGTCGCCGGCGACTGTGTCTCGGTGCGGAATGATCTACATGGAACCTGAACAATTGGGTAATATTGTCTACTTGAGTCGGCTATATCGATAGATTCTACATTGCAGTTTTGCCACCGGGGTATGCAACGTTAGTGAGACTAGAATGTAAATGTGTACAAGCCAAGCTTGTTTCGAAAAGAGAAATTGCTGAGTTTATTGCCGTCTCTTCTCAGCGAAAACAACCTTCCAAACCGGTATTAGAGTCAGACAGTATATTTGAATAAAATTATTCTGATTTCGATTACACTTTTAAGAGAGGTAGAGCATAGCGTTTATTCGCTCAAAGAGCAGCTCGACTGGGGAAGTACCTTATAGAATAGCCAAATAACTTTATGTTGTGTAAAGTTGTGTTCCTGCGCGTGAGTAAGGTCGCCAGAGCTCATTGGGGAGGGGGAAAAGTCGGTAACGCTTGAGCGATGCCACGTGTGTTGCAAGCGTCCATATGGCTACGGTAACCGCTTACCATCAGGCGGGCCGTAAGCTTGTTTGCCGACATAGTCGAATAAAAAAAAAACAAAAAAAAATAGGGTACCAAGACTCTGAGATCTATATCGTCTAAGTAAATGAACATGTTCATCAGGCTGGCGTGCCTTCCTCGCGTCCTACAACACACATCTAAGCAAGAAGCTGATTCCGGAGCAGTTCGAGCTGATCCAAGAGCTGATCGACTGGCTGGTGCCGCCCATCTTTGAGTTTCTGCTATTCAAATGTCATCATTTTGTACAAGTTGGGGAGATACACCAGTTTTATGTGAGTTGGATTTCGTTCGTTGGAAATATCATCTTTTTTTATGTGGGGAAATTCTGCATGGTTAGGTAGAGCGTTACGTTAGATCGACTGTGAAAGTATCTCCTCTATAGAAAACCGCAGCCAAATAACTTCATGTTGTGTTCCTGCGCATGAGTAACGTCGACTAAGCTCATTGTTGAGGGGGGAAGTGATACCCCGGGTTTCGCAAGCGTCCATAGGGGGTCTATATAAAAGAAAGAAAAATAAGGATATCCGACCACCCGTCCGGGGGCAGCGGTCAGATTATATGCACCTTATTACAAAACATGGTTTAAAGGAAAACCAGGTTTTAAAATAGCCTCGTCCCTTTTTATTATATGACGTTAGAAAGTGACCAAATGACAGTAAAACCTGGCTTTGCTTTGAACCATGTTTTGTAATAAGGGGATAAGAGTCTGCTACAGTATGAGGCACGAATGGTGAGCACAAATAGGCAGTAGTGGGGGCAAGCTCGCGCATGTACACTTTTGGCCAAATCACAGTAGCCAAATGACACGCGAGAATCCAATAGACGACGAGCATCGATTGACGAACCAATCGTGTGCAGCTCGGCGTTCCCCCCTTCTTCATTCCGCCAATAACCTAATTCCACCATCCCCATTTTTACACCGAACCACAAGACGCCGGGAAAATTTTCACCTGTACGTTGTTGACATACCGAAAATACGGACACAGCGTTTTGCATCCTCATTTATAATGCGGACAGCAAGGGAGTGGAACTTGCTTCCGGCGTGACGCTTACAATCTAGGAACTTTCAAGGCCAGAGTGAATAGGTTTCTTCTGGGTAAGCGTGTTTCATCTTAGGCTTCGTCATCGCCCCTTATGGGCGGGTAGTTGGCCAAACGCAAGCCCGTTTAATTTAAAAAAAAAACAGACCGAAAAATTAACCACTGGTCAAGTTTCAATCTGTGCTCACCACTCGTGACCCTTACTATACCACTGTATTGATATGTCTGCTAGCGGTATACGGGAACCCGAAGCATTCGCCCGCGTACCCAGTAGCGACTACCTGGTGGGAGGCCTCTAATCTGTACAATAACCTCAATTCGAAAAGTAAAGGATTTTTTTATATAATCTTCTATATAAAAATAAGTCGGGTTTTCCTTCCTGACGCTATAACTCCAGAACGCACGAACCGATTTCCACGGTTTTGCATTCGTTGGAAAGGTCTCGGGCTCCGTGAGGTTTAAAGCAAAGAAAGTATGGTAGGGTAGGGTAGGGTAGGGTAGGGTAGGGTGGGGTAGGGTAGGGTAGAGTAGGGTAAGGTGGGGTAGGGTAGGGTAGGGTAGCACCATAGAGTAGGGTAGCACCACGCGAACGAAGTCGCGCCGGGCAGCTAGTAAGGTAATAATTTTATTGTGTGTAGTCGTTCACGCGTCTGTTCACGTGCCTGCTGGAGGGCGAGTCGCAGGTGAGCACGGTGTGGCTGCAGTGCACCTTCGTGTTCGCATTGCTCTGGGGACTCTGCGCCTCTATCAACGGTAACATTGTTGTTGTAATCGTATACACTAGTACCCAACTAATATGGCTTACCGATGTACTTGCACAGAATGTACATTTTCAAAGCGCGGGAAATGCTATTGGTCGGCAGCTGCCGCCATGTGTGCGGAGGGGCGTCACTTGCGAGTGAGACTGAACAAACAGCTGCAGTGTATTATGAACCTTATATTAGTGATCTAAGGTTGATTGTAAGTTAAGCATTCTTCCGTTAATCGTCGGGCCATGCTTTCTTTTCTGTGCCAACGAAGATTCACGACGCGCCTTATCAGTTGGGTACTACTGTAACTCTTTATTTATAGGCTTTCTTTAGGTAGTGGTTTCAAAATAATCATTTTAATTTAATTGGGTATCCTTTTTATGTACTGTAAAAAAATATAGTGTCTTAGAAGTGTCCCAGAAATAGAGACTCGATAACTACCAGTTTCTGAAAGCCAAATCAATGGTCCATAAATACATTATTCATTCATCAAACAGTATTTTATTTTAACCTTGTTGATGAACCGTGGGAAAACGTAAAAGAAAGAAAGTATACATTTAGGTGAAAGCCGCAAAACCTTCGATGTCTTCTTCCGAAAGCTGCTCGACGGTAGCAACGCGACATACCCCAAGCCCAAGTCCTTCAAACTGACCAAGAACCAGCTGTTCCAGGATAAGGACACGGTGTTTGACTATGTGTACGATAAGAGGAACAATGGGACTTGGATCTCATGGATGGATCTGGAAAAGGAGGTGCCGCTGCTGCCTAATGCCAAGGTTTGGGTCTTCTTGTCTTTAAGGTTGTGTTCTCGATAATAAGACCAGACCACATAATATTATTATATTTATGATATACAAGCTTTCCGACCGCGGTATCACCCGTGGCCCCCCTACGGGTAAAGTAGGGGCAGGGATGAAATTTCCAAAAATCCTTTGTTAGTGGATGCCTACGCTATAATACTTAGGAACCTGTGTGAAAATTTCAAGTATTTAACCCCAACGGTTTGGGCTCCACGTTGGGGAATCAATCAGTTAGCCCAGTCTTCCGTAGAGGCCTCTTGGAACCCATTCACCGCCATTTATAGGCTTTAAATTAATCTTATTTAATTTTTGGAAGTAAAAATAAACGTTCAAGATCTGGCCTATATGGCGGATGCAATATGAGTTCTCGATTTGAAGCGGCATCGGCTCCATTGGCGGAATGTATGAACGCGTTATCTGTTGATTGATCTATGCGAGCTGTACGTTTTAACTTGTTAATTCTATAATTGACACGCCACATTTGGGCACATTTTTAAAGGAGCGTATGTAAGCTAACGTTCCTTGGCTTAGCAAAATTAGGGACTCTTTCAAGGACATGTATACGTTTTTATAACAAAGTACCTAAAGAAATGTAAGAACTAATCTTCTGCCTTAACAGTGACTTTGAAAATAAAAAATGCCCTGCCCTAGGTGAACGAGCTAATAATCCTAACGAACGAGAACGCGTGCCTGCGCTACTTCGTGTCCAAGATGGTGAAGTATAAAATACCGATACTGTTCGTGGGTCCCACGGGAACCGGCAAGTCCTCACTGGTCCTCAACTTCTTGCTCAGCCTGCCCAAGGAGAAGTACATCACCAATACTATTAACTTCTCCGCGAGGACCACTGCTAATCAGGTAATTAATGAATTGTCTCTCCCTGTAAAATAAATACTCTATGTTCGAAAAACCTCCAAATCTTTCACAATGTCTTGAATGTGTGCGTGGTAATTCTATCGTAATGTTTCTGTTTTTTGAGGATTTTTCATGTAGTCGTAAAATAAATAGGTATCATATAATTTTTTCCTAGAAATAATTATTGACAGTGACTCTTGAGTTTAATAAGCTTGTTTTGAAAGAGTTTATTGCGGCTCGCCTCATGCCCGGTTTCTATAAATAAAAATGAGTCCTTTTTCTTACCAATGGTAGGTTTCTTTATTGCCAAACTGGGCATATAAATCATTTCGTAAGCTTATTTTATCTGTGATAGCTACTTCCATATGGTCTGCTATGCAAAGCTTTGAGGTATTTGCTTCATTATTAGTAAAGATATAACAGTCTTAATTTTAACCGATAACGGTCCGTAAATTATAGGAATCGGCCATTAGTAAACTCTACCTTCTGCTACTGGTATTACGATTAATTTCATTAAAAAAACTTTTGATGTTGAAGTCATGAGTGAATTTAATGTATTTCAGACTCAAGACATCATCATGTCAAAGGTAGACAGACGACGTAAGGGTGTATTTGGGCCGTCTATGGGCAAAAAGGTTTGTTGGTGAATTCGTTAAGCATTAGAATACATTTGCTGTTACTACCCCTTCTAGAATAGAATAGAATAGAATAACTTTTTATTTGACAGTAAAACAATCCTCACTTAAACTAAATACCTCACTTAAACTAAATTATAAATAATTAATTATACTGCCAAATAAGGGTAGCCGCTCAGCAATATTGTTGTGGTCTTCTGAATGTGGTCCCTGTGGTGTTGCAAGCGTGTATAGGGTACTAAAATAGTGTTGCAACTGTCAGTGCGTGCTATTCGTGGACGACCTGAGCATGCCGCAGAAGGAGCAGTACGGCGCGCAGCCGCCGCTCGAGCTGCTGCGGCAGTGGGTCGACCACGGCCACTGGTACGACCTCAAGGAGATGGTGCGCCAGGAGGTCGTCGATGTCGTACGTCATATATACGCTTATTTTAATACGGTCAATGCTTTGACGGGCCGGCTGGCGCGGTTGGTTAACACTCCACCTATCGCGCCGCTGGTCGTGGGTTCGATTCCCACACGGGACATGCATTTGTGTGCATGAACATGTCTGTATGTCCTGTCTGGGTGTAATTATGTTAAGTATGTATTTACAAACAAAAAGTAGTATATGTATTATATCAGTTATCTGGTTTGCATAGTACAAGCTCTGCTTAGTTTGGGACCGTTTGTGAGGAATGTCCCAGGATATTTATATAAAAAAAAAAAAATATGAGGAGGCTCTGTGCTGGCAGTTATCGTTAACATATTTTGACACTCAATTTACTTTACATATAGGTGAGTGAGGTGGTACACTCTTTCATAGAAAAGGGAAGATCTTCCTGAATATAAGCCATATAGTTTACCCAGTTAGATAATCCACCACCAATAGTGACCAATCTAGCTACGCATTGAATCTCAATAAAGTCGTTTTTTTCTCTTCAAACTTGGACATCTTCTGTAGAATCCCTATGACAGCAGCAGCTAGGATCCCAAATATATTAATCTCCATATTTTCTTTAGCTGTTCGTATCAGCAATGCTGCCACCCGGAGGTGGTTCGAACCTAATCTCCTCGCGTCTCACGCGCCACATGATACTCATAACCTTGGACTCGTTCGAAGATAACACCCTCAATAAGATATTCGGCACGATCATGGACTGGCACTTCGCTAAGGGATTCGGTGAAACACTTTCTAGGTCGAGCAAGGTAATTCAAGAAATCAGATATTTATAACTTTTTTTAAAGTAAACGTGCGATAAATTATTTCTGAGAGGGCCATCATATTCCCCCATGAGAGGTGACATTTAAAGGAAACCTGAGTAAGTTTGTTTTTCAGGACAATTTATACTATACTTGGTGGAGATTTTGAGATGGCATATTTTCGAAACCTATGTTGGGTTAGTCATGCTGAACAACTTTTACTATGGAGTATGGGACCAACACTGAATACTCAAAAAAAAGAGAATTCACTATTGGTTCAATAGTAAAAGTTGTTCAGCATGACTAACCCAACATGGGTTTCGAAAATATGCCATCACGAAATCTCCACCTGTTATTACAGTAACCGGCAAACTTCTGGGCACAAAATGTAAACTGCACTGAAGCCAAATAGGTATCTTTGGTGGTGGAGTGCGGGTATCGGAGCGGAGGCGGACGCGGGACAATAAAATAATCTACGAGTACATTTATGTTCCTCGCCAGGGTAACTGCGTAATCATTGCCCACTATGCCCAAAGGTTGCCGGGATCTATAGCAACTAAAATATCAAAATGACACTGACTTAGCGGCGAATGCTAATCATAGTCTTTTCGTCCCAGAGTGTAGTATCGGCAACAATGGAGGTGTACAAGAAGGTGACGCTACAATTCCTGCCGACTCCCAGCAAGTGCCACTATCTGTTCAACTTGCGAGACTTCGCGCGCGTCATCAAGGGAGTTCTGCTCGTGCCGTCGACGCATCTGAAGGAGATGAGCAAACTTGTCATACTGTGGGTGCACGAGGCCTATCGCGTGTTCTATGACAGGCTGGTCGATGATGCTGATAGGTAAGTGACTAGTCAAAAATCAAAATCAAAAAGTCATTTATTCAGCTTAGGCCCTGGTTAGGCACTTATGAACGTTAAATTGGTACATACAGTTGAATTTACCACCGGTTCGGAATACACTTAAACTTACTACGGCAAGAAACTCAGCAAGGCTCTTTTTTTTTGTGGAAGATCTTTTCATATTACAGCTTTTTTTCAAATACTTAGTATACCAAATACTTGGTCGTTTCAACCATTCTTTAACTTCAAGGTTTTAAAGTAGCATACATTTATAAAATAGCTTGGCGAGCAGGAATACTATGTGATTCAATATCTACAATAAATTTTTAGGAATCCGTACCTAGAAAGAAAAAGAACGGAATGGATAGGATGGCTTTATTGTCCGTCTGTCTGTCTGTCCTTTTTATCGCTTGGAGGTATCAAGCTGAAAATAATATCAAATACTCAGGTCCGCAATCTCTTGGAGCAGTGAAAAAAATCAAACTTTAAGTCACCCCAAAAAAGAGTCGGCCGTTTATTTCGCATATTTTGACGATCACAAGGGTATCAAACAAAACCTATAGGGTACTTCCGGACCCTATCCTCCTTATTACAAAACATGGTTTAAAGCAAACCCAGGATTTAAAATACCCTCGCCTCTTTTTGTTATATGACGTTAGAAAGCGACCGAGTGACTGGTTTGACTAAACTTGCGTTAAACCTTCTTTTGTAATAAGGAGGTTAAGGTTTTGATTTCCTGTAACGGGAACGTTGACCAAGAATTATGAAATTTGGCAAGAAGCAAGGTCATGTAGCACAAGTAAAGGAAGAAACCCGAAAACCTTGAATATTTAGATACATCACAAAAAAAAAATGAAAAATGGGGAAAAATCTTAGTAGGATTCGAAAGATTCTTTCACTACTAGGAAGCTACATTATCCTTTAGTGTTATAGACTTTTTATACCGGAAACTAGGAAAAACCGCGGAGCAATACACTTTATTGAAATAAACCAGACTTCCATGACTATATTTGTTAGTATGACCTCGTATGACGTACACTGAAAACGAAAATCACAAGTCCATGCACTGTTAATAAAATTCACGCTTTAACCATTTTTACGCACGGATGAACGGAATAAGAATAAAATGGAAACACTTCAGTCCTGGGCCTACTATTCAAATTCAGAATCCTTTATTCAAATAGACCTTCGCAGGCACTTATGAAAAGTCTGACTCTAATACTCTAATACCGTTTCACAAGGTTGCATTTGCTGAGAAGAGCGGGCAATAAACTCAGCAATTACTCTTTTCAAAACAAGCTTAGATTAATTACATAATATTTACATTCTAATCGCTCTGACAACAATTGCGTGCTCCGGCGCGGCGGCAAAATTACAAAGTAGAGTCTATCTATATATATAAAAATGAATCCCTATTTCCCTTGGTCACGCCATCGCGCGTGAACGGCTGGATCGATTTCGCTAATTCTTTTTTTGTTGTGTTTGTTATTGGCAGGAGAAGGTTCTTACATTAAAAAAAACATTAGGAAAATTGCTCAGAAACTTAGAAAAGTTATGAAATCTTAACGATAATTATAAACTTTTCTAATGTTACCTTAGCAGGGTAGGGTAGGGTAGGGTAGGTAAGGCGGTAAAGAAGGGAGGAAGAGGTGCGCAGTTGAAACCGCGGGCGGAAAGCTAGTATTTAATAAATATTAAGGCACATAGCATGCTAGTATTTAATAAATATTATTGTGTAACTGATATTCCTTTTCCAGATTGAAACTATATGATATAGTATATAGGGCAGTGTACGGCCACTACCGAGTACACCTAGACCAGGTGATGACGGAGCTGGGGTATTTACCTGACGATCAAAAACTGAACAACACTCACGTCACCAATATCTTCTTCGGGAACTACATGGAACCAGATGCAGATCCCAAGATTTATGATCAGGTTAGTGGTCACATTGTGGGGTCCAGTAGTGAGTTACTGATTATAGTTAAGTAGTACAGTAGTACCCAACTAATATGGCTTACCGATGTACCTGCGCAGAAGATACATTTTCAAAGCGCGGGAAATGCTATCGGTCGGCAGCTGCCGCCATGTGTACGGAGGGGCATGACTTGCGAGTGAGCAGGAACTAACAGCTGCACTGTATTATGAACCTTATAGTAGTGATCTAAGGTTGATTGTAAGTTTTAAACATTCTTTCGTTAATCTTCGGGCCATACTTTTTTTTCTGTGTTTAACGAAGATTCACGACGCGCCTTATCAGTTGGGTACTACTGTACGGTGTATCAATTCGGGCTAGCCCCACGTGGTTAACTACCGCTTCATCGGGTTTGTCTTGTCGTTCATATCGTGATAGTCCATTTTAGGGTTCCGTACCCAAAGGGTGCCAAACAGGACCCTATTCATAACACTCCGCTGTCCGTCCGTCCGCCCGTCTGTCTGTCAGGGGGCTGTATCTCATAAACTATAACTATATTTAGCAAAAGCAAAACCATAACTGTCTCCGTCATACTCATAAGTTTGACCGCGCGCAAGAGAGACGGACAGACATTTCATGATGCGCTTGCGTGAGACGTGAAGCCGCGTCAGCTTTAGATAACCGACCTGTATTATCACAAGCTGCTTTTACCAAAGTGACAGTAAAAGCGGAGCGGTCGTTCGTTCAGAACATATGTAGTATGGTAGTGGTGATGGTCAGGTGATGGACCTGGACGACATGGCGGTGAAGATGCAGTACTACCTGGAGGAGTACAACGTAGTGTCGTCGTCGCCGATGGCGCTGGTCATGTTCCGGTACGCGCTCGACCACATCTCGAGGTGCACCAGGGTGCTGCTGCAGGATAATGGTGACTCACTTACCCTGCTACGACATTCATCACACCATGTCCATTATTGCCCATCACATCCCAAACTTAGCATAGCTTGTACTATGGAAAGCATTTTGTTTTGATGTCGGGCCAGTTGGCGCAGTTGGTTAAGACTCTGGTGAAGATTCCACCTATTGCGCCGCAGGTCGTGGGTTCGATTCCCGCACAGGACATGCATTTATGTCTGTACGTCCTGTGTCTGGGTGTAATTATGTATATTAAGTACGTATGTACAAACAAAAAGTAGTATATTTATTATATCAGTTATCTGGTTTCCATAGTACAAGCTCTGCTTAGTTTGGGATCAGATGACCGTGTGTGAGGAATGTCCCAGGATATTTATTTATTTTATATTACTGTGTATAGGCCTGTGTTTGACCACAATCTCACCATGGTAAGTGATGATGTGGCCGAAGGTGGTAAGCACACATAGCCTAGAAGGAACTGGCTCTCAAGTGCGCTGTCGGAACATACCGATAGGTGTTTGGCGACAGATTTTCATCTTGAGGGTGGTTGCCAGCCAGGTGGGTACAACAAAGTACTCTACCACCGTACTTTGGTTTCCTCACGATGTTTTCCTTCACCGAAAGCTCAATGATAGCTCAGTAGCTATCATCGCCTTAAATGCCCACAAATGTTTGTCCTTGGTAGGCTTCGGACCTCCAGTAACATGGTAATTAAGATATAGCTAACCACCGTGCCAACCGGCTCAATAGATAAGTGTATTGCAAAGGAATGAGGAGTTTTCTTATGATACCTCTATGGTCAAAAACCTGTCAAACCGTTACCATAAGGTTCAATTTGGTTCGAATTAAAAACAGTTTGACACGTATTTTGAGCATAGAGGTATCATAAGAAAACTTCTCATTGAAAAAGATTGTTCACTATATCCAATCGTTGATAAGACTAAATTAGATTCTATGTATTGTAGTATTATCGCTTTAAGAGCCAATAACCGAGTAGGAAGGACTTTCAAGGGGCGGAGTCCAACCAATTGTCGTGCTTTAGACTATGTTGTCGCATTAGACCCCAGAAAACGTCGTTGTAGTCACCTAAGATAGGCAGTAGAAATATAAAATGTGTATATGCAGGTAACCTGCTGTTAGTGGGTGTCGGAGGCAGCGGAAGAAGTAGTGCAGTCAAGTTGGCAGCAAGTATTTTGGAAATGAATGTTGTACAGGTATTTCTTGATTGAATAAAATTAAGTTACACTTGATTATAGGTTGATTCCATCGAAATAGTATTTATTACCCTAGAATAAGGGTGACAGCTGTAAAAACGGCCGAAGAAATAAGACCACGGTGTCGCTATTTCAGTTTCAGTAGGTGGTCCACGTTTGAACGTAGAACATTCATTAATGAGTGACATAATTTTGTTTTATTGAGTTTCCAAGCGGCCACTTTCACGATGTTGTCTTGTACGTAACCGTTAATGTAGACAGAAGATAATATATCGATGGTTAATTCAATTTAATACTCGGATTGAACACGTTGAAAATCCTACAATAAGTTGCTGTTACACAATTAAATCTATTGTAGTTTCTGTCGAAACAAAACTGTATTACACCCTTCAAAGTAAAAGAAAAATTCAATTCAATTTAGGCCCTAGAAGGGCACTAATGAAGGTTAAAGCTACTGAAATTACTACCAGTTTGTAAGTCGACCTTCAACGTAGAAGAAAAGGCAAGAAACTCAGCAACCCTTATAATAGGATCAGCTTTAATTGAATAAGTGTTCTAATGTAATATATATAAAACTCAATTTACCAGATTGAAATATCTCGAGTATACGGACAAACCGAGTGGCGCGATGACATCCGCAAGATGCTGATGAAGGCCGGCATTATTGGGAAGCCCCTTGTATTCCTGTTTGCTGATAATCAGGTCTGTGTTCACTTCTACGTACTAAATCCTCTCATCATCATTTTGAACAGGTCCCCACCGATGGAGACCTCACTATAAGACGGGGGTCGTTAAGACACTAGTGCGCATTGACAGTGTAGTGTGCCTTAGCAAGCAATATCTACTAGCCTCGACCATCGAAGAAAGGTTGCTTGGTATCGGTTTTCTACAGGATATATTTTTCCTGCGCACACTGAGCAGGAATTGTTCAACTTAATTCCACCATCCCCATTCTTACACCGAACCACAAGACGCCGGGAAAAGTTTAACCCGTGCGTTGTTGACATGCTGAAAATAAGAACACAGCGTTTTGCATCCTCATTTATAATGCGGACAGCAAGGGAGTCGAACTTGCTTCCGGCGTCTGTGTTTCCTGACTCATACAATCTAGGGACTTTCAAGGCCACAGTGAATAGGTTCCTTCTGGATAAGCGTGTTCCATTTTAGGTTTCGTCTTTGTCCCTTATGGACGGGTCAGTGGCCAAACGAAAGCCCATTTCATAAAAAAAAAACTTCTGTGTCAGTTTCAACAAAAATGCAGGGATGGGGCATAATTTAAGAATTGACGAGTACAAGACTTGCATTTTTAACATACAACCTCAATCTCGTGGGTGGATGATGGTAGCTCTACTTTGACTTTATTACTGCTTTCTTGGGGCTTTGAACTTGGAACGGTATTTTTATTTCCATGGATAACTTTATATTTCACCACAATCTCACCATGGTTAGTGATGATGGCCCGAAGGTGGGAAACAAATAAAACCTAGAAATGAAGCACTTGAATCGTAGGTGTTTGGTGATAATCTGTGACAGTTTTTCAACTTCAGGGTGAAAGCCAGCCAGGAGAGTTTTAGGGTCGGCAACGCGCGAGTGATACCCATGGTGTTGCAAGCGTCCATAGGCTACGGTAACTGCTTACCATCAGGCGGGCGGTATGCTTGTTTGCCACCTCAGTGGTAGAAAAAAAAAAGAGTGCAGCAAAGTACCCTACCGAGGCCTAAAAATATCCTGCAACCGCCAAATTACATGAAAGAGACAGAGATATTGCCTAAGCCTTGATAGTCTAATTGGCTTCTATGTTTTATGACCAACCAAAGTACGGCAACATCGAACAATTAACCCAAAGAAGCGTAATGACGTTGATTTTGCTTGCAATCTATTCCGCCAATTTGCCACCATCGACAATGCGCTCTGATTGGCTAAGACAAGGACACGTGCGCTCTGATTAGCCAAGTCAAGAATACACGATGCAGTGATTGGTCCTTACTGTTCAAAATCAGTGACAAATCACTGACAAATCACTGACTAGTTTCGGAATCGGATTGTTCGGCATTACTACTCTAAGGGATTGTTCCTCGATGTACGGCAATAAGGATTGTTTATTTATCTTGTATAACATATTGCATGAAAGAGACAGAGGTATTGCCTAAGCAATGACTATCTTTTTGTCTAACCAAAGCATGGACTTAGTGTTGTTTATTTATTTTGTGTAACATTAGATGTTTCTGATGTAGATAATGTATGAAGGCATGGTGGAAGACATCAACATGCTGCTGAATACCGGAGACATTCCCAACCTTTACGGCATGGACGAGAAGGTCGAGATACTCGACAAGATGCAGGCCGCTGTTAGAGATGCGGTTTGTACTCGGAATTATAACTAAAATACTTCAAAGTTTCACCTTTTAAAACTTTGCTTTCAAGGCGATGATAGCTCAGTGGTAGTGACTTTGGATACCGAGACGAAGGTCCCGGGTTCGAATCCTACAATGTGCTTGAGCTTTCGGTGAAGGAAAACATCGTGAGGAAACCATAGCACGGTGGTAGGGTACTTTGTAGTACCCGTCTGGCTGGCTACCACCCTCAAGTTGAAAATCTGTCGCCAAGCACCTATCGGTGTGTTCCGATAGCTGCACTTGAGAGCCAGTTCCATCTAGACTTTGTGTGCTTACCACCTTAGACCACATCATCACTTAACATGGTGAGATTGTGGTCAAACACAGGACTATACACCGTAAAAAAAAAAAAAAAAAAAACTTGCTGGATTCGTTGTGTGTGCTGTACGACTTTCATTATGAGAGAGAAACATCTGGAAATATTTCTGTACCTATTTAAAATCAACTTTATTAGAACGTGCATAAAGTGCAAGTTTGTTTGCAACGCCGTATCTATCCATATTTTAGACTAAATGGTGTAATAAATATTTGAACAAAATTTCAATTTCACTTATAAATAAGTCAGCTACGCCAAATAAAGCTGATGATGTAATCATTAAGCAATACGTTTTAACTAACTAGTTAAGAGATATCTAATGCTTAATCTAACTTCCTACTAAGAGATCCTAATCCATTTTACGGCAAGGAGATGTTTTCATACTAATAATAATGTTTTAAGACAAGCGAAGCGAGCTTTGGTTTGACAACAGATTTTCATACAAAATCAATTTTACATGTGTTAGGAGCCCTAAATCATATTTTCACAAACAGGGCAAGAAGATAGAAACGACTCCGTTGGCCATGTTCGGATTTTACGTGGAACGCGTGAAGGCCAACCTTCGCATCGTGTTGACAATGTCACCTATAGGGGATTCCTTCAGGAACCGCCTTAGGATGTTCCCTTCGCTTATCAACTGTTGCACTATTGATTGGTAAGATTTTTATGGTGCAATCCTTTCCCATCTTGCGTTTACCAGTTTTGGATTCTAATATTTGGTTAGTTTATAAAAAGCGAAAAGATAGTTTGTTCAGAAGAGTCTTTACGCCATGACGGATTTCTGCTAGAAATTGTCAGTTAAGTTTCTTTCTAAGGAAGTTGAAATAAGAGAGTGGACTGTATATTGATGAGTAGATATTAATTAATTAGACGAAGAACGAATCTATTTAACACTATAAACTCTACAATTCATTAAACGAAATACAACATTATCTTCATCCTTTACGCTTCTTTTAAAACCCGATGCTAAGTTGTTCATCGTCTGTTTGCAAAGCTATTATGACCAAACTACAAAACTTATTTCTATGAAAATGTACTTAGCTTCGAATCCAGAGTGTCACAACACAACACACGAGTGAAACGACGTGACAAAGCTAGTACAGTCGAAGACAAAGATATGTATACACTTATCATTATAAAAAATAAGTAATCATAAAAAGCTCCATTAATTTGTACTCATCCAAACGCTCAAAAATATGTAAACAATATAGAAAACATAAATATGTACCCGACACGATCATAAATTTGTAAACATTAGATAAAACAAAAATATGTATTCATAAAAGATGCATAAAATTGTTACCACTCAATGTGCCAAAAATATGTATACAACCATCTGAGCAATGATGACACTGTATATGACACAAACATTCATTAATATATTATGTAGTATCGCTGCACACATGATTAAATATTTACGTTCTGTGATGTCTTTAGACCAGGTCATGACGTCATTTGCTTCTTAAATTTCAATTTTAATTTGAATATACTTTTCAATCTCAGTCGGCAGATTCAATTAAGGGTCAGTTCACACCGAAACGCGGCAAGCTTAGATAGCAATAGAATATAGATCTTTAAAAAGTGTTTGCCATGTTAAACTTTTCAGATACTGTTCCGATTGCTCGATTGAATTTTAACATGGCGGACACTTTTTTGACATTTTGAGAAAAGATTCTTGTTTTGTGACCCAAAGGTCTCTCAAATATCGATTTTGAGCGCAATCGGACCATTATGTAAAAAATTCAACATGGCGGACACTTTTTCAACATTTTGAGAAAAGCACATAAAAAAAGTCCTGTCGTTGTAACATTTGTAACTGATGTCAATCAACATTAAATCATTTTTTTAATTTTAAGTTACTATTGTCGTGTGGGTGCAAACGGCCGACAGAGCTGAGACACTGTTGTGTGCGTGTCGACGCTCAGAACAGTTAGGTACTTAAGTAAGTGGCGTGAAAAAATAATGATCATTGAGCGGTGACGTTGGTTATGATTTTAATTCAATAAACTTGGAAGCAAACATTTTGTTATGAATATTTGAGTAATTTATTTTGAGCTGAAACTTTTTATAGAGAGTCTATACCTGATGTAGTCTTCGTTCACCCCGTTTAGAAAGATATACCCATTCCGTTACACGTTGTGTAGTCAAATTTCATCTCAAGACAATTCGAAGAACACCAAAAAATGTGGGATTCCAGTGCCTACATTTCTTCTCGGACCCTAAAAACCATATATAGTCAAAGTTCATCTCACGAAAATTCCAACAACACCAAACACGGCTAGGATTCGTTGCTCCGCTACGGAGTTCCAGTGTCCATCCTCCTACTCCATCATCAGACCCTAAAAACCATATATGGTCAAAGATCATCTCACGAAAACTCTAACAATCCCAAACACGGCTAGGATACACTGTCCTGCTATAGAGTTCTAGTGCCCACACTCCTACTCCATC
The DNA here is from genome assembly GCA_947623365.1 of Achlya flavicornis. Lineage (NCBI taxonomy): Eukaryota > Metazoa > Arthropoda > Insecta > Lepidoptera > Drepanidae > Achlya > Achlya flavicornis. The sequence goes on from OX392479.1 coordinate 14,441,066, forward strand.
ATCAGACCCTGAAAACCATATATGGTAAAAGTTTATCTCACGACAATCCCAACAACCCCAAACACGGCTAGGATAAGTTGCTTCGTTATGAAGTTCCAGTGTCCACTCTTCTACTCCATCATCAGACCCTGAAAACCATAGACGGTCAAAGTTCATTTCACGACAATTCCAACAACCCCAAACACAGCTGAGATACGTTGCTCCGTTATGGAGTTCCAGTCTCCACCCTCCTACTCCATCATCAGACCCTGAAAACCATATATGGCCAAAGTTCATCTCACGACAATTCCAACAAACCCAAACATGGCTACGGCTACGTACCTAATTCAAAATATTTGAAATAGTAATCATGAATAAATATTTCACGACGAATCGTTGAAATTGCACAGTGAATGGAGCGACAATAACATTACCTTTCTCAACGACTTGATCACTTCATGCGGTAGGCGACGTTGCCAGCCAGCTTGCGCACGAGCTGACAACATCGCGAGCGCGAAACTACCAACGGACGCACGCAAAATTATTGATTTTTTTCAAAACTTTTTTCAAGTACCTACCGTTCTTCAATAAAATTCTATGAAGGCCTTGACTGCAATGAGTTTACATATTTTTGACTGTAATGTTGAATACATATTTATGATATTTTGGTTGTTCACAAATTTATGATTTGATACATGGATATATATTATTGAACTTGTTGTTTACATACATAATTGTCCATCAGTGTATACTTATTTTTGAACTTCTGTGTGTTCCCATATCTATGATAATGTAAACGGCTACTTTTTATGTGGCTTGGTGGTGTATACTTATTTTTGTCCTCGACTGTACATGCGTGTCCGTTGTGTCAGGTTCACGGCGTGGCCCCCGGAGGCGCTGGAGCGGGTGGCGACGATGTTCATCGCCAAGATGGCGGACGTGGACGAGCAGCTGAGCGGCGCCTGCGTCGACATGTGCCAGCTCTTCCACATGAGCGTCATCACGCTCAGCGACAGGCGAGAATATACCTTCAGCTGTTTAGTTAACGTGCCTTTTAGTGCGCCATCATGTGGTGGAAACTGGGACTAACGGCGTAACGTGTGCCATATCTAAGAGTTGACTATCATCAATAATTCATTTTTATAAGGTCAAATTGGCAGCAGAGTGCGCCTTACGCTCTTTGGTTAAGGTGGTTGGAAAATATACTTATAAGTGCCGATATTTTGACGCCCTGGCACTAATTGGGTCTATAGAAACTATCGGTAAAGATCAGTTTAACCATGTCTTACTTTTTCACTAATAGTACTTATATCATACAAGAAAAGTCCATCCATATACCAAATCGTAATGAGAAAAAGATAGATAGATAGAGATGGTAAGCGGTCACCGTAACCTACGTGCTTGCAACACCCCTCGCGCGGTTTTTAAGAGGGGTAGAGCAAAATGCTATTTCGCTCAAAGGGGATCTCGACTGCCGAGACTGGCAAACCAAATAACTTTATATTGTGTTCATGCGCGTGAATAAGGTCGCCAGTAAAGTTGCTATCGGAGCAGTGCCGTAGCTACCTAGGGGCTAGAAGGGGAAGTGCCCCGGGGCCCCCAGGCACAGGGGACCCCTCGGACTCTGACTTACAAACTATAAATTGAACACAGACATATAAGAAGAAGCAGACGAAGCATTCGCTAAATATTGCATAGCAATGAGACGTTTTCTTTCTATAGGTTTTTATAGAGTTTGGTTGAAAATACCATAAAATATTATATCTAGAGTTCTACGTTCAGAGTTCTCATTTCCCTTTAGAACTCTTGACTGCTCGCTCGCTGTGTCGCGGAACTCTACAACTCTCTCTGTGGGGTCGGCGCCTAATATATCGCATAAAAACAAAAGTTGTTGACCCTTCATACGGATTATCATGACAGACAAGATGGCGGAACATGCTACAATCTGTCTATTTTCAGTGTGTGAGTGCAGTCTTGCTCCTGGTGTAAAATTGAGATGGCTCGATATGAAAAAAAAAATATTGTTTAGTTGGGGCCCTAGTTTATTTTTTTGCCCCAGGGCCTTTGGTTACCTAGCTACGCCACTGCATCGGAGAGAGGAGAAGGGTCGGTAACGTGACTCGTGTGTTGTAAGCGTCTATGGGGCTAGCTAGGGTAACCGCTTACCACCAGGCAGGACGTAATCTCGTTTGCTAACTTAGTTGTATAAAAAAAGCCTCTCTTCACAGGCGAGTCGCTATGCCGGCAGTGGAAGGAACATCATTGCATTAAATCTCATAAAGAGTGTTACAAATCTTTACAGATTTTACGCAGACCAAAAGAGAAAGGTGTATGTTACACCGACGAGTTACTTGGAGCTGATCAAAGCTTTCCAGAATTTGTACGCAATGAAGGTTGATCAGATCACAAAGTCTAGGATTCGGTAAGAAAACCGCAACTTATTGTAATAGGTAGTTTTATATCGTCCCATCCTAACTATAACAGGTGGAGATTTCGAGATGGCACTTGATGGCATATATTCGAAACCTATGTTGGGTTAGTCATGCTGAACAACTTTTACTATGGGACCAATAGTGAAATCTTATTTTTATTTTTTTTCTTACTAAATGTGAACCTTTCTCGATCATATTTTTTTTTTTAGATTTCACTATTGGTACCATAGTAAAAGTTTTTTTGAGAATTCAAGTGTTGGTCCCATAGTAAAAGTTGTTCAGCAGGACTAAACCAACATAGGTTTCGAAAATACAATCTTGAAATCCCCACCCAGTATATTCTACCTAATCCTAACTAATATTATAAATGCGAATGTGAGTTCGTTTGTTTGTTTGTTACGCTTTCACGTCTCAACTACTCAACGGCTCACCATGAAATTTGACATGCAGATTGCCTATGGTATGGAGAGGGACATAGGCTATTTTTTATCATGGAAACGCGGATGAAACCGCGGGGGACAGATTGTAATGCGAATGTGAGTTTGTTTGTTTGTTACGCTATCACGCCTAAACTGCTGAATCGAAATACCATTATTCCAAGCGCAAGCCTACATAGAATTGTGTCTTTTTAGATACGAAACCGGCTTGGAACAGCTAGACTTCGCCGCGGGACAAGTGGCTGTGATGCAGCAGCAGCTGATCGACTTACAGCCGCTGCTGGTGGAAACATCGGACAAGACAGAGAAACTCATGATTAAGATCGAACAGGATACTGTCGTTGTTGAGAAACAGAAAGAGGTATGTAACCTATCATGGGAATAAAATCTTCAGGTTTTTGGATGTTTCAGATGTATTTGAATATTCTTGGGCTAACACATCGCAAAAACTGTATTTTGATTTGTAATTTTTATTGTTTTCTTACTGTGTTTTTGACTACAATTTCACCATAGTCAGTGATGGTGTGACCGAATGTGTGATGAAGTGCAACTGTCAAAACACACTGATAGGTGGTGGTCGACAGACGTTCAACTTGAGGGTGTACATAGTACAGTAGTACCCAACTGATAAGTCGCGTCGTGACTATACGTCGTCACTAATAGTATATTAGTGGGGTACTACTGTACCACCGTGCTTATGGTTTCCTCACGATGTTTTCCTTCACCGAAAGCTCAAGCTTATTGTAGGATTCGAAGCCGGGGCCTTCGTCTCTGTATCCGACGTCACTAGTACTCAGCAAGCATCGTCTTTAACGTTCGTATAACATAACCTAGCTGTCTAGTACATTTTTGTAACTTCGAATGGAGTTAAGTCAAGGATTTATCATGCTTGAAGAAAAGCTAGGTTTATATATTTATAATAGTAATAATCCACCAAAACCACACAATACCATCGCCAGATTGTAGGGGCAGACGAAGCCCTAGCAAACGAAGCGGCGGCCGCGGCCCAAGCCATCAAGGACGACTGCGAGTCGGACCTCGCGGAAGCAGTTCCCGCACTTGAGGCCGCTCTCAACGCGCTCAACACTCTCAAGCCCGCGGACATCACGCTCGTCAAGTCCATGAAGAACCCGCCCGCTGGGGTCAAGCTGGTCATGGAGGCTGTCTGTGTCATGAAGGGGATTAAGGGTGACAGGAAGATGGATGCTAATGGTATGTGATATAGGTTTTTTGTACGCGGGTATCCACATCGCGGAGCTAAATTGCCCGTATAAGAGTGGCTTTCCACCAGAGATGTATAGCTATGTGTACTACAGTACCCAACTGATAAGGCGCGTGGTGAACCTTCGTTCGCACAGAAAAGAAAGTATGGCCCGAAGATTAACGAAAGAATGCTTAAAACTTACAATAAACCTTAAATCACGACTATAAGGTTCATAATACACTGCAGCTGTCAGTTCAGTCTCACTCGCAAGTCGCGCCCCTCCGCACAAATGGCGGCAGCTGCCGACCAATAGCATTTCCCGCGCTTTGAAAATGTATCTTCTGCGCAGGTACGCCATATCAGTTGGGTACTACTGTACCAATAATAATAAAAATAATAATAATAAAATCGCTTCACTAATGAATAGCGCTAAAGCTATAGCGTGAAAATGAAGCGATCCTATTTGTCAGCTTAAACACATCCCACGCTACACATCTCTGGTGGACATGCGGCCTGACTCCGCGAATTTTGTAATCGTCAGTGCCTAATCCCAATCGTGTGATAGAGAGCTTTGCAGCTGATGCGTATAATTGGTACATTTCATGCAATTTATCTTTAGGGAGGAAACATTTTTCATCCACAAAATCACAAAATATTTCGGTGGTTTCAAGCAGATACACCTGTAAGTTAGAGTAATCTTTCAAGGCTTTGTGTGCTTACCATCTTCGACCAGTATATTATCATATTTTTTATACAGACAATATAGTTATATGCCCAAATAAATATTTAAAGATATAACCTTGCTGAGTTTCTTGCCGGTTCTTCTAAGTTGAAGGCGACTTGCGAGCTGGTGGTAACTTGAGTAGCTTCGACCTTATAACTGCCCTCCTGGGGCCTTCACTGAATAAATGACTTTATAATAACTGGCTTTGTAGGAAAACCTTTTGAAGACTACTGGGGTCCATCGCAGAAGATGCTCGGTGACTTGAAGTTTCTTGAAAGTCTCAAAGCTTATGACAAAGACAATATTCCACCCGCCAACATGAAGAAGATAAGGGATAAGTGAGTACCTCTTGTGCATTTCGAACTCAGACAGTTTCAGACGGTTTTAATTGCCTGAGTTTCTTGCCGGAGTATTTTTCTCTATCACCCACCATCCTATGTGAAAGTGAGATTGTTTGTTTGTTACGACTTCACGCCTCAACTACTCATTATGAAATTTGGCATGCAGGTAGCCTATGGTATGGAGAAGGAAATAGGCTACTTTTTATCTCGGGAACGCGGGTGAAACCGCGGGGGAGAGCTAGTAATTCATAAATGGATATGATCAGGTTCATAACGGATCGTGAGTTTGATCCGGCGGTGATCGCCAAGGTGTCTTCGGCTTGCGAAGGTCTCTGCAAGTGGGTACGGGCTATGGACGTCTACGATAGAGTTATCAAGGTTGGTGCTGTATATTTTATATCATCACATAATCGAATTTGTTTTTTTACAGATTGAAATCAATCTTTGATGCGGCTATATAAAGATTTTTAGGAAATTAATAGCTATTCATAGGGTCATCTTCTGATGTCTTTACAGCCTTTAAAGGGTGTGAAGACAGGGTTTTTATACAATATAGCTGGATATGTCAGCTTGGCAATATCGAGTCACCGAGGCTCCGAATGGGCCTTACCAAGTTGTAAGTCCCATGTCATATTTATTTCAAGTTGGAGCCAGTATATATACTGTAACCTATACTAATATAATAAAGTGACAGAGTTTTTTGTTTGCTTGTTTAAACGAGCATCTCTGGAACTACAAGTCGGATTCGAAAAATTCCTTCACTAATAGGAAGCTACGTTATCCCCGAGTATTATAGGCTTAATTACGAGAACGCGGCTGAAACCGCAGGCGACAGCTAGTATATATGATAAATAGATACGTCATTAACTAATAGTGACATTTCAATTGCAATATTCTTCTGTTACATCCAGGTGGTAGCACCGAAGAAAGCGGCGCTGTTCGAGGCGGAGTCGGAGCTGCAGATGCAGATGAACACGCTCAACGCGAAACGAGCGCAGTTGCAGAGCGTGCTCGATAAGTTGCAGGTCTGTGTCGCTATAACACTTAAAGGTCTCTATAGAAGTCTTTCAAAAATATATTGTGGTCATCGAAAATTAAAACTTATGTCATGGGACCAGTATCCAAATTGACTTGAGATCTTGACTTTAGCTTTGATTGATATTTTTTCAATAACACTACGAAAATTACAGGGGTACCTATTCTCGCCTCTTTGGTTTTAAAAACCACAATAATTGTATAAAAACATGATGGAAATGTGTGAAATTAAAGTAAGGCCAACGAGACGAGATAAAATACGTAAACAACCCGACATTTACTGAGTTACATTACGATAGCCAGCGATTATTATCTCTATCGTTATCTCTCGCACGCAATAACGACCTCAGTTGGTCGACGACACTTGTCGTGTGATTCGTGGTACAGGAAAGCAGTCTGTACAGCAGCTATCAACATTTGGTCCGCAGTTTTTATGAACAAGTTCATTCCTGTTTGGATAAATGATAGATAGATATTATTATAGATTTGTGATCAATATGACGAGGTCGAGTAGACGTCAAATTTTTTGTGAGAAAATAATTCATTTGAAAATTAATTTTATTTGATTTCCACCGCGTGTTTTTTCCATATAACACGAAGAATAATCATAGTGCTTGCATAAGGTTCTCAATTTTGCCAAATTTCATTAGGTATATCAAAGACAGTGACGAGTACCTAACCTTCACCTTTGTTCATTCCACCGCGCCGGGTTACGGCCCGGCATGGCCCGTCTTTCCAAATTATTATAAAAATTGGCAGCAAGTACACCTTGTGAAGGTCAGAGGTGGTTTTGACTGGTTTTCCAGATAATTAATGTCAAGTTGATCACGCTTCAATAACTCAACGGATTTGGATGAAATTTGGCGCACAAATAGAATATGTTCTGGAAAGTCAAGATATAAAGCATCCTTTGAGGTATCCGAAACAATCCCATCTGATAAAAATTGTATAGATGATCAATAATGGTGCCGAGATGGAGATTTAAGCAATTGGAACTGGAACTGTGGATATTTTTTTTTTTCATGTTTTGTCTCTTGTTTTATTATTTTTTAGATAAAGTGCTTATTTCCTTTTAAATTTATAAAATTATATTGGTAAAGTTCTATGCAAGGAAGTGTTGTCAGTAACGTTCCCACAGGTGGAAGCCATGAGTCTAGTTTTGTGTCTCTAGAAAACCTAGTGCAGTGTCCTAAATGCCCCCAGTCACGTTTTTTTAAGGGTCAAAGAGGGTTGAGAATCCATCTTGGTAAATCACATAAGAGCCAAGATGGATTCTCTAGCTCTGCTCCTTCTATCCAAGATCATCACTCTTCTTTTCATGAACATTTGGCTGAACTTAAAAAATCTACACCTTTGATTAAAAGAATCCCAAGAGGCGCCCGAATTTCTGTTGCGCAAAAGTTATCAGATGCTATAAAAAAAACAATAATTAATAACACAAAGCGTGACTGGGAGCATCTTTTATTATTTCCCTTTAGAATTCTACATATTAACAAAATTGATGGTAATAAAAATAAATCAGCTACCAGTTGCATAAAAAAGAATTGCACCCTCCCAAATTTTTCTTTTCCTCGTCTTGACCCTCCCGCCTTAAAACATAACCTGTTCAAACTTATTGAAGGCAAAATCTCTGATGGAGACATCAAAGGAGCCGCCCGTCTACTTTTTTCTAATGACACAATGGCTCCCAATAACCACGATACCGTTGCAGCTCTTGAATCCAAGCATCCACCCTCAACAGTAAATCAAAGCCGCCCAGATCCACCACCTCAACCTGCCGTTGATACTTTAAAAGCATCACCGCAGGCTGTTTTTGCAGCTGTGATGTCCTTCAGCAGTGGCTCAGCCGGTGGTTTGGACGGTCTCACACCTCAGCACCTCAAAGATTTAATCGCTGGAACATTGGGAGACACCGGTGAGTCTCTGTTGAAGGACCTAACGGATTTAATAAATCTGATGCTTTCCGGTAAGGTCAATGAAGAGATCCTAGATTCTCTATATGGAGCCAATCTGTGCGCGCTTTTAAAAAAAGACGGTGGTATCAGGCCAATAGCGGTTGGATCTACTTACCGCCGGCTTGCAGCCAAAATTTGCTGCAAAGCCTCTTCTGAAGACCTGGCCAATTATTTTCAGCCCGCACAGCTTGGCTTCGGTTCGAAGGGTGGGTGTGAGGCTGCCGTACATGCACTCCGTACTTTTCTTTCGTCTCAGGGTGGTGAGATACTGTTAAAGGTGGACGTAAAAAATCCTTTCAATTCTATAGACCGAGGCACCTTGTTGACAGAAGTTCAAAAACAAATTCCGTTAGTTTATCCATTTCTGTGGCAAAACTATAGTTCTCCTTCCAATCTTATGTATAAAAGCCACACCTTGATCTCGGCTACTGGTTGTCAACAGGGTGACCCTTTGGGACCGGCCATTTTCAGTCTCGCAATTCATCCAATCATACAAAAACTAAATTCAAAATTTAACCTGTGGTACCTCGATGACGGGACCCTAGGTGGCGATGTGAACACTGTCCTTGACGACCTTAAAACTTTAGTTAGGGAATTTCACAAAATTGGCTTAGAATTAAATTTTTCCAAATGCGAACTTTTTATATCTGATAGTACAATCGATTCAAATTTAGTAGTTTCTCAATTCAAATATTTAGCGCCAAATATAAAACTTATTGACAAGAGTTCACTTCGCCTTCTAGGCTCTCCGATTTTTGATGAATCTTTTAAATCATTTGTTGATGAGCAAATTCAAAATTTTAATTCAACCTCAGATAGACTGGAAAAAATTAACACGCATATGGCTTATTTTATTATTCGGCATTGTCTTTTTGTACCTAAATTCACTTACGTTTTACGAAGTTGCCATCTTTGGAAACATCAGGATATTTTATATAATTTAGACAGTATCATAAGGCAAACACTCATATCCATTCTAAATATTGATTTTGATGATCGTACATGGACTCAGGCTTCTCTACCAATCCGGTTTGGAGGCCTGGGTATCCGCAAAATTTCAAGTATTGCATTACCAGCGTTTCTGTCCTCAGTTCATAGCACAAGGGACCTCATTGGAAAAATCCTTAATCCGTCACTCCGTGACTTTGAGGTCTCGTGGCTGGCTGAGGCCAGAAACGCTTGGATCTTGGCCTGTCCCAATACAGATGCTCCAGCCACACCGGTGTCACAGAAGCGATGGGACGAGCCGCTCTGCAGACTTACTCAAAATTACCTAATTGATTCATCTAGCAATGTTGCTGAGCGAGCTCGTCTCTTCGCTTCCACAAAATGGGAGTCAGGGCTCTGGCTTCAATGCCTTCCATCCCCTAATACGGGCACGTTACTGGACAACACTTGCTTCAAAATCGGTTGTTGTCTTCGTTTAGGGGCGAAATGTATTGTCCCCCATCGCTGCCTTTGTGGTGACAGTGTTGAGCGTCTTGGCCATCATGGGCTTTCGTGTAACAGGAGTGCTGGGCGGATGTCGCGGCATGCGGCTATCAACGACCTCATCCGTCGGGCTCTTGTCACTTCCGGTGTGCCAGCCGTATTGGAACCAAACGGTTTGGTGCGGGAAGATGGCAAGAGACCGGACGGAATGACTCTGGTACCCTGGAAGGTGGGACGACCATTGGTGTGGGATGCTACATGCGTCGACACCTTGGCTCCGTCTCACCTTCCGGTTACCTCAGTCACGGCCGGTGCCGCCGCCGCCCAGCAAGAAGGTCTCAAGCGCCGCAAATATGCTACCCTTGGTGATGGGTACATATTTGCGGCGTTCGGGGTTGAAACGCTGGGGCCGTGGGGGCCGGATGCTCACCATTTGTTCAACGAGGTCTCACATCGTCTAGTTGAGACCTCACGTGACAAGAAGGCTGGCGTTTATCTAGGTCAACGAATAAGCATTGCCATCCAACGTGGCAATGCCGCCAGCCTTCTTGGTACGTTTGCACAGGGCAGCGATTTGGGACAAGTTTTCTATTTGTAATTTTTAATTTTAGTTAATTTTTAATTTAGACTTAAGTTGTTTCTTGTTTTTTACCAATAAATTTTCCTAATAAATATCTTTTACCCTATTGCCTAAGAGAAAAAAAAAAAAAAAAAAAATATTACTGATTCAGGCTCTTCTGACGAATCATCTTCGTCTTATACAGACGACAACGATTAAACAACAAAAATAAACACCTGAAAGTTTGTTTACATTCTTTATCTTGTGTCGTTGGCCTTACTCTACAGCATATTCTAAAGATACCATATTACTCTCGGGTTAGGCGTTAAACGATGAATTTGCGGAAATGACGCGTAAGAAGAAAGGTCTAGAAGACGAGATAGAACTGTGCTCCACCAAGCTGTCGCGAGCGGAGCAGCTGATCGGCGGGCTCGGCGGCGAGAAGGCGCGCTGGACCGAGCTGGCGCGGCAGCTGCAAGACCTGCTTTCTAACATCATCGGTAATACAAGCTATACATGGTTATTTTTCAACTTTACAGGGGTTATTTTATTCATCCAAATACTTTTTTTTTTTTTATACAATTATGTCGGTAAACAAGCATACGGCCCGCCTGATGGTAAGCGGTTACCGTAGCCATATGGACGCTTGCAACACTAGGAGCATCGCTCACGCGTTACCGACCTTTCCTTCCTCCCCTATGAGCTCTGGCGACCTTACACGCGCAGGAACACAACTTTACACATTATAAAGTTATTTGGCTGCGGTATTCTGTAAGGTGGTACTTCCCCAGCCGAGCTGCTCTTTAAGCGAATAAACGCTATGCTCTACCTCTCTCATAATATAAATATTTTAAAAATGTTATTTTGCCGAGTTTCTTGCGTATTCTTCTCAGTTGAAAGAAGAGTTAAGAACTGGTGGTAACTTCAGTAGCTTTGGCCTTCATTAGTGCCCTACTAGGGCCTAATTTGAATAAATGGACGAATGAACTTTGACTTGGACATCAATGTATGAGAAAAAGTTTTCTTTCTAGATATTTCAGTTGTAATCCCATCGTAAAAGTAGTTCATAATGATGAGTACAATAACTTTTGAAAATATGACTTGAGGTTGAAAAGTCTACATTTCAAGAATATCGAATTTTCTCCTTTTCAGTCCATTTGCCAAGAAAATACACCAACATCTATCTTTTTTACCACATAGAAAGTGAAGGTGTGGCCGAAGGTGATAATCAAAGCCTAAAAAAGAATTAGGTCTCAAATAACCACTACAAACAAGAATCGCTGTAAATACTTCCGAATATTTATCTAGTTGAATGGTTCGCCAACAGAATTCTATCTAACATATTTCAGAATATTATTTACATTATTTTTAACCGACTTCAAAAAATCTTTTCTTTTTTTGTTTGTTACCTCATAACTCCGTCATTTATTAACCGATTTGGAAAATTCTTTTTTTGTCTGGAAGGGTACACTTCCCGTTTGGTCCCATTGTCATCAGATCAGGATTTGATTACTTTTTAGTGTAGTTTGAAGTCGGTTTAAGTTTTTTGTAAAACAGTCCAATTATTTATAGCCTAATGTCTCTTATTTTTTTTGCCTTAGGACAACATATCACTCGTTCATAGAATTCTAAAGAGTGTTTTTTTCACAGGTGATGTACTGTTGTCGGCCGGTTTTATCGCATACCTGGGTCCCTACACTGTCAACTATAGAAGAGAAATTATACACATGTGGAACGAACGGACTAGTTTGTTGAGTGAGTTCTGTTATTATTATTTTTTGGTAGATTTGAGATTTCACGCATGTTGACCTAAGTTCTCTTTCTAAGTAAGGTTTTCTTTAGCTAAGAGTGAAACACAAAACAATGACTGTCTTCTTCATACTCATAAGCATGACCGCGCGCGAGAGAGACGGACTGAGTTTTCATGATGCGCTTATTCACGGACATTACCCAAGTGCAACGTGTAAATTCGTTGAACGTGTCAGCTTTAGTTAACCAACTTCTAAGTTAATAATTATAAGTAAATATCCGCCAAGAAAGTATTTGTCGAAATTCATGTATTCATGTTTTTCACCCGTACGTTATTGACATACCGAAAATACGGACGGACACAGCGTTTTGCATCCTCATTTACAATGCGGACAGCAAGGGAGTGGAACTTGCTTCCGCCGTCTCTGTTTCCTGACATACAATCTAGGGACATTCAAGGCCAGAGTGAATAGGTTTCTTCTGGGTAAGCGTGTTTCATCTTAGGCTTCGTCATCGCCCCTTATGGGCACAACGGAAGCCCATATAATTTAAAAAAAATGTACTGAGAGGTCAACTGCAGAAATCGCGAGGTGGTAAGCTAGTTTTTTTATATATTTTTTATTGTGTTTAGGCCGCTGTTTGACCAGAATTTCACAATGCTAGTTAGCATTATAAAGCTGTATATATACGTGTCAGAGATCCCGTGTTCGGAGGTGTTCTCGCTGGTGGCGACGCTGGGCGAGCCGGTGGTGATCCGCGCGTGGAACATCGCCGGGCTGCCCGTCGACGCGTTCTCCATCGAGAACGGCATCATCGTGCAGGCCTCCCGCCGCTGGCCGCTCATGATCGACCCGCAAGGTCGCCGCTTCTCTTACCTGTCTTTGCATAACTTACAACTGAATAAATGTTCACCGCGCACCTGAACAAGATCCTCATATTTCAACCCCCATGGCTCCGCTATTTTGAAACAGAGATTTTTTTTGAGAGAGGTAAAGCACAGTGTTTATTCGCTCAAAGAGCAGCTCGACTGGGGAATTACCTCCTTACAGAATACCGCAGCCAAATAACTTTATGTTGTGTAAAGTTGTGTTCCTGCGCGTGAGTAAGGTCGCCAGAGCTCATAGGGGAGGGGGGACAGGTCGGTAACGCGTGAGAGATGCTTCGTGTGTTGCTAGCGTCCATATGGCTGCGGTAACCGCTTACGATCAGGCGGGCCGTAAGCTTGTTTACCGACTTAGTCGTATACAAAAAACATTTCCACAAACTGAAATGACAAATAAGTTTTTGTTAAAAATTTCTCTAAGGAAAACAGTATATCCCTCGAAAACGCGGGTGAAACCCCGAAGCGAACTAGTATGAAATAAAATTAGTAGTAATTATAGACACTTGCTATCTTGATGAACTTCAGAACAAGCAAACAAATGGGTGAAGAACATGGAGCGCGCGAATCAGTTGAAAGTGATCAAACTGACGGACGCTAATTACGTGCGAGTTCTAGAGAACGCCATACAAATGGGCTTGCCCGTCATGTTGGAGAACATTCGAGAACATCTCGATGCTATACTGGAGCCGGTGCTACTGAGGAATGTGTTCAGGTAAATTCAAATTCAAAAAGTATTTATTCAATTTAGACGCTGATAAGGTAATAACATGACTCCGGTTCCAAATACAACTTGAATTGAGAAGTCTCCAGGATCCTGATTTTGCTCCTTGCGTTTCACCATATAGCATGGTTATGTGATGTTGTGACCGACCGGTGGTAAGCACACAAAGACCCTACAAACACGTAGCTTCTCAAAAAATACCAATTAGCAGCTCCAAATACTAACCAGTCACTAGTTCATTCCATGTGCACCAGTGAAGTAAAATTAATTAAATGTATACTGACTTTTCAAGTTGTCTCAAAAAGTCCGTGAAGTTTTTGTACAGTAGCCACTACTTTAGTAAACATGTGACTGACAGTGCGGACTATGTGGAAGTGATTTATTGTGACAAGAACTTATAATATAACACTAGCAAAAATAAGTCCTGATAAAAAGGAAGGTTTAAGAGAGGTAGAGCATAGCGTTTATTCGCTCAAAGAGCAGCTCGACTGGGGAAGTACCTTCACCTTACAGAATACCGCAGCCAAATAACTTTATGTTGTGTAAAGTTGTGTTCCTGCGCGTGAGTAAGGTCACCAGAGTTTATAGGGGATGGGGGAAAGGTCGGTGAGCGATGCTTCTTGTGTTACAAGCGTTCATATGGCTACGGTAACCGCTTACCATCAGGTGGGCCGTATGCTTGTTTACGGAATAAGTTGTATAAAAATTTTTTTTTTTTGTTTCAAACTTAAAATTAAAACTAAAAATAAGAAGTAATTACCGATATCTTTTAGGGCCCTCACAATTACGTCCATCACTCATTAAAAGATTCGCATTCAGTTTTAAAATCTTCTAATAATGTTTGCACTTTCATTGCTATCATTAAAAATGCTTTTGCTAAACCAATTTGTTCTTTATGTGGTCAATAATTTGGTTTCAGGTCGGGTGGCGTGGATTGCCTGAGGTTCGGCGATAATATCTTGGAGTACCACCACAGCTTCCGCCTGTATATCACGACGAGGCTCAGCAACCCGCATTATTTGCCCGAAGTCGCTGTCAAAGTAAGATCTCAGACATGAATTCACGTTTGCTCTCGTAATGGATAGGGTTTATGCATTATCTATAAGTGTTTCATTTACTCTGGTCTACGTATCTGCTAATCATACTTCTTATTCTATCTACCCTAATTTAAGGAACGTATTAAGGCCGCTTTAGTACAGAAAGCTTACTAAAATTTTTACGAATATTTCAATGTCAAAAATGCTTGGGTATGGCCCTCGCTCTCGCAGAACACATCTTATGTAATATATGTAAGTTTGTTTATGAAAAGAGTAATTGCTGAGTTTATTGTCGGCTCTTCTCAGCAATGCTTTTGCTTCCGAACCTTGCATTAGTGTATCAGAGTCTGACCATTCATTTCATTTCATTTAATTTACCTTTACTATGTATGTTTGTTAAACCCAGTTCCAGCACCGGATTAAATGGATTTAAAAGAAACGTAACTCATAGATGGATCCTACTCTGAGATAACATATTTTCCGAAAAAACATAAAATCAGGAAGTGTAGTGGAGTGGAGGAAGCCAGTACAAATTAGAATCAATATTAAATTAGTGGCTCTGTGAACTGTAGATCAGCGCGCGTCTATCTTTACACTTTGTACTGTCTTAATACTGAATAAACCTAAGAACAATATATACGTAGTTTTCCCAATGGAGTACAGCATGGGGTTCTTCAAGAAGGGTGTGAAGAGGTTTCTTCAGGGTTGGCAACGCGCGAGTGATACCACATGGTGTTGCAAGCGTCCATAGCCTAAGGTAACCGCTTAACGTATGCTTGTTTGCCACCTTAGTGGTATAAAAAAATATCCTTATTTCAACCCCCATGCCTCCGCCATTTTGAAAAACTTCCAAAAACTAAATCGACAAAAAATCATATAATTATCGAACCTGCTCACAAATCACGAGAATCGGTTGAGAATGTGACCTGTGGAGGAGAACAGCTGGACTTCCATCGGACATACGAAAGCATTGTTTCCCAAGATGAAACGTAGACTCTTTTCTCTCACTCGGGCAATTAAAATGTTGTAATGAGACTCAATTTGCTTCCCATCAGGTAACGATGCTTAACTTCATGATCACCCCGCAAGGGTTGCAGGACCAACTGCTGGGCATCGTGGTGGCGCAGGACAGACCGGAACTTGAGCTCAAGAAGAACCAGCTCATCGTTGAGGGTGCTCATAATAAACGGACCTTGAAGGAGATTGAAGATCAGATCTTGGAGGTTTGGTCTTATATCCTCAATTTAGGTGGTAGCTAGTCAGGCGGGTACTATACAGTACCCCTCCTGGTTGCAGTACCTCTCCAGGTTCCACTATGGTTTCTTCACTGAAACCTTGAACTCATCGCATGATTCAATGGTGCTAATTCTGTTGTTTACTTTAACTAATTTAGTCTCATCACGATATCTCATTCTTACGAACAATATTGAAAAAGGATAGAAAATATTTAAAGCTTATTAGTCTATAACATTATTCATTTACAGGAAAATAAAAAACAATTGAACGGAACTTTATTTCTGATGACGCTAGAAAGTCACGGATATATTAAAAAACTGGGTTTTACTAGACGTGACTTAAGAGGAAATGCTGGTGGCGTTTGTTCCATACAAACGTAATCCTCAGTTTCCTCTTTAGATAATGACACTAGAGCAATGATTATTTTACCATGCAATCCGTAGGTACCATTATATGTCCCTCGGTTGTGTTTTTCTCCATAAATTAATTATTATAAGAATTAGGAGCCTTCTAAAATCACAAAAACTTACCATTTTTAGGGTTCCATAGCCAAATGGCAAAAAACGGAACCCTTATAGATTCGTCATGTCTGTCTGTCTGTCTGTCACAGCCATTCATTTCCGAAACTATAAGAACTGTAATGTTGAAACTTGGTAAGTAGATGTATTCTGTGAACCGCATTAAGATTTTCACACAAAAATAGGAAAAAAACAATAAATTTTGGGGGTTCCCCATACTTAGAACTGAAACTCATTTTTTTTTTCATCAAACCCATAAGTGTAGGGTATCTATGGATAGGTCTTCAAAAATTATATTGAGGTTTCTAATATCATTTTTTTCTAAACTGAATAGTTTGCGCGAGAGACACTTCCAAAGTGGTAAAATGTGTGTCCCCCCCCCCCCCCTGTAACTTCTAAAATAAGAGAATGATAAATCTATAAAAAATATATGATGTACATTACGGTGGAAACTTCCACCGAAAATTGTTTTGAACGAGATCTAGTAAGTAGTTTTTTTTAATACGTCATAAATTGAAATTAATATCAAATACTCAGGTCTATACTACCATTTACTTATATACCTACAGGTTTGTACGGAACCCTCGGTGCGCGAGTCTGACTAGCACTTGGCCGGTTTTTTAACGCCATAATCAGACGTCCAGCGAACAAATTGGACGAATATAAAAAAAACAAAGGAAAACCGACAGACAGAGCCAAAGCCCTTATTATTATGATTCTTGAAATTTGAAATCGATCCAGTTTTGGAAGAGAATACCCGGGATGACGAAATAGTGATTTCGTCTAATTTAAATAGGTACAATCGGTCCGAGCTGTGGTTGTCTCTATCGCCCTCGGGCGGGATAGCTCGGGCACAGCGCGACAGCAATAGTAATGTTAAAAACCTATTTTTCAAATTTCTTGGAGATACTCGTATACATGTATTATGACATGATATGCTTATTTTCTTCGGCTTTTGAGAGCTAAAGAATATACTAATTTCTTCTCTTAGGTACTATCATCAGCCGGTAACATTCTGGAAGATGAATCAGCTAATCAGATCCTGTCGTCGTCCAAAGTGCTCTCCATAGAGATACAAGCGAAGCAAGCAGCTGCGGCTATAACAGAGATAGAGATAGACGAGGCCCGGTTGTTGTACGTGCCTGTGTCGAAACATAGCTCTGTACTCTTCTTTTGCATATCTGATCTGGCGATGATCGACCCTATGTACCAGTATTCGCTTAATTGGTAAGTGTTATAAATTCCTACACATTTTACAGTACATCTCTTTGTCTAGTCAAAGCAATTTATTCAACTTAGGCCCTAGTAGGGCACTTATGAAGGCCAAAGCTACTGAAGATACCACCAGTTCGTAAGTCGCCTTCAATTGAGAAAAACACGCAAGAAACTCAGAAAGGTAACATTTCCAAAATAATTGATTTTATGGACAATTTATTTGGCTTTTTAACCGACTTCAAGAAAAGGAGGAGGTTCTCAATTAGTTTGTATTTTTTTTATGTTTGTTACCTCATAACTTCGTCATTTATTATCCGACTTGGAAAATTCTTTTTTTGTCTGGAAGGGTACACTTCCCGTTTGGTCCCATTGTCATCAGATCAGGATTTGATTACTTCTTAGTGTACTTTGAAGTTGGTTTAAGTTGTTTGTAAAACAGTCTAATTATGTTTTTCCCAATGTTTTATAGTCCCATAAACTTATCTGGCCCGGTGGCCAAAAGAGGAACTAATGACGCTATTATTCGCCATTGGCCAAAGAGAATATATAAGTTTGCTCCGCCAAATGCGATAACAGCGACTATCTCACCGGGCCAGATAAGCTTGTGGGACTGTATGTCTTTGTTCCTTGCAATCCCCATGAATCCTGTTTGTGTGACTTCGGGGCGATGGGTCTTATTATACAAGTACTGTAGCAAACAAGCATGATGGTAAGCGGTCACTGTAGCCTATATACGCTTGCAACACCGGGTATCGGTACGTTGCCGAAGCTGCAAGATCTAATTCACACTCATTAGATTTAGATGTGGTCGCAGTTAAAAATAGAATTAAGTTTAAAGCCACTGTAGCTAAAGGGGGCTAGGTAGATGAAGCCGCGGCCTACGACTAGTATTTTATGAGGAATGCAACAATACAGAGCAATACCGGTGAGAGCACAATATCCTGTTTGGAATTCTTCTAAATATTTACCAGTGTACTCAAACTATATCCCTTATCGTATACTATAAAACGAGCAATTGTATTATAATATACTTGTCCCAAAATTCAACGAAAAACGAGCGCCAGAGGGTGAACTTGCTCATGACTACTCGAGAAAAAAAAAAAGATATATAAATTTTCTTTGATATTACAAAAGCAAATGGAAATCCTTCGAAAGGGATCCCCTGACCACATATTTTCAAATATTTCTTTTTGTATTTGCAACCTAAGTAGCGCTGCTATTCACCGCAACCATCGATAAATAATATAATAATTCGATGACTACAACACTCAGATTTACTGTAGTTTCTACACAAAAATAGTTTTTTTTTTCTGAAGTAGTCATGCCAGGTCCTTCTGGTGCCCGCTTATTGTTGAATTTTGGGACACGTTGCATATTTTTGGAGATCTCGAAAACGGCCCTAAAGAACGGCGAAAAACGATGTAACTCTAATTAGTTTTCATCTCGCCAAGTTACTATTAATAAAGTGTTAATTATTCAACAAATAATATTAAACCCAACCGTTTTGATTAAATCAATCAATTTACTTACATTTTTTTAGCTTTCTGCTCTCAATATGTAAAATAGTTAGCTACGGCAAGTCTGTATTATACTTTGTTATGGATAACAAAGTATGCTTATTGCAGGTTCATAAACCTATATAACCAGGCGATCATAAACTCTCCTAAGAGCGATAACCTCGACGAGCGGCTGAGCGGCCTCAACGCTTACTTCACGAAGAGCATCTACGAGAACGTTTGCAGGAGCCTGTTCGAGAAGGACAAGCTTATCTTCTCTCTCGTTCTAACGCTCGGGATATTGAGGGCTAAGGTAAGTTATGAAATATTCCTCAAGCAAGGGTTGACAGATTTTTCTTATAGCGTGGCAGTCCGGCCGCCGAGAGAATGCGTTTCTGGCACCTGTTAATATTGGGCTAATCCTAATACGATGGGACTTTCAAAGGATGATTCAGTATTTTCTTAGGCATAGTTTAATTAAAATATTAATCAGATGCGCAGCAATATCTCTACAAACAACTAATCTATTTGTTCTATTTTTTATTTATCTATGTTCTTTTAAATGAGTTATCAAATGGGCATGAGCACCCACGTGATTGTGTAAAAGCCGGCCCCGCCCCGCGCCGCTGTTTTGGCCAATATTAACATTATATTTTTCCAAAATTTTATATGAGTAGGGAATCGCAGGAGAAACCGCGGGGAAATGATTATAGAGACGGTTAACAAAAAACTTGTTTTTTTTTTTAGTTTATTTCTTGCATAATAGATGGCGCTGTACTGAAGCTACATCGCGCTATGGTTTCGTTCTCAGCGTTTAGTTAGGTTACAAAATGTAATGGTTGGATTTGTAACCGCTTACCATCGCACATAGATTTATGTTGTGTTATCTATGTGAAATTTTTTAAAGGCCTTCTCGTTCTTCAATAGATCGAGGCAAAAGGTCGTGTTTGTGCTTGCTATTATAGTCCAACAAATTTATCGGGCCAGTTTGAAATGTCAATCTGCCTGCCATTCGCCATTGGTTGTTTGCTCCACGGCTCCACCAAATGCGATAAGTTATCGGCGATAACAGACAGCGCCCGCTCTCATCGGGCCCAGATAAGTTTGTGGGCCGGACAAAACATAACAATGAGGAATACCGTTTTTGTGGCCGCCCACCAGTTGGCGCCACTAGAAAATGGTTTCTATTGTGAAAAAACACAAAATAAAGTTACAAAAGTCGGGATTATCGTTACTCCTTACAACCCAGACAACGCGCTTGCTCAAAGTAGTTGTGGCACGGCGGCACGCCCGTTTTGTAGCAGGGGTGGGAATCCGCGGCTTCCTGTATTTTTGAAAATTTTCTGGTTTGTTTTTTTTTTCACAAACCAATGACGTCTTTTTCATTTGATGTTATAGAATGTTAGTAGACCATGGTCTGAACAACGTTTGTTCTAGCGTTAAAACTATTAAAAACCGTGTATGCCTGCCATAATGAATCAGGAATTTCATAATTTGAAATCTTGGAAACAGTAAAAGTTCAGTACATTTGCCATTTTTAGAGACCCGCGTTATACTAGCGCCTCTGGCGGATATTTCAAGCGCTTTAGACCCCATTGGATGAATGTCTGTCTGGTCTGTCTGACTCTTACATGTTATGTTATACTTATAGTATTGAAGTTAACTTGTTGGTGCTCGCGAGAGACGCGCGTCCTATAATAACAAGTGTTTGCATTTTTATTATTTTAACATCTCTCAAAAGGATCTAACAATGTTTTAGATATAGCTTGGTTGGTCCACCCACGGAGTTAAACATATATACGATTTATTAAAGGAGTTCGAAGATTTTATTGAATTATTATGGATACCTATGTAAATAAATTACACAACATTGTTCGAAAATAATAATTCGTAGTTTCCGGAATGTTCAGTAGATGGCGCTGTACAAAAGCTACATCGCGCTATGGTTTCGTTCTCCGCGTTCTATATAGTCTCGAAATGTCATTGACTAATTTGTAACCGCTTACCATCGCGCATAGTATATGGTGTTATCTATGCGAAATTTTTTAAAGGCCTTCTCTGTCTTCAGATTGAGATAAAGGTCGTATAATACAAAATATAATAATAACTTAAATTTAAATAAATACATGTAAAAAAAAATTTTGTTGAGCTGGTCCATCTGCCATCTGCTGGTGACTTGGTGACGTGACTCCCGTCCAACAGCTAGAAAAAGTAACTAACCAAAAAAAACAAGCAGTACGTTACGTACAGGTACAGTGGCCGGCAAACAACTTGAGCCATGACCTTAAGTGCGCAGTAGACAATTTTATGGTGTCGTTGGTGGAAAGAGAGGTGCGCGGGGGCATTCTGTCGGCACGCGTCCACGCTATTGGCCGAGCATGAGTGTACATGCGCGAACTTACCCCCACTACGTCGACTTTGGCTCAAGTTGTTTGCCGGCCTCTGTACAGTAACTAACTACTGTTCGAGACATTTTAACGTAGCGGGACAGCTCGAACTAGAGAAATTTCCAATAATGGTCGAAATTGATTAACAGTTTTGATAAATAAACATCGATAATTTTAAGGGTTGAAAATATTAGTGAATGTTTGTTACTTTGATAATACAAGTCCACTATTCTACTACACGATAAAGTAGTTAAATTAAATTTTAAAAAAAAAACCTTCATGCTTGAACACGCATAGGGTCAACTCACAGTAGTAAAATGTTCCTTATCTCTCTTATCTTAAAGTTTTAAGTTAAATGCAGTAAACTAACCCCTTTACTCATAAAGCGCTATTTAACTAATATACTGATTAAATGGTCAAGTAAATAATGACACTTTTTTTGGCAATGACAATAGAGTGACGTTATTTACATGACCCTTTACACAGTATATTAGTTAAATAACGTTTTATGAGTAAGGGGGTACATTCTTAGACCTTTGGATCTCGGTTAAAAAAATAACAATGAAATCAATTGTTATTATCCCTCACGAGAACCATCGGGTTTATTTTACCGTGTGGTGTAAAGTTGATATGATAGATGAATATAATATAATATACCATATTATTAAGTGTTATGGTTTATTTCACATGAACAGGGATGCATCGACGACGAGCTGGTGGCCTTCTTACTAACCGGTGGAGTAGCACTGGAGAATCCCTACGAGAACCCCGCGCCAACGTGGCTCTCCGATAAATCCTGGTCGGAGATTGTCAGATCGAGCAATTTGAATCAGTGAGAACATCCTCTAATTTTCCTACAAATACTAATACAATAAAGCGGAAGAGTTTTTTTTGTATCGGATTCGAAAAATATTGTTTGTATATGATAGCCAGATTCATAAGGAACAATATAAGCTACTTTTGATCCCGGAAACAGCTGGTTAAGAGGGGTAGAGCATAGCGTTTATTCGCTCAAAGAGCAGCTCGACTGGGGAAGTACCTCCACCTTAGAGAATACCGCAGCCAAATAATTGAGCTCTTTGGGAAGGGGCGAAGGGTCGGTAACGCGTGAGTGATGCCCCGTGTATTGCAAGTGTCCATATGGCTGCGGTAACCGCTTGCCATCGGGCGGGCCTTATGCTTGTTTACCGACTACGTCGAATAGAAATGTTATTATCCTTAATTTTTAAAGGTTGCGAGGCTTCAAGGAGAACTTCGAATCAAACATAAAGGCTTGGAAGGATTTGTACGACCTGTCGGCACCCCATGAGTCCACCTTCCCACCGCCCTATGAAAACATCAAGGGGATACCTAAGCTCATTATTTTGCGGTAAGTAAGCCCGTTTGTGCTTCTATTTTGAAATTGAGAGACGTCTCTGGATTATGATTGGCTAATTAAGTGTTCTGTGAACGGATTTGAACGAATTTTGCCTATATGATGGCGCGGGTAATACCGCGCAGCGCTATCTAGCGTCCATGTGCAAAACCTTTATTTTCATACTTGATTTAATTCGTACTGTGATGTAAATAAATGATATCGTTTTTTTTTTTGGTAATTTTAGATGATTAATGTTTTTTAAGACCTATTCGATAAACTCTACTTGGGGTACTTTTTCCATACATTTTGTTAGGAAAATTAATGCGAATGGATTTTTCTTTCGAAATCTGAATGCCGATAACAATAACTCTAAAAGTATAGACTGTCTGACCATATTCGCGTGGTGGTGATCCGTTTCAAATTACCACCCTAAGTGTACTAATTTTGAGCGTCATAGCCTGCCTTAGCCAGGCAGCATTTTTATGAAAAAAAAAAATTGGGAAAAGCAACAACTCGCATTCATGTGCAAAATCCTCAGGGGAAAGATTGATGCACCGGATCTGCACGGTGAGCTATGTCGGTTTTTTTACTCCTGACAATTATAGTCGAGGTATAGGGGACACGTTTTTCGACGTGCCATTGTGTCGCACTGTGGCGCGTGCTAACTCGCCCATCCCGTGCACCATCTTTGCCGCGCACCCTCAACACACTCAACGGTCTCCTGTACAACCGTCCCGAATGTGATTTGTTTGCTGATGGATGGCCGGATATATTGCCTGAATGTTTGCGTTTTTGTGAGAAGGATGTATGTCTGTGTGATTTTTTAATATGAATAATAATATGTTTTTATATTGATTTTGTTATATTTTGTAATTTATTAATATTAGTGTAATTTTATTTTCTTATATCTTTAGTTGCTGTCATTAGTGTCCTACTGTTACAATTAAAATAAAATAAATAAATATTTTTTATGCAGTAAAGAAAAATAAAACACCAACTCCTTTCTTTTAACCACAGATGCATCCGGCCAGACAAGCTTATACCGCTTGTCCAACAATACGTAGTCGAGGAGATGGGTCGCATATACATCGAGCCGCCTCCGTTCGACCTGGAGAAGTCTTACAACGACAGCAACTGCTGTTCGCCGCTCATCTTCATACTGTCGGCCGGCTCGGACCCCATGTCGGGCCTCGTCAAGTTCTCGATGGAGAGGAAGGTCGTCAGCTTCGAGACTATATCGCTTGGACAGGGACAGGTTTGAGCTTATTACAAGATTTATATCTTTGGCCATATCGCCTCTTTTCGTGGTGAGATTGTTATCAAACTATTGCTATTAAAAATGACTTTTGTTAAAATGTGTTTTACAAAACTTAAACCGAATTCATAGTACACTAAAAAGTAATCAAACCATTTGTTTTGGGAACAAAAGATTTTCCAAATAAGTATGTATTTACAAACAAAAAGTAGTATATGCCATACTAGCTGCCCGGCGCGACTTCGTTGGCGTGGTGCTACCCTACCCTGTGGTGCTACTCTACCTCACCCTACCCTACGGGGATGAAAAATAGTTTACGTGTTATTCTCAGACCTACTGCTTTTTTTTACACCTTTGGTTACATTATTGTAGTTTTAGTAAGGATCCCATTTTTTTTTGAAAATATAATATAGCCTATGTCACCCGGGGATAGTGTAGCCTCCCAACAGTGAAAGAATTTTTCGAATCTGTTCAGTAGTTTCTGAGCCTATTCAATGCAAATAAACAAACAATCAAATCTTTCCTCTTTATAATATTTATAGATATCAGTTATTATTAGATATCAGTTATCCGGTTTCCATAGTACAAATCTGCTTAGTTTGGGATCAGATGATCGTGTGTGAAAAAAATCCCCGAATCTTTTGCTGGTGCATACAAGACCTACACCTGTCATCTCCCCCCAGGGTCCAATAGCAGCGAACATGATATCGGAATGCAAACAAACAACCAATCAAATATTTCCTTTTTATAATATTACTATAGATATCAGTTATCTGGTTTCCATAGTACAAATCTGCTTAGTTTGGGATCAGGGGCTCTACCGCGTAACTTTGGTGGTAATCGTAACGAACACCATTCATGAATTTCATCCAATCAGGGCCCACGAATGGTCATCGTCGTGTCATACCGCGTGAGCGTCATTGGATGAAATAATGAATGGTGTTCGTTACGATTACCACCAAAGTTACGCGTGAGAGCCCCAGATGAACATGTGTGAGGAATGTCCCAGGATATTTATCTTTTGGCTGCTGCATACAAGACCTACACCTCATCTCCCCCAGGGTCCAATAGCAGCGAACATGATATCGTCGGCGATAGTGTCGGGCGGGTGGGTGGTGCTGCAGAACTGCCACGTGATGGACTCGTGGATGGGCGAGCTGGAGCGGATCTGCGCCGAGGTGATCATCCCGCAGGCCACGCACCACCACTTCAGGTGCTGGCTCACCTCCTACCCCAGCAAGGCCTTCCCTGTTACTGTGCTGCAGAATGGTGAGTATGCTTTCATACTCACTTTAATCTGTGGATTCGTAAAGTGCGTGAACGTAAAGTCGTTGGTCGTTCAGATTCTTAGAAGCCTCCTAGGCGGTTTGGAAACTCCAACAGTAGTTGACAACTAGACCTCCACCGATTCGCAGTGGGCACGCATGGTGGAGTATCTGCCCCGTGAAAGGAGGCCCGTGCTCAACAGTGGGACATTATGGGCTGATGGTGATATCCCTTGAAACAAATCAGCCAAAAAATTTACAGAATCTTGATTGCTTCTGAACAGTACTATTTGCAATTCACCAGGAGCGCTTTCTTAGCGATAATACCGTCCGTTATTCAATAATTCTAAGTTGTTTGATTTTTTGCTTTTTTTCTTTGTGGTGTAGGTACAGTCAGCGTCAAAAGCAGCTGATTACTTTAGTACCGTGCCACATTACGCAATTCACAGTTTTCATGCAAACTGTCAAGAGGATGTCAATAGATTATTATGAGAACATTAACTTTTGACGCTGACTTTACACTAAAGTTAGTACCAGTAATATATCGGGTCTATTCGTGCACAGATTACTATCAAAAACTGTCGAATTCCATTCACGAACGCTTAAAAGGACTACTACTACTATGATCATCATCAGCCTATAATGTCCCACTGCTGAGCAGAGGCCTCCTGTCACAAATCAGGGTGGAAGGGAATAGGCAGATACTCCACCACGCGTGCCCATTGCGGATCGGTGGAGGTAGGCTAGTGGTCAACCTACTGTTGGAGTTTTCAAACCGCCTAGAAGGCCTCCAACTAGCTTAACGACTATCACAATTAAGTGATATCCGGGACCAACGGGTTTACGTGCCTTCCGAAGCACGGAAACGCTCGATTTGAAATACGACTAGGCGGTCACCCATCCAGGTACCGACCACGATAGAGGTAGCTTAACTTTGCCAATCGATTAAGAACGGCTAATCATGCTACACCACGAGCGCTTCACTACTATAATACGTGCCACTAAAGATAAGGCTTGATACACCACATGGCTGTCATTAGACTTCGTTGACTTGTTCGTGACTTTAGCGGTATGGGTCGAAAAGAGCGCGGGAGGCGCGGTAGGGTACCTGCGCAAGCCCCCACTACTGACACGCACTCGGCGCGTATTTATTTATCAATGAATGTAACGATGTACCTAGGTGTAAAAATGACGAACGAAGCCCCGAAAGGTCTAAAGAACAACATAAACCGGTCGTACATCTCGGACCCGATCTGCGAGCCGGAGTTCTACATCTCGTGCCCGCGCACGGAGGAGTGGCGGCGGCTGCTGTTCGCGCTGTGCTTCTTCCACGCCGCCGTGCAGGAGCGCCGCGCCTTCGGCCCGCTCGGCTGGAACATACAGTACGAGTTCAACGAGAGCGACCTCAAGATATGCGTCATGCAGTTGCAGGTACCCACTTCTCACAACCGCCGTACACGCCAAACAAAGCAAAGCATTTTTTTTTTATACCACTAAGGTGGCAAACAAGCATACGGCCCGCCTGATGGTAAGCGGTTACCGTAGCCTATGGGCGCTTGCAACACCAGGGGTATCACTCGCGCGCTGCCGACCCTGAAGAAATCTCTTCACGCCCTTTTTCAAGAACCCCATGCTGTACTCCATTGGGTGCACCATGGCGGGGAGCTCATTCCACAACCTGAGCGTCCGCGGAAGAAAGCTCCTTTGAGCCCGCACAGTTCGAAACAATTCTGGTTTCAATGTGTGAGGATGGATTCCCCGTCGATGGCGTGATTTGCCATGAGAACACAATCGTAATATATAAATAAATAATAAATATCCTGGGACATTCCTCACACACAGTCATCTGATCCGAAACTAAGCAGAGCTTGTACTATGGAAACCAGATAACTGATATAATACATATACTACTTTTTGTTTGTAAATACATACTTAATATACATAATTACACCCAGAATCAGGAAATACAGATGTCCATGCACACAAATGTATGTCCTGTGTGAGAATCGAACCCACGACCTGCGGCGCTATAGGTATAAGACTCCACGTCTTAACCAACTGCGCCAACTGGCCCGTTAATGCCATATGAAGGTGGGGAGGGTAGATGTGTTTAATTGGTCGCCTGAGCGCCTCTTATGCACTACTGTTACATAAGCTTGATCGGTTTATGCCAGGGGTCGGCGACCTGCGGCTCTTTCGATGTAAAGTTGCGGTTCTTCAGTTCAATACGAAAAAAAAAAATTTACAAAATCCTTTGAAATCATGCAATCTATCCATTTGGAGTGCTGACAATTCTCGAGTCGACATATTCGCACGATTACGCGTTCTCTTGCATTAATAAAATAATAAAAAAAGTTAATAAAAAGCTACAAAAAACGCTGGAATTTCTAAAAACCCTTTCTTAGTGGATAACTACACTTCACAAAGAATACACCCCCTAAATTTCATGTATTAGACCATTAAATTAATGTAGTAGGACTAGTGGTTTAGGCTGTGCGTTGATATATCAGTCAGTCACTCAGTCAGGACTTTGAATTTTATATATATAGATTTAAAAAAAATGAGTTTATGGTTTATATGATAATTTAAATTCATGTATCTTTGTAATATGTAGATGTTCCTAACGGAATACGCGGAGACGCCATTCGACGCGCTCAACTACCTCGCCGGCGAGTGCAACTACGGCGGCCGCGTCACGGATGACAAGGACAGGAGACTGCTCCTCTCGCTCTTATCTATATTCTACAACGAAGATGTCACTACTAATGCTGAGTGAGTATACTTTTATGACATAGCGATTTTTGGGATAAATATTTTGACAAATAGTAATTCCATTAGGTGACATGTCAAAGAAAAAATAACCTTATTGGGTCAAAATTAAGTTCATCTGTTACATATGATTAAATAATAAAATGGATGAACCTTATTGCAAAGATATATGGACTACTTTTCTTTGTATTTATAAATATCAAAAGGTATTTTCAAAGCGCGAGAAATGCTATTGGTCGGCAGCTGCCGCCATGTGTGCGGAGGGGCGTAACTAGCGAATGAGACGGAACTAACAGCTGCACTGTATTATGAACCTTATAGTAGTGATCTAAGGTTGATTGTAAGTTTTAAGCATTCTTTCGTTAATCTTCGGGCCATTACGTTATTTTCTGTGCGAACGAATATTCACGACGCGCCATATCAATTGGGTACTACTGTATCAAAGTAATACAAATTTCATGTATGAAATATCCGTATACTTTGCACGCTCACTCTTATTGCAGCGCCCCTATTGACCTGTATGCGATATATACTCTGCTTGCTTGGAAGCCACAAGTAAACGTTTGCAAAAATCCTTTTAAAGCACTTCTCACGATAGGAAACCAGATTACTAACCAGTCCAGCACACGCCAGGTGGTCATGAACTCAAAATATATCCTACAATTTCGAATACCATATAGCTACTCCTTCTCACCGAGTGGCGACTACAAGATGCCTCCCTCAATGGATTACAACTCGGTACTGGAGCACATCAAAGCCCTGCCGATGATCGCCAAGCCCGAAGTCTTCGGTCTTCACGAGAACGCCGACATTACCAAGGATAATAAGGAGGCTTCTGCTGTAAGTTGCATGTTTTTCGACCTATTCATAAATTCTGTAACGAGAATCTCAAAGCCAGTGAGGGCTATCGCGATTAAGTTCGCCTCGAGGCGATAGTGTAGAGTCAGGTCTTTAGAAATGTCAAATGTGAGCTTTTCTTCGAGGATTCTCTCAAATTTATTAAATGGAATAAATTAAACCGACTGCGTAATATCAAAAACTAGCCGTCCCCCGCGGTTTCACCCGCGATCCCGGGATATTTTATTATTTATTTATATCAGACAAATTCCATATTTGTTAGTATACAATTAATCTTAATCCTAATGTTAGTAGTAGTAATAGTTAATGGTAGTAGTAGTAGTAGTTTATGTCGATATAAAGCCTATGTCCTTCTCCATACCATAGGCTATCTGCCAAGTTACATGATATTCCGTTGATTAGTTGAGGCGTGATGGCGTAACAAACAAACTCATTTTCGCATTTTACTATTAGTTAGGATAACTGAAAAGAGAAAAATAATCTCAGTAATCTATAGAATTTTGAATATAAGTAAAATTATTGCAGGCATTTAATATAAATTTATTTCAATATGGGCGTCCGGTTGTCGACATATTGAATTTTGATTACACACGTCTATAGTGACTCTCGCAAGATTAAGACAAGTCTATTGACGTAAGAATCATCAAATTCTGCCCACTCGTTTGGTCTCTAGAGTGCCACAAAGGAACAAACATACATAAACACATTACCTTCCTTTGCGTCGCGCAGTCGGGTAAAAAGATAGCATAAAGGTTCTCCTTCTTATGTTTAAGTTAGGCAACCAAACCCAAATAGGGCTCATTTCTGGCAGTGTCGAGTTATATTATAGTTTCCAGTCACAATAAATCACTTCACATTATAGTCCTCAGTCAGTCACCGTCCATAAAACTCATGTTTTAATACAATGGTGGTCATTGTACTAAAAGTCTTCGTCACGGACTTTTTGAGACTTGAAAAGTCACGATACACATAATTCATTTCATTTCACTTCACCGGTGCACATGGATTATCTTTATTGGGTAAAATACCACCAATTAAATTATTAAAAGAAACAAAAAACCCGACTGTGTAAAACAAAAATTAACTGAAAAGAGAAAAATAAGCTCTTTAATCTGTAGAATTTGGAATATAACTTGAATGTTATGAGGTATTGCAGTCGGGGACAAACCAATAACCTAAGTATGTTTTTTTTTTGTAATATTTGTTTATCCCCGACTGCAATACCTTATAACATTCAAGTTATATTCCAAATTCTACAGATTAAAGAGCTTATTTTTCTCTTTTCAGTTAATTTTTGTTTTACACAGTCGGGTTTTTTGTTTCTTTTAATAATTTAATTTATTTCAGACTTTTTAGTTTTAAGTATTAGTAAGTAAATGAGCGGTACGGTAAAGTAACGCTAACAACCATCGCAACTCTGTGAGTTACGTACGGTAACCGCTCATAGTACCCTACTGTCCTTGCATTAAACATGGTTTTTTGCACTTTACGTCAAAATGGTAGCACCAAAGTATTACAATATATACATATATGGAATGGGCTGTTCACAAGCTTTCATTTGATACCCATATTGTTATAATAACGAAATTTTTGTTTTTAATACCCCCCCTCGTTTCTTATCTGTAGACGCCATATAAAAATAATATACCCTATGACACTCCCACAGTCAAGACGAATCTAACGACACCTCATATGCTCAAATCCATCAAGCCGTTTAGGCTGCAGAGCGTGCCAAAGAAATAGACATACATACATACATACATACATACATACATACATACATACATACACTCGAAAAATATAACCCTCCTTCCGGGTCAGTCGGGTAAAAATACACAATGAAACTCAAAATACACAAATTTATGAAAATAATAATAATAAATGACATACATCCAACTACAAAAAGCCGTTATTTTGAACACATGTAGAATAGTCCGCAAATTTTTGACATTAGACCAATAATGCTAAAACAACAAACAAACACACACCACTCATGAACAGTTGTTACATTACATACATCTCCCGCATAAACACGCTCACACCTCACATACGATACCATTTTTTCGTTTGGCCAAAAGCCCGCGATTAAATGTAAATACCCTACCAATAAGTAGGATAAATTTAAAAGAAAATAATAATAATCTTTATTGTGTACAAAAAAGTAGAATACATTAAAAATATGAAGCGCTGTCTCTTGTGGTAGTATTAACTGTGTTACAAGAGACAGTGTCTTCCCCACAACATAGGAACATTTACTTAATCTATAGTAGGTATACAAAAATGCCAAAAATTAAACTAGAGAAACAAAATAAAAATAATTGAATAAAGTAACAAAATATTTAGGTATAAAATTAAACTTATCTAATACTATATCTGTGAGTGAGTGTGTGAATAATAATTGGACTGTTTTACAAAAAACTCAAACCGACTTCAAAGTACACTAAGAAGTATTCAAATCCAGATCTGATGACAATGGGACCAAACGGGAAGTGTACCCTTCCAGACAAAAAAAGAATTTTCCAAATCGGTTCATAAATGTCGGAGTTACGAGGTAACAAACATAAAACAAAAAAAAAAACAACCGAATTGAGAACCTCCTCCTTTTTTTGAAGTCGGTTAAAAATGAAAACGCAACGTCATTGCAAGTTCCCGCCAAAAAGTCGAGCATGAAGGTTACAATGGTGTGTGTCAGCTCCTGTTCGGGTGCCTGCTGACGCAGACGACGATCGTGGCGGGCGGCGGCGGCGGCGAGGGCGCGGAGGCGGGCGGCATCGTGGAGCTCACGCGCGACATGATGGCGCGCCTGCCGCCGCCCTACGACGTGCTCGCCGTCGCCAACAAATACCCCGTGCTCTACTACAACAGCATGAACACTGTGCTCAAACAAGTCAGTCTCACTGCACGCTATATTCATATTTAAGAAAGGTGGAGCGTAGCGTTTATTCGCTCAAGGAGCAGCTCGACTAGGGAAGTACCTCCACCTTACAGAATACCGCAGCCAAATAACTTTGTGTTGTGTAAAGTTGTGTTCCTGCGCGTGAGTAAGGTAGCCAGAGCTCATTGGGGAGGGGGGACAAGTCGGTAACGCGTGAGCGATGCTTCGTGTGTTGCTAGCGTCCATGTGGCTACGGTAACCGCTTACCATCAGGCGGGCCGTATGCTTGTTTACCGACTTAGTAGTATAAAAAAAAAAGTTTTAACGGACTGCTTCACGTTTTTTCACTGTTTGATCACAATCTCAAAGCCTAGAAGGAGCTGGCTCTAAAGTGCAGCTGTTGGGACACTCCAATAGGTGCTCTGCCAGCCAGGTGGGTACTACGAAGTATCTTACTTCCGAGCTATGGTTTCCCTCATCGAAAGCTCAAGTTCATTGTAGGATTCGAACCAAGGACCTGTCAGTATCCGACGTCACTACCACTGAGCTGTCGACTTAATCAATCGGCCAAGGATTAATTTGAGGGTGTTGTGTCGCCGGCTCAATGTCTTTAGTGCAATAGTACCCAACTGATATGGCTTACCGATGTACCTGCGCAGAATATACATTTTCAAAGCGCGGGTAATGCTATTGGTCGGCAGCTGCCGCCATGTGTGGATGGGCGTGACTTGCGAGTGAGACAGCACAACAGCTGCACTGTATTATGAACCTTATAGTAGTGATCTAAGGTTGATTGTAAGTTTTAAGCATTCTTTCGTTAATCTTCGGGCCATACTTCCTTTTCTGTGCTAACGAAGATTTACGACGCGCCTTATCAGTTGGGTACTACTGTAAGTGGCGTGAAGTGGCACCTTTTAAAAAGAAATAGTTTTCTGCCACCAGACCTTCTAGTCTTCGTATATGTACCACCTTCAGGAACATTATTACAATTATAGCGCATAACTGAGTAGGTGACTGCGGTAGTGAAGCGGTGCGGTCTCGCTATAAAATACCTCTACCATGAGTTTTCTACACTAATGTAATAAACACACGCTAGCGACTACGGTGAATATTTTATATAACGAGCCGGTGCTCGTGGATAATTTTGGAAGCATTTCATACAAAATATTTTACAATATTTTTTTTGCGAATTCAGTGTTGGTTCCTTAGTAAAAGTTGTTCAGCATCACTAATCCAACATAGGTTTCGAATATATGCCATATCGAAATCTCCACCTGTTATAAATAGGAACCTACTGAGGGCTGGATTTTTGAATGTCAATAAGAATTCCTTTCCACTTTGTACTGAAGGACTGTATTGACTTGAGACTAAGTAATATAAGTGGTATATTAATCCAGCACTTAGTGGCACTATACTTAAAACTAGCTCGTAATTGTAGCTAGGTTGTTGAGATGGTGATCAGATGACGATGTCCAGGAGCTGATACGCTACAACCGGCTCCTGTCGGTGGTGTCGCGCACGCTGTACGGCGTGCACATGGCGGCGCAGGGGCTGGCCATCATGAGCGCCGAGCTGGAGGAGTGCAACAACGCCTTCGTCAAGGGCATCGTGCCCGCCGCCTGGATGTCCAAGTCGTACCCCAGCATGAAGTCGCTCGGCTCCTATGTCGCCGACTTCCTCTCCAGGTACCTAACCTACCCACGGTCTGGACATGATAAGCCAGATTTTCTCCCCAGCTCATGTCTACTATTTCTATACACAACGGAGTCGGTATATACGGCCCACCTGATGTTAAGCGGTTACGGTAGCCGTATGGATGCTTGCGACACACAAGGCATCACTCACCCGTTACCGACCTTCCCCCTCCCCGATGAACTAGCGCCCTTACTGACGCGCAGGAACACAACGAAGTTATTTGGCTGCGGTATTATGTAAGCTGGAGGAGGTACTTACGCAGTCGAGCTGATCTTTGAGCGAATTAACGCTGTACTCTACCTCTCCTAATGAGGCAGAATTCCTATCCAGGTAATTTCTACATTGGAATTAATTTCCATCATAGAACATCACGGTTTTTTCTCAGCACTATGTAAAGGGTTTTGAGGCTGTGGCTTATTTATCAGTTTGTCCAAATATCTGAATTTGACGGTTTTTGAGTTCAAAAGTTATTAGGGTTTTCTTTTCTGTGTCTCATGACTAAAGATTGCTCCTGTTGCTCTCAGAATTTCGCATGTGGTGTAGCATGATCAGCCGTTTTTAATCGATCGGCAAAGTTGAGCTACCACCGTCGTGGTCGGTACTTGGATTAGTGAACGCCTAGTGGTATTTCAAATCGAGCGTTTCCGTGCCTCGGAAGGCACGTAAAGCCGTTGGTCCACTTAATTGTGATATTCGTTAAGCTAGTTCGTTGCCTCCTAGGCGGCTGGAAAAATTCCAACAGTAGGTTGACCATTAGCCTACCTCCACCGATCAGCAGTGGGCACGCATGGTGGAGTATCTGCCCATTTGTGAAAGGAGGCCTGTGCCCAGCAGTGGGACATTATAGGCTGATGATGATTATCCGCCCGAATAACTTAACCTAAGAAATAATTCTTATAATTGTTCCGACAAAATCTAATATTTGGTGAATATATACATAAGTTCCTTGATATCAGGCGTGTCGTGTGGAATAAAACTCTTTATTAACAAATAATTTTACTTTACTATCACAACACACGTATGCTCTACGTTAAATGTGTATATCTAAACAATAGGTACATGTTGTTTGTACTCAGTCTGGTACTTGTACTGGTGGATGCGTGCTCACAATATTGTGTCTAGTACAATACGTGCCACTAAAGATGAGACTTGACACCACGTAGTTGACGTTGACGTCGTTGATGACTTCTATTTAGCGGTATCTATTTTATTATAATGACGCCCGGTCCCTACCAGCCTCAGACCTCATACCGCTGAAGAAAATTCTAAATTCAAAATCATTAATTAAAATTGACTTTCGCAGGCACTTATGAAAAGTCTGACTCTAATCCTCTAATACCGGTTCGAAGGGTTGCATTTGCTGAGAAGAAAAATCATCATCGACGACGTCAGACGTCAACCAAGTTGTGTGTCAAGTCTCATCTTTAGTGGCACGCACTATTAGCTGCCAACATACGGTCGAATACATTAAGTTATTGCTTTGGCTGTCTCTGTCGAATTACACATGCAAGACAGAGACGGATATAAAAAGCCAAAGTTAATAACAGTAATTCATACGATTGTTCAACTAAAGTATGATCTTTGCCACTTCAAAGATTCTGCACTTCAACGATTACAATTAAATTGTTTTTGAATAATAATTTAAATTATTTCAATTATAATTGAATAAAATAAAGCGAATCGAACCCACGACTGCGGCTCGATTGGTGAAATACACTCACAAAAAAATGTATAGTATGTAGATATCTTTAACATTATCAATTATAATTATGGGCGCACTCAAAGACGTCAATTAGAATTATAAAGACCATTTAAAAACAATGCTAATTGGGATATTTACTAGCCCGTCTCTGCGTTCGAATCCGTGTTCCCACAGTAAAAGTAGGCAATGTACCTACTCCGTACTATAAGCAGTCAGTTCAGAGGTCGTTAAAAGGTAACAAACAAGCAGAGCTTATGATATTTATATTATTATTTTGATGAGCATCTCTGAGCACGGCAGTAACAATTTGCTTACTGGATTTTGTTGCGTGAAGTTTACTGCATACACATTTAGGCCAGTGAAGTCAACGATCCAAACTATTTTCTTATAATTTGTATCATTCAGGACATTATTATCATATAAGTTGTATACTTAAGGGTTTTAAGTTATTGGTCTGTGTGGATAAAGGTATCAATTTGTGGTTACGTCTAGGTGACACAGGATTTAACCATGGAATTATCTACTTATTTAATGCTATGACAAAATTTGACAACAGAATTTCTTATTAACCCTATATACGAAACATACATTTTCTAGGGCCTCTTCAAGATCTACAGGAAAAGCGCACTTATTACCCTCAGGTTATTTAAACATTTTTCATAGTACCCGACTATACATACAAAGTAATCCAATTCACATTCAACTTTAACACATTATTTTAATGCCCATTTTTGACCATTCAGGTCTGTTAACTAAAACTGGCACGTTCAACACATTCACACGTTGCGCTTGTGTAGAATCTGTAAATAAGCACGCGACGTGACCGTGACGTTGCTTTCTGCGCATCATGAAAAGTATGTCTGTCTCTCTCACGCGCAGTCAAGCTCATAAATATAGAGTGGTCTTTATTTAGTGCAATCATGTAATAAAACATACTGTCTCTTGACATTTCATATGTGTGAGTACTGTGAACGTGCCAGCTTTAGTAAACCGACCTGTACCATTATAATATAACATCAGTGCGCAGTGTCACAAAAGCCCTAAAATCTCAGTGTGATATTTGTATTCCTAAATTCCACCTAACATTTAGACCTGTCAAAATATCTTATAGAAGTAGGTATAATCAATCTAAAATAGCATTTCAGGATATAGTTACAGATTACAAAATTGTCCTTAACATAATGTTATACTATAGCACTTGTGAATACTGACAGATTTAATTTGACACCCTACGTTTAAGGCTTAATAAATGCGGCTAATTGATTATAATGTAGGCCTATTTTAATAATAACTTATAATATTAGACAATGTGTTGCAGGGTATTTTATTTTCAAATGTTATTGCAATTTTAATTATCTTTTAAAATACGTAGGTTAACCACCCTCTGATAAATCATATACCTCATAACCAAAATTATTCTAGACTTTGATTCATTTCAACATTAGCTGTCTTTAGGCGAAGGTGGCGCCACCGTCACTGTCGGAAGAGAAGACCAAAATAAAATGTCACTATTTTAAAATAGCAGAGCTATTTAATTAAGTAATATTGAGATGATACCGTGGTATGATATGGCCATAAAAAAATTAAAAGAACTGAATTAATAAATGTACTGGTGGCGCCCCTAGTGGTAAATTACGAAAATAGTCTACGGAAAGGAAACTCGACGCATGGTCAAGCTGTCCCTATGTGCTCGTTTTTTTTTGTAATTAACAATTTTACCCTTATCCTTTTTCTAGTTACGTCCACATTGACTAATATTACACTTATATCAGACAAAACAACTATAATAATTCACGTAAATCTAAACATAGATAAATACATATAAATAAATTAAAAAAGCAGATTTTATATGTATGAACGCAGGCAACGAAACGTCAGATCTTTTTAATATGGCAGAATCAATGGCAATCTATAAAGCGGTTTTAAGCTTATAATTTGAACTCTTGGGACTTTGGATTATCAATACACACACTGCCTGCATTCATAATTAAATCTTCTAAAAATAACAACAAACACTCGACAAAAACTCAGAAGATCTACGACTTAGCCGCAAAGCTCAATCCTCTACTATATCCAACAACCGTTAATTCAACCTTCGGAATTCTTCGCCAGATCCAATAGTTTGTTCATCAGCTCTCCACCAAAAGACTCCCTGTATTTTTGACTTATACTATTCAATAAAGCGTAAGGTGTCTCGTAGTTCATATTCTCTATCGTAGATAGTGCCGCGTCGTCGTATTTCCTGCCGACAACCCTGAAACCTGACGCTGACATCTCAATGCAGTAATTGGAATTCTCCAGGGTTGTCAAGTTAATGAAAATGCGTTGGTTTGTGCTTTTCAATTGCGGTGATATGTTGGCTGATTTGACATGTTTTCTGATGTCGTTGATGGCTGCCTCGGCTTCCTGAGGCCATGTGTCTTTGTTCAAGACTTTTTCAACTTGTTCTGACATCTGGAAATATAAATATTCCATTTTATCATAGGATAATAGTGGGTTGATCTACATATTGTCAAAGAAAGCCTGGTCAATTAAGGACTCAAACATTTTACAATAGCAAATCGAACTTAAAATATTATAACCACATGAACGACCATTTTTTTTTTCTCTGGCTTCCATTGTATAAGCTCTGCTTAGTTTGGGAGCAGGTGACTGGTTAGAGATGCCTCAGGAGTAACTAAGTGACTATGAAAGAATCTCGACCTTCGAACAGTTGTCAGTTTCGAATCCGATAAACAAGTCCAGAATGAAGAAGCTTCTTCTGGGCAAGCGTGCTCTATTTTAGACTTCGTCATCGTCTTTTTTAGACGGGTCAGAGACCAAACGCAAGCCTAAATATTAAAAAGAATTGTTATCGACCATCGAACAATTAAACTAAAGAAGCGTAATGACGTCGATTTTGCTTGCAATCTATTCCGCCAATTTGCCACCATCGACAATGCGCTCTGATTGGCTAAGACAAGGACACATGCGCTCTGATTGACCAAGTCAAGAACACACGATGCAGTGATTGGTCCTTACTGTTCCAAATCAGTGACAAATCACTGACTTGTTTCGGAATCGGATTGCTCGGTATTACTACTCTAAGAGATTGTTCCTCGATGTTATCGACAGACTAAAATTCCTCCAAGACTGGGTCGACGAGGGACCACCGATAGTGTTCTGGCTATCTGGTTTCTACTTCACCCAGTCGTTCCTGACTGGCGTGCTGCAGAACTACTCCCGACATAACAAGATACCCATCGACCAGGTGCAATTTGAGTTCGGCATCACCAGCATGGAGGCTGAGTGCGAAGAGGAACCTGAATTCGGGGTTTACTGTAAGGTGAGCTTCTCCACAGATTAGTTTAATATGATACTTTAATAAAGTGACGTGTAATTGATCCTTGGTGACTAAATAATAAAAGTACGATAGTAATAAATAATAAGTACAGTATTACCCAACTGATAAGGCGCGTCGTGAATCTTCGTTCGCACAGAAAAGAAAGTATGGCCCCGAAGATTAATGAAAGAATGCTTAAACTTACAATCAACCTTAGATCACTACTATAAGGTTCATAATACACTGCAACTGTTAGTTCCGTCTCACTCGCAAGTCACGCCCCTGGCGTCACGCGTGACGCACACATGGCGGCAGCTGCCGACCAATAGCATTTCCCGCGGTTTGAAAATGTATCTTCTGCGCAGGTACATCGGTAAGCTATATTAGTTGTGTACTACTGTACCTAGTTTTAATGAGACTACAGTGTAAACGCGTTCAATGCATGCAATATATGGATCTCACAGTCGTCGCCATGATTAAATATAATTTAATAATTAAATCGATGTACATATTAAATATCCTAAATATCCTGGGACATTTCTCACACACGGTCATCTGATCCCAAACTAAGCAAAGCTTGTACTATGGATACCAGATAACTGATATAATACATATACTACTTTTTGTTTGTAAATACATAATTAATATACATAATTACACCCAGACTCAGGACATACAGACATGTTCATGCACATGCACACAAATGCGTGTCCTGTTTGGGAATCGATATCGATATTCAAATAGATATTCAGCTGTTTAAACAAAAGTTACTTGGCTGTGGCATAATTTAAAGAATTTATATGTTTCACTTATTTATAGAACGTCTTGTAACAAACTTGACAAAGAAATCTATAATAAGAAAACAAAAGTCACAATGGGAGATATTATGGTTATTTTATTGTATGACTTGGACTGTTTCATATCAATAAATTGTACATAGGCTTTTGTATATGATTCTATTGATGTATTCATGATAATCGCAAGCAGCAACCCCATGAGGTGGACAAGCAAGGTCAGGAGCACAGTGTTTTTATATGGGTGAGTTTTAGGAGCATGCGCGTGTATAAATGCTTCCGCGGACATGTGCCACACGATCGCACAATAACAGTGCTTGTTTTCTTACTAAAGGCATGTTAGTTTGTATCTTATGATTATTGGCCAAAGTAGCCTGATATAGATTATATCATTATTATTCAATTAGATTTGATAGAATACACCTGATTTTGACTGTGCTATACTGGTCGACTTGAAACAATGTTATTTTTATACAACGAAGTCGGTAAACAAGCGTACCGCCCGCCTGAGGTAAGCGGTTACTGTAGCCGCTTTGGATTGCTACACACGGGGCATCACTCGCGCATTAGTTACCGACCCTTCCCCCTACGCGATGAGCTCTTTCAACCTTACTCACGCGCAGTAACACAACATAAAGTTATTTGGCTGCAGCTTATTCTGCGGTGCTTCCCCAGTCGAGTTGATTTTTGAGCGATGTCATTTTGAAATGTCTCTTATAAATTCACGAATATTTTTGGTAGATTTTGACACAATTATTTATCATATATAATGAAATGTAAAATTATGCATGTCATTTATAGCGAAGACACGGAAAGCTTATGTTTCTTTTCAGTAATCTACAATTATAAGAGTTGCAACCTTAAAAATTCAATGGAATGCATGCATTTCAGGTACTAATAGGCAACAACATAATAATTGACTTTTTGGCGGGAACTTGCAGAGTGACGTAGCATTTTCATTTTTATTTTCATAAATTTGTGTATTTTGAGTTTTATTGTGTATTTTTGGTGGTATTTTACCCAATAAAGATCATCCATGTGCACCAGTGAAGTGAAATGAAATGAATTATGTTTATCGTGACTTTTCAAGTTGTCTCAAAATGTCATTGAAGAGTTTTAGTACAATGACCACCATTGTAGTAAAACATGACTTTTATGGACGGTGACTGACTGAGGACTATAATGTGAAGTGATTTATTGTGACTGGAAACTATAATATAACTCGACACTGGTAGAAATGAGCCCTAATTTGGGCTTGGTTGCCAAAATTAAAAATAAGAAGAAGAAGAACATAATAATTATATTAGTGTCCAACCGTAGCTTTGGTTTTAAAATATCATAATTTGATTCATTTCAGCCAAATTTAACCGAATTTCTTAGGGTTATTAAACAATCGGCTTCGGCCGTAGACAGTGCTGCAGTGGTGATAGGCGATTATTCGGCTTCGGCCAGAAATCGACCTTCGGTTGAACACTAATGGTTATTATACAATTTGCTAATATGTATTTTCCTTAACAGGGTTTATTCCTGGAAGGCGCACGATGGAATCGCCAAACGATGCAACTAGACGAATCCTATCCAAAGATCCTGTTCGACACCATTCCCATTATCTGGTTCCAACCAGCTTTGACTGCAAATTTCAATCCCCCGCCTTGTTACTTCTGCCCTACTTACAAGACTAGCGAGAGGAAGGGCGTATTAGCGACTACCGGACACTCGAGCAACTTCGTTATGTATATCACATTGGCTTCGGATGTGCCGGAGAAGCATTGGATCAATCGTGGTGTCGCTAGCTTGACGCAGCTTGATGATTAGGGCAACTTATTAACGAATTCTGACTTGAGAGGTAGACATATATATGAGAATACCTCTATGGATGTACAGCTGTTCTATTTCACGAAGTCCGCTCAGTAATTTTTTCACGCGTACACTAACATTTCATAAACAAGCGGAATTTGTGGGGTAGGATATCTGTTTAGACGACAGTAAAAATGTAGTTCCCAAAAGCATTGAAAAAGACACCTTAGGTTAGCATTCGACAGAAATAGCACCTATGTAACACACAACGGGACGGACCTATTGCGCCGCAGGTCGTGGGTTCGATTCCCGCACAGGACATGCATTTTTTTTTTTTTTTTATACTACTTAGGTAGCAAACAAGCATAAGGCCCGCCTGATGGTAAGCGGTTACCGTAGCCTATGGACGCTTGCAACACCAGGGGCGTCACATGTGTGCATGAACATGTCTGTACCTGAGTCTGGGTGTAAGTATGTATATTATGTATGTATTTACAAACAAAAAGTAGTATATGTATTATATATAGTTATCTGGCTTCCATAGTACAAGCTCACACTCACCTCACACTAATCCAAACTAAGCAGTTTGGGATTAGATGACCGTGTGTGAGGAATGTCCTGGGATATTTATTATTTATTTATTAATTTACAAAATATCGAAAAAGTTCTAATCAATGGTCAGTTTCAAAAAGCATTTGAAGTACGTATTATCTTGTTGCAATATTCATATCTAGCTGGCTGATAGTAATCTACGAGCACTAAAAGCAACCTACAATAACTAGTGACATACAATCACACGACTTGACACATTGTTATTGATAACTGTATGCAACACAATGTTATATAGCAATATAGCTGTCCCCCACGTTCCCGAGAGATATATTGATTTGAGACAGTGTCGACGGAGCCAATCCTGGATTACTCAAATTCAACACACTTTCTAAATAAAGTTCGACCTCATCAAAATCAACTTAGTGGCAATTTCAAAGCCACCATTTTATCTCATTTTTTGAGGGATAGCCATCGAAACGCTTTGAATGGTTGAGACCGTTCGAAACCTATTTCAAATTTGGATTATCTAGCATCAAATAGTTTTTTCATTTGGAAATGTAATCCCTATGCATTTCTGTTACTGGTACGCACAGCTAATATTTATTGTATATTTTTATAAAAAAAAAGATTAACTTATGAATTCCAGATATATTAATGACTAATTTGATGTGATAGGATGTCAAAAATAATGGTTTATCCAGGCAAGGTCTATGGCATGGCGATTGATTTAGCTTGTCAAATCAACAAATGTCACCATAAACAAGCAATATAATACCTTGTTTTGGAGTAATAGAGTACAATGTTAACATGAAGGTAGGTACTAGAAATGATGATCAGTTTTTTATTTCTAAAGTTTGAGAATTTAACTGTGATATTTTGTGTAGTTTTAATCTGATTTATTAACCAAATAAAGAATTTATAAGTAATAAATTGTATTATTTAAACCTAAGGTGAGATTGTTTTTAGAATCTCCAAATAGTTCACCACCTGAAAAATC
Source organism: Achlya flavicornis (assembly GCA_947623365.1). Lineage (NCBI taxonomy): Eukaryota > Metazoa > Arthropoda > Insecta > Lepidoptera > Drepanidae > Achlya > Achlya flavicornis. Next base: position 14,483,643 of record OX392479.1, read on the forward strand.
TCCATATGTCCATCATACTAACTAACTAATGAAACTGAATATCTTCATATCCATTATCTGTAAAGCCTTGGTTCCTGAGGAATCTATATTTTGAGGAAACTCCAGCCTGCAGCCATTAATTAGTAGCATCAGCAGACTCATTTTGAGTCTGCTGAAAGTATGCAATGAATAGCTATTGGTCAACAGAGTTAGTGAATGGAAGAAGTTATAAAAAGGGTAAATAATAATAGGTAAATAGGAATGGAGGTAAACATCCAAATAAACCCATGTAGATACTGTTACATAAATGTATATACAACCTTTGCAATAAGCCAACGTTTAATTCCAGCTCTATTACAGTTATATAGACGTAGGGTGCCGGCAAAGGCTAGTTATTCTATATTTACATCCTATTCTTCGCAATGTAGCAATGCAACTGCTTGCACCAAACAATGCAAGCATTTCAATAAATTGTTGAAGTTGATTCCTTTGGAAAACTTTTTCACTATAAAGGTGCCCTTATAGTGAAAAAGATTTCCAAATTAATAATTAGTACACCTGTGAGTAATAATATGTTTCGCAAAACTAAAAAAAGGTAAGTTTAAAATTCGCGCGAAATAAAATGAGGTTTTTACTAACCTTCTGTTGAACGCTATATGCAGGAACGTAATATTTTTATTTATAGTAATTTCTCCTTATGTTTTAATACATTTATTACGAACTTTCAAAACATCTTCGAATACAAATCACGAAAATGTCAACAAAAATATAGACCACAGACCACTAGTGTTAATGACAGATAATGACGACAGCACTTGAATCACAGATTAGTAAGTATTATGATGACTTGAATGGGATGGGTTTACGTACACAGATTACTTAGGCTACATTCCGAATTAAATAATATCGCTCACAGTGCTCACAGCAATAATCTGCGTACCGAGTTAGATATCACGATTATGACAGCTGAGAACTGTCAACAATTCGGAACGCCCGTTATCACGCTCACCGTATTCAAAACAGAACATTTGGGAATATAATTAAAACCTGAATTAACAATGCGCTAGAACTCATTATATCTTTTATTAGTTGAGTCGCAGAAAGGAATATCCGCATTTTTTATTATTTTTCACTCATAAAATCATAAAAAGTATCTTTGCCATATGGAAAACCAAAAATCTTATTAGATTTTTGCCGAGAACACAATAACTAACCGTCACTTTTTGACAGCGCTCACGGTGATATCAGTTTAGGGCATGGTCGGTGTGAGCGCAAGATGGCGCATGTCATGACGTCATCTATGACGTTTCACGGGACATCGTGATCGCGCTCACACTAATATGGAACGGGTTTTAGCACGCTCAAATCGATTACAGCGATTATATCATTAATTCGGAATGCAGCCTTAGATATCCTTACGTATTATATTCGTGTTGATAATTTTCTATCGCAAATCGATTTAGAACATTAATATTGGTACTTTTAGATTATAGTTATAAATTAAAGGATCTACTTATTTTTACAGTTATTCTGATAAAGTTATAATGTTAAAATTCTAATGTCATCATCATCGCCATCATCAGCCTCTAATGTCCAACTGCTGAGCAGGCCTCTTTTCATAAATGGGTGAAAGGGAATGGGCAATACTCCAACACGCGTGCCCACTGCGGTTTGGTAGAGGAAGGCTAGTGTTTAACTTACTGTTGGAGTTTTCAAACCGCCTAGGAGGCCTCCATCTAGCTTATTAAACCGGGACCAACAGCTGTACGGATCTTCTGAAGCACATTATAAGCGCATCAATTCAATTCTAATGTCAATATAATAAAAATATCAAGAACTAGTCGCGATATCAGTAGATCGATTGCGAGCTTTTAGGTCTCAGTATAAGTTCCTAAGATTATCCGTATTAAAATAAAAATTTATACATTTCGCGTGTTTTTGGTAGAGCCTTTTAATGAAGAACATATTTATATTTCGTGCAATATCACAGACATATGAATATGGGCAATATGCATTTTATTGGGCGACATCAGATCAAAGAAATTGGACTAAAGCTGCATCAGATCGACTGGTATTGTGAAATTTTTCGATGGATTGGGTTTAATGTAATAATAATAATGAAAAGTTTTTTTCCGTAGAGTTTTATAGAGGTTTGGTTGAAAATACCTGTCAAATTAAATTCAAATTCAAAAAACATTTATTCAATTTAGACCCTGATAAGGCACTTATGAACGTTAACAAATGACTCTACACCAGTTCCAAATACAACTTGAACTGAGAAGACTCCGGCAAGAAACTCAGCAAGTCTTTTTTTTTTTAATGTGTACTTATTAGTATTACAATTTACAAAATATATATAACAATAGCGTGCGAAGCGAACAATTCATTCAAATGCATTCTTGTCATCTACCTTAATCGTGTACATAAGGTTCAAATTTGTTCTAACCTGTGGTTCTAACTATCAACAGTTTGACAGTTATTTTCAACCAAACTATACAACCCTATGGAAAGAAAACGTCTCATTAAATAAAATTGGTCATGATTGAATTTAAGAACATAATTTAGCAAACAACTGTGCAATGATTAAGACATGGGTTATTTCATTTTTTAAACAACAACAATCAAACAGACAAAACATTAACTCTCTGACTATTTTCATATTTTATTAGCATTGTATCTCGCTTTTCAATTCCATAATAATTAAAATTGCAAGAATAATAACGTTTGAATAAAGCTCAATAATTTAACTTTATAAACATTGTATTTATCGATTTCTGACGTTATCGATTTTTAAATTTTGCGCGTCACCTAAGCATCACTTACTAAAGTATGTTTGGTTCTGTGGTCGGTCACTACTCGCACAAATCCATTTTACTTAGCATTGCTTAGCATGATCAAATATAGAATTTAAAAATCTATGTTTAATTTTTGCTACGAGCTGAGATGAACTAAATAAGGTTATTAGCAATCTAAACTATTCTTATAAAAATAATACTGCAAATATAATTTGTGCACATTGGTGCACATATTTTGCCTCAAATAAAACATGTTAGAATTCAATTTATTGGTTGCTCGCTTCTGCGTGAAATGAGATTTTACGTTTTCTATTTGTTGTTACTTGCATAGATGGCGCGGCGAACTTGTAAACTGCGTAAGCCGAACTGACGTTTTTGGTTATTTTTGTTCTCGCCTCGTGTTTACTTTAGTGTCTAATTTCGGTCCTATTGCGAAAATTCAGTTGTGCAACGACAGAAAGGTTAATATTTCGTTTATACACATCACCGCCGGACATTACAGTATCGATCCACAGTTCCGGATTAGGTATATGTATACAGTTTTATCACGTGGTGGTGTGGTGGTTTATATAATTCTTGTTTACCGCACAAGTAGAAACTTTGCGCATGTGCGTTCCGTCAGTAACCTCAAATTGTAAAGGCACGGGTTCGGCAGGTTCCGGATATCCGGGTCGCGACGCGTCGGCGGTGGTGGTCGCTTCGGGTTTGTGATGTGCCCTCGTGCTAGGCGTACGCGCCCCGCGTGTGGACAGCGTTGGTGATATAGGTGCACGCGTGCCTGACATGGCCCAGGCTCAGTTCACGCGGAGCTCAGAGAGCGACGCATGGGCGCTTCTCTCGCTCAAGTCGCCGCCTTCGCCTTCCAAAGTGCAGTGGGCACAGGAGCCGGCCGCGACGGCGATCGCGCGCCTCGACGGCCGCGACTTCGAGTACTTGATCCGGCAAAAGCGTGTGGTGATCGGCAGGAACTCTAGCCGAGGTCAAGTGGACGTTAACATGGGACATTCCAGTTTCATCTCGCGCCGGCACCTGGAGTTGTTTTACGACCACCCCGAGTTCTACCTGACGTGTAACAGCAAGAATGGCGTGCTCGTCGACGGCGTGTTCCAGCGGAAGGGCTCCGCCGCGATGCTACTCCCCAAAAGGTAAGCCATGTGGTTTGAATTATACCACTTCTATGATTATCTATTTACACTCATTAGCTTATGTTTGTAAACAAACCTACTTGTTTATGTTCTACCCACCTGTTAAATTGTTTATAAAAAACCATTTATAATCTTTGTTGACACATATGGCTTCAGAAATTACTAGACTGCCAATGCATTTCTGTTATTTATTTTTAACCAGCATGATGAAATCTACAGTTGTTTTGATACAAGGTTTACGGTTGTTGTCATATATAATTAATAAACAAAGCTTATTTACCTCATATGACAACTTGCCTAATTATAATGTGCAATATTATACCATAATTAAATAGGTAATCATATCTGCTTATACACATCACATTATCTGCAATAGATAAATGTAAATAAACAACAAAACAAAGGTTACTTTGATATTGGCATGTGTATAGGAATAATGATAAAATATGATATCAATTATCATTCTTCCCTGCTAACTCATATGATGTGAACTTCAGCCATAACATTTATATGATAAATGTCCAAAACAAATCATTTGTGTTTGGAATTGGATGATGCAATAGGCAGAAATGTAGTGTGAAATGTAAGGTTATTATAATTATTGAGTGAGTGATTGTATACTAAGATTATGGGTGTACATTTGCCTTCCTATCATGCCACAGAATATAATGTATATTTTTTCTTGATAAATTACTGCCTCTAGGTAGAAATAAAATACCAAGCAAACATGTATGTATACACTGCAAAATACAGGGAAGGAAACTATGAAGTCAGGTATTGATAAAACAAGCTGACCTGTTGCCATGTTAATTATTTTAAGACAGTAAATTAGGTATTATTGTTCCTGTAATAATAAACGGGAACTTTTTCCTTCATTGACTGTAAAGGTAATATAAACATAAATAACCACACAGTTATGCACTGTGGTAGTTTTTAATATTTGCCTCTTCCTTATTCTAGAAATTACGTCATATGATCATTGGCCTAATATGAATTTCATCTTACACAAATTGATGAATATGTTATGTTGCCTCAAGTAAGACCCTTACAATCTCTACTGCAAATGAATGGCGACTGACTGTTACAGGCTTATCCTTATGAGGAATATCTTAGGATATTTATTTATTAGACTAGGCATGCTATTTTCACTGATTATGTTGTTTTACCCTATCACTTGGCTGTGGATTCATCCGAGCATGCCATGAAAACAATAGAAAAGATTGTAATTTTTTAACTACAAATCAACGGGTTAAAGAATGAAAAATACAAGAGAAAAGTGAATAATGTTGATAATCAAATGAAGGATCTCTGCCAAGTAAGACAAGGCAAGGATCATGACAATTGTCTTTTGTTCCAAATTATTATTCCAGGTAATCATGTTTTGTTTTTTTTTTTTTTTTATACCACTAAGTTGGCAAACAAGCTTACTGCCCACCTGATGGTAAGCGGTTACCGTGGCCTATGGACGCTTGCAACACCAGGGGTATCACTCGCGCGTTGCCGACCCTGAAGAAATCAAATTGATATTTCAAACATAAAACTATAAACGGGTTGCGGTTGGGATGTGCATCCTATAACTCATGATAAAACTAAGAACTGTGAGTCAACTGATTACAAAACAACAACAAAAAAAATATTTCCTTTTCATACAGCTATTCTAATTATGTGACAGGTCGGTAAGGCATAGTGATGCTCTGTTTGTTGTAATATGGCTATTGTAACCGCTTACCACCAGGCTTACCATAAGCTTGTTTACTGACTGTTGTATAAAAAGAGTTACAAACTTTAAAAAGTTTCTTGGATCATGTAATGAAAATAATCATGTCTAATTCATATTTCATCTCATCTCACTTTTTAATAATAGACAATACTTAATCTAATCATACTTATAGTTCAGAGCTTCTATTAACATGATGCCTGCAGACATGTATATTTATAGTTTTTAACTTTTGCTTTTAAGTTGTGTTTGAAGAAAATTAATCATAATTTTTATTCAAACAATGTCATTCACAAATTATGATGAAAATGCAAATCATCATGATAATTTTAATCATTTAGGCTCTTAGTCATTTTGCGTAGGTTGGTATATTATACACAGTTATGTGTTTATTGTCATTTCTATACTTAAATGGTATTTAATGAGCTAGACTTTAAAAGGTCACCAATAATGTGTAAAGGTGTAATAATGTTTGATGGAAAAATACCATACTGAGAAACCATGATATGTTCTTATACATTTTACAAAATATTGATGGGACCCCACGCTACATAAGATATCAATAAGGACCTAATTCAGATAGTGCAGTTACTATATTTAGTAGATTCAATACAGCCTCATGAAAATTTTGGCCAAGCTTGGCCCAAACATTTGTCCAACAACCACGCATTTTCCATGTAGTAGAAACAAAAGTATTTGTGTCACAGAGCATGTGTGAGCAGGGACACAAATACGTCGTGTTTGATACGACCTTGTATCCTACTATGCGTGCATGCGTGCACATATATGTGTACAGCACATTAGGTGTACAGTCATGTGAGCCAGTTTTCTACAGCTTTTGCTAATTATGCTGTGGCTTTGTTTGTAAACTTGAGAATGTTGATTTTGAACCTGCATTTTGAGCTGCTTAATAGTACAACTTATGTGCCATATTTTGCCTGTGAATAGGTATATATTTTAACCTGAATGAGTCACATTTTCATTATTCTCTTACTTTCAATGTGGAAGCACCAGAGTGTTAATAATCTGGATCTTTAAAGGATCTTTCCATGTAGCAATATTGCTTGATTAGCCTTTTTAGACCTCCTAAACTAAAATTATAATGATGTAATAATTTTCTTTAAATATATTCTTACTAATCGAACTACAAACAGGATATGCTTAGTTACATTTACAGAATGAATAAGAAAGTAAACCTTATATAGTACTAGCTGCCCGGCGCGACTTCGTTCGCGTAGTGCTACCCTACCAACCCTACCCACCCTACCCTACCCTGCCCTACCCTGACAGCAAAATCCCCATTAACAAAATGATCCGCCATTTATTGAATTCGACGACCGATTTTGTGCAAACTTCACATAAACCATCTACTAAATAGTCCGAACAAAGCCTAAACATTTGGTTTGGATAGGTGAGCCCGTTCTTGAGATATAAAATTACAACCAAAAGTGGCATTGATTTTTATATATATATGGTGTGATGTCAATATATATATATATATATATATATTGACATCACACCATGTGTTGAAATTAATACTTTCAACTAGAAATGGAAAACATCCTAAAATCTGAGTCAGTGTACAGGTGCATTCAATTAAAAATTTGAAAGTTATTGCATTAATGAGTCATTGATTATGTTATTTTTGCTGTTGTTTTCCTGTTCAATCATACAATCACTTACATGATTAGCTTTTAGTTTTGCTTGATATTATACAATCTAAACTGGAAATGGTTCTTGACATTACATGGGGGTTTTTTCTTTCCTTGTCTCTGTCTTCTTTGGCCCATGGATGGTAATGGGATAAGTATTATACGGTTCTCCTACTTTAGGGGACTCCTACTCCTACTTTATATGCTTTAATATAATAAAAGGACCCTGGATAATAAAACACCTTTTTGTTCTGAACCGTATTGTATTTCAAAAAAAACATGGAAGAGGTCATAAAACCGTGAGAACGAAATCATAGCGCGATTCAGAAAAAATACAACGCCATCTAGTAACAAATAAACAAAATTAATCTAACATCCCGCCACCCAAGGACGATTTAAGTCCTTAAAATAACAAAACAATGTACTCATATCTAAGAGAAATTGACACTAATAATAAAACTTACATTAATCACCCAGTGGAAGAGGGCACAACTTTGCCACGGGTCTCTTAAAAATATTATTCTTATATTGAAGAGTGACGACTCGAGTGGTTCCATCTGCCCCTGGGTGCTTAGCTATTACACGTCCCATCAACCACTTACCAGGAGGTAGTCTGTCATCTTTAACTAAAACTATAGAATCTAATTGTATATCTGGGATTATTTTTGTCCATTTATATCTATTTTGGAGAGTAGTTAAATACTCTAGCTGCCATCGCTGCCATAAACATTGGACCATTTTTTGTACTATGTGCCAGCGCTGTAAGGGACTTACGTTCACAGAGGTAAAGTTCTCTTCGGGAACGGTTATTGGGGCTTCTCCTATGAGAAAATGACCAGGGGTCAAAGGTGGTTCATCGGGAGATGAACTTATTAATGTAAGTGGACGGGAATTGACGCAAGCTTCCACTTGCGTTAAAAGAGTGGAAAATTCTTCGAATGTGAGATTAGTTTGTCCAATTACTCGTTTGAGGTGACCTTTAACCGATTTGACCCCAGACTCCCAGAGTCCCCCAAAATGTGGAGAACTGGGTGGTATAAAGTGCCAATTGGTTTGATCATTGGCAAGAAGTTCAGCTATCTCCACTGTGACTTGAGATTTTAAATTTTTGAAGGCTAGATTTAATTCTCGGGATGCGCCGACAAAATTCGTTCCGCAGTCACTCCAAATATCCTTACAATGACCACGACGAGAAGTAAACCTTTTAAAGGAGGCTAAAAATGCTGCAGATGTTAGGTCGCTCACTACCTCCAAATGAATAGCCTTTGTGACGGTACATACAAATAGACATACATAAATTTTACAGGTTTTCTTGCATCTACCAGGGTACAGTTTCAGTGTGAATGGCCCAGCAAAATCTACTCCACTAGTGCGAAAAGGTCGATTTGGTTGAACTCTGTAGTCTGGTAGATTGCCCATAAATGGTACAACTGGTACTGCACGTTGTTTAAAACACGGTATACATTTTTTTATTACAGCCTTCACAACATTTTTTATTCTGACAATCCAATATTTTTGACGAATATAATTTATGGTAAGTTGATGACCACCATGCAAAGTTTTTTGGTGTGCTTCTGTTACTAACAGATTTGAAAGATGAGAATCATTGCTCAATATGATTGGTGATTTTAGGTAAGTAGAAACTGTTGCATTAGCTAGTCGTCCACCAACTCTCAATATATTGTCACTGTCAAGATAAGGGTTTAATGAATACAATTTACTTCTTTTGTGCACTTGTTTACCCTGAGATAAACTTTCTATTTCATCATAAAAGTATTTCTGTTGCGATAAACGAACACAAACGTTTAATGCATTCTTCATTTCAGATACAGTTAAATAAGAACTAAAATTTTCTGTGTTATTTAAATTAGCTTTCAATTTACATTTCCGAACAAATCTACAACAATATGCAGTGACTCGGATCAATTTCAAAAGACTTGAAAATTTTTCCAGGTAAGTATCGACAAAATTATTTTCATTTATACAAATATGAGTAGTTAGTTTTATTTTTGATTCTAAATTAGTTTCTGGTATATCAGTACAATCTTTCACAATCTCATTAGGATAGCTTAAAAATTCTGGACCATTCCACCATAGGATAGATTGTTGTAGGTCATGTGGGTACAAACCTCGGGAAGCTATGTCAGCAGGATTTTTTGCTGATTCAATGTGATGCCATTGACTATTGTTGGTGACGGTTAAAATTTCAGAAGTCCGATTGGCAATAAAAGTCGTCCAAGTACCAGGTGTTTTACGTAACCAAGCCAAAACAATGGTGGAATCAGTCCAAGCAAACACAAAGTCATCCTCAATATTTAATACAGTTTTAAGTGAACCTAACATTTTAGCCAATAATACTGCACCACAAAGCTCTAGGCGCGGAACTGAAACTTGTTTTACTGGAGCTACTCGGGCTTTGGCCAATATTAAACGAACGTTAACAATATTCTTATCCCAAACTCTAAGATATACAACACAAGCATAGGCAGCACAAGATGCATCACTAAAACCATGAAGTTCAACCCTATTGATTGATTCAGAAATGCAAAGCCAACGTGGAAACTGAATGGTTTCATTATGAGTGAAATTTTCAATGTGAGTCAACCATTCAGTTTTCAAATCGAGAGTCAGTTCGTCATCCCACTCTAAGCCAGCTAGCCATAGTTTTTGCATAAACATTTTTAGTATAATAACTGCAGGAGCTAACCAACCCAGTGGGTCAAAAGTTTTAGCTATAGTAGAAAGCACATTTCGTTTAGTAAATTTCTTAGTATTGCATTCTATATTTATTTTTAATTCAAAATTGTCGGTTTGTGAGTTCCAAGTAATTCCCAGAGTTTTAATAGTATCCTCAACTTTTATATTTACTGTATTGTCTGATTCCTTATGACTATTGGGAATTTGACTTAACACTGATTCACTATTTGATGACCATTTATGTAATGGAAACCCACCAAGATTAAACAACTTAGACAACCGGTTTTGAAGAACTATCGCATCTTCTTCTTTAGAGATTCCAGTCATCAAGTCATCCATGTATACGTCTGATTTCAGTATTTCAGCTTCTTGAGGAAAATCATTACGTTCATCGTCCGCTAGCTGGTGTAATGTACGAACTGCTAGAAAAGGAGCACAGGATGTGCCATACGTGACGGTAAGTAGTCTGTATTCTTGAATAGGATCTTTAGGATTTTCTCGCCAAAGAATTCTTTGAAAATTTGTGTCTTCTTTGTTAACAAGAATCTGCCGATACATTTTTTGTACGTCTGCAACTAAACAGAACTTATGTCGTCTCCATCTTATAATAATGTCTCGTATGTCTTGCAATAATGGAGGTCCTATTAATAAACTTTCGTTTAATGACTTTCCTTTTTCAGGTGCAGCGCTTCCATCAAATACCACTCTCAGCTTAGTGGTTATACTCGTCGGCCGGAGAACAGCGTGGTGAGGTAAGTAATAAGTTTGTTCTTTAGTTTTAAGTTCTTTTTCAGGTATAATTTCCATATGTCCTTGTGATAAATACTCTTTCATGAAACTATTATATTGTTCTTTAAGTTCAGGTATACGTGAAAGACGCTTTTCCATTTGCTGTAATCGACAAACAGCCAGTGATTTAGAGTCACCTAGACTGGTGGAAGGATCTTCTTTGAACGGTAAGCGAACAACATAGCGACCATTGTCATTTCGAGTGTAAGTATTTTTAAAATATTCTTCGCTTTGTATGTCGAGCTTTGATAATGGTTTTTTGTGTGGTAAGTATTCTTCAATTTCCCAAAACTGCCTAAGCAACTGATCCACTTCAAATTTTGTGTGAGTAACTATGACATTGTGGTTTTGTGTTTCAGTCTGGGATACCCGTCCGGATATCAACCAGCCTAGATGAGAATTGAGAGCAACGAGGGAACCATGTTTGTGAAGACCTTCTTGAATAATTTTAGCGTGCACGTCGGCACCTAACAGTACATCGACAGAACCTGGCATGTGGAAGTCGGGATCAGCAAGATCCAGTTGCATTGATTGAGGCCAAGTATTCTGTGGAAATTCTCTTGAAGGTAATAAGGAGGTGAGTTTCTTTAGGACGTAAGCGTGAACACCAACTAGTGGAGTGAGTTTCTTTGGAGTGAGAATAGTAAACTTTATCATAGATCGTGTGGTTACCACTGTTGAATCAGAAACACCGGTGATTTTGCCATGTACAGGAATACGGTCCATTTGTAGCAATTGTGCAGCTGTTTCCGTGACAAAAGAGGCTTGGGAGCCTTGATCAATGAGGGCTCTCAAAATGTAAGTATTACCGCTTTTAGAAGTTACTGCAATCTGTGCTGTTGCCAAAATAACTTGTGAGCTTTGGCTTTCATTTTTAATGTTTGCATTATTACAAGATGCAGAAGGAGTCCCTTCATTTTCATTTTCTTCAGCGTTATTCATAACATCTGCCTTAAAAGGGTTTGAATTATGCAGCAAAGTGTGATGGCGTCTTCCACATTTTCTACAAGACGTGCTTTGCCGACAATTAATAACACCATGCCCTTTAACAAGACAGTTGAAACATATGTTGTTTTTCTTTACAAAATCTTGGCGTTCGGTAACATCCAAATTGGCAAAATCTTTACAGTGGCAAACATAATGATTCTGTGAGCAGTATGTGCAAGTGCTACTTACTTCAGTTGCATAAGTGTTAACATTTGATATTTTTTGTGTAATGGGTTTTCGTTGTGGTTCCTTTACTTGTGTACTATAAACCATTTCCATTGTGCGAAATCTATTTTCCAGGAAAGAAGCTAGTTCATGAAATAAAGGTATATCTGTGGATTTTCCAAGCGATTGTTCCCAAAGTTTGTGGGATTCGGAATCTAATTTTCCAACAACTATATGTACTATAATCGCGTCCCAATTTGAAGTATCAATTTTAATGTTCTTAAGAGAGTCGAGACATTGACTTGTGGTATCCAGCAAATCTTTGATGCCTTTTGCAGATTCTGATACCATTTTTTTTTGATTAAGTAGGCGATTAAGTATATAATTGACAATAATCCGTTTGTTGTCATATCTTTCTTCTAGTTTTTTCCACGCATCATCATAATTCGCTTCGGTAAGTGTGAAATTTTTTAATAGTTGCTCAGCTTCTCCGGTTAAACTTGATTTCAAATAATGATGTTTCTCAATCTTTGACAAACTGCTTTCGTTGTGTATAAGTGAAATAAATAAGTCTCGGAAACTAAGCCATTCATTATAATCTCCTGAAAATGTGGGTATAGATATTGGTGGTAGTTTTGGTCTCACTCTGGGTAATTGGGTAGAAGAAGTATCATTTTTATTTGGGATGGTAGTTTGGGGTTGTAGTTCATATAACCAATCTTTGATAAAGGTTTTGAGATCTAGATATGCTTCTTCGGTAGTGTCGTAACTGTTCTCTGGATCAAAATTGATAGATTTCAAGTCTGTTTTTGAGGATGTACTTATAATTTTCTCGTAATGTTTGATATAAATAGACCAATACTCATTCAACATCTCATATCGTGTATCCAAATAACCTCTTGTCAACTTAGCTCGTCCACATTTCTTCGTATTAGTAAGTAATTTTCCAATTTTGTTAGAGTTCTCATTTAAAATAATAATCAATGTTTTTAAATCTTCAGACATTTTATTCTGTTTTTGTAGGTATATTTGAAGTATTTTTTTGCAAACTTCGGAGTCCCCAAATCACTTCTGAGACTAATTCAATAGTTCAAAATTACAAGTCTCAAACACATTAAAGTTTATCTCGAAGATGTATAAATTTTTTTTAAGTCCACAAATACGCAATAATGTTCGAAGCGCAATTAACACAAATTCTCAGAGTTCTAACGAAAGTTCTTACATGAAATTATTTAAGTTCTTACCACTTTATGTATGTCCATTGCACAATATAACACTTCACTAGTTACACTTATTTCACTTTAGCACTTTTTTTAAATTCACTTACTGTATCCGGCTCGAAGGACCACTATGGATAATAAAACACCTTTTTGTTCTGAACCGTATTGTATTTCAAAAAAAACATGGAAGAGGTCATAAAACCGTGAGAACGAAATCATAGCGCGATTCAGAAAAAATACAACGCCATCTAGTAACAAATAAACAAAATTAATCTAACAGACCCAGTCTCAGTCAGTTAGTTCTCAGTACAAACGATAGTAGAGTCAATCTTTAGCCTTACTTTTCCCTTACTATAGATACCTAGGTGAATATTGTGTCAAAATCAAAATCAAAATTCATTTATTCAAGTTAGGCCCTTATAGGGCTCTTAAGTGTAATGAATCTAAGCTTGTTTTGAAAAGAGTAATTGCTGAGTTTATTGACGGCTCTTCTCAGCAAATGCAACCTTCCGAACCGGTATTAAAGTATTAGAGTCAGACTTTTCATAAGTGCCTGCGAAGGTCTATTTGAATAAATGATTTTGAATTTAGTTTTTTTTTGAGGCAATAAATGCTAACTTGTCGTCGCCCGCAACTTATTTTTTTAGTTTTTTTTAGGTATTTACTATTGAATGTGTTTATTATAGATTTTAGAAATATTTCCTTATTTTCACGGGTCTAGTTCGGATCAAGGTGCATATTTATAGATCCGCAAAGTTTACACACAACACGTGTTTACATCGGTGCGGTGTGACGAATCGTTTGTTTGTGCGTCTGTGCGTTACGTAACTCGCGAAGTTCGCGAACACGCGGCGCGATTTTGTGCGCGAGGCCGATGCCGTCAGTCATCAATTTAGATTTATATTTAAACTGGTAAATACCGGCGTAACCAGTTTTGGTGTTGGTATTTATCAAATACGCTCACAATTTGCGGGCTCATTGATAAGGTTGATAAGGTGGAGTCGGCGCGACAAGAGACTTCTAATCAGCAAAGAGAGGTATAAGGAAGGAAAGGGATTGCATTCCACAGCACAACGTTCTCAAACGTGTTGTCTCTCCGTGTGTATAAGTGGTATAATGGCAGCCTAAGCGCATGCGTCGCAGTTCGCAGTGTACTGCCAACGAACCGTGTTGCGCAATGATACTCTGCATGTATTGGTAAACAATTTGTGGTCTTAAATATGCACATTTTGCTGCTTCTCAAATTGCATACATATTTACTGCAGAATATGAGGTTATTCAACTGTCTCTTGTTTGTATTATGTTACTGTAAAAGCTCGAACCTCGGTAATGTCCTGAGATTTACCAAGACTTAATGGTAGAAGTCACTTACTCAGTAAATCTTAGGTTTTACCTCAGAGACGTTAAACGTTGAAAAATAGTTTTCTAACTAAACATGTTCGGCGTTTTATCAAAATCGAGTCATAATGTTGCTATTTATAATAACATATTTTTAATCATATTACATTGTTTTATTCCCAAAACCAAAATTTTTACTAACTATCACTGAAAAAACCACCTAGCTTGTACCAAACTAAAGATAAACCTCCGAAAAATGTACACATTTTTTATCAAACAATTCATCATATCAAATTTACCAGCTCATGTTGGTAAATGCTAAGATGTACTCGTAAAACTAAGGATCTACCGGTAATCGGGCTTTTACCACAGATATTTAGATTTATGTCTTTGGTTTTTACAGTAAAATAGGATAGATGATCGTATATATAGGCGCGTAGAGGAAGTATTTTGTTGATGTGAGTTACACTATCAGCCATTAAAGCCAATGATTCGGACATATTTTTCGAGCGCTCGATAATAGAAAAAGATGCTCATTCATAATAATAATTTCTCGAAATATTATTTTCATATGCTTATTCATCAGAATATTTGCGATGCCATAAATAAACTTAACGTAGATTTATTCTTACATGTTCTATTATTCAATTTGTTTTGACACCATCTCTAGTCGCAGTTAGCAGTGTACTCATATAAGTTTGAAGGTTGGCGTGAACTCGCCACACTATCTTGACCTATATCTATAATGCAATCTTGTTGGCATAAGGTTCAATTTACAACAGCAGTGTTATTCATAATGTTTATCATTAATATACAGGTTTGGCGACCTACTGAACGTGTGATAATGTTTGATACTTGTCTAGGTGTTCTATAATGTGGCACATTTTATCTATTACATTGAAGTTTGACTCGTCATGTCAAGTAATATCTACTCTATTGATCAAATTGTTCTCGTGGACAGGTTGCCATCGGTTCTTTAGAATTTCCTATTTAAGGTCTTCATTTTCCTGTTGACGACAGATAGGTACTAAGCGCGTTTAAAGGAAATTGTTTACTAACAAACAATTTGTTTAAAGGTCAAGTTCGAACGGAAAACATTTATATTTCTGAGTTGGGGTAAATATGGATCAGAATTCATCATCATCAGAATAATGCTACGTTTTACGAAAGGGTTTTTCACTTGACCGCACTGGCCGTGCCTCTAGATCGGGTTTATTCAGTCGCATGCTTTGTTACTAACCGGGTAATGGCCGCACTCCGTCTGTGTTTGTTTTGTCTGTCTGTCTGTCTTATTGCATTGGTTCGAACAGCCGACGTAGAGGTAAAGGGACAAATACTTAGCAATTTTAACTCACGTGTCAATACATTAACATTTAGTTGGCTTATGTTTGCTTGTACCTATTTCAATCAGGTTTACTAATGCTTAAAACCATTTCAATCGTGTTTCAGGCCCAGGTGCAGATAAACTTAGATATAAATTTAGACCACAACCTTTAGATGGGTTTTTCCATTCTTCGTCACGTGTAGTCAAAGGATCCATCTAAAATTCCTTTTAGTGGATAACCTTGTCATGCTTTTCTTGCATGTTTGTGACGTAGCATTTTTCTGCACAATTTCACGTAGTCTACTTTTCCAAACAATGTTAAAGGACATTAAAAAGCAGACGCACCGAAACAAATCAAAGTCCAAGATCACGCGCCCGATGTGTGAATGTAAATAAACAGAACGGAATGGCTCGGAATGTTTTCGGGCGCAACTGTTTACACTGGCCGTCTCTTTCGCACCCAACTCACGGCCATTTTACCTTACCGGCTAATGTTTATGATTATGATAGATGAATAGGTATCTTGTTGTTGACTACTGATAACGTTACGGTTGCCATATCAGTTGTTTCTGTCGCGAAATTGGATTACACTCTTTTTAAGTCTTGCGTTTCTCCTTTATAGTAAGTTCATATTATGCACATTTATTATTCCAGAAACTCATTTTGCTGCTATTTACGACGCACCAGCTAGAACTAGTATTATATGATCAATAAATGTGAGTCTATTTTTAGGTGCACTCTTGTCTTCTTTATCGTTTTTCCATTGACAATGGATGGTCTACAATTTAAATACAGGCGCCGCTGTTCAATGAATGTAAACTAATTGCATGTAGATCTATTACTCTTACATATTCTAAACTGGCGCCGTGGCAATTTGTCTTCATTTTACAGTTCTGCAAAAGGTACATTGCGAGTTGCAACGATTTATTGTTAACCATTGCAAATTGTTTAAAAACAGTCACACCCTACGCGTTTCATATACGCGGACTAATTTAATTACATATGCTTTGAACACATGCACACCCGGCGAGCGGTAAGCCTTTGGGCGGGGTATCAGGAATAGTACTAAATTCGGGGTGTGAGTGTACCTTCTTTATGTAGTATAGTAAATAGTAAGTAGGTATTCTTTGGTTCTGGGAGCATCCACGCAAGCACTCACGCTCCGTAGGCGAGCATGCGCAAATAGACTCGACAACATTCTACCGGTCGTGAAGGTACATCGCACTGAGATATCTCGCCGCTGTTGGAACTGAATCCGCTAGAGATTTTACATAAGAATGTACACGGACAAACATTTCTGCTGATCATGATACTTGTTTTGTTATGTTAAAGGGCTCTTTGATATCATCACCTGAGTCTTAAATACTTGGCGTACAATGAATATTGTATGTTATTATTGACTCACCTTTTGCTTTGGCATGTATCTTGCTATTACAATAAGTTGTTCCAATGTCCGTATCAATTAGAGAACAATCTTAATTCTTGAAAATTTTGGAACATTATTTTGCTAATGTGCGAAGTGCCTACAATCAGCCAACAGTAATGCTACCGAGTTCGGGTTACTAACAGTTTATGCAACAGAACACAGCCTTGTAGACATTTTGTTTATTGATGAACCCTTTATGCGGGTCCAGTGTCTTTGGAGCGCCTCAAACATTTGAACTACTAAATGTGTATGTGTAATGGAACGAAGTCTCATTTCCACGTTGACTCGCAATAAAATAACCTTATCTCCACCCACATCTCCGACCTAATCTACGCTACACGTGATAAATACCACATTGTTTGGGTTTCTTTATCGATAACAGAGAATGCTCTCATGATCTGCAGATATTTCGTCTCATTTCGTTTTACTTCGACTACTATTTCTTCCGGTTTTTTGAAATTGTAAATAAACCGTCGTGGTTTTACCTAATAGTCAACTACATTCTAAGAATTGTTTACTAAAGAAGATGTAAAAAGATGTTAACTGCCTAGTTGAGAATTCTAGTAAAAAAACTGGTGGAGTTTTTCAAGAGAAATCGTCAAGTACTGTAAGTAGACATTTCATCTGTTGAATCGATAAGATCACATACAATATGAGCAAAATAAAGGTTTGTCATCTGCATCTTGCAATGTAAATTTATTATACTTCTATAAATTGATACGAACAAGTATCGGACATATTCTTTAGATCATAAATAGGCCGTAGATGAAGACAATTAACATGCAAGAGTTCCGAGACAAGTATTCAATACTGAAATAGTTATTAGCATATAATAATTAGAAATAACAGGAAAAGTAATCTCAGGCGCTGAAACCCGATGGATTTTGTGGAGCATAACGATAATGAATAAATAAGGAACACAAATGAGAAAGGAAACCGAACCATGACCGATATATCGAACAATGAAACGGTACACGCCGAATACACGCTACGTTTTGACAGACAAAGAATAACTAAACATGTAGACTAGACAGATCGTACAGACTCTACAAAGGTCGATGACTGCAGGGGCCTACGTAGTGATGTCCGATGATTTTAATTTAAAGACGATGCGTCATTGCACGCTAAAATGGAATAAGTTTCATGATTTGCTACGGGAAAATTCTATCGCTAAGTACTTGGATCGTGATTGAGCAATTTTTTTTCGACAAGGTTGGCAGTTGACTATAGTTGTATTTTCGGCTTATTTTAGTTTTTTTCCATCCATAGCCTCAGGCAACATGGAATAAATGACATCAACTTTATTGAAGGAATCTAAAGTGAAATACTATGAACATTCTCTTTTTTTGTCTTGATCTATGACGATATCATCGCTACAATTGCATGTGCAAGGAAAATGCAACGGAACAAAGTGCTTGTTAGTATTAATTTCAGTTTGTTTATGGAGTTTCGTAACGTAAGATTTATTGTGTATTGATTAATTCATCCAATTTAAAATGTTTTTATTAATCATTATAACCTGGTTAGGTTTGTGGTTAATCTTAAAATCAGACGAAACCAGCGATATTCCCAAAAATATAAAAATTTTACTCAATACTTTTCGTAAAATATTAATGTTTAATGTAACACACTCCATGAATAAATTCATTAGCACCTGAAATTATTAAACACAAGCTAGAGTCACCTAGTTCCATTCAATATTGGCACTCACGGTCACATTCGATTACACACATTGTATTGTACTATCATTACTTAGCAACTATTTGATATATACTTTCAGCTTGTCTTCTAATGCTGTTGGCAACAGTGCATTGCCAAATATATAGCGCTGTCTGTCACTGAAATGCTCACGAGTCACGATGCGCAGGCGACTCTGCAACCTATTTCTGTCTGCGCGAGCGCATACGATCGCGCGATTTGTTTACAAAGGGTTTCGGCGCCACAAAAGAATTCTTGCATGTGACGCCTCGCCTCCTCAACGTTGAATCACCAGCTTTCTATCTTGGAATTAAATTGTCTGTGTGATGAGATGAATGATGATGATGAAATATGTATCAGTTGAATTCTTGACTAGAAATTTCTTCCTAAAGAATCATGGCGAGATTTGTACAAAAAAGATAAGATTTTTAGAGACGTTGAAATGACGTTACAATAATTTTATTGATCCTTGGTGTCTAAGGAATAACTTGAGGCATTTAAAATATTTTTAGAACCCCGGGATAAAAAGGCGAAATTATATGCCGGCATGACATACAATGGTCGAATTGCGATCAGGACCGTTGTGTTTATGCTCGGTTTATAAAATATTTCATGTATATATATAACATGTTGCTGGTAAGGTAATTTATTCTCAACATAGGAAGTGATTCAAAACCCTCTAAAACGTTTTATTTTTTGTACAAATCAATGTATGGATCGCGCCATGATTCTTTGTTCAATTATATCTCCAAAAGTTTTAAATATAGCGACTCTATCGACGAGAAGTCACTTTATCCTGATACATACATATATTTTCTTCCCCCAAATATTCACTTAGCTCGATTGCTATGGCATTATAGGAGCCTTGCTGAGTCATGCCTTATAAATGAAGATGCCATTTCACTTCAATATCATTGCGTATGATACGCAGGAATTAAAGGGTTGAGGGGTCATGACAAATAGGAAAAACCAAAAGGCGAAACCGTTACTAAGAACGATCAAATTCGGAAGATTCGTATAACTATGCGTCAATAGTTTTATCGATCTCTAGATCATTGTAAACAAGTCTTGATTTTTCAATTGATGACTTGAATGAAAGGTATTCGATTTAGAAATGAAATCCCTAGAAATCTTTAACATCTTTTGTATGCTAGGTACCTACCAAACCAATGTTCTCTAAATGCGGTTGCTTCTCACGACGTTTTTAGGTCAGTCTACTATCTAACTGGATGGATTCGCGATACAACTTCAAAGTAATTAGAAAAATTCTAGAACACGCGTTTAGAAACCAATTGTTTACACATATTTTTATTTAACCGAAAGATAAACGGATTCAGAGTTGTCTAACAACAACCTAATGACCTGTATGTCGAAAATAAACTTGAGTTTTAAATGAAACTAATAATAAACGTGTGTTATAAAGATAGATGAGCGCGCAGACATTCTGCTGCTTTTATTGTAAACTATACCAGCACAAATTGTACTCTGGATCTTTTTTCAATTCATCATTCTCTATCTACCTTGTTCCCCATTATTTGAGATCAGCACACTCCACTTTTACTATTCTAAGGCCCTATGCCATAAAATATCTCTCGAGTTGATTCATTTAACAGTCGCACAGTAAAAATCTTCATTTTACTGGCTTTTCTTTAAAACCGATTCTTGAAAATCCAAGATCTTTAGGTGCTTAGTTAGGTACATCATTTTAAGAGGCCAGTGCCCTAGCAAGACGTATAAGATAGACGATCACTCTTGTTTTCTACAATTTTAGACAGTCAACATCACTTATCTTTGTCTCTACAATATCCTCCTATCATCTTGTTCAAAGTATCTTGTTCTAATAACACAATTAATAAATCAAAGCAGTCTAGGGATGTTAGAATTTTTTAGTATTCGTAATCGGTGGAATATGTAATAGATTATTGTATCATCGTAAGCCCACGTCGTAATTTTGAGCATTCGCAAGTCGTTTGACCTATAAAAGTACTTCCCTGTTTTATTTCTGGTTATGTGGGTTTTGTCGTAAAACTTATTAATACTTGGTGACATAAACTTTGCTTTTATATATTATTAAATTTGCATGCCATTAAACTACAATTTATGCTTCTTTTTTGGTTTTTACACACCAGCTTATTTTGATATAAAATTTAATCGAATATTAACAACAAACGAATATGATGATTAGGAATCTAAACTTGCCTAGCCCAGTTTGGTACATCCATCCTTTTTGTGCCATGGTATTCGCATTCGCCGAGGTCAGTGATCCCACAGACTACATGACGCCACGCGGTGTCTTTATTACCATGGGTAATATCTATACGGGTTGATATTGTGGGTTTTTTTAAAAACTGTGACGCCATTGCAGTGTTCCAGTTTTGGATTTTTTATTCATCGCTGAGAATAATTGGCACGTCTGTGTTTTGGTCTAGTCTTATTCTAAATTTGACGTGGTCGATATGTTTATAACCTTTTGCTTTGATGTAATAGAAGTACCTACATTCGTTATGATATTTTTGTAAGTTTTTAAGCAATTTATCAACTAATAACAGTGATTTATCTTCCGCTATTCAAACTAGCGCTTATTGGCAGCAAATTTTATAGAATAGTTTTGTTAATTTTACCGAGTAGGTTACATTATTGACATACAAATTCCGTTGACTGCTTTCATCATCAATTTTGAAGTGTGTACCACACATTAGATCTAAATCTCAAATTATAACTTCTAAGCCACGACGCTTTTCTATACGTTTTACTTACATAAACATTTAGCAAAACGTTTGTAGCGCATCCCGCCGTTGACGTTCAATCAATCCGTGCCCTGGCGAAGTGGATCACGCACACAAGAAACATCTCCTGAATCTTAATGACGTGGCATTAAAACTCAGTTTCCTTTACCAAGAAAACTTTTCGCTCAGCATCCACCATCTTTATAGGGTATTGGATTCTGCCACTCAGACTTTTGGTTGGTTTTTCTTTGGTGTTTTGTTTGCGTAGCAACAGATCCTATTATATCAATCTTGCTGTCTGGGAGCACATGACTTCAGGTCGGGTTTTCTCAATCTTTTAGCCAGCACGTTGGTATGTAGCTTTTTTCTTCTCTACTTTTTTGGCGTTTAATGGAGCCAGAGATGGATTTATGGCACGCCGAACGGCCACAATTTGTTTTATATGGGAACATTTGCATTATTAATATCAACCTAAAGACCTAAACCTACGTCTTTAGGTTGATATTAAACGTCACTTTTTCACTAAATATGCTAATGATGACGCCACATAGATACCAGCACTATCACGACGTTATGATATGACGTCAAATAGCAAAAAACTTCGCCTGGACGTCACATCGCGACGTTTCTTCGCTTCACAACAATAATAGTTTATTTATAGCGTAATTTCCTATTTACTGCGGGCTGATTTATTAAATATCTTTAGTTCACATGGCATGTCGTCATGTCCGGTCATGCTGCACTGGCATTCAGTTCGTTTGACACGTCATTGGGCTGTTCTCTGTATGAAAGTACGCGCCTGTAGTTGGATGCATATATCATTGTGAAGTATGCCGTGGCGAAGTTCCTAAGTACGAATCATATCTTGAGCTATCGACGAAGGAAGCAAGACTTAAAAAATAATAACAACTAAAATACAATCGTTCACTGCGTTGCTAAGTGGGCCATTAATCATTATTTCTTTATTGTGCCAGAATATAATGCTTATACAAATTCTGGTAATATTCAGCACACTTTGACTCTATTATCCTACAAGGTCCTTCCGACAGGACATGAGCTATGCCCCACGCGGCCACGTACCTACCTCGGCTATTGAGTCAGCCACTGACGTCATTATGTAAAATTAGGATGTATATATATAGAATACTCTTGATAGTATTTTTTTGGTCAGCTTTCCGTCCATTGATACGTCATCGGTATTGTCTATATTGTGTGCAAATTTCTTTTGTCGGTTCGACTGTGTTTGGTGCGAATGTGTGGTTTGATATATTTGGCTTGTTACTATTATGTGATGAATCACAATTCAAAATTCAAAATTCAAAATCATTTATTCAAATAGACCTTCGCAGGCACTTATGAAAAGTCTGACTCTAATACTCTAATACCGGTTCGGAAGGTTGCATTTGCTGAGAAGAGCCGGCAATAAACTCAGCAATTACTCTTTTCAAAACAGGCTTAGATTCATTACATAATATTTACATTCTAATCGCACTGAAAACAATTGCGTGCCCCGGCGCGGCGGCAAAATTACAAAGTAGACTGAATAAATATTTAATAAGTAAATAAATAGCAAACTTAAGCAGACCAGCCCCCACAAGCAGCACCTGTTCACAAGTATGACGCGTGTGGCAGCCATCGCCCTCCTCGCCATATTGGAGGGAAGTGAGCGACCCGTCACACGACGCCGCCGCAAGCAAAGGCCTTAAAGTGAGCATGACTTACTTAAGTCTGCCTTAAAAATAAAAAATAAAAGTTCCAAGTCTGCGGCAGAGCCCCACAGCAAAAGGCCGTAAGACATAAGACTATGAAAATATGCAAAATAAATTAATCTGGCTGTATTAATGTCCGTCAGTTGCCTTATTTTGCTGACTGCAAAAGCAGCGGAGCTCAGTTTACCACCTAAGGCTTCCAGGTGAACACCCCACTGCAATCTACAGTCTATAGTCAGACCAAGAAAAACAGTCTTATCTACTACATTAAGTTTATTACCATCCACAATTACACTGGTATCAACTTTTGGTACATTTGGTAATGAAAACCTTATACATTTTGTTTTTTTAGAGTTTAACATAAGATTGTTGGCAGCAAACCATTGAGACACAGTCTTCAGAGCGTAGTTAACTTTTAAAAGATCCTTGTCTTTTCTATCTACTTTAAATATCAGAGACGTATCATCTGCAAACAAAACGACATCTGATAGTTCTTTCACCATATAAGGTAGGTCATTAATATAAACTAGAAACAGAAATGGGCCTAAAATCGAGCCTTGAGGTACGCCTAATTTGACTAAGGAGCCCGATGACACACTACCATTGATTCCTACTTTTTGTTGGCGCCCTGAAAGATAGGAAACCACAAGATCGAGAGCCACTCCGCGAATTCCGTATAACTTAAGTTTAAGAGCTAGCGTTTCGTGATCTACGCAATCAAATGCCTTGGAGAGATCACAAAAGATACCAATAGCATCGTGTGAGCACTCCCAGGCCTGAAAAATATGCTTAATAAGTTTAGCTCCCGCATCCGTAGTGGACTTACCTCTCGTAAAACCGAACTGATCATCATGGAGTATCTTGTGGTTATTAAAATGCCTTAACATTTGGTTTAGCACAATCTTTTCAAAAATCTTACTTAATGCAGGAAGTACTGAGACCGGTCTGTAATCTGAGGGATTGTTTTTACATCCCGATTTAAAGATCGGAACAATTTTGCTGTATTTCATTAAATCAGGAAAGTTGCCCTGTTCGAGACATTGGTTAAAAATTAGGGCTAAAATAGGGGCAATATTAAAAATAATTGACTGTATAACTTTAACTGACAAACCCCATAAGTCTTCTGTATTTTTCATATTTAGTGACTTGAAAGCCGTGATTATGTCATAGTCACTAACCTGGGTGAATGCGAAGTCTGGAATGTTTCGTTGAAAAGTCTTCTGTAATATCGATTCTGCTAACGTGGAAGACGAAGCAAGATTTTTAGTAGCCTCCATAGGTATATTTGAGAAAAAAGTTTCAAAAGCAGATGCTACTTCTAATTTATCTGATATTAGTTTATCATTAATTTTAAGACAATATCCTTAACATTCTGCGAGAGTTTTGCACTAATGTTGAGGAGTTAGGAATTTGTGATGTCTTTGGAAAATACGTGATTTTTTAAATACTAATGATGAGAATAAATTATGGTTATTCATCACTACAAATATCCTTATTTACATTGATGAAGCTGACGATGGATTTGTATCTATACTATATTCCTATTTCGCTGTCAGCTTCTTCAAACTGTCATGTCATGAACATGGTTCATTCGATTGAATTTGTTCTTATCTACTTAGATAGGATTTCGGGGATCTCTCAATGTACGTACTTATGATGAGCTAATATCTATATCGCTGCTGGCTACAGGTCCCTTTCTCCAAGGGTAAATAAAATTGTTTTGTATATTGATGATTGTAGTTGATGGTTTCTTTACATATTATGCCAACTCATTTCGTTATTTCTGACCAGAATCATTCGGTGGCACATATTTTAAACTATATTCTCAACTGTTCATATCTTTCACCGGCTCGCCACAAATACATTGTCTCTGTAAATCTGGGTCACTCTTTGTTACATGATCTTTTTTACTTGAACTTTGATCTACTCTGTGAAACATCACCTCCGGAAAATATTCTTGATTTCTCCATCTTACATTAGAGTCTAGAACATTCTATTTAACTTTATTAACTCTTCCATCAATATTACAGTCCCCTTAAATAATGAAGCGCTCGTGGTGTAGAATGATAAGCCGTTCTTAATCGATCGGCAAGTTAAGCTACTACTGTCGTGGTCGGTACCTGGATGGGTGACCGCCTAGTGGTATTTCAAATCGAGCGTTTCCGTGCTTCGGAAGGCACTTAAAGCCGTTGTTCCCGGTTATCACTTAATTGTGATAGTCGTTAAGCTAGTTGGAGGCCTTCTAGGCGGCTTGAAAACTCCAACAGTAGGTTGACCACTAGCCTATCTCCACCGATCCGCAGTGGGTACGCGTGTTGGAGTATCTGCCCATTCCCTT
This sequence comes from Achlya flavicornis, assembly GCA_947623365.1. Classification (NCBI taxonomy): domain Eukaryota; kingdom Metazoa; phylum Arthropoda; class Insecta; order Lepidoptera; family Drepanidae; genus Achlya; species Achlya flavicornis. Next base: position 14,509,348 of record OX392479.1, read on the forward strand.
TCACCCTGATTTGTGAAAGGAGGCCTGTGCTCAGCACTGGGAAATTATCGGCTGATGATGATGAAATAATGTAATCAACAATTGTTTGGCAGAGCAGTAATGTAATTATTTTTCATAACGAAAATGATTGATAATTTAGTATGGTCATTTAGGTTATGGTGATCTTGTCTCATTTAATGTGTCAATGTTGGTATATTCCTGTTTACATTTTAATAATTTCGTGAATATGAACAACAAACATATTTTGATTACATTTAGATTACAATTGATATGAAATCTTTGAAATTGTTGTCGCGATATTGGATTTTTCAAATAAAACCAACTTAGGCCTCTAGGTGACATCTAGAAATGAATATTTTTTTTTCTGTACGTAACATACATTCATAGAAATTCTTTTCATGCATCACATTTAAACAAGTTATTCATATTTTGTTTATGTTTGCCTTTTGGATGCAGAGCTGCGTTTTTATGGTACTTGCGCTGGTATCATGCACATACTGTCTGCCAAGTGTAGGATTCCAAGATAAATGGATTTCCGTCTGTGTCTGCTCAGTTGTATGTAAATTATTGTTTATACTCCTTTACTTATTTTGGTTGCAATCCTTATTCTTGTGATAAGATTCTAGTTTTATGTATTTTTTTTTTTGACTACTTGAAATTTGAACATTACGTCGTTAATAAATGGTTTGTTATCAGTTTTATTTATATCAAAGCTTACGTCACTATTAGATGCTTCTTGATGTGTTACTTTCATTAACATCCTACAATTTACATTAGAGACAACATCAACTTAACACTAACCCGTAGTGACAAATTACGTCGGCACATGCCGTGGACACCTTAAGTGACGTCACGCAATAGGCGTTGATCAGTTCTAGAAATAAACGTGACGAACACAATCGATGGGTTTTTGTTTATAAATACGCTAATCTATTGTTGAATCTCGTTTATTTCTGCTTATTTCATTTATCAAAATGAGACAACACACGTGTTTCACTTAAATGTTACACTTAAATCTGGTTTCGTTATAGCTAGCTTAAAACGTATACCTATTATCTGACAACACCAGCTGCGCGAATACCGTGCGATCGATTGCGACACTTCTGTTTGTTTTCCATCAATAGCACTCGCACGTCTTTCATAAAATGCTGTTTCATCAAACAAACTACCGACGCGACGGAACTAAAACTACATGTAGGTACAATGTATGTGGTATCTTAATAACCCTGTAAAGTTGTACCTTATTATGATCCAATTTATTAGCCTCCGTGTCTCTTTCTTCCAACTTAAAGATGTTTAATCAGTCTATTAAGATTAGTAATCTCATTAAAACCACATGAAATTGATTGAAACAACTAATTAGAGCACGATACAATCGAAAATTATTACCCGCCTGAACTACTATGGGTTGACCATAATAGTCGTATCTATCACAACATTCGCAACACGGGCGCTATGCCGATTAGAATTCCGATCCATATTACTTACTTACGGCAATATTTGTTTTTGACGTAGCTCGAGAATACGTCCTTAATACTGTAGCGATTGATAAATAAACTAGAACAGTACAAACTTTGTAATAAAAAAGATGTTGATGCTTCCAAAACAATTTGAGCGCATTAAAGCTGGGAAGCAGAAGCAGACGTGCTCCGGCCGAAGGTCGCTACTCAACCCTGAGACGTGATATTTTATTCATACAATTTTACGCATACCGGGTAACTTTGGAGACTCTCCCAAAGTAACAAAAGTTTATATCCAGTACTTACCTGACAATTGGGTCAGCGGAAAGGTGTTTTTGGTAGATTATTTCAGTAAACACCTAACTTTTCTTACTCAAAAATAATAATATCTAAGAAAAAAATATTATTTTCAGATTTTGCTACTGTTACTTTCTACAGACTTTTGATATCAGCAGTTTTCGAAAAAAAATCTTAAATCAAAAAAATAATAATTTTACGGCTCTGAAACTTAGCATGTTTGGGTGAAATTTTACATTTACATATCCTATCCGGATGATATACTTGTGTTAGGATGGTGGTACAAGAGCGGAAATAAATCACATACTCCACCATCGGATTCTGCCGGCAACACACTAGGGATTCCCCTGGTATTGACGTCCATAAGTGACGGTGAGCATTTACCATGAGGTGGATTGTATGCCCATGTGTAATTAACTAATATTAAATGCTCTTCCACAAAAATAAAAGCCTTGCTGAGTTTCTTGCCGGAGTCTTCAGTTTAAGTGTATTCCTAACGGTGGTAAATTCAACTGTATGTACCAAACTTAACGCTCATAAGTGACTTTTTGATTTGATTTTGAACGTACAAAACGTACGTCACATACAGCGAACACAAAAGACCGATATAGCACGACTGCTAAAATGTTGGAGAAGACGCTTCTGTTACGTGACAGATGACATGACATGACAGTCGTATTGCGGTAAACTTTACGACGCTTTTACATTGGATTTTATAGCTTTCGTTTGAAAGATCCTTTTACATAGAATAGTTTTTTAAAGATATGTCATCAAGAGCATTTTAGCTCCGTTTTATTTTCCGATATCGTATAGAAAACAATGCAAACAATCATTTGAAATTCAAAAACAATCCAGACGGTAAATGTATTCAGTATAAATAAAATTCAATGTATCTCTCGAGTCCCTGTTGCAAAATGGAACGAGCAAGTCTGTCCTCAAACTCATGACAAACACGTTACGTAACTGTAAACAGACGGACGTAAACACGTCGGGTTGGCACTAGGCACCAGGGTTGAGATAGTGCCACTTATGTGCCATAAGTCTCCGTGATATACTAGGAGTAGCTTTACTAACTTTTGCGTCGTTTTGGCACTTGATAAAACGGTGCCACTTTAGTTCCAGATAATTGAAAAGACAAAAATGTGAAGACGTATGAAGAAGAATATCCTCTTTTGCGAACTAGTTCTGTTCCCAATTAGCAACTTTTTGTCGCTTCTACAGAATTGCTTGGCATAGTAGAAAAAGACTTGAATTATTGTGGCACTATCCCAAAAGCATTCTACAAAAAGGCTTTGCTTAAAATACTTATGTTACGGGACATCTTACAGCTTTACCCCATAACCGATAAAATAGCTATTTAGAAACTGGTCACGTAAATTGTGTCACATTGTTTGACAATGACAGTAAGGTGACGTTATTTACGTGACCATTTATTCAGTATAATAGATAAATAATTAGACATGTGGACAGTCTTGTAAAAGTTGGGTGTTAAAATGTTTGTAAAAATAAGTTTTATGTTACTGATTTTATGTTGAAATTCCAAGGGAAAGACATGATACGTTTTAAAACAATCCTAAATGTTAATTATTTATGGTAGTAAACACTACTATCACATTTGCGTTTACGACATTTCTCCATAGGAAATGGCACAGCGTTCTCGTGGAATGCTCGTACAATGAATTTCTCCCATGCTAAATCTTGTTAACCGCAAACGCGATTGTTGCCGAAATGTAATATAAGAGATCTTCTTTTTGTCCCGCATTCCCGGGACAAAAAGAAGCTCCTTACCATAGGCTATATGCAAATATGCAATGCCAAATTTCATGAAAATTTGAAAAAAAAAGTTGAAATTATGAAGCTCACTTTCGAATTTATTATATTACAAGTTAGGATACCTCAAAGCTCGGTTATATTCCCTGCGTGCAGTCACTTGAGGACCCAAACTATATGACATTGAACCACAAATAAAATTCCTCAATATATCAGTTCTTTATACGGCTGCGACAAAATTGACCGAATGACTTTTGCGTGGCGGGCGCCTATAGGGCCGAATAAGGGAGGCAGTGTCTTCGGTACGACCTTGCTGGGGCGTCGACCGGGATGACGTCACCTCCGGTGGAACGTGGCGCTCCCTCCCTTTTCCTGTTGCCAACCTCCCTTCGCTACAGAGCCGATACGAATGTGATATGGACATACACAGTTTCGACGCTTATGTTTCGATATAACCGTTAAATCCGTCTTGCCTTCCCTTTTCAATTTTGTAATGTTTGTGTTGTTTTGTTACAGGTATGGTTGATTTTGCTGTTCAGCTATTGGTGGTAAGAAATAAGGATCAGCATGATGAAAAAAACCAACTTACCATATTCCATTACACGTTAATGACTATCCCCCTTACTCATAAAACTGTTTAAATGGTCACGTAAATAATGTCACATTATTTGACAATGACAATAGAGTGACGTTATTTACGTGAACCTTTAAACAGTACAGGTCGGTTAACTAAAGCTGGCACGTTTCAACACATTTACACCGTCTCTCTCGCGCAAAGTCAAGCTTATGAGTATGAAGGAGACAGTTATTGTTTTGCTTTTGCTACTGCTCATAAATATAGAGTGGTCTATTTTTGCATTCGTCCATTAGACTTGACTGATTGCAAATTTATGAGTACTGTGAACGTGCCAGCTTTCGTTAACCGACCTGTAAGTATATTAGTTAAATAACGGTTTATGAGTAAGGGGGTTAGTGTTTGCTACGTAGGGCATCCTGGGTTATATTGGTAAAATGCTGCGCATATGATTAAATTTCTGAAGTCTATCACTTGGCAGTTCAATTTAACTAGAGTATACAGCAATTCTAACTCGTAAAAGTTCCTTGTCCTAATTTCGCCAAACGAACATGAATCAACTTCATAGCTGACTATTAAAATACGGTTGCCCTTTCAGTCTACTATACAGTCCCTAGATTCTCGTTACACCCGAATGAACACCGTGCGACCTTACGACCTATTGGAGTTATTTTCGTATCAGCTCCATCTATTGTCACCGGAGTATTACGGTGAATGATTTCATTGCAGCTTAATGACTTTACGTCCGCTTAATTAGCCTAGTGTTTCATACCTAGTCGAACGCATTCGAATTAAATAATAACGTGAGTATTGATGGTAGTTTCTAGGCGAATGATGGTAAAGGGAATATAATAATCAATGATGATAACAAGGAAGAAGAAGCTATAAAATACCTGGCTAGTAACTAAGGCAATCTGATCAACTCAAAGAAAATCTCAAAAGTTCGTTTCTTGTTATAGAGACACAGCGACGTAACAAAGTTGTCACATTATTACAAAATTCAATAACTTACCCTTCACTGTTGCCACGTGCGTGTGCCAGTGGTTTAATTTAGAACCCTTTTGAAAACCAACGAAATTGTACTGTAACACCGTTGAATTTAGACGTCGTTTCCCCCTTGATGAAACTAGATAGTAACCCATTTACATAAGTCGGTTAATGTTGAACAATGGAATCGTTTATTTGCTTTAATTCGGTCGTAAATGGGGGTGAATGTTAGTAAAGGACCGGTACTAAAGCGAAATACATCAAAATTGTTGCGTAAAGATATTTGGGAAGGTTTCCTACGAATGCTACAATTCGACAATTACGTGGAAATCCACGAGACCGTTCCTAATTCAGTTCCCGGATGTTTTTGATTCGGTTAGTTTTTCACTTCCCACTTCTGAAGTAAGTCCATAGTACGTAGCTCTGCTTAGTTTAGGCACAATCAATATCGTCATTTAATTTATCAAACAGGAGTTTCAAGAACTTCTGTGTTGATCAATGTAAACACAGTACACGAAGTCCGCTTTAACTCTTTCAGGGTCAGTTATTTATGCTATGGGTTAGCTATGTTTGTGGTTTGTGCTGTTTATGGATATTTTTTGTAGAGATAAAAGATCCCGTAGCTTGGGGACTTGCTCCTAGTGGCTCATTAATTCCCAAATCATGGTATATGTACATCTCACTCGGAATTTAGAGCTAGAAAGCATATAGACATGTCTGTACAAAAACTCGCAAGCAAGTATGGATTAGGTTGTTTTTCTGTCCGCTTGATTACATAACATGAAAGGCAACAAAACTGAATACATTTCCAGAACAGTTCAATTGAACCCACACCGCTCGGTAAACTGAGCAGCAACCAAAACAAGCCTCAGACAGAATTAATATAGCTGTCCTTGAGATGTTGATTTGGGCTCAACAAACTTACCAAAAATATACACCGAGAAGCACACAACATTTCCCTATTACAAGACCGTTTCATAATTCGGTCGGTTTATACTGAAAAGGGCACGAGGTGAAGGACGCTCCGCGTTTTGCTGGGAAATTGACGATCGATACACGAGTCGTGGCGATTTGTATGCTAATATGATCCTTATTTACTCGGGTGGAGTGTAGTTTATTACGTATCAGTAGCTTGTTGACCTGTTGGTCGCATTGGACTTATTTCTACTAGAGGCTTCGAACGGTGGCAGGGTTGTTAACAAGACACATGTTATAATGCTGGGCGTGACGCATTATCACCACGACAACAATGTAAACGTCCATTATGGTGCATATTTGCAATGCTTAAAATAAAAATACTCCAGCTAATCGATAGATATCTAGAGCTAGGAAAATTCCTGAAAGGAATAATGGGAAGACCGCTTGCAAGTTGTTTTTCCCGAGAATGCTATAGAAACGTCTGTATTTTTCCGTGCAATGCTTTCAATTTGTTTGCTAACCTCTTATCAATGGGATTAAATAACTGAAGCTTTTCAGTTCATTGAATTCTTTGTTAACTCGGAGCCTAGTTGTGTTCCATTTTAAACATTGAATGAGCTTTGCAAATACATGTTGGTTCATTTGAAATAGAAAATGTTCAAATCATCGAGTATTTGGAACAAAATTATACTCTTCAAAGCGTGTTATAAAAATATGACATTTGCGATAAGTGCTGACGGCGTGTCCTAAATCATATTACTGCACTGTTTCTTAAAGTATTTTAATAATACAGTTGTTTTTAACACCGATATTCGCGAAACATGAGTCATTATGATGATTTGTTGTCGATACAAAATGCATTTTAATTAAAAGAACGTTCTATCTTCATATTCTTCTTGTTGACCTTTAATAGTGTCTGGGTGGAGATTAAGAGATGGCATATTTTCGAAACCTATGTTGGATAGTCATGCTGAACAACTTTTACTATGGGACCAACACTGAATTCTCAAATGTTTTTTACTTTTCATACATTATGATAGAGCAAGGTTGAAATTTTGTAAGAAAAGTAAAAATTTTTTTTTTGAGAATTCACTTTTGGTCCCATAGTAAAAGTTATTCAGCAGGACTAACCCAAGGTTTCGAAAATATGCCATTTCGAAATCTCCACCTGTTATAGAAAAATAGATTTAATGTTAGAACAGCTAGGTCAAACTTAAATCAACGGAAGTTTCTAAATTGTCATTACCGACGAAGCCAATTCTCCGATCGCGGAAAATCAACAAAATTATCCTTTTGGAAGAGAATCTGATTTGCACCTTCATTGGGTCAATTGCTTCTTTGACAAGCTCGATGTTCGTTATCTCCGATTCAGACTGTTGGCTGCTTAAAATACAGCTTTAAAGTAAGCCTTTTCAGTTGAAAATTGTTTGATCCCTGGAGGCATGGACCGCAGTAGCGCTACTTGTGAAAATAGCGAGCTAACGTTGTAAACAAGTGCCTGTTATCGATTTGTTGTGACCGGAGCCATGTTTTTCGGTGCTCTGTGAGGCTTTTCTTCATCAAAGAATATAGGTTAGGGATGAAGTAGGTAGTTACATATATTTTTTTGGGAAGAAATGATTTGTCAAGACTTAGACAGATTTTGGTGTAATGTATGAAGTGTTACGAAAAACATATGACGAGAAATAGTGATGAATATAAGAAAAATATGATGTTGACATGTTTTAATGGCATGAATGTAGTAAGAAGTCTCTTCAATGACTAGCGACACTGATTTTCACTTTGTGTGTTCTCTTATCGGTTAGTTAAATGTCAACAGTATCTTAATAACACTGGCGCCGACGTTTAGGTATTTAAATGGTTCCAATGAATGAAAATGTATCTGTCCTCCAATATTGTGAGCACGCAATTAGTGTCAAAGGGGCAAGTTTGTATTCAGATAGTGATGCGGATTTGCGTAGTTTTATTTACTTGTTATTTGTGGATTGAGCTACTACTGTTGATCAAACTTTCATTCGTGAATGAGCATTTTTAGCGTCTACGCGCCACTTCCTAGCTAAGCTACGATTGGCAAGATTTAATCCCAGTTTAATAGGCTAGACGACTAAAACATTCTATATAGTTCGTCATTTAAATTGTCAAAAAATATTAGACAGGAGAATAGACTTTTTCTATTAAACAAAAAAAAAACGAAGATATCGTGTGTTGAAGTTCCGCGTGACGTCGCGTTATGGTACAGTAGTACCCAACTGATAAGGCGCGTCGTGAATCTTCGTTCGCAAAGAAAAGAAAGTATGGCCCGAAGATTAACGAAAGAATGCTTAAAACTTACAATCAACCTTAGATCACTCCTATAAGGTTCATAATACACTGCAGCTGTTGGTTAAGTCTCACTCGCAAGTCACGCCACGCACACATGGCGGCAGATGCCGACCAATAGCATCTCCCGCGCTTTGAAAATGTATCTTCTGCGCAGGTACATCGGTAAGCCATATAAGTTGAGTTGGGTACTACTGTACAGTTTACGTTGTGTAAACTTTGAGGCGCTTTAACTTTGTATATTTTATACGTGTCAAATTATTTTTATTAATAATCTAACTAACGGAAAAAATTTTTTTTCACCATCATCCCTATTATTTCAGTCTCAAATCCAGAAATTACATACCATCCAATAAACCACTGCCAATCCGTTTTTCCGACAGGCAGATTTTTCAGCAGTTCACCAAGAAATAAAGTTGAGTTGAGGAAACAGTTAAACTAGCGTTATTAATAGACTAAAGCCATTTTCTATTTCACGATACGAATTATCTAACAGGAAAACAGATTGTACTCGCTCGGTAGTGCCGTCCGTCCATTCATTGTGCCGATCTCATGTGAATGCAAAGGTCATTGGTTTTTATATTCATTGACTTGTATTTATTATTACTACGTCTATCTCTGTATCGACTTGTCTGCTTTTTGTTTGTGTTGGCTATATTTGGTAGAAGTTTTGCTGCTTTATTTTCGATTTTAAAAGCCTTGGGTTGTTTTATATCAGTAATTTTAAGAGAGGTTGAGATTGGGGAAGTACCTCCACCTTACAGAATACCGCAGCCAAATAACTTTATGTTTTGTAAAGTTGTGTTCCTGCGCGTGAGTAAGGTCGCCAGAGCTCATTGGGGAGGGGGGAAAGGTCAGTAACGCGTGAGCGATGCTTCGTGTGTTGCAAACGTGCATATGGCTACGGTAACCGCTTACCATCAGGCGGGCCTTGTTTACCGACTAAGTCGTATAAAAAATTTCGGCTGCAAATGGACTTATTTGCAAAAGTTTCTAGTCATGTTGATTTAGTTGGACTATATACTGTAGAATATTCTTGATTCAACATCTATACCGATGGTAATGTTATTAATTTGGTCCTTTGAGCCGGGGTAAGGTTGAACAAACATGCTATTATCTTCATACCTTACAATAATATTTTGCCTACCCCAAAAAACCCAAGAGAAATAAACGTAAAGCCTTGTTGTACAAAATACAATACATTTCGTTCCCTGATGGATGAAACGTACCAACTATCGATTGTACGGTTATGTCGCATTATGGCTGACGGCCGAGGTGTTCTGAGAAACGGCTGATTGCTCTGTTATTGTTACTTTGTTGTCTTTGGAAAATTACGCGGTGTGAGGGTGATGGAAGTAGATTTTAATCAATCTAATGCATAATACAGGAGTCGAGTAACCATAGGACTGTGAGTCTAGTCCTCCCGGCGCCATCAAAGGTACAGGTACGAAGGAATTATACTAAGTACAATTTGTTAGTTGTTTGTTTGGAAAGAGGTTGACGCCTACTATTTATCTAACAAATTTATAGGTACCTACTAGATTCTTCATAGAGGAACCTTATATCAAACCTGGAAACCTTTTACCCTAAGTGGTAAAAGGTTCCCATATGATTCCCATTGAAATAATAAACAATTTACCATCATAAGATTTGATGGAGCCAAGTAAAAGTTCGTTACCTAATATTTTAAAAAGAACTCTTTGTGGAAATTTCCAACTTATTTGCGGGGTTGGTGAAGATTTTTTATTTATAGCAGGTATACAAATACTGAGAACCAAGTCAGAAGTTTGACAGGCTTCGCGCTACATTCAGTGGTATTTCAACAAACCTTTGATCATTTATTGATACAGAATTTTATTTTTAACTTGGATACCAATGAAATGAAGTAACTTTGCCGTGACGTGTTTAGCCTGTACCGCATTATCATCAAGAATATTGCGTTGGCCTTTGAAATTTCTAACACACATCTTGGATATTTCGATAGAGGGCTGCTCTATCGCTTACATCAGGAATCCGTCCAATGGTGTGGCAGTAGGCTTAGTAAGCCACAGAAGCTAAGTAGATAGGTGTGGGTCAATGAAACCAGTATTGACATTAATTAATTTAATCTTGTTTCCGCCTACAAGCTTGGGTTGACAAGAGGATAGGGAAAACTGGCCTGACGAAGATGCTCGGTAGACTTCCAGGTGGAAGGTATGCAGCCTTCTACTGCAGTGGCTTCGAGAATGTTCTCAGCTGGCTGACCTCTGGCAGCCGACACTTCTTCAGACACGTAGATAGATACGAGGTAGTTAATTAGGTGAAAGGTGATCCTGAAACCCATGATATCATCTTAGCACAGCTTAAGACTACCTGACGTTAGGAAGTCAAGTCCAGGATAAGTGATGCGAACAGGTGGAAAGCACAGGGGCTCTACAAGGATTCTATATAACTGGCTCTAAGTTTAGCTTTCGGATTACTTCGGGAGGTGATTGGGGACAGATTTTCATTTTGAAAGTGGAAGACAAGCAGACGTTTCTTCAACATTTTTTCCTTCACCGAAAGATCAAGCTGCAGAATTTAACCCACGACCTTAAGCTATCATCTTAAAATCAAACAATTTATCATATTTTGGAAGCTATCGACTACAATATAAGATGCCATATCAATATTCTTTCCAGCTCTGATTGTATTGTTGTTGATAAGATTACTATACGGTGACATAAACGCATAAACCTGCATAGTACCTAGCTGATTCATTATAGAAAATTGAAATCTATTTGAATAAATCTGATGAAATTATATCATAGATAGTGACGTTCAGTTGTTGCCACGAGACGCTATCTTCCGATCCGACAGATGCTATTTTCTAGATACAGAATACTTAAATGGAAACGCTCCTGTATTTCACTGGATTAACGAACTCCGATGAACTCGCATCGCAATCTATCTATATATGTATTTATTTACTAATATAATAATGCGGAAGAGTTGTGTATGTTTGAACGGGCTAATCTCTGGCACTACCAGTCGGATTCGAAACATTCTTTCAGTAATAGGAAGCTACATTATCCCCGAGTATTATAGGCTACTTTTTATCTCGGGAACCGCGCGAAACAGCTAGTGTTATATAATACACATGAAAAAGCTTTTAAATGGATGAACGCCGACAGTCGTGAATTTTATATGATTTTGGCAGGTTCGAAGTAGATTTTACAGATATAATAGAATGCTAAAATACAATTAAGATGCATTTTGTACGTTTGTATAGAGTATACTCGTGAAATCAAGTCCTAATTATCGCTGTTGCTGTAGCGTAGTTTTGATTAACTTTACAATAAATCTGGAATTAAATCCGTTAAAGTTGTATACATGTAGATATCCTGGGACATTCCTCACAAACGGTCATCAGCGGGGTTATTTTAAAACGGTCGAATTCGGAATCGGGAGCGGAATCGGAAACCTTCATCGAAAAGATCCGATCGCGGAAAGTTGGAGTGCGTTTACAAAGTTTGTTATTAATAATGGTAGGAAATGGTATACCTAAACTAAAATTTAAAGTAAAATCGAAATGCTTACGGATTTTTATTGTTGAAAAGCCTCATTTAAACACTCATATGAAATGCATAAAGACAGATACTTGTTATTTTCTATATTTTGGATTTTAGGTCTACATTGGCCCTGATTCTGTTGTTTACAACTAAACTAATTTTAATCTCACTATGTCTCTTTCTAACACAGAACATAAGAAAAGGATGTAAGAAATTTAGTCCTGTCAAATTAGTCCAATGCTCGTTTTCAATTTAAATTTAGTCGCCATCTATCGCGGTTACGCCTAAATAGACGCAAAATAAGACGGCAAAGATTAATTTGATAGCTTGAAACATGTTCTATCCTTTTTCAATAATGTTCGTAAGAAAGAGATGAGATGTGACTAAAATTAGTTTAGTGCGATTTACAACAGAATCGGCACCACTGTGTTAATAAACATAAAACATGGTTTTCTAGACTTATCGAACTTCGAAAACTGACTGATAGGTCGAAGTAATTGTTGTTTATAATATTAGCAAAAGTCAGGCAAAGGTTTGAGCCATACAGCTTTATCGTATTTGAGTTATACCCGTTATACCTAAGAAGTTCTAGTCACAAAACAAATCACATTCATTTAGTACGCACTGTCAGGCACAGTCCATAAACGTCATGTGTTAGTAAAATAGTGGTCAATAAACTAAAACTTCTCACGGACTTTTTGAGACAAGTTGAAGTCACGATACACATAATTCATTTAATTTCCCTTCATTGGTGCCCGTGGATTGATATTTACAGGATAAAACATCACAGATAATACGCAATAAAACTCAAAATACATGATTTTTTTGTGGTAGTGAATCTAGCATCCAACATGAGTAACGGTATTGAGTAGTGACCAATATGTTTTAGTTCCTACGAAGTTTGAGTATGTAGCTATTACTTTTACCGCAGACCTTTCTTATTCATTATTTACTTAAAATAGGGGCAAACACACTCAGTTTAGTACCAACTAACCTTTATATAAGTTTAAATAATGCGTTTATATTATAATGGTCAAAAACGAACATTAAATAAAATTCGGAAAGAATTCCGCCATCTAAAAGCTATCGGAAACTTTTCGATGATTCGGATTGATATTTCCGTCGAGAAACGTCAAACTATTCGATTCGGAAATTAAAATAGCAATGGGCGCTTTAACCTATCATGCAGAATATATTTATTTTAGTTTAGGTATTATTTGTAACACTTAAATTGTACTATTATCATACTATGTTAAATAAATATTGATGTTCTTACAGTTTTGATTGTATTTTAATGTGCAAATATACATTTTCATTATTATTTTATCATGTCGGAAACTCATCTCGGAAGTTTTCGAATCCGCTCCCGATTCCGAATCCGACCGTTTTAAAATAACCCCGCTGATCCCAAATTAAGCAACGCTTATACTATGGAAACAGATGGAAACCAGATAACTGATACAATACATATACTACTTTTTGTTTGTAATTACATACTTGAAATACAATGTATTAATCTGGTTGAGCTATAGACCAAAGAATTTAAAACGTCCAGAAGGATAGTCGCCTCTATGGCAACATGAAATAAACAAGCCAGAATTGACAGTATTTGACAGCCGTGCGCAGTACGAACTGAGAGCGATTTGCTCAGGGAGCCCCTCAAGCGGAGTGAAATTAAATGTCATGCTTTAGTAAGGCGGATTATCCATCTGGGTAGAGGCACGATGCCCTATGAAAATCTTTGCTATAGACTTACAAATCTTTAGAAAAGATCAGTACCTCTAAATAATTAGCTGGGATTACCGTACATTTACAAGGAGCTTACTTTTATCCACAACGTTGTAGGAGAGGCTACCTACTACCCTAGTAGGTACTGACAAAATCTGTCGTGGGAGTATGTATATACCAATGATACGGGCAAAACGTAGCCATATCTCTTGTAAGGCGTTCACTTCGACATCGGAGCAATAATGGTTGTATTTAGACCGTTGCCATGGCAACCGATCATTATGAACGATCTAGCGTCAGACGAGTGCCGGTCTAGGTTCTGACCGCTTATTGAATTTATTGCACAGCGGGTGGTGCCTCGAAATAGCTATCTGTAGACGTTTGATTGATACTATTGTATGTTTATACGAAGTTTGCAGAATAGCTGTATTTTATTATAAAAGAGATTACTTATTTGGATAATTTCTAGCAACTTGTGAGCAAGATTGTCCTACATAATTTTGTCCATATTGAGACTAAGAAGCAGAAATAAAAAAAAAACATGACTCCGAAAGAACATTTTTTTTAAAACTTTTAGTGGTATATTTATTTTCTTCAACATTCCTGACGTTCAGTAGTTGCCACGAGACGCTATCTTCCGACCCTACGGATGCTATTTTCTAGATACAGAAAACTTAAATGGAAACGTTCCTGTATTTCCCTGGATTAGGCGCTGCACAAACGGTTGTCTTGTGTCGGACATCGGACACAGACGCCGGTTGCTACTTCTGGTCGCTGGTAACTGTAATTGCTGTGTCCGGTGGCGGCGATCGGACACAGTCACCGTTTTTTGCTGCTTGTGTCTTCAACTGACGACTTTTAGTTTCCAGTTACCGACACCGAACACTTTTTGATCGTCAACGAGTATGTGTAAAGTGGAAGCAATAGGATACAAATCTGGGCAGGGAATGAAAAAAATTCAGCTCGGTGTTCTTATCAGCGTGTTTCTCTAAGACCTGTAGTTCAGAAGTTGCCCTCACTGGCTGAAAAAAAAAACCACCTTTATATACACACAGCTCCGTTGATTGTTCAGCATAGATTGGCGAATTACCTTTTGCAATTTCTGTGCTGAACATTAAATGGTCCTAAAAAGATGATGATTAGTATGCAATTATTTACGAAATTTTGTATGTAAGCAAATGATTGTTCACACACTAACCTTGAAATAATTTATTCGGATTATGAATTACAGGAAATTATTTGTTCTTTTTTTTTTTTTTCTGTGTGTTTTTGACCACAATCTCACTATGGTAAGTGATGATGTGGTCGAAGGTGGTAAGCACACAAAGCCTAGAAGGAACTGGCTCTCAAGTGCAGCCGACGGAACACACCGATAGGTGCTTGGCGACAGATTTTAAACTGGGGTGGTAGCCAGCCAGATGGGTACTACAAAGTACCCTACCACCGTGCTATGGTTTCCTCACGATGTTTTCCTTCACCGAAAGCTCAAGCTCATTGTAGGATTCGAACCCGGGACCTTCGTCTCGGTATCCGACGTCACTACCACTGAGCTATCATCGCCTTAAAAATGTAAAATTAAAATTATTTTTTAAACATGTCTGAAGTTTTTCAATCCGACTAAAAATAATAACGGAACATACAGAGCGTATGCAATAGATAGCAATAGTTGATGCATGATAGGTCACGTGAGTTACTAATAATGTTGTCGGAGTTTTCTCTACGACAGCTAATCCCTAGACTCCTTATTTATCTAGTGCGTGTACCCCACGTTTTTCGTGGCTATGAAATTAAATTATACAAATCCGTTTCATAAAATGTTTCATCTGCTTCGTTTATCGTCGGACGGAACTTATGCCTTCTGTATTGCTTTTCCGCAAACAATCTAGGTCCTACGTTGGGCGCCATTTTGGTTGACGTAAAGGAAATTGATTTAAAATGTGTAATTTTAGCTACAAGCACGAAAATAAATCCATCAGGAACGTGTAGAATACATAATTTAATCCTGTTAAGTTCCGTGTTGGTAGTCAATACACTTGAGCCCACGCTGGGCGCCATTTTTGATTTAATGGAAGCTGATTTTGAACGTGTTATTTTTGCTCGCTGAAATTTATATAATATTGTTAAAAATATTTTCTTTCTATTCGTCGCTGAAGGTATTATTTTCCTGCTTTGGGTTTTTCGAATGCTAAAATAATATTTGATGAATGTATTTGACTGTTTTTATGAAGCGCTTGTGGTGTAGCATCATCAGCCGTTCTTAATCGATCGGCAAAGTTAAGCTACCGCCTAGAGTTATTTCAAATCGAGCGTTTCCGTGCTTCGGAAGGCACGTAAAGCTGTTGGTCCCGGTTATCACTTAATTGCGATAGTCGTTAAGCTAGTTGGATGCCTCCTAGGCGGCTTGAAAAATTCCAACTGAAGGTTGACCACTAGCCTACCACCACCAATCCGCAGTAGGCACGCGTGGTGGAGTATCGCCCAGTCACTTTAACCCTCATTTGTGAAAGGAGGCCTGTGCTCAGCAGTGGGACATTATAGGCTGATGATGATGATGATGAATGTATTTCGTAAATAGGTGAAGTTCAGTTTGCAATTCGACGGTATTTAATTACGAACGTTAGTTTTGCGGTATCCTATTCACAGTATTCACACCTACTTACTCGAAACTGCCCTTCAAGCATGGGTGTATCCATCAATAAAATCTAACAATAGTATTGTGTTAATTACAGATGCACACTCCGATTCCCTTCCACGAACATCCGGCTGGAGTTCCAATCTCTCGTCGAAGAGAGCGGAGGCGGTGCTGGAGGCAGTTCTGCTCCCATGCCGCCCCTTCGCATCACCATACCTTCGGACAATGATGGCCGCAGTCCAGCGCCATCGCCTACTGGTAAGGACCCAATGATAAGCATAAGAAGTGGGAACAACTAGCCGACGCGATGTCTTATCTTTGGAAGTTGGATTATAGAAATCTGAGGAAGCGAGCATAGTCAAAGTGGAGTTAGAGCTTTCTTTTGTTTTCGTATTAATAGGCCTGTCTTTGACCACAATCATGGTAAGCGATCATAAGCCGACAATGCTAAGCACACTTATTGTTGAGTATCTTGTTCACTAGAACCTCTTAAACGGACAATCTGTCTCCATGGATTCTGGTCAGAAGTAGCCTTCACCACTTGGTACAATTTAGAAGAAGAGGTGGCTTCTTTCACTTGTTCAGACCATCGTGTTGGCTACCGGCCTCGTGTTCTCTTGCGTTTGGTATTGCCAACAATGACCAGCTTTTCAAGGTTGCTATCCCTTCATCGCACACAGCTAACATCGAGTAAATTATCGTTATACAAGAGTTGTTTAATGTTTCAGGTACTATAAGCGCGGCGAATAGTTGTCCGACGTCGCCGCGCGGCGCCGGCTCGTCGGGCCGGCGGTACGCGGACCTCGGGCTGGTCGCGCACTACGCCTCTTTAGCTGATAACCAGCGGCCTAGCTCTAATGGCACTGCGGTAAGGAACACTCTTTTAAATAGCCCTATAAACATGCCATCCATGATCCCGCTGACTTTTGGTTATTCTGAATTGAAGGCTGTCTTCCAAACCTGTGGTAATGTCAGTAGCTTCGACCTTGATAAATGGCCTCCTAGGGTCAAAACTGCACAAAGAAAACATTGAAACTGGATCTTTCATATGACGTCATCGTTATTGATTTAACTTGTTTGGCCTGATATGACGCATTTATCCTTTTGATTTCACATCCCACTTCTCAAGTTGTTTTGTATCGCAGTTTAAAAAATAATTTAGATGCGAAACAAAACAATTATCTTTCGAACTGTTTAGCCCCTTCACTTCAGATAATGCAGAATCTTACTCCCTTTCAACGAGGTCTAATAAGTTAATTGGTCCTACACAGGCATCATCAACAAACTCGGAATCCTTCAGCAGCAGCCGCGACGTGCGCGACTCCCGCGACGCTCGGGAAGCTCGGGAAGCCCGGGAAGCCCGCGAGGCGCGCGACGACGCCAAGCCTCCCTACAGCTACGCCCAGCTCATCGTGCAAGCTGTAGCCTCGGCGCCGGACAAGCAGCTCACACTCAGCGGGATATACAGCTACATCACTAAGAATTACCCGTACTACCGCACCGCGGATAAGGGATGGCAGAATTCTATACGTCACAATTTATCATTGAATAGGTGAGTGTATTGGATTTGTTTTGACACCAAATTGAATGACAAGCAGGCATTGGTTATTGACTTGAATGACAAGCAGGCATTGGTTATTGACTTGCATGAGGATACATCGCATCAAATGAGATATGTCTCGGTGTACTGAGTCTAGGGTTTCGTTTTTCCCGACCTTTTTCCATTCCCGGGAAATTTTGAAAAGTTGTTAGTTTTGTTATTTTAAGGTATCAAAAGTCAACTGAAACACGTATTTTAATTAATTTAGCAATTTGTTTGTCTCAGAAGTAGAAAATAGTACATTATGATACATAATGTGCAAAGTTGGTAATTACAGACGAGGCGGTATTAAGCGATTAGAGACCCGAGAGTGTTATGATCAATACACACGTCATACGACGTTTTTCAACAAACTTGTGAGGAAAAAAACAAACTTTTATTTTTTAAAGTAGATTTTTTGTTAGTCAATGAGAACGTCAACAAATATGGCACGCAAGTTTTTTTTTTTCAGCGAAACTGTTTTACCCGTTTAAATTAAGAATGCTTCGTTTACGCAAAGCGGTAAGCGGTTATCACCGAGGAAAAATCTTAAAAATCTCAAAGGAGCTTCCTTCCGCGGACGCTCAGACTGTGGAATGAGCTCCCCGCCGTGGTTTTCCCAATGGAGTACAGCATGCGGTTCTTCAAAAGGGGTGTGAAGAGATTTCTGCAGGGTCGGCAACGCGCGCGTGATACCCTTGGTGTTGCAAGCGTCCATAGGCTACGTTAACCGCTTACCATCAGGAGGGCCGTATGCTTGTTTGCCACCTAAGTGGTATAAAAAAAAACCCTTTAAAGTAGTCATACCGAGCAATCCAATACTGAAACTAGTAAGTGCTTTTGCACTGATTAAAAGTACCAACAAATTACTGCATCTAAATGTTTAGTGTCCTGGACTTAGCCAATCAGAGCCCATGTGTCCTTGACTTAGCCAATCAGAGCGCATAGTTGCTGGTGGGAAATTGGAATAGATTTCAAACGAAATGAACGTTCTTTGGGTGAATTGTTAGATGACCGTACCCTATAGACGCCTGCAACATCAAGTGCATCACTCGCGCGTTGCCGACACAACCTATCTATTTGACGAGAAGTCGCTGTGCTGGCAGCGGGAGAGACAAAGTGTCATTTGGGTCATCTTTATAAGTAAATAGTGTATTTAATCAAAAAAGGAGGAGGTTCTCAATTCGTTTGTTTTTTTTATGTTCGTTACCTCATAACTCCGTCATTTATGAACCGATTTGGAAAGCCTTTTTTTTTGGAAGGGTAAACTTCCCGTTAGGTCCCATTGTCATCAGATCATGATTTCATTACTTCTTAGTGTACTTTGAAGTTGGTTTAAGTTTATTCTAAAACAGTTCAATTATTTAATGAGTGTTTGTTTGTGTGTGTTGCAGGTATTTCATAAAGGTCCCCCGCAGCCAGGAGGAGCCGGGCAAGGGCAGCTTCTGGCGCATCGACCCGCAGAGTGAGGGCAAGCTCATCGAGCTCGCCTTCCGCCCGCGCCGCCCGCGCGGCGTGCAGTTCCGGGCGCCCTTCGGACTCTCCTCCAGGTACACACCGTCCTCATCACCACCATATACTGTCCCACTACTGACAAGCTCATCGAGCTCGCCTTCCGCCCGCGCCGCCCGCGCGGCGTGCAGTTCCGGGCGCCCTTCGGACTCTCCTCCAGGTACACACCGTCCTCATCACCACCATATACTGTCCCACTACTGACCACATCCCCCCTGCACCCAAATTAGGATGAAGAGGAATGGGCAGATACTCCACCACGCATGCCCACTGCGGCGGAAGTAGACTAGTGGTCAACTTACTGTTGGAGTTTTCAAGCCTAATAGGAGGCATCCCAAGTAGCTTACCGACTATCACAATTAAGTGATAACCGGGACCAACGGCTGCACGTGCCTTTAGAAGCACGGAAACGCTCGATTTGGAATACCACTAGCGATACCATTAACGACCACGACGGTGGTAGCTTACTTAGGCAGATACTCCACCAAGCGATCCCACTGCGGATCGGTGGAGGTAGGCTAGTGGTCAACCTACTGTTGGAGTTTTCAAGCTGCCTAAGAGACCTCCAACTAGCTTAAAACCCATCACAATTAAGTGATAGACAACAACGAGATTAGATGGTGAAATTGCTATGTTTTTATTATTGCTAAGTCTGCAAACAAACATAAAGTAGCAGCTCACACGCAGTAATACAACATTATTATTTGACTGCTATATTCTGTTCCTTAATTTGAAAACTAAATATTATATAAAATCACTTTTGTCAGAAAATAAAATGGTTTAAAACTCATTGGCGAGGAGGGTGATGGCTGCCACACGCTTCATATTTGTGAACAGGTGCTGCTTGTGGGGGCTGGTCTGCTTCAGTTTTCTATTTATTAACTTATTGAATATTTATTCAGTCTACTTTGTAATTTCGCCGCCGCGCCGGGGCACGTAAGTGTCTTGTCAGTGTGATTAGAATGTAAAAATTATGTAATGAATCTAAGCAAATGCAACCATCCGAACCGGTATTAGAGTATTAGAGTCAGACTTTTCATAAGTGCCTGCGAAGGTCTATTTGAATAAATGATTTTGAATTTGAATTGGGAGTGTCTCTACTTTTGTTACTAACTTGTCATATATTATGATAGTCTTTCGGATTTGAACCGCCTATCTGTAGCGTCAAGGTAACTTACCTCCACAATTACCGACAAGTTGTTATACAACAGCTCAAAGAACTGTCTTTCATAATTCAAAGATTAACTAGAAACCGTTTATTGACAGCACAATTAAGACGACAAAAATCAGGAGCAAAATAATATGAACAAGTTAAAGACAATTCAATATTATAAGGTAAGACAATAAACGAAAATGTAGTCAGCCAATTTACTGAAGTTCACCAACCCTCTTTTCATGATACTAGCTTTCTCCCACGGTTTCATCCGCGTTCCCGGGATAAAAAGCCTATAGAACTTGGGAATACTAGCTGTAGCTTCCTATTAGTGAATAAAAGTTCAAAATCCTCTCTCTCTGTATAATATATAGATAGTATAGATGACATTGTTGTATTCCAGGAGTGCGCCGACATCTCCCTCTCAAGTGGGCGTCTCAGGGCTGGTGACGCCTGAGGAGTTGTCTCGAGAGCCTACCCCAGACCTCTTCACTGGCGAGGAACATGACCAGCAGGTAAATGCTGTTTTATGATGCTATACACAATACAGTCGACGCGCGGTAATCCGACGTGTTTTGCATGGCGCAGTTTAAGTTTTTTTTTGATTTCTGACATTTCTAGTATGCTAACCTAATTTGGTCCCATAGAGCCTCCTGATGCATCCTAACTAATATTATAAATGCAAAAGTGAGTTTGTTTGTTTGTTACGCCTTCAAGCCTCAACCACACAACGGATCATCATGAAATTTGGCATGCAGATAACCTATGCCATAGGCTTAGGCACAGGCCCTATGGTATAGAGATACTTTTTATCCAGGGAACGCGGGTGAAACCGCGACGGACAGCTAGTAAGCTAATAAACCAATTCAAAAATCATCGTTTCCTCGCTGACTTCGCTCATTTTATTCAAAATCTGTTTATGCCGATTTCAATAACTCAAAAATTAAAGGATAGTCATAAGACCATATTCGCATGGATCCAAACCTATAGGTAGCTGGCGGTACTGGCCCGTCTAAAATTTCCACCCTGTATACATTCATTTAGTAAAAGCCACAGACACTTGGATTTTATTTATTTGTGTAGAAGAAAAACAGATGATAGAGGATGATATCGCTGGTCCCCAAATTAGGCAACGTTATGTAATATCTTTACATATTATAAAACAAAATCCCACCGCCGCGTCAATGTCTGAACACGATAAACTCAAAACTTCTGAACTGATTTTCATACGGCTTTCACCATTGGACGGAATACATGAAAAATTTAAGGTGTATAATTCATTAAGTTTTTGTGTAAACAGACTGAAATATGACGATAACTGTTGAATATATCGGAAAAAAACATGCCGCGCGAATAAAGCTTCTCTGCTAGCCGTACGAAACCGGGGCCGGTCGCTAGTTAGTAATAATGTAATGTAATGTAATGTAATGTAATGTAATGTGCAGGCGACGCTGAGCCAGCAGCGGCTGAGCAGCAACAGCTCGCAGTCGGCGCAGTACCTGTTCCCGCAGCGCAGCGGCGTCAGCCAGAGCGCGCCCGGATCACCCGGTATCTACTCACTTATAAATAATTATTATTATTGTTTATTATCAGGTTACTTCGCCCCATAGATAAACATCTATATGGAGCTTGTGCAGATGCTTCGCCACAAACGTGAGCACGTCGTCAGGATCGGTCTCCTTTAGCACCGTGATTAATGTCTTGCTCACTTCTCATACCACGGAGAATTTGGCTGTTTGATGAGTAAGGAATGGACCGAAAAAGCAAAATAAAAAGGAGTTTCATCATGAAATTCAGTACAACATTATAACAACCAGTGTCATCTGTCTGGATGTCTTAATGTTGGCAATAAGCTAACTGTTTCAGGAACTTTTATAGAGGATTTATAGCATGGGTGTAGATAAATGTATTTTGGACGCTCAGACTGTGGAATGAGCTCCCCGCCGTGGTATTCCCAATGGAGTACAGCATGGGCTTCATCAAAAAGGGTGTGAAGTGATTTCTGCAGGGTCGGCAACGTGCGAGTGATACCCCTGGTGTTGCAAGCGTCCATGCTATATGACATTAGAAAGTGACGGATATATTTAAATCCTAGGTTCCACTACAATTTACTTAAACCTTATTCTATAAGGGGGTATGAGTATATCAAGATGCTTAAAAACTGCCATTCAAAGATAACTAAATCCCCCTTATTATATTGTTTGGTCAGGTCACGGGCTGGCGTACTCCGGCGGTGGCGGCGGCGCGCTGGTGATGGCGGGCCACCAGATCACCGTCGTCACCAACGGAGCAGGCGGCGAGAGAGAAGGTACCGTACCTGCACACTCACTACACTACTGTCTTACAGCCCGGCTATACGATAACAGAGGTAGAGCGTAGCGTTTATCCGCTCAAAGAGCAGCTCGACTGGTGAAGTACCTCCACCTGACAGAATACCACAGCCAAATAACTTTGTTGTTTTCCTGCGCGTGAGTAAGGTAGCCAGAGCTCATTGGCGAAGAGGAAAGGGTCGGTAACGCGTGACCACGTATGTTGCAAGCGTCCATATGGCTACGGTAACCGCTTACCATCAGGTGGTCCATACGCTTGTTTAGCGACTTCCCAAACAAACATCCAAAGTTTCACATTTATAGGTATTATTAGTGAGATTCCTTCTCTTACTCCTCATTATCTTTCTTCGCATATATTATCCTAGCTGATATTATAGTGAAATACAAGCCAATCCCATAATCCTTCTCTGATGAAAATGAGGATGAAAATGATGACATGTTACAGAGAAGTACGTGGTGGGCACGAGTCACGGCGGCAACCTGGTCTCCATCCAGGAGGACGAGCCGCCAGCCGTCCTTATACACCAACACTCGCCTTACTATGCGTAAGTATACATATAAGAAAAATCCATTTGATTTATTAATTTATTCGGACTATTGACTTAACTATGGCATACGAGGTGAAAAAACTCCTTACCCATATAACGTGGGGCTAAAAACGCCCGGGAAGCACATTACGCGCATGCACACCCCGCGCAGTAAACTACAGCTACTGTGAAAATGAACTTAGCGTAGGTAGCGTTTTAATAAGGAATTAAATTTGTTTTAAATGTATAAAATAACCCCACTTTGTATATCGACGGTTAAAACAAAAAGGGACTGCTAGTTAGAATATAATTGATATTGTAGGTACTTTATTAATGATAAATATATGTATAGTACACGACGCCGTTCTAACAATTGTTATGAAAGAAGTTATCACTAAGTTATTACTCGTGTCACTGACTGTGTTACTTAATAAACGCTTGCAGTAATTCCAGTGAATTTCGTTTCTCCATATCTTTGTATATGGCGACATTACCACTTACCAGTTATTACGTGACAGATCGCAAGCCTATCAAAGAAATGAATATGACAAATAATATAATGTACGTACATTCCAGCGGCGGGTACGGTGGAGGCGGCGGCAATGTAAGCGGTGAGGAGTGCTCCTCGGTGGGCGGCGAGCTCGTCATCGAGGAGGCGCCCGACGAGCCGCCGCACAAGCGCTCGCGCGTGCACAACGTATGTTATCTATACACACTACACACTACACGTTACACACTCACAACACACACATAACATACACAACACATGCACTACATACACACACACAAAACATGCACATCATACACACAGACACAACATAGACACAGACACAACATAGACACAGACACAACATAGACACAGACACAACATACACAAAATATGCTCAACATACACACAGACACAACGTTCACAACATGCACAACACACTCAACACGCACACATACACAACAAGTACAACACCCTTAAACAACACATTCGCACACAACACACCCACAATACACTACAAACACACCCCCGCACACTCGTTTAATTTATTTATTCAAGATTTAATACCTATTTTTCAAAAATAAATGTTCTGGTGCTACATTAGTTTTCAAGACTACTTGCGTAGAGATTAATAACATTATTATTATTATCAATTGCAGATGTCTGATTTAGACGACAGGCGTGCATATTGACGCGTCGCCAAGCCGGCCGCCGTGTGAGCTGTCACTCCCCGCCAGTGACAGTGACGGTGGCAGTGTCAGTGACAATGACAGTGACGGTGACAGTGACACGAGTCACCGCGCCCAGTGACTAGTGACCCGTCTGTGACGTGGCGAGGTAACGCTTGCGGACTTATAGCGAACCAAGACTGTGTCGTGTGTTTAGGTATGGTTTGACGGTGCCGCGGTAAAGCCAATCGGAGATCTCTCATTTTGGTTGTGATGCTTTATTTTTGTTTTCAATTTTATAATGCTTTCACTGGCTTTACCTCTCGGTCTCATTTCGAACACAAAAGAGATAGTTATATATTGTGTAAGCAAGATAAATATAAAGCAGGGCTTCTCGCTTTCGCACCTTTAATTTTAATCTGTAATGCTGGGTTAACTTTATTTGTATTTTTTTCATTACCCCCGCCGATAAACGTCAAATCTGACATTTGACATAATATCTCAAGTTGTCCAATCCAATAAATAACCAAGTAGCAGCGTTCTCTGATTGGCCACCGCCGCCGCGTATGAGTAGCAATAAATATGATAGTGATTACGAACACGGGTCGCCCATTGTTACCTGCAAACATTACGATGTATCAGAACGGATCGACGAAACTGGACCATAATGTGCTAAGTTTAAAGTGTTTTTTTGAGTGGTTACTTTAGGTTCTTTCATTTATTACACATAAGTTATGCTGTAGCACGGAACGCGTATATATTTTGTTTATTTTCCTTTTGTAACGAGCTTTAACTGTAGACGTCAAAGTGACGTTTAATTCGAAAGGTTTTTTTTTGCGGTTGCAGTGTGGCCGGATAGAAATGTTTTTATTTGCAGTTTTTTTTCTCTACCGCCTTGTAAAGTACTTCCATAGAGAAAATGAGGTTTAGAATTTTTTGTTTTAATAGATGTCGCTAGTAGTGATACAATATTAATGCTCTTTTTTTATCTGATACTGGCGGCACACATTCGTTCGAAAACTAAGTGCAATGATTAAAACATTTAAGCTTAGTTAATTTAATATTTTTATTTTATTTCGTCACTTTATAAGTAACAATCTCACAGAAACGGAACAATTTGTTTGAATGTAAAAGTACATTTATGTATATGTGTGTCTGTATGTATAGTAGTATCGATAAATAGAAATCGATTCGATAATAGTTTAGTTATGCAATTCCAGTGAATATTCGAATTAAAGTAGGTGCAATGCCGGAAAAAGTAGGTAAAAATAATTATTAAAGCAGATAGTGGAAACCCTTAAGGCTAGAGTAAACAGGCATTATCTGGGTAAGTTTTTCCTGTCGTTTTGCTGCTCTTCCACCAGAGATGCGTAGAGTGGAGTGCGTTCAGCGAGTTAACGATACATTTATAACATAATAAAGGTTAGAAGTGCTGTTCTAGCCATAGAGTTGAGACACAGATTTTCGCGTCATAGTTAAAATTTACAAAATAGAACATTATTGTAAAAAAAGCATTGCAAGTTGTAACCAAAATTGTGTCTTACATACGTCAACTGTAAGTAAATATTTAAATGAATTTTAGTAGGGAATTTTTTATTGACAATCTCTTAAGCTTAAAGTTGAAAAACCCTTGCGAATTGAAAGTTCTTATCGTTCCTGTCTCATGAAAGCAGTTAAGAGATACATAATTATTGCTCAATGTAAGATACCATTACTCTTACAATAAATTGATTACATATTGTATTAATGTTATTATATTAGTACCTTGTGGTAGCCCTAATTTAGAAGTCCTGATTTACAATTTGAGTCGTAAAACTACGGAAATAAAGCCGAAAACCACGTATAATAAATATCCAACACA
The DNA here is from genome assembly GCA_947623365.1 of Achlya flavicornis. Lineage (NCBI taxonomy): Eukaryota > Metazoa > Arthropoda > Insecta > Lepidoptera > Drepanidae > Achlya > Achlya flavicornis. Next base: position 14,535,680 of record OX392479.1, read on the forward strand.
AAATTAGCAACATTGAATCTTTGAAGGTATTTGCACCATAGATAAATAAAAATACAGATTGCCTACTCCTATGCTATACGGGTTAAACGAGATATATAACTTCAGACTTATAATATTGAATCATTTCGTATGTATCTACCAAAGACGACGAACAAAATAATATAAATTAGATTAAAAAGTATTTCTGTGTGAGTATTAGTTTGTGTTAGGTACATACACAAGAGTTGAGCTATACTATTCACACGTTTGAAATATCAATGGTATATTGTCCTTACCTTGGAATTTACATTATATGCCTTACATCACAGAAATAAGCTCCAAATCACCTTGATGTGAGGTGAATGTAAGATCAGCGATGCAGCGCTTAAATTGAGCCGAAGTGGACTCTTAGGTGTTTGACATAAGGCATATTCTACGACGGTGTCAGGCGTTGACGTACTTTGCCAGGTCTGCATATTTTTCCGACGGTATGTACATCAAATACTATAACATTTTGTTATCTCGCTCGCTCCTAAGGCTTTTTTGATGGGTGAAAATGAAATGCTAATATCGGCTGACGAAGTCAAATATAGCTCAGGTCTTATCTAGTACTTTAATTTAAGGTTTGACTTATAAGACATTGGGAAAGTATCTTGAATAAATAATGTGGCCTTTAGGTACATAAGATTGGCACTACACAGCACTGTTCAGAAATATAAAGGCGTATCCACAATATAATAACACCAATTTTAAATAGTACATATGAATAATGCAGTTATTTCGCAATAGTTAGCAAGTAGATTTTACAGGAGCGCGGCGCTGTTAATTTGGAAACTTAAAATACGCTATCATAACAAATACATGAAAAATAAGCAATATTTAATTAAAAATAAAATATAAATTAAAGGGGTTGGTCCAAATTTCATGTAGTTCTTAATGATGCGTCATACGCATACTGTGTAATTGAGATTGGGTTATAATTTCTCACTTGCTTGCCATCTCAGGCGATGACTAGCGAGAAGAGAGAGAGCCAGGCCATACTTTCTAGGCTTTGTGTTCTGTTCAATGGTATTATAACTATCAGAATGTAGATAGGTTGTTAGCGCTCCGCGAGTGGCACGTTAAAACTGTGCTGATTAGCTCACTTGAGCTCAGTCGCGTCGCCGCTAACGGAAGTGTGTTGTCCCGAGTGTTCGCACGCAACATATACTTGTCTTTTTTTCGCTCCCGATAATTTAGAACATGCCTTCCTGATTCCACGTGTCATCTAACAGTGTGACATTACAAAATTACGTTATTTATGTGAGCGTTAGTTTGCCATTTCAGAAGTTGATATCTTATGTAGGTAACCTATCTACATTCTTTTACTTATAATACCATTGCTAGTGGTATATAAAACACATGCCTCGGTAAAATTCTGGTATAGTACTGTCTCACTTATTTCGTATCTAATAAACTATAATTTTATTGGGAAACATTGATTTAAAAGAACATCAGTTCGTTCACTATCTATTTAATTAACCAATAAACATCAAAATATTATAGTATGCTTAGAATATACAGAAATGGTTGTCATTTGTACAATTTGCTATATACTGTACATACTGTACGGTGACTCTGTTGAATTTAAAATTTACTAAAATATCGCACGTCGATCGCACTACAAAACTGCTATAACAAGCTTCGTCAAAACGTACATGAATATAGAAATTATTACAGTTAGTCGGTAATATTTGCCATTGATGAACGAAAATCCAGAGAGTGTATAATCTGAGTCTAGATTAGTCTAGATACAGTCAGTTGACGGTGTCAAATTAACAACATAATAATATATCTGGTTGGTTTAATTAGCTGCGCATTGATAAGGCAGTTTACGATCCTAGCTGAAACAATGTACATAATACGCCCTGCAATAATGATTGATGATTAATTACGTGCTATAATGCACTATAACCATAAATCTAGTAAAAGTAATTCCATGTTAACGATAGTGATGTGTTTCACTAGAGAAAATATTATCGATATATCGATAGCAATGAGAAATCGGTATCGAGCCTTTGGTGTTATCGATAGTATACTAAGTCGATATTATTATTTTTGTATAGATATTTTATCGATGCTATATCGAGTCGTCGAATATCGATATTAAACTGTAGTCGATTGGTCCGTGTAATCGAATATATCGAATGGCGCAGAGTGACCTCCCGCTTATGTAACGTATTTAAAGACATTTTGGTAAACCGGCGAAAGTACCTACTTTATAAAAAACCTTGTGATTTAGTATAGAACGAACAATTCAGTTTTGTCTCCTTAAAGATAAATTTAATTTCTCCCTCGGTTTTATGTGTATAAACGTATGATTAATATTATTAAATAAATAAAATAAAAAATACAATAATAATTAATGTAAACTAATATTTACATGTAGTAAGTATTGTAATAGTGTAAAGACGGTTAAAGCTATGCACCTAGTATGTATTTTAGCATTTAAAAGTTATAATTGTGAATTATTAATAGCGAGAGGCTTTCTTATGAAAAAAAGTGTTTGTATTCGCTTTACTGTTCTGCCCCATTTGTAGTTCTATTTTTAACTGATCTATACTTGCAACCGATTTCAATCACATACATTTCATTGACATTATTCTTATCCTTGATACACATAATCAAAACATTATTTAAGGACATAATTATTTAAAAGAGTAATTGTTTTAATATAAAAAGTACAACATGTTTATTTAAAACGGATGTAAGCTTCAAATATGTAAATATCGATACAATTTTCGACATCACTGGTTAAAAGGTTAAACGAAACGATTTTTTTATATATAATTATTTGGTTTTGCATCTATAAAATATCGATTTGAGTTTGTGAAATAAAAAAATCGTCATTGTCGTTGTAGACACTTGTTGATTTTTTGGAAACATTGCTGTGTGCGCGAATGTACACAACACTCATTGCATGACACGGATAGAACACATACACAAGGGACAATCGAAGATAAAAGTGCTTTTGCTTCATAAATGAAATTCACATCAAAAGAGTTTTGATTTACGAGCTAATAAATGGGGCAATGTATAAAGGATGTATAGAATCTTCAAGGGCATCAATTTGAGGTCATAATGATTCTTGGAAGTATAACTTGACATTCGATTTTTAACATAATATTTATGACGCAATGAATTCACAATATTGAGAGTCCCATGTATTTGTTTATGTAAATGAATTTGTTCACTGAGTCTTCAGTGGGTTTTTTTCAAATGGTTACGCTTAGATAATTAAACATTACATGCCATTTTACAAAGGTCTTAATAATCGAATGATTTAAATAATATATTTCAAGGATTCTAGTGACCCAAAGAGGATAATCCTCATAAAATATGAACGAAATAAAAAACCTAGTTTAAATACAAAACATATAAATGAATATATTTAATGTCCAGGTGACGTTTATTAATTTTTAATGTTAGCAATTAAAGAAGCATTTAAAATGCTACTAGGTACTTCGTGTTTATGAATGTATGTAGTATAAAGCTATGTATATTATATAAGTTTTGTTGTATATTGCATACCTACTATATAATTATTATAATAGTAGTAAGGGAAGTGTTCCCAGCGAGAGATATCGGTTGTATCTAACGATCCGTGGCTGACTTTATAATTGACAAATTTTAAGAAATAAACGTATTTTATCTCCTTAATGTGGATGTTTTTATTTTTTTAAACCTACCTGTTTTTCAGGTTTCCGTACCCGAAGGGTGAGGCTGAAATTTTCAGAGAATATGTATTTATGCCGCTGCTATAACAACAAATAATAAAAAATAGTGGTCTTGACTTGGCCAATCAGAGCGCATGTATCCTTGTCTTAGCCAATCAGAGCGCATTGTCGGTGGTGGGAAATTGGCGGAATAGATTGCAAGCAAAATCAACGTAATTGCGCTTCTTTGGGTTAATTGTTCGATGCCCTGACGTAAGATATGCATCGTTAATTCGAATATTAATAAAAATTAAAACCCGACCCGACGACGTGGGCGATATTACTTCAGTCAGGGCTTGTAGGTTCGGCAGTTCTATCTATTGAAGCATATAAGCTGAATTATGATACAATTAGAGTAACATTATTATTTCTTGACCTTTTAATGATAAAATAACTTGAGAGGTGTCAAGGGACACCCGGATGGAACGAAGTTAAAAACAAATATGTATAAATATTACTACCTATATATTTTACATATTTGTTTTTTAAATGCGAAATAGTAAGACGAAATGAAAATAACTGGCTTGCTTTCTATAAGAGAGAGACAGACAAAGAAACATGCGCACGCAGCACGGCTTACAACCATAGCAAAAAGTGTCGTTACAACTTTTGATCTTAATTTTTTCCGCGATAAGGAACTTCGTTCCAATAATTTTCAGTTTCAACTGTTTTTTTATTATAAACGAAATGTATCTTGCTCAAATTTTTAGTAATGTGGACAGTATGGAGAATATACAGGATGTTTTTTTGGTCGGCGACGAGCGACCCAGAGGCGGTAGTACAAAACGTACATTTTCCAAAAATGGCCTTAATTCCATTAAAGACTGTAAATACCTACATTGAGAAATACCTTATTCAATTTGAACTAGAATTACCGCAACGTTTGGTCACAAGCCACGTGCACAGACTAGAGCTAGGCGCAAGCCGCCGTCGCGTCGCCCCAACACTTTAATCCCTCGCACTCCCGTTGAGTATTACGTCTCTACACTTTAACTTATTACATGTTTTTCCAAATAATATAATTTTTATTATTATTAGAAAATAAAGTATTTTTTAGCACCAGTACTTATCATTTATATTATCGACCCTGAGTCGCTAGTCGCTGACTAAAACAACGACCTGTAGGTATAAGTCGGAAAATAACCATGACACCCATCTTGCCCCGGTCAACAAAGGTATAAGTTTTAAAAGTAACTGCCTTATTTTACGAGCGTATCCAACAAAGCTCATAACGCCAAAGTCAAAGTAATAAAACAAATTCTAAAACCTGCCCTGTAACCAAATCTATGGAACGAGAATTGAATTTACGATCATCCCTTAAAACTTATGTCACATAAAAAAGAGAATAAAATATGCGCAGATGGTGCCGACTGAGCTAGTCTCGAGCACTGTACAGATAGATCTCCTGGGATAACCATTCTACGAAAAATTTAAGGTATTGCAGAACCTTTTCTGTAAATTTCAAGGAAGAAATGCGGTTTCGTGAATATTACTACCGTTATATATTATACCTAATACTAGACATAGATGTTTTGTCTTTGTTCAGCTCTCTTCACAGCCTAGACACAGCGTAAGCATAATTAGGTTAACCCAATACAAGGAACCCCTAGGCTAGGTATAACAACCGCATCAAAAACTATAGGTAAATTAGCTCTATTAGTATTTTCAGAGAGGTAGAGCATCGCGTTTATTCGCTCAAAGAGCAGCTCGACTGGGGAAGTACCTCCACCTTACAGAATACCGCAGCCAAATAACTTTATGTTGTGTAAAGTTGTGTTCCTGCGCGTGAGTAAGTTCGCCAGAGCTCATTGGGGAGGGGGGAAAGGTCGGTGACGCGTGAGCGATGCTTCGTGTGTTGCAAGCGTCCATATGGCTACGGTAACCGCTTACCACCAGGCGGGCCGTATGCTTGTTTACCGACTTAGTCGTATAAAAAGAAAAAAGCTCTCGAGACAGCAGAGACAAATATAATGAAAAAAAAATAAAGACAGAAAAGCCGATTATTGAATAGGTAATGGCTAGCCGCTGCATTTCTACTGTGCTGTTAAAAGTATTGTGCTAGCTATCATTATTAACATGAATAATTAGCGACCCGCCCCGGCTTCGCACGGGTGCAATGTAGATACTAATGTGGTGTCATTGCACTCGCACGTGGTTTAGGACGAGCTAGCGGATAAATAGACAGAAAAACGTGGAAAGCGACTTTAGTTTTAAACCAAGTCGAGAAGACCCGTATCGGTAGCAGCCGTAGCCGTGCTACGAGTCTTCGTAGCTGTTGTGGATGTAGCCATGGTCAATGACAAACCATAGTAGGTACCTAATTGTTGCATAGATTATGAAGTCTTCTCTATGCTCGGACGCGGACGTTAGAAAGTATTTGTATTCTATAGTCAAAAAATCATTTCTAAATACACGTTGCCAAAGAGCGTTCGGCTCGCACTCGAATGCGCTCCGCACGTTTGACAGTTTTTTCACGAACAAAGGGTTTCGCATCGCTCTCGTTGTAGGCTCGTTGTAATCTGTGTTATAGGCTCATTGTTGGTGCGTCCATGCTACGCGAATCGAGCACGAGCCAAGCCACGAACGAACCTACAACGAGCACGATGCAAATCCCTTTGTTCGTGAAAAAACTGACAATCGCGCTCGTTCGAGGCTCGCAAGCCCGTCCACGCTACGCGAATCGTGCTCGCAGTGTGCTCGTTCGAGGCTCGGCTCGTGCTCGGTTCGTCAAGTATGGACGCACCATATCGTCCACACTTGACATCGCGAGCAACGAACGAATTCTGTTCGTTCGTGGCTCGGCTCGTGCTCGGTTCGCGTAGCATGGAAGCACCATTTGAGCAATTTGTGAAATGCGAAAGAAAATCTAAATTTTGTAGGCGATTATATAAAGCGAACAAGTCTTGAGCGGATCTTTAGGATCCGCGTGAGATAAGGACCTCTCCACTTTCTTACAGTTGGGCACAAACGAGAGATTTCCAACCAGAAAGGCTCTCATATTGCTGCGAAAAGATTTTTTGGAGTAAAACTGTAGGTACATGCATTTTGAACTTTAACACTACTGCTATACGCATTACATTCCTCAGATTACATTGGAGTCGCGGATCGTATTCGCGATACCCGTTTTTGGTCTCATTACGAATTTTTACGTTGTACCATGGAGATAAAGTTAATAATGCAATGTACAATTTAACACTTAAAAATTCGATTCGCTTACGTTCCTTTTCTTTCCGTACCAATGTAAAATACTATGTTGTATAATTTGGGTATAACCGTATAGATAACATTATTTTTCAAAGCGCAAAGGGGTCGTCTATTTCTTTCACACTTATCCAGCGCGTTTACTTATGTAAAAGCATTATTATTCCTAAATTCGTTATCTGAATAAATTATTTCGTAATTGGCGCAAGGAAAGTGACAGGTTTTGTGAGACAATGGAGTAGGGTTTACTACTTTTTATAAAAAGAATCTTGAGTGAAAAAACCTAACCTAAGTAAAAAATATTGGTATCAGTAAAATCAGCAGCCTAGGCTTGTTGTAGGGCAACCACATTGTAAACATTGATGAAGAACTGGATGGAAATAGCCGGTTAGAAATGTATTCGGGTAATACGGACTCGCTAGTCAAGTTCCTTCTTAGGAAGCAGTCACTCAGAAATGAGAAAATGGGTAGAAATACTATAATATATATAGGTAGTTAAAGAGTCGAAAACTAATTTGTTTATCTTTCTCATCACGCCCTTATTGTTATTTCCCTTCAAAATGTCACGAATTAATTCTTCAAATTGGGTTAAACATTACGTCAAATAAAAAGAATAAAATGGGCCGCCATCCCCGGGCCCTACCAATTAGATGGAAATTACGTCGCTTTGAAATTCAGTATTTAATTACAGCGTCGTTTTATTTTGAATATTTTTAGCCTTTTCATCTCGTATTAATTAATTAGTTTTCCAAAATATTTTAGAAGTTCTCTTCGTTTCAGAAATGTTAGTTTATTATCATAGATTCCGCAGACAGTAAACGTCATCCATTTGAAAAAGTACAAGAAGAAAATTTTAACGATACTCCATTTCACTGCGTCACCTTTTAAACGTGTTTGATATGTTTAAACTACGAAGTTGGTAAACAAGAATACAACCCTCCTGATGATAAGCGTTTATCGTAGTGTTATGGAAACTTGCAACACAAAGAGCCATACCTCACGCGTTGCCGCGTTTTATTCTCCCTCCCCAATGAGCTTCTTCTGTAAGTAACACAATTTAAAGTTATTTGGCAGTTTACAACTGAGTCGCTGTTAAAATAGAAATCAAAATCGTTTATTCAATTTAGGCCCTAATAAGCAAAGACTAATAAGGCACTTACGAACGTTACAATTATTGATTGTCCATTTCTGATGTTACACACAGAACACAATTATTATGTTTTTTTTTCTTTCTCTGTACTGTTTTAATGTTTGTGTAATTGTGTTGTGTGCTATTCAAATTCAAAATCATTTATTCAAATAGACCTTCGCAGGCACTTATGAAAAGTCTGACTTTAATACTCTAATACCGGTTCGGAAGGTTGCATTTGCTGAGAAGAGCCGGCAATAAACTCAGCAATTACACTTTTCAAAACAAGCTTAGATTCATTACATAATATTTACATTCTAATCGCACTGACAACAATTGTGTGCCCCGGCGCGGCGGCAAAATTATAAAGTAGACTGAATAAATATTTAATAAGTAAATAAATAGCAGACCAGCCTCCACAAGCAGCACCTGTTCACAAGTAGGTGCGACGCGTGTGGCAGCCATCGCCCTCCTCCAAACCCTCCTCGCCATATTGGAGGGAAGTCAGCGACCCATCACACGACGCCGCTATTGCAGAATAAATGTATTTTCTTTCTTATTTCTTCTTCTCTTCTCTTTCTAAAATACGCTATGCTCTACCTCTCTTATTATAATACCATACCATAGTAAGTAGGTGCATATCGATGGATAGGTACCCCAAATGTAAAAGGAGCTGAAAAAACATAGAATGTTATTACACAAACCACTGACTCATATCATAACAGGACGAGTATATAAATTACTAACTATTATTATTGGAAATACCAATTATTATGTAACAAATCTTTAAATAAAGTATTGTGAACTTCAATAACACTTATCTCCTCTTTTAATTGAGACAAAAAAAACATAATGGACTCTACTTCTGAGTAGGTAAAACGATATGGTTTAAAATAAGGTACGAACAATAAAATAATGACAAATAACTATACGTTTTTGATAAGAAAACCTACTGATGATTTATAGTGAATAGTGATAGGTAAAAGGTTGCAAGTTAAATCACCACTATAAGCTGGCCTCGCAAAGCTATGTCTCATTCAACCTACAAGGGGCTTGTTTATAATGGTTGTTATAGCTCGACTTATTAGCTATATTTGTACGTAGTATTTATCTACTCTGAGGCTATATCATGACCATGATAAAAGATTTATATAAATGTTTACTGAGTCATAGAAATAACCTCGTGTACTGAGTTTTTAGTGTAATCACTTGAATAGCAGTTTCTGGAATTTTATGCAGGTGTCATCATCATCAGCCTATAATGTCCCACTGCTAAGCACAGACCTCCTGCACACAAATGAGGGTAAAAGAGAATGGGCAGATACTCCACCACGCGTGCCCACTGCGGATCGGTGGAGGTAGGCTAGTGGTCAACCTACTGTTGGAGTTTTCAAGCCGCCTAGTAGTCCTCCAACTAGCTTAACGATTATGACAACTGAGTGATAATCGGGTAAACCAACGGCTTAGTAACGTGTCTTCAAAAGCACGGAAACGCACGATTTGAAATACCACTAGGCGGTCACCCATCCAGGTACCGACCACGACAGTGGTAGCTTAAATTTGCCGATCGATTAAGAACGGCTAATCATGCTGCACCACGAGCGCTTCAGGTGAACAGGGAATAGGTGTAGATTGTTGTATTAGTGGACATTAGTGATGGTAGTACGTAACAGTTCGAATGGAAAGTGAATTTGAATCCAGCCTGAGCTTTCGGAGATGGAAAATATGATGAGAAAATATGATGAATAGCTTGGTTGTCGGGTTCTTCTGGCTGCTACTCTCAAGTTCTTACATCAAACTAAACATCTTACACCAAACATACAGCTGTGATTAATTCCGTTTACGAAATACAGACCCGTGAAAATGTTTGTCTAATATTATATTTATAACAATTATACAAAATATGTATAGAATACCTCGAGGTTGCGCTGCTGCCGTTAACGGCAAGGTTGCCCCTGCCCTGAAAAAGCTCCCCGCCTACTGGTCTCGGGAGGCCTCGGTCAGTTTGGATTAATGTGTGAACAAATCGGCGACCCCCATGGTCCCATGGTCTCAGCCGCAAAAGACAATCAGATAATAACAGATGGAGATTTCGAGATGGCATATTCGCTATTATATTAATTCGCTATTGGTCCCATAGTCAAAGTTGTTCAGCATGACTAACCCAACATAGGTTTCGAAAATATGCCATCTCGAAATCTCCACCCAGTTTAGTCTATCAAAACTATTTTTTCCCGGTTTATGATGCAGCTGTAGTAATTTGTGCCTTTAATCGGAAACAGGGTAAATTTCAATCAATTAATTATTAATAATAACCCCTATCTAACTAACTTATTTTCGATTAAATATACAAATAGGCACCGTAATATACATTATCGACACATCGATTAATTAGTAAACGATTAGAGTAACGATTAATCGGTTGTAATTACCATTTACAGCCTGATAGCAACCTTACACCCCGCGATATTTCATCGATAAGTAATGGCACAGCGATGCACTGAATTTAATCAAACTGTTTAACTAAATACCATTAATTAGTTAGTGCTTGTTCGAAAATTAGGTTACTACATGTACTTCAAATACGTTAACTAATTTTGGGGCCTTTTCAAAATTCAAAATCAGTTATTCAAATAGACCTTCGCAGGCACTTATGAAAAGTCTGACTCTAATACCGTTTCGGAACCGGCAATAAACCCAGCAATTACTCTTTTCAAAACAAGCTTAGATTCATTACATAATATTTACATTCTAATCGCACTGACAACAATTGCGTGCCCGGGCGCGGCGGCAAAACTACAAAGTAAAGTAGACTGAATCTATATTTAATAAATGGCAAAGTTATGCAGACCAGCCCCCACAAGCCAACACTAAGGGGCTAAACCTCCCCCCCCCCTCCCAAGCATCTGATAAAGGCTACCCTTAGGTGGGTTAAGACCCAAACCCAAATCCTGGATCCGCCACTAAAGACTTATTAAAGGTTACTTCGACACCTAGGCTTTCAAGAGCGCGATCGTTCCATGGCATGAGACCCTTTCTTACCCATCAGTTTTTAAAGTTTTTTATGAATTACCATAGACATATAAAAAAATCAAGACGGAGTGTCACCTTATAAGAAAGTGAAGCAAAAAATTTCTTACGTGTGCGTGAGTAAAATCAGTACTGGCCCATGCAGGCACAATTGGTACTGAGCCTTATTGTGACTGTCAACGTCTCAATACGGAACGGCTTCCTATGGTATATATGTGTGGTGTGTATGAGGCCATGTATTTACAAGAACGCCGGCTTCCTATTACTTGCGTCACTTAAGAACACAGACCGTTCCGTCTTTCATTTTTTCTTGGTCTGAGTGAATTACATGATAATAAAGGAAAACAAAAGAATTAATAGTAGGTATTTTAAAACAGAATATGAATACCTTGTCGACTTTGAACTGAATGAAAAACAACCTGTTATGTGTGTGACGATGACTAGGTTCGTTGTTTATGTTTTATTTTAGGATTTTTAACCCATAGAGTAACTTATATACTGGTTTTGACCGACTTCAAAAACGGAGGAGGTTCTATGTTCGACTGTATGTATTTTTCTTTATTTGTATGTTCACCGATTACTCCGAAACGGCTTATGCGATTTAGATTGTATAAACTGTAATGTGTCAAGGTAGATCCCGAGGTGGTCCCTTGTCAATTTTATTGTGATCTGACAATAGAAATTGAAGATATGATGGAATTCCTTGAATTGATGGAAATGGAAAGCAGCAGAAACATTGCGATTGAAGCATTTTATATTCAATATTGTCGAAATTTTGTTTGCACATCCTCGGTCAGTGACAAATCTTGAGAAGTATTGAAAACGCATAAACGAAACTCAAAATTGAAAAATATTAACTTTTTAACAAAAAAAATAAACCTCCTTCAAAGTACACTAAAAAGTATGAAATAACTCTTATCTGACATATTATTATTATAGACGAAATATTTTGTTATAGAACACGGTGCTCTTTCGCCGACTTCAAAACAGTGTCAGATATGAGTTATGTCATACTTTATAGTGTACTTTGAAGGCGGTTTTTTTTTACTAAAAAGTTTTTTTCCATATAATATAGACCCCATACTTTATCGAAGTGCTAATTTTAATTAAATAAATAACTAATTAAATTGAAAATTAATAAATTGAATTATTCAATATCACGTAATTTCCCGCCCTGTAATTACCCAACAGCACAATAAACTATTAATCACAATGTTTAAAAATAAAGGATTGTTCACGTTCGGATATGTTATCTGTGACGTGTTCACCTCGTCTCCGGGTCACTTTTGTACAATATTATATTTATATATAGCTCGCGAATTGTCCCTGACTCAGTGTAGTGTCAAGCCGGCACAATGAACGCATACGTGGCTATTGTACTAGTAGTTACTCTCACACCAGTTTCACTTCAAGAATACTGGCTCACCGACTCCTTTCAAGACTTCATCGATGAACAAACGAATGGAGTGCAAAACTTTTTCGAAGAACAACAGCAAAAAGCCGAAGAAATCTACAATGCAGGCTACGACCGAGCCATGGACGTCAAGAATTACGTCAGTGAGCAGCAAAGGAAGATATCCACAGAAATGAACAGCTACGTCGATAACATTAAGCAAAGTGGGCAGAAAGTTGCTGATTCCTTCACGTACATACCAGATGTGAACATTGAGTCTTATATGGATTATCCTGACGTGCATCTGACAGTGCCAGCGATTATCGCCCGGAATGGTTACCAGTGTGAAACTCACACCGTAGTGTCACAAGGGTACGTACTCAATATTCATAGGATACCACGTTCCAGAAATAGTTCTGTTGTACCAGCTAAAACTATATTACTCCAGCACGGATTGTTTGCAAGTTCAGCTGATTGGGTTCTAAATGGGCCTGAGAAATCTCTAGCTTTTGTTTTAGCTGATGCGGGCTATGATGTATGGATGACAAACATTAGAGGCAACAGATATTCTAGAGAGCATGCCTGGCTGAAGATTGATACGAAGGAGTACTGGAACTTCTCGTGGCATGACGTGGCTTTACACGATGTTCCCGCTGTTATTGACTACATAATTAAAGTTAAAGGACAAGACACTAAGATAACGTACGTTGGACATTCCATGGGAACAACTATCCTATTCGCCATGTTGACTCTTCGACCAGAGTACAATAGTATATTGACAGCCGGTTTTGCATTAGCACCGGTTGTATTCTTCACAAATATGAAGTCTCCCATAAAATCCTTGGCACCTATAGCCAGTAAAGTAGCATACATGGAAATGCTGTATGGGTCTCATGAGTTCATGCCAAAGAACTCAGCTCTAGGCAAAATATCAGGGTCCTGCCATGGGGATAATGTCGACTCAGCTGTATGTAAGAATGTATTATTCTACATCTGCGGATTTAATGAGAAACAATTTAACAAGACCCTACTTCCAGCTGTAATGGCTCATCTTGGAACTGGTACATCATGGAAAACCGCCGTACATTTCTCTCAAGAAATAGTTTCTGGTAAATTCCAACAGTTTGACTATGGTGGTGATAATTTAAGGGTGTACGGTACAGTTTCACCACCAGAATACGATTTGACGAAGATAACTTTACCAATCAAATTATTCTGGTCCCAAAATGATTTGCTTTCAAGTGAAGAGGATGTAAAACTGTTATACAGTAAGCTGCCGTCATCAGCAGAGATATATATGGTTCCCGATAAAGAATTCAATCATTTAGATTATTTATACGCCATAGATTGTGCTACGTTACTGAATAATCAACTCATAAGTTCTCTTAACAAAGCGTTTAGTGATAAATCTAAATACGTGTTTAACTTTAATATCTACAGCTAAATGATCGGGTTATTTGATTCCGAATGCTTAATTTCTTTAAATTTGCGATAAGGGTATTTAACCTACGGCTAATGGCTTTCGCGTATTGATGGTATTGATAAGGAGGTATACATTAAGAGAAATTGTTGATCACACGCTAAGAGCACATGTATACGGTGCAATAAAATGGCTAGTTGATATTTTAGTATGCGCTGTCACATGAATTTGTTGATACCTTTAATCTTTGATTAAGGATACATTCAGATTGAGCATCGAATCTGTGCATGCGTCGAAAAAAATTGCCCCTAACTGTTAGGGGCTAAATCAAATAAAAATAAATAAAATTGCAAAATAATGTTTAATATTTTTTTTTTTTATTTTAATTGGAATATTTCAACAACTACTATCAATATGAACGTCACTATGACAAGCAGAATGACGCAGAGGGAGCGTAAAACGTAGCAGTTACGCGCACCGGCCTATAAAAGTTGGCCTGTTTTATATATTCATGTAGTATGGCGACGTTCTTTCTAGGTATATTTATTTCTATGCCTTTAATAATAATTTTTGAATCACCTATGTTTATTGTTAAATGAAATCGATTGTTGTGATCAAAATAACTTTTCAGTATTTAATTATATAAGTATGTATTAGGTGGGGTCGCTTATGCGTGACTCCGCGTGAGTGATGCCCCGCGGTGCCGGTGTTACAAGTTACGGTAACCGCGTTACCACCAGGTGGGTCTAACGGCTATTTTCCGACTCAGTTGTATACAAATAAAACGTGGTAGAATAAATTAGTGATTTTTTTAGAATATAAACTACCTTTACAAATCATTAGGTTTGACGAAACCCGTTTTTTTTATACCACTAATGTGGCAAACAAGCATACGGCCCGCCTGATGGTAAGCAGTTACCGTAGCATATGGACACTTACACACCAGCCCCCCTAGACAAGATGGTTGTCGACAATCGTCATCGTTAGTAAACGATCAACCTTTGTATGGGATTGACATAAGAGATTGTTAAAAATCACGTGATATTTAGATTTGAAATGTCAATCCTATACAAAGGTTGATCGTTTACTGTCGATGACGATTGTCGTTAACCATCATGTCTACTGGCCCAGGGGTCTCGCGACCGTCGTCGCCGCCCCTGCAGAAATCTCTTCACACCCTTTTTGTAAATAAGCATTTATTAATTCATAAGTATAAGAAGTAGGTACAATATAATATATAGATAGATACCTACCTACTGTAAATAAATTGAGTAAAGTTTTGGTTGTTGTTTTATTTCTACTATTGGTTTCGTAGTGAAGGAAATTTTAACTATTTTACATTTATTTATATTTATTTATTTTTTTATTTTACATTTAACTATTCCTTTTTTTATTTAAATTTTTTTAGGATTCAGCACTTCTTCTCCGTACTAATATATGTTTACCATACTATATACAAGTTCTGCTTACTTTGGATTAAGATGGCAGTGTTATGGTGCGTCCATGCTCCGCGAAGCGAGCACGAGCCGAGCAGGATTCGTTCGTTGCTCGCGATTTCAAATGTGGACGTACTTAACGAGCCTCGAGCGCGATGCGAATCCCTGTGTTCGTGAAAAAACTGACAATCGGGCGGAGCGCAGTCGAGCACGCTACGAATGCTCGTTCGAGACTCGCAAGCCCGTCCACGCTACGCGAATCGTGCTCGTTCGTGGCTCGGCTCGTGCTCGGTTCGCCAAGCATGGACGCACCATTAGAATCCCTATTTCAATTTCGTTCACGCCCGTACTCTACGTTGGCTACGTACTTTAGTACGTATTTTAGACAATTCCTAGTTATATTTTGTCTACGTCTGCGTGAAGTTATTTTCATGTTTTCAAAACGTCACTTACTCGTGTCTCATTTGCCCTTCGCACCACGTCTCCGTCCGTGACCCCGGCCTGAGACATTCGGAATATCTAAAAAATAAGTTAAGTGAATACAAACATATTTACCTAATTCATTACCCACGACGAGATTAGTGTGACTCTGATTCTTAGGCAGTAGGTATTTACCGCCACTACTCAGTAGGGGGTAATGGGAAAAAATACCTACTTATTTTAATACTATGATATACACAGGTATTGTGAAATATACCAAATAGCTACTTAATAATGTGCTGTGAATTTGTAATGGTGTATGCGTCTCTTTCTCGCTCGGAAGGTTTTCATTTGATTGTGATATATCCTTTTCCACGCTTCGTAGGTCTGCTAAGAGTAGCGAAATATCCTTAGTCCATGGTTTTCACAGCACATCCATTATCTATACCTGAGCCAAAATAGACACGTATAGCGAGACGAGGAGACACCCTTACGTCAAAAGGGTTAGCAAAAAATATTGGAATATACTATTTTAGACCTATAATTGGACTGTTTTACAAAAACTTAAACCGACTTCAAAGTACACTAAGATGTAATAAAATCCTGATCTGATGACAATGAGACCAAACGGGAAGTGTACCCTTCCAGACAAAAAAAGAATTTTCCAAATCGGTTAATAAATGACGGGGTTTTGAGGTAACAAACATAAAAAAAAAAAATACAACCGAATTGAGACCCTCCTCCTTTTTTTGAAGTCGGTTAAAAATAAGATTTTTCGGTATTCATTAAATTGTTTAAATTATGAAGACATTAAATATAATTCAGTACAAACATTTCACAAGGGAGCTACATCACTCATAATTCATTAATAAATATTCTAATGGAGCATTCACTTTCCGTTAATTATTACGAAGAATGTTGGTACGTGCTTTAATAAACAATTTGATTAGAAACTGGATGAAGAAAGCTATTTTATATATAAACCCTTTTAGGTATAAAATATAGCTTTTACAATAGTATTTACGTATATAAGTAAATTAGTACCTAGTTATTGGAAAAACACGCAGAATTTAGGTCGATATCTGTATAGAATAAAATTATTAAAAGAAACAAAAAACACGACTGCGTAAAACAATAAATAACAGAAAAGAGAAAAACAAGCTCCTTAATCTATAGAATTTTGAATTTTTAGACTTCTTCATCTGCAAAGGAATGTCACAATATTTCACCTCAACCACCTCATGTCTAGACGGATCCTAAAACCACACACCTGTACTGCTATCAATCAGCACAAGTCTATTAGAATACAAACCTATCCCTAAACTATACAACAAGGATACAGACTGGGAATCGTTCAGTGACATTATTAACAAACGAGTTAATCTGCAAATAGCACTGAAAACAACAGAAGACATTGAGACAGCGGCAACGCAGTTCAAGTCGCTTGTTGGTCGACCACTCCTGGTGAACCAGCCAACAAACTGAGGCACAGCTCTGTTCCATGGGAAATAAGAAAAAAAAACTAGTAAAGAGAAGACTGCGCAGAGTGTTTCACTGCAGTATCAGTAGACACGACGAAGATAAGAAGAATCCTATAATAAAGCTGTGGCAAAATTTAAATAAATTATGAGGAATGCCAAATAGAAACTATGGCACAGCGTTTGGAATCTAACAGTAACCAAGTCAACAAACTATTCCTTGTGGAAGGCTACTACTGACTTAAACCAAACAAAAAGGTCCAGACCACCCATCAAACTAGAAAGCGGTTAATTGGCCAGAACGCCTCAGCAAAGGATAGATGCTTTTACTATTCACTTATTCCAACGTATTCCAACCCAATGAAGGAACACATAGTGAAGACTCCATCATAGAGGATGCACTGAACCAAGATTTTCAGTTAGATGTTCCCATAAAACATATAACCCCAAGAGATCTACAACTCTATCTCGATTTGATAACAAGAAGACTCCGGGGTTTGATCAAATAACCAAGGAAGTCCTCCTTCGACTGCCAAAAAAAGGAATAGTCTTCCTCACGACACTCTTTAATGGTATCATTAGAGTGGGTCATTATCCATGTATATGGAAGATATCTCAAATCATCATGATTAACAAAGAACGAAAACCTATAAACAACACTGACATTGACTGGCCAGTTGGCGCAGTTGGTTAAGAGTCTGGTAAAGATTCCACCTATTGCGCCGCAAGTCGTGGGTTCGATTCCCGCACAGGACATGCATTTGTGTGCATGAACATGTCTGTATTTCCTGAGTCTGGGTGTAATTATGTATATTAAGTATGTATTTACAAACAAAATGTAGTATATGTATTATATCAGTTATCTGGTTTCCATAGTACAAGCTCTGCTTAGTTTGGAATCAGATGACCGTGTGTGAGGAATGTCCCAATATTTATTTATTTATATAGACCGATTAGTCTCCTACCTGTAATATCCAAGCTTTTTGAGAAAATCCTATTGTCGCGCATGGTAAAAATCTTACCCGAATGATCCATAATCCCAGATCAGCAATTCGGATTCAGACAGGAGCATGGCACTATTGAACAAGTACACAGAGTCGTTGACCAAACCATATCCTCATATTTTTGTTGTTTAATTGACAAAAGAAAAATACTATTAGTCTAATATTTTTTGATAATGTATATGACGGACGAAATAGTATTTTTTTTAATGGATTACTGCCTAGCTTTTCTCTGAGCTAAATAGAACATACCCCAAACAAAAGGTAAGAGGCAGGCAAAGGTCTCAGATTATTAAAAATCTATTAAAACATCAAATAGGTAGAACTAAACTAATTTTAATCTCACTATGTCTCTTTCTAACAAAGAACATAAGAAAAGGATCTAAGAAATTTAGTCCTGTCAAATTAGTCCAATGCTTGTTTTCAATATAAATTTAGTGACCATCTATCGCGGTTACGCCTAAATACACGCAAAATAAGACGGCAAAGATTAATTTGACAGCTTTAAATATATTCTATCCTTTTTCAATAATGTTCGTAAGAAAGAGATGTGATGTGACTAAAATTAGTTTAGTGCGGTTTACAACAGAATCGGCACCAATAACTTAAACTCATTATTTTTTAATCTTTGTTTACAAAAATTTAATGACTTGGAATTTACCGAAAGGTCAAAATGCTATCTAATATGTAAGTATAATAGTTTTTTTAAGCTCTTTAATGTTGATTAGGATAACTTATCTACCCAATAATTACTGCTGCTATGCTATGTAAGTATGTACGTAAGCAGAAATAAATGAAAAATAAGTATTTTGATGTTATAATGGACCTTCTGTTATTGTAACAAGACTCATAATTTATCGATATTCTACAAATGTGCGTAAACTTAACATTTGGTGTAACTCCGCGTCACGGGGGTCACCAAAAGCAAACAAATCATTTGATAAGTAGTAGGTATAACATACTTAATAACATTATAATATAGGTCACTATCACAAAAATCACAGAAATATTACGTAGTTAAACACGTCGGTTGTCGCGAGGGACGCGTGTCCTATGATCATAGAGGAAAGAAATCCCCATAATGAACTAACAAATTAAACTTTATTTAACGAAGAACACTTTCTTTGTGATAAACTTTGTTTGAACAAAGCCTATACAAATTCAAAAGCAATACCAGGTATGTGTTTTTCAATTTGTATTTGCTTTTTGGCCTTACCCGTGTTCCGCGCGCTCTATCTGCCTTTTGTTCCGTAATTAAATTACTGTACGAGGTAGAGAACCGACGGGTTAAATACGATTAGTACAAAAATGTGCTTGTCTGTGCTACAAAATTGAAAAGGAAGAGAGCGAATATTATTGCCAACACATAAAAAACAATAACTATGTTGCCAGCTCAGTAACAAAAATTAGCACAAAATTTTATGTTTTTATTAAACAATATTTATATAGAATACCAAAGACGTAATTTAATAGATTGTTCATCTCTTCGTGTTGAAAAAGAATCATATTGACTGCGTTGGATTTCAAAATGAAAAGTTAATTTTTCAATTTAGCTTCGACATCCAATCAGTATTTGATGTATTGGAAGTAATTTCGAAGAAAAATGATTCCAATAACTATGAACTGGAGAGACTGATGAATGGTACATTTTAATTTGAAATGTCTAAGATATTTTGGCCTTTCCATACGATTAATTGACGAGGTTATATTGAAGATAAACATCATTAAAAGAAACAAAAAACCAACTGCAAAAACATATAAAAATAAAACAAAAATAACTGAAAAGGGAAAAACTATAATCTATCGAATTTTGAATATAGCTTGAATTTTATTAGGTAGGTAGAAAAATAGAAAATAGAAAATTTGGGATAAGATGACCGTGTGTGAGGAATGTCCCAGGATATTTATTATTATTAATTATTTCGTGACTTTTAACAATCTCTGTCCATCGCATACAAAGGTTGATCGTTTACTAACGATGACGATTGTCGACAACCATTTGTTCTTGTGGGGCAGATTTGATTACGGACAGACATGACAGGTGAAATTAAATTAAAGCTTGTAAAATACTATAAAATTGTATAAAAGCATATTTCAAAGGGTGATACTGATTATGATCTTGAGTTTGCGCTTGGTCGCGCGTGCCCACGCCACGCCACGTTGTTCAAAAGTTTTATGTACACACGGCTACAGACCAAGCTATACATTTCCAGTATAAGCTGATCTCGCATTGTATAGGACTTCCGTACAATGGGAGGTCAGCTTATAGTAGAGTCGTGTGCACGCATTGACCCGCAGTGAAATCGCTGAAATTTCGTTTATCGCAATGAAACTCGAAGTAAAAGTCCCTTATAAAAGTTACTTTGCAAAGTTATTACATATTTATATCATAGACATTTTCCTTTTTAATTCCTGGGATTTTTTTCCCTCACGTTTGTGAATTATTGATGTATTTAAATTCGAAATTAGCGTACAGGAGTTTTTTGGTTTTACTCTCATGGACGATGTTTTGTTCTATAAACAAGTTAGGGTAGCCGGGATTCGAAACTATACGCCTTAACAATAGTATATCAACACCCTAGGGGCTTTATGCAAGCGAGCTAATTTAATTAACTGCATTTGAAGATACATATTGGTCACCATGTCACATACATATGGTCGACAGGCTGCGTCATCGTGCCTGGGGACCGCGGTCTAACTAGAGGTGTGTAACTCATCAAAAATACGCGAGCTGCAGAACAGCTCACGGCTCAGGTGTGTGAGCCGGTTCAATGACTCAGCTTGCAGATCAGCTCAATGTATGTATAGTCCACGATACGCGCGCACGCTCACTGCGTACCGCGCGTCGAATTGAGCCGACTGAGCCGCCGCGATTCATTCGACTCCGCCGAGCGACTCTTTTCATACTTTAGAGTTGTTTTTTTTTTACATGATCTGATCTGACTGTTATGTTACATAGGTATTTAATTATTGAATGTAATTATTATTTAAATGTTTTAGAACGAAATAATAATTCGTAGATTAGAATTACAAGAATATAATCTATGGAGGGAGTCGCAGATACAATCGGAGTTGGATTGAGCCGTGAGCTAGTCATTATGTTGTTGAGCTGTAGCTCAGCGGCTCAAACCCGAGTGATCTGATTCATTGAGCTGGTTCAGAGCTGAGTTACACACCTCTAGGTCTAACCACCAACTGTGCATGTTAGACGTCATTGTATACAATTCCTAGGAAATATATCGACACCTCCTACGTAAGTTGTTGTATCCCCAAAAACGCAATTTTACAGTAGAGCGTTCCAAAGTTATAAATTGGAATAAAACCTTGATTATTATACATATTTGTATGAAATTTGGTACATAAATGTAATTTGTAGTACTTTAAACTCTACTGAGAGAAACTTTATGAGAATATTTACCGTTTCTGAGATTTTGTTCATACATCATTCTACAGCGGGATGTTACCATTAACAATTGTTGTATATGAAACTTACAACTACTTACACTGGAAATCATGGTTGTATTTCATTGTATGTGCTATTTACTACATTGTACGTTGATTTCGAATATAAATATAGTGTGGTATGTGTGAGTTTGGGCTTAGAAAATAAAAGTATAGGATTTACTTTTAATGAACACAGCATGAATAACATGAGAATAAATTACACAGCCATTATAAAGTTGTTCATATAGGTACTTATTATAATATAAGGCTTCTACTATAATCATTATCATGTAGATTAAAACATCGTAAGTGTTAGTTAAATGACTTAAAACAAATCATCGCTTAAAATAATTACTTCAAAAAACTCTCTTAAAAATCAGCATTTTTATTTCTCAATTCAATCTAATCAAATTTGTCTCTTGGCAAATCAATCTAAACTTAACATATAATTGAGTCATCAAACAAAACTATCTATTACCAAATTTTAGGAAAAACAAACGTTGTAATTAATTAATTTAATATTGTCAGACGACTGAATAAGACTGAATAATAGCTTAAAGAGATAAATATTATTCTGACTCAGATGATTCAGTATCTATCTGAGACGTTGCAACGACAACTGAAAGACTTCTGAAAAAGTCGTGATATGTAACTGGGAAAAGTCCACTGTTACAGAGATCCATTAAGTCATCAAACTTTGCTTTTGATATGGGTAGATGGTTGGAATAGAGGGGGCATATTTCAGCCACATCTCTTTGGCGCCTTCGGGTATTGGTGAAAACTGCCAAATCGTACCGATATTCGATTTTGAAAGGATCTTCAGAACATACCCGCACTTCTCTTTTATTTAATTTTATTAAACTGTGGATCCATTTATATTTTTAGCAATTGCGTGCGCTCCTTTAATAATTGTTTATAATGAAATAAATGTATTTCATTTCTATATAGTTATTTGGTTTTCCGTCTTGCTTTGCCCATCTAACCAAGCTATAGCATTGCAGAGAGGATATATAATATACATAAGTTTATTCTTTGATGTACGCTCTATCAATGCATGAACACTGTCACCCTCTTGTTGGGTATGTCATTTTTAGAAAAGGCGTAAAGTTCTACTCTTTACATCTATCCAAGCATTTACATGTCTTTGTCTTACATTACCAAGCTGTTTGCTGAGTTGAGCAGCTAGATTGTAATGCTGTTGATGGCTGAGATGAAATATCTAGTAATGATACATTTTCCTTTTCTATGTAATACGGACAGAAATTATGATCACATTAATAGTCCTTAGGCAGGCATGCCTATAGGCAGGGGAAGGGTGGGCTGTTTCAAGATTACACTGATTTGAAGTAATAACAGAATTTGTTGCTATATATAAATGGTTTCAGTAGTTGCAAAAATGTCACCATCTATCAAATCAGCTAACTCATTCATCTGAGCCTCAATATTATTTGTATTAATTTTATTTTGCTAATTACATTTTTATGTGACTTTATGACCAGTTGACCCAGTTTATGTTAAGCTGCATCATCTAGCCCTAAAAACAACAATACGATTTGGCTCTTCCCCTACTTATGTATGGGTAAATCCAAATAATGTTGTAATGCGAATGCGAATGCTGTAGAAATGAGTATGGTGGCAGTATTATCCATAAAAACTCGGCACGAGTTTTACAGCTGATAAAACTAGAGATCCCACTAGTAGCTAAGAACTGAGTAGTTATTTTAATATCATAACATAAGTAAAATATTATAGGTTTATACCGTCATCAAACTAAGTACAATATTGTATGTTAATAAAAAAAATATATCTTGGCAACGTAAAATATAGCATGTAACCATACAATATAGTTTTGAGTAACTTATTCCGACGTAAAATATTGTATGTATTACTTAAGACATATTTTTTTATAATTCAACAACGTAAACTATAGTATGTGAGAATACAATACTGTTTTAGGGTATCCCTAACGACGTAAGTTGTTGTAAGTAATCTATACAATCTTTTAGGTTAACATCGCATTATAATAAGTAAAATCTTTTTATGGAATTAAAAATAATAACATACCTGTTATATTTCGGAGGCTTGAGATACAAAAACACCCCCGAAACCCCAACCCCCGTTAACCGTTGTCAAGGTAAATACCATATTATACGCCGTCATAGAATGAAAAATACAATATTATACTTCTCGGAAGTACTTAAAAAAATGGCATTTCTTGTATTTTTTTATTTTGAACACGTAAAAGGGATAAAAATAGACATTTTTATTTAATAAACGTCAAACACGAATTTTGTGGGTTACTATAACTTACGTGGGAGGTGTCGATATATGGGCGAATCAACTTTTAAGAGATTCCTTTCAGAACATTTTCGCAATGGTAAAAGTAAAAATAATACTTATTCTTGAAAACTTATTACCGCGCGAGATCGGGCTCGTCCAAATACACTTACGAAATATTAGACACTATACGCCCTTACTGACATTAAATTCGGCGCCATCTCTTTATAACTATCTTCAATTTTTTACAGTACCTAACGCAGTATAATTTATGTTATGTACACACGGCAACAGATCAAACTATACATTTCTAGTATAAGCTGACCTCCCATTGTACCGAAATCCTATACAATGCGAGATCAGCTTATACTGGAAATGTATAGCTTGATCTGTAGCCGTGTGTACAACGTTAGTGACAAATGTTTAGGGACGTCCAATAAATACTATTTGATTAAAATAATTGTAATTATGCTTTTTAAAAGCAAACTTACTTCATTCTTAGCCAAAAAATGGCATAAATATGAATGCTTTCATTCACTTTTTAACCGACTTCAAAAAAAGGAGGAGGTTCTCAATTCGGTTGTACGTTTTTTTTTTTTTTTTTTTTTTTTTTTTTATGTTTGTTACCTCATAACTCCGTCATTTATGAACCGATTTGGAAAATTCTTTTTTTGTCTGGAAGGGTACACTTCCCGTTTGGTCCCATTGTCATCAGATCAGGATTTGATTACTTCTTAGTGTACTTTGAAGTCGGTTTAAGTTTTTTGTAAAACAGTCCAATTATATTATTTACTTAGCACATGTCCCCATAATATTTAGTACTTAACAAGAATAAGAATACACCATTCGATTTTATTTTATTTAGTTATTTATCCCTATTTGTTTCTTTGAGAAAGTTATTTCAAGTAATTTCAAACATTGTCTCGTCACCTAAGCTTAGGGACAAGTATTTTTTGTATGAAGACTGATTATTTTCTGCTGAGTTACCAAAAAATCTCAAGAATCTTAGATTTAATAAAAAAAAGTTTAAACTGATTTGGTGACGAATTATTAAAGTATGTGATAGAGTAAAAAAAACAAAGTTTATACAGAAATACAGATTTTGTGTGTAATTATATGGCAGGGAAGGGACACGAAAAGAGTCGCTTAATAGTTGATTCATCCATATGTCACCGTCATTTTGTGATTTTATGACTATATAATTGGACTGTTTTACAAAAAACTTAAACCGACTTCAAAGTACACTAAGAAGTAATCAAATCCTGATCTGATGATAATGGGACCAAACGGGAAGAGTACCCTTCCATTAAAAAAAAAAAATTTTCCAAATCGGTTAATAAATGACGGAGTTATGAGGTAACAAACATAAAAAAAAAAACACAACCGAATTGAGAACCTCCTCCTTTTTTTGAAATCGGTTAAAAATAGCGGTGTTCGCGAAATGATTGGTGTTCGATAAATTGTGAACTGTACTATACTTATATTATATTAGTCTTCCGAACTTTATTCAGCACCGGCAGTAGATTCAACTGTATGTACTTAAGGTTAATAGGTACCTAATGAAAGTCTAACTGAATATATGACTTTTTGATTGGATATCTAATCACCGGGCTATATTTTTCTCACGCCGTCGTCGAAAACTCAAGCTCATTATCGAACTCATGTCCTCCGCATTCTGATTTCATGACCAAACACTGAGCTATCATAGATAATACAGTTCGTATAGACAAGTCTCTCGAATGACGATAACAAATAAAGTGTGTACTCGAATTTATCACACAACAATACAATCGAATCGAACGCGAGTTCCGGTACGCACTTGAAATTTAATTATTGGATTTCACCAATTGTTTAACTCTTGATTAAGGATCATGATTGACTGGAGTGGAATTGATTAAAGTCGTTGTTAATTATTATTTACTTCAAAATTATAAAACACTTGGCCCCCGAGGGGTGTTTTCTTACTCTCAATTTTAAATCAAAAAGGTCATTCCGACAAGATCTCATTGCAACCCTATTGCCATTGAGCGAATCAAAGGCACAGTCAAAGCCATTTATTCAATTTAGGCCCCAGAAGGGCACTTATGAAGGCCACATTTACTGAAGTTACCAACGGTTCAGAACTCGGCCTTCAACTGAGAAGAATCCGGCAAGAAACTCGCAAGAAAGAATGTGCATTGTCTAATAAATTCATATAAATTAGTAGAGTACCAAAACTGTAAAATCTGAAAATGTTGAGACGACGATAGTTCATTGAAACACAATTATAGTAGCAGACTTGGCCCCAGATGGGTATGACATGGGTATTGACAATCCCCTTGGATGTTTAAAAAGGCAACTCAAGCAATATTGCTGCATGGAATTCCTCTGCCAGCAGATTCTGCATCCACATGCGATGCATCAAATCCAATTCGGTTTTTATTTGTAAAAATATTGAAATAAAATAAAAGCTGTTGTAATTCGGGAGTCGAATTCTGTTCAGGAATATTGTGTGAGTGGTTTCTTTAGACACCCTGGTAGTGCTGTTGTCCATGGGTGACGATAACCACTTACCATCAGATGGATCGTGTGTTAGCTTGTCAGGCTTCTAATGGTGCGTCCATGCTTGGCGAACCGAGCACGAGCCGAACCACGAACGAGCACACTGCGAGCACGATTCGCGTAGCGTGGACGGGCTTGCGAGCCTCGAACGAGCATTCGTAGCATGCTAGACTGCGCTCCGCCCGATTGTCAGTTTTTTCACGAACACAGGGATTCGCATCGCGCTCGTTGTAGGTTCGTTGAACTCTTGAAATCGCGAGCAACGAACGTGCTCGCTTCGCGTAGCATGGACGCACCATAATATATACAGAAAAACAAAGATACATACCAAATAAACACAAAAATTAAGCCATTGTGCAACCCGCCATTTCTCTTTATGTAAACACCTATGGAATAGGAAAAAACGGCGCCTGAAGAGGAAACATCATTGAGTGTTTAGCTTGTTTAAAATTAGTTCAAGTACTTTGATCAAGTGGATTGTCTCTTGTACAATAAGTGGGAAGAAATTACGATAGATATAATTACTGAAAACCTAAAGAAGTGTCTGTTTGTAATGTCAAAATAACAGCTTTGTACTAAATGAATATGAAAGTATATACGACGGTACTTATACCAAAAAACCAATATTTATTTTCTGTCTATCTGTTTGTTCCGGCTAATCTGCGAAATGGCTGGATGGATTATGACGGGGCTGTTACTGGCATATAACTGATGTTATAAGGAGTAACTTAGGTACTTCTACTTAAGAAAAAGATACAAGAGTTTACCTTTTTAGTTTAAATTCAGCGAGCTGATTTCAAATACTGCTTTTCATACACAAGGTACATGTCTCCTCGGCAAAAATGTATGAAAATCTGTATTTTTTTTTTGCGATTTTGAAGTCGGTCCCATAGTAAAAGTTGATCGTATACATGAGTACTTTACGTGGTTTCATTTAATGTCGTATTGTCGTATCCACCCGTACAAAAATCGATTTTCTGAAAAATAGAAGGCGTGTTATGCCTGATGAACATATTTTTTACTTAAAACAGCTGCTCAAAAATAAATAGCAGATGGCAGAATAATACAACAACGTGAAATAATACAGATAAGAACAAGTCAACTTCTTTAACTGTATTGTAAAAGTTTTGAGATATCCAATATGTCACAAGTTATACTGAATTTACCCAAAAGTTCATGCCATTCTGGAAGACAATTTAATATTATGCAAATTATGTCTCAGAACAAAGTCCGTTCGTTTTGTTTCGGCTCTTACGATGTATGTGTATGTAGTGTATGTGTATGTAGAACGATATTATGTAGAACGGAGTCAACATAAAAAATAAATCTTTTTCTTCTAGATTTATTGACAGAGTAACAGAACAGAACAATTATGCTAAAATATATCACAGCATAGAACTAAAGAAAAAATAATTTTTCAGCCAGGATTATTAATACAATCAAGGTGAAAATCCTCCATACAACATTTGTTCTCCTAAAAATTGTGTTCCCCGCAGTCTATCCCGCTTGCACTGGTTAAAACACGCTGAAAAGATGTTTCTCTTTCAGCGAGCTCTTTGCATTAAGTCTTAAGCTTCATTCATTTAAAATGGTTTCTAATCAAATTGATTATTTAAAGTAAGTAGGTAATTAACTAATTACCTAGTGAAATTAATAAATGACAATATCACACCAGATTATAATCATAATAGGGCTATCGGGCATAATGACGGGCCAGCTGGGACTCGGGTCAAGATTCCACTTATCGCGCCGCTGGTCGTGGGTTCGATTCCCACACAGGACATGCATTTGTGTGCATGAACATGTCTGTATGTCCTGAGTCTGGGTGTAATTATGTATATTAAGTATGTATTTACAAACAAAAAGTAGTATATGTCTTATATCAGTTATCTGGTTTCCATAGTACAAGCTCTGCTTAGTTTGGGATCAGATGACCGCGTGTGAGCAATGTCCCATTAATTTTCTATTCGTACTGAGTTACTGACAATCAAAGGTATTGTGCGTTTAAAATTACATAGTTGCATTATGTATAATATCATCCAGTCCAACCGTCAACTGTTGTTCTGTACATTCACTTCAAAATGAATGCATTCGTAGACACTGAGCTATTATTATTACGTATAGAGAAGACGCCACACATCACAACTATATTCCGTTAATGTGAGGCCATCCGGCCACAGTTGTAGTTGTAGAACGATGAACGAAACGCTTAGGCGCCGTGAAAATCACGGTGTTTTCGAGAAAAATACTCCTAAAAGCGTTCTGATAGCGCTATGTGTTTCTACTGTCTGCTGCGACGACTAATTATTATTTCAGCGCTAAAGAGAACTTTAGTCGACTCAAAAAATGGGACATAAGCGTTGCTTATGATAGCTTCTCTATAAGTAGTAATAATAGCTCTGTTCGTAGAGTCGCTTTATTATTCAAATGGTTTGAATTTGTTTGCAATTATAGCTTTATTTTATTTAATTAAAATCTCCCACAGATAATCAAACAATTTTATTTTTTAATTGAATCTAAAAATAGCTTTTTATTCGTTTTAAAATCAATAACTAAAAATGCGTGTCATAATATTATGAAGTCGTTAGACGGCATGCCCGCAAGTATTATAATAACATGCCGAGAATTTGGCATATTTTGACACATGAGAGATGGCTCCATGAAGCTCAGATATTTAATATCCTCTAATATTAATATTTCGTTGTCACTCGTGCGTGATGGATTCTTGGATGAATTAATTTAAACATGCAAAGCAATGTTTATTGCAAACTGTCGCAGCTTGTAAGACTTTAGGCCTAAAGATGTTTTATTTTAACCATTCCGAATCAAAAAGGTACCTAAACATAATAACAAAAAAAAAATAAGAAAAACGACTGCCCTGCCAAAAAACTAACTAAAAAGTAAAAACTTACCGTTCAATTTTTCTAAAGATCGGTCCTAGACAGTCAGCACAAGTCTTTTTAACCGACTTCAAAAAAAGGAGGAGGTTCTCAATTCGGTTGTATGTTTTTTTTTAATGTTTGTTACCTCATAACTCCGTCATTTAGTAACCGATTTGGAAAATTCTTTTTTTGGCTGGAACACTTCCCGTTTGGTCCCATTGTCATCAGGTCAGGATTTGATTACTTCTTAGTGTACTTTGAAGTCGGTTTAAGTTTTTTGTAAAACAGTCCATTTATTATATAGATAGCTTTATAATTTTTTGTCGTTCATATTGAAATGATCAATAAAACATCAAAATCTTAAGAGGAAATGCTGGTGGCGCTTGTTCCAACAAACGTAATCCTCAGTTTCCTCTCTGGATAATGACACTAGAGCAATGATTATTCTACCATGCACTCTATAGGTAACACTGTATGTCCCTCGGTTGTGTTTTTCTCCATAAATTGATTATTATAAGAATTAGGAGCCTTGTAAACTCACAAAATCTTACCATTGTTAACGCCCTTATCAGACGTCCAGCGAACAAATTTGACGAATATAAAAAAACAAAGGACAACCGACAGACATAGCCAAAGCTCTTCTGATTCTTGAATGTTTTTCGAATCGATCCAGTTTTAGAGGAGAAAACCGGGGATTACAAAATAGCGATTTCGTCTAATTTAAATAGGTATAATCTAATTGGACGGGATAGCTTGGGCACAGGGCAACAGCAATAGATATGTTAAAAACTTATTTTTAAAATTTCTTGCAGCCATCCTTTCCTCTTAAGGATTAAATAAGGTATTACAACTTTGGTAATAGTGCAAAAAACAGGTGAAAACTTATAGGTGCTTGCTGGCAGATTTTAAAATCCGAGTAGGTATCCCTCACCAAAAATTAATTCAGATTCTGTCTTATATTCCGCTTGTGGTACTAAAAATATATTCTAGTTATAACTAGCTACTCCAAAGTTTGAATAGGGTAAGTTTTAAGTGCACTTTGTGTAACTGCGATGGATATTCCAGCAATGGGAAGGTTTAAAAAATAAGTTCATAACATCTGCGTTGTTTGATAAAAGATATGAAATATGGATGTATTTTTTAGCAGTAAATTTTGCCAGCTGGCAATTTTCAGCTGGCTGGCAGGGCAAAAATTTAATGGTGCGTCTATACTTGGCGAACCGAGCACGAGCCGAGCCACGAAAGAGCACACTGCGAGCACGATTCGCGTAGCGTGGACGGGCTTGCGAGCCTCGAACGAGCGCGATTGTCAGTTTTTTCACGTACAAAGGGATTCGCATCGTGCTCGTTGTAGGCTCGTTGTATGTTCGTTCGTGGCTCGGCTCGTGCTCGATTCGCGTAGCATGGACGCACCATTAGATGTCACCGAAACGTCACCGTCATCCTCGCAGTCATGTCTCCGATTAAAATCAATTTGAAATAGTATGAGTTCTATGACACATGGTTGGCGTGTTACAAGATTTCTCAAAAGTTAATGATTATTTAGATACCTATTGTAATGGTGCCTCCATGCTATGTGATGCGAGCACGAGCCGAGCCTCGAACGAACAGGATTCGTTCGTTGCTCGCGATTTCAAGCGTGGACGTACTTAACGAGCCTTCAACGAGCCTACAACGAGCGCGATGCGAATCCCTGTGTTCGTGAAAAAACCGACAATCGGAGCGCAGTCGAGCACGCTACGAATGCTCGTTCGAGACTCGCAAGCCCGTCCACGCTACGCAAATCGTGCTCGCAGTGTGCTCGTTCGTGGCTCGGCTCGTGCTCGATTCGCGTAGCATGGACGCACCATAAGAGTATTTTCTAATAGAGCATGGTCATGTAATATTTTCATGGTGATTTTAATCGGAGACATGACTGCGAGTCATGTCTCCGATTAAAATCAATTTGAAATAGTATGAGTTCTATGACACATGGTTGGCGTGTTACAAGATTTCTCAAAAGTTAATGATTATTTAGATACCTATTGTAATGGTGCCTCCATGCTATGTGATGCGAGCACGAGCCGAGCCTCGAACGAACAGGATTCGTTCGTTGCTCGCGATTTCAAGCGTGGACGTACTTAACGAGCCTTCAACGAGCCTACAACGAGCGCGATGCGAATCCCTGTGTTCGTGAAAAAACCGACAATCGGAGCGCAGTCGAGCACGCTACGAATGCTCGTTCGAGACTCGCAAGCCCGTCCACGCTACGCAAATCGTGCTCGCAGTGTGCTCGTTCGTGGCTCGGCTCGTGCTCGATTCGCGTAGCATGGACGCACCATAAGAGTATTTTCTAATAGAGCATGGTCATGTAATATTTTATTTGGTATCTCAGAGTAATCAAGTGGAATTTCACAAGATATAGGTAAAAAACCTTGCGTTAACATTCTCTTACGTGAAAGAGTCTTAGTCGAATCGAAGGACGTCATTCTCACACATCATCAGTGCTTTTGCACCGATTTTGAACAGTAAGAAGGACCAATCACTGCATCGTGTGACTTGGCCAATCAGATCGCATGTGTCCTTGACTTAGCCAATCAGAGCGCATTGTCGGTTGTGGGAAATTGGCGGAATATATTTCAAGCAAATATGAACGTCATTGCGCTTCTTAGGGTTAATTCGATGAGTTGACCAATGCCCGGTTTCCTTAAACAAAAACGAATCGTTTTACTTACCAATGGTAGGTTTTTTATTGCCAAACTGAGCATATAGATCATTTCGTAAGCTAATTTTACCTGTGATAACCACTTCCACATGGGAGGGTCTGCTATGCAAAGCTTTGAGGTCTTTGCTTCATTATTAGTAAAGATATAAGAGTCTTAATTTTAACCGATAGCGGTCCGTAAATTATAGGAATCGGCCATTAATGTCATTATAATATGACAGGTAAGTAACTCTGAGACATTAAGATAACCCTGTCTGACAGAAGTGGGCCTTAGGGATTGTTTAAGACAGGTCTATTTTCTTTCAAATATGATTTATCACAACACATTTCGATTGTATCAGCGGAGACGTAAAATTGCTATCACCTCCCGCGTTGTCTTGTAACTGACATGCCATGACACAATCTTAACGTACAATCGTCGAGGTCGTATCGGAGATCCACTAGGTCTGGGGCGCTGTTTTATACGAAATAATCCTAACGAAAGTGAGTTTGTCAAAGGTACAATTAATCGGTATGAAATGAAATGAAATAAATTTATTCGCAGGGATACTCTCTTACAATTAAAAATCGGTCCGAATATATATCCCGCCTTATTATAAAGCATGCAAACACACAAAATTATTATAAATTAAATATAATTTTAACTAAATTACAATTTCAAAAATAATTATTTAAACATTACATTAATCAATATTATTATTATGTTTGGCATGCAAGTACAAGTGAAAGTTTTTTTTTCTTCTTAGTACTCGGACGGGTCTGAATCGCGTACCGAAGGTTACGATCTTCCTTGGACGTATATTTCTTGGTTTGGGCTATAACTATTGTAAAAAAATCGAACCGCATAAGTTTGTTGGTGTAGGAATTATGTTGATCTCGAACTACTTTTTGTTTTAATTACACCCAAACTTAGGACATGCGGACTTCGTTTATGCAGACAAATCATGTCTTGGGTGGGAATCGAACCCATTACCTGACAACGTCAACTGGCCCGTCGCCGTAACGCGGCGTTATCGTCAGAACCATCGTACTATTTTACAAACTTTTATTTAGTTTCAACTGTCCGGTGTCTGTTATCGAATCTGACACACTTCCCAGTGTCCGATTGAGCTGAAATTTAGTATATATTGGTATATTGACTGACAATGCAAGTACATATAATAAAAAGTACAGTCAACATATATGATTGTATTAAAAATTAAATTTTTGTCAAAAACTTGTTTCCTGTGATACTGTTTATCAACTGTAATTATTTCAGATTTTACGTATGAAAACACACAATATTTTATTTATTATGTTTAGTTGGGTATACGACATGTATTTTTATTGTGATGTAACAGTTTTGATTACGTGGAATGCATTTATATTTGATGCCTGACTGTGGCAGTTTCCTGTCATTTACTACAACAACACATGACATTTATTGTAGCAAAATTACTGTAATAGACCGTTTTGTGACTACGAAATAAATGAGCAAAATGATTTTTTTTAACAGAATTTTTCCACTGCGGTTTCACGTTATTCCGCGATGAAGAGTAGCCTATAGCATTTGGTCAGGTTATAATGCCGCTCCCTATTAATGTCATTTTTTTTAATCATATCAGTAGTTCCAGACATTACCTCCAATATCCAGTTGTGATCTCCAAATCCAAGGTACAAAATAAAACAGTAAAAGGGGGAAACAAAAATCACGCAGGAGTTATGCTCACATATTGCAAGTGCTAAACAAAACACTTGATAGATAAATGTTATCATTATCACACTCTAACACAACATATATAAACGTGACCCCACCAGAGCTGACATAATATCTAATCATGGCGTTCCTACGAACGTCTATTCTCTTGCTCTGTGTGTTCGCTGCAGTGCAGCCAAAGTCCTACCGTCAAACACAAAGTGCCATTCAAGATGTGGAAGACTACATCGCTAGGAAGAAGCCGGAGATCAACCCCAGGTACAGACTCCATTATCACGTCATGCCCCCAGTAGGATGGATGAACGACCCCAACGGCTTCTCTTATTATAAAGGAGAGTTTCACTTATTCTATCAATTTTACCCGTACGATAGCGTATGGGGACCTATGCATTGGGGCCACTCCTCCAGCTCAAACCTCGTTGACTGGAACGTACTCCCAACAGCTCTAGTGCCTGATAAGGAACAGTGCTTCTCAGGGAGTGGGGTGGTCGTTGGAGATACCCTCGTTTTGATGTACACAGCCCATGAGTCGACAGATACTGATCCTTTCTACAATGAGACACAGTTCTTGGCATTCAGTGATGACGGGATAACATTTGAGAAGTACGCTGGCAATCCCGTTTTGCCACTATCTCCGAACGGCTCCCCAGATTTCAGAGACCCAAAAGTTTGGAAGAACGGAGATTACTATTACGTCATCCTTGGAAGTAAGACTCTTGATCAAAGAGGTATGGCTGTTCTATA
This sequence comes from Achlya flavicornis, assembly GCA_947623365.1. Classification (NCBI taxonomy): domain Eukaryota; kingdom Metazoa; phylum Arthropoda; class Insecta; order Lepidoptera; family Drepanidae; genus Achlya; species Achlya flavicornis. The sequence continues at coordinate 14,570,210 of OX392479.1, forward strand.
TAAGTCGCTGGATTTAAAGGCTTGGGAGTTTATAAGAGTGTTGGGAGAATCAGATGGAAGTTTGGGATACATGTGGGAATGTCCAGACTTCTTTGAACTGAATGGAAGGTACGTCCTCCTAATGTCACCTCAAGGTATGGCCCCGCAAGGAGATAGATACAAGAATACCCATCAGACAGGCTTCATCATTGGAAGCTTCAATTATGATAACTTTGAATTTGTACCCGAGACTGAATTCCAGGAGATCGATTATGGACATGATTTCTACGCCAGTCAAACAACCTTGGTCGATGGTAAGAGGTATTTAGTCGCATGGTTCAGCATGTGGGAGGTGAATCATAACGAAGATGTAGATGGGTGGGCGGGAGCTATGACCATGATTAGGGAGCTGGAAATTATTGGTGACCGAGTTGTTATGAAGCCTGTTGATGACATAGTCAGTCTTCGACACGGGCTTGTACTACACGGAGATTTCCAACAAGGTCAGGTTCTGGATTTCGAGAAGACAGCAGAAATAAACATTCAGGTCGATTTGGGACAGAACCTTGAGGTGTTGCTTACAGGAAGCAATGGCGGTGATAGAGTCACCTTGAGATGGGATCCAAATGTAAGGAAAGTTGTGGTGGATAGGAATGGTGATATCAGACAAGTGGAATGGAATCCGATTGGCCCAACTTCTATGAGACTGTTCCTCGATGCCAGTTCCCTGGAACTGTTCTGCGGAAAAGGTGAGGTAGTCTTCAGTTCTAGAGCGTACCCCGATGGTGACTGGAGGGTGACCAACCAGAGCCCTCAAGTGCTACCAGTAGAAGCCCACAAACTAAGGAGAAGTGTGCCCGTTTAAAATGTGATATTATAATTGTCTAAATTCTCATTCGATTGTTAAATTAATAATTAAGTATTATTTACTTTAGGCGTCTAAAATAATGTTATGGTAATAAATTTTTATTATTCTTTGAGTTACTTTATTTTATTTGACAGAGGAGTGAGTACCTGATATATTTAGTAAAGATCTCTAAAATTATGCATTTTTCAGTTCTCTTTAATTAAGTGCATATTCACTGTAACTAATTTCAATTACTATTTGAATTCAGGTTCTAAAATACATTTAACTTTTCACTATAGAAATACAAAATTAGAACAAAAGAAACCTGAACAAATAGCAGAGAGAAGAACTTTGCGAGTGAATCAACGCAACAAATATATAGATATACTGACTATACTGGGTGGAGATTTCGAGATGGCAACCTATGTTGGGTTAGTCATGCTGAACAACTTTTACTATAGGACCAACACTGAATTCTCAAAAAATAATTTTTACTTTTCGTAAATTATGATCGAGCAAGGTTGAAATTTTGTAAGAAAAAAAATATTTTTTGAGAATTCACTATTGGTCCCATAGTAAAAGTTGTTCAGCATGACTAACCCAACATAGTTTTCGAAAATATGCCATCTCGAAATCTCCACCTGTTATAGGTAACTGTAGTTCAAAGTGGATGAACCTCAAGGTAGAATTAGTATGCTACAGCAATAACAGCTAAGTTTCAGTCTAGTTTCTCCAGTGTTACCTGAGTCGAGTGACACCGTATGCATACTAAGTTGAGGTGGGTGTGAATTAATTCTAGATTTTTCCTTTGAGGTGACGACCATGCAAGATGGAATAGATTTTTATGGAAATGGATTTTATAACAGCATTTTTACTGCATCCATATGTATTCGTAAGATCTTATACGAATTTAAATAATGGTGCTGATTCTTGGTGCTAAACTAATTTAGTCTCTCTATATCTCTTTCTAACAAAGAACATAAGAAAAGCTATAAGCTATACCCTTTTCTTCTTCTAATTTGGAAATTGCTAAATGTAATTTACTATTTTTATTTATTTTCGATGGCGTTATAAATCTATATATAGTAAATTTTCTCGAGTGTGCCGCTGCTACTAAGTAACGGCAAGGTTCCCCTTCTTTGGTTAGCCAAGCTGATGCTTTGACGGAAAAAGCTGGCCCGCTGGTCACCGGAGGCTTCGAACAATAATGATGAAAATCCATATTTTGACATCACTCTGCTTTGCCGAAGATGCGGAGCTTATCCTAATATCCTCGAGCAGAGGCTGGCCTCACCATTACAGGTTTCCTACGGCGCTATGACTAGACATTTACCTCCTTACTCATAAAGCGATATTTAACTAATATACTGTTTAAAGGGTCACGTAAATAATGTCCAATTATTTGACAATGACAATAGTGACTTTATTTACGTGGCCCTTTAAACAGTATATTAGTTAAATAATGTTTTATGAGTAAGGGGGTTCTTAAAAAACTTTTTAACAAAAAAATAAACCACCGAAGAAACTGAAAAGCAAAAAATAATTTTGAATATAACTTGAATTTTATAAGGTTTTGCAGTCGTACCCTTAGGGTACAGGTGCACCCTTAGGGTAGGTATTTTTTATCCATATTTATATGGGACCACCTACGAGGTATACCCTATCCAATAAAAATCTGACTAATCCGACAAAAGTTATGCGTGATCATACATAAAAAAAAAAAAAAAAAAAAAAAAAAAAAAAAAAAAAAATATACGCGTCGACTTGTAAACCTCCTCCGTTTTTTCGTCGGTTAAAAATGGGGTGAATTGAGCTTGAAGTTTGGAATCTCCTTGGTATTATATAAGATTTTGTTAGACCCTTAGTGGCTTTACTATACCCATACGAGCCTGTTATCCGGAGATCGTACGAAATATCTGCTACTTACGTCAAATAGGTCAAGGTAGTGTTTAAAGATCTTTCATAAGCACTTAAAATTATCTGTATTGTTTTAATTTATCATAAACACTTTTGATAAGTTGTTTTTGACTTTGAGTTATAACTACAATCACAAATATTTTTAATAAATTTAGCAAAGTAGTTTTTGTAGTTTTACCCGTTTTTGAAGCACTCGTGGTGTAGCATGATAAGCCGTTCTTAATCGATTGGCAAGTTTAGCTTGCTTGGAGTATCTGCCCATTCCCTTTCACCCTCATTTGTGAAAGGAAATTATAAGCTGATGATGATGACCCGTTTTTAGCTCTGATTATTTTGGTATTGTGCGAAGAAATTACAAGGATAATTATTATCTTTAATTTAAGATTATTTTTACATTTAATTACATAGAATCTCTTTATTTAAATAATTACCTACAAAGATAAGAAGTGATAGAATATATACATCATTATAAGATTTTTTTTTTTTTTTTTTTTTATACGACTTAGTCGGTAAACAAGCATACGGCCCGCCTGATGGTAAGCGGTTACCGTAGCCATATAGACGCTTGCAACACACGAAGCATCGCTCACGCGTTATCGACCTATCCCCCCTCCCCTATGAGCTCTGGCAACCTTACTCACGCGCAGGAACATAACTTTACACAACATTAAGTTATTTGGCTGCGGTATTCTGTAAGGTGGAGGTGGTGGTGGTAATATATAAAAAAACGGCCAATTGCGAGTCAGTCTCGCGCACCGAGGGTTCCGTACAAACCTGTAGGTATATAAGTAAATGGCAGTATAGACCTGAGTATTTGATATGAATTTCAATTCATGACGTATTAAAAAAAAACTACTTACTAGATCTCGTTCAAACCAATTTTCGGTGGAAGTTTGCATCGTAATGTACATCATATATTTTTTTTAGTTTTATCATTCTCTTATTTTTGAAGATACAGGGGGGGGGGGGGAACACACATTTTACCACTTTAGAAGTGTCTCTCGCGCAAACTATTCAGTTTAGAAAAAAAAAATATTAGAAACCTCAATATCATTTTTGAAGACCTATCCTCCCAAATTTATGGGTTTTATTAAAAAAAAAGTCTCAGTTCTAAGTATGGGGAACCCCCAAAATTTATTGTTTTATTCTACAGAATACATCTATTTACCTTTAGTTCTTGTAGTTTCGGAAAAAAGTGGCTGTGACATACGGACGGACAGACAGACAGACAGTTCCGTTTTTTGCCATTTGGCTACGGAATCCTAAAAACGATATAGTACTAATATAATAAAGCGGAAGAGTTTTTTGTTCGTTTAAACAGGCTAATCTTTGGAACTATACCGTGTCGGATTCAAAAAATGATTTCACTAATAGGAAGATACATAATTAGTTTTATCCCGGGAACGAGGTTGAAACTGCGGGGGATAGGTAAGTAGTAGAATTGAATTGGGTTGTCCCATTTTTAAATATTCCACTATTCCTATTTTAATTATTTAGGTTTAGGTACTACATGAGGAATATACTAAACTATAATAGCTAAGTTCTAGACAAAAATGAGTCATTAATGGGTAACACGAAACTAGAATTTAGATTAAGTTTTTTTGATCGTGGATTCTTAATCACGCACGGTAGTGAAGGGTTGTCCATAAAGTACGTTAATGTCTTGATCGGTCGCCACGTAGGCATATCGTCATCATACATTGTAAGACGTATTACGCTCGGGATGTATCTTCTTATGAGTGAAAGATTTTTTTTTAATCATATCTGTAGTTCCGGAGATTACCTCCTACATCCAAACCAACAAACAAATTATACCTCTCCTTATATTTATTGAATAAAATAGTCCGACTATTTTTAACCGACTTCAAAAAAGAAAGAGGTTTTGAATACGGTTGTTTTTTTTTGTATGTTTGTTACCACATAACTCCGTTATTTATTAACCGATTTGGAAAATTCTTTTTTAACCGACTTCAAAAAAAGAGGAGGTTCTCAATTCGGTTGTATTTTTTATTTTTTTTTATGTTTGTTACCTCATATCTCCGTCATTTATAAACCGATTTGGAAAATTATTTTTTTGTCTGGAAGAGTACACTTCCCGTTTGGTCCCATTGCCGTCAGATCAGGATTTGATCACTTCTTAGTGTACTTTGAAGTCGGTTTAAGTTTTTTGTAAAACAGTCCAATTAAGTTGAACCAGTGTGTAAGTCGTACAGTCGAAGACATAAATATGTAAGCATACCATAATAATGTATCCTATTTCCCAACCCTTATTGAAGAACATCCACGCTATACTTTGAGAAAACCTGAAATGATTTGACCTGAGATTCTTTACCATAAATACCTTCAGGCGATTAAACATTCAAATTAAAATGATCTTTTTTACAATACAATTAGGTGTATTTTTAAATCAATGGTTAATTGTATGATTGAACAAATCAACTTTATTCCTTACCAATAAGGATTATTTTTATTTGATGTTATTAAACTTCAAAAAGAAATATACCTAAATAATGGACAAGGTATAAGCCGAAAACAAGATTATGCAACATTAATATTGTTACATGGTATACGGCTGAGTCTCAATCAAATTTCCTGTGGTCGGCTACGCGAGCATATCTAGACTGAAATCCAGCCGTCATTAGTCATTAGTTCTGCTACCGATGCTTTTTTTTTTTTTTTTTTTTTTTTTTTTTATTGGTTTAAACTACTTACTACAGACACTTGGTCCATACTCTTTTTAGATAATATGTTTTTTACAAATTTTATGTTTTATGATTTTCACAATTTGGACATCTTGGTCCGCGCAATAAATAAATTATTCTAATACATTTATACATATCTATACATATTATTAGCTATTACTATACTATATTACATTATATTATACTATTGTTATTATTTTGATTTATAATAAATTATACTTATGGGCGATTAAATATTACAAACATTTTCGGTTTTCATTTTACATTCTAGTTTGCTTGCCTGTTTGCCCCGGAGGAAATCCCCGCGCGTATTTGAGCTTCCACGACATTATAGTCTCTATTTTTCATGGCCATTTTTAGGTTTTGAGAGAGGATTTGTTCTGTTGTTGCTGCCATCGCCCGTTTTGCGAACCTGCCTATGGCGTCATCACTGTCATCTGTGTAATATACACAGCTGAGAGTGTGACGCTACCGATGCTTAGGAACCTCGGGTATTACATCACCGGGCGTAATGATCACACGTAAAGTGGCGTAGCTAGGTCAAAGGCCCTGGGGCAAAAATAAACTAGGGCCCCAACTAAACTATTTAAAAATTTCATATCATGCCACATTAAAAACACATTAAAAAATGACATATCGTAGCATGTTCCGCCATCTTGTCCGTCATGATATTCCGTATAGTCAACAACTGTTTGTTTTGATGCGAAATATTAGGCGCTGATTCCACTCAGAGAGTTCTAGATTTCCGCGTTCAGAGTTCTGCGTTTCTTTTCAATAACTCTATTTATAGTTTGTAAGTCAGAGTCCGAGAGGCCCCCGGAGCTTGGGGGCCCCGGGGCACTGCCCCGTCTAGCCCCTAGGGAGCTACGCCACTGCACGTAATCCTGTTCGATTTATTGATATAGATAGAGGATCGAGATGACGATTAGCGTTATTTTTTTGTTAATTCTTACCAAGGACTTATAATATTATGTTCGCAAAGGTTTATGAACATGGGTACCCTTTCACGCAAAAACTACCAAACGGATTTGGATGTGGCATACAGATAGAATAATGCTCTGGATTAGCACTTAGAGTCATTTATATCCCGGGAAAAGAATAGTTCTTTCTAGATCGCGGGTGGAACCGCGGGGCCGAATTTTATATTTAGATTAGCCGCTCACACGCGAGTGCTAACCCTAGTGTTGCAAGCGTTTATCGGCCTAGGTAACCGCTTACCATCAGGCGGCCCGAATATTTGTTTGCTACCTAAGTAGTATAAAAAATTGTATAGACATATTATCTTTTCAAGTTTATTATGTGAATAATAATTATTTTTCTTTACTTATATCTAGTCTAGATTTATATAACAATGATAGATATCCTTATTCCATACAAAAGTGACTAGAATTGGAAAAAGTAGTGTTTCAAAATCTAAACGCAGTTTTTTATATTTTTCCGTGTGAAACATAAGCCACATATTTTTTTCCATAGGCAGTCAGTTTGACGAGCCAATAAAAAAAAAACAGCGTCCCGCAACTGCTCATGTGTATCATTTACTCGGGCCCACGCCACGGGAGCATTTTCCCCCCACAACCTCGAAGTTTTGAAATTAATATGAGTGTGTAAAGCAATTTAATGGCTTCAAACATTAGCTCCAACTTGGCCTAAGTTCTGCTAAGCGTATGAGGTGAACTTTAAAGGTTTTAGGTTTCAAATGTTTTAAAAGCGAAGAACTTGGCCATCTACACCACAATTCGAGGAATCCTACCTATTTTCCTCTCCTTTCTTGCGTAAAAAAAACGTCACATGTCAAAAGGAGACTAATAATAATTTATTACCGTTTTTAGGGTTCCGTAGCCAAATGGCAAAAAACGGAACCCTTATAGATTCGTCATGTCTGTCTGTCTGTCCGTCCGTATATCACAGCCACTTTTTTCCGAAACTATAAGAACTATACAGTTGAAACTTGGTAAGTAGATGTATTCTGTGAAGATTTTCACACAAAAATAGAAAAAAAACATTTAATTTTGGGGTTTCCCCATACTTAGAACTGAAACTCATATTTTTTTTAATAAAACCCATAAGTGTGGGGTGTATATGGATAGGTCTTCATAAATGATATTGAGGTTTCTAACATAATTTTTTTCTAAACTGAATAGTTTGCGCGAGAGACACTTCCAAAGTGGTAAAATGTGTGTAACTTCTAAAATAAGAGAATGATAAAACTAAAAAAAATATATGATGTACATATGATGCAAACTTCCACCGAAAATTAATTTGGACGGGATCAAGTAAGTATTTTTTTTTTAATACGTCCTAAATTGAAATTCATATCAAATACTCAGGTCTATACTACCATTTACATATATAACTACAGGTTTGTACGGAACCCTCGGTGCGCGAGTCTGACTCGCACTTGGCCGGTTTTTTTATATCGAACAATTATAACTTTTGGACTATATACCTAAATGTCTACCTATGTATGTATGTCCCGAGTCTGGGTGTAATTATTATTTACAAAAAAATAATAGTATATGTGCATATGTAGTAGGTATATCAGTGATCTGGGTTCCATACTCTGCTTAGTTTGGGATCGGATGACCGTGTGTGAGCAGGATTTTTATTTATTTATTTTAATTGTCCAATTTGACAGGACTACATTACTTACATCCTTTTCGTATGTACTTTGTTAGAAAGAGATATAGTGCGACTAAAATTAGTTAAGTTATAAACAACAGAATTAATCAGAAAGGCATTCTCTCGACGGCCGCGCACTGTAGCAGCCATCTTTTGTAAAGGCGGTTAAAATCTACAAGCACACAAATAGATTATTAAAAATTTCCTAACCTTATCCAACCTCACTTTTTGAAACAAAGAACGCATAAGCGAGTGTGAACGATGCTTATCACAATAATGATGGAGGCCCATTTGTACAATTCAGTGCGCGCAAATGAATGGCGTTCAAACGCTTGATTAATGACGCTGGTCACGCCAGGGTTGCCAATTAATGATGTGAATTCTCCTGAATTGTGAATCTATTTTGAAGCTACGTTTTAAATTGTATTCATTGATAAATATAAACTAACAGTATTCACAAAATTACGGTGACACATAAGTATATAATTACTTGTCCTGACTGACTGATTGATTCATCAACGCAGAGCCTAAGCCGGCAGAGGCTACATACTTGAAACTTTGCACATAGCCTAGCCTACCCTACCTTTAACAAGGACATCTCCTTGTTCCGGATCAAAACACACGTGGACCAGTTGGCCAAGGAAGCTGCACTGCACTCCAAGAAGCGTCCGGATTACGACGGGTGCCCGGTATGATTCGTCAAGCTAGAGCTTCGTAAATACTCGCTTGTTGAATGGAATCAGATATATAAAGCTGGCGATACGGCTGGAGTAACCAAGGAGTTTCTTCCCGACGCAGTGGAGGCGTACAGGATCGTCCGAATACTTGAGCAGATTCAAGTGTAAGGAGGATCCATCGTGCTTCTACGAGCCGGGCGAGCGGCCGGGTGAGCCAAGTGCCCAGCCTTCGGGAAAGAACTAAATGAGGCCGACTGTCTTCTTGACACTTCAGTACGAGCTGATAGCCTCGGAACGTTGCTCAGGGATAGGGGAACACAAAGTAATTTCTTGGCATACTGCATAAGTACAGCGACCAACCAAAGCGATAGCCACAATGATTTCAAAACCAAGGATAGATCCAAAGGAACATTAGGCAAAAAACTTCTTACCCTACCCTACCCCTACCCTAAGTATAAAACCTTCTCTGGACTTCCACAAAATATACAAACCAAAATTTGCCTAATCGGTCCAGCCGTTCTAAAGTTTTAGCGAGATTTACGTACTTCAATTCAATTTTATATATTCAATTCAATTCAATTCAATTTATTTATTTGCATCATGTAGTACATAAAGGTGTTATAATTAAGTTAGTCCACAACATGAGCCCTGCAAGGCATTGCATCATTAAATGGTGATTACTTAGCTATTTTAATTAATATTTATTAGTATTTTAGATTTAATTATTTATAATTATGTTAGTACCGGTTAGTTATTTAGACATACAATTTTTATTTATTTAATTTATATTATACATTATGAATTATGATAAGTTTATTATTAAACATTAATAAGTTTGATATACAATTATATTGAAGCGCTCGTGGTGTAGCATGATTAGCCGTTCTTAATCGATCGGCAAAGTTAAGCTACGTCTGTCTTGGTCGGTACCTGGATGGGTGACCGCCTAGTGGTATTTCAAATCGAGCGTTTCCATGCTTCGGAAGGCACGTAAAAGCCGTTGGTCCCGGTTATCACTTAATTGTGATAGTCGTTAACCTAGTTGGATGCCTCCTAGGCGGCTTGAAAAATTCCAACAGTAGGTTGACCACTAGCCTACCTCCACCGATCCGCAGTGGGCACGCGTGGTGGAGTATCTGCCCATTCCCTTTCACCCTGATTTGTGAAAGGAGGCCTGTGCTCAGCAGTGGGACATTATAGGCTGATGATGATGATACAATTATATTATTATCGACGCTTAGTAGGAGACCGCGAGACCGTTCAATTATTAAAAACTTTATGATTATGTTTGCTCCATTTTATCTATCATAAACTCGTCAATTGAATAATAGCATTTTTTTGTAAGGTGGTCTTTTAATTTATTTTTAAAGGTTGAATCTTTCTCTTCATTTTTAATATAATTTGGTATTTTTAACCGACGAAAAAACGGAGGAGGTTTACAAGTCGACGCGTACATATTTTTTTTTTTTTTTTTTTTTTTTTTTTTTTTTTTTTATGTATGATCACGCATAACTTTTGACAGAGTAGTCCGATTTTGATAATTCTTTTTTTATTGGATAGGGTATACCTCGAAGGTGGTCCCATATAAATATGGATAAGAAATACCTACCCTAAGGGTGGGAAAATAGGGATGATTTATTGTTCACTCACAGATTTTAATGCTGAGTTGTGTATTACATCAAAAGAAATTAAGCATGTAGTAATTAGTAGAGTATAGCCACAAAAAATTATAAAATAAAAACTTTTTAACAAAAAATAAACCACCGAAAAAACTGAAAAGCAAAAAAAAATTTTGAATATAACTTGAATTTTATAAGGTTTTGCAGTCGGGGACAAACCAATAACATAAGCTATTACGACAATACGACATTAAATGAAACCACGTAAAGTACTCATGTATACGATCAACTTTTACTATGGGACCGGGGGCGCTACCGCGTAACTTTGGTGTTAATCGTAACGAACACCATTAATGAATTTCATCCAATCAGGGCCCACGAATGGTCATCGTCGCGACATACCGCGTGCGCATAATTGGATGAAATAATTAATGGTGTTCGTTACGATTACCACCAAAGTTACGCGGTAGAGCCCTAGCTTTAAATTCGAAAAAAATAATCGCGTTAGCAATATTGCTTAGCTTCCTTTTTAGACAAACATTACATTTAACAAATACTAGCTTTAGCCCGCGACTTCGTCCGCGTAGTTTTTTTTTTCTAGATATGATTCATTGTAACAATATAGAGCTTTGTCGTTATAGAGCGTTGTTGGCTATTGCACGCCACTACGTGTGATATTTGACATAAGTTCAGGTAGATTGAGAGCTGATTGCGAGCATGCCACATACAACTGAAACAGTCCTGTCGCAAAAAAACTCTAGCAAATATCAGAGTTTTTCCCTGTGATTTATTAATAGCCATCGCGAAACAAACCTTGATAAGGAACTGTACACTTTTAAATTAAACGAAGGATTTGGGATCAATGGTATACGCGGCACGAAGACTGTTTCTCCTCTAGCAGGACCAGTTAATATTTTGGCCTCAATAACATTGCGGCGGAAAGCTGTTACTTGAAGTCTAGTTCCACAGCACAATTTTGGAGGCCGTGTATTTCTAATCATTATGACAGGAGCACCTACATATGGATTACCCGGCAGATTAAGATCTAGTTTAAAAATTGAACAGGATAATTTACCGACTCATCCATATCGACCATGGTGGCAACAACCTGCAAATGAATAAATCAACATTTCATTTATCGCAGCGGGTTGGTCATTTTTGGGAGTCATAATGGCTCTCTCGCGCATAACCACTCTATCGGTTTGTGTTCATTGTAACATCAGTATACATTTTATTTATACCTAAGTTGGTATTTGAATCAACCCATCTATTTGTGGAAAGTTTACGTTCCCGATTTGAAGAAGAAGATCTGAAAATGTACCGTCAGGAATATGCACCGTGTATGTATGGGAAGGTGAAATATGTTTTTTTTGGGAGTTGTCGAGATCAGGATTATTTATCTAAAATTGCGCTATGAGACCTATTTCCTCAACCATTTCATGACAGCTGAGATATTTGCTTATGGCACACAGACAGACAGATGAATACACGGGACCTATATCCACAAGTTCCTCAATAATTTACAGACAGCTGAGATGTTTGATGTCTCTCCTCAGACTGACAGACCTTATGTGTGTATCGCTTGTACAACAGACAGTTCTCTGAAGAATTGTTTGATCTGATTCCCACGGGCTACCTTCTTCCATCGCAACTTTCGCCATCGACGGGGAGTGCATACTCATATATTGGAACCGAAATGGTGTTTCTACTGTGTGATTTCAAAGGAGTTTTCTACCGCGTACACTCAGGCTGTGGAATGAGCTCCCCGCCGTGGCTTTCACAAAGGAGTATAGCCAGGGGGTCTTTAAAAAGGGTGTGAAGATATTTCTGAAGGGTCGGCAACGCACGAGTGATACCTACGGTGACCGCTTACCATCAGGCGGGCCGTATGCTTGTGTGACACCTTAGTATTAAATTTAAATATGAAATAATAATTAAAAAATTACCCGTAGCAGACGGAAAGATCGACGGGCGGAGATCTATCCAAAAGTTCCTCAAACAGACAGCTGAGAAATTTTCTCGTGGCAGACAGACAGATAGATGGCGGCAGTAGGCTTTTTAATAACATGATACACGTGTACAATATTTTTACTTCAATACAAAATTGTGTGAATGAACAACTTCAATACAAAATTACATCCCCCTTTACATCCCTTAAGAGTTCAGATTCCAACAACACCGATATTTGTTGCGTTAGTTTCCAACTATAAGCTTAAATAATAAATTTCTAATTAATAAAAACAACTTCATCCCCTTTTTTACCCCTTCGGGGTCGGAATTATCAAAAACGCTGAGGCCTATATAAATTAATTTTCAATCATCAGCCTAATCACAAAATTTGAAGGTCCTAACTTCGAATCTGATGGACTTTCATACAAACTTGCATCCCCTATTTTACCCCCATAGGGGTGTAATACTAAAAAATCCTTCTTTAGTGGATACCTCAAAATAAAAATAAAACAAAATTCATTTATTCAAGTTAGGCCCTTATAGGGCTCTTATGAATGTTAACAAATGACTCTACACCGGTTCCAAATACAACTTGAACTGAGAAGACCTACACTGTATAATTATAAATTTAGAGATGTTTACTGTGGAAATGAAGGACTTTCATACCCAACTTCATCCCCCTTTTTCCACCTTCGGGAGTGGAATTATCATAAACGCTGAGATAAGTTTACATTAATTTTCAATCGTGAGCCTATACACAAAATTTGAAGATCCTAACTTCAAAACTGACGGACTTGCATACAAACTTTCATCCCCTATTTTACCCTCTTAGGGGTGGAATTTCCAAAAACCCTTCTTTACTGGATACATATACTGTATAATAATAAATTTAGTGAAGTTTACTTTCAAATTGAAGGCCTTGCATACCCAACTTCATCCACCTTTTTCCACCTTCGGGAGTGGAATTATCACAATCGCTGAGATAACTATACATTGATTTTCAATCGTCAGCCTAAATACAAAATTTGAAGATCCTAACTTCAAAACTGACGGACTTACATACAAACTTTCATCCCTTATTTTACCCCCTTAGGGGTGGAATTTCCAAAAATCCTTCCTTAGTGGATGCCTACACCGTATAATAATACATTTAGTGAAGTTTATTTTCAAATTGAAGGACTTGCATTAACAACTTCATCCCCCTTTTCCTCCTTTCGGTGGTAGAATTATCACAAACGCTGAGATAACTATACACTAATTTTCAATCGTAAGCCTAATCACAAAATTTGAAGATCCTAACTTCAAAACTGACGGACTTGCATACAAACTTTCATCCCCTATTTTACCCCCTTAGGGGTAGAATTTCCGAAAATCCTTCCTTAGCGGATGCCTACACTGTATAAGGTATCTTTGTGCAAAATTTCAAATCTCTAGGTCCAGCGATTTGGGCTATGCGTTGATATATTGCTTACAAACTTTCATCCCTTATTTAACCTGTTAGGGGTGGAATTTTTGAAAATCTTTCTTTTGTGGATGCCTACACTATATAATAATATATTTAGTGAAGTTTACTTTGAAATTGAAGGACTTGCATAAACCACTTCATCCCCTTTTCCTACCTTCGGTGGTGGAATTATCACAAACGCTGAGATAACTAAACATTAATTTTCAATCGTCAGCCTAAACACAAAATTTGAAGATCCTAACTTCAAAACTGACGGACTTGCATACAAACTTTCATCCCTTATTTTACCCCCTTAGGGGTGGAATTTCCGAAAATCCTTCCATAGTGGATGCCTACACCGTATAATAATACATTTTATGAAGTTTACTTTGAAATTGAAGGCCTTGCATACCCAACTTCATCCCCTTTTCCTCCCTTCGGGGGGGGAATTATCACAAACACTGAGATAACTATACATTAATTTTCAATCGTTAGTCTAAACACAAAATTTGAAGATCCTAACTTCAAAACTGACGGACTTGCATACAAACTGTCATCCCCTATTTTACCCTCTTAAGGGTGGAATTTCCAAAAATCCTTCCTTAGTGGATGCCTCCACTGTATAAGGTATCTGCGTGCAAAATTTCAAATCTCTAGGTCCAGCGGTTTGGGCTGTGCGTTGATATATCAACAATCAGTTTATCATTTTATATATTAAGATTACAAAAAAAATACATATCTACGTAGGTTATTGGTTTGTCCCCGACTGCAAAACCTTATAAAATTCAAGTTATATTCAAAATTATTTTTTGCTTTTCAGTTTTTTCGGTGGTTTATTTTTTGTTAAAAAGTTTTTTATTGAATATGATTATTGATCTGTAGTATGGGCTATTTTGGTACATTGTGAGCTTAGATTCTGGTATAACTAATTGGTTTTTACGGCGCGCACTTTACACTATTTAGATAGATATAGATGAGTTCAGCTTAGTTGGGTCAATAATTTAACCGACAATTTGCTGTCCATATTGTAATTGACCATAATCCTATGCCTGACTAATAATCGCTCTCGTATCCAAGATTATTTGACTATTACAAGCTTGTTTACTAGTGGCGGCCGGTTAGCAATACCCTGGCAACCCTAACACAGTAAACAGAATCGAAGCCATGGCGGCTTCAATTCCACTCAAGGGCAAACATTTCTGTGCATGAACATGACCGTTTGAGTCTAAAATATAGGTAAAGCTAGTACAAAATGCTTTTTATCCGGAAAACATAGGATTCTTTGAAAATGCAGGTAAAACTGCGGGGGACCGCTAGTTGACAATATTTGTCAAAAATAGATATGACCGCAAAAAGGTTGGGGTTCCATATAAATGTAAATATGGCGTCAGCGTCGGGAGAATATAATGCAAGCATGATTTATTACTGGCTGCATTTGTAAGATAGACTCGTTGGGCGAGACTGGGTTTGGAATTCAACATTTATGGGGCGTTCTCAGTTGGGGAAGGTACGTGAAAGACATCAATAGATAGATAGATAGATAGATAACGCTTTATTGTTACACCACATGAAAAAATCAGTAGACATCAATGTGTAGAGTCAAAGAGTAGATTCATGTTTACCTACCTTTTTTAGGGTACCGGACCATAAAAGGATAAAACGGAACCCTTATAATCTTTTCTTTCTTTCTTCTTAAACTTAGAAACTTTGAGAGAGGTAGAGCAAAGCGTTTATTCGCTCAAAGAGCAGCTCGACTGGGGAAATACCTCCACTTTACAGAATACCGCAGCCAAATAACTTTATGTTGTGTAAAGTTGTGTTCCTGCGCGTGAGTAAGGTCGCCAGAGCTCATTGGGGAGGGGGGAAAGGTCGGTAACGCGTGAGCAATGCTTCTTGTATTGCAAGCATCCATATGGCTACGGTAACCGCTTACCATCAGGTGGGCCGTATGCTTGTTTATCGACTAAATTGTATAAAAAAAAAAAACTTGAAGTTTGGAATAGTGAGTGATAGACGACGCGCATATCAATTATAAAAATCATCGAAATAGCACTGATGATAATATATCGATGACAAAAGTAATAATAAAAACTGATTTTAGATTAATTTTGGAATAAAAAAAAAGTTTTAATTAACAAATCGTGTGAAGAAAGACACATCTGTAAGTTTGAAGTAAGGATTCAAAATATTTTTTTTACAAATTTATTTTCAGTCGACATAACGATACAGCAAAAAATGTGAAGGAAATGAGTTGTTACTGTTACCACTTTTACGTCGCGTGTTGCCACAGATTAAAGACGTAAGTGTTTCTCTACGTTGCGTTACGGTCGAGTCTCGCTACGGTGCATATCAAAATCGCGATTTGATCATATCGACCGGCGGCGTGTTGTGTAACGAGCCACAAATCCTACGACACATGGCGAGTACTACCACTTTGCATTTCGCATGAGAAGAAGAGAAGTCTCTCGCGGTTTCACTCACGTTCCCGGGATAAAAAGTAGCCTATTCCCGTTTCCATAACATAGGCAAACTTCATGCCAACATCGCAATCGCTTCATCGCTTTAGTCGTGATATCTCGACAGACAAACATACTTACTTTCGCATTAATATTAAGTAGTGTGAGAGTGTTAGATTAAATATTCGACAAAGAACAAAATTATTATAAAATATGGACACTTATCAATATAATCCATGGATAACCTACCCGGAGGGATAAGCTACTCGTAAGAGGAATAATCTTTACGTAAGAGGATAATAACAGTTTATGGGGTTATGTAGATGCCGGCACGGAAGAGCTCAATAGAGGCGGGGATTAAGCTGCGGTTTTGTTGATTGAAGAGGGCGTTTAAATCTTTACCAATTTAATAAATTGAAAGCGAGTCTTCACGGCCGTTTTCTCGGCAAATATATTGTACTATTTTACGTTTTTTTTTTGAGTAGCTTGGGCCACATACAGGACCTTATGTGGCTTTTGTACCGTGAATGCGGGGAACGCCGCGGTGGTCAGCTAGTTCATATGTCTTCTTATAAGTGCGTTATACAGCATTGACTATAAATTGCAACAAAAGGTTTATTTCTAAATGTAAAGGCTTTCAGAATGCGAGTCTCGAGAGAAACGGGCACTCAAAGTGTCGTAAATAATCGGAATTGACCGGTTTCCTGGCAATTTTGAACACGCAATATCTGGCACGTAAATACTGGCAAATACAATGGTCACATTTTTAGAAAAACACGTCAAATTGCGTTCACCTACGGAAAGCATCTACTGTTATGATAAAAATTTATGATGCGCAAGCCATGACTCTAAAAGTTCTGACCCTAATCTGCTATCACAATGAATAGTTACCGAGTTAGCTTTTAGTATAATATTAGGTACTATAGTTTTATGAGCTTCATCTGCATATGTGTAGAGTTAGAGGAAGTAGCTGAAAGCTTTCCTTAGAAGTGATTTTATATGAAATCTGTGCGTCAGGTTATATTATGAAAGTGTGATTCGTGCATTTCTTGTTAGATAATTTTAATATTCATTAATTATTGGGGTAGGGTAGGGTAGGGCAGGGCAGGTTAGGGTAGGTAAGCCAAGGAAAAGTGAGTTTGTTTGTTACCTATATAAACCAACCAACCAACCAACCAACGGTAGATACAACCAATTTTGATGTAATTTGGCACGCAAGTAGATCATAGAGGGCTATTTATATCAGGAAAACATTAGATCCCTCGGGCACGCGGGGCAAAAACTCCTGAAGTAAATAAATTTCCCCCATTTTCAGAGCCCAAATTACTCTCAACGTTGTGACCAATATAAATGTAGCGACCGTTTTGATTCCCGCAGGATAAAGGCATCAACGTATTTATTGGTAGGTAATTGGAGTGGTCCTACTATACAATAGAATTGTTAATAGTGATGCAGCGGCCCCAGCAGCCATCATCCATTATTCAACATTATTCGACATTCAACATTATTCGCCGTTTATTCATTACTAGCAATCGAATTCCTGGGATAAAATAGCCTAAACTCGGGGATAATGCAGCTTCCAATAGCTGTAATCGAAGCGCTCATGGTGTAGCATGATTAGCCGTTCGTCGTGGTCGGTCGGTACCTGGATGGGTGACCGACTAGTGGTATTTCAAAAACGAGCGTTTCCGTTCTTCGGAAAGCACGTAAAGCCGTTGGTCCCGGTTATCACTTAATTGTGATAGTCGTTAAACTAGTTGGAGGCCTTATAGGCGGCTTGAAAACTCCAAAAGTAGGTTGACCACTAGCCTACCTCCACCGATCCGCACTGGGCACGCGTGTTGGAGTATCTGCCCATTCCCTTTCACCCGGATTTGTGAAAGGAGGCCTGTGCTGAGCAGTGGGAGATTAGAGGCTGATGATGATGATTATAAATGTAGCTTCCTATTAGTAAGAGAAATTTTTCGAATCCGACTGGTAGTTCCAGAGACAAGCCTGTTTAAAAATAAAAAAACTCTTCCGCTTTGTGCATATTAGTATAGATTCACCAAATCGAATAATAGTGTATACTAAATATTATTTAATTTTTATACTACCTCCTACATTAGCAAAATAGCTTATAGCCTGCCTGATGGTAAGCGGTTACCGTAGCATATACCGTAACCCTTATTCCCTATATTATTCGACATTGGTGAAATTAAAAATAATTTATTGTGTGGTAGTCGATTATTACCTACATGGAAGTTTCTGTATCATAATGATCATACTTACATACATACACATAACAGTGACTTTGGGTTAGATAAGAGTAAGTGACTTTAATCTAATAATTAATTGGAATGTATATGTTCGGGTCAATTCAATTCAATTCAAAATCATTTATTCAAATAGACCTTCGCAGGCACTTATGAAAAGTCTGACTCTAATACTATAATACCGGTTCGGAAGGTTGCATTTGCTGAGAAGAGCCGTCAATAAACTCAGCATTTACTATCAAATTGTCAAATATTGTAAGTCGCATTTCACCCACTACCAGTGGTCGGATTGATTTGATATTTGGTATACATTGGTATATTGGAAGACAATGCAAGTACAGTCACCAACCAAAGCTTGTATAAAAAATATTTTTTTTAATAAAAACTTATTATATTGTCTCTAGTTTATGATACTCTTGTTTGCTTGTGACTTTAGGTCTTTAGTTATACCCCATTTTGAATTATGTATATCACTGATTTTTTTATTTAAATGAAATACTTTTCGTACATAAAGTAATTACCCGACTGCGGTAAAAAAGTGAACACAAGAATCAAATACGTTATGAGATGTTGAGACAATTATTAAAACTCATCCTTCCGCGCCCAAAATAACGTTAATTAAATGTATAATTAAGAGTTAACCTCTGGCTATGTAAACTTATCCAGAGATTAATAAAGCCTTAACGGTAAAGTTGCTGTAATAACACACATCTCCTTGAGGCGTTTTAGTGTGGTGCCTTTGACAGCGGGTAGTTAGTTATATATTTTTTTTTTTATTTAAAAATATTAATAGATTTATATTAAATTTATATTATTTGTATTAAATTTCTATTCAGTTACAAAACATCACAATAAATACGATGTTTTGTAACTGACTATAATTTGACTTTGGACTCTATATAATGGTGCGTTTTTTCACGAACAAAGGGATTCGCATCGTGTTCGTTGTAGACTCGTTGTAGGCTCGTTGTAGGTTCGTTCGTGGCTCGGCTCGTGCTCGATCCGCGTAGCATGGACGCAACATAATAGAACAATGGTGTTGTGTTCCTGCGGAGCTCCATAAGCAGGCGCTGTGCTGGCGATGTGTCTTGACCAGCGGTATTAAATAACATATGCTTTGTCCCTTCCTTTACAGGCACAGGCCTCCTCTTCTAAATAAGGGTCCTCTCTTCTAAAGAAGAACCTCTTTAAAGAAGGGTTTCGGCAACGGACAAGTCATACCTTTGGTGTTGCAAACATCTATTAGGTCATGGTAACTTCGGGCCGTATGCTAGTTAGCTACATTAGATATTTGAAAAAATACAATTTGGACAAAAAAAACATTATTAAAACAGTAATTAATAAATAAATAATAAATAAATAAATATATCCTGGGACATTCCTCACACACGGTCATCTGATCCCAAACTAAGCAGAGCTTGTACTATGGAAACCAGACAACTGATATAATACATATACTACTTTTTGTTTGTAAATACATACTTAATATACATAATTACACCCAGACTCAGGACATACAGACATGTTCATGCACACAAATGCATGTCCTGTGTGGGAATCGAACCCACGACCTGCGGCGCAATAGGTGGAATCTTTACCAGACTCTTAAGCAATTACGCCAAATGACACGTAAATTGTATCGCTCACACTGTGACCCTACGCCGAGTCCTGAATAAATACACCGAGAACATTCAACACACTACGACATGTCTGTAGCACGTGTGTTCATACAATTTATTATTAGCCCTTATTACATTCAGTTTAAAAGCGATGTTGGTGTGCAAATTAACGTCAGTCATATAAATAATCAGCACACAGGTGCACGTTTAACATAATTGTATAACACTAAAATAGCTTTAGTCTACACAGCTCTTGACCATTTTTGCGTTTTCGTTTTATTTTCTTTAAATCAAATATGTGATGATTGTCGTATTTTATCTAATAAAGACCAAGTGCAACAGTAAAATTAAATTAGAATGCTAGTATGAAAAGTCATGGTTTTCACGTTGTCTCAAAAAGTCCGTGAAAAGTTTAATAAAACTTTACCTGGCTTGAACGGGCCGTGACTGACTTTGGCTTGACTTAACCTATAATTGGGCGATGGCTGCCACACTCGTCATACTTGTGAACAGGTGCTGCTTGTGGGGGCTGGTCTGCTTAAGTTTGCTATTTACTTATTAAAAGAATTTAGTCTACTTTGTAGTTGTGTCGCCGCGCCGGGCACGCAATTGTTGTCAGTAAATATCCCGGGACAAATATTCTAGGAAATTACTCACACACGGTCATCTGATCCCAAACTAAGCAGAGCTTGTACTATGGAAATCAGATAACTGATATAATACATATACTAGTTTTTGTTTGTAAATAAATACTTAATATACATAATTACACCCAGACACAGGACACACAGACATATTCAGCACACAAAAGCATGTCCTGTGCGGGAATCGAACCCACGACCTGCGGCGCAATAGGTGGAATCTTTACCAGAGTCTTAACCAACTGTGCCAACTGGCCCGTCAAATGCGATTAAGTGCGATTAGAATGTAAATAACTATTATGTAATGAATCTAAGCTTGTTTTGAAAAGAGTAATTGCTGAGTTTCTGCCTGCTCTTCTCAGCAAATGCAACCTTCCGAATCGGTATTAGAGTCAGACTTTTCATTAGTGCCTGCGAAGGCTATTTGAATAAATGATTTTGATCTTTATGAATTTTCTGGGCAAGCGTCGTACATCTTCGAACTCGTCATAAATCTTCCTGGAGTCTGTCAAACGGCCAGATTTTAAACCTATTCTATATGTAATTTGTTTTGAAAACGCCAGACAATTACGTTTCTCAGTGTGGCTCAATTGTTTTGTAATGCAAGCTATTCAAAGTGCGAAACAGGAACAATAGGGCGCCGGGCTGTATCAAGTGCGAATACTTGACCTTCAGGCTTCACACTGTGTTGTTCAATCAGGTCTATTTCGTCCCTACCTTCGTGATTTCTGGTTGCATAATCAAGGATATATCGGATATAGAAACCGGCAATCAAGACCTTTTGTTTCAAAGTCATCGGGAATCGCCCTATCATATAGGGCAATTTTTTTATGAGCAAGTTTGCGAAAGAAACTGGAATTTTTACATCTCCAAGGGACCGTTACAAAAGTTGCTCTTATTACAAAGTATATAAAGGAGAAACCCTTATATTAGGAGCAAGCTGAAGTGGCAGTGGGCAGTCCATATTTGTCGCAGAATGGATAACCTATGGGGTAAACGAGTTCTTGACTGGAGACCACGCACAGGTAAGGTAGGTGGATGCGAAAAGTGGAGGTCCAGCAGTGGACGACCACAGACTGATGACGATGATGATGATATTTAACCAAAGTATTTTCGATTTCCATTTAGAAAGACTGTGTATTTGTCAACCTGACAATGACCTACAATAAACAAAGGCTTTTGCTTATTCGGTTTCAAAATTCTACTAAAATCATAGAACAAAATAAGAATCCAGTTATAGAATGTTTGTAAATAAGTGTCTATCGAGCATTTATATCAAGAATTTCCATAAATAAGTATTCATGGACTTCGCTATCTAGGTTCTCAGTTTCTAGAATTTGAAGCGCAACAAATATTGCATTTTGTGATACTGCTGGTCGTGGAGTAGTAATATTTTCTGTCTTGAATTTTGTCACAGACCAAAGCCGGAGTCTTAGTTTTGAATCCCAAATTGGACAAATCCCATTTGATTCAGATTCAGCTTAGGGCGTCAGCTGGAAATCAGCGCGTCTGACAATAGTCAGAAGCACTATGCTGAGCTGTGTCCTATTTGACGGCACAGACCTACTGGTTTATTTTTAATTTAAATTTTGTTATGTTAATGTGTTCGTCAAATAAATGAGTTTCTTTCTTTCTTTCTTTCTTATTCATTGATAGGATAAAATTAAAACGTTGCTTTATTCAGAAGTGTTTAATATCCTACGTAATGATCGAATGAAACTGATTTTCGAAAAAAAGTATTGTAGTATGAAAAAAATTCTTATACAGACAATATTTTTCCAACAAGTTTACGTAATTTACACTGATGATAAATGTTTCACAGTCTAATTTCCCAACAGACCCATTAGAGTGAGAAGTTGTGTATATTATTCACAAGACTCAGCACTCAACAGTAAGCTGATAAGTGAACTGTCAGCATAGGAGTGAAGATGATTAATTACTAATGAATAGTTGATGCGAGACACCCGTTCAAACGGCTTAAGTACTTAAATATCTCATACATATTAAAGGCGGCTTACGCGAGAAACTTAAATCTAGACTTCAACAAAATAAACTTGGTTTTACTCAATACAAAGCTAGACTTAAGTTGCTAGCACAAACCGCCTGCCCTAACAAATAAAAACAGTCTACGTTTGGACCGCGCGGACTGAAACTCCCGCAGCTCTTTTTGTATTAGTAATTTTGGTCTAAAAAGCATATAGGCCGGGGGATGATGACACAAATGTCCTGGTCATTTGTACCAGTATGGCGACCCTAAAGGGGTCTAATTACGTAATGACAAAAAAGGTAAATGATGGTCATAGCCCTGGTACCGGTGGGCCAATCGCGTGGGCGTTAATCGAACGTGTCGGATAAATTACGAGTGTCGAACGGTTTGTTCCACAAAAATCTTTTCACGTCTAATACTATGAACCATGAGCATGAAGATAGCCAATACTATGAAGAGGGACATAAGCTATATTTATCTCGGTAATGCATGTGAATCCGCTGGTAAGCTGGTTAGATAATAAAAATACCTTATGTTTAGTATCATAACGGAGGGCTAGCAACAGTAAAGGTCCCAGATATGCCCTTGTGGTACTCCAGAGACTACAGTGAATTGGACTATTAATTCATGAGCTACCATGACAACAGAGCAAATTATGTAAACATGACATCATCCATCGTATGTATGTTAAACGTATTCCCGGACGCTGTTATTTAAAAAAAAGGATGTCGAGATTGAAGAAGTCCTCCCTTTCGAAAGCTAATTCAAAACCAGTGAAGATAACGTGTATGATTAGAGTGGAATCAGAAAACCTAAAGAAATGTTGATAACATTTTACTAAATCTGGTGGTTTGTTAAACAGTTAAACATAAGCGGATAATAAATAGGTATACTTCTACCCCCAAAAAATAATAAACCCCTCTAGAAACAAAAACAGCGGCGTAAGACTAAATAAGCTCTTCTAAAATATGTAAAAACATTTGTCTTTAACAAAGCGGCAAATTGTGACGAAGTTTTATGATATCTTACATCATTACGGCTTATATGAAATGGGACCTCACTGGAACCACTGCCGTTAAGTCTGTAAGTGTGATAATATATTGCGTTAATACGCGTCAGGCCTTTTTAAATTCACAATTTGTACTTTATTGTTGGTAATAAAGTGTTCATGCAAATTTTATCACTTGGAATTGTTGTTGGATTTTTGTTGATGTCGATTTTGAACCACATTTTTATTATTAAAGGTTCTCAATTCGGTTGTTTTTTTTTTTTTTTTTTTTTTTTTTTTTTTTTTGTTTTTTTTTTTTTTTTGTTTGTTACCTCATAACTCCTTCATTTATGAACCGTTTTGGAAAATTCTTTTTTTGTCTGGAAGGGTACACTTCCCGTTTGGTCCCATTGTCATCAGATCAGGATTTGATTACTTCTTCGTGTACTTTGAATTCGCTTTAAGTTTTTTGTAAAACAGTCCAATTATATTTGCTAATTTTTGTAAGTCAATCGCTGTAATGACTGAATAGATTTGGATTTAATTGGTAGATCATATGTTTAATACCTGGCTTTTTATACCGAAATCATTAGATCTTTTGGGAATGTGGAGGAAAGGGAACTATAATAATCGAATTGAAAGTCTGTTAGACGGTGTGTTAGAGCCCAGACTGTTGTTTCTAAAAAAGCATCATCTGTGCACCTAAACGCATAACCTTATCCTCTAGAACTAGTCGTTAACAATTCTGCAGACGCAATATTTTGGCTGAATACTTGAGCAATTTTTTATAAGATCAATTTAAATATAGCTGAAAAACCATTCTTAGATTTAGACCATGCATTCAAATAAAAATGCATAGTCTAATGCAAATTGCTCTGTTGTTACTTGTCTTGTCTTGTGGACAGGTTGACTGTTGGCTGTTGATCGGTAAACTGGTGATAAGTGGGTTAGTGCATTAGCATGTCGCTGATGGCAGGACATTGATGTATGTTGCATCCATTTTGCTTTTATCGATGGAATGGCGTCGCACCAGTTTATAGCAAGGGGTATAACATTTTTACTAGCTATTATTATAGTACTTAGGGTTGAAAGCTCTTTTCGTATTGGTCTGTAATTTTCGGACCCAGAAATATTGTATACATTTAGGGGGGGAGGTATCACACTTCCCCCGGGACGGGCTATCACAGCGCCGCGCGTGGAGGGGCGAGCAGGTACGCGATCTGCACGAGAGCCCGCCCCCCACTGTAGCGCAGGTGGCGACCACCGTGGGGTTTTAGCCGGTAAAAGTCCGGCAGAACCTGGCAACTGGCATGAGGACTTCCCCACGCTAATAAAAAAAAAAAAAGGTAGGCTAAAGGTAAGCACGGAAACGCTTGATTTGAAATACCACTAGGCGGTCACCCATCCAGGTACTGACCACGACAGACGTAGCTTAACTTTGCCGATCGATTAAGAACGGCTAATCATGCTACACCACGAGCGCTTCTTTTGCTTGATAAACCTAAGAAATATTGTTAAGATGGCTAAAAGTTAATAAAATAATGATTTTTAAGTTTATAAATACTGTATTACTATGGGCACACAACTTATCGAGATGATTAAAATTAACTTGCAACTAATCAAAAAAACTAACAGTCTCTCGCGTATTCGTATTCGTTGCGTAGTTTGAATTTC
Organism: Achlya flavicornis; assembly: GCA_947623365.1. Classification (NCBI taxonomy): domain Eukaryota; kingdom Metazoa; phylum Arthropoda; class Insecta; order Lepidoptera; family Drepanidae; genus Achlya; species Achlya flavicornis. Next base: position 14,595,584 of record OX392479.1, read on the forward strand.
GGCGATTGCTGGAAACCTTCTGCTTCGACTAAAACATCGTCCTATTTTGTCCGAAGCCGAAGGTGGATTTCTTTAATCGAAGATGGCCGAAGCCGACGCCCAAGATGAAGCCAAACCCGAACCTGAAGCCGAAGCTATATCGGACTATACTTATAATGACCCATGACCCTCACGATGACGCAACTACCATTGAAATATTACTTTTTTACTTTGAATGGGGTTGCGTTTGGCTTTCGGCTGACCAAACTTAATGTCAAACCTTTTTAACAGTACCTGGAACTGGATTTTTTTTTGGAGACTTCTGATATTAAAAGTTAAAAGTTTAATATTATACTGATCGTTCAGAATATCTTTGCATGCTTCGGCAGAAACACTGGTGTGACAAGTAACAATAAGGTTATCATCAAGTTCCCTTTCTAGAGTCAGAGAGGCCATTTATGTTTGCAATAATCATATTTTAAAGTAGTTACAGCTATAAGGTATCCTGCCTCACCAGTGTCTCGTAAACCTAGCACAGCATAAAGTATAGATTGTCCGAGTTTTAAAAGTGTGAAATGTAATTGTGTGTGTAAAGTATTATTATTGATTGTGTGTGAATCACTGAGCCATTCTGCAATTATTCTGGGTGACTTGATAAACCAGATACTAAAAGCTAAAACTATGCTAACTATCAGGAGCAAATTTTCTAAAACGTTATCACATGCGTTGAATTTCTTTATCGGATAATCCTTGTAGATCTTCAGTAGTTTTAATATGGATTGGTGGGCTACCATCCTTCCCGTCACGTTTCCTGACGTATATGGCTCCATTTCGTGTCCAGCAATACTTATACCCATTCTCAAAAGACCACGTTCGAGCGCTCCGAAATAAACGACGATTTTCAGGTGTGAGACGCTCATTCACAAAGATCTTTCTATCAGGCCCACTTCCCACAATGTCCTTGCTTTCGAGTGACCGCCGGGATTTCGCTTGTTTCAGAAACTCCTCGCGTTTGGTTCTACGTGTAAAGGTAACTGCCAATGGGCGTGGTAAACGATCCATTTGCTTGGATTCTTTGAAAAGTGGCCCGGCACGCGAAACATAATCAAGATCACGCTCATCCAGCTCGACTCCTATTTTACTTGCCGTCACTTGAACAATGTGGTAGGGGTTTTCATTTGCAGTTTCAGTCAGACCCATGATTTCCAGCGTTGATTGCATGGACGCCTGAGATTGCTTATCAAGTTGTTCGCGAAGTTGAGATACCTGGATCTTGAGCAGAGCATTTTCATTTTCCTTTTCCTCTAATTACTTCATACGGGTATCATATTCCAAGAGCTTGATTTCAAAATTATCGAAACGTTCAGTGAACTGAGATTGCAGGTTGGCCATATCTTGACGTAGCAGTCGGATCTCCGAGACCAACGATTTCAGACAATCATCAGACTTCTTGTCGCTCTCAGCACTAACTATAGGAGAGTTTAAGCTTGACTGTTGACATGTTCTTTTACGTTGAGTTACGTTTTCATTTGAGCGAACAGGGGTGTGCGAATTGTCGCCTCCTTTCTTAGAACTTGCACGGCAGTTGGGGCAGATCCATGATTTCGCCTGATCCGAATTTAAAAGAACTGCATTTGCACAAGAAGAGTGGAACACCTTGGTACAGTTCGCTAATGTGCACGTAATAAAGGCTTCATCCCGAATGGGTTGCAGGCAGCCTGAGCAACTCATTTTATCTCTCTTTTATTACTTCAAACAATACTTAATCGAGTTAACAAAAAATCGATTATATTATGCTAGCTTATCATTTACGTTATAATCTGGAACGCAGTAAATTTCACTTTTAGGTTGGTAGTACCGTGTATGTGTCAGACTGAGCGAAGTAAACAAAACAATGTCAAAACTGTCAAATCCGCAATCTGCCAATATTTGAGGGTGTCGGTGCACAGCTGATTTATGTTTTGATTGGTTTTTCAAAAAAGTCTTTACTTGTATGAGTGAACTTTCGAAAATAACGGTGATTTCAGCGATTTCAGTGGTAGTTTTAAAGATACATATTTAGTTAATAATGTACTTCACCATTATGGTATCCAATGGCAGTTTCCAACTTTTTACCCGACTGACCTGGAAGGAGGGTTATGTTTTTCGAGTGTATGTATGTATGTATATATGTATGTATGTATGTATGTCTATTTCTTTGGCACGCTCTGCAGCCTAAACGGCTTGATGGATTTTAGCATATGAGGTGTCGTTAGATTCGTCTGAACTGTGGGAGTGTCATAGGATATATTATTTTTATATGGCGTCCACAGATAAGAAAAGAGGGGGGGTATTAAAAACCAAAATTTCATTATTATAACAATATGGGTATCAAATGAAAGCTTGTGAACAGCCCATTCCATATATGTATATATTGTAATACTTTTGTGCTACCATTTTGACGTAAACTTCAAAAGAAACATGATAATGCAAGGACAGTAGGTATAGGTACTATGAGCGTTTATCGTACGTAACTCACAGAGTTGCGATGGTTGTTAGCGTTACTTGGCCGTACCTCTCATTTACTTACAACTCATTCTATATAAAACTAAAAAGTCTGAAATAAATTAAATTATTAAAAGAAACAAAAAACCCGACTGCGTAAAACAAAAATTAACTGAAAAGAGAAAAACAAGCTCTTTAATCTATAGAATTTGGAATATAATTAGAATGTTATAAGGTATTGCAGTCGGGGATAAACAAATATTTAAAAAAAACACATACTTAGCTTATTGGTTTGTCCCCGACTGCAAGACCTTATAACATTAAAGTTATATTCCAAATATCTATAGATTAAAGAGCTTGTTTTTCTCTTTTCAGTTAATTTTTGTTTTACGCAGTCGGGTTTTTTGTTTCTTTTAATTAGAGGTTAGTTTTCGTGAATATTCAAGCAAACTGAAACTATTTTTAATCACTTGAAAGACAGACAGAGTCAAAAACCGCGTATACTTTAGATAGCTTCCCCCACTCCAATCCATTCAATCAATCAATCCAATCATCAATTATAACATAATATTTTATTTTGTCGTATTTTCTATTCACTGCTCCCGATACTTAATGAAAGAAAACCTTCTTTATATAGTCGAGGTCGAAGCCGAAGCCAAAATAATGTATACTTAGCAATGTCCAATAGCTTTAGCATTAATTTCCTTCACATATCGTGGGTTTCGTAATTACGGAAATCCTTTAATACTGAGGAATAAAAGATTTCTGTTATAATATTTTTCCCAAGCGGTAGTAGAAACACATTACTAATAGTCGCGCCATTCAAGCAGTTTATGCCGCTGGCTGTTAAATTTTATTTTTGAATGGAACGAATTTATAATTCGAACTTTTCTTTATGATGATTTTCTTTTGTTTTTTTTTTCTCTCTCGCTTCGTTCTTGAGCCTGACCCGCTATAAAATTTTGGTTAATATTCTCTTTATTTACTTGTTGATATTCTACTAGATTAACCAATTATTTATTCACTTTATTTGATCTGACTCTACTAATGGGTAATGCGGTTTCGGAAAATCAAAAGTATATTTTAGTAGGTAAAACTTCGTGATTATATTTCCAGGCACACACTATAACTATATACAGAAGTTGGGTGACGACTACTCGAGCCGGGGAGGCGCGCTCGTATATATTGTCGCCAAAGAATTTAAAACGTCCAGAAGGATAGTCGCCTCTATGGCAACATGAAATAAACAAGCCAGAATTGACAGTATTTGACAGCCGTGCGCAGTACGAACTGAGAGCGATTTGCTCAGGGAGCCCCTCAAGCGGAGTGAAATTAAATGTCATGCTTTAGTAAGGCGGATTATCCATCTGGGTAGAGGCACGATGCCCTATGAAAATCTTTGGTGTCACTATAGTAATCCTCCCCTTTTTTATTTTTTTCTAAAAAATAGTTAAGAACAAAAACAATTTGTTTTTGTTCTTAACAAAAGTGTCGGACAATAAATATATATTATATGCAGCTAATGGAACTGAAATCAAGACCTATGGTGTAAAGACATTGGTGTTAAATTTTAAATTACGACGAGTTTTTCGATGGGACTTTGTGATAGCAGACGTGCAGCAGCCAATACTTGGAGCAGACTTTTTGTGTTATCATAAACTGTTAGTGGACGTTAGCACAAAGAAGCTAATTGATCAGGTAACGGACTTGAAAGTCGGTGTATCTATCGTAAGTACTTCACAATGTTCAGTTAAAACTATTGATTGTAACCATCCGTATCATAATATTATTGCGAAATACCCGGATATTACTAGGCGCGCCTTTTATTAATGACAAATATATCGCCAAACACCACCTACACACAGATAAACATACAGTAACATAATTTCACAACTTTACACTACATTTTAACAACGGTGTAAGCAGTGCAATCGTCTCCGCAGTTTGGGTAAGTGGTAGAGCTATAAGTTCTTAATTTTTCCATCGATTCCCGCGAAATCAATGTTTCAATCAGCAAAGAACAATGTATTGTTTTCTACATTACATAGATAATTGAGTGTTCATTCACGGAAAAACATTATTTGAATACGTCGCGTCGTCGGGAACAATAAATCAACTTCACCGTGCGTGATACTTGGACTAAAATTGCTTTTTAAACAAAAGCAGATAAATCCAACGCTTTTATCGGATTTTCAACCAAATGGCATTTTAAGTTACCCATTCTCATCTGTGATTCGGGTATTCTATTCGGTATACCGCCACGGCCGCGTCCCTTCCGCGCGCACCGCTGAATTTTAATCGAGTCCGCACGATTCGTTGCCGATAAAAAAATCAAATATGTGGAAATGAAACGCTCTTTGAGGTTTACGAAGAACGCTTTGGTTTTATATAGTTTTTTTTTTTTTCTATTGTATTTTTTTTTAAGTTTTCGTTGGCAATTAGACTCTTATTAAAACTAGTTAATGTCAGAAACCTTCCTCGGTCCTCGCACAATAACTCAACTTAGTTCATAACTTTATTTGTTTACATATGTGCATTATTAACAAACTATTATTAGAACTAAAATAAGATTAGATTATTAAATAAGAGAGAGGTAGAGCATAGCGTTTATTCGCTCAAAGAGCAGTTCGACTGGGGAAGTACCTCCACCTTACAGAATACCGCAGCCAAATAACTTTATGTTGTGTAAAGTTGTGTTCCTGCGCGTGAGTAAGGTCGCCAGAGCTCATAGGGGAGGGGGGAAAGGTCGGTAACGCGTGAGCGATGCTTCTTGTGTTGCAAGCGTCCATATGGCTACGGTAATCGCTTACCATCAGGTGGGCTGTATGCTTGTTAACCGACTAAGTTGTATAAAAAAAAAAGATTAAAAATATGTACAATTACGAGGCGTCAAAAAATTCGTCCACATCGCTGTCAACAGGAAAAGTGCCCAGAAGGCTGGCAGCATTGCCGCGTTGGGTGGCAATGCCGATTCTTTGGCCAAGAAAAAGGCCAGCCCTCTGGTCTCGTGAAGAGTCGACAAATCGCTTGGCGATATCCCGAAAAAAAAAACTTTATTCATTGCAATTAGAAGAATGTTACGTGTGTTGAAACACAGGCTATAAACCTAGTTCAGCAGCAGATGCTAAGTTATTAACAGTATTAGGTATGTTATCAGTGGCGTGCATTCCATATAGGCAAATAAGCAATGCCTACCTCATATAAGATTCAATTCAATAATATTTTGATTCAATTAAACTACATAATCACTTTAAATAAAAATTCTAACCTAACATTCAATACGAAATTTCAAACTTTGCCGCGCAGGCACTCGCGAGTTCGCCTCTCAAATTCACGGCAATTCACGCACACTAAAACGATTTCGACATATTCATACACACACACACACTTCTTTAAGATAATACGACGAAAGCATAAATCACGCTTTTGCTATGCGTAGCATACTGACATTTGACATTCGCGATTTATGGACCAAAAGTAACCTTACTTACTCTGTTGTAAGTAAAGTAACCCATCCAAATTAAAAAGACTACAGTTACAACTACTTTACCAACATTAGAGCAACTCAAATATAACTTCGCAATTTATTTGTGTTGGTTTGTTTATGGTTTGGCTGGCATTGTATTTTGTATGCAATGTTGTTGTTATTTACTTATTGTGATTTTGCGAAGTGTATCTATGAAGTGTATTGTGTGTGAAATGAAGAAATTTTGTGGTGAAGATGCAAAATGTGTCGATAAATTATTCCTATAGTCACTTTTCGTTTGTTGAAAATAGTAGGTAACTTGCTGTAGACCAACTCCAAAACATTCATGGATTTAAAACAAAGGTAAAAATCTTAGACATTTTAACACAGAATATTATGTTTACTACACACCTGGCTATCTGGGTGCTGTTATTCGAATCTATTATTATGTTATTATGTATTTTGTTTGCTAATGAATCATACCAAATGTGTGTGGAATGATACGCTGACCTAAACAATTTTACGAATCGGGTCAAAAAACATCTATCTAAGAAGCATATTTAGGCGTGTATGGCCATGATTTCTTTTGCCTACCTAGTCCTAAAACCAATGCACGCCACTGTATGTTATATGCATCAGTATATTCTGTAGAATATTTTCTTAGCACAGGTGTTGTAAGAAAAGATTCTACATATTACTATATTTTACACACTACTATATTTTTGAATTTTTAGTTTCACATATACTTAAATACTTTCGCGTGTAAAGGCCTGCGTAAACAATGCATATTTAAGCGATAGCAGCAATTGCGGTTGATTTGCTGTCATTTTTTAAGAGTTCTATTGTCTGTTTCCGAAACTCATTATCAGGTCTATATGAAATTTATATGGGACCATTTCGGAATAAACCCCTTTAGAACCAAAAAAGAATTTTGAAAATCCGTCTACATATGACGGAGTTATGCCCGAAAATACATTAAAAAAAAAAATATAAACATCCGAATTGAGAACCTCCTCCTTTTTTGAAGTCGGTTAAAAAAATAATGAAACCATAATGAAACCTTGTAAAATATAGGTAGGAAAGGTACTGTGTAGAAAAAAAGCGGGTGTAGGTATGTCAGACGAGAGCTCATGACGTAGGGGCACTGACTTGGATATGGTGGCGATGTGGAACGTTTATTTATCCGACTTGAGGTGGGGTACGAATGCTAGAGGGTAGGGGAGAGGTGAAAATTAAATCTAACGTTTTGTGGCAAATATGTATTTTTTTAATTTAATATTTTTCTTTTAATTTTAGTTTTAATTTATGTATAACGAAGCTCTCGTGGTGAAGCATGATAAGCCGATTAGTCGTAAAGCTAGTTGGATGCTAGGCGGCTTGATAAATTCCAACAGTAGTTCGACCACTAGCCTGCCTCCACCAATCCGCAGTGGGCACGCGTGGTGGAGTATTGCCCAGTCCCTTTCACCCTAATTTGTGTGTAGGAGGCCTGTGCTCAGCAGTGGGACATTATAGGCTGATGATGATGATGATGATGTATAAAGCTATTTTTGATTTAATGGGCTTTGTCGGGATTAAACTCCTGGATTGGAGTCATTTATTTAGTTTAGGCCACAGAAATTATATCCGTGGTTAAGGCCCTGATTATGTTCTTATCAACTTTACAACTGAATACAGAGAAGACTCCGCCATGATACTCAGCGAGGCGATTTTTTTTCTTCCTTACAGTTTTTTCTAAACAAAAGGAATACTAAGTTATTCATACTTAACTTTGTTAACTTAGCCAGGGGGATGCAAGTGCAGAGAGAAGCTACAACAACCACATATTATTATTATTGTTCTAGCTGTCCCCCGCGATTTCAGCAGCGGTTCCAGGATAAAAAGTAGCCTATGTCCTCGATACCAAACCGGCTATCTGCATGCCAAAAATCGTGATCGGTTGAGTAGTCAAGGCGTGTAAGCGTAACAAATAAATAAACAAACTCACATTCGTATTTATAATATCAGTCAGGATTAGGGTATAAGTTAAGATTCCATGTGTTGAACCGCCTTATCTTGACGGGCCAGTTGGCGCAGTTGGTTAAAAACTCTGGTAAAGATTCCACCTATTGCGCCGCAGGTCGTGGGTTCGATTCTCGCACATGAACATGTCTGTATGTCCTGAGTCTGGGTGTAATTATGTACATTAAGTATGTATGTACAAACAAAAAGTAGTATATGTATTATATCAGTTATCTGGTTTCCATAGTACAAGCTCTGCTTAGTTTGGGATCAGATGACCGTGTGTGAGGGAGGAATGTCCCAGGATATTTATTTATCTATTCGGTATCAAATAAAAGTAATTTTTGTGTCCGCTAGTACTATAACCCGACCCTTTGTCGATTTTCTCCGCAGATTGTTGAGATGTTACAAATGAGCCATGACGGTTTCTGTGAGCACACAATCCGCGGGATCTGCTTACGGGGACATTTCTAAAAGTATTACACATGTAGATAGGTTTATCTTATCTTGCAAGGTCAAGGGGATTTTTGTATTTTTTTTTGTTCAGATCAGACCAGAGCGCCGTGAAAACTTTAATCTCACATGGTGGGTGAGTACTGATATAGTTTGTGGTGACACTTATAGTTGATTAGTAGACTACCAAAATTGACAAATCTGTCAATTATGACACCAGTGATTTCATTGGAACACAATTGTAATAGCAGACTTTGGCCCCTGTGTATTAAATAACTCACTATAGGTATAGTAAGGGGCACGAGTGATGAGCATAGATTGACACCTGCGCAGTAGTTAATTTTTCGGTCTGTTTGGCGGAATGAAGAAGGGGGGAGCGCCGAGCTGCACACGATTGGTTCGTCAGTCGATGCTCGTCGTCTATTGGATTCTTGCGTGTCATTTGGCTACTGTGATTTGGCCAAAAGTGTACATGCGCGAGCTTGCCCCCACTACTGCCTTTCTGTGCTCACCACTCGTGCCTCATACTGTACTTAGCCAGTCAGTCGGGAATAACAAAGTATTTTATCACCAAAAACAAAAAAAAAAAAAAAACTGAAAACTAGCAGTTTTGTTAACGATATGTTTAAAAATATTAATCTAAAACAATGCGTTTATCAGTTTTCATCAACGAAATAAAATCCTATGATATCTCTTAAAATGAAATTTTGAAAAGAGCTCACTGGTACCTATGTTCTTATACTAAAGAGTAAATGGGTCGTTCTTATTTTTTACCTACAGTGTTTTATATTTATTCTGTTTTTTGGGTTATTGAACTATCTATAATTATGCTTTTGACGTTTGATTTAAATGTTGCATGTATTTTTTATCAAGACTAATTAATACTTCTTTCCCTGCCGAAAATGTATTTTTCTTTATGTTGGTTTTCCAAAAAATACTGTGACAGAGTGGCCGTTTTCAGCAGGGACCATATATTTTAGATTAGTTTGACCCTCTGTCACGATATTCTATAAAAACGAACTTATGAAAAAAATACTTGCTAGAGTAGTAGCAAAAAAAAAATATGGACGTATTTTCAAACACTTAAAACATAATCAATACAATACTCTAAATGCGACGTATAATAAGATGAGGACACGCGATTGTCGGTAAAAAAGAATAACGACCCAAATACTAATTTAAATAACTCAAATAAAATATATTGATAGTATAAAGAGCACATTAACCGACTTAACCTCAGAATTTTGTGAACAAAATTTACAAACCACCCTATTCTTATTGATGAAAGACGTAACAACTTCGAAGTTTTCTGCGGTACCTTTGCCAAGAACTTTCCACTAGTTCTTGAATTTTCATTATAACGATAAAACCACATTTCAAAATCCATTCACTAAAGTATTCAACTTGCTGTCAAGTGGTCACAGTGATGAGGGTTCCGTCTAGCTAGGGTTACCACATTATATGAAAAAAACCGGACCTACAAGCGAGAAATGGCCTGCTCAAATTTTATCTAGGGCTCACACGACATTAAATTAAGGTACAGAACTTATTCTAATTTTACTCGTACACAAGGCTACACATCAAGCTATACATTTCCAGTATAAGCTCATCTCGCATAGCAATGGATTTCCGTACAATGAGAGGTCAGCTTATACTGGAAATGTATTGCTTGATGTGTAGCCGTGTGTACAAGCATACGGCCCGCCTGCCGAGCTATCGCGTATCTTTGGTGGTAATGGTAAGCGGTTACTGTGTTCTACCGCCTGTATAATGGGGAGTGTTCTCGAGAACTTTTTGACCTGGTGCCATCATCACCTTTCTACCATCGCACTGCTCGCCGGCGATGTGGAGTTCATCTTCGAGCCGCCTCGATCATCCACACAACGTTTTAGTCGGACGTTCTTAATGCGGACCATTAGGATGTGGAATGAGCTCCCCATTACGGTTTTCCCTCAGCGCTGCGATATGGGGTTCTTCAAAAAAGGCGTAAAAAGAGCTTACAAGGTCGGCAAAACATCGGTATTGCAAATGTCCATAGGCGATGGTGACCACTTACCATCAGTGGCCTCTGCCTGCTTGTCAACCTGTTAACATAAAAAAAAACTAACTAACTCAACTTTGCTATAAAAAGAATAGAAGGCGCAACAAAAAAAAACGAAAACAAGATGTTTCTTGTATGGTGGGACAAGAAACGTATTTTTTTGGTTTATTTAATTTTTATTATTCGTTGTTATAGCGGTAATACAAATTTTAATTGTGTACCTATTACGGTTCACGAGATACGGTTCAGCCGGACGGATGGACACCGGATTCTTAGTAATAGGGTCCCGTTGGGCACCCTATGAGTACGGAATCCTAAAAAGGAGCATGAAATAGGTTGTTGGCTTAGGCTTAAACAATATAAGGCGACGATCCCACGGCGAGCGATCTAGAGTTTTGCGTTCCGCGTTCACTGTAATATATGCGGCGCTTTTAATCATTGCACACAGCGATCGCGAAGGTCAAGGAGACCGCACGTTCTGTCGGAATCCCATTCATGAAAGCTGGCAGGCTGCGAGTGTCGCGACACGTCTAAGCGTCATTTTTAACCGACGAAAAAACGGAGGAGGTTTACAAGTCGACGCGTATATTTTTTTTTTTTATGTATGATCACGCATAACTTTTGACAGGGTAGTCCGATTTTGATAATTCTTTTTTTATTGGATAGGGTATACCTCGAAGGTGGTCCCATATAAATATGGATAAAAAATACCTACCCTAAGGATGGGAAAATAGGGATGATTTATTGTTCACTCACAGGTTTTAATGCTGAGTTGTGTATTACATCAAAAGAAATCAAAAATTAAGCATCTAGTAATTAGTAGAGTATAGCCACAAAAAAATATAAAATAAAAACTTTTAAACAAAAAATAAACCACCGAAAAAACTGAAAAGCAAAAAATAATTTTGAATATAACTTGAATTTTATAAGGTTTTGCAGTCGGGGACAAACCAATAACATAAGCTATTAAGACAATACGACATTAAATGAAACCACGTAAAGTACTCATGTATACGATCAACTTTTACTATGGGACCGGGGGCTCTACCGCGTAACTTTGGTGTTAATCGTAATGAACACCATTAATGAATTTCATCCAATCAGGGCCCACGAATGGTCATCGTCGCGACATACCGCGTGCGCATCATTGGATGAAATAATTAATGGTGTTCGTTACGATTACCACCAAAGTTACGCGGTAGAGCCCTAGCTTTAAATTCGAAAAAATAAATTGCTTTAGCAATATTGCTTAGCTTCCTTTTTAGACAAATATTACAAAAAAAATACATATCTACGTAGGTTATTGGTTTGTCCCCGACTGCAAAACCTTATAAAATTCAAGTTATATTCAAAATTATTTTTTGCTTTTCAGTTTTTTCGGTGGTTTATTTTTTGTTAAAAAGTTTTTTATGTTTTAAGCATTTTGAGAATAATGACAGCAGTTGAAGAGGCTGTATGGGTCGAGCCTTTGCCTGTCATATGATTAGAGAACTGATTCAGGCGGCGAGTCAAAAGAAAATATAGAAAAAGATGAGCTGATTGTAAATACTTACACGATTTAAGACTGAAGAAATATCGGAACTCGGAATTAAAAAGTGCTATATACAGAGTATGAGCTTTACGAGAAGCCAGAAGAGGTTATACAAGTCTCTCAACATCTAGATTTCAGCCAGTCATCACACTTTCCACACTCACCAGGATCTGAGTGAGTGTGGAAAGGGACGACTAGAAGGGGAGGTGGCGGCTGTAGGGGGGAAAACCCAACTATACAGCATGGATATAAGCTAGAGATGCTAATAAAAGTAAAAAGAGAGACGTGTGATCGGTAGCGAATATTGCAGAAATCTAGAACTCTGCACTGCTCGCTGTGTGCACTTTAGTGAGCGTGGAACGCAGAACTGTGATCGCAGAGCTGAAGCGGAGCTGAAGACCGCGCGCTGTGTGACCGGGCGGCACCTTATGTTGTTTTTGTTTACAGAGGCTTAGATTTGTATAAGGTTGGGTACAAGAATCATGTTATCTCAGGGGATTCCCCAAATATTAGCTCTGAATGAACTTTACCGCTTAGAACGTTAAATGTTGGTTTTAAATAGGCAACATAAATAAATATTCTTGGATATTCTAAATTCACGGCTATCTAATCCCAAACTAAGCAGAGAAACCAGATAACTGCCATTGTGATCAGGGCGTGTATGAAGAACGTCTCAGACATGTCCCAGGATATTATTTAACTTTGAGACAGATCTTTCCAATAGCATTTTAAATATTTATCCTATCATCATCATCATCATCAGCCTATAATGTCCCACACTGCTGAGCAAAGGCCTCATTCCACAAATGAGGGTGAAAGGGATTGGGCGATACTTCACCACGCATGCCCACTGCGTTATCCTATAAAAGTTAGCAATTTGGTCACCCGATTTACATCAATTTGCATTTCAACTCATTAATATAAAAGCCCTCTTGAATTTGTGCATTGTTGAATCGAATTTATTTGCGGTTTAACAGTTTGCGCTTAGCAAACAAACAACTGAAGCCCGCGGCTCTGTTCGCATCACTAAAATTAATATTTAGCATAGTTACTTTTAGACGGGAGAAAACCGTTTATTTCCCATTTTTAAGCATTTACCCCGCTATTTAACTAATATACTGATTAAATTATCACGTAAATAATGACACATTATTTTGACAATGACAACAGAGTGACGTTATTTACGTGACCCTTCAAACAGTATATTAGTTAAATAATGTTTTATGAGTAAGGGGGTTAATATACAGGTGAATAATCAAGTGGGCATGGATGACTAAACCCTAAATAATAATAAAAATATTGAGAATGCAAAACATCTCTCTTGCTAGCTCATGCATAGACCACCCTGTATGTTACGGGATTGCATTTATATATTGAATCGAATGTCACTTCAAATGTAAATATTTCACAATGTTCAACCGCTTCCGAAATACCGTAAGATGAATATAGCTTTTCGAATTGAAGACACTGAATAAATATACCGAGTGGAAATGGAAGAGAGATGGCTGACATTACAAGGAAAATTGACTTCCATTAACATGAGAGATGGTTACTTCATAGATTATAAGTGTAGAGTATAGCAAATTATCATAGGTTATTCACGATTATATCTGTCACATACAAAAACTCAATGGTAGATTTAATGTGATTGATTTTTATGTGAATAATTTTCTCTCCTACAACTTCGACTGTAAAAAAAAAACTTTGAAGGTTAAGGCCTTTTAGGTAAAGTCAGGGCCTGGCAATGATCTCTGATCTGCAAAATCTAAACGAGAAATGTTTGTATAACAGGTGGGATTTCGAGATGGCACCACCCAGTATTTATATAATCTGAATTTCGGAAACGGCTGCAACGATTTTCATGAAATTTAGTATGCTGCGGGTTTCGGGGGCCAATATCGATCTAGCTAGGTTTCATTTTAAGCAAACGTCGTTTTATCCGTGTTTTCAGGCAATGAAAAACTGCTACAATATCATTAGAATATGAAGGTAAATTTCGCTACCATCAACAAGCTCATGTGGGAAATCGGGCGGTCCCGAATCCAGAAGACCTCGGTTCGAATCCAGATGATTATTTTTTCCCTTTTTTTTTTCAAGATCCTTCTTTTGTGAGAAAAACTATTATGATTTACCAAAAAAACGAGCAAAGCCCGGTCACCCAGGTACTAAATTTATATAACAATAAATTGGAAACACGTTTATGTCATTCTCTACTTATGGAATGTATAAAATGTCCGGAATATGGAACCAAAAGCAAGCCAATGAGATGCATTGCGTCACCGCATTCGTTTCACATTTTTTTCACTTTCATCCGTTATCTGCGCGACTTTAGTGTCATTATAATGGTAGCACGTGAAATGTAAAAAGCGAGAGTTGACATTAATGGACAGACAGGACGGAGTGGCATCATAAGGGTTCAAATACCATTCTGGGTGGGGACCTTAAAAACCTATGAATACCTAATTATTATAGAGTCATTTATAGTATGATATATTTATACAACTTAGTCGGTAAACAAGCATACAGCCCACGTGATGGTAAGCGGTTACCGTAGCCATATGGACGCTTGCAACACAAGAACCATCGCTCACGCGTTACCGACCTTTCCCCCCTCCCCAATGAGCTCTGGCGACCTTACTCACGCTCAGGAACACAACTTTACACAACATAAAGTTATTTGGCTGCGGTATTCTGTAAGGTGGAGGTACTTCCCCAGTCGAGCTGCTCTTTGAGCGAATAAACGATATGCTCTACCTCTCTCAAAAATATGAAAAGTAGTTGCATTTGAGAGCCGGTTTCATTCTAAGTTCTGTGTGCTTACCACTTGTGCTCACACCATTACTTATCACCTTATAATTTTAGTCAAATTCAAGCGAATCCGAAGAAATTCTCATAAATTACCCCCTACAATCCAATTTATTCCGCGCGAACTCAATGATTTACATAAACAGATATAAAAATCAGATCAACCTTCCGACTACAAATCTGCGGATCTTGCAAGATATATGCAAAACCTTTACTCGCTTTTACCAAATAAACTCATATCTTATGCCATCTTCATCCGGTATCCAACGGTGTCGATACAACTAAGTATGCTGTGACTTTATTGATAAGAGCTAGCGGGTTTGTTTAGCTCATTGGGGTTCCGTAATTCAAAAGGTAAAAGAACCCTTATAACATCACTCTCTTGTCCGTCTGTCTGTCCGTGTCACTACCGACTTTCTCAGGAACGGAACCTAGGCAAGTTGAAATGTATGCCAGATACTCAGGTCTATAGTCCCTATTAGGTGTAAAAATTCAAGGTTGAGTCAACACAATAAAAAGATATGGGAAAATTTCGATTTTCGCAAAAACTTGTAAGTACCAAAATTTACCTTAATTTTCAACTTTTTGAATTTTTCGGAATTATCACTTTACTTGTGCTTGTAAATTAAGGTTTTTGGTACATTTAAATTGTGTGCCTACTATATTCATGCTACATATTATTGTAATAATTTCATAGTCAATTTGAGTAAGGTTACATTATTATTATTACTAGATGACCCCGCAGATTCACCCGCGTTCCAGGAATAAAATATAGATAGCCTATGTCCTTCTCCATACCATGGGCTATCTGCATGCCAAATTTCATGATGATCCGTTGAGTAGTTGAGGCGTGAAGGCGTAACAAACAAACAAACAAACAAACAAACTCACTTATCACGATAACCGGTCCGTAAATTATAGGAATCGGCCATAAGTCAGACGTTTATATTGCTGTACCCGTACCATAAATTTACTAGTTTTGGAAGTGTTTCATACAAAATATTTCATCGTATTCGCTAGTTTTTTTTTTTTTTTTTTTTTTTTTTTTTTATCCTAAGTTACACCTTCTTTAGTGTTCCCTATTCATACTACAATCTAGCCTTAATATTAGGCTAATAAGTAATTTATATTTAACATAAACTTCTATATTGACTATATCTAAGAATGTGTCCATTAACACTTTTCTTATTGTCTCTATTAAGGGGAAGACACTTTGTTCTTGTGTTCTTTATATGTAGCACTTGGACTATGTTACACTTTTTTAACTATCACTACACTAACTCAAAGGGTTTAGTTCTTTTGAGTCGTCTCACTATATCTGTGTGATCGAGGAGCTGGATTGCCTCAACGTTCACATGATGATGAAGCCGGTTGTGGTGAGCTTCTGCATATTTTTTAATCACTGTCTGTACGAACTCTACTTTTAGGTCCCGATGGAGGTCGACATTTCTGATGTACCAAGGGGCATTCACTATTTCCCTCAGTACCTTGTTCTGGAATCGTTGGATAATTAAAATATTGCTCTGTTTGGTGCAGCCCCATAGCTGTATACCATAAGTCCATACTGGCATAAGGACTTGTTTGTATAATACAAGTTTATTGTGTGTTGACAGCTTAGAGTGTTTTCCAAGCAGCCAATACATTCTTTTATACCGTAGGTGTAATTCGTCGATTTTCTTCTTGACGTGAGCTTTCCAGCGTAACTTTACATCAAGCGTCATGCCGAGATATTTAGCTGTATTCTCATACGGGATTTGTTTGCCATCAATATAGACTGGAGAATACTGTTGTTTCATATTGCTAAAGTCTATGTGGATAGATTTGGATTCATTAAGTTTAATTCTCCATTTTTTTGTCCAGTTATAAACTTTATCAATAGCTGTTTGAACCTTATCAGCTGCCTCCTTGTGGCTATTCCCTGTAGCCATTATGGCAGTATCGTCAGCAAAGGTAGCGATAGTGTTATTTTCTAGTTCAGGAATATCACAGGTGTATAATAGATACAGGACCGGACCCAATACACTACCTTGTGGTACACCAGCTCTTATTTCTTTCAGTTCAGAGTAGGCATCTTCTTGCCTTATTCTAAATACTCTATTTGAAATATAGGATTCCAAGATATCAGCAAACTGCTTTGGTAGGTTTTTTCTGAGCTTATAGATGAGACCTTCATGCCAGACCTTGTCGAAAGCCTGTGCCACATCCAAGAACACAGTAGAGCAAACTTTTTTCTCTTCAAGAGCATGTTCGATCGTGTTAATGATTCTGTGCACTTGATCTATTGTTGAGTGCTTTTCACGAAACCCAAACTGATGATCGGGTATGAGAGCCTTACTTTCAATAATACATTTCATTCTTTTGAGCAACAGCTTCTCAAATAGTTTTGACATGACAGGCAGTAGGGAGATTGGCCTGTATGATGTAGCTTCATGTGGTGGTTTTCCAGGTTTTGCTATCATTATCACTTCAGCAACTTTCCATAAGTCAGGTACTTTTTTTAACCTTAATGAGGCATTTATAAGGGTCGTTAGTTTGACTATTCCTTTTTTTGTTAGGTTATGGAGTATTTCTCCTGTTATCAAATCATAGCCAGGAGATTTACGTGGGCTTACATGTTTCTTAATTTCTTGTGCAACTTCTCTAGGTGTGACTAGCTTTATATTTTCTTCAGTATCATTTGACATCGTATGTTTGTCCAAAGTAAGAACTTCGTTTGTTTCACCATCGTTGGGCTGAAATATGGTTTCTAGGTGCTCTGCAAACCTTTTAGCTTTTTGCTCGTTATTTAGTGCCCATTTCCCATTTCCATCTTTGATTGGTGGAATTTGAATAACAGGCTTTTTCAGATTCTTGGTGGCCTTCCACAGGGAGTAATCTGTGGTGCGATCACTAGTCAGATTTTGTAGGAGTTTATTTGTAGAATCATTGTTAAAAGCCTGTATTCGTCTATTAACTTTTTTTGTTAAATTGTTAAGCTTTTTTTTATCTTCAGGGCATCTAGATTGATGCCAGATTTTCCTTTGCCTTCTCTTTTCAGCTATGAGTTCTATTATTCTAGTAGGATACGTATTTCCTTTGGTTCTCTTGTCCCTGAGTGGAGTATTTTGCCAAGCTGCTTTTTGAATGTCTTCTATGAACTTTTGGACTCCATTGTTTAAATTTTCCATTGTTTTAAGAGGAATCTTAAGATCTATATAGTTATCTAAGTCTATCTTAAAGCTCTCCCAATCTGTAAACTTATTCACTAATGTCAAAGCGCTTTTATTGTACAAAATATTCTCACTTATTTCCAAATATATTGCAGAGTGATCTGAGTTCATATCATAGCTATGCTGTGTTCTAATATATTTTGATGATAGGTTTCTTATGATAAAAAAATCTATGAGGTCTGGGATTTTATGGGGATCTGTAGGCCAGTATGTGGGCATTCCAGTAGATGCCACGTCACATTTTATGTCTTTCATAGCGCCTAATAATTGTCTGCCCTTAGTAGTAGTTAGTCTGGAGCCCCAATACGTGTTTTTAGCATTGAAGTCACCTCCTAGAACAAATCTACTCCCAAGGCTCTTTAGAAAAGTCGTATACTGTTCTTTCCTGATTATATATCGAGGTGGACAATAAATGGCTGAAACAGTTATAGGGTATCTCTTGGTTTTGATAGATATCGCCACAGACTGTATTTCTTTCTCTTCATATTTTATTTCTTCGTGATGTTGAATGTTTTGTTTTACAATAACAGCACTACCGCCTCTAGCAGTATTATCAGGATGTAGTGCGTGATACACTTTGTAGCCTTTAATCTTAATGTGTGATTGTTTTGTAAAGTGCGTTTCTGATATTAGACACACATCAACATTTTCTATGTCTAGGATTACTTGCAGTTCGTTTTGATGTTTTAGTAACCCATTTGAGTTCCACGTCATAATTTTTAATACAGGATTCATTTTTTCGGCTGCAATATAGCTGTTTTGGCACTATTTTCAATTCGTTTCAGTCTATCATCGAATGCTAACATGAGCTTTAGGATATCATCTAATTTATTGTCACTGCTAGCACTTGCTGGAGAACTCTGAGGTACTTTGGTGTCTTTTTTAGCTGCTTGGGCGAAAGATATATTTCTAGTGGTGAATCTATCAAGCTTTCTTTGAATATGCTTACCCTGGACAGGACCATCTTGTTTTTCATAGGCGTTTACCTTGTGTTGGTGTGTTACAGATGATTTTTTGGAGTTTTTGTTTCTCATAAGTTGGATTTCTTTAGCTATAGCACATCCCCTATAGTTGGCTGGATGTGGATCTCCACAGTGTACGCATTTTGGTTTTTCTTCAGTTGTTTTTTTGCAGTCTTTGGTTAGATGTTTACCTGTGCATTTTACGCACCTCGGTGCTTTGGAGCAATACCTTTGTGTATGTCCATAAGCCTGACATCTCTTGCACTGAGGTACTAGTTTGGTGGTTTTTATAGCCTGTATCTCCACTTTATAGCCCATAATAGTTTGTATATTATGTATTTTATTTATTTGCTCTTCATTATTGAACGTCAGCATGAACATATTAAGTGGTTCCTTAGTTTTCCAGCTTAATTTATTGACTGCTTCTAAGATCTTGTAACCTTTGCTTTTAAGGTCTTCTACTATTCTCTCCGGTTTGCATGATGAGTGAAGTTTTTTGGCCATCACTCGTATTGGCCTCTCTTGTTTATTTTCATAAGAATGCCATAGGCAATCGTTGTTAGTCAGAGATTTTGTTATTATTCTATATGATTCTTCGTTTGCTGTATTAATTTTGACCGTGTTAGCATTCATCATTTTGATGGTGAATGCTTCGGGTTTCTGGTTTTCGGATAGGAAATCGTAGAAAATCTGGAAGTCAGTAATGCCATCAACTATGATAGGCGGTGGCGTTGGTACTTTCTTAGTCTTTTCATTGCTGACGTTCGGTTCTTGGACGAGTGTTTTATCTTGAGTGGGTGTGGTGTTCAATTTTCTCTTCTTTCGTGTTTTTACACGAATCCACTCAGTTTCTCGTGCTAGATCTTCTTCGTCTGTACCATATTCAACATGGGGGGAAGAAATCTCCATGGTGGTAGTTTCTGTTTTAGAGTTATTCTCCGCAAGGCATTTTAGCTGTTGTTGGAGAATTTCAATTTGACTCTGCAAATCCTTTACTAGGCTTTGCAGTTTTTCGCGCTCTTCGCGCTCCTCACCATAATGTTTGTACAGCAGATGTTCTGTTTCTGTTGTGAGCTTGATTCTACTCTTTCCTGGGGATTCATTCGAAGCCATTATGAGAAAGTATTCGCTAGTGAGTGTAGATTACGTTACTCTAAGAAACTCATGGTAGGCCTACTGACCAATAGGCAGATTTGCCTAAGATTCTTCCCTCAGCGCTACGACCTGGGACGTTTTATGGCTCTACAAGCGATGTGGCTTATCCATTGCCACTTTTAAATAGTACTTACTAACCGCTCATGCTCTTACTATAACCATACCCGATCATCTAAGCAACAATATATTCGTTGTGGTTGAAATCTATTGGCTTCGTGACCTGAATAAGGTTCGGGCCTTAACCGAGCCCTTCGTGCGTAAAAGATGAAAGATTTTATCACTATTCAATGAGACGACCTTTCTCGCGAAAAAATTTAACTTTGATGCATTGGCACGATTTCGATGGAGTTTATCTAGAATCTGTTTTTCATAAAGTTTGTTTATAAGATTACTAGCTGTCCCCCGCGGTTTCACCCGCGTTGCTGGGATAAAAAGTTGCTTATGTCCTTCTCCATACCATAGGCTACCTACATGTCAAATTTCATGATGATCCGTTAAGTAGTTAAGGCGTGAAGGGGTAACAAACAAACAAACAAACTCACTTTCGCATTTATAATATTAAGGATTACTTAGGATTAATAATTTCTCTTTAACCATTCTTTAACATTTTTTGGAGCTAGTTTTAGCCGTGTTCCTCGGGATAATAACCACAATATATCCATGAAATACCAAGGAATCATGGTTAAAGATTATGATTTGGCACATAGAGTAAAACAAGATTTTAGGGCATTTGGTCTCCCGAAAACACGGTACTGAAACTAGAGTTACCAATATACCGGTATCTCTCATGTGCTAATACATCAAGTAGCATTCGCGCGTCACAGACACGCTAGCCTTTGATTGAATAAAGGTAGTCGTTGTGTGAGCCCCTTTATTTGACATCGACGTTGAGTGATGGACAGTCGCGGTCAATGAATGGACACTTTAGAAATGTATGGGGTTTTCATTTTGCGGCCTCGGGTGACAGTTAGTGAGTTATGGGTCAATATTGTCCAGGGTTTTGATTTTTTATGATACGATTATATGATTTGCATCGAAGTTGATATCAATACTCCTTAGTACTTTTGACTTAATTTTTTATTTTATTTTGACACGTATTTGAAATCTCAATCCGATTTTCACAGATTACAGAATAAGGCAGATGGAGCGAACGGAACACGGGAGTGAGGCCAAAAAAGCAAATACAAATTGAAAAATACATACCAGATTGAAAAATACATACCAGGGAGGCGATTACGTAACTACATTTCAATCATTTTCGAATTGAAATCGGGTAAATAAAGCGGTTTTGTGATATGTTTTTTACGTTCTGATAACCGCAAATACAAACATCAAACAACAAATTTAAAAATCGGAAATAGTTCCATTTCTAATGAACCACCATTAGAAATGGAACTATTTCCGATTTTTAAATATTTCTACCGATTCAGAGGTTATTTCAATCGGAATTTCATTGCAATTAAGTTACGTAATCCACGTACTGGTTTTCGCTTTTGAATTTGTATTTGCTTTGTTTAAAAATCTTTATTTAACGAAAACACTTTCTTTTTAATAAATTAGCACACAGCAGTTTTTAAACATAGCAAATACAAATTCAAAAGCGAATACCAGTAATATGTTTTTCAATTTGTACCTAATTGCTTTTTTTGGCCTCACTCCTGTGTTTCGCGCGCTCTATCTGCCTTTTGTTCTGGAAACTGAAATGCTCTTTAAAATTGGAATGTCAAATATTAAATAATATTTAAATCGGATTAGGATTCGAAATTCGTTTGGAAGTTAATTTTCTCGGACTTTTTGGCGGGAACTTGCAGGGTGACTATGCGTTTTCGTGTATTTTGAGTTTTGGACGGTGACTGACTGCATGAGGACTATGTGAAAGTGATTTATTGTGACTAGAACTTATATAATATAACTGGAAATTGGCAAAATACACAACCCGTGAGATGGCGTCTCACGGGTTGTGTATTTTGCCAATTTTTTTTTTTACAATGAAAAAAAAAAAATTGTTGTTATAATAATTAAATAAAAATTCTTTGAGTTCGTTTTTTTAGTGTATGTATAATATAGGTTTTTAGTTTTAATTGTAAAAATATCTGTGTTTAATTTGTTGTGTCACTTGTGTCTAATAATCAGTGGCGTGCATTGGTTTTCGAAGGAGAAAATTCAAACCGAACGCGGGTGAAACCGCGGGGGGTCTGCTAGTCTAATATATCACATAAAATATTTAATTGTCCTTCATTTTATTAATATATCCCTATATAATAAATGTAATGAAATTTGAAATGACATGAAATTTATTAGAAAGACCAGCATGTTCTAGCTTCCACACTAGGTTATCCTGTGTTGTGGAAGTTAGTCTCTTTCGTCCATTACACAGATAGGGAAAATATAACTTAAAAGGAGATATTTCGATACCACGTTTTTGCATTTCCAACCTATGAGGGAAACGTGTGTGGGCTGAGATATGAAATACCTTGGGCCGAAAACTTTTTAGTTCTTGGAGTGCTCCAGGAGGTTCGTGGAGAAATAATCATTGACTAATGAGAAATCTTATAAAACACCATGTGTCACACGCACCATCCTACATTGCATAGAGAGTAGGCATATATTTTATACGCTCAAATTCTATGGTAGCATACGGCTCGCCTGGTGGTAAGCGGGTACCAGACCCTGCAAAAATCTCTTCACACTGTTCTTGAAGAACCCCATGCTGTACTTCCTACGGGAAACCTTGGAGGTCAATTCACATCCTACGTCCGAGGCAGAGACCATTTTCCCAGTTTTCGGTGACATAAACGTCTGTGGTATACAGACGGACAGATTCAACGATTCAAAAACTTTGGAACCCTGAATAAAATTATGCTTATTCTCAACCCATATGCACTATCAAAGCTTTACAATTAGTGTTCTCAGTTTATTCGCTTGTTACAGTTTACAAATTATTCCTACAACTGTGTGTCAGTTAATTAAAATGTCGCCACGTTGTCGTGACGTGTTACATTGAGATTGATTACAATTAATTAAGAGAGGTAAAGCGTAGCGTTTATCCGCCAAAGAGCAGCTCGACTGGGGAAGTACCTCCACCTTACAGAATACCGCAGCCAAATAACTTTATGTTGTGTAAAGTTGTGTTCCTGCACGTGAGTAAGGTCGCCAGAGTTCATAGGGGAGGGGGATAGTTCGGTAAACTAGCTTCCGTCTGGGGTTTCACCCACCTTATCGATTTGTTTCTATTCACGGCATAATTTTAATTTGTTTAAGAAACTGTAGGTTATTATTTTTATTTTCCTTGTTTGTTATTGGTATTGTATGTTTATTCTTAGATTATGTAAAAACAACCAATGGTACAGTCAGATTGCCCAAAAAATTTTACCTTCCGAGTTTCATTCCCGTTCTTCGAAGTTGAAGGCCGCGACTTCCGAACCCGTGGTAACTTTCGCAACCTACACACGCGCCCTCCTAGGGTTTAAATTGAATAAATTGCTCTGACTTTTCTCATTTTTGATGTCACACAACACAATTTATTATTACTTTTATTTTCTTTTTTTCTTTACTGTTTTTCGTGTATATCATATGTAACAGTGTATGTAATTGTGTTGTGTTACTGTCAAAATAAATGTTTCTTCTTTCTTTCTTTCTTTATTTTATGCTTCCTTGTATCATTTGCCTAAATCGTGTAATAGTTTCAGGTATTATAATGTCGTTTGGTTTCTATCTTGCGTGGGTATAGGATCGCCATTAAGTTCATTAATTTTGACGTAGTCAAATAAGCTTAGCATTACAACAAAGAGTTGTAGTTTCCAAATACTGTGTTATAAATGATGTTTACTTTTGATGTATTTTTTCAAAATGGTTTCTCCTTCTCCTCCTCCTTCGGTTTTCTGACTCCTTTGTAATCACAGTTATAAATCTAAATATATGACGCGTGTGTATGTTCTCGCGTGCCAAAAGATGTGCCAAATGGGAGAGCAATGCTTTTCATTTGAAACTGTTTCGCGCGATCAGGGAACTCGCATGGCTGCATGTCCACCAGAGATGTGTAGCTAGCGAGGGATATGTTTACCTGACAAAGAGGATCGCGTTATAGATCTAATGCCAGCCTAATTAAAGCGTTCTTTTGACATTATGGTAGTTAGAAATAAAGGTACACGCTTGGTTTCATACGGATGGAGGACTTGCGTTATCTATTTAGATTTATGTGTGTGTTTGTATGAGTATTTTATTGTATTGCACCTAATGTTCATGTAGGTATGTATGACAATAAGTGTTTGTTTTATTGCGATTGTGGAAGCTGTTGTTATTCAAAATGAAATACAAATAGGTAGCATTATTATTTTATTAAATGCATAATACAGAAGTTGGAATAATGAGAAAGTTTTGAAGCAAAAAATACCTAATACAAATATAATATAGCCTATAATATTTTTTGGTATCAAACATCCCAACATAACCTACATGTTTCATTGAAAATATTTATGTACAGATATGAGTTTCCATATATTCAGATGTAGATATTTTTCCAACAGTCTGCCCCTCGTTGCACAGCTTGCGTCGATAGCTACCACAAACACATAGCAAGTACACGTATAAAACTGAAAAAAAAAAAAGTTACTTTGTAGGTACCTATAGGAGTGTCCCGCAGCGGTTGGTCTAAAAGACAGCATTCCCCACACACGGTCATCTGATACCAAACTAAGCATAGAGCTTGTACTATGGAATCCACTCGGTCCGGGATATCCTGTGTATCTCACCATGGTAAGTGCTCAGGTATCCAGGGGTGGTAACCACAAAAGCCTAGAAAGGAATGCGTTTTGCTAGTTAATAATAAATAAATAAATAAATGAACGTTTATTTGTCTCTAACTTAAAAATAACATAATAAAACAAATAAAAAAAAGAAGTAAACAAAAGCAGAGACAAAAAGGTCTAGTGCTCAGCCATGGCTGTGGATAGGCATATCGCACAACCGCTGATATTCTGCACTAGCCTGACATTAAATGATGAGTCTGCATTATATTAAACGATATATAAGATTAAAATAAATTTAAAATAGAAATAAAACTAATAATAAAACGTAATTAATCAAGTAATTAAGTCCTAAACTAGCCCATAGATTGCTTTGAGATAAGCCAGTTGTAGCATTTGGCGCGGAAGCTAGACGTCAGTGGCAAGTTGCGTATTGGTGGTGGAATGTCGTTCCAGCACTTGGATGCTGCAAACTTAAAGCAACCTTTGGTCTTTACAAGTGATATTTTAGGAAGATAAAGTCTACTGTCACGAGATGCGGCCGACCATTTGAGCTTATTGTTTAAATATGTTGGAATTTTATTTTTCCGCAGTGTATGTAAATATGTAGATAGCTTAAAAAATCTTGTTGATTCCATATTCAGTATTCTCTTGTCATTAAGGTATGGTGAAATATGGGATCGCTTAGGTATATAATAACAATAGCGCATACACGCATTTTGAACTCTCTGAATGGCTTTAATTGTTTTCTGAAAAAGACAGGGACCGTACACTATATCACAGTAATGAAGGTGAGATAAAACAAGACTATTGCACAGTTGTAGCCTAATGTCGACACTCAAAAATGGGCGCAGTTTATACAATGTCTTGAGGGCCCCGAAGCACTTATTAATTTTTAATTGAGTATGCATCTCGAAACGAAGCTTTTCATCGAAAATGAGGCCTAAATTCCTAACATTATCATTAAGAGGCACTATTGAAGTGTCGACACACAAAATAGGGTTGAGGCTTTTTATAGCCTGAACTTGGTGGTCAGTACCGCAGATGATCGAAGTGCTTTTATTTCCGTTGAGAATGAGGCTATGCTTATTGGACCATTTGAGGATTGCGCTGAGATCTTGGTTCAATTTTTGGCAAGAATCAGTAACGGCTTCTGGTGATGTGGCAGTATGAATATATAACTGAGTATCGTCTGCATATAAATGAATATGAGAGTGCTGAATGACGTCAGTAATACTTGAGGTATATACGGCGAACAAAATAGGGCCTAAAACTGAACCTTGAACCACACCACGGTTCACAGGGATACGCTGGGAAAAGGTAGGTTTACCTTTGTTATCTATACATTTTACAACTTGGGTACGACTCGAGAAATAGGATTTAAACCACTTAGTAGCCGAATCTGAAAAGCCAAAGTATTTCAATTTTGCTACCAATAACGGTACACTCACACAATCGAACGCACGTGAAAAGTCCAACAAAACCAATAGCGTACCGCAACCTTTATCAGAAGCAGATAGTATATCGTCAGTGATGTGGAGAAGAGCAGAAGTTGTGCTGTGTTTTGGGCGGAAACCCGACTGGATAGTGGGTATGATATTGTTTTCTTCGAGATATGGCATAATTTGAAGTTGAACACATTTCTCGATAATTTTAGATAATGCTGGTAGAATGCTTATAGGTCTCAGATCTCCAATAGTTTCAATTTTGGACTTTTTGGGAATTGGAGTAATAACCGCGCATTTCCAATTATAGGCAAAGACACCCTCGAGAATGGACTTATTTATTATGTAATGTATTGCAGGGAGTGAATACGGAAGAGTCAGCATAATCATTGTCATAGAAATGTTATCATATCCCATAGAATTAGAAGCGGATGAAGTTATCAATCGAGATATTGTAGTATCTGTCACAGGTTTAAAATTAAATACAAAGTCTGCGATTTTTTTATTTGAAACATTGTTGATTTCTGTACTATCTTCAGGTAAATATGGAGTACCGTTGACAAAAAAATCGTTAAGTTTAAACGGATCATTAAAATTTTCTGGAATTGTTTGTGTGCTCATAGGTTTCACTAGACGTTTGATATGACGCCACATAATTGAAGGGTTATTACGGTTCTTGTTAACATATTGGTTAAAATACGCTTTCTTTTCTCTAATGATAGCCATGTTATAGGTATTACGCATGTCTCGATAGTATTTTAGAGCAGATTCGGTTTTAACTTTTTTTGCCCTACTGCAAGCTTGATTTCTTAAAGCTTGCATTGTCCTAAGGGTATCAGTAATCCACGGTGTGGGAGGGTCTCTAAATGTACGGGTACGAACTGGAGCAAAACTATCAATAAGGTCCATTATTAAGGAATCAAAGGTAGAAACCATATCGTCAATGTTGTTACTTTGCAATACAAACTCCCAGGGTGTGTATTGAGCAGCGTTGATTATCAGAGATGCGTTGTCCATTAAGTTTCTATATGTAACCACTCGAGGTATGGGCCTGTAGGACTTTAGGTCAAATTTAGATATAATTAGGCCATGATCGCTTAGATCTTCGTTATGTATAACTTCCACTGAGGAAGGCGGGAGATGTGCTCTTGTAAAAACTAAGTCAATTAAGGTTTCGCTATGACCTGTAATGCGTGTCGGCTTTTTGACAATTTGATTAAGTTTATAAGTATCTGCCAATGATTGAAGACAGGGAGACGAAATAACCGAATTATTACACCAACAGTTTATATTAAAGTCACCGCATAGAAACAAAACATCGTATTGTGGTGCAAATATTGAAAGTGAGTCATGTAAGGAATCTATCATTATATTGTAGTTTAACGAAGGTGGTCGGTAAACTACACCTACTACTATTTTCTGTTTGCATAATTTTAACTCAATCCAGAGTTGTTCGACCGGAGTAGAAGGGTGATCAAGTAGGCGTGGATGTAACCCATTCCGAACGTAGGCACCAACCCCACCACCGCGACTATCCCGGGGAATCTGAATTAGTTTATATCCAGATATAGTGTACGATCTCAGATCTACCGTAGGATTAAGCCAGGTTTCGTTCAAGCATAGAATATCAAATTTATGTGAATTAAAAGTCTCAATGAGTTCGTCCCAACCTGTGTTAATTGACCTGATATTAAGTAATCCTAGTATGAATTTACTGAATTTATTGAACACAATGATAATTTAAAAATAAAAATAATAAAAAAATAATAAAAAGTATGTTACTGTAATATATCTTGAGTAGTGAAAGATAGTTAAGACGTACATATTTGCAGGAACATAACAAGTGTAAAAATCAGTGCGAATCGGGTAGTTAAAATAAATACTAATGAAATGACGAGTAAAATTTAATAGCGAGCGGTCAGGACAATAAGTACAAACGGGTCGGGCGACCTTTGGAATGTAGCTGTAGGTATAATCGAATGAGTTAACAATTTTTATATTTAATACGTAGCGATTGAGAATGACACAGGTAATTATGCGCTTGCGACTTGTATCTCCTATTTTTTTATAACTTGTCTTACTTGTGTTAGGATGGATATACAAATTAGGAATCTTATAATAAGCTAAATATTTCAAATAAATGAGAATGCAGAAATAGAATAAACTAAAGCGTAAGTACTGAGTTGCAACGTATTCAGAAATTTGTAGGAAAAATAAAATTAACAAATGTGTAATGGTTAAGATTAAATTTGAATTTGAGGTGCCGATAATTGTTGCAATTGGTTTTTTGACTTCAATAGAATGGAAGGGCTATCTTTGTTTTTACGTACGTAGATTCTGCAATTAGCAGTCCAGGTGTAGTCAAAATTTTTGAGCTTCCGGGCTTCTCGGAATATTTCACGGTAGTGAGGAGTGAGATTCTCACTAGCAAAAATAGTATTTTTGTTATCAGAAAAACCAATATCTGCCATTTTTATGCCTCGCCTTTTCCTAATTGCCCGCAGTATTGAGTTCTTCAAATCCAGACAAGCGAATCTAACCAGCACTGCCCTAGGTTTTACTGCTTCTCTTGAAACTCCAAGGCGGCCCACCCATTTGATATCTGCCTTTTGAATTGATACGCCGACGAGATTTGAGGCGCGTAGAACTAAGCTCGGAAGATCTTCATTGGTGGATTCACTGATGCCGTGGAGTTCAAGGTTGCATACCCGTTCCGCTTGTTCTAAGAATATATTGCGTTCCTCCAGAGCGACGACTCGGACCTGTAGGCTACTAATCATGTCTCCTAGCTTTTCCAGATCGAATATCTTCGCTTCAGCAATTTCGATCCTATGTTCCAAGTTAGCATTGACATGTTGATCATTGCTTGGAGAGGTTCCTACGCGCATGTCTTTTTTGATGGAGTCCATTTCCCGGCGTAATTCCTTAATGTTGTTGAGAATCTTGTCACTCTCTATCGTGATAGGAGAGTTTAGGGTAGGCAGGGATGAGTCCACCGGGTCTTTCTTGTTTTTAGGTTTTGTAACCATATTCAATTTACACGATTCGCACTTCCAGTTAACACGATCCCGTGGTGTAGCGCGTAATCCAGCGCAAGAAACATGCCAGTAAAGGCCACACTTAGTACAATGTACCGATGTAAGATCGTCAACTTTGCTGACAATATTATCGCACTTATGGCACTTAGACATATTGTTCAATTTAGAGTGTGCTGGAATAAACAATTTTAATTAATGAGGATAACTTATGTGTCGACGTTAAAGACGTGCAACCCGCACCGACGCAAACGGCTTGCTGGGCGTTGCTTGGCAACGGATTATCTAATTAAGGGTAGCCAGTCAGGGTACAAAATGTATCAACTGAGCTAGGATTCCCTTCACTGAAAGGTCAAACTCAGTGTAGGATTCGAACTCTCCTTCGCCACGGTATTACAACACTACCGCTGAGAACTATGTAGAAGTTTACATAGTTTAAAAGTCATATTAATGAATCCTTCTATCCTACTAATACTATACTAGTACTAAAATACTGTACACGAGCTTGCTGTTTTGTGCTGTCAATTGAATCTTATATTTTTTTATATCACTTAGATGGCAAACAAGTATACGGCCCGCGTGATGGTAAGCGGTTACCGTAGCCTATGGACGCCCGCAACACCAAGGGTATCACGCGCGCGTTGCCGACCCTACAGAAATCTCTTCACACCCCTTTTGAGGAACCCCATGCTGTACTCCATTAGGAAAACCACAGCGGGGAGCTCATTCCACATTCTGAGCGTCCGCGGAAGGAAGCTCTTTTGAGCCCGCACAGTTCTGCGAAAACAATTCTGTTTTCAATGTGCGATAACTCCCCGTCGATTTTCTTTCTTTCTATACCATATGCTATTATACTATAATAATGTGTAAGTCAGTTTGTTTGTTTATTTTTTTTACCTCTTGTCACCTCAACACACACACAATCATGATGAGATTTAGCACACAGGTAAATTATAACCTGAAATAACATTTATATGTGATACTTTTAATCCCGGGAAAACATTAGACCCCGGGAACACGAGTAAATTGGTTAAGTATCTTCGGTTTAAAATTGTAACCCAGCTTGACGCAAGAAAGCCTTATATAATTCTTACATTTAATCACGTAGATTATTCCAGTGAAGCACCAGTTATTGACATTATAATATTGACCATATTTGATAACCATACTGGTGGCGACACATATATCGATGGTAATGATGACACCAGAGATGAAGAGAGCAGCGGAGATTAACCCAGTCTTGTTCTGAAATATACAACATATGTATAGCATTTAGTAAGAATTGTTTGCTTAGTGGTGCTGATTCTGTTTTTCACAACTAATTTAGTCTCACTTTATCTCTTTCTAACGAAGAATACAAGAAAAGCATGTAAGAAATTTAGTCAGGGGACAGCTAGTACGTAAATAAAAACCTTAAAGACTAATTTGACAGCTTTAAATATGTTACATCCTTTTTCATTAATGTTTGTAAGAAGGAGATGGGATGTGATTAAAATAAGTTTGGTGCGATTTACACCGGCAGAATCGGCACCGCAGTATCTTCTGGAGAATTAAAACCCCATGAGTGCTCTTTCGATGACTTGAAAAAAGTGTGAGATTAGAGTACCTACGTCGTTGTTACAGTAGTACCCCAACTAATATGGCTACCGATGTACCTGCGCAGAAGATACATTTGCAAAGCGCAGGAAATGCTATTGGTCGGCAGCTGCCATGTGTGCGGAGGGGCGTGACTTGCGAGTGAGACGGAACTAACAGCTGCAGTGTATTATGAACCTTATAGTAGTGATCTAAGGTTGATTGTAAGTTTTAAGCATTCTTTCGTTAATCTTCGGGCCATACTTTCTTTTCTGTGCGAACGAAGATTCACGACGCGCCTTATCAGTTGGGTACTACTGTACATAATTTTTAGTGAACTTTGATGACGTTTTTGTGTCAAATGTTTTTTATTTTGCTTAGGTACAGGCCCAGAAAACACGACTTTATGCGGGAGGGACATTACGCCGGGAAAATATTGAAAATCTTTTCTTTAAATTACTTTTTTTCATTTCATACTAGTCAATTAATCCTCACAGTCACAAGACATTGAGTTGATTTTAGTTTAAGAAGGCGTATTATTTCTACTTAATAAGACATACAAATTTTCCTGCAAAAAGTGCAATAATAAGTACTATATTTCGAGAGAGGTAAGAGCATAGCGTTTTTCGATCAAAGTGCAGCTCGACTGGGGAAGTACCTCCACCTCACAGAATACCGCAGCCAAATAACTTTATGTTGTGTTATAAAATACCATCTTACTGGATTTTTTACTATTTCACGCAAAAAAACCTGAACGGATTTGGATGAAATTTGGCACATAGATAGAATATGTTTTGGATGAGTTACTTATTGTTCCCAAGAAAACATGGGTAAAACCGCGGGGCAGACTAGTAGTTAAATAAAACTAAGTAAACATACCTAAAAAATCGTTTACCTTATACAATCCGATAAGCAAAACTATCGACGACAGTAGTTGTAGAAGTGTGATAGTTGTATACCCTAAATTAATAAGCACCGCCTCACCGAACATCAGGCGTTTAGTCTCGTCATCCATACCCCGAGATATCAAATATATTGAGAGCAGATTATAAAACTGTAACCCCAGCGTTACTGTATTATATATCTGTAACAAGAAATAAATAGGTAAGTCACATCGATTGAAATACCTTGCCATTAATCGGAAGCAGCGGCAGACTTGAGGAATTTACCGGAGAAAAAACGGAGGTTTACAAGTCGACGCGTATATTTTTTTTTAATGTATGATCACTCATAAGTTTTTACAGTTGTCCGATTTTGATAATTCTTTTTTATTGGATAGGGTTTTGAAGTTGGTCACATATAAATTAGTATAAAAATACCTACCCTAAGGGTGTGAAAATCGACTGCAAAACCTAATAAAATTCAAGTTATATTCAAAATTCTATACATAATTAAAAGATTTATTATTTTTTGCTTTTCAGTTTTTTCGGTGGTTGTAGGTACATATTTTTTGTAAATTAACAATTTATAATGTTGTAAAAAAAAACTAATAAAATAGGTTTAGTACGTGATTCTGATTCAACATTAGAATTCATCGCTCAATGCCATATAAACAGAATACGAGCATTTATTTTCACATAAACTTGCAATGTAAGCTGACGATCGACTGGTGTAGGTACAAGGGCAAGGTCAAAGGGCCATTAAAACAGTATAGTGGTAGCAGTGCAGTATACAGCAGCGTTTGTTGTTCACTCAAAAATTCAATTCATGAAACGTTATCAGTTTTCGGTACAATGACACTTATGTACATGTATAAGAAAAAGGCTTTTTATTTTATAATAATAATGAGAGATCAACGTAGAGTCTAAAATACAAATTTTATAGAACCATGTAAATTGGTGGGCAGCATGTACTAAAAATGACTCCGAAATTCAACCCAAAGGGGGTTAAATAGAGGTGGACAGCTGCTAGTTACACAATAAATCTGCACTTTAAGGAAAACGACTGATATTGTTTTGCTTACTTACCAGCATGACATAGCCACTGATAAGAGAACCACTCCTTAGGTCGATGCAGAAGCAGCACTTGTTTAACGCCATTGTACAATCTCTGAAATGTGATAATGTAGTAGAAATTAATGGCGAAAATAGCTCAGTGGTCGGAACAGCATTGGGTGGGAATCCTACACTGAGCTTTTGGAATATCGTGACAAAATCAAAGCACGGTGTTAATGGTGCTGGCAGGTAAAGAACTACTATAGTCGAAAATCACTGAAATAATTAGCCATATTGTTCTAAGTTTTGTAGCATGACAACCAAATTCTTTATCAAAATAATTTCATCTGCCGGGCTGATTTGTGAATCTAATCTATCCAGGGCGCCACCCAAACGCATACAAAAAAAAACATTCAAATCGGTGCAGCGGTTTAGGAGGAATTCAATGACATACACACTTGCAGAAGAATTTTATACATAAAAGATTTTAAATTCTTTTGTAATTTTAACATCTTAAGTTGTACATCATTTTGAATTATTAAAAACTTGAATAAAATTAAAATTATTATATAACTCACGCCTTTAATCGTCGTTTTCAAACAAATAGGTAAAATTGATATTTTCCTTATAATAGGCACTGGGAATTAACCAGAGATAATTCTGTGCTACTATCGATAACACGTCTCCAGTGTTGAGCAAACAAAACACTACTGTCAGGATTTGAGCTTTGTTAGGTACTTCGGGATGTGAGATATATAATTGACTACGAACAGGCCCGACTTCTTACGAACTTTTCTTACTATTATTTATTTAGGGTCCAAATGACAGCAGTACCTCCACGTGTGCCAACGTAGTCTTGCTATCGGGAAGGCATGTCTAATTCCCTCCGGATGGGAAGGCTGCGGGCCGGTGTACCCCGGGCGTCGGTTAGCGACTTTTGGTCCTGAAGATATTGGATACTTGTGTTCGGTGTTTTTAGGATCAGATCTCTCTAGCCGAGGGCCAAATCTGCTGTCTCCAATCCAAGGTGTCAATCGTACCGTGCCGATGGATGCGTGGCTGAGGGGTAGCTCAGTCGCGAACGGTGTCTCCTCGAAACCGGGGCAACTCGGGGAGTATTTTTGCCCTTCGACTAGACAAGCGGGGCTCTGCCAGTCGTGACCTTTAGTTCCCTAGCTTCTCGTGGGATATATATGCAAGAAGATAACTTAAATCTAAAAGATATTGTTTCTGCCCTGGATTCCATCCAGGTCAAATCTGTCGAAGGGTCGGTGGGAGTGCTCGAAGCACTCCAAACGCCCTCGACATCCACCTCCGCTACTGTGAGGCCGAGCCGTGAGAGGGATGGAGGCTTAACTGACTCCAGACCGATCACGCTGCCGATCTCTAGTGGCGAGGTACCAAAACCTGACAGGATAAAACTGTCGGGTGCTGCTCGGAAGAGGTTCCAACGGCTTAAGGCGGCGAACGTGGGAGTCAACGAAGCCCTCGTACTCTGCCGAAAGCCGTGGGGCGAGATTCCAAAGGATAAACTTCCTCCCGTGGGCTCGCCTAAGGTTGATCCTAAGGCGGTTAAAAGAACACGGTCGGAAGAAGAGTCCCCCAGGGAGCATCTTAAAAAAAGCTCCAAAAACTTCCCTAGAAGGAGGAATTAAACCGACTTTTAGGGAAATTGCTGGTGCCTCGCGAGTGGGAATCCGTAATGAGAGTCCCATGAGTGAGGATCAGATGCGCTTGGTCCGACAAGCCATTAACTACGCCATCATAAAGATGGGCGAAATCGGTGTCGGGCCGAGATTTTTGGGACTCTCCCACAAACCAGGCTGGCTTCTCGTAACCTGTGAAAATCAGGAGAGCCAGCAATGGATCGAAAGGGAGGTCCCAAAGCTGCTACCGTGGCCCGAGGCGAAGCTCTCCATAATTCCGGAGAGTGAACTGGCTAAGCCTATGGTTAGTATAGCTTTTATACCCAAGGGAGAGGTGAGCACCATTCAAGATGCCCTCCACCTAATAAGGGTACAAAATTTCGGGCTTTATACGGAGCACTGGCGTATCCTAGCCAGTAAGGAGGACAAGGCCGGTTATACTGTAACCATGGCCATGCAGAACTAGCCTTCATTCAAGAACCCTGGGTGCGCAACCAATCTATTATGGGACTCAACGCTGCTGGCAAGGTACTTTACAATACCTGTGGCGTAAAGCCCAGAGCTTGCATCGTGTTTTCGAAACATGTTATTTTTTTTTACCTGTTCCAGAGCTTTGTTTTGACGACCTGGTAGCAGCGTTTATTAATCTCAAGGGTTGGGATGGTCATCGTGGATGGATTAGATTTTGCCGTGAGGCGGATG
Organism: Achlya flavicornis; assembly: GCA_947623365.1. Lineage (NCBI taxonomy): Eukaryota > Metazoa > Arthropoda > Insecta > Lepidoptera > Drepanidae > Achlya > Achlya flavicornis. Next base: position 14,630,752 of record OX392479.1, read on the forward strand.
AAACACCAATACATCTCTTGTGTGAGTGCTGTCCACTTATGCCTAAACGAAATACTCATCTGGGGAAACACCTGTTACACCCAGATGAAGTCAAATCCATTCCTGCCAAGAATATTGTGCAGTTTATTATAGCTGTAGGTCTTGGCAGTGAAATTTAATTAACGTGGCGATCACAATAGATCTAGTCTGGTCGCAGTGATACAAGCTCTGGAAAGACTTGAAACAGCCACTTAACCCAAATAATAAATAATAATACTATTATTTATTACTAGTTTACTTACTTACCCACGTTCCCGAGGTATCTAATGTTTTTTCGGTATAAAAAATTGCCTTTTTTTATTTTTTCAGTTTATTTTCTGTTGTTCTCTGGCAGCTAACATACGTAACACATACCATGGACGAATAGATCACATACCAAACACAAATACACACCCTCACACCATATATATACTTAGCCGTAATTTTTGTCTGCTATCATAATATGTACTATGGTTTTTATGTGTGGAAATAAATAAAATTATTATTATTATTATTTATCACACCACACAATATACTTCCTTATATACTATCCCCCTTTTTAACCGACTTCAAAAAAAAGGAGGAGGTTATCAATTCGGCTGTATTTTTTTTTTTTTATATTTGTTACCTCATAACTCCGTCATTTATTAACCGATTTGGAAAAATCTTTTTTTGTCTGGAAGGGTACACTTCCCGTTTGGTCCCATTGTCATCAGCTCAGGATTTGATTACTTTTTAGTGTAATTCAAATTCAAATTCAAAAATTGTTTATTCAATATAGGCCTTAATAAGGCACTTACGAACTTAAGCTAGTTGGAGGCCTTCTAGCCGGCTTGAAAACTCCAACAGTAGGTTGACTAGCCTACCTCCACCAATCCGCAGTGGGCACGCGTGGTGGAGTATCGCCCAGTCCCTTTCACCCTCATTTGTGTGCAGGAGGCCTGTGCTCAGCAGTGGGACAGTATAGGCTGATGATGATGATAATGAAGTGTGGAAGGCTTGTATAAATAAACTATTCCAGGTATCTACTTTATCATCATTGGTTGTACCCTTGTGCCGTTGAAGCGTCAAGAGGAAAAAACTCACCATCGCGTTTATTTTTTTATTAAATGGGCTTGCGTTTGGCCACTGACCCGCCCATAAGGGGCGATGACGAAGCCTAAGATGAAACACGCTTACCCAGAAGAAACCTATTCACTCTGGCCTTGAAAGTTCCTAGATTTTAAGCGTCAGGAAACAGACGCCGGAAGCATGTTCCACTCCCTTGCTGTCCGCATTATAAATGAGGATGCAAAGCGCTGTGTCCGTATTTTCGGTACCTATGTCAACAACGTACGGGTGAAAATTTTCCCGGCGTCTTGTGGTTCGGTGTAAAAATGGGGATGGTGGAATAAGGTTGAACAATTCCTGCGCACACTCTCCAAAATATATCCTGTAGAAAACCGATAAGCAAGCAACTTTTCTTCGATGGTCGAACCTCGTGAGTTTCGCCTTAATTAAAGACTCATCTCCGATGAGTCTCCTGGCTTAGCGGTCTATTGAGTCGAGGGCCTCAAGCTGGTACTTAGCTGATCCATCCCTAAGATGACAGCAGTATTCCATGCATGACCGGACTTGTGATTTATAAAGTTGGAGCAACTGGCCAGGCGTGAAGTACCGCTTGACCTTAAAGAGGAGAGGACCTGGCAGTTGTTCCTGCCTTCGACTCAATAGAACAGCCAATGTTTATTTTGGCTGTTAATTTTATGCCTAGGAGATCAAACCGATCGCATATTGTATATAATAATATAATATACAAAAGGTACCTGTCATGTCCACCATGTCTCCTCGGCAGAAATGTATGAAAACCTGTTTTTTTTTGCGATTTCGAAGTTAGTCCCATAGTAAGAGTTGATCGAATTAAATTAAATTAAATGAAATCAATTCAATGTTACACACTTCCCTCCAATATGGCGAGGAGGGCGATGGCTGCCACACGCGTCATACTTGTGAACAGGTGCTGCTTGTGGGGGCTGGTCTGCTTAAGTTTGCTATTTATTTACTTATTAAATATTTATTCCGTCTTCTTTGTAATTTTGCCGCCGCGCCGGAGCACGCAATTGTTTTCAGTGCGATTAGAATGTAAATATTATGTATTGAATCTAAGCTTGTTTTGAAAAGAGTAATTGCTGAGTTTATTGCCGGCTCTTCTCAGCAAATGCAACCTTCCGAACCGGTATTAGAGTATTAGAGTCAGACTTTTCATAAGTGCCTGCGAAGGTCTATTTGAATAAATGATTTTGAATTTGAATTTGAATCGTATACATTTACTTTACGTGGTTTCATTTAATGTCGTATTGTCGTATACACTGCGTATATAAATTAATACCTATAGCTACTCTTTGTAACCATAATAATATTTTCATGTAGGCACATAAATAACTTATGACTCCGCAAATAGATAATAATAATATACTTATACTATACCGAAGGTTAATAGAAAACAGTGAATAATATACATTATGATACATGTGTGCAAAGTTGGTACCGAGGCGGTAATGCGGTATTAAGCTATCAAACATTCGAACCAACGTTTTTCGAACTCACGAACATTCGCAGTACAGTCGATCGATGTTTCAAATTTCGAAGTTATGAAATACAGTCATTTATTAGATAGGTAAGCGATTGGAGAGCCGAGAGTGTAATGAGCAATGCACACGCGAGTCGTACGACGATTTTCAACACACTTGCGAGGAAAATACAGACTTGTATTTCTTGGACTAGATTTTTTGATAATAATCAATCACACAACGAGAACGTGAACAAATATGATTCTGCTGAGACTAACTTACAGACAATAGGATGTAGCCTTGTTTGCAACATTTGTAGTGAAAAAACAAACCAATAGTTTGTACGTAGTATTTATATACTCTGATCCAATAGTGATCTGACAACTCACTTAATATGAATCCAAAACAATGGCCCTGATTCTGTTGATTGAACGATTTGATACTCTTCAAATCGTTCATAGGGCCACTCTGGCCCTCTCATAACTTTGCATGTATTTTTTTGCTATACTGGTCTGGATCATAATAAGACATGTAATGGTACGTACATACATAACTACTACGCGAAGCGAGCACGGGCCGAGCCTCGAACGAACAGGCGATTTCAAGGAGCCATCAACGAGCCTACATCGAGCGCGATGCGAATCCCTGTGTTCGTGAAAAAACTGACAAACGGGCGGAGCGCAGTCGAGCACGTTACGAATGCTCGTTCGAGGCTCGCAAGCCCGTCAACGCTACGCGAATTGTGATCGCAGTGTGCTCGTTCGTGGCTTGGCTCGTGCTCGGTTCGCCAAGCATGGACGCACCATTAGGATCATATATTTCCATGCACATAATATGAAAGCAATAAACTATTGAGATCCCTTAAAACAATAAAATTATTATGATCTTACTTGTCTTCTATCCTTTTTAGACGTACTTAGCTATGAGTCCAGCATAATAACTATATTTGTTCTTGTATTTTTACAGTTTTTCCTCCAGTAATGTTGTCTAACATATGGAATGTAGGTACTTGTGCATTGACGTCATACACAATTACATAGTCATTGAATCTGTAGGCATGTACATGTAGAAGTATGAATAGTCTAATAATGAATAAACGCCAAGACGATAAACAGGAAGGCACTACCTACCTTTTTTTGAAGCGTTTCATTGTTTTTTCAAACCATACTTTTTGACCAAGATGTAGGTTTTGTAGAGTTAGGGGCTTGGTTATTCATAAGATTGATATTAAATTCCACAGATTACAGAATAAGGCAGATGGAGCGCGCAGAACACGCGAAAGCCAAAAAAAGCAAATACAAATTAAAAAACACGTACCTGGTATTCGCTTTTGAATGTGTATTTGCTTTGTTTAACAAACTGTATGTAACAAAAACACTTCTTTATTAATAAACTGTGGTTAAACAATGCAAATACAAACTGGAATACCACGTATCAGATTTTCAATTTGTATTTGCTTTTTTGGCTTCACTTTCGTGTTCCGCATGCTCCATCTCCTTATTCTGTAATCTGTGTTAAATTCATAAGATCTGATAATAATTATAAGCGAATAGCACAGCACCATAGAAAGCGATAAGGAATTTTGGAGAGATACGGGTGGACGTAAGTAACGAGAACTATTTGTTACATAAAGATTGTTCACACGCAGATGGATAGATGGCGCCACAAGATCTTACATCGCGCTGATGAAGTTTCAGACGACATTCTAAATACACAACAACTGTCCAATATATACAGCTGGACCACGTCCCTAGATAAGTTATCTCAGTCTGGCAGAAGAGCGTCCCTTTTAAATGTAGGGGCTATCAATACTTGCTCCTCCATAATGTAGCTCTATTGGCAATTACGCACTGATTGCTAATACAGTTACTGAAGCTCTGGATTTAAATCAACACGGAGTAACAAAGTTATGTAATAGTCATGTTGGTATTCAATTAAATATATACCCCATTATTACAAAACATGGTTTAAAGCAAAGCCAGGTTTTACTGTCATTCGGTCACTTTTTAACGTCATATAATAAAAAGGGATGAGGCTATTTTAAAACCGGGTTTTCCTTTAAACCAAGTTTTATAACATCCTTGTTTAAACCATGTTTTGTAATAAGATGCATATAGTTTCATACATAGACTTTATTAATTTGCTGAAGGTACTCAACGGGAGATCATATTCCAAAAGTTTTGAAATGAAATGAAATGAAATGAAATCATTTATTTGTGGACAATAGGTAGAAAAAAGCTCGTATTACATAAAATGTTGGTTAGTGTTCCTCTATGTCCTGCCTTTTGGGCATATACATTATAAAACAAATATACAATTAAAATCAGTTTGATGCCTAAAGTGCCTAAGATACGAGTAAGTTCTTTTATTTTAATAACCTTTACATTTCTATGTCATAGAATATTTAAAAGCCTCGGAGATTAGTATTTCATGAATTTTCAACGTGTTTTAAATGTTTTTGTAAACGAGCAAAAAGTCATTAGCTTAAATAAGATAGAATGAAAAATATAAGAGAATAAAGTGGTTGGTAACAAAAAAATACAGACATGAATTTATTACTGTTAGGAGACCAATTAAGAAACTGACTGTTTCTACATAAGATGGTTTAAGCCAAGTTTGGTAAAATCCAGGTTTATAAGCGGTTCTGCGGTCGCCGATCGTCTCGCACGTCGATATGCAGTTGGTGGGAGTGGTAGTGGTAGAGAGAGATCACCTTAACATTAATAATCTTGTTCCTGATAAGGGGCTGCAGGAAGACGCAGACGAGGCGCACGAGGCGGTTCTGCATGTACCGGTCGCAGATAGAAACAGCTCTTTTTGTTATATGACATTAGAAAGTGACGGATATATTTCTTCTCTTCTGACGAATCTTCCAATGTCAAGATAATGTATGTTTTTTTTTGTTTGAAATTGACATTAAGAAAATCAAACCTGCGGGACGACCACGTCAATTGTTTATGATAATTCTGCTATGTTTCTATTTTTAAAAGCTTAAACTGGGTGTAACGAAAACGGTATATACATCCGAAAGGGGTGAAGACTATATCGGTACACCGTACAGACTATAAAAAGTTTCAGCTCAAATTAATTACTCGAAAATTCATACCAAATTGCATCCAAGCATCAAGTTTATTGAATTATAATTGGACTGTTTTACAAAAAACTTAAACAAATCCTGATCTGATGGCAATGGGACCAAACGGGAAGTGTACCCTTCCAGACAAAAAAATAATTTTCCAAATCGGTTGATAAATTACGGAGTTATGAGGTAACAAACATTAAAAAAAAAAAAAAATACAAGCGAATTGAGAACCTCCTCCTTTTTTTGAAGTCGGTTAAAAAGGATATGATTTTATGGGATGACGGTATCATTATCATTTTGCGTCATTTGTTATAACAAGCTTTTGTTTGTAGGTATGTATCATCGAACAATTAACCCAAAGAAGCGTAACGACTTTGATTTTACTTGCAATCTATTCCGCCAATTTGCTATCATCGATTATGCGCTCTGATTGGCTAAGACAATGACATGCGCTTTGATTGGCCAAGTCAAGAACACAAGATGTAGTGATTGGTCGTTACTGTTCAAAATCAGTAACAAATCACTGACTAGTTTCGGAATTTGCTTAGCGGGTCAAATCTTGCAAGCCGAATTGCACCCACTTCCAGTGGTCGGATTGACTTGGTATTTGGTATACATTAGTAGGTATATTTGAAGACACTGTACTACAGTCAACAAAAAAAAAACTTTTATTAAAAATTAAATTTTTAGCAAAAGTTCTCTTCCGCGCCCTGTGCGCTTAGTACCAAAAACGTGGATTAATCTTATTGGTATAAACGTTTTCTTTTCCGTTACATGTTGTTTTTGTATACTTGAGAGAGCTTTAGCGCCATTGCAATTGATGAGTTATGAATGACGACGAATAAATGACGACTTCTTAAATGTGAGTGGAGTTTCAGTATTTGACCATTAATTTAACCATAAGTAGTAACTAACGTACATTAACATGATAAAACACGTAATTAATTAAACAAACAAATAAAGCTGCCATTGTAAATCCCCGGTATTGCCGTAAACGTGTATTTCTCAAACAGATTGTGTTAATAAATTTGAACAAAGCTTGAGGTGCATTGTGCTAGCTTGTCTGGAATGTCTGGGTAAGACAGCTTGCGATGGATTAGTGTAGTTACCAAACAGCTTTAGGGTTCCCTAGACTGATTTAAAGTATTACGAGCCTACAACGAGCACGAGGCGAATCCCTTTGTACGTGAAAAAACTAACAATCGCGCTCGTTCGAGGCTCACGCTACGTGAATCGTGCTCGCAGTGTGCTCGTTCGAGGATCGGCTCGTGCTCGGTTCGCTAAGCATGGACGCACCATTAGAAACAAAGACAATTAATTGCCACAAAAATATATTCTAGATACAGACTAAACGTTCCGGATCTAACGTTTCTTCCTGGGATCAAAAGTATTCCATATTTTATTTCTATCTATGTGCCAAGTTGTATCAAAATCTGTTCATGCATGTTTGAGTCCTAAATTAGTCAGATTTTAAGATTGATACCGTGAAGTAAATCATCAGAGACATGTTGATCGCTCAAAAATTATGTAAGCTCTTGGTGATGATGGTAATGGTGATGAAGATTACTTTGTATTCTTGATATTTACTTATTTACATTGATTTCAATGCATAGAATATCCTAATTCCTTCAGGTTAGGTATCTGGGGTCAAGATCTCTAGAACAAAAATAAAATCGATGTTATCATTTCGTAAACAAAAAACGTTGTACCCATTTTTATGCATTATTGAATGAACGCAGGATGCCCTTAAAGGTGGGTCTACGTTACGCGATCCGAGAATGAGCCGAACACAAGCAGATCACGAATTCACGTAGCGTAGATGGACTTGGGAGCCTCGAATGAGCGTTCGGCTCGCGTTCGCCAATGGTCAGTTCTTTTTCTAACACGGATTTGCATTATGCTCGTGTTGTAGGCTCGTTGTAATCGCGAGGGACGAACGAAGAGCAGCTTGGCTCGCGTTCGGTTCGCGTAATGACTCTTTACGACGCGTAGCGTATTACCTTTAGATTTGTCATAGTTAAAGTCTATGTGAACGAGTGGAAAAAGCAAAAATTTATTTATTCCAACTTTTTTTGAATAAATTGCAGTCGAATTTCAACCAACCTAGTACAAATAAATGTAACTACCACTGGATAGGAAAAACATGTTCAACTGAATTAATTCTTTCCAAGCAAACTTATCTAAGCACGTCTCCACATCAGACAGGGGTTCTTTTATCCTGCGTACAAAACCCTTTAAAAATAAAAACCAATTAAGTTCTCTTATTAAAGAACAAAAGGGTTCACGGTAAAGGATTAGAGGATAAAGTGACCAAAGAGCTTTCATACAAGATTTAGATAAGTAATAAAATAAGGGATTTACTCTAATAGCAAATTTGAGAGCAATTATGAAAAAAAAAACGCACGAATTTAGTCTGACATTACAAAAGGTTTAACTGGCATATTATATGAACAAAGAAATGTGTAGCCCGCCTGATGGAAAGCGGTTAACGTAAACCTGCAACGGCGCATCAATCGAGCGTCGCCAAACATGCAAAAATGTCTTCACAACCCGTGCTAATCTTTGAAAAAAAGAGTGACTTGAGCTTCTGAAGTGGTATTTAGAGAATTACTTCGGATCACTTATGATTATTATTATTCTACGTAATGAAACACATGTAATCGACTAAAAGACGACTAATAAATGCCAATTTTTTATCGATTCTTTTACGACAAATGACAAGGAATACTTATCGACATTTTGATTGACTGTAAATCAACTTTTATACGATATATCTGTGAATGCATCTATATGGAAACTGCTCAGGCGTGCTCAGGCTTCGCGCAAGGTAACGTTGTTATAAGCCCCATGAAGACAAAAAGTTGTTTTTTTAAAGTGATGATACCGTGATGATACTTCTATCGAAGCTACCGTCTTATGGAATTCCCGAGGGTTTGTGCACTTGGGTGACCAGCTTTCTTGCTGATCGGAGCATCAAAGTCGCTGTTGACGGATGCTGCTCCGACGTCATGAATATTAATGCTGGCGTACCCCAAGGCTGCGTGCTATCGCCCACTCTGTTCATCCTGCATATCAATGATATGCTGGAAATTCCCAGCGTTCACTGCTATGCGGATGACAGCACCGGCGATGCCCAATATACTGGCCGTGCTAACATCCCTCGGTCCATGGTGGAGGAAAGCCGAATGCAACTTGTGTCTGAAGCCGAATGCAACTTGTGTCTGAAGTCGAGGCTTCCTTGGAGCGGGTCTCGGAATGGGGAAGACTTAATTTAGTCCAATTTAACCCTTCGAATACACAGGTCTGCGCGTTCTCCACGAAAAAAACCCCTTTCGTAGTTGCACCAAAGTTCGAAGACACTCATCATCTCAAAGAGTATCGGGATCCTCGGTGTCGACATTGCGAGTGATGTCCAGTTTCGAGGTCATTTGGAGAGTAAAGCCAAGCTGGCTTCAAAAAAGCTGGGTGTGCTTAATAGGTCTAAGTGGTACTTTACACCACTCCAGCGGCTGCAGCTATATAAAGCGCAGGTTAGGCCGCATATGGAGTACTGCTCACACCTCTGGGCAGGCGCACCCGCTTATCAGCTGGATCCACTTGCCTCGGTACAAAGGCGGGCCACTCGTATTGTTGGCGATCCTGAACTCACTGGAGGTTTGGAACCTCTCAGCATTCGGAGGGATATAGGCTCCCTTTGTGTGTTCTATCGCCTATATAATGGGGAGTGTTCTCGAGAACTTTTTGACCTGGTGCCATCATCACCTTTCTACCATCGCACTGCTCGCCGGCGATGTGGAGTTCATCCTCACATCCTCGAGCCACCTTGATCGTCCACACAACGTTTTAGTCGGACGTTATTACTGTGGACCATTAGGATGTGGAATGAGCTACCCATTACGGTTTTCCCTCAGCGCTACGATATGGGGTTCTTCAAAAAAGGCGTGAAAAGAGCTCTTCAAGGTCGGCAACACATCGGCAATCCCCTTGGTATTGCAAATGTCCATAGGCGGCGGTGACCACTTACCATCAGGTGGAACGTCTGCCTGTTAGTCAACCGACTGACATAAAAAAAAAAAAAAAAAACAGAGAACTGTTATTAGGTTATGTTTACTCTGAGGCTGTTACACAAAAACTTTTAGCCACCGAAAAAACTGAAAAGCAAAAAAAAATAAAAAAAATGTTAAAAAGTTTTTATTATAATTTTTTGTGGCTATAATCCACTAATTACTACATGCTTAATATTTGATTACTTTTAATGTAATACACAACTCAGTATTAAAATCTGTGAGTGAACAATAAATCACCCCTATTTTCCCACCCTTAGGGTAGGTTTAAAAATCCAAATTTATATGGGACCAACTTTCAGGTATAAAAAAGAATTATCAATATCGGACTAGGTAATCTGTAAAAAGTTATGCGTGATCATACCTGCATAAAAAAGAATATACGCGTCGACTTGTAAACCTCCTCCGTTTTTTCGTCGGTTAAAAAATAAATACCTACTATTCACGAGATCTTATTAAATTCTGTGAGAATTCTTGGCGCCAAGTTTCTTTGTTGCCTTCTATTTAATTTGACGTTTAGTGGGAAGCTTGACACTTCTCGTGGCTATATTAATATGACTCATAGTTTGGAGTCATGTATGAAAAGAATGACTTTATTGTCATGCAGAAATATTTTCGATTGGTTTTGTTGCGTCACAAATATATAAACCTTTCGCAAAGCATGGATTAATACAGAAGATAAAATGATAATAGATCCCCAAAATAATTAATAAATTATCTTGGGGATTCAATCATTTCAGTGGCGTGTTTTCATTTAATCAGCTCAATGAACAAGGGACGTGAGCCCAATATGACTAGGCATATTGTAAATTAGCTTTCAGATGATTTTCAGCTTAAACTTTAAGTTCAACATTTAAACATCCAGCAGATGGTAGGCTTTTTTGATTCTTTGGTATTTGTGCGCATACTACGTTCTAGTACTAGGCCATGTTAGCTGTTTTTTTTGTTTTACTTTTAATATGTACTTATTTATTTATTTTAATACAACTTGAAAGTCATCACGGAAAAAGCCGTGGGTTCAATTCCCACGCATGACAAATATTTCTGTACATTTTTGTATCTATTAATAAAAAGGTCTGTCGATTTATATATTTTATATCGTATCGTTGCTTGGTTTTGGGATCCGATGTTTGTTATTTATTATCCATAAATATTAACTAAGAAACTACGTAAAGTGAAGTGAGTGACATAATCGTGGGTAGTCATTCAAAATGGCCTGCTCCTACACCCGGGGCCGTAACTCTCCGCAGCAACTGTGACGTCATGTAATGAACAACCTTCGTCATTAGGATACATTTCAATTTTGCCCGAGGTATGAAAATGTTGCCCAGACAAAACACGGCGCTGGAAAATATGTTTAGGATATTTCTTATTTGAAACTAGTTTGTGTTTGTGGTTTTGCTTGAAAGTGAATATTATCAAATATCATTTTTATACGACGAAGTCGGTAATCATAACGGACCGCCTGATGGTAAGCGGTTACCGTAGCCATATGCACGTTTGCAGCACATAAGGCATCACTCACGCGTTACCGACCCTTCCCCCCTCCCACATGAGCTCTGGCGACCTAACTCACGTGCAGGAACACAACTTTACACAACATAAAGTTATTTGGCTGCGTTATTTTGTAAGGTGGAGGTACTTCCCCAGTCGAGCTGCTGTTTGAGCGAATAAACGCTACGCTCTACCTCTCTTCATTCAGATTTTAGTATTGATTGCAATATTAGAGAATTCAGTAAAATGCTACTCGTGTTAATGATTGAATATCACTCAATTTGCATCTCATACCGTTGAGTCAGCGAGTATTTATACTATACATGGAAATTGTGTGTACGTGACGCAGATGCTGCTGCACTTGCTTCCTGACCGGCATCGAGTATTAGGAGAGTTGCCATTCCATGAACTTATATTATAACATTCATCTTCGAACACAAATTATATGATACTTCTACGAGCATTATTGTCGTTTTAACTAAAAACTATATTGGTATTACATCAGTTATTTTCACGATTGCAAATTTTCTTAGCATTTAAGTACGTACGTATGTACGTACTATGTGTAGTTTGAAGGTGGGTTTATTTTATTTATCTATACTTAATATTATAAAGCTGAAGAGTTTGTTTGTTTGAACGCGCTAATATCAAGAGCTACTGGTTCGAATAGAAAAAATATTTTTGTGTTGGATAGTCCATTTATCGAGGAAGGCTTTAGGCTATATAACACCACGCTGCGACTAATAGGAGCATCAGTGAAAAAAATTGCAAAAACGGGGAATATTATTCATAGCTTCCGTTGCGTGCGCTGCGTAAACGATTCAAGTTAAAGTACTTTAAAATATATTCTTTTAAAAACTTTTAAACGCGATCATAATAACATAAATTGACGCGGACGAAGTCGCGGGCAACAGCTAGTTTACTAAATATAGTCAAAAAAACAACCAACATATATTATCCAGCATAAAATTGTATCTTTTAGAGGAGTTCCTATATTTTGCAAACTCGGTTGGAAACGATTATGACTTTCGGTAAGAGTGGGGTTTTCCCCACACGTTTTTCAAGAAAAAGCCGAAGTCAAAGCTATTTATTCAGGGCTTTATAAGGTCTTAAGGTTTTAAGAGAGGTAGAGCGTAGCGTTTATTCGCTCAAAGAGCAGCTCGACTGGGGAAGTACCTCCACCTTACAGAATACGGCAGCCAAATAGCTTTATGTTGTGTAAAGTTGTGTTCCTGCGCGTGAGTAAGGTCGCCAGAGCTCATAGGGGAGGGGGGAAAGGTCGGTAACGCGTGAGCAATGCTTCGCGTGTTGCAAGCGTCCATATGGCTACGGTAACCGCTTACCATCAGGTGGGTCGTATGCTTGTTTACCGACTTAGTCGTATAAAAAAAAAAAAAAAAAAGGTCTTTTGAAGTTACTACTGTTTAGGATATCAGCCTTCAACAGAAAATGTCAGAGTTATTATTGTTTTTTTTTATTTACATGAAATAGGCTACAAAATTCAATAGAACTCAGGTTAACAATTAAAATGTAAATTCTAAATACCTACCCATCCGTTCAAAACAAAAAATTATTAATCCTAACTTTTGTATACTTTACCTACAAACTAGAGGCAGAACAAAGACCCGTATTTACCGAGATCACTTTAATATCGTATGGTTAAGTTTAATACCGATAAATAATTCCCAACTGATCCTTCGAGCGGGGATGGAAGTATGCAAACGGGATCAGGTGTTTCTGAGAACCGGAATAATTAATTACCGATACCCTTTTAAAATTAAAATAGTTTGACTCTGCTGGTATTGTGTACAGCTTTGATAGGACCGTTTTCATACGAAACTTTAATTCCATAAAATGTAAGGGGTTCTTTTTTAAGGGGCTTTACGGTATATGTAGAGAAATAAATAGCAGCATTTTATAAAAATTGGAGCGAATTTAATACCTGTTAAATGTAGGCCTGGCGGTCACACTGGAGCCCATGAGCAGCATGATACGCGGCTGTCGGGGCGTTATAGGGGTTCGCAAAATATAATACTTCAGCTTTGAGTCTGACTCACGCACCGAGGATTCCGACCTTCCTTGGACCCTCGACGAATATTTCTTGGTTTGGGCCATAACTGTTGTAAAAAACCGGACCGCTTATCTAAGTTTGTTTGTAAAAGAATTTAAATGATTTTAGAAAAACTTTTTCATTTGGCAATATGTTTGGGTCAGCAATATTTAAAACTATTCCAAATCTCTAGCAAAAGTCGTTGTAGATTTGTAGAAACAGACGGACAGACGGACGGAGTGGCACCATAAGATTTCCTCATTTATTTTTTGGTTTCGAAACACCCCAAATGATAACTACACTGAAAGTAATTTGTAAGAAACATACGTAAAATAGTAATCTGCTTGCAACTTCAGAATCCAGACAGAAGTCGCATTTCTTTAATAAATAAGATTTACTTTATTTTTGTATGAAAACGATGCTTCCCTTCAACTTGTTTAATATGCCCCAGGGAGGGGGAACTATCCGCCCGAGGAGCTCAGGTGGTTCAATATTCAAACAATCCTATTTGTAGGATAAATCGATTTAAATAAACGCTATTGGAAACTAATAAATATACTGTAATATTAATGTATCGGGTCTATTCACAGATAGACCCGATACATTAATATTACAATGAATTTAGTTCGAAAGTACTAATAAAAACACCTTGGGATGTGATAATAAGACTTAAGATTTATACACCATTTTTACACCGAACCACAAGACGCCGGGAAAATTTTCACCCGTACGTTGTTGACATACCAAAAATACGGACACAGCGTTTTGCATCCTCATTTATAATGCGGACAGCAAGGAAGTGGAACTTGCTTCGGCCGTCTGTGTTTCCTGTCGCTTAAAATCTAGGAACTTTCAAGGTCAGAGTGAATAGGGTGCTTCTGGGTAAGCGTGTTTCATTTTAGGCTTCGTCATCGCCCCTTATGTGCCGGTCAGTGGCAAAACGTAAGCCTATTTAATAATAAAAAAAAAAAAACTTGACGCTTTGTATGCCTGAATGTATTTCTGATTACATTCTCATTGGTTAATGTTTATTTTGATATTAAAAATGAATATTATCCCAATAAGACCAATTAATGGTGATCAGCCAACTGGAGATTTATGCAGCAGTTAGTCTAAAATTTTCCATATTTTGGAACTTTACAGTAAAATGTTCGGTTTTGGGAAGCAATTTCATACACACAGTTGAAATTGCGTTGTGGATCTAAATTCGTTAGGAACTTGTACTTCGTTAAAAATAAGTTTAGTTTTTGAGATACTATTTCATCTTTTCGGTGCATCATAGGATGCTGTCGTCTCTCTGCAGATTTTTGAACAAAAAAAAAGACAATTTCATCTTACCCCTAAGAAATGAAACCTAGTATAAGCCGAGATTCTTTCATCGTAACACGATTTCATGGAACCTCATATATGTTTCCAATTCCATATGTAGTGATAGCAAACAATACACGATCAATCTTAGACAATGATTGTCTGTGGATATATCGCACATTGCGAGGAGAGAATAACACTAAAGGTCACTTCACACCAAGACGCGACGCGATTCGGCTAGCTTATGGGCTGCGCAGATGTGTGTCCTGTGTCGGATACAAACAACCAACGAATATATGATTTCTATAGTACCTACCAGTATAAAATCATCCATTCCCTCCGCAGACGTAAACTGTGTTCGATCGCCGCTACAGGCAGGACACAGCAATTACGTTTTGCTACGGTTTTGGTTGCTTGTATCCGACACAGGACACACGTTTGCGCAGCGCCTTAAGCTGGCTTCCCACGGTCCGCGATTCTGCGGATCATCACGCACAGCCGACGATCACGGACGGCAACGCACGCAGACAGGGCTCTTCCAACGGTGCGTGTCGATCTGTGTAGATCTTTTGATAACTTCATTTCAAAATGCAAAGTGAAAGAGAACGTGTCGTCGCTGCAGCCACGGCTGTGGTATTAAATAACAATTACCACCGCACCTTTGAAGTTACCGCCTCGCGACGGATACCGGCGCACCGCCACAGACGTCCTCTGCGACCACGGACGAGACCCTTCCCACGGTGCGTGGTGCGGGCTGGTGCGCGTGCGTCCGCAATATCACGCACCGTGGGAAGCCAGCTTTAGATAGCAATAGAATATAGGACATTATTTAGTGCCTAAACAAAAATGTACACATTTCGGGGAGAGAATTCGGAAACCGTCGGCGCGAGTCACTAGTCACGAATTCTCTTACTGAAATGTGCACGTTTTTGGGTAGTAAATAAAGTTCTATATTCTTTTGCTATAAACATGCCGCGTCTCGGTGTGTCCTGACCCTTATTGTGAGATAGATTGAAATCAGCCGTCTCGGTATGATAGTACTTTTTCAGCTTTCGCGAACTAAATTCATTGTAAAATTAATGTATCGGGTCTATTCGCGCATAGATTATTATCAAACATGAGATATATTTTTAATATTTCCCGTTTGTTTTTAATAGAAATAAGAAGCCACGCTCTATGGAATCTTAGTGGAAACTCGTACATACATAACATGCGAGGCATTTAGGTACATGTGGTACGAAATACCATAAGCAAATAAAGTACTAGGAAGTCTTTAACGTGAAAATCAGAATCGACTCAGAGTTCTTGAAAAAGTGACACAGTGGAAACGTGATATAGTGGTAACGTGACACAGTGGTAACGTGACACAGTAGTAATGTGAAAAAGTGATGAGGTACTTTACCTGACTGGCTGGCAGCCGTATTTCAGCAGCAAAATTTTATGACAACAGCAGGCAGATGGTGAATGGTCACCATTTGGCCATTAGTAATACCATTACCAACACCTTGGAGACTTTTGTCATAGCTCTGCAAATACTTCAACTTGATAGGGTTCGTCCATTAAATACGTGAGTCCTGAATAGGGGGAGAGGGAGTTCGGATAATATCACGACTAATCACGGTAGGGGGGAGGGGGTCTTGAGGCATATCACGTGTATTTTTTTTGATGCGCCCACTTAAATCTAACCACGCAATAATATCGAAAATTGTATTGCACTTGCTTGCCAAAGGTATGGACCTCACATCAGGGGTCTGTGTTTCCTGCAACCTTTTCAAAAATTCAATTCAAAATTCAAAATCATTTATTCAAATAGACCTTCGCAGGCACTTATGAAAAGACTGACTCTAATACTCTAATACCGGTTCGGAAGGTTGCATTTGCTGAGAAGAGCCGGCAATAAACTCAGCAATTACTCTTTTCAAAACAAGGTTAGATTCATTACATAATATTTACATTCTAATCGCATTGAAAACAATTGCGTGCCCCGGCGCGGCGGCAAAATTACAAAGAAGACTGAATAAATATTTAATAAGTAAATAAATAGCAAACTTAAGCAGACCAGCCCCCACAAGCAGCACCTGTTCACAAGTATGACGCGTGTGGCAGCCGTCTCCCTCCGCCCTTTAACCTAGATGTAGATGGTCTTCTTCACCCTATACAAGTTGAAGTTTTTGCAGTGGTACTACTACTGGTTTATTAGGGTTCCGTAGCCAAATGGCAAAAAACGGAACCCATTTAGATTCGTCATGTCTGTCTGTCTGTCTGTCCGTCCGTATGTCACAGCCATTTATTTCCGAAACTATAAGAACTATAATGTTGAAACTTGGTAAGTAGATGTATTCTGTGAACCGCATTAAGATTTTCACAAAAAATAGAAAAAAAAAAATTTTGGGAGTTCCTCATACATAGAACTGAAACTCAATTTTTTTTTTCATCAAACCCATAAGTATGGGGTGTCTATGGATAGGTCTTCAAAAATGATATTGAGGTTTCTAATATCATTTTTTTCTAAACTGAATAGTTTGCGCGAGAGACACTTCCAAAGTGGTAAAATATGTGTCCCCCCCCTGTAACTTCTAAAATAAGAGAATGATAAATCTATAAAAAATATATGATGTACATTATTGTGGAAACTTCCACCGAAAATTGGTTTGAACGAGATCTAGTAAGTAGTAATTTTTTAATACGTCATAAATTGAAATTAATATCAAATACTCAGGTCTATACTACCATTTACTTATATACCTACAGGTTTATACGGAACCCTCGGTGCGCGAGTCTGACTCGCACTTGGCCGGTTTTTTTTTTAATTTAAATTTTGTTATGTTAATGTGTTCGTCAAATAAATGAGTTTCTTTCTGAGTTTCTTTCTTTCAGTGCTCAGAAAATGATTCTTGACTTACGGCCAGCAAAGACAACCAAGTGGTCCTAGGCAATCCTAAAAAATATAGAAACCCAAAGCCAGAGCTCAGTCTAAACTTCATTGTGACGTTTATTTGATTCAGGACCGTACCCCACGGCCCAGATTCGACACTTGATTACATTAGTTTTCGATTACCCACACTTTTTCTCTACTGAAGATTTATGTTCGTGCTGAGATGTAAATAAATTATTGCCACCCGTCCTTTTTTTAAGGACAAATACTGGTAAGGAAATACGGGTCGACCTCCGGGGAATATAAATTAAATAATAGTGCTCAATGTATTTGCTTTATATTTTTATATGTCGGTATGCTCAGATTCTCTTTGGAATTATATGTATCTTAGGAAATCGTTGTAATTGAAACTGCAATTTTATTATTGTCTCTGACTTGTGCTAAAACCTTCTTCAAGGCAATTCCGCGGTGAAAACGTTGGTGTAAAGATATAGTATAGTTTAATAATAAAAAAAACTACCAGGAGCTATTCGGACAAGACATTTCTTGTATATTCATTTTATATATTTTTTATTATATAGCGGCAATAGAAATGTATACACATTCTGTGAAAATTTCAACTGTCTACCTATTATATTATTTTTATGTCAAAGTACATTGAAAAAATAGTATGTATGCAACTTACAGAATATTTGAATGCTAATAACATCTTGCCCCTAAAACAATCTGGTTTCCGGGCGGGCCGCAGTACAGCGACAGCTTTGCTAGACGTGTTTGATGATATCCTTGCTGCGCAAGACGTCGGAGAGGGAACTATCCTAGTGTTATTAGATTTTTCTCGCGCTTTCGATAGTATTAATACCACCCTACTAATTTCCAAGCTTGCGTACTATGGCATTGAAGGCGCTACTTTAAAATGGTTTACCAGTTACCTGACAGGCCGCACGCAAAGAGTTGAGCTGTGCTGTAGTAATGGTAATAGAAAATATTCAAACATCTCCCCGGTGACACGAGGAGTTCCGCAAGGATCAATCCTGGGGCCTATTTTGTTTATTTTGTACAGTGCAGATATCATTCAGTCCATTCAAAGTTGAAAATATCATTTATATGCGGATGACCTTCAAGTTTACATATCATTTAAGCCTTGTGGCATGCTAACAGCGGTGAGTAAACTTGAAGAAGACTTAGAGCGAATAGCCGAGTGGTCAAATCAAAACAGTTTGGTTTTGAATCCTGCTAAATCAAAATTTCTTGTAATGGGGTCCAAAAATCTCATAGTACGTATTAATAGCCTAAAGCCTACGATTAGGATAGGGCACAAAAATATAGAGCAGGTTTCAGAAGCCAGAAACTTAGGCGTTTTAATGGATGGCAGGCTTAGGTTTGAGAACTATGTACTGGAGACGGTGAAAAATTGTTACTACAAGTTGAAAGTTTTATACCAGGTTCGCCAATATCTGAGCGTAGAGTTAAGGATTTACCTCTGTGAATCCTTAATTTTATCCAAACTTAATCACGCCGATACAGTTATCGGTGAGTGCCTCTTATCCCGTACTAGGAAATTAATACAACGTATTCAGAATTCCTGTGCTCGTTTCTGTTTCCCAATTCCTCGAAGAGCTCACGTAACTCCGTATCTCAATCGAGGTAAGCTGATGAATATGGAGTCACGACGACAACCTCATTTTGCCTGCTTACTCTTTGGTACCATCAAAAGCCAAAATCCACTGTATCTGTATGAGAAGGTACAATTTTCACAACGACCAGTAAGAGAAGCTTCTCGCATTGCATGTCCAAGTCACAGGACAGCTGCATTTCGTGGTAGTTTTCGGTATGCTGCCACGAAATGTTGGAATAATATCCCACCACCGATCAGGAATTTAAACTCAATAATATCATTCCAAAGACACTACAAACAGCATCTTCTTGGCATGCAGATGGTCTAATTCCCTTCTCATACACAAACTATTTCTTTTTTAACCGACGAAAAAACGGAGGAGGTTTACAAGTCGACGCGTATATTTTTTTTTTTTTTTTTTTTTTTATGTATGATCACGCATAACTTTTGACAGAGTAGTCCGAATTTGATAATTTTTTATTGGATAGGGTATACCTCGAAGGTGGTCCCATATAAATATGGATAAAAAATACCTACCCTAAGGGTGGGAAAATAGGGATGATTTATTGTTCACTCACAGATTTTAATGCTGAGTTGTGTATTACATCAAAAGAAATCAAAAATTAAGCATGTAGTAATTAGTAGAGTATCATCATCATCATCATCATCAGCCTATAATGTCCCACTGCTGAGCACAGGCCTCCTTTCACAAATCAGGGTGAAAGGGAATGGGTAGATAATCCACCACGCGTGCACACTGCGGATCGGTGGAGGTAGGCTAGTGGCCAACCTACTGTTGGAATTTTTCAAGCCGCCTAGGAGGTATCCAACTAGCTTAACGACTATCACAATTAAGTGATAACCG
This sequence comes from Achlya flavicornis, assembly GCA_947623365.1. Classification (NCBI taxonomy): domain Eukaryota; kingdom Metazoa; phylum Arthropoda; class Insecta; order Lepidoptera; family Drepanidae; genus Achlya; species Achlya flavicornis. Next base: position 14,650,675 of record OX392479.1, read on the forward strand.
GGACCAACGGCTTTACGTGCCTTCCGAAGCACGGAAACGCTCGATTTGAAATACCACTAGGTCACCCATCCAGGTACCGACCGACCAAGACAGACGTAGCTTAACTTTGCCGATCGATTAAGAACGGTTAATCATGAGTAGAATATAGACACAAAAAACTTATAAAATAAAAACTTTTTAACAAAAAAATAAACCACCGAAAAAACTGAAAAGCAAAAAATAATTTTGAATATAACTTGAATTTTATAAGGTTTTGCAGTCGGGGACAAACCAATAACCTACGTAGATATGTATTTTTTTTGTATAATATTTGTTAAATGTAATGTTTGTCTAAAAAGGCAGCTAAGCAATATTGCTAACGCAATTCATTTTTTCGTTTAACATGTTTAGGCACAGATTATTAAAATTAGATAATAGTAATATAAGAAGCCTATTTGACTACAATCTCACCAAGTGACAAATGCACCAAAAATATTTTAAAACGTGAAGCCAAACTTAAACTTTTTCAGAGCTGTGCTGAACTGTTTATTTATTTGCTTACATAAAAATTTTTGAACAACGATGTTATATGATTTTTCATTCAATTGTTTATTGGTGCCTTTTGTGAAATATGAAAGCCTTTGTGTGGAGGTGAACAAAGTAGGTTTTTTTTATATTTGAGTATTATGACTAGCATACACGGTACGGTACAGTCGAGTTGACTCAAACATTTTTGTCAAGAAACTTAGGTGCTTACCTGCAGCTGCTGCTGGGCTGTCATTTTAGGTTATATGTGTTTTTAAGCAAAATTGGGAAAGTTTTAATACGAGTAGGTTCAACAAAAGTTAAAAAAGAAAACATGTTCAGTACAGACACGATATTGTTACCATACCATGACCTTTTGATTCACTGAAAACAGTGAATAAAAAGCCCTTTTAATCACTGTTTTGGTGTTTGAATTTAGAACACACCAATATATTCGACCTCCACCTCAATGCTATACAACCTCCATGCGAAAAAATAACTCGATACAAACTCCTTGTGCAATTAAATTATTCAACCCTCCTTTTTTCTTCATAACATTTCTATTATCTTTCTTTTTCTCGTAGTAAGGTATAAAGTATAGTATGCAACTCTTGAATAAAACGGATTTATATCAAAGGCCATGAATCATTCGCGTCGCTCAGGATTCTAACACTTGAACTCACTTCCTACGGTCGTGATTCAGTCTTTAGAGTCCTTCACTTGCTCGTGATTCATCTATGTCCCTCGCTTTAAATCCGTCCTTTATTCACTAGTTGCATAATTATACTATTTTGCAGCTTTAAAAGAATAAATATTAATAAAAATAGCTTGGTAAAGAATATAAGTGACAGTTTTGAATAGCCTAATGGTGCGTCCATGCTACGCGAAGCGAGCACGAGCCGAGCCTCGGACGAACAGGATTCGTTCGTTGCTCGCGATTTCAAGCGTGGACGTACTTAACGAGCCTTCATAGAGCTTACAACGAGCGCGATGCGAATACCTGTGTTCGTGAAAAAACTGACAATCGGGCGGAGCGCAGTCGAGCACGCTACGAATGCTCGTTGGAGGCTCGCAAGCCCGTCCACGCTTACGCGAATCGTGCTCGCAGAGTGCTCGTTCGTGGCTCGGCTCGTGTTCGCCAAGCATGGACGCACCATAAGATAAAACGGTTTCAGGTAATTTCATTTGATTTATATTACTCAATTGCGAATTACTGAAGCGCTGTGCATGATTAGCCGTTCTTAATCGATCGGTAAAGATAAGCTACCACCATCGTAGTCCGGTAATGGGTGGAATAATAAAAAAAACATGATCATGTACATAAGTCTTTATAACCCTATACATTTTTTATAAGCGACCAACAATACAATTCGTCCGGCCCAATACACTCCATCCGTATCCTTTGTCAACTCGTTAGACTTATTCATCCGTGTACCCGGATCCAACTACGTTCAGTTTTTTTATTTTTATATTGTATAGGCCTGTGTTTGACCGTAATCACACCATGGTAAGTGATGATGTGGCCGACCGAAGATGACACACAAAACCTAGAAGGAACTGGCTCTCAAGTGCAGCTGTCGGAACATACCGGTGTTTGGCGACAGATCTTCAATTTGAGGGTTGTAGCCAGCCAGGTGGTACTACAAAGTACCCTACCACCGTGTTATGGTTTCCACACGATGTCTTCCTTCACCGAAAGCTCAAGCTCATTGTAGGATCGAACCCGGGACCTTCGTCTCGGCATCCGAAGTCACTACCTGAGCTACCATCTCCTTTTGATTGAATGAGTTACAAACTTTCATATTTCAATAAAAGTAAATAACGGACTTTATCACGTTTTTGCAACGAATACATACATAATTCTATTGCCACAAGGTTCATGCTAAAAAAATACGTTTCTATCTCATAAAAGTACGCAATAAGTACGCAGAAAATAAAGGTACGTTTTTTTTTAAAGGGAATACTAAAACAGAATGTTAATAGATAAATAAGTAACAGTTCCTGGAAACTCTTTCGTATTGCTAACATTTTCTTGAGCAGAGACTTACATTTAATATGAGGTTTAATTGAGTTAAATTTTTTACAAAGTACTTATCTTTTTTTTTTATTTTTTTTTTTATTATGTATAGGCCTGTGTTTGACCACAATCTCACCATGGTAAGTGATGATGTGGCCGAAGGTGGTAAGCACACAAAGCCTAGAAGGAACTGGCTCTCAAGTGCAGCTGTCGGAACACACCGATAGGTGCTTGGCGACAGATTTTCAACTTGAGGTTGGTTGCCAGCCAGATGGGTACTACAAGGTACCCTACCACCGTGCTATGGTTTCCTCACGATGTTTTCCTTCACCGAAAGCTCAAGCTCATTATAGGATTCGAACCCGGGACCTTCGTCTCGGTATCCGAAGTCACTACCACTGAGCTATCATCGCCTTTAAAACCGTATCTTCTACATATCTTACCCCAATCTCCCCTTTTGCATAGAAAATAAGAATACCTATTAAATTTAATTAAAAAAATCATCAGATAGAATAAACAATATTTAAAACTATTCCAAATTTCAAACGGACTGAGTGGGATCATAATTGAGGGTTCCTTTATTACCTTCTTGGTTAAGAATTATAAAAAAGATAATAGTACCTGACAATAGTACATTTATAATACTTTATCTACACCCATGCTATAAATCCTTTATAACAGTTCCTGAAACAGTTAGCTTATTGCCAACATTAAAAAACTGGTTGTCATATTAACCATTATATCATCCAAAACAGTGTTATAATGTTGTACTCGTTTTTTTATTTTTCGGACCATTCCTTACTCATCAAACAGCCACATTCTCCGTGGTATCCTTACGAATTTCAAAAAAATAACATTTTCATGCAGGCGCGTTACATTACCACAGCGCCGCGTAATAAAAAAACAAACTTAGAGGTTATTCGAATTCACGTCGTATGCCGCCATTTTGGTTCGATATTAGAATTGCAGAAATTTATTACTTTGTTGTTTACAAAAATGTTCATAGGTGTAGATAAAGTCTTGTATGCAACTGTACATAATTAGGAATTAAAACCCTCATGTGATACTATTATCACACTCGCTTCGCTTCGTGTGTTCCCACATTCGTGTTTTAATACCCCTTATTATACGACAGTTGCATAAATAACTAATATAATATCTCTATATATAAAAACGAATCCCTATTTACCTTGGTCATGCCATAACTTCAGAACGACTTTACCGATTTCATCCATATTTTTTTTTATTTTTCTAATATCCAGGAAAATTTTATTACGAAAAAGAAGAAAGTTGCGTAGAAAATTAGAGAATTTAAGAAAACTTATAGGTAGGGTATCCCTCGGATATGCGGGAGGAACCGCGGGGCGCAACTAGTAATAAATAAACTACCGTCAAAACAGCAATCATCTTGAGTTTCAGGTATTTTCTACAAAATTATGATAAGTAATTCAAATATTATTATCGGTACAAGTTTCAAGTTTATATTTTATGCACATAAAAACGTAGCATCTTGTTTTTTTTTTTGCAAATTGTATTTAAATTAATTCAAATTGCGACTGCTGTTTAATTTGATAATGATATAACACCAAAATTATTAAAACGTAAGATTTATATTGTTTTATTGTTATGTTATAATCTTTATTCACAAATCTATTGCAAAGTATAAATAAGTAGGTAAGAAGCTATATAATATAAAAAACTAGCTGCCTGGCGCGACTTCGTTCGCGTGGTGCTACCCTACCCTATGTTGCTACCCTACCCTACCCTACCCTGACAGCAAAATCCCCATTAACAAAATGATCCGCCATTTATTGAATTCATTTTTTACAAAAAATGTGATAAATGAAGAACCGCTCGACCGATTTTAAGCAAACTTCACATAAACCATCTACTAAATAGTCCGAACAAAGCCTAAACATTTGGTATGGATAGGTGAGCCCATTCTTGAGTTATAAAATTACAACGAAAAGTGGCATTGATTTAAAAAAAAAATAGGTCATTAAAGATTTAAGCTATACAAATCATTTTTCATACAAGTGCGTCGTTAATAGTGATTCATTTTTTTTTCAATTAAATGGGCTTGCGTTTGGCCACTGACCCGCCCATAAGGGGCGATGACGAAGCCTAAGATGAAACACGCTTACCCAGAAGAAACATATTCACTCTGGCCTTGAAAGTCCCTAGATTGTATGAGTCGGGAAACACAGACGCCGGAAGCAAGTTCCACTCCCTTGCTGTCCGCATTATAAATGAGGATGCAAAACGCATACAAATTTACGGATACAAAATTACCTATGCAATTGCGTTTAACATAAAAAAACACAAATTAGGTATAGGTACTTAGTCTAACTTATAAGACTAGAATTCTATTTCTTTTTCCTAAATTACCATAGCCACAAATACGATATCATTCAGGAATATAAATGACATAGTTAGAGTTAGATATAGAAGCAAGTTTTGTTCGAAAAATGATATAAATAGAGCTGATGGCATAAAAACTGTTAAATTGGTGCATTGGTGAAGCAGGTAAGTCCTTATTTTCTGGTTGAAAAGTAATTCAAGTGAATCCCCCTCCTTGTTCAAAAAAGCTCGTGCTCCTGTAGACTATGGCCGGAAGCCCCCGTCCTTGTTATGGGAACCTTGTGTCTCTGCAGCCTAGGGCCTGAATTCCGGTGCAAAATTCCAAAATGCACATGTGGAAAATGTAATTTTGGCTTTTGTCTAGACTTAGGTACTGGGCCCAAACTAAATAAAACTTTTAGGTTAACCTATTATGGAGACAGATAGTTGAAATACTATAACAGGTGGAGATTTCGAGATGGCATATTTTCAAAACCTATGTTGGATTAGTCATGCTGAACAACTTTTACTATGGGACCAACACTGAATTCTCAAAATATTTTTTTTACTTTTCATACATTATGATCGAGCAAGGTTGACATTTTGTAAGAAAAGTTAAAAAAAAATGAGAATTCACTATTGGTCCCATAGTAAAAGTTGTTCAGCATGACAATCCAACATAGGTTTCGAAAATATGCCATCTCGAAATCTCCACCCAATATAATATATACTTCTAAATATTAACTTATAGATATTTGCACTCAGTCTCAGAACTAACAGTCATGTTCATACAGACAAATATTTAATATTTGTCCTGGATGGCAACGAACTTTGGCGTGGTAAGACAGGGAAGCTAACCTCTAGCTAACCGATCAGCTCCTTCTCTGTTCTTCATAATGTTTTTTAAACATTTTGTTTCAATCAACAGTTCATCATGGAAGCGATAAATGCAGTGAAGCAGATACTGTACATACAGGAGTCATTACGGATGGTAGCTTCATTAAATATTGGTTCTGATGAGTGGCCCAAACAGAGCTGTGTTCAGAGTAAGTAACTGACCGTTTTTGTAACATCACCAAGGTCGTCAAAATCAAAGTTGAATTACTAAAAAAAACTTTTTAACAAAAAATAAACCACCGAAAAAACTGAAAAGCAAAAAATAATTTTGAATATAACTTGAATTTTATAAGGTTTTGCAGTCGGGGACAAACCAATAACCTACGTAGATATGTATTTTTTTTTGTAATATTTGTTAAATTTAATGTTTGTCTAAAAAGGAAGCTAAGCAATATTGCTAACGGAATTCATTTTTTCGAATTTAAAGCTAGGGCTCTACTGCGTAACTTTGGTGGTAATCGTAACGAACACCATTAATTATTTCATCCAATGATGCGCACGCGGTATGTCGCGACAATGACCATTCGTGGGCTCTGATTGGATGAAATTCATTAATGGTGTTCGTTATGATTAACACCAAAGTTACGCGGTAGAGCCCCCGGTCCCATAGTAAAAGTTGATCGTATACATGAGTACTTTACCTGGTTTCATTTAATGTTGTATTGTCGTAATAGCTTATGTTACTGGTTTGTCCCCGACTGCAAAACCTTATAAAATTCAAGTTATATTCAAAATTATTTTTTGCTTTTCAGTTTTTTCGGTGGTTTAATTTTTGTTAAAAAGTTTTTATTTTATAATTTTTTGTGGCTATACTCTAATAATTACTACATGCTTAATTTTTGATTTCTTTTGGTGTAATACACAACTCAGCATTAAAATCTGTGAGTGAACAATAAATCATCCCTATTTTACCACCCTTAGAGTAGGTATTTTATATGGGACCACCTTCGAGGTATATACCCTATCCAATAAAAAAAGAATTATCAAAATCGGACTACTCTGTTCAAAGTTATGCGTGATCATACATAAAAAAAAAAAAGAATATACGCGTCGACTTGTAAACCTCCTCCGTTTTTTCGTCGGTTAAAAATAATTAAGAACTAGTTCGAGAGCGCTCTGGTCTATGTTAGGTAATGTTATCTATATTATACCAACAGCTTTAGAGTAAATAAGTAGGTACATAGTAGTTTTCTGGTCGCTCACTTCCCTCCAATATGGCGAGGAGAGCGATGGCTGCCACACGCGTCATACTTGTGAACAGGGGCTGCTTGGTGGTCTGCTTAAGTCTACTTTGTAGTTTTGCCGCCGCGCCGCGGTACACAATTGTTGTCAGTGCGATTAGAATGTAAATATAATGTAATTAATCTAAACTTGTTTCGAAAAGAGTAATTGCTGAGTTTATTGCCGGCTCTTCTCAGAAAATGCAACCTTCCGAACCGGTATTAGAGTCAGACTTTTCATTAGCGCCTGCGAAGGTCTATTTGAATAAATGATTTTGAATTTGAATTTTGAATCTGGACAAGCGTCTTACGTCTTCAGCCTCCTCATAGCTTCCAATGAGACCTGGTTAAATCCGCATTGTAAAATAAAAAATGAACTTAATGATGGTAATCATAAACATGTTTTAAGAAATACCATTTTAAAATACTTAAGCATTTCTTTTTATAGATGGAGATGGATACGATTTCATAATAGTTGGTGGAGGAACAGCTGGCTCTGTACTTGCTAACAGACTTACTGAGGATGAAAACAATAAAGTGTTGGTCATTGAGGCTGGTGGTGATCCGACTATTGAGACGAAAGTAAGTTTAGAAAATAAACCGATCATAAAATGGCAAATAAACTCATCGGAATTTAATTTGGCTCTAGCTTGAAGTTTTCGAGGTTTCTATGGAGAAGAAGTGCACAAAGCTAATATATAAAATTCAAAGTCCTGAGTCCTGACTGACTGACTGACTGACAGTCAGGACTTTGAATTTTATATAATAGATAGATAGATGGGTGGGATGTATCGAAAAATCATCGTTTCAAAATATATGTTTGGTTTGCTATGCTGAACTGACAAAGATATTTTTTTCATACATTTTCATAAAGATCTTTTTTGGGAAATATTTTTTATTTGTGATATGTTATTTTAATAGAAAAAAACCATATGACAAATAAAACAAAGATTTTGACGAGAAGACGTCTCAAACTATCCGGCGTATGAAAGCCTTACTTTCACAAAATGAAAAGCAATATTTCTTTAGTTTCCAGGTATGCAGATCTTTACACCAAGAACTAGTTATGACTGGAACCAAACTCTACAAACGAAAGACTATGAATGTCACAAAGAATCTTTCATCTATGCAGGCACCGGAAAAGTACTTGGGGGCACAAGCGAACTCAATTGGATGACATACGGTCGAGGTAATCCAGGAGATTTCCAAAAATGGGCAGATGCTGCAAAAGATGATACTTGGCTCTGGAAAAACGTATTAAAATATTATATAAAAGCTGAAGGACTAGACCCTAAACTTTTGAATTCAACTGGAAGAGAAATTCGTGGAACTGAAGGTCCGTTGAAACTTACAATACCACCAAACGAGAGAGTTGATAAATATTTAGAAGCTTTAAAAGAAATTGGTCAAAGAGAATGGTCAGTGAGCGCTATTAGTGACCAATATAACGGTTATGCAAAAGCAGTATTGGCATTAGCTAATTGTACGCGACAAAGCACAGCATTCGCATATTTACATCCAGCTAGAAATCGTCCTAATTTACATGTTTTGAAACATACCACAGCCATACAAATTTTGTTTAATAAAAGCAAAAGAGCTGTAGGGGTCAAAGCTATAACTAAAAACAATAAAGTTATTAAAATATACGCTAAAAAAGAAATTATAGTATCACTTGGAGCGCTCTATTCACCAAAGTTACTGATGCTGTCTGGAATAGGTCCAAAAAAACATCTGTCAAGTAAACATATCAAAGTAATCGAAGACTTGCCAGTTGGAGAGAATCTACAAGATCATATAGGAGTTATGGTATTTCATAAAACAGAAAAAATTAAATCGGTAAAACCTTATAATCCATGTGACTATTTTGGTGATGCTATAGTTAGCTACGTACCACTTAACAAATCTAATAAATATTCTGACTATAAAATATTCGGTAGAATATTTGATAGCCAAGGAGGCATATTAAGTATGAGCTCTGCCAATTATCGTTTTAAAGATGACATCATCCAAAGGTTATACGATTCGACTATTGGAAGAGAAATTATGATTACTTTAGTAAGTGAAACGACATCTAGTGTTCGTGGCTGTGTTCTTTTAAACAGCACAGATCCTAATGATTGCCCAATTATTAACTATGAATTCTTTACAAGTGAATCTAAAATAGATGTCATGATGAAGTATATACAAGATTTTAAGAAAATTGAGAATTCAACGTTCTTCAAAGACGTTCAGGCAGAGATGGTAGATGGTTTGTGCTCAAATTGCGATGACTTAGAACGTAGAAGCAAGGAATATTGGAGATGCTATATAAATTGTTTTAAGGTTCCAACCTATCATTTTAGTGGGACTTGTGCTATGGGTACTGTGGTGGACAGCCGTCTCTGCGTTAATGGAGTAAAAGGTCTTAGAGTGGTAGATGCTAGTGTCATGCCTATACCTGTTAGTGGAAACAGCTACATGCCAACAATAATGCTTGCTGAGAAAGCTGCAGATATGATTAAAGAGGATCATAAGTCAATATAGTTATTTCTGGTTGTCAATGTGTGGCAGATTATTTGATCAATAAAGAAATAATTTGTGTACTTAGTTCGAACTATATAATTTTTAAGTTTAAGTTGGCACGCACAAATGTACCTTACAAGCACACCTAGACACACATACAATCATGAGGCTATTAATTAATAACTATAATGGTGCATCCATGCTTGTCGAACCGAGCACGAGCCGAGCCACGAACGAGCACACTGCGAGCACGATTCGCGTAGCGTGGACGGGCTTGCGAGCCTCGAACGAGCATTCGTAGCGTGCCCGACTGCGCACCACCCGATTGTCAGTTTTTGCATTTGTATCGCGCTCGTTGTAGGCTCGTTGAAGGCTCGTTAAGTACGTCCACGCTTGAAATCGCGAGCAACGAACGAATCCTGTTCGTTCGAGGCTCGGCTCGCGCTCGATTCTCGTAGCATGGACGCACCATAAGATGTCTATTTGATTTCTTTATTTAATTAGCATGTAAGTAATTCTTGTTTTACCTTTATTGTACCAACATACTGATTGAGAGAGCACTGACTCCCAAAATACACGTTTGATCTTATGTAGTTTGGGTGTCAGAGGTTCACACACTTGATGCAAACTCTTTTACAATCAATAAATATTATTATTATTTATATTATGTTTTTATTTTTTCTTACCTATAAGGATAATATTTCTGACAAATCAAATTGATAGTTGACTACTAGGACTACAGTTTCTACTTAAACAAGTACCTACGATCTTTGCGGAACTAATAGCAGGCTATGTCCCTCTCCATACCATGCATGTTAAATACAGACAGACAGTTTCGCATTTATAATATTAGTACAGTAGAAGTAACTGTGATATTAGTGTGGAATTTCAGTTATAATTAGTGGCTCTTAAATCCACGATACTATTATTTCTGTTTTGATATGAAACAATGTAAAAAAGCCAAAAAATAATATTTTTATTCACAAACCTGTGATGACGCACTTATCGTAATTAACTATTATAATAAGTTATGTTTATAGAGACAGATATTAACAATAAACCTTTTTGTCTTTGAACAAAAGACGTACTACATAAATGCATAAATAATTTTATAAGAGTTTCACACATACTGTCAATTAGTATAATTTTAGTAGTAAATATATTTGTATTGTTTAACTGACTTCAAAAAAAGGAGGAGGTATTCTCAATTAGGTTGTTTTTTTTATATGTTTGTTACCTCATAACTCCGTCATTTATTAGCGGGCCAGCTGGCGCGGTTGGTTAAGACTCAAGTTTCCACCTATAGCGCCGCAGGTCGTGGGTTCGATTCCCACACAGGACATGCAGTTGTGTGCATGAACATGTCTGTATGTCCTGAGTCTGAGTGTAATTATGTATATTAAGTATGTATGTACAAACAAAAAGTAGTATATGTATTATATCAGTTATCTGGTTTCCATAGTACAAGCTCTGCTTAGTTTGGGATCAGATGACCGTGTGTGAGGAATGTCCCAGGATATTTATTTATTATTTATTAACCGATTTGGAAAATTCTTTGTTTTTGGAAGACACTTCCCGTTTGGTCCCATTGTCTTAGATCAGGATTTGATTACTTTTTTTACTACTTTGAAGTTAGTTAGTAAGTTTTTTGAAAACCAGTTCATGAAATTTTACATGCGTGGGTTTTCGGGGACGATCAATCGATCTAGGTTTCATTTTTAGAGAACGTCGTTATATCCGTGTTTTCATGCAATGAAAAACTGCTACAATATTATTAGAATACAAAGGTAAACCGTCACCCGGGGATGGTGTAGCTTCCCAACAGTGAAAGATTTTTTTAAATCGGTTCTCTAGTTTCGGAGCCTATTCAATGCAAACAAACAAACAATCAAATCTTTCCTCTTTATAATATTAGGATAGAAGTACAGACAATAAAAGATTAAGATTTTCTTATTTAAAAGGCAATTTACTGGTTGACTGATTCATTTATGGGAGTGTGAGGTCTTCCACCAGCCACCGCCGCGCCGCGCCCCATCCCCGGTACCGTCCACTGAGTCCACAAGACCACACGACCATTTTAGCGCTGTCTACGCGAGCGAAGCCGTGGGCAAAAAGCTAGTAAGTCATAATTTTACCCTATCGATTCAAATTCAAATTTCAAAATCATTTATTCAAATAGACCTTCGCAGGCACTTATGAAAAGTCTGACTCTAATACTCGATTGGTCGTAGTTCGGTACATACCCAGCTTCGGTAAGAGACTTTGAATGCATTTTTTTTCCATCCTGTATATTATTGAATAGTAACGAGATGCTAATGCGGCCTGTGGGCAAAATAAATCTATACACAAAATAAAATAAAATTGGTATTTAACAAAAAAACTACCAGCAATTACGAACATTAAGTACATAAATCAATTGTAATATACAAAATGTTTCATATAAAAGTGTTTTGGATTTGCGGCATTATTTAAAACTTGCCGTCAACGATTACGAACGTACCAAGCAGTACAAATTTTGTGAGTACATATTTTGTTTTGCATATCTTTCTAGTGCTAATTTGTCATCGTCAGATATATTTATCCCAGGAATCAAATGGACAGAATGTATACCTTAGAAATAATATATAATCCTCACTATATAATATCCTAACTAATATAATATATAATATAATATCATAAATGCGAAAGTGAGTTTGTTTGTTACGCCTTCACGACTCAACTCTTTCTCGTCTTTATTTAAAACTAGCTGTCTCCCACGGGATTACCTGCGTTCACGGGATAAAAAGTAACTTATGTCCTTCTCCATACCATAGGCTATCTGCACGCCAAATTTCATGATCATCCGTTGAGTAGGCGTGAAGGCGTAACAAATAAACTCACTTTCGCAATTATAATATTATTTAGGATATTTATGAAAGGCATTGATTTAAAGAGGCAGTTGTAAACAGCGGTTTTGGCAAGTTACAAATTATAAATGGCAAGTTTAATAACTAGTTCAGCAGTTAAAACTAAGCAGTAAAGTAAACAAAAATGAGTAATAAAAAATAATGAAATGGATCAGTGAATAACAACGTTTTACCTACCAATAAAACGTTTATTAAACATACTTACCTTATTCGAAGCCTAATATAATTGAGAGTAGCGTTCATTTCCGGTTCGTAATTTGTCGTATACATCCGCTAACCGTCCACCAATCAGAGTCATTTCCGGTCCTTTCCCGTTTACCCCTTCCACCGATACTAGCGCCATCGAGGTGTGTTGAGTTTGTTACTCGATTTTGAATTCATTGACTCAATGTCACCAGGTGGTTTAAAAAATTTAGGCTTCGAATAAGGTAAGTATGTTTAATAAACGTTTTATTGGTAGGTAAAACGTTGTTATTAAACCGTACTGTACCGTTATTCGAAGCCTAATATAATTGAGAGACGTGTTTGTTTTCGCCTGGTGGCGCTAGGGATAGACAGCCAATGTGATTTAAATGTAATGTTAAGTATTTAAGAATGGGTAATCTTCGAATGAAAAGACCAGGTAGTTACATACACACACAATATATTTATACTCATAAAAGTATCATAACAATCACATAATCAGAAAATGTATGTTATCATTATATTTTTAATGAAATATAATAATTAAAGATCAATCATCAGTTGGAGTGAATAAAGAAACAATTGAAGAGGTATATGCTGGACTGATTTGGATTTCCCGGCAATAATACTTCTTAAACGTATCTGCTGACTTCCAATTACCTCTTGCCAGGATATCATCTAACTGAAAGTTCTCGACCCAATTTTTTGATGCCACCGCTGATCTAAGACTGCCTGCAGTAGCTGTGATTCCTGCCTCGTGGAGAAGCTTTTTAATCCATCCTGCAATAATGGTCTGTGAAGCGGGTCGCGGAGCTCCCGTTATAGTAACAAATAATTTGTCAGATTTTGACGCTTGTCTTCTACTTGAATTTGAATTAATTAAGAGCTTTATCCAGTGTACTGGGCACAGAGATTTATTTTCAGTGTTTACAGTAAACTTCCAGTTGGATTGCCTATGTTTGTGTGAATCAGTTTTCGATCCAAATTCTGGTCGGAAAACTATAAAGTCCTCGCCCGATGTGCAATAATCTGGTGAGACCTTTAATAGTGTCAGGTCATGTACACGCCTTCCAGAGCACAGAAGAAGAATAGTCGCCGTGCGTTTAGAAATCTCAAAAAGATTAGTCGACTCCGAGGATTTGTCTTTTAAAAAGTGTATTAATACTTCAGTATCCCAGATAGGTGGTTTAGATGGTTTTTCTCTAGCTAATGCGATCGACTTTAACGCCTGCTTTACTAAGCAGTGGGAACTCAAATTTTCTCTGTTGTCAATATTTGCAAAGGTAGCAACTACGGACTTATGTACCAAAATTGTGCTGTGTGAAAGGCCTTCCTTTTGGTGGAGATCAATGAGAAATCTGGCTAAATCGGATCCGTTTGGGTTGAATATATCAATGCTTGCATTTCTTGCCCATGTAGACCATCTGGTCCAAGCGGGGTTGTAAGTTTTGATAGTCGATTTCCGCCAACTTGACAACAACAAAGCTTTTTGATCGTTTGTCCAACTTTCTAAGTGCCTATTCCACCCCCACATTTCCAAATCTCCAGACTCATTTGGTGAACTTTGGGAGGTGGGAAACCTGTGGACATATCCACCAGAACTTTCGCTAGGTTCTTGATTGTGAACGGTGGAGCTAGTGCTCGGTTCTTCAAGTCTGGTCTCCAGTAAACCTTCTCCCAACGGGGTACTACTACAAGGTATGTACCTACAGCTTTGTTCAAATGAGCTAGGACTCTTGGTATTAGATGCGGTGGTGGGAACACCCAAGCTAATGGGAAATTCCAAGTCGTGCTCAGTGCATCGTGTTGGGTTGCTTTTCTGTCGCTCATGTCGAGCGTGCAATAGGTATCTACCACGTGGGCTTGGTGAGAAGCAAAAAGATCGATGACTGGCCATCCCCACTTGTCGAACACTACGCGAGTCAGTTGTGGTAGTAAATGCCATTCTGGTGCACACTTCTGGCGAGACAGACTGTCTGCGTGACCGTTGTAGTTTCCCGGGATGTGGTAAACGTGAATTTGAATATGAAATCGGTCTAGTACCAAATAAACCTGTCTGGTCAGTTCTGTTAACGACGCCGACCTGGTACCACCCTCGTTCCGGAGATATGACACTACGGTCCTGTTGTCGCATTGTATTGTAAGCGATTCCGAACTCAGGTGTGGAGCGTGATCTTGTAATACGTTTAAAATAGCCAACATTTCCTTGTGGTTGCAATGAAGGTTCTGTTGTTTGACACTCCACGTTCCTTCTAGACTTTGGTTGTCTAATTTGGCACCCCAGCCTACATCGCTGGCGTCTGTGGTCAAGCAATGTGTCGGGTGTGGTTGATGAAGCTGCGAATCTTTTCTGCAGTTTTGTTGCCACCAGAATAGTTCCGTCATTGCTATTGCCGACAAGGGTATTTGCCTCCCCGATTGTAGTTTCAGAGCCCTGTTGGCCAATGACTGCAGCGCACGGAACTGTAAGCGGCCTCTTTTTACAACAAAACTGGCAAAGTTCATTGTACCTATAATTCTCTGCAGATCTATCAAGGAGGCTCTTCCTTTTGTTTGTAAGGCAATAACTTGAGTTTCTAACCTCGAGGACAGTCTTTCCGGAAGAAACTTTCGGTTTTTCCATGGGTCCCAGACGACGCCTAGGAATTCCATGACCTTTCGTGGTTCGAGAATAGACTTCTCCATGTTTATTGTCCAACCTAGGAATTTCAGTAGATCCAGTGTGATTTGGACATGTTTGCGCAAAATGGCGGCATTTTGGTTTGCGAGACAAAAATCGTCGAGATACACAAGAATCCGAATGCCTTTGCTCCTCAAGTATTGGGCAACCCAATTTGTTATGCACGCAAAAGCTCTTGGTGCCGAACTGAGCCCGAAGGGCAAGCAGGTCATTTGAAGTACCTTGTTCGCATAAACTAACCGAAGAAATCTTCGGTGGCTCTTTAGAATTGGCACGTGAAAATAGGCTTGGTGGCAATCGATTTTGGCCATCCAATCCGAGCCCTGAAGGAAGTCTGGTACACGTTGTACGTTTATTAGTTTGAATTTGTCCGCGTGGACGAATTTGTTCAGGTTCTTTAAGTTGAAAATCGGCCTTGACGTGCCGTCGACTTTTGGCCCTAGAAAAATCGTCGAGACAAAACTGGGACTGCTGTCCGCCGTTTCTAGTACACCTTGATCCAACATGTTGTTGATTACAACGGTGGTCGTTACTGAATAAGGTGTGTGATGTTGCAGATTTGGTACGTATAGAGGCGGCTTCGACTTGAATGGGATTCGATATCCACGTATCATTTTTAGAATGTGAGGCGGTGCCCCGATGCATTCCCAGTTTTTGTAAAATAGGCGCAATTGTCCGGCACGAAATGGTCGACTCGGTGAGTCAATTTCTTTTGGCTTGATCTCTCTTATCCCGGCGGAATAAAGGAGAGTATGATCTATGTCCTTTGTGAGAGGTTTCGCCACGACCTGCAGCAGTGTACTTACCTCCTCTACCTCGGGAAGAGTTTGAGTTATTTTGGCCTGTCCTCCTCTGGTGGGTTTGAAAATTGTTTTTACTTGGAAAGAACGATTTCTTAGTTTTATTATGAGCCGGGGGCTGCGTATGTTGTTGGGTTGATGTTCCAGGATCGTTCTGCGGTGCAGAGTAGCGATCCTTTTCTTTTGACCAGAAAACTTTCTTAACACCACCCGCTTTTTCTAAAATGGAGCTGAACTTCTCTGGATCGAAAAGAGTTGAGCATGAAGGAGGAACCTTACGAAAGGCGCTTTTATGGTAAGGGTCTTTTACAGATGCAAGGATACCCTCTCTCCTATGCTGAATTAGTTCAGCTCTGTGACCACACACGAGTTGAACAGTGTCACTCGAAGCTTTGCAGTATTCACCAGCTGAAAAAATCTCATTAATCTTTGAGTGAATATCTGTAAAGTTCAATGAATCTTGACATTGTGCCCATAGTAAAAAATTTCGCATCTCAGTTTGAAGTGCCTCGCGCTGTTTTAAAAGGGCGAAAGTGATGCTGGCAAAAGCTTTTTCCATATTAGCATTAGATTTAGAAGTATCATAACGCTTCACTTCTTCATTCGGTTCGAGATTGATGAAACCGGGCGTGTGTACGCAAAGTTTTTGAACGTCAGCATAACGTACGTTAACCCAATCCGGATGCTGTAGTTTCTGCAATTCTATTAATTGCTGAAGCATTTCATCCGAAGTTTGAGGAACAGTAGGTTCCTTAACCTTAGTACTAACAAGAAGCTTAAAGTCAAGTTGTTCAGTCCTATTTGGTGTTGAAGATTTAGGCTCTTCATTGTCAAAAAGGTCCCCGCTAACATTGGAATCAACATAATCATGATGGCAATTATCATGATTGTCAGGGCTAATGTTATCCCTGGATGTGGATGCAACTTGATTTTGAAGTTGGTTCACAATAGAAATTAAATGAACCAACTTATGATCGTGACGTATTGATTTCTTACGTTTACGCTTTTGTTGAAGCTTATGGCTGTCATCGGAGGATGAGCTGGAATCCGTTGATGAAGTATCACTAGAGCTTGATTGTTTCCTTTTCCTGCCCTTGACCTTGCCAGTTGACCTTCCCGATAAAACTCGACATCCCTCCTCTGTCCCTGCTGCACTGGTAGACGGTTTATTAGCTTCCATATCTAAAACACACAGACCACGTAGTTACGTTGCCACGTGGTATTAAAATATTTAAATATTCTACAGTACAGAAGCAAACACTATAAAATATATGCTTTACATGGTTTTTTAAACCTTTATTGAAATATTAAAGCACAAAAAACTAAGAAAGCGATCATGATATTCAAAGTTACGTTTTGTAATTCAAGATGGCGTGCTACACGCCACTGCAAAATTAAATAAAGAAATTTTCTTTCGAACGGTAATACCGTTATAAAAAACTAACCTTAAAGAAAGGTTTATATTTCATATAATAAAATTACTTACCAAAGCAATTATTATCTCACCGATAATTTTAGAGTGATATTAATCACTATCACTATATTGTATACAACTATAGTTACCAGTGAGTCGGTCTCCGAGCACGTACGTGGCACGCTATGACCGCCTCAGGCGGGAAATAAAACGCCAATGAATTCAAAATCGAGTAACAAACTCAACACACCTCGATGGCGCTAGTATCGGTGGAAGGGGTAAACGGGAAAGGACCGGAAATGACTCTGATTGGTGGACGGTTAGCGGATGTATACGACAAATTACGAACCGGAAATGAACGCTACTCTCAATTATATTAGGCTTCGAATAACGGTACAGTACGGTTTAATATATAATTGAGCAGGAAATAATTAAATGGGCGGTAAAAATTATTGAACGAGCGGTTGCCCACACGTAACCGCTCGTTCAATAATTTTTACCGCTCATTCAGTTATTGGACTAATCAATTATTTTTAGAATTGACATTGTATGATAAAATAACCGACTAATTGATTTTTTATTACTGTCCATGTTTTACTGTCGCAATAATTAATCAACCGCCATTAAATTAAATAACTACTCAATATGTTTTTCAACTGATCATAATAACATCTCGAATATTTAAATAACAGCTCAAAAAATTAGTTCCCTTATGAAATAAGTAAAAGTAATGAATTTAAATTTAAAAACTTCTCATTTGTCTAGAATCATGAACGTGGGTGCGGCTGTGAAAAATCTTAAGAGCATTCAGAGTGCTCTCCATGTGTTGGCAGCTCTTCAGCTCACCAGCTACATGTGGCCGGCACATACACCAGTACAAGGTACGGCTGGCTCAGATTTACTCCTTTATCTGTGATGTGATTAAGTGGTCACTTAAATAACTTCAAATTGTTTGACAATGACAGCTTGGCCATTTATTCATCCCCTTACTCATAAAGCGCTATTTAAATAATATACTGTTTAAAGGGTCACGTAAATAATGTCACATTATTTGACAATGGCAATAGAGTGACTTGCTACGGGGCCCATTATATCAGTGAGACTATAGAATGTTAATTAATCTTAAAAAGTCCACTACCACCCTATTTTTAAGGAAGGAAACAGAGACTGTGTCAACAATTATCGCCCCATTTCAATTTTACCTGCCACTTCTAAGATACTTGAAATAATTGTTAACACCAAGCTCATTAAATATCTAGATAACAATGAGCTGCTCGCTGCTTCTCAATATGTAATTCGTGCAGGGTCTTAAATTTCAATTCAACATTCAAACATTAGTGGTTACTGAAATATACCACTGTGACAGACGGACGGAGTGGCGCCATAAGAGTTTCTTTTGAACCTTTTTTGGTCCAGTCTAAATGCATTGTTCTATAATACGGACCTATGTATTATAAACGTAATGCTTTTTAATTTACAGATGGAGCCGTCTTCGACTTTATTGTATGTGGTGCTGGGTCTGGAGGAAGCGTGATAGCAAATAGACTGACGGAGAATAAAGATATTAATGTTCTGCTCATTGAAGCTGGTGGCGATCCGCCTTTTGAGACTACGGTAAGATTTTTAATATGTTGTAGTAATGAAAGACGTTATCTTGGAATTTGCCGAAATTATTGTAAATATTTAAAAAAATCTATAATGGACGACAACATGGCAACACAAACAATAGATTTAAACAGTTTCATGTCTGCGAATCTTTAATTTTCAAGAATGTTTGTCATTCTGTCCCCGCGGTATATTATATATGATGTATGTATGATCTCAATGTGGTGTATTTATTTCCAGCTTCCAACATTACTGATTTTTATGAAGAAGAGTGGCTTTGAATGGAACTACACAGCCGAAGACGATGGCTGTACGGCTAAATGTCACACATCAAGAAATTCTGACGTGACGGTTGGAAAGATGCTCGGAGGCACCAGTGAAGTTGGCTACATGATACATTCTCAAGGAAACTACCAAGACTACAAAAGTTGGTCCATAGCAGCTAATGATTCTTCATGGGATTGGGATGGCGTCCTACCTTATTTCATCAAGAGTGAGAGAATTGACGATCCTGATCTCTTAAATACATCAGACAGAAAGTTTCACGGCACTAAAGGCTTAGTTAGTACAACATTGGATCATCACAGAGAGGATATGGATTATTTAAACGCTTTCAAAGAAATAGGCCATTTTGTTTCAACTGAAACTAATGGTAATCACACTCTTGGGTATTCACCATTGATGGCAGAAGTTGGTGAGGGAGTTCGCCAAAGCGCAGCTTACGCATACTTAAAACCAATTAAGAAACGTTCCAATCTCAAGGTGATGAAAAATACAGTAGTCAAGAGGGTAATTTTTGATGAAAATAAAAATGCTATAGGCGTTGAAGCGGTTACAGAAAACAATGAGGTTGTAACTATTAAAGCAACTAAGGAAGTAATCGTTTCAGCTGGAGCTATAAACTCACCGCAATTGCTCATGTTATCAGGAATAGGTCCTAAAGAGCACCTTATGAGTAATAAAATTGATGTAATATCCGATCTACCTGTTGGAGATAATTTACAAGACCATGCTGCAGTAGCTATTATACATAAGATGACAACGATAAAGGCTAACCCTGCGCCTGTATTGAACCCACATGAATATCCTGCAGCAACATTAATCGGATATGCAGCATTGGATAAGACTCAAGACTACCCTGACTACCAGACCCTTGGGTTTATCGATTACAAGACATATCTCATGCAGTTCTGTTCCTTCAACTACAATTTCAATGATGAAATCTGCGAGCAAATATTTACTGGTGATAGCAAACAAATGCTTTTCACAGCACTCTTGAATCTTCATTCAAAATCGCGTGGTCAAATTCGTCTACGTAGTCAAGATTTCCGTGATCCTCCCATGATTACTACGGGGCTATGTTCTGTAGATGAAGACTTGGAAAACCACGTGAAATACATTGAAGAGTTCCTCAAGGTAGAACAAACGACGTATTTTAAGAAATCGGGAGCACAAATGCAATATCCAAAGTTGAAATGTGATGGAGCGGAGCCGGGGAGTACGGAGTATTGGCGTTGTTATGCTCGATGCATGATGAATGGCTATGGGCATTATGTTGGGACGTGTGCTATGGGTTCGGTCGTTGACAATCGGTTGAGGGTTCTTGGAGTTCAGCGCCTTCGAGTAGTGGACGCCAGCATTATGCCAACAATCACAAGCGGGAATACAAATGCACCAACTTTTATGATCGGTGAAAAAGCAGCCGATATGATTAAAGAAGATAACAAATTATTATAAGATATAACTAAAAATACATCTAAGTAATGTGCTTATAACTAATTTTTTACTGTAATATTAAAAGAAAAAAAAACAGATTTACCTTTGATAAAAAAAACATGCAATAATTAAATAAGGTGCTGTCTCCACGTTGAATAGGTAAAGAGATAAATAAAAATATAAACGGAATTCGTTTTTTTTTAAACTATAATTTATTTTATTGCCAAAATAAATTATTCATACCTTTTAATTATGCTACTTATACCATTTTTTCTATCTCTTACACATTTATAATAAGTATTTAGCTTCAGTGCCTACCCTCTGACTCCACCATCAGACTCTGAACACCATTTATGGCCAAAATGCACCCTAATACGATTGCAATACGCTCAAACACGGCTAGGATACGTTGCTCCGCTATGGGGTTCCAGTGCCTACCCTCCGACTCCACCATCAGATCCTGAAAACTATACATGGTCAAAGTTAATCTCACGACAATTCCAACAACCCCAAACACGGCTAGGATATGCTCCACTTTATGGCCAAACACGGATAATGTACGTTATTCCGTTATGGGGTTCCAATGCCTACCTTCCGGATCCATCCTCATCATACAAAAGGTACATGTCTCCTCGGCAAAAATGTATGAGAAGCTGTATTTATTTTGCGATTTCGAAGTTTGTCCCATAGTAAAAGATGATCGTATTTTTGAGTACTTTATATGGTTTCATTTACTGTCGTATCCACAGTATATATACGCTCTTCTCTCCGAGCCGGTCTGTGCGAACGGACCCTTACCTTGAGTGGTTCGACTACCTTGCAATTCATCATTTTCAATGTAGAACTATAATATCCCTCATAACTCCGGTAGTTATTACGGGCAGTCGTTCACAGTACTAGGAGTTAGGCATGGCATAATTCACAAGTAGCAGGTGACAAATAATATGATTCTGTTTTCATATGTCACATCTGTTACCGTCCATGACATAGCCTGTTACATGTTATAAAGAATATTTAAGAATATAAATAAAATGTATGCGACTGAAGGACTTTGTATCCATGGTCATGAACAAATTTAAAAAAAAAAAACTTTATCATTGATTAGCTTTTAAGAGTATTCAAAAATAAACCTTAAATCAAGTGACTTAAAGTGTTAACTTCTTTAGCATGTTATGTAGCAGGATAGAAAAATATTTTTTTGCTACGAAAGTATATATAATTTGCATCAGTCAGTGATAATTTGACACTTGCGTGCGATACTCGCACATGATTTTGTTTTCCAATGAAAAATGCCGTCGATCAGCATCGATGACGTAGGTTACAAATCATTGCAAATCATATATCGCTAGTGAAATCATGCTATAAAAAATAATAATATCATCAAATGAGAATTCCTTTAAAGTAGCAATAATTTCCATGCCTACTAGGAGTCAAGTTGTGGATTTCGCTAGCCACACTAAACGCGCTAGTCTCCCTCGCGTTTTGTTCAAAGGAAAAGTTGTAACACTGCAAATTGTCTTTCAGTTTAGTTTAGTCACATCACAGTATTGTCTAACATGAGGAAGAGCTAGCTATCTTAGTATAAAGCGACAGAAGAGACTCCAGGGTTGGAGACATATGGTTAATCTGGTGTTCTCTAGATCAGATGAGCCGTCTGCCTGTATTTAAAGATATTTACATAGAGTTAATAATACTAAAAAACAAAAAAAATGTTTTAATAAAAAAATAGCAAATATTATTCATGATCACACGCAGACCGTAACCATTTTAGTCGCGTTATACAGGTGGATTTTTGAGTTTGTATGGCCAAATCCGGAACTATGAGATATAGAGACAAGTGGTGTAAGGAGTCATGAACTCGATAATATGAGAAAACAAAAATTTTTTTTAATCTGTTAACTGATCGTAAAATTACAGTTTTTTTTTTTAAATAATATTACAGATTTCTTTAGTAACAAGGATCAATAATTTTAAAAGAATGTATTAAAATTAATGACACTGAAATTTGAAAAAAAAAAAAAAAACGATTTTAAATTAAATTGCTATTATGTTATGTGGTCTTCCATTAATTTAATAGACCATGTTTATTAGAGATCTGAACATCATAAGTCATGATTTTACCCTATCGATTGGTCGTAACGTAGGTTCGGTACCCGGCTGAGGCAAGCGACTTTGATTGCATTGTTTTCCATCCTGTATATAATTGAATAGTAATGAGATGCTAATGCAGCCTGTGGGCAAAAGAAATATTTACAACGACCTGCACACACATTAAAATAAATTGGCATCACAAAAAAATCTACCAGTAATGACGAACATTAAGTACATAATTAAATTATAATACACAAAATGTTTAATATAAAAGTGTTTTGGATTTGCGGTAGTATTTAAAACTTGCCGTCAACGATTACGAACGTACCAAGCAGTTCAAATCTTGTGAGTACATATTTTGTTTTGCATATCTTTCTATATTATTTATCCCAGGAATAAAATGGTCAGAATTTATACCGTGGTATATATTGGTTTGTCCCCGACTGCAAAACCTTATAAAATTCAAGTTATATTCAAAATTATTTTTTGCTTTTCAGTTTTTTCGGTGGTTTATTTTTTTGTTAAAAAGTTTTTATTGAAATAATAACAATTCATAAAATTTTATTGAGTTAACTCATTTATTAATACCAATGATCGTATAGCATGTTTTGTTAGTTATACACGGTGACTTTTTATTCGTCTTTTCGCTAGAACAAACGTTTTTCAGACCATGGTCTACTGACATCTATAATATCAAATGAAAAAAAAAACACAAAACAGGAAAAATTCAAAAAGTCAGGAAGCCGCTGAAACCCACACCTGCTAAAAAACTGAGATGCCGCCGTGCCACAACTACTTTGAAGTGCAAGCGCGGTGTCTGAGTTGTAAGGAGTAACGATAATCGCGACTTCTTTAACTTCGGCTATAGAGTGTCTATTTATTTATAATATTATCCGAAATTATCGGAAAAATATTTATGAAATAAGGAAAACTAATGAATTTTAATTTAGAAACTTCTTATTTGTCTAGAATCATGAACGTGGGTGCGGCTGTGAAGAACCTTAAGAGCATTCAGAGTGCTCTCCATGTGTTGGCAGCTCTTCAGCTCACCAGCTACATGTGGCCGGCACATACACCAGTACAAGGTACGGCTGGCTCAGATTTACTCCTTTATCTGTGATGGTTTCATGCACTTTACTAAATTACAGAACCCTTACCTAATTAGAACATTATTTAAACTGATGAAGGGGTCACTTAAATAACGTCAAATTGTTTGACAATGACAGCAAGGTGACGTTATTTATTTGACCATTTAATCATTTATGAGTAAGGTAATAATGGACTTTGTAGTCTTGCTACGCGGCCAATTATATCAGTGAGACTATAGAATGTTAGTGTAAATGAATCTAAGCTTGTTTTTAAAATAGTACTTGCTGAGTTTATTGCCGCAACACTCCGAATCGGTATTAGAGTCGTAACAATTCACCATTTGTGCCTGTAATATTTGAATAAAACCGGCCAAATGCAAGTCTGACTCGCCTCGCTCACTGAGGTCCTTCTATAGACATATAATATTTCTTGGAATGGACCATAACTTTTGTCAAAAATTGGACCAACGGAACTAAGTTTGAATCTAAACAAATATTGACATTATTTTTAGATTATTACAAATTTTTCGCTTTGCAAACTTCTGAGATAAACGGCAGTGTTATTTTTTTGTAATTTTTCATCATAAGTCAAAAACTATGCAGTATAAAAAGTCAAAGTCAAGGAAGACCTTTCATACTTGACCATTCAAACCCATTCAAACTTGTAGCCCTACTTCAAAATTCGGTCCCCCATTTCTGGCCCTTTTGCAAAGCAAATAAATATAAAAAACATTCAGATCAAGGTTGGGTAAGCAATATTTAAAACTATTCCAAATTTCAATGCAATAACATTAGTGGTTACTGAAATATACCGCTGTGACAGACGCACGGAGTGGCACCATAAGAATTTCCTTTGAACTTTTTTTGGTCCACTCAAAAATGCATTGATCGATGTTCTATAATACGGACCTATGAATTATAAATGTAATGCTGTTTAATTTACAGATGGAGCCATCTTCGACTTTATTGTATGTGGTGCTGGGTCTGGAGGAAGCGTGATAGCAAACAGGCTGACAGAGAATAAAGATATTAATGTTCTGCTCATTGAAGCTGGCGGCGATCCGCCATTTGAGACTACGGTAAGATTTGTAATATATTGTAGTAATGCAAGACGTTAACTTGGAATTTGCCGAAATTATTGTAAATATTAAAAAAATCTGTAACGGATGACAACAAACATGGGCAACACAAAAAATAGATTTATACAGTTTCATTGTTGGTCGCATGTCCCCGCTATATATTTAATAATGTATGATCTCAATGTGGTTAATTTATTTCCAGCTTCCCACATTAATGATTTTTATGAAGAAGAGTGGCTTTGAATGGAACTACACAGCGGAAGACGATGGCTGTACGGCTAACTGTCATACATCAAGAAATCCCGACGTGACGGTTGGAAAGATGCTCGGGGGCACCAGTGAACTTGGCTACATGATACATTCACAAGGAAACTACCTAGACTACAAAAGTTGGTCCATAGCAGCTAATGATCCTTCATGGGATTGGGATGGCGTCCTACCTTATTTCATCAAGAGTGAGAGAATTGATGATCCTGATCTCTTAAATACATCAGACAAAAAGTTTCACGGCACTAAAGGTTTAGTGAGCACAACATTGGATCATCACAGAGAGGATATGGATTATTTAAACGCTTTCAAAGAAATAGGCCATTTTATTACAACTGAAACTAATGGTAATCACACTCTTGGGTATTCGCCATTGATGGAGGAAGTTGGTGAGGGTGTTCGCCAAAGCGCAGCTTATGCATACTTAAAACCAATTAAGAAACGTTCAAATCTAAAGGTAATGAAAAATACAGTAGTCAAGAGGGTAATTTTTGATGAAAATAAAAATGCTATAGGCGTTGAAGCGGTCACAGAAAACAATGAGGTTATAACTATTAAAGCAACTAAGGAAGTTATCGTTTCAGCTGGAGCTGTAAATTCACCGCAATTGCTCATGTTATCAGGAATAGGTCCAAAAGAGCACCTGATGAGTAATAAAATTGATGTAATATCCGATCTACCTGTTGGAGATAATTTACAAGACCATGTTGCAGTAGCTATTATACATAAGATGAAAACGATAAAGGCCAACCCTGCGCCAGTATTGAACCCACATGAATATCCTGCAGCAACATTAATCGGATATGCAGCATTGGATAAGACTCAAGACTACCCTGACTATCAGACCCTTGGGTTTGTCAATTACAAGACTTATCTCATGCAGTTCTGTTCCTTCAACTACAATTTTAATGATGAAATCTGCGAGCAAATATTTGCTGGTGATAGCAATCAAATGCTTTACACAATACTCTTGAATCTTCATTCAAAATCGCGTGGTCAAATTCGTCTACGTAGTCCAGATTTCCGTGATCCTCCCATGATTACTACGGGGCTATGTTCTGTAGATGAAGACTTGGAAAACCATGTGAAATACATTGAAGAGTTCCTCAAGGTAGAACAAACGACGTATTTTAAGAAATCGGGAGCACAAATGCAATATCCAAAGTTGAAATGTGATGGAGCGGAGCCGGGGAGTACGGAGTATTGGCGTTGTTATGCTAGATGCATGATGAATGGCATTGGGCATTATGTTGGGACGTGTGCTATGGGTTCGGTCGTTGACAATCGGTTGAGAGTTCTTGGAGTTCAGCGCCTTCGAGTAGTCGACGCCAGTATTATGCCAACAATCACTAGCGGGAATACAAATGCACCAACTTTTATGATCGGTGAAAAAGCAGCCGATATGATTAAAGAAGATAACAAATTATTATAAGATATACCTAAAATGTAGAGTGAGTCCCATCGGACCCGGTGCCTCTGCCCCGTTAACGGGTCCGTTGGGAAAAAAAGTGCCATCGGACCCGGTACACGCACACATTGAAGCTACCGGGTCCGATGGCACTCTTTTTCCCATAGACCCCGTTAACGGGACAGAGGCACTGAGGTCGATCGGAAAAAGAGTGCCATCGGCCCCGGTAGCTCCGGTCAACGGGGTAGATACAAAACATAAAATAAACCGGCGTCGCTGATTTAAAAGGAAGGATGGCACGGATTAAGTTTCATTTGCCAGTTTGATTATATAAACAAACGTCACAGATCTGGTTACCAGGATAACAGAAGTTCTTAATAGATAAGCTTAAGAAAATCAAGTAAATTTAGTATAGAACTCACACATACTGGCTTAGTCAAGTTATAAATATTATTATTTTATTTACTAAAATTACTAATACGTAAATTGATACGTGTCTAAGGTAAGCATAACATAAAAGCAATAGGTGTTTAAAAATATGCCACAGCCACGAGGAGTAACGAAGACAAACAATAAATACAAAGCGATTTCAACCCTTCCTTATCTATCATTCAAACAATAGGAATCGCCTCATATTACGAAGTCGTAGCACAACAAGTTGAAAATATGTCAGCATCATTGCATGGTATCCGTTTTCGTCTAGGTCGCAATAATACCAGGATAACAGAAGTTTTAAAGAATTATCTTATATAATTTCAAGTTACGACAGACAAAATATTTATGGCGGTAGGTACAAGAATATTAAAATTTTGGAAGTGTATTACCACCACCATAAGATTTTTATAAATTGTTATTTTTTAAAGATATCATGTTAAGAGCTAAAAAGCATTTGGATTTTACTTGTGTACTCTTCATCTTTTAGAATCAAGACAGTGTGTGTGAGCTATATACACGATTGTGTTTGATTTTCTCGAGCTAATCTCTTAAGAACTTCTGTTATCCTGGTAACCAGCTCAGCTACGTCGATTTAGGTTTTTTTATATAATAAAACTGGCATAGGAAACTTGATCCGTGCCATCCTTCCCGGCGGTTAAAACGGCGACGCCGGCTAATTTTATGTTTTGTATCTGTCCCGATGATGGGAGATACCGGGGCCAATGGCACTCTTGAGGCGGATTGAAAAATGAGTGCCATCGGACCCGGTGCACGCACACACTGAAGCTACCGGGTCCGATGGCACTTTTTTCCCATCGGACCCGTTAACGGGACAGAGGCACCGGGTCCGATGGGACTCACTCAAAATGTATATCTCATGTGCTTATAACTAATATTTAACTGTAATATTATTAGAGAAAAAAATATTTACCTTCGATAAAAAAAACATGCATTATTATGTTTACCAAAAACTAAGTATATATGGTGGTGGCTCCACGTTGAATAGGTAAAGAGATAAATAAAAATATAAGGAAGAAAAACTATTAATAAAATATACAATAAAATAGATAAGACTATGAAAATAAGTTTCTACATGGGTACAATTTAAATGTTATCACGACATTTTATCAGCATTTTTAATTTAATTTCCTGATTTCTCAAGCGTATATTTTGATAATGTATAAAGAATGTATCTTAGTTTCATGGTTCGACAAACATTGATATTCTGTTTTATTTTTGAAAATATTCTAAGCATTTATAATAGTTATGATAATTGCAAATAATATTACAATGGTTTCATTATATTAATTATAATATTATAGTAAATAAAGAGGTGATAAAAAAATAATTGCTCCATCGTTTTTTTAATTAATTCTTAATTTGTTTGAACTTCATAAAAGTGAAGTGTATTCATATTATGTTTATTTCGTTTACCAAACTAATTATTGTATTTAAAATAATTATGTAAATAATATCCTTTGTCAGGTCATTATTTTTATGAGCTAATAAATCTTATAATAATGTAAATAATACATATTTTAGAAGTTTTTTTATACCATGTAATTATTTACCAACATTGGAACGGAAAGGGTTATGCATGTTTGATAAGGGATTTAGGAGGCAGAGGGGGATATTAAGGTTTTGTATTTGTTTGACCACAATCTGACTATGGTCAGTGCTGAGAAAGGTATCGTACCACTGCTGGCACATACTATAAGTAATACCTAACCTACTATCAGGTCATTTCCATCCCTTATGACAATGATATTATAAACTTACTTGTCGTCCGTCCTTTTTGACGTTGGATGTCAAATAAGGACGTAACACAAGATGATAGTTGGCTCCCCGTCCTATTTTAAATATAAATATATCTATATGTTACTGTAATAGCTTGAACCTCGGTATATCTTAAGATTTACCAAGTCTTTATGGTAGAAGTCGGAACTCTTCTTGGATCATCGTTAATTTCGGAAACTTACTAGCACTTACTCAGTAAATTTTAGTTTTTACCTCAGCGATATGATAAACGTTGGAAAATATTTTATCGAACTGCTGCGGTTACCGTAGCATATAACTAGCCAATGAAAAAAGCAAGACCACGAGGCGAAAGAAGCAAAAGTTCATTATGTAGATATTATGTATGTGACAGGAACATTTTATTTATTTATTCTAGTGCATTTTACTTTTATAAAAGTATTTTACAAATGATTTAAATTTATTAGGTAACTGGGGGCCAACCACAAGCTCTTAAAATAATATTATTATAACCTAACTTACCTTTTGTCCTGTTTTGACGTTGGATGTCAAAACAGGACAAAAGACAAGTAAGGCCCTCTGGATTCATAATGTTGCGATGTATAATAACTAACTTTAAATCATTTTACATTGTATTATTCCCAAAACCAATATTTACTAGATAAGCACCATTGGTAAAACCTAGCTTGTACTAAACTCTGAAGGTAAAGCCCCGAAAAATCGTCTGATTTCATATCGTACCCAACATTTACCAGCTGATGTTGGTAAATCTTAATCTGTACTCGTGAAACCTAGGATCTACCAGTAATCGGGCTTTTACAATAACATATACACGTAAAGAAAATAAATATGGAAATAAAGTCACTCTGTGAAGCCAGCAAAGTCAAGGTGAACTCTTACACAGTGTATAGGATACGTCTACCTAAGTTATGGTTGCACTAAAAACCTATTTTTAAAAGAACTTGCACGTAGTCGTAGTACATGAAGATTCACTCAACCAGTAAACCAACGTTGTGTCACTTAGATAATAATATTTAATGGAATTTAAGTGAAGTGCTTGTCATGTCAATTTGGAATGAAAAGATTACTTTAAAAGTTAAATTATACGCTCACATAGAGGTTTAAGAGTATGTTCTAAAAATTAAACCATGATAAAACCAAGTGCGTGTTTCCGTTTTAATAATTCAAAAATCGTTAGAAAATGATAGTTTTACGAGGTTTCGTGTATGGGATATTTTAAAATTTTGCAATGATAGAAGCCATAAAAGTAGTTTCAACTGGTTACCATTATTGTTAAAAAGATACAGCCATTTGAAAGACACATATAACATCCAGAATAAAAACATTTACTTTTTGTTAAAATGATTTTTATTTTATAATTTTTGTGGCTGGAATGGGAAATTTAATCCATAAAAAAAAGAATTATCAAAATCGGACTACTCTGTAAAAAGTAATGCTTGATCATACATAAAAAAGAAAATATACACGTGGACTTGTAAACCTCCTCCGTTTTTTCGTCAGTTAATAATTGGACTGTTTTACAAAAAACTTAAACCGACTTCAAACTATACTAAAAAGTTATCAAATCCTGATCTGATGACACCAAACGGGAAGTGTACCCTTCCAGACAAAAAAATAATTTTCCAAATCGGTTAATAAATGACGGAGTTATGAGGTAACAAACATAAAAAAAAAAAAAAAAAAAAAAAAAAATATACAGCCGAATTGAGAACCTCCTCCTTTTTTTTGAAGTCGGTTAAAAATCGGTCGCTTATGCTTAGTAATTGGGTCTCGTTGGCAACTTTTGATTATTAATCCCATAAAAAACTCGGTAACTCGTCTTGATCTAATTTATCAGTGGTAATTTACCTAAAATTTGCCTATACTCAGCATATAGCTATACATATCAAAGCAGGCTGAAGAAGTGATTTTTAATTATATGAGCTGATTTATAGACATTATAGTAAAAACGGAGTAAACTTACTGTTTTAGCATTAATGTACTATGATAAAGTGTTGGCAGGCGATTTATTAAATTTTTAAAGCCAAGAGTATGCGACCATGCGCATTACGTTGGATGCAGAGCAACGATGAGAACGTGTTGTATAGTCAGTGTCAAAAATAGATGATGATTTTTTAGAAATGTGGCTAGCAACTTGCAATCCATATCTTATTAAGGTTTATTATGCATCTCCATATAGTGGAGATTCAATTTTTCTTTCACTTTATGTCATTTAGATGTATACTTTAGGAGCTTACAAAGGTGTATTAATAACGCGAATCACGCAACACTCAGACAAATGTTTAATTTGGCTTATCGACTACTGGTCAGAGAGTAGCCTTAGGATTTTTATGAGCAGCTTGGGGGCTGTATGAGCAGCCTAGAAAAAACAACATAAAATTAAGTTTCTTTTGGGAAAAGTAAAAACAAAAAACTTTATAAAGGATATTTATAGATATTTTTCGATTACCACCAAAGTTACGCGGTAGAGCCCTAGCTTTAAATTCGAAAAAATGAATTGCGTTAGCAATATTGCTTAGCTTCCTTTTTAGACAAACATTACATGTAACAAATATTAAAAAAAAAATACATATCTACGTAGGTTATTGGTTTGTCCCCGACTGCAAAACCTTATAAAATTCAAGTTATATTCAAAATTAATTTTTGCTTTTCAGTTTTTTCGGTGGTTTATTTTTTTGTTTAAAGTTTTTATTTTATAATTTTTTGTGGCTATACTCTACTAATTACTACATGCTTAATTTTTGATTTCTTTTGATGTAATACACAACTCAGCATTAAAATCTGTGAGTGAACAATAAATCATCCCTATTTTCCCACCCTTAGGGTAGGTATTTTTTATCCATATTTATATGAGACCACCTTCGAGGTATACCCTATCCAATAAAAAAAAATTATCAAAATCGGACTACTCTGTCAAAAGTTATGCGTGATCATACATAAAAAAAAAAAAAAAAAAAATACGCCTCGACTTGTAAACCTCCTCCGTTTTTTCGTCGGTTAAAAAATAATCATAACACAATGTGCCAAATGAACTTCTACTTTCGCTAATCACTGAAATATCTATCCATATTGTTCTACGAAGGTTAAAAAAAATAAAAACTCAAAAAAAAATACCAATTTCCCGCTTCAAAACTTATGTTTCCCCTTAAGTAAGTCTAAAAATCAGAAAGAAGAAATTAAATTAAAAAAAAATAATTGACGAATATGTATTTGCGGCACTTGCGGTGGAAACACTGGGCCCTTGGTCATCTGACACAAAATTATTTGTCCAAGACGTGGGCAAACGGTTGGTCTTGGCCTCTGGGGAACTGAGAGCTAGTGACTTTTTTGCCCAGAGGTTAAGCCTAACCATTCAGCGTGGAAACGCCGCAAGTGTCATGGGGACCATGGAGTATTTGGATGACCTTTTATTTTAGGAAATAGTATTGCTTTTGATAGAAAGAAGTAGAAAAATGTTAACTTCTATATCAGATCTAGTCTCTTTCGTCTCACCTATCGTGTATGAAAGTAAAAAAAATATGAGTACGAAAGTGAGTTTTTCCAAGAATAAATTGAGACTCATATTGTTATTTACCCGAAAAATATACCACAAAATGCTTTCAAGATATCATGTAGATTATATCACGAAATCCGATTTGAACTGAGATGATGACGTAATCAACCTTCAGGCCATTGGCGTGAAAACACATTATGAATTCAAAACAAATTGACTGATTATGTTGGTAAATAAATCTTTACGGTTGCGTAAGGAAGACGTGAAAAATGTATGGGTGAGAGAGATGTTAGAGTATTATCTGAAAAAAAATAGTCCGGTCAAATTAGTCCAACGCTTGTTCAATAAATAAATTTAGTCGCCATCTGTCGCGACGTCTACATACCTGCAAATGAAGATTTGACAGCTTTAGATATGTTCTATCTTTTTTCAATAATGTTTGTAAGAAAGAGATGT
Organism: Achlya flavicornis; assembly: GCA_947623365.1. Lineage (NCBI taxonomy): Eukaryota > Metazoa > Arthropoda > Insecta > Lepidoptera > Drepanidae > Achlya > Achlya flavicornis. Next base: position 14,683,552 of record OX392479.1, read on the forward strand.
GATGTGACTAAATTAGTTTAGTGCGATTTAATAAATAAATAAATAAATATCCTGGGACATTCCTCACGCACGGTCATCTGATCCCAAACTAAGCAGAGCTTGTACTATGGAAACCAGATAACTGATATAATACATATACTACTTTTTGTTTGTAAATATATTTTTTTAGTCTTTCACGTAGTTATTAATGTACAAACATTAGTTTAAGGTTTCTAGTATATTTTATATTGTTACTCCACTATATTACAAAGTAAATTGTAAATACATACTTAATATACATAATTACACCCAGACTCAGGACATACAGACATGTTCATGCACACAAATGCATGTCCTGTGTGGGAATCGAACCCACGACCTACGGCGCGTAAGGCGAATCTTAACCAACTGCGCCAACTGGCCCGTCAAATTTTACAAAAGAGATTTTTGAGAGAGGTAGAGCATAGCGTTTATTCGCTCAAAGAGCAGCGCGAATGGGGAAGTACCTCATCCTTACAGAATACCGCAGCCAAATAACATTATACTATGTAAAGTTGTGTTCCTGCGCGTGAGTAAGGTCGCCAGAGTTCATTGGAGAAGGGGGAAAGGTCGGTAACGCGTGAGCAATGCTTCTTGTGTTGCAAGCGTCCATATGGCTACGGTAACCGCTTACCATCAGGCGGGCCGTATGCTTGTATACCGACTTAGTTGTATAAAAAAAAATCGGCACCTATATATTTCTTTCTTCTTTTCTTTCTTTTTAGGTAAATGGTAAACCATAGCCATTATTACAACATATTTCGATCAATACCAGCAACAGGAAAGGAATAGGGTATTCTTATCCCGGAACACGAGTAAAATACCGCCGTTTGTAGGTATAATATATAATGCCAAAAATTCCGTAGCAAAATTTGCCTCAAGCTGCAAATTTTCCTACGGTATTTTTGGCATTGCTTTTACTTGATTTAAGAAATTATTATTCTTTGTGAGAATACTTAATATAACTTTTATTAAAAAGGCTTCCGCCTACGGTAATAATTTCACTCATCTCATCTGTAATGCATTAAGAGAATTCTGTCGAAAACTGAAATGCCTCTGATGACTTTGGTAAGATTCACGTGCTTTTTAGCTTTATAATCAACGTTTAGCTGTAATATCACGTCTGAATGTTGCTTATATAGATGCGGAGTCATGAGTCAGGACAATCATAATAAAAACCATTTTGACGCACTATTATTTAATTTAAAATTTAATTTGAATAAAAAAAAAATGTTTACTTTGGTCACAGATTATAAAGTACGTAAAGGTATGAACAATAAAATGGACAAAACAAATTTTCGGACAAAAGAGCTTTTGAATTTTTCATTATCTATTGATAACGGGACATCACTCAAGGCGTCAGCTGAAAATCAGCGCTGCTGACATAGTCAGTAGCACCATGCTGAGCTGACGATCCTCTTTGACGGCACAGACTTACTGGTTTGTTTTAAATATTATAGTATGAATATTCTCTAAAAGGTATTTTCTTTTCTTTTCTTTTCTTTTCTTTTCTTTTCTTTTCTTTTCTTTTCTTTTCTTTTCTTTTCTTTTCTTTTCTTTTCTTTTCTTTTCTTTTCTTTTCTTTTCTTTTCTTTTCTTTTCTTTTCTTTTCTTTTCTTTTCTTTTCTTTTCTTTTCTTTTCTTTTCTTTTCTTTTCTTTTCTTTTCTTTTCTTTTCTTTTCTTTTCTTTTCTTTTCTTTTCTTTTCTTTTCTTTTCTTTTCTTTTCTTTTCTTTTCTTTTCTTTTCTTTTCTTTTCTTTTCTTTTCTTTTCTTTTCTTTTCTTTTCTTTTCTTTTCTTTTCTTTCTTTTATTTCTTTCTTTCTTTCTTTTTTATACTATATAAATAAATAAATATTTTTTATTTATTATAGGCATCGAAAGAAAAAAACTAGTGTAAATTTTATAAAAAATCTGTTCAGGATTGAGCTGGAAGCCAATCCCACTAGCCCTTCGGTGGCTTAGCAACAAGAGGCTCCCATGGCTTCCAAACCAACATCTGCCGGGCTAGGTTTAACTCATTTTCAGCCTAAATAATGAGTTCCTCGGCCTGACCACAATTGATTTTTTGCTCAATTTCATACACATCTCTAGTCTGTTTCAAAACAGCAGCTCTCTCACGGACTATCTGTTCAGTGTATTTTCTATACACTGCAGTTTCAGGCATCTTCTGAAGAGTTCGCAAAATTTTACCGTAAAGTGCCCCGAGTGTGTGATGAGGATTGGGAGCCACAGCCAAGCCCATAAGGCCTGATGTCTTTTTCAATAAGCCCATCTTATATTTTCCATGATTAGATAATCTTACACAAAATTGTGAGAATTTAATACAAGGAGGAGGGAGACAGTCCTTGTGATAGTAAGGTGGTAACTTAAACATATAAGGATGGTTAGGTTATTTGTAACAAACGAGTGGACGTTTGTAAACTTGAGCTATATATTAGGGTTTTTCTTCCTACCCATATTATTTACGCGGCTTAAGAAGAGAGGTAGAGTTAGTAGACTACCAAATCTAGACCAAATCTGTAAAATGTCACAATTTTGACACCACTGAAAGCTCATTGGAACACAATTGAAATAGCAGACTTCGGCCCCTGGTCAAAGTCACTGGGTGCCACTGGATGCTAGGGCCCCAAAACCGTTCAAATTCCATAATGTTTTAATCAATATAGGCCCTAATAAGGCACTTACGAACGTTACAATTGATTTTACCACCGGTTCGTAATGCCCTTAAACTGAGAAGACTCCCGGCAAGAAACTCAGCAAGGTTTTTTTTTTAATTATCGTACGAAGGTATATTGCAACAATAAAATGAGGAAGAAAATTTTGTTCTAAGTATTGTAATTCTACGTGAATAATGGGCAAAGAAAATAACTTAATGTTGTTTTTGAAGCTAAAATGTTCACTTACAGATCTACTCTTTGTTCATTTTGAATAACAATCCTCTCTTCCGGGAATCGGATTGAGAACAACGTTACATATAAAATTACAGGGCTGGATATAAGACTTAAATTATGGGGCAACATCGCTTTATCATCAATAAAGTAATCGCAGAAATTCTGGCTTGACGCAATTACCATTGCCGAAGAATGAGCAGATCTTTTTATTATTTAAGGCGATGATAACTCACTGGTAGTGACGTCGGATACCGAGACGAAGGTCCCGGGTTCGAATCCTACAATGAGCTTGAGCTTTCGGTGAAGGAAAACATCGTGAGGAAACCATAGCATGGTGGTAGGCAGTAGGCTTTCCAGTACCCATCTGGCTGGCTACCACCCTCAAGCTGAAAATCTGTCGCCAAGCATCCATCGGTGTGTTCCGACAGCTGCACTTGAGAGCCAGTTTCTTCTAGGCTTTGTGTGCTTACCACCTTCGGCCACATCATCACTCACCATGGGGAGATTGTGGTCAAACAAAGGCAATAAAAAAAAAAAAAAAAACAGCGATGGTTTTCTCTTTAGCAAACTCGTTCAAGACTCGCCCCGATTGGGAGAAGCCTTGCTCAACAGATTCCATACTATACAAGCGTGTCACTGGGTGAAACCGTTTTACTGACAGATGACATATGTATTGTCTTATCATTTAGTAATATTGACACATAGTGCCGTGGTATAGAGTCGATAGTAGATTAACGGCGATCGCACTCGGTTATGTGATAGTCACAATAAATTAAAACGAGGCACGAGTATTGTCATTGTATTATTAGAGTTATCAAATTTCTCACTGATTTGTATAATTTTTTATAACTATACGTATTAACGGAATAAAATTCATATTCATTCAAAATAAAGACCCATCATATTCAAAGACCATATTTAGTAAACTATTTTGAGCCCCAACCATTACCACCCAATTCCGACTCTGTACAAACGGGATTTACAAAACGGCAGGAGTGGTTCCAAAAGTAGAAACAGTATAGGACCAATCATGAAAATATTTCACTGCTTAAGTTAACACATTACTTATCTATACTTCTATACTAATATTATAAAGAGGAAAGATTTGATTGTTTGTTTGTTTGTTTGCATTGAATAGGCTCCGAAAGTACTGAACCGATTTGAAAAATTCTTTCACTGTTGGCAAGCTACACTATCCCCGGTTGACATAGGCTATATTATATTTTCAAAAAAATTAGGGATCCTTACTAAAACTCCAATAATGTAACCCAAGGTGTAAAAAAAAATCCTAAACTATTCATTACATCGCGTGCGCTGCGAAAACTATTGATGATAGAATAAAATAATGTACTACGACTTTGTAGAACACTTTATTATTTACAAAAAGTGTCGCGATACCATATGTCTAACTATTATAGTTATGCCACAATAAGTGTTTTTCTATTTTAAAAATTTAATTGAAATGCCGCTGTTAGAAATGGCTCTCTATTTGTATCTTGGTATTAATCCTTATCAAAATAAATTACTTCATATTCAAGACTGCTTCAATACCTTTATATAACTTTTTGAATTATTCAATTCGGACATTCCATTCAAAAGATATCACAAGTTTAAAAATATAAGTATTAGCAGAAAAATCACGTCACTGGGGTACGGGCCATACGGGCGTCAATCTCTTTGCGTGTGGCTCAGTGTTCGTAAAAAACGGCTTGACCGATTCTTATGAAATTTTGTGTATATAGGTCTGAGAATAGGACGTATACTATTTTTCATACCCGTAGGGTAGGGTAGGGTAGCACCACAGGGTAGGGTAGCAAGTACCACAGGGTAGGGTAGCACCACGCGAACGAAGTCGCACCGGGCAGCTAGTATATTATAAGTCCCAACAGAGGGGATCACATTATCATTTAACTACTATGGTTTTGTTTGTTTTAATTAAAAAAGATTACGCACTTTTTTCTTGTTTTTAATTATAAAGACATACTTATTCAAAAAGAGGATAAGATAAGAAATGAGTACATAAGGGGAAGCTTGAAAGTAGCGCCAGTGACTGAAAAGTTGAGAGGGAACCGTTTATCATGGTATGGACATGTTATGAGGAGAAATGAAAGCCACGTCACTAAAAAAGTTATGAATATGAAAGTGGATGGATATACGGGAAGAGGAAGACCGAAAAAGAGATGGATGGATTGTGTGAAAGATGTTATGGGTAAGAAAGGAGTGGATACTAGTATGACGGATAGAAGAGACGAATGGAAGAAGCGTACATTATATTGATTGGGAACAGGGCAGGCAGATGATGATACTTATTCAAAAGAGATCATATTAATTTTTTACAAAAGAAAAACAGTAAATATATTGCATGGAATCTTGTGACCATAATACTTCTTTGTAGTGAAAGACGAATACTTTCATTGGTAATGATGTAGATCATAATGTTGTTATGTGTAATAACTTGAATACATGAAGCAAATATCCAGCTTGAATAGCAATTCCTTGAACTATATTTTATTCATAATTGTTACTATAGGATGCGGGTCTTTTATTATTTGCAATCCAACGGGTTTATATGATTTTTATACGACTAAGTCTGAAAACAAGCATACGGCCCGCCTGATGGTAAGCGGTACGTAGCCATATGGACGCTTGCAACACACGAAGTATCGCTCACGCGTTACCGACCTTTCCCCCCTCCCCTATGAGCTTTGGCAACCTTACTCACGCGCAGGAACACAGCATAACAAAACATAAAGGTATTTGGCTGCGGTGTTCTGTAATGAGGAGGTACTTCCCCAGTCGAGCCGCTCTTTGAGCTAATAAACGCTACGCTCTACCTCTCTTAAGAGATGGATGGCTGCAAGAAATTTGAAAAATAGGTTTTAACATATCTATTGCTGTCGCTCTGTGCCCGAGCTATCCCGTCCGAGGGCGATAGAGACTACATCTTGGACCGATTATACCTATTTAAATTAGATGAAATCGGTATTTCGTAATTCCCGGTTTTCTCCTCAAAACTTAATAGATTAAAAAAAAACAAGAATCATAATAAGAAGGGCTTTGGCTATATCTGTCGGTTTCCCTTTGTTTTTTTATATTCGTCAAATTTGTTCGCTGGACGTCTGATAAGGGAATTAAAAATGGTAAGTTCTTGTGATTTTAGAAGGCTTCTAATTCTTATAATAATTAATTTATGGAGAAATACACAATTGAGAGACATACAGTGGTACCTACAGATTGCATGGTAGAATAAATCATTGCTCTAGTGTCATTATACAGAGGGGAAAATGACGATTACGTGTGTATGGAACAAACGCCACCAGAATTTCTATAAAAATCAGAACTCTAAATTTCAGAACTATATTTTTATCCTGAACTAATAGACGTCAGAAAGGCTAACATTTTATAATTAAATGTCCGCGAAAATGTTACCCACATTAAAGACTGACGCGCCTTACAAATGACCAGCGTCTAGTGCTAGTAACGTCTTTATCATTTAATCATTTTTTACGGGGAAAAGCAGTAGCAATAAGCATACGGCCTGCCTACATGTTACCGCTTGCAACACAAGGTGTACTTCGCGCGGTACCCTTCTTGGAGAACCTGTAGTTGATTATTTCGGGTAGAAAATTTGCCGAGTTTCTTGCCAGAGTCTTCTCAGTTTAAGTGTATTCCGAACCAGTGGTAAATTCAACTGCATGTACCAATTTAACTTTCATAAGTGCCTTACCAGGGCCTAAACTGAATAATGATTTTGATTTTGAAAAGACGTCAGAGGATCGAATACCAAAAACGATACACGATATTCCGATCATTGTTGTCAAATTTCATGATCATTGTTGCCAAATTTCATGATGATCCGTTGAGTAGTTCAAAATTCAAAATTCAAAATCATTTATTCAAATAGACCTTCGCAGGCACTTATGAAAAGTCTGACTCTAATATTCTAATACCGGTTCGGAAGGTTGCATTTGCTGAGAAGAGCCGGCAATAAACTCAGCAATTACTCTTTTCAAAACAGGCTTAGATTAATTACATAATATTTACATTCTAATCGCACTGAAAACAATTGCGTGCCCCGGCGCGGCGGCAAAATTACAAAGTAGACTGAAAAAATATTTAATAAGTAAATAAATAGCAAACTTAAGCAGACCAGCCCCCACAAGCAGCACCTGTTCACAAGTATGACGCGTGTGGTAGCCATCGCCCTCCTCGCCATATTGGAGGGAAGTGAGCGACCCGTCACACGACGCCGCCGCAAGCAAAGGCCTTAAAGTGAGCATGACTTACTTAAGTCTGCCTTAGAAATAAAAAATAACTAAAGGGAAACACTAAACACACAATTTGTTATCACTGTGACTATTGACAAGTTTAGACTAAATATCACAAAATAAAAAAATATAACAATTAGACAGACATAATAAATCGATGCATTTATATCAAACTAAATAAATGAAGAACATTGAATTGAATTAATTTAATTACAATAGGTAATATAATCTGTAACCTAAAAATATAACTTATAATAATAATAGCATACTTTGAATTAAAATGGACCTTGAACTATCTGCTCAGTGAGGCAGGTGCAGAGAGAAGCTACTTCCATACATCCTTGTCGTCAATATAATGAGACACTTTATAATAAGCCCTACTCAACAGCCGCTTTTTGATATGTTCCTTAAATTTAAAAAAGGACATACTGGTCACGCTATGAGGAATTTTATTGTAAAATTTGATACAATTCCCAAGAAAGGACTTATTTACTTTAGCTAATCTAAATCTAGGTACAGTTATTTTGTCTTTGTTTCTAGTGTTTCTATCATGATAGTCACTATTGACTGGAAACAAATTAATGTTCTTGCGGACATACATAATATTTTCAAAAATGTACTGAGAGGGCAAAGTTAGTATATTAATATCCGGAAATATATTTCGTAGAGACTCGCGAGAACCCAAACAGTAGATGGCGCGAATTGCCCTTTTTTGTAATACAAAAATTGATTCCAAGTCTGCGGCAGAGCCCCACAGTAAAAGGCCGTAAGACATAAGACTATGAAAATATGCAAAATAAATTAATCTGGCTGTATTAATGTCTGTCAGTTGCCTTATTTTGCTGACTGCAAACGCAGCGGAGCTCAGTTTACCACCTAAGGCTTCCAGGTGAGCACCCCACTGCAATCTACAGTCTATAGTCAGACCAAGAAAAACAGTCTTATCTACTACATTAAGTTTATTACCATCCACAATAACACTGGTATCAACTTTTGGTACATTTGGTAATGAAAATCTTATACATTTTGATTTTTTTGAGTTTAACATAAGATTGTTGGCAGCAAACCATTGAGACACAGTCTTCAGAGCGTAGTTAACTTTTAAAAGATCTTTGTCTTTTCTATCTACTTTAAATATCAGAGACGTATCATCTGCAAACAAAACGACATCTGATAGTTCTTTCACCATATAAGGTAGGTCATTTATATAAACTAGAAACAGAAATGGGCCTAAAATCGAGCCTTGAGGTACGCCTAATTTGACTAAGGAGCCCGATGACACACTACCATTGATTCCTACTTTTTGTTGGCGCCCTGAAAGATAGGAAACCACAAGATCGAGAGCCACTCCGCGAATTCCGTATAACTTAAGTTTAAGAGCTAGCGTTTGGTTGTGGTTGAGGCGTGAAGGCGTAACAAACAAACAAGCAAACTCACTTTCGCATAATAGTTATTGTTATCCTAATCCTATCCTAACTATTGTCTAACTTGTTGCATTAACTACCTAGTACAGTAGTACCTCATGGTGTAGCATGATAAACCGTTCTTAATTGATCGGCAAGTAAAGCTACCACCGTCGTGGTCAGTACCTGGATGGTGACCGCCTAGTGGTATTTCAAATCGAGCGTTTCCGTGCTTCGGAAGGCACGTAAAGCCGTTGGTCCCGGTTATCACTTAATTGTGATAGTCGTTAAGCTAGTTGGAGGCCTTCTAGGCGGCTTGAAAACCCCAACAGTAGGTTGACCACTAGCCTACCTCCACCGATCCGCAGTGGGCACGCGTGGTGGAGTATCTGCCTTTCACTCTCATTTGTGAAAGGAGGCCTGTGCTCAGCAGTGGGACATTATAAGCTGATAATGATGATAGTAGTAGGTACCTTGCCAAATCAAAATCAGTGAGAACCTATCAACATTAAGAGTGTTAGAACTCACCTAAACCCATATCACAACACCACTTTATCATAAAACAGGTCAACAGGTTAATGCCTACCATCAATCAAAGTCAAATCTATTGCCTCATGAAATTATGTAGCCCTTTTATCTAATTAAGTCGCTTATAACCTTTTAAATTGACTTTTCTTGTAATTTTCCTCCACTGCCCTGAGTTCACAAATTACATAGAAAAGGATTTAAGTGCTTTGTTGAAAGGTAAGCTTTTAAGTTATTTCTAAAGTTTTGAGTGAAAATACTACTTTCTAGAGACTGAGCTATAAATGTGACTTGATGTTTTTTTTGTTTATTTTACTTACAAAAATTCAAAATGAAATGATTATTTACTGTGCAAATAGATTGAATATTGACTGTGTAAATAAACTGAGTATATATTTACTGTGTAAATAGACTGACTGTTTACTGTGTAAATAGACTAACTGTTTACTGTGTAAATAGACTGACTATTTACTGTGTACATAGACTGACTATTTACTGTGTAAATAGACTGACTATTTACTGTGTAAATAGACTGACTATTTACTGTGTAAATAGACTGACTATTTACTGTGTGAATAGACTGACTATTTACTGTGTAAATACCTAGTCAGCTCTCTTTCCGACAACTGAGATTTTTTTCACTGTATAAACAGTCAGTAAGAGTTCTGATATCGTTCAGGATAAATGCTCAAGATCGGTAATGCCCCGACTGGATGGTATTGCAAATGTCTGTAGCTCTACTGAAGAAATATGATATAAACTATTTTGAAATGATAAATTTTATAGAAGTAATATCAAATAAAATGCAAAAAAGTTGTCAATTTTTGATAAATGAAAGCGAATACAAATTCAACTGAGTTTGCGCAACACGAGCAATATTTCGTGGTCAAAATAAACCATAAATATATCACGCTTCACCCTCTCTTTTTGGATGATATACACCGTGTTTATCGTTTTACCCATTAAATGCATCTGTTATATGGTACACACGCGATAAAATCATTATATTCATATATAATATACATATTACACTTTCCTTTCATGGGCACAACCTTATAAAGCATCTATTTTTATAAAGATTCTGTAATGTTGAAATAAAATAATAAATATCCTGGGACATTCCTCACACACGGTCATCTGATCCCAAACTAAGCAGAGCTTGTTTGTACTATGGAAACTGATATAATACATATACTACTTTTTGTTTATAAATACATACTTAATATACATAATTACACCCAGACTCAGGACATACAGACATGTTCATGCACACAAATGCATATCCTGTGTGGGAATCGAACACACGACCAGCGGCGCGATAAGTGGAATCTTGACCCGAGTCTTAACCAACCGCGCCAGCTGGCCCGTCAGATATACTACACACAATAGAAACGATTTTAAGCTATTGCATAGCTTCTATCGCGGCCCTTGAGCGTGGAGACCGAATCCAGAAATTCCGTAACGAAAATAACCTAACACCCCCCACTCCGACCGGCACAGCGGTGATACTTTTTAGTTTTGCCATCTATCGATGAATAGCAGAACTTTTAATGACTTTTTGAAATATCACGCTTGTCTGTTTAGTTCAGCAACCCGCCTCTAGGTGGCATTGATGCAATAGCTTTACCGCGGCGTCTCCGAGAGCCACACGTTTTTTTTTCCATAATCATAGAAAACTTCCTTACTTTATTGCAAGAAAGAAAAATCAGACTTTATTAAATAAAAAAACCTCTAAAATAAACTTATATATTCAATGTAATACGACAGTCGCAGCTGTTCCCAGTAATAAATTTCGTATTAATTGTATCGATATTTTATGGGCGTCAAATAAAACTGGAATTGGAAACATGAAAAGTCTATTCGGGAATTCAAATAGTCCGATGTCCGACAGAGATTGACTGTACAATATTGGCGAAACGATACGGCAATTTTTTTAAACTTAATTGAAGCTTACGGTATAGCCTGATCGCAAGTGGTTACTGTAGCCTATAGACGTGGCTATGGATGCTTGTGACGCCATGAGTGTTAAAGCGATAAGGTGGACGACTCGTCTTCAGACTCACACAGCTACTCACCGGGCAAGGGTACATGGTAAAATAAATGAATAAATAATAAATAAATATCCTGGGACATTCCTCACACGGTCATCTGATCCCAAACTAAGCAGAGCTTGTACTATGGAAACCAGATAGCTGATATAATACATATACTACTTTTCTGTAAATACATACTTAATATACATAATGACACCCAGACCACAGAGGATTGAAGGGAACAGAGACCAAGCTTCATACAAACGCGCTACGGTAGGTACACAACTACAAACTTGAGGCGCGTGTGTGCGAAAGCACAGGCGGCTCGTCACGTACGAGGGGAAACCGGTTTATACTGGCTCGGCCTGTGCTCAAACTCAGGGCACTCGCGCATCGTGTTTGTTTACGTTTAGATTTTAATAATAGAATTTTAATATCCAAATGTGTAAATATGGTTTACTTTACTGAGTCTATGAACAATACTATAATGAATAAGTTTTCTATTAGTATTTTGCATATAATAGGTAGGTAGGTATTATCTTTCTGGTAAATTGTTTTTATATTGTCTCTTTTCTCGTAAATTAATGGCATGATGGGTGTTTATGATTTCAAATACGTAGGTGTACCTACCTACCTATCCTATTTAACGAGCATAAATGTTTTGAGATCTCGAAAACGGCTTTAACGATTTCGATGAAATTTGCTATATGGGGGTTTTTGGGGGCGATAAAGTGATTCAGCTAGATTTCATCTCTGGGACAACGCGATCTGCTGAGTTTGCGAGCAAATCTTAGTCACACAGGTATGGTCAGCGTCAAAACTAGATTTGCATTTTAGTACGCTTTCCTAATAATCTGTAAAATGTGAATAGCAATATTCTATCATCACGAAAAAGCTGATAGGTATACATTTTTATGTATTCATTTAATGTTATTCTCCTGTGCTAACCCTACCAAAATAGGTATAATTTTTGATCGCTCCTTAGAAGCTTGTACTCTGTTCCCTTCAATCCTCTGTGCCCAGACTCAGGACATACAGGTATATTCATGCACACAAATGCATGTCCTGTGCGGGAATCGAACCTACGACCTGCGGCGCAATAGGTGGAATCTTTACCAGACTCTTAACCAACTGCGCCAACTGGCCCGTCAAAATAATCTGGTGGTGTTAAAATTAAATCCCGTGGTGATAATCTGTGTAAGATCTGACGTGAGGCGACGGCGCGGGCGGCCTGCTTCTAGTTCCAATGCAATGGGAGCGGTCAGGATTCCACAATGCACACGCTCGCTATGTGCCCTGCGTGAGAACCCGAGCGGTGGATCCTGGTCGAACAGATCAGACGGAATCTCTCCCTGCAAGCAGTCGTGTCGGCGAATCTGGGTGGAGATACGGCGCGGTGGGCCGTAACTTCCTTCTGCGAGACCGTTATGGTCCAGAAGTAGGCGGCTGAGCGGGATCGGGAGAGGGCTGATCCTGCCCGTAGACGTCGCCGCCGAGGCGCGGTCGTGTCTCGTGGCGGCCCCCCTGTCCTGTAGCTGGGGCTTAGAATCACAGCTACGGTATTCCCCTGCCTGTCGTTAAAGTCGACTAAACGGACCTTCAGAGTTGTAGGCAATCGGGGCGGGGGCTCTGAATGCCCAGAAGCATCCGTCGGTCGTTGTGACTATGAATCATCGTGCGATAGCACTGCTAACTCTGCGCAGCGCGTGGAGGGACTACTATTCTTTTTGTATGAGAGCCCGACCCCCTCTACTGTGCAGATGGCGACCACTGTGGGGTTTTAGCCGATACGAGTCCGGCGTAGCCAAGCCGCTCTCCTCCCGGGGAGGCCGGGTATTCTATGAGGATGTCACCACGATAAAAAAGGAGTCTCCTATGCGTTAAGCATCTCATTACTTGGTGAAAATCAGCACGAGTAAAATATTTTGTTATTTTTCGTTATCCTGTAAAATGAAGTGCCTAGTCTACTTATTCTTCCTCATAAACACCCACTCAATAAATATCTGCCCACAATCATTATACATTCTTTACACGTGATCGTCTAAATTCTGAGCCGTAAGGGCTCGGCGCGGGCACTTAACTTGTTAAAACGAGCTTATAAATATAACATAAGCTTCTTGTTGTTATGCTGCTTAAGTTGGGAAATTATGGCGGTTGAGACGCTAGTCAGTTGAAGTTCTGTTGTCAAGCACCTACCGGTGGTGTGTAGGTAGTTTCTTTTGAGCCGTTGGCTTCTAGGCTTGGTAAATGTTGGCAACTCATTGGCTGATAACCTTCATCACTCACTATGCTATAACAGCAAATCACCCATTCAGCAAAAACTCACCATCCAAGTGACGCCTTTAAATCATGCGCTTTGAGTACATTTTATAATAATGAAATAGTTGTGGCTGATTTTACCTTGTGCTGTTATAATAGAGTGATGAAAGGCGACAAAAATGTACGTAAAAAAAACGACATAGTTGAAATATGACACGGCATCAAGATGAGTCCTTGAATAATTGAGAATTATTGTGCCCTTGTTTTATAATCTACATTAGTTATGATATTATGGTGTTTACAGAATGTCACTGAGATTTTATTCGGTAATATTCAAGGTAAGAATACGCTTCGCTTTGTATGGAGCTTTCTCTCCATAATAATGTCCTCTTAAATCATTTATTGAACTGGCTGCACTTAAAGCTTTGTTAGACATTTTCACCAATAGATTTTCGGTAAAAAAATCAAGAGGAAACCAATATGCGTGAGAAGAATCATCAGATCGCTTCTAACTCACACCACACGTGTCAAAATACCCAAGAGTGAGGCAAAAACCTGCAGTTAAGTAATAACTTGAAGGCGGCAGGTGTTGCTCGCGCCGCCATTAACCGGTGCGATGAAAATATCACCATTTATGTACAGTCAGCATCAAATGTAGATCACTTTAGTATCCTTTCATGATGATCACTGTAGAGTACTTAATACACTATAAACATTCTCTTGAAGGTATAAAACCTTTACTGTAAATTGCTTAATGTGAAAATGTATTGAAATATCAGCTACTTTTAACGCTGCCGCGCTGACTGTACATGGAATGGTATTAACATTAGCTTCGTAAGCGTACATTTTTGGGAATTAACCCGGCTTCAGCGAATTACGTTGGATATTTATGTTGTAAAGCTAATGTGATGTGGAGGTTTATTCCGGTGGTTAAAACAAAGTCGTAGAGAAAATTGAGTTCATCTACTAACCAATAATAACTATATATACTATGTATACATGTATACATGTATACTATGTAATCTTGAGCTTGTAGGTTTTTTCACTTTTAGCCACCTATTTATGGTGAGTTCGTGGTCAAATAAAAGTGTATCTATAGTAAAAATTATAATTCAAGCTTTTCAAAAGTATCATAAGTGTTAATGCAGGATATATTTTTGCCAAATTTTACCCAAATCCTTTCAGCCGTTTATGCGTGATTGAGTCACACCAAATATCTAAAAACTATAATATGAGTGAGATGATTAAGACGAGTGAGACGAGTGAGACGAGTGAGGCGAGTGAGACCTCACTCGTCTTAATCATCTCACTTACCATGACATTTTACATCGACAGTTAAATACTATTCTATTCTAGTATAATTTTAAGATATTTGGTGTGACTCAATTGCGCATAAACGGCTGAAGGGATTTGGATAAAAATTAGCACACAGATAGAATATATTCTAAAATAACTTGTGATACTTTTTGTCTCAGGAAAAACCATAAATCCCTAGGGAAGGCGGTTGAAACCGCGGGCGGAGTCTAATGATGAGATACTCAATCTTATAATATCTACCACATTATATAAATGGCTTGAGTTTTCACAAGGAAGTCCCCATTGATGTTAAACTTATTATAATACCTCGGGGAAATCTTGCAGGAAATTATACTGTGTAGAAGCGTGCCTCTTGAAAACCTATTTATCATTTCACAGTATCGGTTTTATGTTGCACTTGGTTTCAAACACCTGTTTGAAGATCACCTTGTTGACATCTGTCAACCCTTTTCAGAGGAATATTATGCATTCGTGGTAAAGGTGTTGTTTTTAAGCTTCTTGCTACGAAGGTAAATTACTTGCATTTGCCTGTGGCACCAGCTGATTTAGATAGGTTGGTTTTCGGACTACATACAACTTTAATGTACCTATCGCTCGTGAAAAGGTCATTCTTAATAAAAAAAAAATCTTAAAAAGAGAAAAGCTTTAAAGGAGAGCTCTTACGTTTCGTAAATGGAACTGCATACTTACTTAAAAATCGAGCCTAATTACGATATGAGCAGTGTATACTGGGTGGAGATTACGAGATGGCATATTTTCGAAATCTATGTTGGATTAGTCATGCTGAACAACTTTTACAAACATTGAAATCTCAAAACAATAAATTAAGCAAGGTTGACATATTGTAGAAAAAGTAAAAAAAAAAATTTTGAATACACTATTGGTCCCATAGTAAAAGTTGTTCAGCATGACTAACCCAACATAGGTTTCGAAAAATGCCATTTCGAAATCTCGACCTGTTATATCTTGGGTGCAATATCAGATGAAGGTTATGGTGCAAGTAATTGGACCCATGGCATATCTCTCGTAGTGAGGAGACAATCCTGGCTGTGGCATCAGATCATGGTTTCCAAATATATGTATAGTCTTCATAATCACAGCTTTTTTTAATTTCGAACAGGAAGATCGGTTACGAGCTTACGAGACATCTATTATTTTTAAAGCAAGTTTTTTATATAATAATGACCAAACTCTAAAATCAGAGTCCTTGTCAAGATGAACCAAACGAGCCCAAACTCGATGGGGTGGCGTCGTTTTATTACAGAGTTCCAAGGTCTCGTTCCGGCTCCATCATCAGATCAGCTCCATGTTATAATAATATTGTATTATTATTCGATTTACATAATAATATAATCAAATCTTGCAAGTAAAATATGACCCAGGTCCCGGTTTTCGATTGAGCAGAAATTGGGCATCCATATTATTATACAGACGGTCACCGGGACATCATCAGCCTATAATGTCCCACTGCTAAGTACAAGCCTCCTTTCACAAATGAGGGTGAAAGGGACTGCGGATTGGTGAAGGTGGGCTAGTGGTCAACCTACTGTTGGAGTTTTTCAAGCCGCCTAGGAGGCATCCAACAAGCTTAACGACTATTACAATTAAGTGATAAACACCAAAGCACGGAAAAACGCTCGATTTGATATACTACTAGGCGGTCACCACTCCAGGTACCGACCACGACAGACGTCGCTTAACTTTGCCGATTGGTTAAGAACGGCTAATCAGGCTACACCACGTACGCTTCACCGGGACATGTGAAACTAAAAATAAAAGCTTGTCAAAAAGTCATTCTAGTTGAAACATTATTTGTAGCTCGATACAGATTGTCCTGAATTATGTGTGATTGCAAATTTCAAATAGCTATAAAATAGTGACAAAACAGTACCTAAGAAAAATGTGTGACGCAAATCGGTTGAAAAATGTGTACAAAATAGACAAACAAGCGAATTTTTTACCTGAGACACAGAGTAAATTAAAACGTGTAAATAAACAAAAATGAAAAGCAAATTACTCCTAACTTCACTTTCAAATGGATCACCAGTAAATATAGCCAGCAGTGATGGCGTTTTGAGTATCGTTTATCTTCATTAGAACACCCACCGTTACTGTCACTAAAGATTTATGGGCACCTCGGGAAATTGATGCAACTAGTCAATTTGTCAGATGGCTAATATTGCGTATATACGGTACTATAATAGTTTGCGGGTTAAGATACGGTTATTATGTGTTCGTTGAGAGCAATAGTTGTGAGAGCGTCAAGCAACCCGTTGCAAGCTGTTGAAAAATGTAGCTTATTAATTTATTCGAATTAAGATGGTGCGACCATGCTTGGCGAACCGAGCACGAGCCGAGTCACGAACGTACATACAACGAGCACGATGCGAATCCCTTTGTCCGTGAAAAAACTGACAATCGATCTCGTTCGAGGCTCGCAAGCCCGTCCACGCTACGCGAATCGTGCTCGCAGTGTGCTCATTCGAGGCTCGGCTTGTGCTCGGTTCGCGTAGCATGGCCGCACCATTAGAAATAGGTATTGATGCTTCATGGAACCATGTTTCTCCCTCTCGTGTGGTATGGGGACGTAACTCACAAAATCTTTTCTTCTATTTGCTGTCCTACGATACCAATTTTTTTTTTAATTTTTTTTAACTGAAATATTGTTTTTATTACTGATCTTGTAAAATATCATATAATGCCAACTGCGAAAAGTTTTGTAAGAAACCTTGTTCAGTTCAGTACCTATGTAAAAAATATCTTACAATTACTAAGTATCCAACAGTTACATAATAAGTCGTCCATTAATTTAACTTGAATGTGATTGAGACGCGTCTAAATTAGTTTGCAGTTGAAATTAATTTATAATTGAGTTGAAATGATATATAATACGTTTGTAATTGAATACAGGAAGGATATTAGCTATGAAACGATTGAGTTCAAGGCAGTGAATTGGTTGCCTTTTAATAACGTTTTATTTACTAACTGGCGACCGCCTGTATTACTCGGGTTACTGAAAAGCTAATTAGACGCGTTTTACCTGAAATAAAACGCATATTAAATACTGACCTTATTTGAAACTTTATAGAATAAGATAGACCCTCCTTGTTTTCTGCTTTATTCTTCCTTCTTTGTCTACCCTATATTGTTGTCTCACTCGCACCGCTCCTCACCATCCACCCAGGCAGAGCGCGAGCTTGAGCCGCGCGCTCTCTGATCATTGGCGTCTGCAACGGTCAGTTACGCCTAGTCTAGGCACTAGAACTTATATTGCCATTACCTAAACTGGAAAAATAAGCATTAGAGTGATTGCTACTCATTCTACAAAAATAATACTGAAGCACTTTAATCTAGGTTAAGAAAATAAATATTTTCATATTATATTTTTGTTTGTTTGAATTTGATTACCAAAAATATGTTATGGATCATATTGAGGTCAAAAGTTTTCTATTTTTCATATTTTATTTCTTTTGATGTACGTTTAGTCTACTGATTAAGTGTTCCCCATCTTGTTATACTGTACCCCTATGGCTGTTAAACTGTACCCCACCTCCGGGGCACACTGCAACAATGTTGTAAAAAAATTAGTTTCTAAGTATAATTTTGATATTATTTCCTTATTAATATGAAGATTAAAGACTGCTGATTTTATGGTAAATAATAAGAAGACGATATAAAAAACGGTTTTCTTCTAAAAATTAAAAATACTTGTTTGTTACACTGTCCCTCACATGACCTTACATAATTAAATTATAATACACAAAATGCTTAATATAAAAGTGTTTTGGATTTGCAGCATTATTTATAACTTGCCGTCAACGATTACGAACGTACCAAGCAGTTCAAATATTGTAAGTATTTTATTTGCTTATATTTTTATTTTATTAAGGGCTAATTTGTCATCGTCAGATATATTTATCCCAGGAATAAATACACAGAATTTATTCCTTAGAAATATTATGATAAAAATTTAGTGATCGCTCTTCGGAAATAACAAACGAGATCATAATTGTTACAAATTGTTTATTATTAAGTTTACTTATACCTATTTGAGTGATTATTCTCATTTAGATGTTTTGTATTATTTTATTCTAGTCCAATTTTTTTATTTAATTTTTGGATACTTACATCTTATAATTTTTTACGACTAACTTATACCCGCGGCTTCATGCGCATGGTTATTTCTGACTTGCCTCTCTAAAACGGTTACTGTCATGGCGCTGTGATACATAGGCTTACAATTCTTAAGAGGTTTTACAAGGTATGTAAACTGAATAATAATCCGTGCAGTTGTTACTTACCTACGGACAGAGTGCGTTTAATATAATAATCTTACTACAGTTTTTATGGGCCAGTTGGCGCGGTTGGTTAAGATTCCACCTATCGCGCCGCAGGTCGTGGGTTCGGTGTGTTCGCTTCCCACACAGGACATGCATTTGTGTGCATGAACATGTCTGTATGTCCTGAGTCTGGGTGTAATTGAGTGTGTCAGGCGGACGTGGAATACCTATATGAAAAGAGTAATTGCTGAGTTTATTGCCGGCTCTTCTCAGCAAATGCAACCTTCCGAACCGGTATTAGAGTATTAGAGTCAGACTTTTCATAAGTGCCTGCGAAGGTCTATTTGAATAAATGATTTTGAATTTGAATTTGAATTTAAATTTGAATTATTCTGTAAATAAATAATGAAAAAATATTGGTTGTTGCCAATGATATTAAATAATTTTAGTAGGGATTAAGTTCGTCGTATTAAGAACGCAGAAAGAAAAAGTCATTTATTCTGCAATAGCACACAACACAATTACACTAACATAAAACAGTTTTTTTTTTTCAATTAGCTTGAGCTTTTATTGTAACCACGAATGCAAGTGACACCACGAGGTGATAGCTAGTTAGGCGATAGCTAGATAGGCTGCCAACGTCAGTATCGAATGCTACGATAACACTTGAGCAGTTTAGTCAGGTATTGGACTCTAAATTGGACAACATGAGGTCAGCAATTAGGAATGACATAAATACAGCAATATTAAAATTACAATCGGAGTTCACTGAGACAACAGACTACTTGGCTAGAGAACAGAACGACCTGAAAAATGATCTTACTACTGCTAATACACAAATAAAGAAATTAGAGGCTGATAAATTTAAATTGGAATCCGACTTAGCGCGTTTAAGTGGTCGAATCAATGCTGTGGAAAAGTCATCGAGATGCTGCAACTTGGAAATTCATATGATTCCAGAAAAACGTAATGAAAACTTGTTACTAATCTTAAAGAAATTATGTGATGAAATCAAGTCACCGATTGCTGACAGCAATGTTCACTCAATAAGACGCGTAGCTAAAATGAACCCGGACTCTGAACGACCCCGCAATATACTAGTAACACTCCCATCCGAACGTCATCGTGATATAATTTTATCTGCATATAAAAGATATAATAAAGACAATAAAACGCACCCACTTAGCTCTGTACACTTAGGTATCTCAGGAGACAAAAGTAACATTTATATGGCAGAACATCTCTCACCGGAGACTAAAGAGTTATACTCTGCAACAAGGAAAATTGCTAAAGAGCGTTCTTACAAATATGTGTGGGTGAAGTTTGGTCGTATTTATGCTAGAAAAAATGACGAATCTCAAGCTGTCCTCATCAACAATCAATCGGCTCTTAACAAACTTGTTTAGGATTATAATGTATTGTACTAGGTTATATCTCTATTAAAGTCTCACTTAACCTTTTTTTGTGATGGATATTTACTATCAAAATGTAAATCGCATACGTTCCAAAACTTCTGAAATATTACTGAATATACTTAACCGTGAATATGATATACTTTGCTTTACTGAAACCAATCTTAACTGTAATGTCTTAGATTCAGAGTTATTTGATGCTAGATACAATGTTTACAGAAGGGACCGTTCTACTTCCTGTTCAATAAAAAAAAATGGGGGTGGGGTTCTGTTGGCAATTAATAAATGTTATAATGTAGTGAGGCAATTTTCTTGGGAGAGCGCATTTGAGGACCTCTGGATAACTATTACTTGTAATAACTCACCTTCACTCAATATTTGTTTATGTTACTTACCACCTGATATAAAAAGCGGTGATCTAGCCAGTTTCTATAGCAATATTCAAAGCTTAATTATTAACTGTAAAAATAATGATAACTTTTTACTCATTGGTGACTTTAATACTCCTAACATGGCTTGGGTGACCACTTCAAGTGGGAAACTTATGTCAAATTACTCGTCGGACCTCAAGGCTTCTTTATTAAATGAAACCATAACACTCTGCAACCTGTCTCAATTTAGTTATATTTCAAACGCCAATAATCGCATCTTGGATCTTGTACTGTCCAGTCTTCATTCAATTGATGTCTCTGAGGCTACGGCCTTATCAAGAGTAGATTCCCACCACCCACCACTCAAAATATCGTTAAAAGTACAACCTCCTTCAAAATATGCAAAAAGTAGCAGATGTAAGCGCTTTAACTTTAATAAATGCAACTACTCCTCAATAAAGATAGCCCTTGCTGATATAGATTGGGAAAAGGAATTATCATTGGATAGTGTGGATGATAATGTTGATTTATTTTATAATATTATTTGGAATATTATTTCCAAATACACCCCTAAAACTGGCAGTGATAGTGACTTTCCCATCTGGTATTCTTATAAGCTTATTAAATGTATGAGGGAAAAAAGAAAAAAACACACACGCTTTAAAAAATACCATAACCCCCGGGACTACGATTCTTTTGCCGATTTGCGTACAAGGTGCAAGGAGATGATAAGGAAAGACTATGCAAATTTTATTTCTTCTATTGAAAACTCTCTGAGCAGTAATATCAAATCCTTTTGGACATTTGTCAATAGCAAGAAAGGAAGTAAAAGTATTCCCTATATTATGAAGTTCGGTGATGTATCTGCTTCTAGTACGCAAAATATATGCGAACTCTTTTCTAAATGCTTTGGTACAGTCTATGAAACATCGTCTTCTCCTGGTAGTTCTAGTGTAGGTGAACTTACCAACTCTTTTGCAACTAATACTCTTTGCAGTATTTCATTATCAGTTGATGTTATTTGTGACACACTAAAGAGATTAGATCCTAACAAGGGACCAGGACCTGATGATATACCTGCGAAATTTATGAAGAATTGTGCTGATTACTTAGCTAAACCCCTAGCGATTATTTTTAATAAGTCCCTTCAAAATGGTAACTTCCCCTCGGCTTGGAAATTAGCTCACGTTATTCCCGTACACAAATCCGGAAACCGAAGTGATTGTGGTAATTATAGACCTATCAGTCTACTCTCATGTCCAGCCAAGGTTTTCGAGTCAGTTGTGTATGATTATTTTTATCACCACGTCAAGCCGATTATCTCTGACAGCCAGCATGGTTTTGTTCGCCATAAGTCCACCGTAACTAATCTATTGGAGTTCAAAAATTATCTTTGTCGTGAGTTTGGTAATAGGGGCCAGGTAGATGTTATTTATACTGACCTAAAAAAGGCATTTGATATAGTGAATCATGAAATCCTATGTAAAAAACTAGCTGATTGCGGCATTCACGGGAATCTTTTGCGATGGGTGGCATCCTATTTAAATAATAGAAGTCAACTAGTAGCGATTAAAGGTCATACTTCCGCGCCTATCACTATAAACTCTGGTGTACCACAGGGATCACACCTCGGTCCATTATTTTTTGTCATTTTCATCAATAGCTTAGCTGAGGAACTGACCTGTCCCTGTCTCTTGTACGCCGATGACCTAAAAATATTCACAGCCGTGAAATCTCGATCAGACTGCGGTGCTCTTCAGCAAAATCTTAACACTGTAGCCAGATGGTGCAAGCGGAACCACATGGTACTTAATATCAGTAAATGTTTCTGCATATCGTTTACTAATAAAAGATATAAAGTCTCATATGACTACAGTATAGATGGGCACATTCTTGATAGGAAAACCACTGCTAGAGATCTCGGCATCTTGTTTGATGATAAACTAACATTTAAGGAACATTACAAAAATATGATAAATAAAGCATACCAAATGCTTGGATTTATTGCTAGATCTACAGTTGGTTTTAAAAAACATAAAAGCTTAATTATTCTTTATAACAGCCTCGTCAGAAGCGTTTTGGAATATGGGTCAGTTGTTTGGTCACCTTGCTACAATATTCACTCTGATAATATCGAATCGATACAGAGAAAATTTTTGAAGATTCTAAGCTACAGGTGCGGGTATGGACGTAGTTTATCCCACTACATAGACAGACTGTCAAAATTTGGTGTTACTGCTCTGCACCTGAGACGCAAACATAATGACCTTCTCTTTTTGCATAAACTTCTCCACTCTTATTGCCATTCTGCTCCTCTCCTTGAAACCTTAAACTTTAACAGTAAATATTTAAGATCACCCAAATCATTTATTCTTAATGTCTATAAAAATAACACATCTTATTATAATCCAATTGTTCGTATGTGCCGTTTGTATAATGAACATTGCTCAAGCCTGGATATATTTGATTCGCGACAAATTGCTTTTAAAAAAAAGTTAAAGGAGGTCCTGAAATAGCGGCTTCTCATATTGATTGATTATATTTATTGTATTGTATATTTATTGTAGTGTATTCTGTATTGTGTATTGTTGTTGTATTTGTATTTAAATATGTGCTGATAATGATCAACTTTATATAACTATTGCATCATTAGAGTAGTTAATTTATCAATAAGTAAATTATATTTTTTTTTTTTAATGCCTTTCTGCTTGTTATGCTGTGTATACACGTGTTTGGATTTCGATCTGGACTCTTAACTAAAATGCGTCTCTTTGGTGTGAAATTGTGATTGTTATCTGTTGTGTGTACCTAATAAATAAAATAAAAATAAAAAATAAAGATAGAGTGTCTATTTATTTATAAAATTATCCGATATTATTGGAAAAACATTTATGAAATAAGGAATACTAAGGAATTTTAATTTAGAAACTTCTCATTTATCTAGAATCATGAACGTCGGTGCGGCTGTGAAAAACCTTAAGAGTATTCAGAGTGCTCTCCATGTGGTGGCAGCTCTTCAGCTCACCAGCTACATGTGGCCGGCACATACACCAGTACAAGGTACGGCTGGCTCAGATTTACTCCTTTATATGTTATGGTTTCATGCACTTAAATATTTACAGACCCCTTATTATAAAACGTTATTTAAACCTCAGAGTAGATAAATACTACGTACAATTTAAACTGATGAAGTGGTCACTTAAACAACGTCAATTTGACTATTAGGATTAGTAGTCTATGAGTAAGTATGAAATTAGACTTTGTAGTTTTGCTACGGCGCCAATTTTATCATATCAGTGAGACTATAGAATGTTAATGTAAATTAATCTAAGCTTGTTCTTGAAAATAGTATATGGAGGTGCAAGGCCTGCAAGGTAGATGACACCTCCATTTAATAGGGAAGATTTCCGCCAGGTGTCATTGTGCTTGGGGACCACGGTCCAACTTAACATTTCGGACAGTTGTATATATACAGATCGACGAGAAAACTTCGCAAGTGCGATGCAGGATGATGTGCTTTTGTATGCACGATGCAGGATAATGTGGCGCCACGCCATCTATCTTTCGTCATGTAAACTTTATTATGTAGAGATAAGCTACAAGTAATTACTGAGTTTATTATTACCAGATCAAGCAATAGCATTCCGAACCGGTATTAGAGTCGAAACAATGCCTAAGTGCCTGCAATCCTAATCCTAACTAATAGTATAAATGCGAAAGTGAGTTTTTTGTTTGTTTTTTGCACCTTCACGCCTCATCTACTCAACGGTTCATCATAAAATTTGGCATGCAGATAGCCTATGGCATGGAGAAGGACATAGGCAACATATTATATCGGGAACGCGGGTGAAACTGCAGGGGACAGCTAGTATTTGAATAAAACCGGCCAAGTGCGAGTCTAACTCGCCTCGCTCACCAAGGGTTTCGACACATCCGACCTTCTATAGACGTATAATATTTCTTGGTTTGGACCATAACTTTTGTAAACAATCGGACCAATGGACCCAAGTTTGTATCAAAACAAATATTGACGATCTCGAAAAACTTTTCATAATCTCATCAATCAGCTGTAATTATTTCAGATTTTCCGCTTTGCAAACTTCGGAGATAAAGGGGAAAGTTCTTTTTTTGTAATTTTTCATCATACGTAAAAAGCTATGCAATATAAAAAGTTAAAGTCAATGAAGACCTTTCATATGATACCCCATTCAAACTTGTAGCCCTACTTTAAAATTTGGTCCCCTCATTTCTACCTTTTTTGCAAAGCAAATAAATATTAAAAAAACATTTGGAATAAGGTTGGTTAAGCAATATTTAAAACCATTCCAAATTTCAATTCAATAACATTAGTGGTTACTGAAATATACCGGTGTGACAGATGGACAGAGTGACACCATAAGAGTATCTTTTGAACCCTTTATGGTTCACTCAAAAATGCATTGATCAATGTTCTATAATACGGACCTATGAAACATAAATGTAATGCTTTTTAATTTACAGATGGAGCCATCTTCGACTTTATTGTATGTGGTGCTGGGTCTGGAGGAAGCGTGATAGCAAACAGACTGACAGAGAATAAAGATATTAATGTTCTGCTCATTGAAGCTGGCGGCGACCCACCTTTTGAGACTACGGTAAGATTTGTAATATGTTGTAGTAATGCAAGACGTTAACTTGGAATTTGTCGAAATTATTGTAAATATTAAAAAAAAACTGTAATGGACGACAACATGGGCAATACAAAAAATAGATTTATACAGTTTCTTTGTTAGTCGCCTATCCCCGCGGTATATATATATGATGTATGTACGATCTCAATGTGGTTAACTTATTTCCAGCTTCCAACATTAATGATTTTTATGAGGAAGGGTGGCTTTGATTGGAACTACACAGCGGAAGACGATGTCTGTACGGCTAACTGTCACACATCAAGAAATTCTGAAGTGACAATTGGAAAGATGCTCGGGGGCACCAGTGAACTTGGCTATATGATACATTCTCAAGGAAACTACCTAGACTACAAAAGTTGGTCCATAGCAGCTAATGATCCTTCATGGGATTGGGATGGCGTCCTACCTTATTTCATCAAGAGTGAGAGAATTGATGATCCTGATCTCTTAAATACATCAGACAGAAAGTTTCACGGCACTAAAGGCTTAGTTAGCACAAAGTTGGATCATCACAGAGAGGATATGGATTATTTAAACGCTTTCAAAGAAATAGGCCATTATATTACAACTGAAACTAATGGTAATCACACACTTGGGTATTCACCATTGATGGAGGAAGTTGGTGACGGTGTTCGCCAAAGCGCAGCTTACGCATACTTAAAACCAATTAAGAAACGTTCAAATCTCAAGGTGATGAAAAATACAGTAGTCAAGAGAGTAATTTTTGATGAAAATAAAAATGCTATAGGCATTGAAGCGGTCACAGAAAACAATGAGGTTATAACTATTAAAGCAACCAAGGAAGTAATCGTTTCAGCTGGAGCTATAAACTCACCGCAATTGCTCATGTTATCAGGAATAGGTCCAAAAGAGCACCTGATGAGTAATAAAATTGATGTCATATCCGATCTACCTGTTGGAGATAATTTACAAGACCATGTTGCAGTAGCTATTATACATAAAATGAAAACGATAAAGGCTAACCCTGCGCCTGTATTGAATCCACATGAATATCCTTCAGCAACATTTATTGGATATGCAGCATTGGATAAGACTCAAGACTACCCTGACTACCAGACCCTTGGGTTTGTCAATTACAAGACTCATCTCATGCAGTACTGTTCCTTCAACTACAATTTTAATGATGAAATCTGCGAGCAAATATTTGCTGGTGATAGCAAAGAAATGCTTTACACAGTACTGTTGAATCTCCATTCAAAATCGCGTGGTCAAATTCGTCTACGTAGTCCAGATTTCCGTGATCCTCCCATGATTACTACAGGGCTATGTTCTGTAGATGAAGACTTGGAAAATCACGTGAAATATATTGAAGAGTTTGTCAAGGTAGAACAAACGACGTATTTTAAGAAATCGGGAGCACAAATGCAATATCCAAAGTTGAAATGTGATGGAGCGGAGCCGGGGAGTACGGAGTATTGGCGTTGTTATGCTAGATGCATGATGAATGGTATTGGGCATTATGTTGGGACGTGTGCTATGGGTTCGGTCGTTGACAATCGGTTGAGGGTTCTTGGAGTTCAGCGTCTTCGAGTAGTCGACGCCAGTATTATGCCAACAATCACTAGCGGGAATACAAATGCACCAACTTTTATGATCGGTGAGAAAGCAGCCGATATGATTAAAGAAGATAACAAATTATTATAAGATATACATAAAAATAAAAAAAATACATGAATTATTATGTTTAATTTAAAAGCGACCAAAAACTATATAAGTTACGAGATAAATAAAAATATAAGGAAAAAAACCTATAAATACATAATTAAATAGGTAAGATAATAAGTATTTAAATTGGTTTTACATAGGTACATTTAAATGTAATCTCGACATTTTATCAGCATTTTAATTTCGTGGTTTCTCAAGCGTATATCCTACTATACAATATATTATATTATAACTGGGAAAGTTTGTGAGTATGAATGTATGTTTGTTACTCTTTCACGCAAAAACTGCTGAACGGATTTGGATGAAATTTGGCACTCGGATAGAATATTTTCTGGATTAACATATAGGATACTTTTATCTCGGGAAAACATACGATCCCTCGGGAATGTGTATATATCTTAGTTTCATGGTTCGACGAACTAGATTGTCCGCGTAAAGGTGTAAAAATTCTCTGGATTGTCACCTTCCGTCATTTTCAAAAACTTCGACGAACTATGTTATTCTGTATTATTTTTGAATATATTGTAAGTATTTATTATAATAGTTAATATATTTGCAAATAATATTACAATCGTTTTATAACTATGGTATTTTTGAAAAATTTTGAGCTAAATAAAGTGATAAAAATAATTTTATTGTGCATATTTACTTTAATTAAATAAATATCCTGAGACATTCCTCACACACGCCTAGAATTAAGCAGAGCTTGTACTATCGAAACTAAATGACTAATTTACTACATATCTTACTTTTTATTTGTAAAAACATACTAATTATACCCAAACTCAGGACATGCAGACTCTGGGAATTGAACCCATGACGTGCGGTGTGATAGGTGGAATGTTAACTAACCACGCCAACTGAGGCCCAATCACCATCTCTTAAAACAATATTATAACCTTGGTTACGTTACGTTAGTTTTGAGAGAGGTAGAGCGTAGCGTTTATTCGCTCAAAGAGCAGCTCGACTGGGGAAGTACCTCCACCTTACAGAATACCGCAGCCAAATGACTTTATGTTGTGTAAAGTTCTGTTCCTGCGCGTGAGTAGTAAGGTCGCCAGTGAGCGAATATGGCTACGGTAACAGCTTACCATCAAGCGGGCCGTATGCTTGTTTACCGACTTATTCGTATAAAAAAAAAGTCCTTGTTTGACATCCGACGTCAAAACAGGACAAAAGACAAGGAAGGTTGGCCCCTTGCCCCGTCAAATTAAACGTTACTTTATTTGACCTTCGTAAAAACAGACTGTATTCATCTAATATAATTTTTATTAATTTTACCAAATTACAATAATCATGTAAATTGTATAATTTTTCAGATCAATTATTTTTATGAGGTAAGGTGAGTTTTGAATAGGTACATAAATAACACAAATGATAGTGTTGTAAATATTATCGGATCTTCTAATAATGAAGGAGTTTTTTGATGTCTTGCATAATTTACCCACAATGGAACCTGGAAAAGGGTCTATCTATGGTCAGTGTTGATGTAGTCGAAGATACCACCGGCACAATACTAATAATATCATGAGGCCAACCAAGACCACCTTAAGAAATTCCATCTCTATTCCATCTCATTCAAACAATAATATTATAAACTTACTTGTCCTTTTATGACGTCGAATGTCAAAGAGGTTTTTGTAGAGCGTAACGTATTCGCTCAAAGAGAAGCTCGACTGGGGAAGACCTCCACCATACAGAGAGAATCCTTACTAATTAGAGGTTACACACCTCACAGCTCTGAACCAGCTCAATGAATCAGATCACACGGGTTTGAGCCGTTGAGCTACAGCTCAACAACAAAATGACTAGCTCACGGCTCAATCCTACTCCTATTGTATCTGCGACTCCCTCCATAGATTATTCTTGTGATTCTAATCTACGAATTATTATTTCGTTCTAAAACATTTAAATAGTTATTTAATTCAAAAAATAAATTTGACATAACTAGATAATTTAAAAAACAAATAATTCCAACTCTAAAGTAGGAAAAGAGTCGCTCGGCGGAGTCGAATGAATCGCAGCACCTCAGTCGGCTCGATTCGACGCGCGATACGCAGTGAGCGTGCGCGCGTTTCGTGGACTATATAGTACAAATTGAGCTGATCTGCGAGCTGAGTCATTGAACCGGCTCACACACCTGAGCCGTGAGCTGTTATGCAGCTCGCGTATTTTTGATGAGAGGTGTGTACCTCTATTACTAATTATTATAAATGCGGAAGTGAGTTTGTTTGTTTGTTTGTTACGCCTTCACGCCTCAATTAGTCAACGGATCATCATCATTTAATTTACCTCAAGCCTATTTAAAATCGAAAACGCATTTTTCATTTTAGGCCCTATTAATATGAACGTTGCTGTTAACTCTACCACACCGGTCTCAGCGTTATAATTTTTGTTTTTTGTTTTTTTATTACAACTAAGGTAGCAAACAAGTATACGGCCCGCCTGATGGTAAGCTGTTACCGTAGCCTATGGGCGCTAGCAACACCAGGGGTATCACTCGCGCGTTGCCGACCCTGAAGAAATCTCTTCAGACCCTTTTTGAAGAGCCCCATGCTGTAATTCATTGGGAAAACCACGGCGGGGAGCTCATTCCACAACCTGAGCGTCTGTGGAAGAAAACTCCTTTTAGCCCGTACAGTTCGAAACAATTCTGGTTTCAATGTGTGAGGATTTATCTTCTTATATTACCAGTTAACAAAAACACAAATCATATGCATGATACAATTTGTCACTTAGCCAGGGGATGCAAGTGCAAATAGAAGCTTTTGTTTAAATAAATGTCCGCATTTCAAGCCCTTTCACGTAGAGAAATTCTGAGCATAGCTCGCGTATGTCACTGTTTCGTATATATCACTTCACTGGCAACATACACTGTTGAATACGCGTTCACATATGTATAAACTTTTTGTATTTGACTGGATTTTTTAGTCTTTTCATAGTTATATTATTTCGATGTTATTTCGATGAGTCTCATAAGTAAGGTGCGTCCATGCTTGACGAACCGAGCACGAGCCGAGCCACGAGCGAGCACAATGCGAGCATGATTCGCGACGCGTGGACGGGTTTGCGAGCCTCGAACGAGCACGATTTAAATCAGGTTTTAAATGTACAAAGGGATTCGCATCCTAACTACAAGGTTCGTTCGTGGCTCGCGTAGCATGGACGCACCATAAGACCCATGTAACCCTTCATAAAAATAAAATTATGAAAGAAACAAAACAATTTCAGTAGGCTGCGCTATAAAATGCGTTGGAGTGTAAAGTGTCAAAAATATTAAGAGTTTATTTTTCAGGCGATTGCGGAAAGTTTCCCCGCGATTTCTTTCAGTATCGCAAAATTATGCATTTCCATGCCAACGAGCTTTGGTTGCTTTTGCGAAAGCAGTTTTTAAGGAAATAATGAAACTTATTTACCGGCCGTTTCAGTGTATAAAAAATAAAAAGATACATTTTATAGAATTTGAAAATAAAATACGTCAGATTATAAAAAGTGCCGATTCTCAGTTGAAGAATTTAGAAACGGTGGTGTCTTCGGAAGACAGACCTTCATAAGTCCCATTCTAGGGCGTAAACTGAATAAATGGCATAGCACCAGTTGGGGCAGTTGGTTAAGATGTGGAGTCTTAACCTATAGCGCCGCAGGTCGTGGGTTCGATTACCACACAGGACATGCATTTGTGTGTATGAACATGTCTGTATGTCCTGTGTCTAGGTGTAATTATGTATATTAAGTACCTATGTATTTACAAAAAAAAAGTAGTATATGTATCATATCAGTTACCTGGTTTCCATAGTACAAGCTTTGCTTAGTTTGGGATCAGATGACCGTGCGTGAGGAATGTCCCGGGATATTTATTATTATTATTTTATTAGTTTAGTATTTACAAAATTTGATTTTGTTTTTTATTGTTTCATATTTTAATTCGAATTTCTGCTAGTGATATTTAGTTCAAAGACTAATTAAACGGTAGTTAGTTAACTAATTAAATGATAGTTAGTTCAAAGACTAATTAAACGATAGCATATTATTAACATTCTAAACCACGTAACATGTCAAATGCTCTTACTGCGAAAAAAGCGCTCTATATGCCCTCATCACCGCTCATTTTGTAACATTCAGTGGGAGAGCAAAAATAAAATGTTCTTAAACGTTAGTTAACATCATAAAGCGTTCAAAATTCCAATATTTGAGAATGTTTTTTAAACTTAACTGTTTAAGAGTATAATAATGTTATTTCTTTAACAAAACTTAAAGACATAGGTTTACGAAGTTAAATGGGAAGACCATCGAAATAGTATTACCCTAGAATAAGGGTGACAGCTGTAAAAACGGCCGAAGAAATAAGACAACGGTGTCGCTATTTCAGTTTCAGTAGGTCCACGTTTGAACGTAGAACATTCATTCATGAGTGACATTATTTTGTTTTATTGAGTTTCCAAGCGGTTTCCACTTTCACGATGTTGTCTTGTACACAGAAGATATATCGCTGAGAAAGACGAAATTAACGATGCATAATAATTATCTTCTAATCTAAACTGAATATAAATATAATCTTTGGTAAAAGTTTTTTAGTTGAAGCGCTCGTGGTGTAGCATGATAAGCCGTTCTTAATGGATCGGAAAGTTAAGCTTCTACCGTCGTGGTCGGTACCGTGGTATTTAAAATCGAGCGTTTCCGTGCTTCGGAAGGCACGTAAAACCGTTGGTCCCGGTTATCAATTAATTGTCGTTAAGCTAGTTGGAGGCTTTCTAGGCGGCTTGATAACTCCAACCGTAGGTTGACAACTAGCCTATCTCCACCGATCCGCAGTGGGCACGCGTGGTGGAGTATCTGCCCATTCCCTTTCACCCTGATTTGTGAAAGGAGGCCTGTGCTCAGCAGTGGGACATTATAGGCTGATGATGATGAAAAGTTCTTTACATTGATGTTGTCCCCTGAAAGATTTTCAATTTTAGTAACACAGTGTACCACTCGCGTTCTACACAGATTTGCGACCCGCCACACGTAGAAGTTTCAACTTGATTAATATTCAAGAATTATAGCCAACATGACGTTGAGTTAGTGTCGAAATACCAGGCTTTGCTGTGAAATTGGAGTGTCATGGGGATTTCACGTATTTTTATACCCGTAGTTCTCAAAGACTGTCACTTCACTCACTCTTACTAGGACCCCCTCACTCCTTAATAATATTTTGAGATTTCACGAAAGAAAACATTGTGAGGAAACCAGGGGAAACCTGGCTGGCTACCACCCTCAAGTTGAAAATCTGTCGCAAAGCATCTACTGTGCTTTGTGTTCCACTGTCACTAACCATTGTGAGATTGTGGGCAAATATAGGCCTAGGAATATATCGTCCCCGTAGCGCGAGAATTAACTAAGTCGAGTTAAGTAATTCTTTTTTTATTGTATAATATAAATCAGCTTTTCAAGCTCTTTATTTCTGTCTAACTCTCATTTTTGTAGGTGTCATAGTTTTTGAGTTATAAAATTCGAAAATTCACTAAGTTATGATTATGGACAATATCACGTAAAGAGAAAATTACCTAATTAAGTTAGTTATTTTACATTTCAAATTAAACTACATAAATAGGAATTAAAATCAATTAATTAGTTTTTCCCTGATTTTTTTGTTGTATACCTTGCTCTCATAAATCACTAAACAGATTTAGATAGTTTGGAAATCAGTAGTTCGGTTCAACATTTGGATGCGAAAATTAACTAACTTGGTTTGTTGATTTCTCTTTCTCAATTGAAATATAATTCATACAAAAACAAAAATGCGAAAATCCCTTACACAGTTTTAATTATTTTTATTCTAGTAAAATGGGTGACATTGCTTCTGTTTCAAATAGTAATGATATTATTTTAGTTAATATTTGTAAGAATTTGGTGTTGATTTAGTAGTTTAGGTATTTTTCACGCGCGACTTGGTTACTTTATGTGTGCAGTGCGGCGTAAAGGCGGCAGTTGGTGACTTTCATTTTTCACGTATGTGTTGAAGTGTGCGTACGCGTTTCTTTTGCCGCTACACGAATTAGTCATTTTATGAATACAGTCGAGCCAAGTTTTTATTCAAATATAATAAATGGACTTGCGTTTGGCCACTGACTTACCCATAAAGGACGATTAAGATGCCTAAGATGGAGCACGCTTACCCAGAAGAAACCTATTCACTCTGACCTTGAAAGTCTCTAGATTTTAAGAGTCAGGAAACAAAGCCGCAAGCATGTTCCACACCCTTGGTGTCTGCAATAAATGAGGATGCAAAACGTTACGTCTGTAGCTTTAGTATGTCAACAACGTACGGGTAAAAAAAAACCCGGCGTCTTGTTGTTCGGTGTAAAAAAGGGATGGTGGAATAAGATTGAATAATTTCTGCGCACATTCTCCAAAATATATCCTCTAGCTAGACTCTAGAAATCTCTAGGCAAGCAACATTTCTTCGATAGTCAAGGCTCCGATGAGTCTCTTGACATGGCAATCTTTTAAGTCAATGGTGTCAAGCTGGTGCTTAGCGGATCCATCACAGAGATGGCATCAGTACTCCATGTATGATCGTACTTTTGCTTGATAAAGTTGTAGCAAATTTTCAGGCATGAAGTACCGCAGGAAATTAGACAGAATACCCAGCGTCTTAGCAGCTGTTTCTGCCTTCGACTCAATAGAATAGCTAAAGCTAAATTTGGTTGTAAAGGTCATGGCGAGGAGATCAAGCCGATCACTTAAAGGCAAGGATATATTTTGAATTGTAGAGGCTGGTGGAAAGGACTCCATTGGCGGTGTAAATTCTTGGTGGAGTTAAAAATTACCAGATTGGCTTTGCCCTAATTGGAGGCTGCCTATAAGGTCATATCCAAACGCTCTACCATGGCCTCTTGCAACAATTGGATCTTGTGCATCAGTGCTGTCGTACTCAACAGATCGTTAATCTGAAGCATAAATAAAGTTGCAGAGAGAACTGAACCCGGGATTGATTGCCAAAAGGTCCGACAGGCACCCGTCTATCTATAGACTGTTAACTCAGGAAATCGGAAATCCAATCGCACAGGCCACCAGGAACTCCATATGAAGGAAGCTTACTTAGAGGGCTGGTGTGCCAGTATCTTTCGAAAGCCGTAAGTGATAAATCAAATCAAATCAAGCGAAAGATATTTATTTCAAATAGACCTTCGCAGGGACTTATGAATAATCTGACTCTAATACTCTTATACCGGTTCTGAAGGTTGCATTTGATGAGAAGAGCCGGGAATAAACTCAGCAATTACTCTTTTCAAAACAAGCTTAGATTCATAAAATAATATTTACATTCTAATCGCACTGACAACAATTGCGTGCCCCGGCGGTGTAGTGAAACACACGTAGTTGATTGAACACTGATTTATTCATTATAAACCGACCCACATATAGAAACATAAAATATCCTACCCACGTAGATATACAACATCTTTTCTCTTTACAATAATAAAAAAAAATAAGAAAGTTACCAAAAGTAGAAAAGAAAAAAAATAACTAACTTAGTTTACCTAAATCTCAATTACATAACTTTAAAAACAATAAAAGAAATATATATGTAACACTTGTTTATATAACTCAAATAATAACAAATAGGTTATATATTAAAATAAAAACACATACCTAGATTTCAACCTATGTTTAAAGATCAAAGGTCTAAAGTTTTAAACTGTATTACTTTAACCTTTAGTATACAATTAAGTAGTTTCTAACTCTAACTACTCTTGATTCGAACAAAAAAATAAATTTGTCAACATTCGTGCAGTTCTTTCCCTTGATCTCGTTACCGAAACAAGTGGTGATTGCGAAAGAGACTCATCCACAGACACACCTTCACTAAGATTATCATTGCCGTCATGCCACTCTGTGGTTTCATCCTCTGCATGTGAACTCTGTGGTAATGACTGCTTATAATCTGACTCCACTGGTTCTGATGGCTCTAGTTCTGTCATCTGCTCCTCAGTCATATTTTTTTGTCTGCGCCTACGTATACCTGCCATCATGCCCGAACTTGATTTATAGCTTGGTCCTGCAGTTTCAGTTGTACGTCTCGCAACCTGTCCTACACAGCCTATAGTCCCGGTTGCACGCGATATTAAATGACTGCGAGTACGTCTAAACCGAGCGCCTCGCTCATCTTCCACCACATAGGAACGCGGTTCAGATGTACGAGCCACTATAGAAACCGGTTTTCTAGAACCGTTACATATTAATGTTACCTTATCACCTGGGGACAAGGGTTCAAGTGATCGTGCTGATCTATCATAGTGAAACTTAACTCTTTCCCTATTTGACATTAAGGCTCGATAATTTCTCTCATTATCTACTTTATACATTAACAATTTAGAATTGACTGGCAATTTAGTGTTTATACGCCTACCCATTAGAATTTGTGCTGGAGAATCTAAACCATTTCGCGGAGTAGCTCTGTAATTTAACAATCCTAATCTAAAATCTTGTCCCGAGTCAACACATTTTTTTAGCAAATTTTTAACTGTTTGAACAGTCCTCTCGCTCTTCCCGTTTGACTGTGGGTAATGTGGTGATGACGTCACATGCTGCACTTCCCATTCACGCATAAATTTTTTAAACTCTTGTGAGCTATATGTTGGTGCATTATCGGTCACAAGTTCAGCTGGAATTCCATGGCGCGCAAACTGTTCTCGCATAAAATTAATTACTTGTTTAGATGTCATACTCGACAGTTCTCCGACCTCTACATAATTAGAAAAGTAATCAACTAAGATAATGTATCTATTCTTTTTGTACTCAAATATATCCGAAGCGAGTTTGTTCCACGGTAGCTTGGGTACGTGATGCTGCAGCAGTGGCTGGCGGCGGGCGGCAGGCGCGTGTAGCGCGCACGCAGTGCAGCCGCGCACCGCGCGCTCCACGTCTTCGCCCAGACCTGGCCAAAACATCACCTCGCGCGCGCGCCGCTTACATCTTTCTATGCCCAGATGTCCCTCGTGAACCCGTGTTATCATATTTTCCCTTAAAGCGCGTGGAATGTATACACACTCTCCTTTGAAAATTATCCCGTCTATGTAATGCAGTTCCTCACGATATGGCCAAAATACATTGGCTGTTATATGTACGTCACGCCTATTCTTAGGCCAACCTTTAGTTATGTATCTGATCAAGCGTCTGCAGTCGATGTCGGACTCCGTTTCTTTCCTAATTGTCTCCATTTTCTGGTCACTGAACTGCACGTTTTCGAGCATGAAACATGATTGAACATTCACCTCATCAGTGACACGGTCATGCATTAATTCCTTTAGAGGTGCCCGTGACAACGTATCGGCAATATACATATACTTCCCCGGCGTATATACCACTTTAATATCAAATCCTTGCACTCTCATCATCATCCGTTGCAAACGAGCGGGCACAGAAACCAATGGCTTACAAAACAACGCTTCGAGCGGCTTGTGGTCCGTTTGCACGGTGACGTCAGACCTCCCGTATATATATTGCCTGAACCTCTCAACTGCAAACATAATGGCCAGCATCTCCTTCTCAATCTGGGCATATCTGGTCTGTGTTTCGGTGAGTGTGAGGGAGGCGAACTCGACCGGTCGGCCCGCCTGTAACAGCACGGCGCCGAGCGCCACACTCGACGCGTCCACCGAGAGCACAATCGGCGTGCGCTCGCAGTACAACGCGAGCACAGGCGCGCTCGCAAGCTTGCGCTTCAGCTCCTCCACCGCTGAAGAATGCTGTGGCTCCCACACCCACTCTGTTTCCTTTTTTAATAATGATCGCAAAATGTTTACACACTCCGAGTAATTTTGTATAAATTTTGATAAGTAGTTCACCATACCCAAAAATCTCTCGAGTGATTTTCTATCACTTGGGTATGGCATTTCCATAATAGCCTTTACCTTAGAGTCATCGGCACGCATACCGGTAGCATCAAACTTGTGACCTAGATAGGTAATTTCCGATACACCAAACTTACATTTTTCGCGATTGAATTTTATACCAATCTCCCGTGCACGTTGCAGCAAACGTGCCAACCTCCGATCGTGCTCATCCTGAGTACATCCCCATACTATGACGTCATCGATAAAGGATTCCACGCCTTCTAGGTCCTCTAGGTGTTGCTTAAACTTCGCATGAAAAACTTCAGGCGCACAATTGATTCCATACGGTAAACGCAAAAACTGGTACCTGCCAAACGGCGTACTAAATGTACAGAGATCAGCGCTCGCGTCATCAATTTGCACCATCCAAAATCCGCAACGCTGTCACGTATTGATCAATGCTTTCTCCCTCCTCCTGGCTGCGTGAGAAGAATTTATATCTCCGCACTATTATATTCGGTTTCGCACCGAAATACGAGTCAAATTTTTTTAAGATGCAATTAATGTCATCCACACTTTCCCCAGTGTCAAATGTGAAAGTTGTAAAGACCTCGTATCCCGCCGATCCGATGAGGTTCACCAACAAGCTAGCCTGTACCTCCTTAGGCTCCTTGCTCACTCCAGAGGCTTTGAGAAACACTTCGAAGAGCCTCCGCCATTTTCGCCACGACTCGGATCGAGCGGCCGGACCGCCCTCGAGTGATAACTCCGCTGGAGGACGCGCATGTTCCATAATTTATCCGTAATCACAATAAACAGGGTGCTATAACCACCTATAACACTGATTTTGGCAATATTTTATTGGTTCTAATACTTATTTCTGTAAAAATAATTAGACACCGCTGTCACCATGTAGTGAAACACACGTAGTTGATTGAACACTGATTTATTCATTATAAACCGACCCACATATAGAAACATAAAATATCCTACCCACGTAGATATACAACAGGCGGAAAAACTACAAATTAGATTGTATCGATATTTAATAAGTAAATAGCAAACTTAAGTAGACCAGCCTCTAAAAGCAGCACCTGTTCAAGTTAAGTTGATGGAGCTTTAAAAATCTAAGAGATAATACCTTGATAGCAAGCTTACAATAACAACAACAACTTAAGCTTTAAATTTAGGAGCTTTATAAAGAGCAACTAACAATATTTATAGGAAGATAAATATTGAAGATAGATATTTGGCAGCTAATTGAAATGCAAGAAAAATGAGTGTATGATCAGCACTCACTATGATGGAGCTGATCGACCAGAACAAAAGAGGAATATGAAATGCATATTCTAATAAAAATGCGGCACGAGACTTAGGAATCTGACTAACTGCGGTCTATTTCTGATAACGTAACATAATCAACGATTTTTTACAAACTATACCATCTTTAAGGCTTACGCTTAGGCTTACCAGAGGTATCCGAGGCAAAAAGAAAGATCTTTTGAATAACTGCTTATCTTCAGGCTGGTCATACACTTGTTTGCCACCTTGGTAGTATAAAAAACTATCACAAAGGGGGTAATTCCCCAAGAGCTTCATTCATGGTACGAATTTTACCTTCATGTAATGATTTTGTGGAGATGATTTCAGAGCCTGATGGCAAGGAAGAAGAATAGGACCCCTCTGCTAAAGTTTGATGGTCTTTTTAGGCTTCCGCACATAAACGGTGCCAACGGGACCCTATTACTAGGCCTACGCTGTCTGTCGGCCGTTCCGTCCGTCGTCGTACCTTCAGTGGGCTATATCTCATGAACCATGATAGATAGACAATTAAATTTTTCACAGAATGTGTATTTCTATTGCCGCTTAAACAATAAATAATAAAAATGAAATAAAAGTTCAAATTAAAGGGGGGCACCATACAAGATACGTCTTTACGGAACCCTATGTGTGCGAGTCCGACTTGCACTTGGCTGGTATTTTATATTTGATTAATTTTATGCATCAGGGTTTATCTAATTTATGTATTGATTGCTCAATTGTGGTATCGATTTGTTGATTTTACTATTTTCGTTCATTTATGTGATTATTAATGGAGATTTTTAAATATAGGTAACTGCAAAGGTATTTGCAAACGAAAAAGACTTTGTTTTATTTTAATTTCCTTTAAAATAATAAGTTATAATTAAATTACAGTAATGTGATACAAGTTAGGTAATATTCACCGAACGTAGCTTGTGTGTCTAATGGTAAGCTCTAGTTTACTTAACTCAAGTTAATTTCTTTAATATTAGCCTATTGCCGTGAGAAAAATCACTAACTCAGGTCGATGATTAACTAACTCGAAGTTATGGCAATAGATAAGTAGAGTAAAATTCATTAAATGTTTATTTTATTTATACCTAATTAAGTTACGGTTTTTTACCCACCATTTTTATTTAGTCAAAAACTTTACAATATTTCCTTCAAAACGAGAAAAGAATTTCGAAAATCTGTAATACCTGTAAAAAGTTAGGGCCATTTCAATTTTCCAAACTTTCAAACGCGATTATCTCAAAACACACTTTTTAGACTTAGTTAATTCTCGCGCTACGGGGACGATATAGGCCATAGCTAAGCACCTACCGGTGTGATCTGGAATTTCCACTGCTTCTCAACATAGCTCACATAAACAGGCCCTAATCCTAACTATCCTAATCCTATTCCTATCCTAACTAAAATTAAATTAAATTAAACTAATTATAAATGCGAATGTGAGTTTGTTTGTTTTTTGTTTGTTTGTTTGTTGCGCCTTCACGACTCAACTACTCAACGGATCATCATGAAATTTGGCATGCAGATAGCCTATGGTGTGGAGAAGGACATATGCTACTTTATATTCTGGAAACGCGGGTGAAACCGCAGGGGACAGCTATTATATAATTTTATAAATGCTGTTTGTTTGCTTGTTTGTTACGCCTTCACCCCTCATCTACTCATCGGATCATCATGAAACTTGGCATGCCGATAGCGGTATGGAGAAGGACATATGCTACTTTATATTCTGGGATCGCGGGTGAAACCACGGGGAGCAGTATACATACAAAGCCCCTTTTCCTAGGTCAAACTGTCGCCAAAGTTTATCCGATTTTTTCTACAAGTTTGCACATATTCTTCAGCCGATTTAACACATTTCATAAACCGTGTAACCCTCAAAAACCTGTCAAAACACACTTAACGCCTTGTCACGCTCGGATAAGGTTGTCACGAGCAACCCCCCGCATATACCCTGTCCGTGACATCCCTGAACGTAAATGGAAATTGTAATAATAGCTTAAAATTAGGGTTGACAATTATAATAATCTTGTAAGACAATTATACAAAGCTTTTCTTCAAATGTTGTTCGAATGGTATGATAGGTTATTAGCAAATAGAAAAGCGAATATATCGATCAAGCTTTCTTTTTAGGGTTCCCTACCCGAAGGGTGCCAAACTGGACCATATTACTAAGGCTCCGCTGTCCGTCCGTCCGTCCGTCTGTCTGTCAGTGGGCTGTATCTCATTAACGGTAATAGGTAGACAGCTGAAGTTTTCAGAGAATGTGTATTTCTATTGCCGCTTTAACAACAAATAAAAATGAAACAAAATTAAAAGGGGCGTCCATACAAGAAACGTCTTTTTTTCACAGACGTATGAGTAGTACCTCTACTCATACGTCTGTGCTTTATTTAAAAGAGATTTATTTCTTTTCTATCTGGGTGGAGGTACTCTCTGTCGAGTTACTCTTTGAGCAAAATAACGCTGTCCCTCTCTTCTTTCTAAGCTTTGTATACCACCTTCGGCCACAGCATCGCTTTTCATGTTGAGATTGAGGTCATACAAACCCTGAACCTACTCCTAAGACTAGCAATATAGATAGCCAATAACTTACCATGGAATATTTCCGAAACCACGCAAGATGGCTTCTTAAAGTGAAAAGCAATTAAATGTATTTAATAACGCATTAGAAACACCAAATTGAAATAGAAAAATAATAATTAGTATTTCAAAAAATATTAGTATTAAAGAACGAGTAAGAACTTTATGACTTAGGCAATTTGCAAGTAGCTTTTTGGGGTTCCGTAGCCAAATGGTAAAAAACGGAACCCTTATGGATTCGTCATGTCTGTCTGTATGTCTGTCTGTCCGTCCGTATGTCACAGACACTTTTTTCCGAAACTATAAAAACTATACTGTTGAAACGTGGTAAGTAGATGTATTCTGTGAACCGCATTAAGATTTTCACACAAAAATAGAAAAAGAACAATAAATTTTAAGATAAATTTTTATACTTACTCATTTTTTTTTTAATAAAACTCATACGTTTGGGGTGTCTATGGATAGGTCTTCAAAAATTATATTGAGCCCCATGTAACTTCTAAATTAAGAGAATGATAAAACTAAAAAATATATACGATGTACATTACCATGCAAACTTCCACCGAAAATTGATTTGAATGAGATCTAGTAAGTAGTTTGTTGACGAGGTGAAAGATGAGGCAAGCATCAAATGGATGGAGATAGCACTGGATAGGAACGAGTGGAAAGGAATGGAGGACGCCTTTACCCAAAGAGGGGCCCTATCTGAGAAATTAGGTTAAGACGACACCGTGGAAATAAATCGTTCCTTGAAAGGCGTGGCCTAGCCGGCCGCGCGGGGGGCACCGCCCCTAGAGAACTATCAAAGTTTTAAAAAATCCCGCCACCGCTAGATACGTTCGTCCGGACTCGGGCGACGCCGGCAGAAACACGAAAGCCGAACCGCCATCGTTTTAAATTACAGAGTATATTTTATAGGAGAGCAGTAAAAGTTAAATTTTTTATTACACTTGTTATAAACGATTTTTAACCGAAAGCTATAGTAATGACTCATATTTGTACGTAAATACGAGTTTATACTGTGTAAGTATATATCAGTATATATAAGGAAGCGCTCGTGGTGTAGCATGATTAGCCGTTCTTAATCGATCGGCAAAGTTAAGCTACGTCTGTCGTGGTCGGTACCTGGATGGGTGACCGTCTAGTGGTATTTCATATCGAGCGTTTCCGTGCTTCGGAAGGCACGTAAAGCCGTTGGTCCCGGTTATCACTTAATTGTCGTTAAGCTAGCTGGATGCCTCCTAGGCGGCTTGAAAAATTCCAACAGTAGGTTGACCACTAGCCTACCTCCACCAATCCGCAGTGGGCACGCGTGGTGGAGTATCTGCCCATTCCCTGTCACTCTCATTTGTGAAAGGAGGCCTGTGCTCAGCAGTGGGACATTATAGGCTGATGATGATGATGATGATGAAGTATATATGCTGTGGGTAATGAAAAGGGTATACGGGGTGGATACGACAATACGAAATTAAATGAAACCACGTAAAGTACTCCTGTATACGGTCAACTTTTACTACGGTACCAAATATGAAATCGCAAAAAAATGCGATGCGTTTGGTGGTACATTATCTGCGACATCATAGGCTGGCTGCGGTGCGGGCGATACCAAGGATGGCAAAAATTATTCTGTGGGTTCTACCATGATCTTTTCAGTACGGATTTTTTTTGTGGAGATTGTTCCCTGTGTATCATAAATATTTTATTTCATTTATAGCATCTACAAAATTGAGGAATGTTAATATGTATGCAAAACCGCTTGAAAATTTGTATCAGTAGAGCAATTACGTATACAAATACATTAGTTTTTGTTTCGTTCAAAAAAACCAAGTAGTTATGATTTTACAGACATTTAAAATTCCCCTAAATATCGAGGCCCGCTAACGGTCACGTGATCGCGAGGTCACGTCATGTTCCAACGCTCCGTTCACTCATATTAGCCGCTAGCGGTGGTACGTAGGTATCTTGCGCTATAAGTGGAAAGTATTTTGGATTTGAAAAAGGGCAACTGTAAAATCTACATAAAATAAATGGACTTTTGGTTGAAATGAAATGAAATTGTTTACTTCGCCAGAAATGTCGTACAATTTAGGTGGAATCTTAAAATAAGGTCTACACATTTCGCTACAGAATAGCATGTAAAACTATTTTAAATTGAATCGAATAATTAATGTAATATAATAAAACAACATAATTAAATAAGATGTCCAAATCATATATATATATTTTAAAAGTTTTATTATTTATCGACGAATAGTTATTCCGTTGCCGCCGAAAAGCAAGAAGAAAGAATGCAAATGCTTACTCCTGTCTGCCTAATATACCTAAAATAATTATTTTATAGCTGCAA
The DNA here is from genome assembly GCA_947623365.1 of Achlya flavicornis. Taxonomy (NCBI): domain Eukaryota; kingdom Metazoa; phylum Arthropoda; class Insecta; order Lepidoptera; family Drepanidae; genus Achlya; species Achlya flavicornis. The sequence goes on from OX392479.1 coordinate 14,726,751, forward strand.
CGCAAGTACGTACTTATTTACCTTTTAAGTTTCATGTTATAGACAATAAATTAATTATGTTTGTCTATACCTATTAATACTCTTCTTAGTAAATTTAACTAAATAAATTGATATATTGCAAATGTAGCGAGTTGAATAGATGTACTTAACCTTTTCTATGTCTTATCTTTTTTTTATACGACTAAGTCGGTAAACAAGCATACGTACGGCCCACCTGTTTTTTTGTAATTTACGTCAAAATGGTAGCACAAAAGTATTACAATGTATACATATATGGAATGGGCTGTTCACAAGCTTTCATTTGATACCCATATTGTTATAATAACGAAATTTTTGTTTTGAATATCCCCCCTCTTTTTTTATCCGTAGACGCCATATAAAAATAATATACCCTATGACACTCCCACAGTCAAGACGAATCTAACGACACCTCATATGCTTAAATCCATCAACCCGTTTAGGCTGCAGAGCGTGCCAAAGAAATAGACATACATACACACATACATACATACACTCGAAAAACATAACCCTCCTTCCGGGTCAGTCGGGTAAAAACCAAAAAAGTCATAATCATCTAGGGAAACGTACGGAAGAGCGCGACCCCGTCAGGGTATTTGTTCTGTGAGCGCGATTGACTGAGCGAGCGTTGGAACATGACGTCACACGCATCGAGTACGGGCCGGTGGAATCCAGTGTCGCGCGCTCATTTTAAAATTCCATATCTCGGAAACTAATTGACGTATCGAAATAATTCTTTCACACGTATTTTTTATTTTCTATAGAAAATACGGAGACCTAAAAATCTAAATTAGTGAACATTCTTCATTATTAGGCATAAAAAGAGATAGTTGTCCTAAGTACACCATAAGAAATAATTATAATAATCAAATCATGTTATAGGTATTTGGTAATAAAATGTAATGTAAAGTAATAGAATAAGAATCCGTAAATATAATAACAAATTAGTTGTTATTATAGCTTTTATGATCTTGTAACTCGCACTCGGACGGATAGCAGTTTGTGTGACAATGGCGGGCGGGAGCGAGATATCTATGGTGTGTGTTGAGTACAATGCCCTTGGATGTAGCCCGTCTAATTCAAGTTGGTTGGTACGAGGAATGCAGACCATACAATATCAGCAGTAAACTTTACTTAGAAGGGTTATAAGTTCGTATTAAATCTATCGATAAACTGATAATGATGTAACTGTAATAAATAATTGCTAAAATGCTGCTCCCAATGCTGATTTTCCTGGTCTTTATTATATTACCCATGTCGTGAAATTATAATTAAATCAACTTTGACACTAAAAAATACTATAAAATTAATAAAAACAAAACTACACAACTAACTTTATATTTACAAGCACTATTGAACTAGATTATCACACTAAACTTAAATTAATACGATATTACAAACTATAATACTATCTTTAAAGACAATAAAGAATATGCTACGAAAATATTTTATGTTTAAAACTACGAGAGCCGGCCGCGACAACTAGCATAGGTCCGTCGTCGACAAAGGCTACGGCCGAATAATCCTAGCGATGCAAGAGTAGTAATAAATACGTTCACCGTAATTTCGTATGTACCAAAAAGAGATGACTATAGTGCTCTCAGGTACTCGCCCAGGCAAGCGGCAGCTTTTAATAAACGACGTAAGTACCAAACCAAATATAAATTGTTTATAAAATAACCATGCAATGTATAGACAATCTGTTCTACACATAATAAGAAGAATGAATTACCAATTTTTTTCATTAAATTTCACTTTAAAATTCGCCTGCTTGACGGAGTTACAGTAAAAAAGATTTTTATTTAGAGGCTACTTTGGAATTAAACTTTATCGAGAAAATTTCTATCAAACGTGTTTTCCTTCATTGGCAAACTCAATTAAGATCTCAAAAATCATATAATAAAAACTCAGAACCCCAACCCTTGTATTAATTAAGATACAGGGACACAAAGATATCATTTTTTTTCAAATATAGCACCTTAATTTTTTAAGCATGTAACTATTATAACATTGTATTATTTATTAGATATGGCAATAAAGGCTTTTTTATTTTATTTTTATTTTAAGTAGTTTTTTTTAATACGTCATAAATTGAAATTCATATCAAATACTCAGGTCTATACTACCATTTACTTATATACCAGAGGTTTGTACGGAACCCTCGGTGCGCGAGTCTGACTCGCACTTAGCCGGTTTTTTTTATATTGCTCGTCAGTGTAAATATTATTAACAAAATTTTCATACAGTTTTCTAGTAATTCTTTCCACTTACGCTCGGGCGGACAGACAGCAGGGTGACAGCAATAGGGCTGTTTACCCTTCGGATCGGATCTGTAACTCCAAAAAGATGTAAAATAAATATACTATTACCAACTCAGATAAGGGACAACATAAATAGTGACCCTTTTGGATAAATATACAAGTTAACATCCCCTAAGCTTATGGGGGACAATAAACATGTATAGCTTGAAGGGATTCCTAACAATAAAGTGCGGAAGTCGGACAAGACCCAAATCCTGACCGTAACAAGCGCGGTCACAAGTTGCTGCTTGACTGAATAATTTTCTTGTAAAGAATTATGTGAGAAGGAAAGTTGTTTTTCAATCAAAATACTCTGAGTCAATAAGTTTTTTTTTTTTTTTTTTTTATACCACTGAGGTGGCAAACAAGCATACGGCCCGCCTGATGGTAAGCAGTTACCATAGCCTATGGACGCTTGCAACACCAGGGGTATCACTCGCGCGTTGCCGACCCTGAAGAAACCTCTTCACACCCTTTTTGAAGAACCCCATGCTGTACTCCATTGGGAAAACCACGGCGGGGAGCTCATTCCACAGTCCGAGTGTTCGAGTGTCGTGTGTCCGAGTATAGTTATTATGGGGAAATGACCTTCAGCGACTTCAAAGTTTCTGTATGCTGTTTGTTTGGTAAAGTAAAATAAGTCACGGTTTTGTTATTTTTGATATTATACAAGCAAGCAAACAATACAAGCTTTTATCTATTTTCATCCATAGAGTTAGAATATTATAGAGTCATAGCATTAAGAGGAAAGGATGGCTGCAAGAAATTTGAAAAATAGGTGTTTAACATATCTATTTCTGTCGCCCTGTGCCCGAGCTATCCCGCCCGAGGGCGATAGAGACCACTGCAGCTTGGACCGATTTTACCTATTTAAATTAGACGAAATCGCTATTTCGTTATCCCCGGTTTTCTCCAACAAAACTGGATCGATAAAAAAAAAAAAACAAGAATCATAATAAGAAGGGCTTTGGCTATGTCTGTCGGTTTTCCTTTGTTTTATTGTATTCGTCAAATTTGTTCTCTGGACGTCTGATAAGGGCGTTAAAAATTGAATGTTTTTGTGATTTTAGAAGGTTCCTAATTCTTATAATAATTAATTTATGGAGAAAAACACAACCGAAGGACATACAATGGTACCTACAGATTGCATGGTAGAATAATCATTGCTCTAGTGTCATTATCCAGAGAGGAAACTGAGGATTACGTTTGTATGGAACAAACGCCACCAGCATTTCCTCTTAACCACGTTACCTTGTGCGAAGCGTGAGTAGTTTCCATATTGATGCATTCACCTGGGACCTGGTGACCTGTAATTCAGGTTTGTAAAAACCTATCTCAGGCATCAGTCTCTCGCTTAAATTACCAATTTTTTAGGGTTCCGTAGCCAAATGGCAAAAAACGGAACCCTTATAGATTCGTCATGTCTGTCTGTCTGTCTGTCTGTCTGTCTGTCTGTCTGTCCGTATGTCACAGCCATTTATTTCCGAAACTATAAGAACTATAATGTTGAAACTTAGTAAGTAGATGTATTCTGTGAACCGCATTAAGATTTTCACACAAAAATAGAAAAAAAACAATAATTTTTGGGGGTTCCCCATACGTTTAAGAGAGGAAGGGCATAACGGGTTGTCCCGTTCGAAATTCGGAGTAGCCCGACTGGGGAAGTACCTCCACCTTACAGAAGATTGCAGCCAAATAACATAACATAACTTCAATGTGGTGTTGTGTTCCTGCGGTGAGTAAGGTCGCCAGAGCTCCATGAGGAAGCGCTGTGCTGGCAGTGTGGGGACCAGCGGTGTCGCACCACCGTTGTGTTGTGCAGGCGCGGCATGTTGTTGCGGCGGTCAGGGAGACCCGGTGAAACAGCTGCCCGCTGGCTGCCCGCAGGTTGTAGGGGTCCCGAGCCCAGGGATTACTTAATCTCCGCCCTGGGAGGCTGACCCGCCGCCTCGCGCATAATCCATGGTATAGTTGGTCGTGCCGGAGGAGGAGACCGGAGTGGACCCGGCCGACTGTATCATGGGGGGACCGGGGGCCCTTCCGACTGCCGCACCAACAAACCGCATCACCTGTCCACCACTCTCGGGGAATAGCACTGCACTTTGTCCCTTCTGCTGCCGGCACAGTTACTCCTCTCAACCTCTTCAAACCCTTTTATTAATGGCCAGGAAAAATAAGAGAAAGAGTTCATCAGCGGCCACCTCGTCCACATTATCTGTGGACTTCTGCAACATCAGGGGTCTTCACTCTAACATCAGTGCAGTCCACCAACACCTTGAGACTGCACAGCCGACTCTGCTATTTCTCACGGAGACGCAAATATCCTGCCCTGATGATACATCGTATCTACACTACCCCGGGTACAAGCTGGAGCACAACTTTGTGCGCCGTGCCGGGGTATGTATGTACGTCAGGGAGGATATTTGCTGTCGCCATCTCCATGGCCTGGAAGACAGGGACCTGTCGATTTTGTGGGCGCGCGTAGATCACGGTGGCCACACCAAAGTTTATGCGTGCCTTTACAGGTCCCATAGCGGTGACGTGGACACAAAACGGTTATTTGAGCACCTGCAATTGACGACTGACAAAGTACTGGAGCAGTACCCCTCCGCTGAGTTAGTGATATTAGGAGACTTCAACGCTCACCACGTTGAGTGGCTTAGTTCTCGGTCCACTGACTTCGCGGGGAGGACTGCTCTCGACTTTGCCCTTACCTATGGCCTCTCACAACTGGTTGTTTCTCCTACGAGAATCCCAGATATTGAGAGCCATACTAGTTCCTTACTGGACCTTCTGCTGACTTCGCGACCGGACAACTATGCAGTGACAGTGGATGCGCCTCTTGGGTCATCGGACCACTGTCTCGTCCGGACGCAGGTGCCTTGTGCGCGGCCCGTTACGCTCCGGTCACCCGGGCGTCGTCGCGTGTGGCACTATAAATCAGCAGACTGGGATGGATTGCGTGAATACTACGCATCGTACCCGTGGAGACAGCTTTGCTTCGCATCAGATGATCCTGACACCTGTGCAGCTGCCGTCGCTGAGGCGATACTGGCGGGAATGGAATGTTATATCCCAAACCCGCTAGTGGCTGCAGGGGTGAAGTAACGACCGTGGTTTAATCGGCCCTGCAAGGATGCTAGACATAATAAGCAGACCTTGTATGAGGCTTGGACCACGGCCCAAGCTAATCAGGACCCTAAAATCTCTGATGCGAAACGCAAATTTAACGCTGCCTCGAAATCCAGTAAGCGAATGATTGCCAGGGCAAAGTTCGATTTCGTCGGCAGAATTGGTGAGAGACTAACTAGCCTTCCCTCTGGGAGTCGCGCTTTCTGGTCTCTTGCCAAAGCTGCTGAGGGAAACTTTTGCCAGTCGTCCTTGCCACCACTACGTAAGCCGGACGGGAACTTGGCCCATAGTGCTAAAGAGAAGGCTGACCTTTTAGGCTCTCTCTTTGCCTCGAACTCGACTTTGGATGATGGTGGCGCCACACCGCCTACCATTCCGCGGTGTGACAGCTCCATGCCAGAGATAAGCATTACCCAACGGGAGGTCCGGCGGGAATTGCTTTCTCTGGAAATCCATAAGTCGAGTGGGCCAGACGGCATACCGGCAGTGGTGCTGAAGCGGTGTGCTCCTGAATTGTGTCCAGTACTAACGCGCCTTTTCGCGCTTTCCTACACCAAAAAGGAAGTCCCGTCTTCATGGAAGACTGCCCATGTGCACCCAGTGCCCAAAAAGGGTGACAGATCAGACCCGACGAATTACAGGCCTATCGCCATCACCTCCCTTCTCTCCAAAGTCATGAAGCGAGTGATCAACACGCAGCTTTTGAGATACCTGGAGGATCACGATTTGTTGAGCGACCGACAATATGGCTATCGCCACAGTCGCTCAGCTGGTGACCTCCTTGTGTATCTCACGCACCCTTGGTCACTCGCCATCGAGAGTCAAGGTGAGGCATTGGCAGTAAGCCTAGATGTGGCGAAGGCGTTCGATCGGGTCTGGCACCGGGGTCTTCTAACGAAGTTACCAGCATACGGGCTTCCCGAGGGATTATGCAAATGGGTTGCCAGCTTTCTGTCCAGCAGATGCATAAGAGCCGTCGTTGACGGTAGCTGCTCCGACAGCATGGACATAAATGCCGGCGTCCCGCAAGGCTCTGTGCTGTCCCCAACACTGTTCCTACTGCATATCAATGATATGCTGTCTATTGACGGCGTTCATTGTTATGCGGACGACAGTACAGGGGACGCTTATTACACGGGCCGTGCTAATATCCCTCGTTCCGAGGTGGAGGAAAGCCGCGAACGGCTGTTGTCTGAAATCGAGAGTACACTAACTAGTGTCTCCGATTGGGGCAGACTAAACCTAGTCCATTTCAACCCCACTAAGACTCAAGCCTGCGCGTTCACCGCTAAGAAAACCCCATTTGCTGTGGCTCCACAGTTCCAGAACACGTCCCTGAACATCAGCAAAAGCATCGGGAGCCTTGGCGTCGACATTTCTAGCGACGTTTTGTTCCGAAGTCACTTAGAAGACAAGGTTAAGCTGGCATCCAAAAAGCTCGGAGTGCTCAACAGAGCGAGGCAGTACTTCACATCGGGGCAAAGGCTGCAACTTTACAAGTCGCAAGTCCGGCCTCATATGGAGTACTGCTGTCATCTATGGGCGGGGGCACCTGGATACCAGCTTGATCCTTTAGACTCGGTTCAACGACGTGCCATCAGAATTGTCGACGATCCCGAGCTCACAAGCGGTTTAGAGCCCCTCAGTCTGAGGAGAGACTTTGCCTCCTTATGTGTGTTCTACCGCTTGTACAACGGACGGTGTTCTGAAGAATTGTTTAAGATGATGCCCACGGCTACTTTCTACCATCGCAACTCTCGCCATCGACGGGGAGTCCATCCTCACATATTGAAACCTGAATTGTTTCGTACTGTGCGGGCTCAAAGGAGCTTCCTTCCGCGGACGCTCAGACTGTGGAATGAGCTCCCCGCCGTGGTTTTCCCAATGGAGTACAGCATGGGGTTCTTCAAAAAGGGTGTGAAGAGATTTCTGCAGGGTCGGCAACGCGCGCGTGATACCCCTGGTGTTGCAAGCGTCATTTTTTTCTAAACTGAATTGTTTGCGCGAGAGACACTTCCAAAGTGGTAAAATGTGTGTCCCCCCCCCCTGTAACTTGAACTATGATGAACTTGAATGATAAATCTATAAAAATATATGATGTACATTACACCGAAAATTGGTTTGAACGAGATCTAGTAAGTAGTTTTTTTTTAATACGTCATAAATAGAAATTAATATCAAATACTCAGGTCTATACTACCATTTACTTATATACCTACAGGTTTGTACGGAACCCTCGGTGCGCGAGTCTGACTCGCACTTGGCCGGTTTTATTTGTAATATTACTTGTCTACAAATTTGTGTCAAATGTTATTTTAAGTGTTGAGAAATAAATTCTTATTATTCTTAGTATTAATTGCTTCTTATTATTAATTGCTATAGATACCTATATCGTACCTACAATAATTGATTTACAGTCAGACAAAATGTTGATATGGACTCCTTATAGTTTAAAACATTAGGTGTTTCATACATTTTAGCATAAGAGACTATGAAAACTATATATTTTTTGCGATTTCGAAGTTGGTCCCATATTAAAAGTTGTTCGAATTTATGAGTATTTTATGTGGTTTTATTAATTTTCGTAGTACCGTATCCACTTTGTATAACCATTCTTGTCATCTGACTGATTAAATCCAAGATAACCAAAGAAACCATAGCAAGATCTACCAAATTCCCACTGGCCTCGTTAGTTCCATGATTAGTATGAAGGATTAATTTAAAGATCAGATCATGGGTTTGTATTACACATCATTAACTATGTTCCGTTTGTTAGTACTGGACTAAAACATCAATCATTCCAGCGCAGTGATCTTCAAGTGATTTTGACGCGGAATATACGGGCGATTGTTATGGCGAGCTTGTTGGGCGGGGTGTCTTAATAAAATCCAATTGAAGTACAGCATTTTCATCCAAAAGTTATCCGAGTTTAGTGCATCTATGAAATGTTTTAGGATTTTTAGTATTGTCTACTTTTAATCAACTTACATTGTTATTTTTCATTCAATTTAATTGAAGTAGTGGCTCGCAAATGCTATTGTCGAAATCTATTGATAGAAAAGGGTGGCGCCAGCCAGGCACGGTGGTAGGAGTGCCTTCGTCGTAACGAAGTACCTTACCACCGTGCTTTGTTTTCCTTCACCGAAAGTCAAGCTAACTGTACAAACCCAAAATTTTGCCAGGGCTTCGAAGTCACTATTGAGATATCGTCATTTTATAATGTAATAGAATAAAAAAGGACAATCTTATTTTAAAATCCACTCCAATGCAAAGAAAAACGTGTACAGTAAATAAGAATTTAAATTGTAAATATTCAAGCAATATCATCTGTATTTACTTTTCATTGAAGAACAAGCTCGACGTGATATTAATCCGTGTGTACACAAGATTTAGAGATTATTACTGGTTCATTTAACTGTAAAGGATTTCGGAGCCGACACGGACGCTTTAGAATACACGCCATGATTTATTAACTACATTGATGTGGCCACTCGACTCAGGATTTAATGTCAAGGGTTATAGAATGGATGCGATGTATGCAATGATTTTATAAGTAAAAAAGGTAGATAGGTTATAAGCACTCTACTTTAGAACTGTGCTAGTTTAAGGCGATGATAGCTCAGTGATAATGACGTCGGATACCGAGGCGAAGGTCCTATATTCGAATCCTACCATGAGGTTGAGCTTTCGGTGAAGGAAAACATCGTGAGGAAACCATAGCACGGTGGTAGGGTACTTTGCAGTACCCGCCTGGCTGGCTACCACCCTCAAGTTGGAAATCTGTTGCCAAGCACCTTTTGGTGTGTTCCGACAGCTGCACTTGAGAGCCAGTTCCTTCTAGGCTTTTTTTGCTTACCACCTTCGGCCGCATCATCACTTAACATGGTGAGATTGCGATCAAACGCAGCCCTATAAACAGTAAAAAGAAATAGCTAACTTAGCTATGAGTCACGTCAGAACATCAACGACACGACATTTATGACAGTGTGCCAAATCTTGTGTAGGTATCCTATCTACCTCTTTAATTATAATATCATTAGATGTATGTATGTAGTATGTGATGTAGGATTCGCTGCTGCTAGGACGCTGGCTACAGTTGCACATTAATCATCGTTTATGAGATATAAATATTAACTAGATTTTGAATAACAAACTATTCGTTGGTTCAATCATAATATTTTATGTATTTCCGAATATTTTACAAAGTACTGCCCTTTTGAGTACTTTTGACGTTTTTTTAAAAATATAGATTAGTGTTTTAAGCTATAGCAATCAAGTAATACCTATTCCCGCTATTATAATAAAATTTACCAGTAAATATTGCATAATTGCTGATTGCTATTAGCAAAGCGAATTTATAGGCTAATAAAATAATTAAACTACCACTTCACTCATGCCAGATCGCTTTAGTAATGAGACCACCCATTGTACAGGGTTATAACGAAAAGGTAAAAAACGAACTCTTATGCCACTTAATCCGTCACACCATCTGTCACAGGGGTAGCACTAATACTATTCAGTTATTGATGACCCAAACATTGCAAAAGAAAATTTAAACATAAAAAATATATTTTCTTAAGGGCCCTAAATGGGCGACTGGGAACTGGCTCCCAAGAAAAGCTGCCAGCATACACCGATGGTTGCTTGGCAGCAGATTTTTAACATGATGTTGGTAGCCAGCTATGACCTACACCATGCTATGGTTTGCTAATGATTTCCTTAACCGAAAGCTCAAGCTTAATATAGAATTTGAATCCATAGCTATCGACATATTATTCGACGTCATCGTCATCATCATATCAGCCTATGGATGTCCACTGTTGAACACCGGCCTCCCCCATTGACTTCCACTTCGAACGGTTTTGGGCCGCTTGCACCCAGCGGCGCCCAGCGACTCTGACCAGGTCGTCGGCCCATCTCGTGGGAGGTCGTCCCACTCAGCGCTTTCCAGTACGTGGTCACAACTCGAGAACCTTTCTTCCCCATCGGTTATTGGCTCTTCGAGCGATGTGGCCTGTCCATTGCCACTTCAGCTTACTAACTCTACGAGCTATGTCCGTCGTTTTCGTTCTCCTACGAATGTTCTCATTACGGTTCGGATCCTGTCACGTACAGAAATTCCGAGCATAGCTCGTTCCATAGCTCGCTAAATGACTCTGAGCTTATTTATGTGGCTATCTATATAGCTGAATATCTCTGTGGTATACCACAGAGATATTATTGCCTGTATGTATTATACTCATAAAAAATATTCTCATACATATTTCAATTGACCAGCAATAAATTAATCCTTCAAATCGCCTGTCAAAGCTGTCGCTATTGAAAAATGTCCTTCATAATACAGCCACTACCCTTTTCACCCTTTGATATCCCTTCGTCAACAAAAGTACAGTCCGTCTCATAAATATTTCGCGGGATTTGCGGTTGAGATTTATTGCCTCCGGGATTCGTCATAATTCATAGACCAGTGGATTGTGTCTGTTATTTTTGAATCTGGATTTTGTGAGCTTTTTAGTACTTTTCATGAATTAATCATAGACTTTCTTTAAAGTCTTATTTGAGTTTTTATTTGTATAAACAGGGTAGTTTTAGGTACATGTCTTGTCTTCAGTGGTTTTACCCGCGTTCCCTGGATAAAAAGTACTTACCGAAAGAACGTATCTTCTTCATACCATAGGCTATCTGCATGCCAAATTTCATGATGATCCGTTGAGTAGTTGAGGCGTGAAAGCGTAACAAACAATCAAACTCACTTTCGCATTTATAATATTAGTTAGGATTTAGTTTCTTTAATATTTGAAGAAATATATAAATGACTATTCATCATCATCATCATCATCAGCCTATAATGTCCCACTGCTGAGCACAGGCCTCCTTTCACAAATCAGGGTGAAAGGGAATGGGCAGATACTCCACCACGCATGCCCACTGCGGATCGGTGGAGGTAGGCTAGTGGCCAACCTACTGTTGGAGTTTTTCAAGCCGCCTAGGAGGCATCCAACCAGCTTAACGACTATCACAATTAAGTGATAACCGGGACCAACGGCTTTACGTGCCTTCCGAAGCACGGAAACGCTCGATTTGAAATACCACTAGGCGGTCACCCATCCAGGTACCGACCAAGACAGACGTAGCTTAACTTTGCCGATCGATTAAGAACGGCTAATCATGCTACACCACGAGCGCTTCAAAAATGACTATTATTTCTATGATAACAATATTATAATACTATGAGTTATGAATGATTGATTAATTAATGTTTGTGCTTTCTTTCCACGTCCAATACTGAGAATATTCAGAATTTTAGTGTAAATATAAATTTTCGGTATAGATTTATCACCTACACGATACGTGCATATAATAGTCCAGCAGTCCGAGGACCTGCATGATACGTTGATATTTTCATTGATATTTAGACGGAAAAATATAAAATAATGTCAAAAGCAGCTTCCAAATATATGGAATACTGTTGTAAAATGTTTCAAACCGATGATTCAGCCCCATGGTTATTTTTTTCTGAAGATTGATCAAAATCTCATCATTTTAAGCGATGATGTCGCATCATGTAGTAAGTATACAAAGTCCAGAGGAACTAGACATGTTCACGTGCATTTCCCTGGAAATTAAGAATGTAGTAAAAGTACGCTGTTTTTCTGTTAAGAAAATATCTTCTGTGTAGTCTTTCTTTATATTGAATCAAGCATAGAAACTAAAGCATCCCCTACACAGATATCTTAAACAATCCGCTGAAATCCGATTCCCTAAATTAAACAGCCAATAAATACAAATCAGGGATTTTTCAATCACCATTACTCCGATTTAGTAGATCGCCGAATCCCGGAACGCGGGACTAGGTGTGATTTATAACTGTAATTTACGTGTAATACTATACCTATAGTCTGAATTTTGAATAAGTTTCTTTCAACGACTGTATAAGTAAAGCCCAATAATAAGTTTTCTAATAAAATTTGTAACTTAATTAAGACGGAGGATTGAGACAATTTTCATTACAGTATCTTAATTAGAGATTACTTTGCTTATAACTCCTAAGCAAGGTCCGAAGAAGGTCAATAGAGAATTAAATTAGCCCGTGTTTAAAAACCGGCCAAGTGCGATTCGGACTCGCACACGGTAGGTTCCGTGCAATATTTTAACTAACTCAACTTTGCTATGAAAAAAGAAACGCCCAAATAAGAAGTTATACTTGTATGGGCGTCGCCTTTATTTTTTAATTAGAAATACATATTCTCTGAAAATTTCAGCTGTCTACCTATTACCGTTCATGAGATACAGCTCACTGACAGTCAGGCGGACGGACGGACAGACAGCGGAGGTCTTAGTAATAGGGTCCCGTTTGGCACCCTTTGGGTACGGAACCCTAAAAAACAGTGAATCAGTTGTTTTGTTTCTTTTTTGTGGGTCTTTTTTATGTACCTACTTCATTTATTAACATCCCCATGATAAGTGTACAGTGTAGAATGATGTATTATGATAAGCTCACAGAGCCCAAAAGGACACCTCTTAAGTGTAGCTACCTGGAACCTGCTAATCTATCACCCTTCTTTGGTTTCCTAACGATCATTTTCGTCCCTGAAAGTCCCAACTCTTTCAGGCTCAGGCAGGATTGTTTGAATTAGTTTTGGTAGTCTACTAATACAATTTGCCTTTCACCCTAATTTGTTAAAGAAGGCCTTTGCTCAACCGAAACTATAGGCTGATGATGATGATGACTTATTCAATAGTGTTGAAAACCATTATGAATTAGAAGACAACGCAAATTCGCTCAATAGCAATGGAGGAGTAAAGGGATCAGAATTATCGCATTCCAAAAAACAGAATATTCCTAATGGTGCGTCCATGCTACGTGAAACGAGCACGAGCCGAGCCACGAAAGAACCTACAACGAGCACGATGCGAATCCCTTTGTTCGTGAAAAAACTGACAATCGCGCTCGTTCGAGGCTCGCAAGCCCGTCCTGGCTACGCGAATTTTGCTCGCAGTGTGCTCGTTCATGGCTCGGCTCGTGCTCGGTTCGCCAAACATGGACGCACCATAAGACATTCCAATATTATGTCCTTCAGATTCCGTGTCGCCCTACACTGTGTGTTATGTGTCCGTACTTAACCCTGTAATTATCGAGTACTCGGTTCCAGCAGCTGCAATGTGTGTACTTTGTCCAACCATCCAGCACAGTTCGGATAATGTTTTTAAGGTCATCATAGTCAGCCAATATTTTGCGTTGTCTCTTTAATTTCTGAGTAAGTTTTGTCACAAAATATGTGTGAAAATACTTTTTTTATTTGAAATGGATCGCGTTTGGCCAATGGCCCACCCTTAATGATGAAGCCTAAGATGAGACACTTGTGATGATTCCCATTAACCTCGAAGTCAATGGATTGTCGTCTCCCTTGCTGTATACATTATAAATGAGGATGCAAAGTTTATCCGCATGTTTGGCATGTCAACAATGTATGGATAAAATTCTTCCCGGCGTCAACAATTTGAGTAAAGTACCTCGATTGAATATGTAGCAAACAAACTTCAAATTCCAACCCTTCCAATAATCCCTAAAATAGCAAAGCAGTATAGCAGAAAAGGTTGATTGATAATTAAGAATTAAACTTCAAACCCTTTTCAATTCCCTAATGGCTTGTGGTATGCTCAGATTAACAGCTTTTCCTTCAACCTTTCAAATTGTTAGTGTTTCTCACATTAATCCACTCTAATCCTATTACACCCTTTTATAACCAAATGAAAGAACCACAAAACCTAATTGAAATAAATAATTCATCCTTTACATGCCAAATAATTAATTTGAAATGCTTTAAAAAAGCTTAACTGTATTTATCACCCTCATCTAGCGGCTACCGTCAAATTTAATTTAGGAATACTTTGAGAAAGTAGTAAAAGGCATTTGCGTTCAATTGGTTTTAAATCGTATTAAAAGAGTCGAAGTTATATATTCCATTGAAATTGGAATGGGGTCTAATTTATTGGGTTAGGGGTTAGTTGAAATTAGGGATGTGTTCAACATGTTCTTAATTGAAGAGAGGGGTTGGATTAGAAAATACTTATCGATATATCCACAAGTGGATCATGCTTGGAATGTCTGTACGTGACAAAGACCGTAATAAAGGATTATGGATAATTTACATAATGGCAACGACGTAAGCTGAAGTGGCAATGTGTAAGCCACATCGCTTGGCCAACAACCGATGGGAAAAATACCACTGGGGCTTTAAACAGTCAACCGAGAAATATTGAATAGAATTAATTTCCGGTAATCAAAGCAGATCCATACTTTTTTTAAATAATCACACATTTTATTTAATTAGATTCTTTAAAAGGAAGCTATCTAACGCTATTTAGGATTAAAATTCAAAATTCAAAATCATTTATTCAAATAGACCTTTGCAGGCACTTATGAAAAGTCTGACTCTAATACTCTAATACCGGTTCGGAAGGTTGCATTTGCTGAGAAGAGCCGGCACTAAATTCAGCAATTACTCTTTTCTTTGCTCTTTTTATTAACTCTTTTTATTATATTTTAAATTAACCCTAAATATCATATCTTTTCTCTTTTAGAGACTAGATATTATGATATTTAGGGTTAATTTTATTATACCCATAGAGAGATCTATGATTATACCACATAGCTTACTGTAATTATTAATGATATTAATGATGGCTCAGTGGTGACGGTGGATGCCGACACGAAGGTCCCGGGTTTGAATCCTACAAAAGCATTCGGTGAAGGAAAACATTTTTGTAGTACCCACCTGGCTGGCTACCACCCTCAAGTTGAAAATCTGTCGCCAAGCACCTATCTGTGTTCCGACAGCTGCACTCAAGACCCAGTTCCTACTAGGTTTTCTGTGCTTACCATCTTCGGCCACATCATCACTTACCATGGTTTAGATTGCGGCCAAACACTGGCCTACTTCTTCTTCTGTATTTAAGAGCTGTGCTCTTGTCGGTGTAGCTTCTTCCATTCTGCTCTATCATTAGCCACATTTTGCACCTCCTTATATGACACGACGCCTATTTTTGTCTTCATTTGATCTGTGTAACTTATTCTTGGTCTTCCTCTTCCTCGCTTTCCCTCTATCTTTCCTTCTATTATGTTTTTGATAAATTCGTCGTGTCGTATAAGGTGGCCAAACATATTTCCCCTCCTATTCTCTATCGTCTCCATAATGTTCCTTTTCTCTTTTACTTGACTCAACGACGACACTGGCCTATACACAGTAAAAAAAACTTTTGCAGGTCCATATAAAATGCTTCAAATCCGCTTCAATTCACATTTGATAAACCTCATTCATTTCACTGGTCAATAAACCTCATTGGTCAATAAACCCGTTAGTAGATAATATTATAAACCGTATCAGCAAAAAAAAAACTATTTATTTAATTTCAATAAAATTCTTACCATTTAATGTATTCTCAAATCCATATACAGGGTCCTTCAAGCACTATCGGACCAATACAATCTTCTTCATAGTATCAGAACTTCTATGTCATGAGTATAAGATTAGCTCCCATATTGACTTTATTCTTTGAAACTTTGTATATTGGATAACTTTTAATCTTGTGGTCTACATACTTCTTATATTTAAGTTTAATAACTAACTGTTCGACGTATGGCTCCCGGCATAGGCCAGGAGCCACACGTTGGAATCCCTAAAGTAGCAAAGCAGTATATCAGAAAAGGTAGATTGATAATTATTAAGAATTAAACTTCGAACCCTTTTCAATTCCCTATGACTGGTGGTATGCTCAGATTAACAGCTTTTCCTTCAACCTTTCAAATTGTTAGTGTTTCCCGCATTAATCCACTCCAATCCTGTTACACCCTTTTAATACAAAATGAAAGAACCACAAAACCTAATTGTTGTAAATAATTCATCCTTTACATGCCAAATAATTAATTTGAAATATTTTAAAAAAGTTTTAACTGTATTTATCACCCTCATCTAGCGGCTTCTGTCAAATTTAATTTAGGAATGCTTTGAGAAAGTCGTAAAAGGAATTTGCGTTCAACTGGTTTTAAATCGTATAAAAAGGGCCGGAATAGGGCCAACCATCCAATCCTGGGTATCGTAAAAGGCGACTAAGGGATGGGAAGCAGCGCCTATTTGTGATACATCATCACTACTGCGATCACCAACCCGCCAGCCAAGTGTGGTGAAACCCCTCCAATGATTATTGGAAGTCAATGGGGGAGGTCTACGTTCAGCAGTGGACAACCTTAGGCTGATATGCTGAACTAATCTCCTCGCTTTATCAACATCATTTTCTTCGAAGTTCCATTAAACTTAACCTTCAAACACCCTGTTCTTCCTACTGTTAGAGCTTATTTACATAACACAAGCCCTAAAAGTAATATTAAAGATACATAGTAACATTTCTGCACACACGCGGGAAACCATCTTGTTTCGATCTGTCAAAACTCTTTATAGTCCTTTAGTGACGTGACACGCTGATGCGAGAGTCGAGCTAGTGCTGTGACAAACTCGACGTAACACTACTTTTATTCTCAATCGAGCCCACCCAGCTGATCAAATCGAAATATCAAGTGGTCAACCTACTACATTAGAATTTTTCAAGCCGCCTAGGAGGCATCCAACTAGCTTAACGACTATCAAAATTAAGAGATAACCGGGACCAATGGCTTTACGTCCCTTCCGAAGCACGGAAACGCTCGATTTGAAATACCACTAGGCGGTCACCCATTCAGGTACCGACCACGATAGACGTAGCTTAACTTTGCCGATAGATTAAGAACGGGTAATGATGCTACACCACGAGCATTCATATCATTTCGTATCTTAAATTTTACTAGTAAAGTAGATTAATACTTTGCCGTGAATTATTAAGATAATCACATTTATTTCAGTAGAATAAAACGTACTCAACGATTATAATTTAAATATACCGTATTTACATTTACTTATGTAATTATATCCAGTGTAATTCAACATAATATTTTGATATCCATTTAACCTAGTTTCCATCTTCACTAAATATTTATGTAATATAAATTAATACAATAAAATTTTAGTATCGCTGTGCCCCGCGGTTTCACTCGTAATATAATAATTATAATCTTTTTTTTTTTTTTTTTCACACGGTCATGTGATCCCAAACTAAGCAGAGCTTGTACTATGGAAACCAGATAACTGATATAATACATATACTAATTTTTGTTTGTAAATATATACATAATTACACCCAGACTCAGGACATACAGACATGTTCATGCACACAAATGTATGTCTGACAGGTTAAGACTCCACGTCTTAAGCAACTGCGCCAACGGGCCCGTCAGATGCATCTATAAATGCATGTCTAATTTCATCACGATCGATTTGGCTGCAGAGGCGAGAGGTAACAAACAAACACTCTCGCATTTATTACATTAGTAGAATAAAGTAGGATAATTAGTTACCCATCTCTGCGAATGTTTAATATAGTTGTGATCTCTCACTATATCTAACTAGTTAGATAATTATTATATCACTTAAAAGATAGAATATTTTCCAATAATTATATGTAAGCGTTTGTAACAAATGTTTATTTAACTTGTGTTGTGCTATTCCACTGGTTCTGTTACAACTGTTCACACTTGTGATATAATCATTATCCATTGAGAAACATTATAAAACACCATTAGCACTCGTGCTATTTAATATTACCGAACCCAATTACAGAGTTAGTAAATTAAAATTATACACAGAAGTTAATTACTTTGAACATGTGTGACAATAATCGTAGCTATTTGTTCTAAGAAAAAATTCCTCCGTTGTAACGTATGTTTCTGTGAACGTATGATACGAATATTATGGTGCATCCATGCTACGCGATCCGAGCACGAGCGCGATGTCAAGTGTGGACGTACAACAAGTCTACAACGAGCCTACAACGAGCGCGATGCGAATCCCTGTGTTCGTGAAAAAACTTACAATCGGGCGGAGCGCAGTCGAGCACGCTACGAATGCTCGTTCGAGGCTCGTAAGTCCGTCCACGCGAACAACAAACGAATCCTGTTCGTTCGAGGCTCGGCTTGAGCTCGCTTCGCGAAGCATGGACGCACCATTGTTTTATATGAATATCTCGTCTTATTAAATAATTTTGAATGTAAAATTTAATAGAACATAAAATAATGCTACGGTGAAGCTCTACGAATTCGTAGGCTTGTGCTACGAATTTCATTCAGGTGCTACGCAATTACCACTACGACATAATATGTTGAGGATTTTTAAAAGCAAATCTTTAACGTCTTTTTTGTTTTATGATCATGCAAGAAATAGTATGTTTGTTTGTGTGAATGTTTATTCGCAGTGATGGTTGAACAATACATAAAAGTGCAATATAAAAAAAATCTGTCTCTATATATACATTACATCACATTGAAACATTCGATCGTGCAAATATAATAAAAAAAAAATAGCTGTTATTTATGGTAGGTTTATTTTTTGTACTACTTAGGTAGCAAACAAGCATACGGCCCGCCTGATGGTAAGCCGTTACCGCAGCCTATGGAGGCTTGCAACACCAGGGGTGTTACTCGCCCGACCCTGCAGAAATCTCTTCAAAGCGTTTTTGAAGAACCCCATGCTGTACCCCATTGGGAAAACCACGGCGGGGAGCTCATTCCACAATCTGAGCGACCGCGGAAGGAAGCTCCTTTGAGACCGCACAGATCGAAACAATTCAGGTTTCAATATGTGAGGATGGACTCCCCGTCGATGGCGAGAGTTGCGATGGTAGAAGGTAGCCGTAGGCATCATCTTAAACAATTCTTCAGAACACTGTCCGTTGTACAAGCGGTAGAACACACATAAGGAGGCAAAGTCTCTCCTCAGACTGAGGGGCTCTAAACCGCTTGTAAGCTCGGGATCCTAGCAGCACGTCGCTGAACCGAGTCTAAAGGCCCAAGCTGGTATCCAGGTGAATTGAAACGCTCGTGGTGTAGCATGATTAGCCGTTCTTAATAGATCGGCAAAGTTAAGCTACGTCTGTCGTGGTCGGTACCTGGATGGGTGACCGCCTAGTGGTATTTCAGATCGAGAATTCCGTGCTTCGGAGGGCATGTAAAGCCGTTGGTGCCGGTTATCACTTAATTGTGATAGTCGTTAAGCTAGTTGGATGCCTTCTAGGCGGCTTGAAAAGTTCCAACAATAGGTTGATCACTAGGCTACCTCCACCAATCCGCAGTGGGCACGCGTGGTGGATTATCACCCAGTCCCTTTCACCCTCATTTGTGAAAGGAGGCCTGTGCTCAGCAGTGGGACATTATAGGCTGATGATGATTTATGGTACCAAACTTTATGTAGAAGAAACTGAATGAAATGTATCAACCACTCACCTGCAATTGGTGATCCGCTTCCTTCTTCTTGGGGTACCCCGGCAGATGATGATAGCTCGCTAGTTGCGTTCTCAGACGTGTAGTATCTCGTGTTGGCTTTGTATTTGTAGTTTGTGTCGTTTTATCGAGTTTTTATAATTAATTCGGGAGAGCATTTCGGTTCAAGCGCGTTTCGGTTCGCGCGCCGGTTGATCAGTTACAGTTGATTAATATACATAATGGTATGCCAAATTATATTCAAATCTCTATAGCTATATTATATTTAGTATAATCTATGGAAACCTTTTAAGAAAAGCGATGGAAAAGTAATAAAGTTTTTTAAGTTCATTGAACATTTTTAAAGTTCACTGAGTAGGAATGGGCTTCGCATTATAAATTAAAAAGTCGTTTAACAAAGTTCATCTCAATGTTTAGGGTTCCTTAACCAATTGGATTTTACAATATAATTTTATATAATAAATAATTATTATAAATACATAAATAAATATCCTGGGACATTCCTCACACACGGTCATCTGATCCCAAACTAAGCAGAGCTTGTACTTTGGAAATCAGACAACTGATATAATATATATTCTACTTTTTGTTTGTAAATACATACTTAATATACATAATTACACCCAGACTCAGGACATACAGACATGTTCATGCACACAAATGCATGTCCTGTGCGGGAATCGAACCCACGACCTGCGGCGCAATAGGTGGAGTCTTGACCAACTGCGCCAACTTGCCCGTCAAAACATAATATGTTAGTGTTTGATTAAATTAAGTAAAATATGTCGTGGCCTGAAACACACTGGACTATTTTTAACATTTTCGTTTATTGCCTTTGGAATCAATTTTCAGAAATAAGTGCGAAGAAAAAATATTACCATGTGGAATATCATCCATTTTGCTATGTCCATATTCCGCGAACACATTTGGCTCATTAAATTGACATACCGCCACGAGATCGAATCTAGCGAAAATACACGGCGATTTTCGGAGTAAGCTTTTGATATTAAACTCTTCTCAGCAAAAGCAACCTTCTGAACCGGTATTACAGTCAGGGCCTATTCATGGCAGCGAAGTCTCTTTGAAAAAAGAAAATATAAAACAAAAACTAATTCTAAGAAACACGTTAAAGGTGAACGCACACTTATCCGAGCCGAACGCATCAAACGAAACGAATTTTAAAATTCTGCATATAAAATCTCATCCAGTTTCGGACGATTCGACGCGGGCAAGTGTGCGAGCTTTCATTAGATTTCATATACAGAATTCCAAAATTTATTTCGTTCGATGCGTTCGACGCTTGCGGATCTTATAAGTCTGCGTTCACGTTAATAAATATACTTTCAAGCAGTACTTGTAAATGAAATTAAAATGAGATTTCATATTTAATATTATAAAATTCATTTCGTCAAAACAATCGTGAGGGTTCGTGAAAAGGTCGTCATTCAAATAATATTCAAACAAGACAGGACACTTGTTAGGAGACAATGGAAATTCTCATTTGAGAACCACTTCTCCCCTATATAATGCTTGTTAGCTATATATAATGCTAAGCTAAGCTATGCTGTGCGATCTCACTAAATCAGTAACTACCACTTTCTTATTCGATCGATCCTTGATTTTGCGATTGAAGATTGATATTTTGACACTATTTATAAGAAATGTTATTTTACGCATAAACGGCTGAACAGATTTCGAACAAATTTTGCACACATATAGTCTATGTTCTGGATTAAAACATGAGGTACGAGGTAGGTAAGAGAGGTAGAGCATAGCGTTTATTCGCTCAAATAGCAGCTCGACTGGGGAAGTACCTCCACCTTACAGAATACCGCAGCCAAATAACTTTATGTTGTGTAAATTTGTGCTCCTGCGCGTGAGTAAGGTTGCCAGAGCTCATAGGGGAGGGGGGGTAGGTCGATAACGCGTGAGCGATGCTTCGTGTGTTGCATGCGTCTATATGGCGATAGGCAAAAGGTTTAGTAAAACGAAAGGTTATGCAACATTCAACAAGTTTTTGTAAAATAAATAAATGAAACGGTGTAACACACACTGATCGGCTATATATATATCAATGCGCGATCTTCTCTGTAACTTATTTAATGTATTTTTTAGTTTTGACCATAAACTACAAAATACGAAATTGAATTAGCCTGTTTGATAGCCATTTTCTATCAATACCTACAAAAAAAATGCTGGTAAATTGTGGCATTTTAAATCTTGAAGATCACAGATTGTATCACGAAAAAGGTTTAGAGACAAGGGATGACTTGTACATTATAAAATACTAGCTCTCCCCCGCGGTTGCACCCACCTAGCGGTATGAAATATACTTTACAGCCTATTCTCATACCTAACATACATAAAATCATAAAAATCGGTCGAGCCGTTTCGGAAGTGTGCGATCACAACAAAAACACCTGCTTTAAATATCTAGTCTCTTATTACAATATGAATCATGCTATGCTATGTTTATCATAGCAAAGCGTTCTTCATGTGCAGTTACTTTATTTCAGTAACAAAGAAAAGTGTGCGTCAGAGAAATCAAATTGAAGAAATGAATATTTCTATTCATTTATTGAAATTTAGAATACTGGTGACAATAATAAGAGATTTTATTAGTTATGTGCCTTATCAGGGCTTAAATTGAATAAATACTATTTGAATTGGAATATGTAAGCATATTTATAAATACATTAATTTTCTGTTAAGACACAATCAGTCTGTTTTGTTGTATTTTTTCTACATTTTTATAAAAATGTTGACATATTGAATTTTAAAAAAAACTCGCGAGGATGCAGGTAAAAATCAAACCAATTAGTATACAAATTTCCAGAAATTATTAAATTAGCGCGAACATAATTCAAGACAATCCAAGACATATGAGTTGGACTTCTTATTTGGGAGGAGTTAGGCCATTAAGGCCAACATATTATAGGCATAGACATATAAAAAAATCAAGACGGAGTGTCACCTTATAAGAAAGTGAAGCAAAAAATTTCCTACGTGTGCATGAGTAAAATCAGTACTGGCCCAAGCAGGCACAAATGGTACTGAGCCTTATTGTCACTGTCAACGTCTCAATACGGAATGACAACCGATCGGCTTCCTATGGTCTATATGTGTGGGGGTGTGTGTGTATTTACAAGAACACCGGCTTCCTATTACTTGCGTCACTTAATCTCTAGTAAGTCTTTCATTTTTTCTTGGTCTGAGATTATAGGTAAATACATAATTTTGCAAAGGCCATCCATAAATACATGATTTTATTTTTCATCTGAGCTATGAACGCCATTTTTGCCCTTTTATCGGCCCATTTAAATGACTAAATACTAAAACGCCGAGAGATATGGCAGTGTCAAATAATTGAGAATCGAACATTCAAAAGTCAGTAAAGATTAAAAAAATCTCCAAACGATTAGGGGAAGGGGGGGCATGATGGGGTATCTAAGGAAAATACCAAAAATACAGTATAATCATTACGTTTATTATTCTTATTTATTTATGGCACAATATCTTATTAATCTAACTACAATTTAGCATAGTCTTTGGGAGATGAACTTATCGCATAATTTTTAATAAATGATTTAATAGGTACTTTCTAAAAACCATCTTGCCCCGTACCATGGGGTAAGATGGGGTAATGAAAATCTTTTTGTTCTTTCATATGTTTTAGATATGCCACCGTTTCATCTTCTTCTTTTATTGTAAATATAGGTTGTTTAGGGCCCAATGGTACACCAATTGTAACTTCACCACCTTCTTAACCTATTCAGAAGCGGCTTTTCTCTAGCCCATTTCTTTACCTAATACTTTCTCTATAGCTGTTTTCATAGTGATTATTAACCACTCTCCTTTTTTTCTTGTATGTACCTGAATAGTAAAACCATGTTAGGCAAGCACCTATTTGTAAACATAGATGCTACCACTTGCCTTCTATACCCCATCTTACCCCATACCAAATACCCCATCTTGCCCCAAAGGCTGACTTAGAAAAAAACAATTTCTCAAATAAAAAAAAATTAACTGAACTTTTGTCCAACTATACCACAACAAAGTAAACAATACTAGCAACCGTATACGAGAAAATACATAAATTGGGTAGTCATAATTACCTTATAATAAAGAAATTTTTAACTGCGTAAAATTAGATCAACGAGATACTCAACATGATTTTCGTTTGTAAACAAAAAACGCGTGCACTCCCACTCACTGTTTCAGTTGCGCTGATGGTTGATTGGGTATGGCTTCCTATTGGCTTATTGCTTTCTATTCGCAAGCGTCTAGTTTATTGTATGTGTGGGTGACCCCGTCTTACCTCGCGACCCCGTCATGCCCCCCCTTCCCCTACTTACAAAGGTTCCTTTACGTAACTCTAAACGATAACAGTAGCTGAGGTTAAAATGAATTGTGCCGCACACCGTAGGAAATTGCTCGGGCGGGACAGAGTGGCGCTATTTGATTTGTCTTGATATCGTATTCAACTCGCTTGGATATTCAATCGTTGAAAATTGAGAACGGATTCAGAAAAGTTATACAGTTGAATTTTATTGAGATATATTGTTAAGCTAGTTGTCCCCTGCGGTTTCACCCGCGTTCCAGGGCCTATAACACTCGGGATAATGTAGCTTCCTATGAGAGATTTTTTTTTTTAATCCGACTGGTAGTTCCAGAGATAAGCGCCTTTATACAAACAAACAATCAAAAAAATAACTTTTCAGCTATAATTTATTATTATTATTATTACTAGCTGTCCCCCGCGGTTTCACACGCGTTCTCTAGGAATATAAATATAAATAAATATCCTGGGACATTCCTTACACACGGTCATCTGAACCCAAACTAAGCAGAGCTTGTACTATGGAACATACACTACATATACTACTTTCTTTTTTTAATATATACATAATTCTCTACGTGACAGGGTCCGAAATGAGGACATTCGTAGGAGAACAAAAACGACGGACATAGCTCGTAGAGTTAGTAAGCTGAAGTGGCAATGGGCAGGCCACATCGCTCGAAGAGCCGATAACCGATGGGGTAGGAAGGTTCTCGAGTGGCGACCATGTACTGGAAAGCGCCGAGCGGGACAACCTCCCACCAGGTGGACCGACGACCTGGTCAGAGTCGCTGGGCGCCGCTGGATGCAAGCGGCCCAGAGCCGTTCGAAGTGGAAAACGTTTTTTTTTTGTCACTTTTTAGTTTTATTAATGAATGAGTTGTTCAGATAAGTATTAGCTCTGTGATAGGTGTAAGTAAATGAAAGCTACGGCGAATTAAGGCTAATGGTGCGTCCATGCTACGCGAATCGAGCACGAGCCGAGACACGACAGAACCTACAACGAGCACGATGCGAATCCCTTTGTACGTGAAAAAACTGACAATCACGCTCGTTTGGGGCTCGCAAGCCCGTACACGCTACGCAAATAGTGCTCGCAGTGTGCTCGTTCGTGGCTCGGCTCATGCTCGGTTCGCCAAGCATGGACGCACCAAAACAAAAACTTATCTATATTTATTTATTTATATTTTGATTTTAGTTAGTTGTTTACATTAAAAAAATTACATAAACTGCTCTCCTGCAAAATTTACCACCGGTGTTATTTATTATTATAATGAGTATAATAATTTATCATTGAGTAATCCAATATTATTAATTTCCATTCCGACGAAAATTGAATTTGTGCGGTTATTATTTCCATGATAAATTAAATAAAAGCCGCAAATAAATTTTAATTTCAAATTCTCCATTACCCTGCTTAACGTCCACTTTCAAATTATGGTAAGTAATTAAATATTTTCTGAAAGAAGCATTTAATGTATAAGGGAGAATTTCTTTCATCTTCCAACTTCCCGAAATCACAAAAACATCTGATAAGCCAGCTCCATCTGCCAATTGCTTTGATGATTATAATTTCACCCTCAAAATAATAAATTTCGCGAACTGAATGTATTATTATTTTCACTGTATCACTCAGGAACGCTTTTAAGATTCTTTTAGTTAATTACTCATTTTAGAAGGCTTGTAATCCACTGCTTGCTAAATAAAAAGATTCAATAACAGTAAAACATCCAACGCATACTCAAACAAAGTGTTATATAAAGTTTCCAATGAAACGTAATATGACCGTGAACAAGAAACGGAAAGTTCCTGACCGATGACAGTTAAGTAGGCGTAAGTAAGGTTGATATAATAGAGTACTTAACTTGTTAGAAGTAACTTAACACTCTTAGTATCAATACTGAGAATAAGAACTTTATAAATAACGGTATTTTTAAAATTAGTACATTATGTTACATGTGTGCAAAGTTAGTCATTACACACTAGGCGGTATTAAGCCGGGAGCCGCAGGCAAACGCGATAAGGGAGCTGAAAGTGTAATGATCAATGAACACGCGTGTCATATGACGTTTTTCAACAAGCGAGGAAAAATACAGA
The DNA here is from genome assembly GCA_947623365.1 of Achlya flavicornis. Classification (NCBI taxonomy): domain Eukaryota; kingdom Metazoa; phylum Arthropoda; class Insecta; order Lepidoptera; family Drepanidae; genus Achlya; species Achlya flavicornis. Next base: position 14,753,002 of record OX392479.1, read on the forward strand.
CGTATTATTTAAGTAGTTTTTTTTAATAATAATCAACCACACAATGACAACGTTAACAAATATGGCGCGCAAGTTTTTTTTTTGAAGCCGTGAGCAGTCAGACTATTTTACCCGTTTAAATTAAGAAACACATAACAATTGCATTGGGGTACAAACTTAACATAATCGGGATTATACTTATCATAAAACTGTGGTGTGCGGTAACGTAAAGTAAAAAGCACTAGTGCATAATAAGCTGTATAAAAGCAATGCAATAAATGTCACTTTACGAGCTAGCGTGTTGAAAATTACATTATACACGCAGTTTTTTGCTGTATGAAAATTAACATAACTTTTTCCATGATTATTCCATTCTCCGAAAGGATGTAAGTTAATCATAATTCTTATTAGATTAAATACATACAGTTCTGAATAACATGTTATTTTCCATAAAATAAGCCGTTGTTCTTGATATGATATCAGCCATTCCGAGTGGTCGGTCGGGCGGGTCATAACGCGCGATGTCGTTAGCTTTACGCCCACATCCTGTGAGCTTTAAGCTTAAAGCTTATCTGTTCAATGCTGTGTTTGAATAGCAATGGGTTGTTCGTTGGTTTTAATTCATATAGTGCATAAAGGGCCATAAGTTTGAGGTTATTTTTAAATTATATCGGAACCTTGATGATCAGCCGTAGCGGCGGCCTCGAGCTAATCTTTAGGCAGGCGTTTACTCTTTGCAACTTTCAGTTTAGATAATGTGCGTTCAAATCGACAAGCTTCGAATCCCCATGGTTTCATGGTGTTGCTTGACCGCAACAGACGTAAACATCTTTAGTATAATATAATTAACAACATATATATATTTCGATGCAATGAGGATATTTTTTGTGACACTTTATGGTGCGTCTATGCTTGGCGAACCGAGCACGATTCGCGTAGCGTGGACGGGCTTGCGAGCCTCGAACGAGCAATAGTAGCGTGCTCGACTGCGCTCCGCCTGATTGACAGTTTTTTCACGAGCAAAGGGATTCGCATTACGCTCGTTGCAGGGTCATTGAACGATCGTTAAGTACACACGACTACCGATCAAGCTATACATTTCCAGTATAAGCTGAACTCGCATTGTATACGATTTCCGTACAATGGGAGGTCAGCATATACTAGAAATGTATAGCTTGATCGGTAGTCGTGTGTACGTCCACGCTTGAAATTGCGGGCAACGAACAAATCCTGTTCGTTCGAGGCTCGGCTCGTGCTCGCTTCGCGTACCATGGACGCACCATTACAAAAGAGGTATCAGCCAAATCGGTCGAGCCATTCTCAAGTGATTCTCTTACATACACGTGGCTATTTTTAACCGACTTCAAAAAAAGGAGGAGGTTCTCAATTCGGTTGTATTTTTTTTATGTTTGTTACCTCATAACTCCGTCATTTATTAACTGAATAGGAAAATTATTTTTTTGTCTGGAAGGGTACACTTCCTGTTTGGTCCCATTAGATCAGGATTTGATAACTTCTTAGTGTAATTTGAAGTCGATTTAATTTTTTTGTAAAACTCCAATTATTATTTATTTTGATACAGTAACAATGACTATTAAATTAAGATAACAAAGCAAAAATAAAACTTCTTGATAAACCACATAATTTCAATCTAAGACATTGCAATATCTCACTCAAATAAATTCTCACCCGCTCACATACAAAGGGTTATTTCGAACCCTTACGGTCTTATTACAAAAAACGATCTTCATCCTGGTTTAAACCATAACTTACAAGTCTTGGATTGTTACGGTACTAACGTTGGTCCTATGACTAAAATTCGATCTTATTACAAATCGCAGACTAACGGAGGATGTGTTAGTACCACAAGCTAGTCCATGATTAAATAATATCCACAGATTATCTATAGAAAACATTCATTGAATCTGACATCATTCGTTCGCACCGTTCCATTTATCTACATAGCTGATTTATTATATAAATTATTAAAATTTAAAATAGTATATACTAATAAGATATAAATTCAAATATTGATTTTTGAAAAGATTTTGCTGGTGCAACTAAATTATCAACTATAATTTTGTTTTTGGCGTTGTTTTCACGTATAATAATGTAATATTACCCGTGAATATTACATATTAGCAACAACTCTTGCGCGTAACGGAATAAATGAAGTTCTCGCGCGTATTATAAATACGAAACTGCTACTACTAACATTAAGCAACAAAAAGTTAAATAAAAAGTGCTTATTTTATAATAAAAACTCTACAATAGATGATCAGAAGAAAGGAAGGGGTGAAAATTAGAGTGCCGAAGAGAAAGTTTGTTTTGATGTTAAAACTGTGCGATACACATAACATTCTTTATGATAACTCTAATTTCAACCATTCTAGGATATATTATATTCTTAGTGACAAGCAGGCCAGAACAAATTGATATAGAATTCGATCAAAGAAAACTAAAAAAGGTTCTCAACACATGTAAGTACATATAATTACTAGTCCCCATGGTTTCTCCTGGTCCTAGGGTAAAAAGTAGCCCATGTCCCTCTCTATACCTGTCCAGCAGTCAGACACAAGTTACTTTCATCTTTATAATTATGTATGGAATCTTAGGGTGAAACCGAAGGGGACAGCTTGCTTTTAAAAATGATGTTTGTTTGTTCAAGCATCTCTCAAAAAGTAATGAACCAATCTCGATGAAATTTGGCATGCAGACAGCCTATGGTATGGATAAAACATAGGAGACTTTACAAAAGTTGGAGATTGAACATTCTTATAATATAATTGCAGAATCAAGAATGAAAAAACTGGATTTAGAAATAGATTTATTAGAAATAGAAAGCAAGAAACACACTAATGAATAAAATGTTAGTAAAACAAATTCAAACCAAATTAAATAAACCTATGCAAAACAAGAGCAGCTTTCATAAAAATAAACTAATATCTCTTTTTTTTTCAGGTCAACCACAACAGTAATAAATAATAATCAATGAAATGTCTTAATTTTACAAAACATAATGTGAGAATGTTAGAAATTATATTAGTATATAAATTTCAAAATTGAAAATAATAAAAGTGCTAAGTACTGTAACTAAACTTTATAAATAAATAAATATAATCAATGAATATAAGTTTCAATGAACTGCCTTCCATGAACTGTGTTTTCAACTCTTGATTGTGAAAATTTTTCTCTAGCGGATGGTGTCAGGCTGCTATCATTTTAACCAGAAAATATCTCCTCTCTCATGTCAATGGCTATATTATGAAGAACTGCACATGCTACTATAGTTTTTTTGGCACTTTAAATATCACAACACATGCCTCTTAGTAGGCAGCGGAAACATTGTTTCCATAACCCGTAACATCTCTCCACTGTGTTCCTTGTACACATGTGAGACTGGTTATACCTTTCTTCTGCAGGTGTTGTAGGGTTCAGAACTGGTGTAAATAAATATGGGGTGCAAGGATAGCCACTGTCACCCAGTAATATTCCATAGAAAGCACCAGCCGCTACTTTTATTTGCAAATCACTGTTTCAGTCTACATTCCCGGAATATTCTGGAATCATGTACATACACTGCCATGCCACCTGGTTACTACATCCATTATTCTGAGATCAGCATCACAGACCACCTAAAAACAAATGCTTGTTTTATTTCACATTACAAAATGATTCAAGAAAGTTGAAATTTCAAATTATATACCTGCACATTTATAGATGGATATCCTTTTCTGTTAATATATAACTGCCCCCATCAGCACATATCTTTTTGATGCGTGATGAACCTGTGTGACATCTGTGCAATGGTTCCTGCTACTTTCTTACATATATTTGGCTGACAACTGGCTGAGACACACCGTGCAAATCGGCTGTGTTGTCTTGAATCTATGAGTAAAACAATAATAATACATTAGAAAGTTATATTGCACATTGTTTTGCTATTATTAGACAAGGTTTATAAGGCACTTACTTCAATGCGAGCCCAGCTCCGTTATGGGCAAGCCACTTGAATTTCAGGGGGTATTCGGCATCCTCGGGGATCCTGGGATATTTCAGCTTTTACCAGGTCCACTATTTTTAAGCCGAAACGCTTCGTGAACGTGTATTTATATCGAAATTCTTCGTCACAAAACTCAACAAAAGGGTTCAGCCAATAACGAAGTCTTAAAGGTCGCCGGGGCACCCGTAATAAATCTAAATCGTCCATATCCTCTAGATCAATAAATTAAAATCAATATTATCCATTCTTCTTGTAATCAGAAAACAAAAGTAAAACAATAAAACTTAACCTCACTGTGCAATTTGACGTTTGCTAGTGACTTTAGTCCTCTGTCGTGCGATAGTCCAAAGACAAACTAGGGGTGCTGTTGGTTTATCTTTAGTACCATAATTGATCCACGATTAAGAGATAATCTACGTTTTGTAATACGAAATATTTTAGTACATGGTTTATTACCATGTTTAATCCAGGTACGAAATTTAGTCCACGTTTTGTAATAAGACCGTTAGGGTTTTTAGGTAAAATTACCATATACAGAACTACTGGCTAACTAAATGTAAATCAAATGAATACATTTTAGCCACAATTTTCCCAACTAGTGGGTAGTTGTGAAAATTGTGAGGGTACTAAATTGTGAAACCCCTTTTGATTTTAAATAGATAGGTAGGTAACAAAAAAAACGCCTTCAAAGTGGGTGTACATTGAAAAGTATAAAATAACGGTTTAGGAGCTTTAATCTGACGCTACTGCGCTGTTTTGAAGTCTTCCTCCCATTTTGTTGAGTGGGTTGAATAGTTAATTTAAAAATATAAGTGTATATTCGATGAAAAAGTTGTTTTATTTTTATCTATTTCCGAACAAAATTCGGACGGTATTATTTCAGATGACAAGAATGAAATATACGTCTGTTTCGCTTCCTTTCTTTTTAATATTTTAGGGAAAATTTTAAAATCCAAGTTTTATCAAAGCCGTTACAGCGTATTAGGGATATTTCCTGGGTAAAAAAATAAAAATTCTAATTAGTCAGTCAGTTAGATAATCAAAAAATATTGGAGACGTATTTTTACTTTATCAAATGAATAAAAAATAAATGAAATGAAATGAATTTATTTGCTCGAAACATGGTTGATAAGTTCTTAAATATTAAAATATATGTTTTAAATATTTCGTCAAAGTTTATGACATGTAAATATACAATTACAATGACATACAATCTAAAAAAAGTTACATAAATGAAACTGAAAATAAAATAAAATAAATTCAAATAGGTACATGGCAAGATGTCACAATTTTGATTGTATCAGTAATTATTGAAAACATTGAAAATACATTAATTGAATTGACACATTGAACACGTACTATGTTAAATCTTATTTATATTTCAGGAAGTCATTTAAATTATTAAAAACATTTATCCATTAACCAACCAGCAAGCTTCGACTTGAATTTATTTCTAGGGAATTCTCTTGTATTTTGTGGTATTTTGTTAAATATTATAATGGACATTACATAGCAATTCTTTTGGAATAAGGCGGTTTTTGTTAATGGAAGTTTAAGCCTTGTTGGATCCCTATTTCTTACTTTAGAGATAGCAACATCATCAAAGTGACAGAATAGTTAGTGTTGCCCCTTAACAAATGTTCCTGTCTGAAAAATATACATCCCCGTCAGGGTAAGCAACTTTAATTTCCTAAAAAGGGGTCTAATAACACAGATCAAGCGCGTTAAAGTTCGGGAGTCGGGGCTCGTAACGTCATTTTATGGTAAAGAGAGTACGTTCAACTTCAAGTCAATATATCTACGTATTTTTTTGACAATAGACAAAATACGTGAATAACATTTTTTGATAACTTTAATGACATGATAATATGAAATATATATTTAAAGAAAAAATGCATTAATATCCCTTCCAAAAATACACAAGTGGCTTAAATAATTAGTAAAATCAGAAATCTATTTAACAGTTATAATTTTTTTATACTACTAAGTCGGGAAATAAACATACGGGCCCGCCTGGTAATAAGCGATAACCGCCCTATGAACGCTTGTGATGCGAACGGGTTTTGCATCAAAAGAGACGCTTGCGACACACGAGGCATTGCTCACGCGTTACCTACCTTTCCCCCTCCCCAATGAGCTCTGGCGACCTTACTCACGCGCAGGAACACAATACTTCCCCAATTGAGCTGCTCTTTGAACAAAAAATGCTATGCTATAGTGCTCTACCTCTCTTAAAATTTTATTTGTCACTTCTCAGTCTTATCTTACGAAACCAGGTATATTTTATCGTATTTTAAGACCTGTCGAGACGAGCCCTTTAGTCAACAACGATGGTTTATTATAATCTTATTAATGCTAGTGTATTTGATACATAACCAAAAATTTCGCTTTGACACTTACGAATTTAAGTTGGAAATTGTTATGAACTTTGTATATGTATGGGAAAATGTATTATAACGCATCTGGAAATCTTTCCATGTGAATATTTTACCAATTGTCTTCTCCTCCAACTCAACTCCCTAGATCCATCCAAGTATTTAACGCGGAAATTAATTTACATGATAGTATAGATTTTTTACCTGTCCGCTTCCAGCCACAAGAGAAATAGACTGAAGAACTGACAGAATTTAATCAATGATTACTAATTAAGTAAGCGCATACAACTTTGTTTTCAAGTAAATACTGGAAAACACAACTAATAATAGACATAAAAAGCATTGAAAAAATAACTAAGTTATTGTGATAGAGCACTGGCTCAATAACTTCAAAGGAAACCTTCGGAGAGTCACGTTTTATGCATAAATATTTTTATATCTAATCCGGCTGACATTAAAGAGAGTGTAGTTAAAGCCCTTAGAAGATTATGGCTGAAACAATAAAGCTTTAAAGGTGATTCATAGTACATACGAACGGTGCGGTGGATTAGCATAGCTAGATAGGCTTTAATGCTTAAGTGTACATCCACAGTGAATGTTAAGGGTGCTAATGTGACGCCTGCTTAGGCCAAACAGGCGCGTGCTATTCAAAAATGCGTTTAATATATTAATGTGTTATGGCATAGTTTTGGCTGCCATACTTCTGTAAGGCGTCGGTTTGCTGAGCCAACAGTGGACTGTTTTTGATTCTGTAATTTAATTTAGATTGTTACGCCGCAACGAGCGTTTCGGAAAGTTCAAAACCGCGTGCAAAGCCGCCTGAATGATCACTATGAAAAGATACGGCGATTTCGTTTGATAAATCGGTTTGATATTTCGCCCTGTCTTATGCTTGCACTGTGCTAATATATGTTTTATTTTATAAACGAGGCTCATACAAACATAGTAAACAGACAGATTGTTAGTCTAGTTATAAAACAGAACTTGCTTGTTGCAGGGATAACCCGGCAATTATAAAATTGCTTTAAAATTATATATTTTTATTGTCTGATGATAATTATGAGACCAACGCCGCCTATAGATCGTCAATCTGTGTTGCCGACCTAATCCTAGAAAAGAAAGAATGGAGAACTCTTTTTTCCTCCTAGAAGGTCACCACTTAGTATATCAGCACGGCTACGCCTCGGCATTTACCTTGCCATGCAAGTGAGGCATTTAAGTCGTATGCTTTAAAGTAAATATTACAATGACTAGATGATAGTTGACGCCTCGCGGCGCACGCGCTTGCCGCTACTAGCCACTACTCCTGCTGACTACACGCTTCTAGCGAGCGGCCTGCTCCCTTGCTGCGTGACGCCAGCAAGCGGTATTTTGCCAAAGCCCCGCCCGCCACTAATTTCACCGGCGGCATAAATGTGGATACATTCACTACTAAGGCACACTTGCGAAACTAATAAGTATCCTGAAGTTACATGACCTGATGGTACGTCATTTTAGCTCAGCTTTTGGCACAATTGAGTTAAACTGACGTACGTACAAGCGGGTGCTTAGTCAAAAGAGATAATCGAAAGAGAGCTCAGAGTGCTCAACAGAGCGAGGCAGTACTTCACATCGGAGCAAAGGCTGCAACTTTACAAGTCGCAAGTCCGGCCTCATATGGAGTACTGCTGTCATCTATGGGCGGGGGCACCTGGATACCAGCTTGATTCTTTAGACTCGGTTCAACGACGTGCCATCAGAATTGTCGACGATCCCGAGCTCACAAGCGGTTTAGAGCCCCTCAGTCTGAGGAGAGACTTTGCCTCCTTATGTGTGTTCTTCCGCTTGTACAAGGGACGGTGTTCTGAAGAATTGTTTAAGATGATGCCCACGGCTCCTTTCTACCATCGCAACTCTCGCCATCGACGGGGAGTCCATCCTCACATATTGAAACCTGAATTGTTTCGTACTGTGCGGGCTCAAAGAAGCTTCCTGCCGCGAACACTCAGACTGTGGAATGAGCTCCCCGCCGTGGTTTTCCCAATGGAGTACAGCATGGGGTTCTTCAAAAGGGGTGTGAAGAGATTTCTGCAGGGTCGGCAACGCGCGCGTGATACCCCCGGTGTTGCAAGCGTCCATAGGCTACGGTAACCGCTTACCATCAGGCGGGCCGTATGCTTGTTTGCCACCTAAGTGGTATAAAAAAAAGAAAAAAAAACATATCGAACAATTAACCCAAAAAGCGCAATGACGTTCATTTTGCTTGAAATCTGTTCCGACAATTTCCAACACCGACAATGCGCTCTAATTGGCCACGTCAAGAACACACGATGCAGTGATTGGTCCTTACTGTTCAAAATCCTGTTCAAAGTCCTTAGTGTTGAATTTGAATTTGAATAAAATGCACGAAGTAAAAGGTTGAGTAGTATGATAATTAATGCAAACATTGTAGTCGTTTTGAAAGGTTGGTTAATTGGTGTAATTAAAATTCATTCAACACACTTTTGTGCGAGGTAACGACGGTTGACGAAGCTGACCTGGATTCAAAAGAGGCTGTCATGGTGTATTGTTTGGAAAGGGTTTGTTATGTTGTAAAAAAAATATGATCAGTAAGAGAGGTAGATAGCCATTAGATAGCATTTTAAAATTTACTAGCGGCCCGGTACGTGTTTCGCTACGTATAAAGTGAAATAGGTAATAAAAAAAAAAAACACAAAGCAATAATTATCGCTGACAATTTGCTTTAATCGAAGCACGAGTCAACTAGTACCAGGTATTGATAAACATAAAGAATTAATAACAAAGGACCACCCAACAACGACTCAAACAAAGGGTAATTTAAAGTCTCCAGTAAAACGCATTACATTGACACCTTGGACCAGCAACGTGGAAAAGTTCCAGATTGAAGACACAGAAGCAGGCGTGGCCTGACCATTGTATAAAAGAGCGCTCACCTTGTTAGGAGCAACTCATTTTCTGTTCGACCTTAGGCTTAAGAAGTTTATATTATATTATTAAATATATCATTGGCTATTAAAATTGAATAAATATTTTTTTAAGAAAGTTTAACTTTCAAGTATTTTGACTGGCGCCCAACGTGGGGCTCAGATTTAAGCAAGTTTTAAAAGTGTTAAGCCTACTTCAGTTCAAGATCAAAGTAAAATCCTTGGTCGCTGAATAAACTAAATACTACTTCGCGTGACTCTCAAGTCTTTAAAATCTGGGAACTCAAGATATAAATTAGTCAAGATATAAAAAATATGTGGAACGTGTTCATCAGCTGGCAATTATTGTAAGTACTTAGTAGCATTTCCTACCAACTTCCAAAATTCCGCTCCTAAGATCACCCGTTCTTGTATTCAAAACTAAGGATCGTTGTAAAATGACTGACTCTACTTCTGATAGTAAGGGTATACCAAGCTTCGTGCCTACAGCACCAAGTTTTACAGAGGTTATGAAAATGGACCCATTTAAACTAATGGCATTTGTTCCTTCATATGATGGAGAGCCACTAGCAATTTATAATTATATTAATAATGCGACACAATGGTTAAACTATGTCGGAGGAGATACACCTCAAAATGTAATGATGTTGTTAAGTAAACTTACAGGCAGAGCAGCCTTAATTATTTCTATGATTGATCACCAATTTAATTGGGAAAATATTAAATTAAGTTTAAAATCAGAGTGTGGGGACACTCGAGAGTTCAATACGTTATTAATAGAATTATCTAATCTTAAGAGAAAAGGATCTTATAAAGATTTCATTTTTGAGCTAAAACAAAAATTGTTTTTTATAAAAAGTAGATTAATGGATTTGTATAAAAATAGCCAATCAGTGGACCAAGTTATGGATCCATATATAAATATGGCACAAAATACTTTAAGAAGTAGTTTACCTTATCATGACCAAATTTACGTAAGTAATTGTAATTTTAATGACACGGTTGCGAAAATTTTACAGTTAGAAGCCGAAGGTCGTTTTGAAAATATTAAACAAAAATTCTCAAATTATTTACCAACACCAAAAATAATACATCAAAATCCGATGCAGACACATTTTCCTCATAATACCCATAAACAAGAACATAAATATCCGCCTACACAAAGGTCTATTATGAACAGGATAACCAATCCTCAACACCCCATTAACATGTACAATCAACAGCGTAATTTTATGCCATACCAGAACAATGCATTCGCGAGACATCCGCAATTTAAAAATGATTATGCTAATAAAAATTATCAGTCACAACAAGTCATTCCGCCCAGACTGTCTGAGGACGTGACAATGCGAACAGCTACCGCGTTAAAACCCGGTCAAGTAAATATTGGAAAAGGTTTTGTTTCTAAAGAAGTTTTCCTACATGAAGACGAAATGAATCCTGAATATGGAATAGAACAAAGTGATTATTACGAATACGCACCTGACTACCAAGACAGTGAGTATTATAATAATATTCCCGAATATATTCCCGAAAATGAAAATTTTCAGGAGGATACAGTAAACAAAGACCCATCTTAGAATTTAATCATGTTAAATCATATTTACCTTATTTTGAAACGGAAAATCCTAAATTAAAAATATTAATTGATACTGGAAGCCAACGTTCTTTTATAACTAGCAAAGCGCAAAGAACATATTTTCCTGAATTTTGGTCACCTGAAAAATTTATTGTTAGGACTTCACATGGTATAACTTCTCATAATGGTGTAATAAATACCCCATTTTGGTGTTCATATTTTGGTAAAGATAAAGGACCTATGAAATTTTATATTTATAACTTTAGTGATAAGTATGATATTTTAATGGGTACCGAAATGATCGAGCAAATTAATGCGACAATAGATTTAAAGGAAAGAAAATTAACAATGCCAGAAAAAGAAATATTAATATTCAATATGACTGATGAAAATGATTTAAATGTCCAAGATTTGTGTGAAACATATAAAGATTTATTTACAGAAGATGTTACAAATAGTGCAACAACAAAAATAGATCACCACATTAATCTAGTTGATATTGAACCTATTTATCAGAGACCTTTTAGACTACCGCAAATTCAACAGCAAGAAGTTAGCAGACAAATTAATAAATTATTAGATGAAAATATAATTAGACCATCAGAATCTCCATGGGCTTCACCCGTTCATTTAGTTTCCAAAAAGATGGATCAATCAGGTAAACAAAAATGGCGAATGGTAATTGATTATAGACGGTTAAACGAAAAAACAAAATCGGATAAATTTCCATTACCAAATATAGAAGAGTTGTTTTCGAAGCTGCAAGGTAATAAATATTTTACGACTTTAGATTTAACATCAGGATACCATCAAATAGCGATGAATAATAATTCAATTGAACAAACTGCATTTAGCACACCTGATGGCCATTATGAATTCCTCAGAATGCCATTTGGACTTAAGAATGCACCAGCCACATTTCAACGTATGATGAATAATGTATTGAAATCAGAGATCGGACGTGATGTTTGTTTGGTCTACCTTGACGATATAATAGTCTATTCAAAGACACAACAGGATCATGTGAATAAATTACAACAAGTGTTCGAAGCATTAAGAAAGGCGAACCTTAAAGTCAATAAAAATAAATGCGTGTTTATGCAAAAGGAAATAGAATTTTTAGGTCATGTTCTTAATAGAGATGGATTGAAACCGAATCAAAAGAAATTAGAAGCAATTCAAAAATTCCCGATACCTAAAACTTTAAAAGAAGTTAGAGCATTTTTAGGATTAATTGGTTATTATAGAAAGTTTGTACCAAACTTAAGTAAAATCATTAAACCAATTACGGAATATACGAAAAAAGATGCAACTATAGACGTTAATAATAAAAAATATTTGGAAGCTATAGAGACATGTAAACATTTATTAATGAATGCACCTATATTAGCATTCCCGGACTTTAACAAAACTTTTGTTATTACAACTGATGCTTCAGATATTGCACTAGGAGCTGTACTTAGTCAGAATAACCATCCAATAGCTTATGCATCGAGAACATTAAGCAGTACTGAACAAAAATATAACACTACCGAGAAAGAATTATTAGGAATACTTTGGGCAGTTACTCAATTTAGACCTTATGTATATGGTAGACAGTTTGTATTGAGAACCGATCATAAAGCGTTAATATGGTTAGCAAAGCTAAAAGAACCAAATCAAAGATTAACTAGATGGAAATTAAAGTTACAAGATTATGATTATAAAATAGAACATGTTAAAGGAAAAGATAATTTTGTAGCAGATGCCTTAAGCAGAGTAGAAATACACCATACAGATGGCGATTCATTAGAAGTAAATTTAGAAGAAGATTTAGCTTTGTCAGATTCAGATAGTAATAATTCAATTCAAAGAAATTTAACTGAAGATTTAACGTTGTCAAATAGTTCAAAAATTAGTAGTAGTCGAACTGAGACTGTACATTCGAATCAACAGGATAGTGATAATGGAATACCTATTCTTAATGCGTATCCATCAAAAAGATTAAAACGTGTAGTATTTGAAATGGCCTCATACAAAAGGGCTGAACAAAAAGATGGAATTTGGTATTTTTATATTCCACCCGGTAATGAAGAAGAAGTTATTAAAGAATTTATGATAGAATATTTACCATCCGAAAAATATGCATTTATGATTCCAGACGAGGAATTATATTACAAAGTATCCGAAGTTTATCGTAAATACTTTGATCATACGAAGTTTAAGCCAGTTAGGTATACAAAATTGTTAGTAGAGGTTAATAATAAGGAAGAGCAATTAAAATTAATTAAGGAATATCATTTACAAGAAAATAGACATGCTGGTATAGAAAGTGTTTATAAACAGTTAAGAGAAAAATATTATTGGGAAAACATGAGAAAACAAATTAAAAAGTTTATTTTAATGTGTGAACCATGTAAAAAAGAAAAATATAATAGACATCCTCATACAACTTTATCATTAGAAACAGAAACACCTCATGAACCAATGGATGTTTGGCACATAGATTTCATGTCATTAGAAAGACAATGGTATTTAACTATTATTGATAAATTCTCAAAATATGCTATAATAAAACTAACTGAGAAAAGTAAAGTTTATGATACTTTATCAGAGGTATTTGCAATGATAGGAGCACCAAATAAAATTGTGCACGATGGAGAACAATCGCTTTGTAGTGAAATATTATCAGAATTATTTCAGACTTATCAAATCACAAACCACACTACTTCTCCTCAACATCATAAATCGAATTCGGATATAGAAAGATTACATAACACAATCCAAGAATTATTTAGATTACAGAGAGATTCAGATTTGGATCAAAATCAAAAGATAACTTTTATTACTCATGCGTATAATAATACAACACATAGTATTATTAATATGACTCCATTTGAAGTACACTTTGCACGAAAACCAAAGTTACGAAGTTTTGATAATTTAAAAGTTGTTATTCAACGCTATACAACGCAACATAAACAATTCGCAAATGATTTAAATAAAAATATTCACAAGTTATTAAAAAAACAAAAGGAAAAACGGAATAATAGAATCAATAGTAAAATGAAACCATCAAAATCATTTAAAATTGGAGACATAGCATACGTAAAAAACGGTAAAGCAGAAAGACATAAAACAAATTCTAGATTTTTAGGTCCCTACGAAATCGTTAGTTGTGAACCTCACAATAAATATAAATTATCTAATGGAAGAATCTATCACGTAGAGGAACTTTCTGTTACAGATGCCTCGTTGCTTACGGATACAAATTCCGACCACTCAATTACGACGAGCATTTGATTATTGTAGAAATGAAGCCTACCCGTATTATTGAAGGAAAGTGGACAGTCATTCATAAATTAGATATAAAACCTATAGTTGATAATAAAGATTGGATTGTTGATAGAATCGAAAGTGCTATGGCAAGATCTAAATTAGAAGATGTTAAACATATTTACGATAGAATTAATATTATAGTTGGACATGTAAATGAAATTTGTAATCATTTAAATATTCAGACTAGAACTAAAAGAGGATTAATTAATGGATTAGGTTTATATATTATAAAGGCTATAACAGGAAATTTAGATCAAGATGATCTTAATAATGTTCAAAAAGATTTAGAAACTTTAAGAACAGCTTATAATTTACAGATTTCAGTAACTAATGATACATTAGAAGAGTATAATAAACAATTAAATAAGATTACACATATTCAAAGAAAAATAGATAATCAATTTACACATATTGCTAATGTAAAATATCAACAAAGGATAGCATTTGGTTTGTTGTTACAAGCTCAGACATTACAGGATATTGCAGAAAGGCTGACAACGGCTATTACTTTTGCAGAACATCATATGTACCATTATAGTATAATACAGTCACATAATTTACAAGATACATTAAACTTAATTCCTAATGATGTTATGATTTCTAGTAATATAAATAATGTAGAACCTTTTATAAAAGTGAATAGTAAGATTATTGGTAATATTGTATACTTTATGCTAGAAATACCTTTAGTAAAATCAGATGTTTATTTAACAAGAAAAATTTTACCTGTTGTCCAAAATTTCCCTACCTGTACCTATCCCATTATGCGAAAAGTCACTTTAGCCTATAATGATCAAGAAATGTATGAAGTTCAAGATTGTACTGAGTTTGATCAATTAATTTGCCAAGGAAGTATCTTACAACAAGAAACATGTGAATCGGAAATAATACTCAAGAAAAGTACTGACCTTTGTAATGTTGTACCTATTAAATGTCCTAAAGAACTTATACAGGAACTGTCACCACGAGGAATGTACATTTATGTGAATAAAACTACAGAAATAAATATTAAATGTGAAAAAGGAGACGAAACACTATGGATTAAAGGACCATATATATTAAATGGTGAAAATTGTCAAGTTACAATTGCAGGTATCATAAGATTTAAAACAAAGGAATCTGAAGACATAATAATTCTGTCAAAATTAGAAATAGTAAACAAAGAAGAGGTACCTGAAATGGATTTAACATATGATACAACAAAGATTTCAACTAAACTACATCAATTGAAACAAATAGAGAAACTACAAACCCAAGAGACTCATACTTATGTTCAGTATGGTCTATCAAGTTTTATAATATTAATAATTATTGTATGTTTTCTTTATAAATTTTTCAGTACCAAGGTTCATTCTAAACCATGTACTTCAAATTTGGAAGGGGAGAGTCAACTAGTACCAGGTATTGATAAACATAAAGAATTAATAACAAAGGACCACCCAACAACGACTCAAACAAAGGGTAATTTAAAGTCTCCAGTAAAACGCATTACATTGACACCTTGGACCAGCAACGTGGAAAAGTTCCAGATTGAAGACACAGAAGCAGGCGTGGCCTGACCATTGTATAAAAGAGCGCTCACCTTGTTAGGAGCAACTCATTTTCTGTTCGACCTTAGGCTTAAGAAGTTTATATTATATTATTAAATATATCATTGGCTATTAAAATTGAATAAATATTTTTTTAAGAAAGTTTAACTTTCAAGTATTTTGACTCACGTCCAAAATGAAATGACAGAAATGAATGATATAACAACATGCTTCTACTGTCAACACTGAAAAAAGTTTCAATTTGACAGCAAAATCCCCATTAACAAAATGATCCGCCATTTATTGAATTCATTTGTTACAAAAAATGTGATAAATGAAGAACCGCTCCACCGATTTTGTGCAAACTTCACATAAACCATCTACTAAATAGTCCGAACACAGCCTAAACATTTGGTTTGGATAGGTGAGCCCGTTCTTGAGTTATAAAATTACAACGAAAAGTGGCATTGATTTTTATATATATTGATAATGATAATGAACTGGGAGATCCTGATGATTTTGCACGCGTTCCCGAGATAAAAAGAAGCCTATTACCTCCTCTATACCAGGCTATCAGCGTGCCAAACTTCATCGTGATCGTTTCAGAGGTGTAGGTGCAGCACAGACGACGGACTTTAGTCTGCGGCACACATAAAGTCTGTGTGGAAACAAACGTTTTGCGCCGGAAATGCGCGCGTCGTGTTATTTACTGCTTAGAATTGTATACGTCCTATTTTCACAGATCCAAAAGTTCGAAGCGGTGCGATCTGTCGTATGTGCTGCACCTTAGTCGTTTAAGATTTCAAATTCAAATTTCAAAAAGTATTTATTCAATTTAGGCCCTGATAAGGAACTTATGCACGTTAACAAAATGACTCTACCCCGGTTCCAAATACAACTTGAACTGAGAAGACTCCGGCAAGAAAGAAGAGGTGATATACGGGGTGGATACAACAATATGACATTAAATGAAATCACGTAAAGTACTCATGTATACGAACAACTTTTACTATGGGACCAACTTCGAAATCGCAAAAAAAAATACTGCTTTTCATACAAACGGTACACCTAAGGTCTCCTCGGCAAAAATGTATGAAAAGCTAATGTAGTAAAAGTTGTTCGTATAGGTAATATAAATACTTCGCATTTATAATTTCAGTAGAAACACGAAAATGTTCTTAAGAGACTAAGTATTCATATTTTTACCGGACTGACCTGGAAGGACACTTATGTTTTTTATAAATAGTTTACAGTATTAAAATCTATGACTATTATAGCGGTTATTTTCGGTTACAAATATCTTTAAAATATACTTAAATACTAAACTAATTATTTTAAAAATACAACCAAAATATTAAATGCCGAACAAAATTATAAAGAATAACTCAAGTAATATAATTTTTGGTAACTTAGATTAAATAATTTATTTTTAGACATTTTATACGATGTTTAATAGTTATGGTTTTAATGGACTTCTTTAACTTTCGTCAAGTCAAAGAATTCCTTAGCAAGTATTCAATTTGGGCTGTGAAGTGTACTAAAATATTTTAGCGATCAACAGTAACTAGGTTTCGTTTGAGTCTGTAAGCTAAAATGCTAAAGTTATAACCTAATAATGTAATCTATGTTGAAAAGACTAAGTTTTAAGTTACACAAATAATTTGATGACTATGCTAAAATTATGATATTATTTAATTACTATAACTTAAACACTTTATAGTGCGACCGCCGAAAAAAAGCTTCTCTGACTTCTGTAATAATCAAGAGAATGGTGGAAAAGGAGGAATCGCCAGCCTGCTGTGAACCTTGACATTAATCGTAAGCAGCGGCAGGCTTGAGGAAATTTTCTATATATAAATTGTATTTTGTACATATTTTTTGTAAATAAATTGACTGTCTATCTGTACTAGGAAATGGTTAATCTGATTTTGATGAGACTTTCACTCAATTCATCATCATCATCATCAGCCTATGTCCCACTGCTGACCACAGGCCTTCTTTCACAAATCAGCGTGAAAGGGAATGGGCAGATACTCCACCACGCGTGCCCACTGCGGGTCGGTGGAGGTAGGCTAGTCCACCTACTGTTGGCATTTTCAAGCCGCCTAGAAGGCCTCCAACTAGCTTAACGACTATCACAATTAAGTGATAACCGGGACCAAAGGCTTTACGTGCCTTCCGAAGCACGGAAACGCTCGATTTAAAATACCACTAGGCGGTCACCCATCCAGGTACCGACCACGACGGTGGTAGCTTAACTTGCCGATCGATTAAGAACGGCTTATTATGCTACACCAGAGAGCTTTAAGCTATCTATAGGTGTTAAAAAAGCAGTCGGCAACCGTACTAAGTCATTGCTTTTTCTAAAATCGTAATTCTATGTAATTTTTGTTTTATACGTCTAAATCTGCTTACGGACCACCTGGTGGTAAGCGGTTACCGAAGCCCTATGGACCCATATAAGGCTTCGGTCTCGTCTAACGTTTCTTGTGATTCAACACCCCGACCCTCCTCTTTCAAATCAAATCAAATCAAAATTCATTTATTCAAATTAGGCCCTTATAGGGCACTTATGAAAGTTAACAAATGACTCTACACCGGTTCCAAATACAACTTGAACTGAGAAGACTCCGGCAAGAAACTCAGCAAGTGTTCTTTTTTTTTTTTAAATGTGTACTTATAAATATTACAATTTACAAAATAATATAACAATAGCGTGCGAAGCGAACAATTCATTCAAATGCATTCTTGTCATCAAACTACTTTCACCAATGAACTCTGGCAACCTCACTCACGCGCAGGAACACAAAATAGTTATTTGGCTGCGGTTGTCTGTAAGGTGGAGATACTTCCCCAGACGACAACTAAAATCTGTCATCAACTCAATCATTTTCAAAAGATACCTTTTGTATTTCTATAGCTCTAACCATGTATCCAGATAAGCTTTTTACAACTTGGTTATTTTATACGAAAGTTTCAACACTCTCAGCTTACATAGAAGTAAAACTAATAATGACAAAACATTCCGACCGCAGTTTATAACAGACAGGCCATCCCAAAGCCATAAGTCGTTAACAGGGCCTCTCAAAGCAAACCGCTGTATTTATCCCCAAACTTTTGCCAATATAGAGTCAAGTAATAAGTAGATACAGAGTTCGCTTTCTGTGAAAGATAGTCTCAGTTGTGAGAGCATGGTGTGCCACCGCAATGTTTTGGAACCATTTCGGCCGATTTTTACGCCTATGTATCTTGGCCTATGAAACATATAACGCTTTCTAATAAGCTACTTGTATGTAAGGAGGACCCCAGAATTTCAAGTTTATAACATAGTACCTGTCCAGAAGGGGCGATTTCGCCGCGATTCTCTCCCACGAATGCATTACGCGCGTATTTTAATATAGCGCTTAGTTTGTGGACGTAATATATTGGCTCCCAGTATCTAACGCGTGTAATGCATTCGCGCGAGAGAATCGCGGCGAAATCGCTCCTTCTGGACAGGGTCTTAGATAGTACTTTTTAAGCTTTCGCGAACTAAATTCATTGTAATATTAATGTATCGGGTCTATTCGCGCACAGATTATTATCTAACTTCGAGGTTAGTCAAAATTAAATTTTGATAATAATCTGTGCGCGAATAGACCCGATACATTCATATTACAAGGGTCTTAGATATTTTCGTTTTCTCTTATTGACTAAAGGTGCCGCCAGCCTATTGCGTATATAATCGTATCATTTCATCCAATGACGCGCACGCGTTATGACGCGACGATGACCATTCGTGGGCCCTGATTGGATGAAATTAATTAATGGTGTTCGATACGATTACCACCAAAGTTACGCGGTAGAGCGTAACGTCACGCGTCACGCGCGCCCCCGGTTCGCAGATGACCGCAGGCAACATCAGCAGACGACACTGTTGCCACGACACTAAAATTACTAAATTTTGTGTAAACAACAGAATCAGCACCATTATGAGTCAATAACTTAAAAAGGAGTTGACTGTCTGCGTGAATAGTCTACTACAGTATACTGTATTCAAGTTAAGTGAAACTCGGTGAAACTGAACAAACTCGATTCAACTTGTGAATGCAAGTTGAGGCAAACGATTAAAACCAATTAGAGTTTATGCCAATATTGGCGTGGTTTGGATTCGATTTGCAGAAAGCGATTGTTTGGGATGTCTATGTTAGAGTCTTATTGCACAATTCGGTATATAGTTATATGACTAATCAAATCATTGTGTAAAATAAATTATACTGGGTGGAAATTTCGAGATGGCATATTTTCGAAACCTATGTGGATTAGTCCTGCTTAGAGGTGTGTAACTCATCAAAAATACGCGAGCTGCAGAACAGCTCACGGCTCAGGTGTGTGAGCCGGTTCAATGACTCAGCTCGCAGATCAGCTCAATGTACCTATAGTCCACGGTACCTATAGGCGCACGCTCACTGAGTACCGCGTCGTATCGAGCCGACTGAGCCGCCGCGATTCATTCGACTCTGCCGAGCGACTCTTTTCATACTTTAGAGTTGTTTTTTTTTTATGATCTGATATGAGAGTTATGTTACATACCTATTTAATTATTGAATGTAATTATTATTTAAATATTTTAGATCGAAATAATAATTCGTAGATTAGAATTACAATAATAATCTATGGAGGGAGTCGCAGATACAATAGGAGTTGGATTGAGCCGTGAGCTAGTCATTATGTTGTTGAGCTGTAGCTCAACGACTCAAACCCGAGTGATCTGATTCATTGAGCTGGTTCAGAGCTGAGTTACACACCTCTAGTCCTGCTGAACGATTGATATATTTGCTGTTTTTCAAACTGGTGATATCTACTAAGATATTCATTTAATTAACATAATGCACATGACTATTTAAATTTACATTTATTGAATAATTTAACTTGGTGATATTAATCTTCTAATATTGAATTGAAAAAGAGTTAATAATATATCATAGTACATAGCTTCCAAGATCTCATTATTTTAAATTAAATTTTTAAAGACAAAATTATTACTGTGGTTCCATTCTTAGATAATTGGATTGTTTTACAAAAAACTTAAACCGACTTCAAAGTACACTAAGACGTAATCAAATTCTGATCTGATGACAATGGGACCAAACGGAAAGTGTACCCTTCCAGACACAAAAAGAATTTTCCAAATCGGTTAATAAATGACGGAGTTATGAGGTAACAAAAAAAAAAAGAAAAAAAAAAAAAAAACATACAACCGAATTGAGAACCTCCTCCTTTTTTGAAGTCGGTTAAAAATAGACATACGCCATTGGAAAGAAACAGGGACCCTAGTCTACTATTTCAATTGTGTTCCAATGATCTTTCTGTGGTGTCAAAACTGTGCCATAATGACATATTTTGTTAGTAAGTAGACTATCAAAACTGTAAAATGTCACAATTTTGACACCACAGAAAGTTCATTGGAACACAATTTAAATAGCAGACTTGGGCCCCAGGTCTTACATGGGTCTTACAGTACTTTTACTTATCGCAAACTTTTACTTATTTGCCTCTAAAATGCCTCTCCGAAAAACTTTTTTGCCAACGTCTTGATATTCATTTAAAATATATACAAATCTGCAAAAAAATACCACAAATCCTCGTGAAACAGTTTGTCTATCGATGTGAATGAAAACCTTTGGTTCTTTGAAACATAAAAAAGCGTGGGCCTTAAAAGACCTATTCATTCAATCCCTAACAATATTTATGTAGAATTTTAAATTTAGAACAACCTTTTCAAATATGGCTGACCGCCATAAAGCATTGATGTAAGAAATATTAAAAATAAAACTTCAAT
This sequence comes from Achlya flavicornis, assembly GCA_947623365.1. Taxonomy (NCBI): domain Eukaryota; kingdom Metazoa; phylum Arthropoda; class Insecta; order Lepidoptera; family Drepanidae; genus Achlya; species Achlya flavicornis. The sequence continues at coordinate 14,774,530 of OX392479.1, forward strand.
ACTGACAAAAGGGAAAACATACTCCCACACAGGTCAACTGGTAGCACTTTCCAAGTACAAATATATAAATACAAGCTTGCACGTGTGAAGGGAAAATAACGGGATCATAGCATAACACATTTTGGACAGCTCAAACTTGTTAAATATGATATGTACCCTTTTCTGCTAAAGTGTGATTATCTTTTTTAATTGCTACTAACTTCAATGGCTCTTTAAAACAAATCTTTTTTTATAAAATGTATAAATTACTGTCATATATATATAAGCTCGGAGTGCTCAACAGAACGAGGCAGTACTTCACATCGGGGCAAAGGCTACAACTTTATAAGTCGCAAGTCCGGCCTCATATGGAGTACTGTTGACATCTATGGGCCTCCCGCCCATAGATGACCATGCTTGGCGAACCGAGCACGAGCCGAGCCATGAACGAGCACACTGCGAGCATGATTCGCGTAGCGTGGATGGGCTTGCGAGCCTCGAACGAGCGCGATTGTCAGTTTTTTCACGAACAAAGGGATTCGCATCGTGCTCGTTGCAGGCTCGTTGTAGGTTCGTTCGTGGCTCGGCTCGTGCTCGATTCGCTCAGTTGTAAATAACATTACATAGAAATCTATTTTGTAGCTCATTGCACGAACAAACTTTAAAAGGCAATAGAATGAAGGCAAAATTTCAGCTATACAAGACTAAATGAAAGAAAATGCTAATACTGCTCTAGGTGCCATAAATCAAGACTCGGATCTTGCCTCCCGTTCGCAATGATTAATCTTTGTTAATCAATTGCCCTTCTTCATTAACGAGGGACTTCCTTAAACAACGTTTAAGTTAATTAAAAGATTAATGGACAGGAGAACAAATAATTATCATTATTTTTTTTTTTTTTAATAATGAGTTTGCGTTTCAATTTAGGCTCTGGGACGAGCTATGTCAAACCGAGGATGTTACACGTTTGTCTAGATCTAGAAAATGTGTATTCACTCTCCAAATTGAAAGTGTCCAAATTGTAGGTGGCAGGAAACGCAGACGCTGGAAGTGACATAATTTTCTATTAATTTAATTCCTTGAGTTGAGTAGTGGAGATTTCGAGATGGCATATTTTCAAAACCTATGTTGGGTTAGTCATTCTGAACAACTTTTACTATTATCCGAAGCGGTTTTGATATCTAAGATTCGTGATTTTCAAATTGACTCCTAGTGGACACAAAAAATTATACAAATTAGAGGGTAATTTTTGCTATTTCAGAATTTAAATAAACAAATAAATAACTCGTACTGCTGCATTGTTTACATCGTCAGAATTAAAATCATGTCTATTCACTTTGTAAAAAAGTGAGGTGTCATCAGCAAACAATACTATCTCATGTTTTTTTTGTACAAGATAAGGTAAGTCGTTGATGTTAATGAGAAAAAGAAAAGGACCAAGAATAGAGCCTTGTGGGACGCCCATCGTTCCTGAAGATCCAGAGGAAACTTTACCGTTAACTGATGTTAACGGGTTGATACCCTTCTATCACTCAAGTATGAACTCTACCAACTGAGTGCAATGTCTCTAATACCATAGTGGTGTAATTTACTGATAAGTAATTCATGATGTACACTATCAAACGCCTTGGGCAGATCACAAAAGACACCGATGGCTTCTCTCCCCTCCCAGGCGTGAAAAATATTCTGAACTAGCTCAAAACCAGCATCGGTTGTTGAGCGACCCCTAGTAAAACCAAATTGTTTATATATTCTTATCTATCTCTAAACAGTAATAAATAAAGTTACTATTTCTATCTGCGGTTTAAACCGTAATTTTAGGTTGTTGTGTAACATTACTCGGGCGAAGCTGGACAAGTCGCTAGTTGAGAATAAAGACTATATATTTCTAAAGATGTATTGAAATGTCACCAGAACGTTCGTCGTCTATTTGTCGCTGAACGATGGTTCTATATGAATTTATCTGCCGTAACGTGCCATGACGGGTTGCAATGTGTGAGTAATAAACTTTTTTCAGATGTGATGATTTTAGTCTGATCTGTGTCGTAATTGTGAAGTCATAATGACGTAACAGCTGACATTGAATGCACTTATGGTTTTCTTATCTAGCCAATGAATAAATAAGCATTTGGAATTGATACTTAAATTTTTATTTCATTTTTATTATTTGTTGTTATAGCGGCAATAGACATACACATTCTCTGTCTTTCAGCTGTCTAGATATTACCATTCATGAGATAGACTGACAGACAGACGGACGGACGGACGGACAGCGGAGTCTTAGTAATAGTGTACGCAGTATTTATATGTATTCTCTGATATATTTGATTTTTAAAAAAGTTTCAAGACAAAAATATTTTATAAACATTAAATTAAATTCTGAATTACTTATAATTATAAAAGGCTTAAATAAAGATAGCTTTTTAGAACTACAGCTAAAAGCTCCAGACTTATAAAAGTCAAGTTAACTTTAGAGATTAAAATACTCAACGTCAGATAAAGGGTAGAGCTAATTTGTAGGGAAGCTGATCCCAGTTTGAGAGCAATAGTTTCCCGCGCAACTGTTATTATAAAAAAGCCATCTTTTTTGTGAGACATTACATTTTGAAATTTTATGAAAAGGAGATTTTATTATGTGTATAATGTGTATTTTACGTAAACCATTAATATTATAATTCATGCTGGATATTACATAAACTTTTGTATTCAATATACGAGTAATATTAGTAGGAAGTATCAAACAATTGTGGGAAATTATGTCTTTGCTTATACAAAACTTACCCTTTTACAAACCTCAGCAACTTTTCTCCTTTACATGTTTTCGAGGAAACATATTCAACTTGTTTAATATGAACACATGATGTCAGGATATAAAATTTGACGCTACACGATGCTGAGAGAAATATTACATTTTCCAAACGTTTTCTTTTAGTGTTTTTTTTTGTACCTACTTTATATTTCACAGTAAATTTGAGTAAGGTATTATATTATATTATTATTATTATTGTACCGAACCCTCCGTAATAATACGCAACTACCTGCGAGCCGGCCGGCGCGGCGGCGAGCGGTCGATCCTACCTACCCGCTTTCTTTGCTGTGAATAGCACTCACTCACTACTTATGATGTTCCTCATAATATGTAATTAAGTTCTATCTATAAAGTGTGTTAACGTAGAATAAGAATTATTGTGAAATAGTGAAATGTTTACACCTAATAGGTGCAAAATATTATGTTGTTTTCGAGTCGTGTCGTGCATGATGTAAATGTGAGCTTGCAATGCAAACATAAGTATTATGTCATCACATAGAATCTGTACAGGTCGGTTAACTAAAGCTGGCACGTTTCAACACATTTACACCGTCTCTCTCGCGCAAAGTCAAGCTTATGAGTATGTAGGAGACAGTTATTGTTTTGCTTTTGCTAATGCTCATAAATATAGAGTGGTCTATTTTTGCATTCGTCCATTAGACTTGACTGATTGCAAATTTATGAGTACTGTGAACGTGCCAGCTTTCGTTAACCGACCTGTAACAATTTATCCTTTAAAATAACTGTTTCTTTATATAAATCTCCGTAGACATAAGCTTATATAATAGGTATAGTTTCATCCAAGGAATAAGCGTCTTAAAAACAAATGTCTCAATTTGCTCAGGACAAATTTACACTGGGCTTTTGTATTTCAATTTTAATTGACAAATAAAGAACTTTTAAAACAAAACAAAACCGAACCCTCCGTGTGCGAGTCCGACTCGTACTTGGGCGTTTGTTTGCTTGATGTTATCGTATTCTCTATTTCACGGACCAGTGTGGTTGGTTAAGATTTAACCGATCATGCCGCAGGTCGTATTCGCTAAAGTCTCTTATTAAAACCATATTTTAAAATCAAATGTATGCAGTCTACCCGTATTTACTCAGCTTCATCGATAATCACTAGACCACGTATAAATTATAATTTCATGTTGCTTTATCCAACATAATTTACCATAAAACTGTATTAATCACGGACGTATTACATGCATTCGGCGTATCGGTTCAATCTTGTGACTTGACACGCGATCGCTGCCGTGCTCGAAATGATTTTTTTATTATCCATATCATAATTAAATCGTGGTAGTTACAGCACTTTTGATTTATAAAGTTCTGGTTTACATAATCAAAAGCATGCGAGGAAACTAAGTTTTTAAACATCCTAAATACTTAGGCTAACTAAAACGTTACTAAGTTACGAAATTAGCGAGAATTCTGAACACTAATGCATAAAACATAGCCTAGATCCACTCAAGCTCGGAAAATAGCGTTAAATATTTCATGAAGAGGACTTTCTTTTCATGCAAAGTTTGCTAAAAATCTTTATCTTTCTAACCTTGAGCATACAGTATACAATGTTTTTGCTTACAATGGCTTGAAATATCGTAAGAATGCTTGTTTAATATCAATTTTATAAAATATCTCTAGACCCGCGAGTTCCCATAAGGGTTGAATTGCTGTAAACACTGTGAATAAACTATGGTATATTCACCATGGTTGGTGTATCATTTATTCCGTGCACAGTGCACCGTGTCAGTTTTATTAATTAGATACATGAATTCAAAGTTATGTCACACTCCACTCACCACGGAAAGGTCACTAAGTTGTAGCGTTCATGCAAATGTGAACTTATTTTGATAGGTTTAAATAGAAAGAGTATACAGGGTGGATACCACGTAAAGTAGTAAGTAAAATACTGCTTTTCATAGAAAAGGTACATGTCTCCTCGGCAAAAATGTAAGAAAAGCTGTATTTTTTTTTGCGATTTCGATGTTGGTCCCATAGTAAAAGTATATCGTATTTCGTGGTTTAATTTAATGTCGTATTGTCGTATCCACCCCGTATACATCCGAAGGAGGTGAAGTACTACAACACATCAAGTACAGACTCACTACAAAAAGTATCAACTCAAAATAAATTACTCCAACATACAAACCAAATTTTTGCATTCAAGTTTATTGAATTAAAATGATAACATGTCACCGGTCAATGAGGGTAATTAGTACCAAAAAATGGATTACTGTAATATATATACACTTTCCGTTACACCCTGTATAAATAAAATAACTGTAATCATAGATACTGTCGAGACTCAGTCCCAAAAATACAGAGTGTACATACATTACCAGTGTTGTAAATTTTTATGCATGTATTAAAATTGCCTGGCGCTCATCCAACTCCACAATCGCCGAACTAACACTCAATTACCACAGTCTTTTACAGGGTAGTTTCATTAAGTGCTTCCAAATGGTGCTCCATTTTAATTTAACGAAGAAAAAGTGGATTAAAACGCATAAGTTCACTGCTAAGTGTCCATTACGCAAATGGAATTGTGCACCTTTCCTTTTTATTATCAATTGGAATAATGGAATTCCAAAGAATATGCAAAAAATGTAACAGCTGTTTTATACATTGAGCTATGAATGAATGGAGAAGACGCCACACATCACAACTATGTTTCGTTCAAGTGAGACCATCCGGCCACACTTGTTGTTAAAGAACGATGAACGAAACTCGTAAGCACCGCGAAAATCACGGTGTTTGCGAGAAAAATACTCCTAAAAGCGTTCTGAGGGCTTAGTGCGAGTTTTTAACGCGCTCGATAAGGTTAACGTTAACTCTAATTTGTATGGCATTGTACTAGCGCCGCCTAGTGGCAATTGGCGGCGCCTGGTCCTGCGCCATACAAATTAGAGTTAACGTTAACCTTAACGTGCGCGTTAAAAACTCGCACTAAGCCCACGGATAACGCTACGTGTTTTTACTGTCTGCTTAGACGACTAATTATTGTTTCAGCTCTAAAGATAACTTTAGTTGACTCTAAAAAAATGGGACAAACCTTTGCTTATGATAGCTTCTCTATACGTAGAAATAATAGCTCATTTGGGGAGATTGGGACTACATACGGCGGTGAAACATGTGCGTGTGAACAATACTAGATTTAAAATCATTTATTCAAATAGACCTTCGCAGGCACTTATGAAAAGTCTGACTCTAATACTCTAATACCGGTTCGGAATTAGAGTAAGTATTAGAGTTGTGCATCTCTCAGGTAGTTTGGAATGCTCACTCTCCAGTACCATTAGCATCAACGCTTATTCTCTTAGTAACCCAGTAACGCTGCCATATTTCACTTCTAACTCCATGGCTCTCACAACACAAGCACTTCTTATGCTTTAATACAAGTGAATTTACATTTAGAGCGATGATAGCTGAGTGGTGACGTTGTATGCCGACACATAGGTCTTGGGCTCGAATCCTACAATAAACTTGAGTTTTTAGTGAAGAGCACCATCGCGAAGAAACTATAGCACGGTGGTAGGGTACCCGCCTGGCTGACTACCACCCACAAGTTGAAAATATGTGGCCAAGCACCTATCAGTGTGTTCCGACAGCTGCGCATGAGAGCTAGTTCCGTTTAGGCTATGTGTGCTTATCACATTCGGCCACATCATAACTTACAATGGTGAGATTGCGGTAAAACAGGACAAAACACATTAAAAAAAACCTGCGCTTTGAATCACACATACGAGTGGAGAAGCAATTGGTTGATGGGCGGTGCAATACCACAGATTAAAGTTGTAGCAATACTATCAGGAGAACTGTACGTAATGACGTTGCGGGCGATAATGAATTCGCAATGGGGTGTAAGTATCTCTTCTTACGTAATTATAGTTACTATTCTTTAACCCAAAGTATCATACAAGTCCACTTCCAAAAACATAGAATCTTAACCTTACCGTGCCTCTTTATCCTGGAAACCTGTAAATTTGTCAGGAAATATATAAGTTTCTTCACACAGCGTGAAGAAAAAAATACATACCGATCGCTTAGATATAAAAACATGCCCACCTCTCGCATAATAGTTCGTACGTAATGTGCAATAAATATATAATAAATTAAAACAAATACTAATAAAAAAAGCTTATTATACAGTTAATGAGTACATAAATGATAATAAAATTATATAAATTATATTAAACTACCTACATTATAATAATACAATAATTGATTAGTATAATATAAAACAAAGTCTGATAAACAAAATAAATAATACAAAAAATTATCTCCTCTCTCCTACATGTTGTTATTATGCTGTGCCCGACAGGGTCCACAATGTTATTTAGACATAATTTACTACCTAAGGTTTAATATTGATATTGTGGAATGCAAATAAAGAATATGAATATGAATTCAAGTAGCAGTGAAAAGGTACTTACAAATATTGTTGTAATTGCTCGTACTAGAAACGGTGTAGGTACTTTTCTTGGCCTACCATAATTCTCCTTAAAATTTTATTGCTATTTAGATTTATTTCATACTGAATGTATATACCGGGTGTTGATCTGCATTTGTGCCATATTTAAGGAGGTTGATATTTACCTTGTATAGAACACTAATCAATTATAAAATCATGCTCTTAAAATTAAATATTATTTTTAAAGTTTTATAAAAATAAAAATCCCCCCGTGTTTGACGATGTTTTATAAAGATTTATAAGATATGGGTTGGTGACCGCTGCGCAGCGGCCCGGTTTCTCCCCTCGCCCCGGATCGCAGACCTATTCTGTGCAGGTATGAAGTCTTATTCTGATTTGACGTTAATCACAAATCATCAATAATTGTTTACTTATCAAGCCCAGAATTAATTACCTATTTTATAATAACTAAATAAGTCATTTACTATTGGTTCTGTAAATATGGCACGAATGCAAAACAACACCCTGTATAATATTATACTTTTTGTGACATTCATTTTGAAGGTTTTGTAATCCTCTTTATGTGCTATGGACTTCGATGTAGTGTATATTTTATCGAAGGCTAAGTATGGAGATTTGTTTGGTATTAAAATAAATACAATTTTATCAAAACATTTATTGTGTATTTTACTGTCGTGAAGCATGTTACATAAATCACATAGTATTACATAAAAAATAACATCATTCGCATAACTATTAATATATTTAATTTGATTAAAAACAAAATATATACATTAATCTTTGGGAAGGTTTCAACTACACTTGATTAATTTTAACACCGAGTTTGCGTCTTTGAAACGAACTCCTTTGAAGCCTATTGAATATAGGCTGATTGGTAGGTTGATGGGCCTTTTCTAATTAATGAAAGACAAGATTCAATTATAATATAAAATTTTCAACTATTGTCAATTATTTACATTTAGTCTCGCTAGATCTCTAATATTAACTTGATAATTCGATACATGTATAATCTAATTCGTATTTTATACAACGTAAATATTTTGAAATGCTACAAATATACACAAAAAATTCATCGTTCACTTCCGTATTTGGGCTCGAAATACAGAAATGCGAGAGAATTTCACATTGACTGACATCGATATATACAACCAATAAACTAATTCTACAAACAATTTAATAGCTATAAACGTCAAGCAACAATAATAAATGGAAATACAATATTTACAAGTCTATAAAAAAAACGTTTAAAAAATTAGCATTTACCAGTCCAGTCCTCACAATTGGGAACACTCTGTACATTGACCAGTCTCGCGTAAAGCTGGGTACATACACATGGTTATGATGTGTTTACACTGTGGTCGCTTGATCCGCCGATTGGAAACGCGAGCGACTCCTGACTGATTCTCAGACGATGTCGTGGCAAGAGTTCCCATTGCCGGTTCGGGTTGTCTTCGTCGGTTGTGGTCGTCCTGAGAGACCGTGGTTGTATGGTGGGGGGCAGTACATTACCTGAGAAAGAGATAAGAATATCGTTAATCATGGATGATAGAACATAAAATATCATCTTGGGGACATAGTGATAACAAAATATTGGGCATATATAAGCATCAGGGGATCAAACTAAAAATGAAATTCTGTCATGGTGCGTCCGTGCTTGGCGAACCGAGCACGAGCCGAGCCACGAACGAGCACACTGCGAGCACGATTCGCGTAGCGTGGACGGGCTTGCGAGCCTCGAACGAGCGCGATTGTCAGTTTTCTCACGAGCAAAGGGATTCTTATCGTGCTCGTTGTAGGTTCGTTTGTGGCTCTCGATTCGCGTAGCATGGACGCACAATAACATTCCCATTACAATCCAATATGCGTTGACTTGAATTAGTAGACTACCACTAATAGTTAATTGGTAAACAATTGTAATAGCAAACTTGGGCCCGAGAACTAAACTCATAAAATGCTTAATTTTTTGATATCCCTCATATTTAATACTAGCTTCTGCTCGCGGCTTCTCCCGCGTGGCCTACAGGAAACAAATGACATATTTTTCTACAGCAATAAAAGAAAACAAAACAAAACAACTTCATCCCGCTTCGAGGGTGGAATTAGCTGTGGAATTAGCTTCAGCCTAAACACAAAATGTGAAGACCCTAACTTCGAAACTGACGGACTTTCATACAAACTTTCATCCCCTAGTTTACCCCCTTAGGGATGGAATTTCGAAAAACCCTTTCTTAGTGGATACCTACTCTTCACAGAGAATATAACCTCTAAATTTTATGTCTCTAGGACAAGCGGTTTAGACTGTGCGTTGATATATCATCAGTCAGTCAGGACTTTGAATTTTATGTATATATAACAGATATAATGTTATTTAAAGATTAAATTACATAAAAGTACACAACGTTCTTCAAAAGAGATTTCGAAACAAGATTCCAGTGTGTATTCTGTGAATATCACAAACAGCTGTATGGTGAACACAAAAGTAATCGCGTCAAAACATATAAATATTTGCTTAGTGTATCAACGGCACGTTTTTGGTAGGGTTGACAGGAATGCTTTTTTTGCTTATGCGTGAATGTTATAATATCATAATGGTAAATGAGGTGTAGAGATTGCAATCCGGCACCAATTTCAATCCTGAGTACGTAGTCTGAATTAGCGATGGGCGAGTGTTACTAAAACAATCGAATTATTTGATTGTCCAATTTATTCGAATCATTCGAATAACAATCGACATCTTTCGATTGTTCATAATTCGCTTCGGTAAGCTTTGTGCGGCACCGCGCGTGGCTTATGCCGTGCGCTGGCTGTCGTCCGCCGAATGAATGAATCTATTCGCCCCCGGGCTCACCCGTCGATTGTGCATACTATTGCAACGCAACGCAGGCTGCGTTGCGTGCTTCAATTTTCATTCGAAAAGTCGATTGTTATTCGATTGTTTATTCGTAAGAACGAATGAATCGAGAATCGAATGTACAGTTTTACAATTGTCGATTCTTTAGTTTAATTTTTTTGGTACAATCGCCCATCGCTAGTCTGAATTATAGACGTTTGTGCCACCATCACGCTTCAACGATTGAAAAAATATATAATGCAGTCATAATCAATTGAGATCAAAATAATTAGTAATTTAGGCGCCTACTAGTATTTTCCAAGAAACCGGTGTGTAGGGTTCTTTTTTAATTTGCCGGATCCGGTTGACGACAAATGACACCAGTTCCGCTGGATTACTGGATTCAGTTTTCTGCATTGTATCCTAAATGAGGTGGTTCTGAACTGGAACTGGTGCTTGGCAACAGATTTTGAAGTTGAGGCTGGAAGCCAGCCATTACAAAGCACCATTCAATTGTTCTTTAAATTATTTATTAAAGTAATTCAAATTTATGACAAAATGTAACATCAGAGGCAACCCTACTTGTTCCAAGATAAAATAGATTTAAAAGAAGCACGAAACGTACACTCGAGCTAAAATACTAATTCAATAAAGTGGGATTTGTACTTCGTTACTTAAGCACACAACGGGCGTTCTCTTTTATACAATTTTGTAAAATGGTTAGATAGTTTGAACTTACAAAAAAAATACAGTTCAAAAGAAATAGTAGCAAGGTAGTGGCAAAGAAGAATTTGTTCCGCCTGACGGTAAGCGTTTACCGTAGATGCTTAATGTTGCCGACTCTCTCAGCAAATCCCTCTTGAAAAGGGGTTTGAAGAAGAGTACAGAGGAATCGCTGTACCAGCAGCGGAAGGGATCAAACCCAGTATAATTTGGTACTAGACAGGTCTTCCCGCACACGGAAAGCATAGCGCCTCATCATGGCTCCATCGAACAAGTAACCCAAAGAAGCGCAATGACGTTGATTTTGCTTGCAATCTATTCCTCCAATTTCCCACCATCGACAATACGCTCTGATTGGCCAAGTCAAGAACATACGATGCAATGATTGGTCCTTACTGTTCAAAATCAGTGACAAATCACTGACTATTTTCGGAATCGGATTGCTCAGTATTCTACTCTAAGGGATCTTTCCTTGACGTGGAGCTCTGACGACCTTACCAAATTAAAGTATTGTTATTTGGCTGAGATCTTCTGTACGATGGAGGTAATTCCCCAGTCTGTGTGCTCCTAATTTTGAACGCAGAATGCGTTATGAGACCTGCAGCGCCACATCCGCAAGCCATAGGATTGTGGATGTGGCGCGCGTCCTATAACTCGAACATATGACACAAAAAAAGAATTCCAGGAAATACTATTACTAAATTACTCAAACTAATAAGTGTGAGTAATTTTTGCAAGTACCTATTCTGTAATGTGAAGGTACTTCCCCAGTCAAGCTGATCTTTGAGCGAATAAACGCTATGCTCTACCCATCGAACAATTAACCCAAAGAAGCGTAATGACGTCGATTTTGCTTGCAATCTATTCCGCCAATTTGCCACCATCGACAATGCGCTCTGATTGGCTAAGACAAGGACACATGCGCTCAGATTGGCCAAGTCAAGAACACACGATGCAGTGATTGGTCCTTACTGTTCAAAATCAGTGACAAATCACTGACTAGTTTCGGAATCGGATTGCTCGGTATTACTACGCTACTACTAAGGGATTGTTCCTCGATGGCTCTACCTCTCACAAATCTCTATACTAGGGGGATCACATAATTGAAACATATTAAAATGTTTCAATTATGACCTATTAATTTAGAAACATCCCATATTGGCAATACCTAATTAAAACTGATTAAGCAACCTACCTAATTGTCATTGATACAATCATCTTAAGTTGGTTTAGACGTGGAGTCTTAACTTATAGCGCCGCAGGTCGTGGGTTCGATTCCCACACAGGACATGCATTAGTGTGCATGAACATTGTATGTCCTGAGTATGGGTGTAATTATGTATATTAAGTATGTATTTACAAACAAAAAGTAGTATATGTATTATATCAGTTATCTGGTTTCCATAGTACAAGCTCTGCTTAGTTTGGGATCAGATGACCGTGTGTGAGGAATGTCCCAATATTTATTTATTATTTATTTATCACTAGTACTAATAACGCAATTATTGCAATCTGAAAAACATAAACGCATTATTACGTACACAAAACGTAACAACACGTTTGTAGTACCTACCTAATATTGTAAACTATGATTGCATAACAAAAGAACTTGACATGAAAATGTTTATAATAGTCCCCACTCGAAATTAATCTTTACGCGAAGCTAAGAAAATCTAAAATTGAAATTTGAACATTTCAGTCCCATTTTAAAACCTTGCCGGACACTTTAAACTTCAATCTAGCTTATACAGCGAAATATCTATTTTTCTATCCAAGTATTGAAGCCGAGTGAAGGCAACTTCTACGGAAAGAGCAGTCTTCTATTTTCTGTTTACTTCCCTCTGGCCTGCTTTAGGAAATTTCTCTTAATGCCGAGCTATTTATAAGTCATATTTTAACATCAAGTCAGTCACAGTCAGTTCTAGTCAGGTCAGGTGTTAATAAAATCCTAGCTGTTTTATTAAACTTTTCATGGACTTTTTGAGTCGACCAGAAAAGTCACGATACATTATTTAATGTCAAACATGGATTCATCTTTATTTGATAAAACCAAAGATCTTCGAAAATATCCTAAGTCTATGGAATCTGTGCCTATGGATAAAACGCCGATAATGCGCCGATATTAATCAATAAAACGAAAAGCCAATGTCAGTTTGTTAAGTTACCGTCAAAAAGTCCTTGCTACAAAATTATTTATAAAAAAAAAATGGTAGGTACTAAACATAATTAATATTTCAAAGAGGCAGATAATGGACTAACGTCGATCTACTAGACTAAATAAACAGCGCGGACGTGCTCTTTACCTTTGAAATATTATGCCGTTGCTGAATGATCAAACCAAAATCAATATAGAATTATTTCGGATTTTCATTCTATCACCTAAATCGGTTATTATATTTTTAGGGTTCCGTAGCCAAATGGCAAAAAACGGAACCCTTATAGATTCGTCATGTCTGTCTGTCCGTCCGTATGTCACAGCCCACTTTTTTCCGAAACTATAAGAACTATAATGTTGAAACTTGGTAAGTATTTGTATTCTGTGAACCGCATTAAGATTTTTACACAAAAATAGAAAAGAAACAATTAATTTTGGGGGTTCCCCATACTTAGAACTGAAACTCAATTATTTTTTTCAATAAAACCCATAAGTTTGGTTTGTCTATGGATAGGTTTCGAAAATGATATTGAGGTTTCTAATATATTTTTTTTCTAAACTGAATAGTTTGCGCGAGAGACACTCCCAAAGTGGTCAAATGTGTCCCCCTCCCTGTAACTTCTAAAATAAGAGAATGATCAAACTAAAAAAAATATATGATGTAGGTACATTACGATGCAAACTGCCACCGAAAATTGGTTTAAACGAGATCTAGTAAGTAGTTTTCTTTTTAATACGTCATAAATTTAAATTCATATCAATTACTCAGGTCTATACTACCATTCACTTATATACCTACAGGTTTGTACGGAACCCTCGGTGCGCGAGTCTGACTCGCACTTGGCCGGTTTTTTTTAAATTGTGTGAGGTAATTTTATTCCCAACTGTGGTGGATTTTAATAAACTCACCATTGAATTCTCGTTCAAAATTTAAGTTCGAAATTTCATACAAAAGAGGTGTTTTCAGAAAAGATTTTCTCTGCTTTAATATTAGCTTTTTGCGCTGAATTTAAGAAGTTTTAAAGCTAAAAGAGCTTGAAGACCGTGATCTCATTTTATATGTGGAAACGTTCAATTTCTACATTTCAGGTGTAAAAAAAATCAAAAAAATTGCACTGTCCGTCACCAATTAACATTTTTGGCGTATACGAGAAATGGCACAGTCAGTTTAATTGAAGTTTCTAAATGCTGACTTTTCAGATTCTTTATTAACATGACATTAATTTGAAGTGTGATTTGTAGTATTTTATTTTCAATTAGTTCTGCTTAGTTTGGGATCAGATGACCGTGTGTGAGAAATGTCCCAGGATATATACTGTGTTATAATCAATTTTCCTAACAAAATGTATGCGAAAAGCAAAGATTTTCATAGGGCATCGTGCCTCTACCCAGATGGATAATCCGCCTTACTAAAGCATGACATTTAATTTCACTCCGCTTGAGGGGCTCCCTGAGCAAATCGCTCTCAGTTCGTACTGCGCACGGCTGTCAAATACTGTCAATTCTGGCTTGTTTATTTCATGTTCCCATAGAGGCGACTATCCTTCTGGACGTTTTAAATTCTTTGGCGAAAAGTTTTTATCAATTTCTGACATTTCTAGTACCCTAACCAAACTTTGTCTCATAGAGCCTTTTGATGGTTGCCGGTGACAGGATCGAATAAGCTAATAAAAATATTTTTCTAAAATCGCCGTTTTCTCGCTGACTGTACCTTTTTTCAAAAATCTGTAAATGCCGATTGCATTAACTCAAAAAATAAAGGACAGTCACTTAAGACCATATTCGCGTGGCTTCAACCCTTAAGGAGCCCTTACTGACCCGTCTAAAATTTCCACCCTGTATACATTTGTGCTATTCAGACAATCTTCATACAACCCATTAAATAAAAGAGGTGTCATAAAACTCGCATCGCACGCAAAAGGGAAAAATGACTGAACGTGAGCGCAATATGAAATTCTTAGAGAGTAATAAACATGTCACATTCCAATGATAGATGACAGGTGACAGCCTTTTTAAACTTCAAAATAGGAGAATGTTCTCAATATTACGCGCTACTTTTAAGAAATGTTTGTTAGGTTTTCCATTTTTTTTGGGTCTGGCAATCAGTAACATCGAGTTGGGAGCAATATTACATGCGGCGAGTAAGGGCACGGAAACGCTCGATTTGAAATACCACTAGGCGGTCACCCATACAGGTACCGACCACGACGGTGGTAGCTTAAGTTGCCGATCGATTAAGAACGGCTTATCATGCTACATCACGAACGCTTCAGTCCCATATAACATCAGATATATACAGTACCTCTATAATGAGACGTTTTCTTTCCATAGAGTCGCGTATTGACATTACAATCCGTTTCATTGCAGTATCAAGAGAAATTGATTGGCATGCCATTCTAAATAACACGTAGATTTCAAATAGTTGAGTTTGGTGACACATGGTATTTTACAAGATTTCTTAATGGTGAATTTTTTTTTTCAATATTTAAAGGAATGTTGTAATAGAGCAATATTTAATTAAATACTTATGATATTTCAGAGTAATCCAGTGGAATTCACAAGTACCGAACATGAATCTTGTATTGTCTTAACTCTTATTAAAAAGATGCAAAATAGACTGTAGACGTCAGCGACAGTGCTAAGCTAAAATTCCTGAAATATTAAAAACAAGCTTATATTGTAATTATTCTCTTAAAACATCATAATTTATGTACACACGACGCCACGTCAAGCTCGACACCCTATATACCCATAACTACGCTACATACAACACACAAAATTGTTAGAAAAGGACTATGCATCGTGGCAACGGCCAATTACAGCGCAGTAAACGTTTTGTGCTTTGCGCTTACACACACAGACGCACTTTTTTGGCATTGTTTGACTATTGTTTTTTGTTTTTACTTTTACAAGTTTTCTGTATCAGTCAGTCGCGCTAGAGTAAAGTATTCAGACGGTCGTCGAACCAATAATCGTTAGAATAGGAGTCGCGGTCGCGTTCCCATATTGTTTCATTATTTTATTATATAAAAACTGAAAGCTAAAATATTTATGGCGCCCCAATTAACTCCACAACAGCGGGAGCTGATAGTGGTGTCGTGGTGTTGAGGGATGGTGGATATTCCATTAAAGAGATTGAAAGAAGGACGGGGATTACGGTGAGTGTTACTTTTTAATACCTACTATTGTAAATAAACTGCATAATATAGAAATGTGTCCCTCCCTCTCTATAAAATTACGTCTCTTTTAATACAAACTGACCATGATTATCTGATGGTAAGTGACGGTTAGTTAGATAGTGTAGTTGGCTTCAGCCATAGCCTATTCACACTCTTTCCGCGAAGTGAAGTGACCTAAGTAATATATTAATTAATCATCTAAGCTCAGACATCTAGGTATTTATTTTTAGTTAACAATTTCTCGAAGCTACTTAAAATACCTTTGTTTTGTTCAACAACCTTTAGGAATCTCATATAATGATAATACCTATGTGATATTATTTTTAAATTAAATGACATTATTTTAGAGGACAACAATTAATTTTTGGTTGCGACGCCATGAGGTGACTAGGGGCGACCTATCGGCTCACCTCCGGCAGCTCTACCAGCGCGCCACCACCGCTGAGCAAGATGCTGCTATTATAGTGGCGCATAGCAATCAACCATTTTTATGCACGCAAGTTACTGCCACACAATATCGCGTAAGTTGATTTTTTTTATAATTAGGTAGGATACAGCCTGCAGCTCCTTAATTTGAATTATGTTTTTATCATTTTTTCAGTTACTAACGACATTATACGTATTTTATAAGAGCATAAAACATATATCTATATATTATAGGCGAAAAATAGTAAGACATGAATTTATAATGAAAAAAAAAAACGAATATAGAAATCTTAACTACACTGACTAGCAATAATAAAAAGCCACTAATAAAATATTTAAATTTAAATATTATCATGTGAATAATATTTGGACAAAAACAGTGGGTTTACGACAAAATAATAATAAAATAAAATTATGTAATTGTTCACGACACTTATTTTAAGTTTGCAATGTTAATGTTTTTATAGATTTATTATGTAAGACTAGTTGATAAGGATAATTTATAACTCTGTAATACTTATTATTTTATGAATAAATGACTTGATTCGGTGGTATCTTGATAGATAGGAAAAAATAGATAAAGAAAGTAGGTACCCAAGGCAGTTTTACCATAGACAAGGTAGGCAATAGCGCTATCTCACTCTAGAGCTGTGATTGGTCAATAGCGCATTTTCTAGTCGCTATGTACGTCGTGTAGACACGACTAACTTTTGAGCATATAAATGACGCGATTATTTTGGTAAAATTACCTTGGAAATCCTGCAGAAAGAAATAGAAAACTAGAAACCGAACAAGATACAAGAAAGAAAGTCAGCCTTGTTATTCCTGCTTGACCTGAAAACCATTTTGCATCAAGAAAGAAACCTCCCCCCTATCTGTGGTGGGCGGGAACAAAACGAATTACAGTCCACGAACGAAGAATAGAATCCTGTCCACCACATTTATTGGTCCATTCGGAGCCGGATCAGTCCAGATTTGAAGATTCAAGATGGTCAAGACTAGGAGCACGGATGCCGCCGCGACCAGCGACGGCGCCGCCGCCGCGCCGACTGCAATTACGCCGCCTGACCAGAGAGCACCCGGCACCGCCGCCGCGCCGCTCTCCGCCGCGCCGCGCCCTGCCGCACCGCGTTCTATCGCGCCGCACTCCGCCGCGCCGGCCGGCACCGCGCCGCGCACTGCCGCGCCGGTTACTACGAGGTCGTCTGGCGCCGCCGCCACGACGCGGGCCGCCGCGCCGTCCGGTATCACGTCGCCCGCCGCCGCGCCGCCCGTTTCCGGTCCGTCCGGTGCCGGCGCCACGCCGCACGTCGCCGCACCGCCTTCCACGATGTCGCAGACTGCCGCGCCGCGCCCGGCGTCACCTGCAATGTACGCGCACCCACTCCTCACAGCTGCCCGTGAACTCATCGCCGCCAGGGATGCCGCTGTAACGTCGGAAGGGGAGTCCAGCACGACCGCCGCGACGGGCACCACCGAACCAACGGGTACTACGGCTACGACGTCGGCGGAAAGCAGAGACACAGCTCCTAGAACACAAAATTCAAGCAACACTCTAGTCGGGAAACAGACGCCGCCGCTCTCTACTGCATCTAGCAAGAATCGACGCAGACAACTTCTCAAGGCAAAAGAGGAGTTGTTGAAAAAAGAAACGGAGCTAGCGGCGCTGCGGATTTCCATGATCGAAGAAGATGATTCCGAAGAAGAAGAACTTCAGTCAGTGCTATCTGATAGAACAAACAGGGTCAGGTCCTGGGTTGAACAAAATCCGGATCCACCTGTCAGTATGCCGCATGAAGAAACGCGACCGGGGCGGGGTGAAATACAGGGGCCTGCGATGACGACGTGGAACACGCACATCAACGAAAATAAGGCGCCGACCCGCACTCAAGAGCAAGAAACAGTACGAGGTGACATACAGGCGACTGCACTTCGGGAGCCGACTCGTACACCAAAGAAGGAATCATCACATGAATACAGCGGTTTGGCTCAAGCCATAGCAGAAGCGGCAAGAGCTTTACAGCCATCTGTGTTGGTGCAACGCAAGACACCGGAACTACCTGTCTTCAATGGAAGTTCAAGTGACTGGCTGCCGTTCAAGGCAGCATTTGAGCAGACAGCGAGCACCACCACAGAACAAGAAAATTTGGCGAGACTACGACGCAGTCTCAAGGGTCCTGCCAAGGACGCAGTGCAGTGTCTGTTCATCGGTGCCACTACAACAGAAGAAGTGATGAAATTATTGACAGCAAGATTCGGCCGCCCCGACGCACTCGTCATGGCTGAAATGGAGAAACTGAAAATGCTGCCAAAGTTAAGTGAAGCACCCAAGGACATCTGCCTCTTCGCATCACAGGTGACGAACATCACGGCAACTGTGAAAGCGCTGAACAAGACGCACTACCTCTACAACCCGGGGGTTGTAAACGCCGTGGTGGAAAAGCTGCCTGCGACACTGCGCTTCAGATACTACGACTTCGTGACTGAACAACCGGAGGATGAACCTGACTTGATCAAGATCACCAAGTTCCTTGAACGCACAGCTGAGCGATGCGGTGCGTTCGCTCCGGCCGAACGTGTGAACGAGAGGTCATCGAACCCGAACACAACTTCACGAAGATCGGCGCGCACGTACCATGCAGATGAACAACAGGCAGCCACCAATGAAAATTATCCCTGCCCGCTTTGCAGGAAAGCGGGCCACTATGCAGCAACGTGTACCAACTTCAAGGAGGCCTCGATCAGCGACAGATGGGACATGGCGTGCAAAAACAAGTTGTGTTTTCGATGCCTACGAACACGCCGTTTCAAACACATCTGCAAAGTGAAGAAATGTGGCATCAACGACTGCAACTACCCACATCATCAACTGCTGCACAACCCAATGGCGCCGTCATCTAAGAAGGAGCCCGAAACAGCTACGGTCACCTCAACAAGGGACAAGCGGAGCAGATCTACATTGCTGAAGATCCTGAAGGTGCAGGTCTCCGGTCCGGCAGGAGTGCATGACACGTATGCACTGCTGGATGACGGATCTACCTGCACTCTGATTGATGAAGCAACCGCTGAGAAGATCGGAGCTACGGGACCAGAAGCACCAATCTTCACCGAAGGCGTCGCTGGAGCGAAAATTGAAGCAAAGCAGTCAAAGATGATCAACTTCTGCATTAGTGGGCAAGCGGGCTACAGTCAACATGACATCTCCGCAAGAACCATGAAGCAGTTGAAGCTAGCACCACAGTCTGTCGACCGGGCAGTCGTCCACGACTGTCCACACCTCCATGACTTAGAAGATGACATTTTCTACGAAGAAGGTACACCAACGATCCTAATAGGACAGGACAACTGGCACCTGCTGCTGACAGAAGAGGTTCGTCGTGGTACCAGAAGCCAACCAGTCGCCTCACGCACCAGCTTGGGATGGGTCCTGCACGGAACGCAGCACCACTTCCCGTCGAGATGGCAGGCACACCGCACTCATCACCTCACCACTGGCCCTGAAGAAGAGATGGAGCAGCTCATGCGGGAACACTTCTCGCTTGACGCATTGGGAGTTGCACCAAAGAAGCCAGTCACCGATGATGAACAGCGCGCCCTACAACAGCTGGAAGCGAACACCAAGCGGTTACCGGCGGGAGGCTTCGAAACGTGCCTCCTATGGAAGTCTGACGAACCCAAGATCCCACCTAGCTACAACGCCGCACTCAATCGACTGGAAGGCATCGAAAGGAAGCTGGACCGGGATCCCGAACTGAAGAAAAGATACCAACGACAATTGGAGGTACTCCTAGAAAACAACTTCGCTGAGAAAGCACCGGTGAAGAAGGAGCGCCATTGGTATCTACCACACTTTGCTGTCATCAATCCGGCAAAGCCTGAGAAACTGCGCATCGTGCACGACGCCGCTGCCAAGTCAAGAGGAACATCGCTGAACGACATGCTGCTATCCGGCCCCGATCTGCTGCAATCGCTGCCCGGGGTGCTGATGCGGTTTCGGCAACGACCTATCGCCGTCACCGCCGACATCAAAGACATGTTCCTGCGCATCGATATTCACGAGCAAGACCGAGACATGCAGCGGTTCCTGTGGCGCGGTGACCGGCGGGAGGGCCCGCCGGACGAGTACCGAATGAAGTCTGTCATATTCGGAGCGACCTCGTCACCCTGCACAGCGATATATGTCAAGAATCGCAATGCTGACGACATGCAAGAACAATATCCGGAGGCTGCAGCAGCTGTCATCAGAAACCATTACATGGACGATTTCCTTGGCAGCTTTGACAACGAAGAAGAAGCACTCAAGATATCGAACCAAGTGGCGTTCATACACAGTCGAGCCAGCTTCTTCCTGCAGCGATGGGCATCAAATTCGAGACACGTGGTCGACAGCCTCTCACCGGGACAGTCAGAAGACAAAGTGGCGCTGGATCCTGAGAAGATATTGGGCATGGTGTGGCATCCGGACTCCGACACGCTGTCCTTCAACGTCAACAAACACAAGATCCCCGCCGACATTCTGATGGGAGCGAAGACACCGACCAAGAGACAAGCTCTGAGGACGGTCATGTCCTTATTTGACCCCCTCGGACTCGCTACTCCTGTCACCGTGCAAGACAACGCAGCGCGCCTGACAGAGGCGCTACCGGACGTACAGCGTTTCTCGTCGTACATACGCGTTGTACGCACCACCGCACGTGTGCTACAGTTCATCGAACTCATCCGACCAAGACAACGGTGTGCAGCAACATACAAGCGCACGCAGAAGAACGCAGACAGCGATCCCGCCTGGCGTGCTGGCAGCGCACCGGGCACCGACGGACACACGACGCGCAGACGCAAGAACGACGGGCCACGATTGTATCCGATCGAGGCACGACACCTTCAGCGCGCCGAACAGCTGTGGATTCGTGCACAACAACAACAGCTGTTTCAAGAAGAGGTCAACATACTGCGTCGAGGGGGGTCATTGCCCTCTGCCAGCCGTTTGAGACTACTCGCCCTAAGACTGGACACCGAGGGAGTTATCCGGCTGAAGTCAAGGATCGCAGCGACCGAAGACATCACTGAGGAACAACGAGAGCCGGCTGTGATCGACGGCAACCACCGCTGGACCCGACTGTACATCAGATGGGTACACTCGCGACTTCACCACGGCGGTTTCAACATCACAGCAAACGAAGTAAGACAACGCTTCTGGGTGCTACGTCTACGCAACGCGGTCCGCGCCGAACTCCAGGGATGTCAGACATGTCGTGTGAGGAAGGCCACGCCGGCACAACCCTCAACCGGCAATCATCCTCCGAGTCGCCTGGCACATCATCAGAGGCCATTCACCTACACTGGCCTAGATTACTTCGGCCCGATCACCGTGACCGTCGGCAGAGGAAGACAGAAGAGGTATGGCGTGATCTTCACGTGTCTGACCACACGCGCCGTACACCTCGAGATCGCCCACAGCCTGACAACAGACTCCGCCATCATGGCGCTGCGCCGGTTCATCGGACGTCGAGGCTGCCCCACCGAACTCTGGAGTGACCAGGGCACCAACCTTCGTGGTGCCGACATCGAGATGAAGAGGACAGCCCAAGAAGCATTAGAACAAGAAGCATCGGTACGCACCATCCGCTGGCGCTTCATCCCACCGTCGGCACCATTCATGGGCGGTGCCTGGGAGAGGCTCGTCCGCAGTGTGAAGACAGCCTTAGACGTCACACTTCGAGAACGTGCCCCAGCTGACGAAGTCCTAC
Source organism: Achlya flavicornis (assembly GCA_947623365.1). NCBI lineage: Eukaryota > Metazoa > Arthropoda > Insecta > Lepidoptera > Drepanidae > Achlya > Achlya flavicornis. The sequence continues at coordinate 14,796,816 of OX392479.1, forward strand.
ACACACTCCTGGTCGAGGCGGAGAACACCATCAACAGCCGGCCTCTGACGCACGTGTCAACGTCCCCTGACGACCCGGAGGCGCTAACACCGAACCATTTTCTGCTCGGCGGGCCGTCACATGTGCCCCTGCCAGGAGCATTCACCGAAAAGGACGTGGCCAGCCGCAGGACTTGGCGAGTCAGCCAGGCCCTCGCAGACTCCTTCTGGTCCCGCTGGGTGCGGGAGTACCTGCCTGAACTTCAACACCGGCGGGAGCCCTGTGCGAAGAACGGCGTGATCCAGCTGGGCGACCTGGTGCTGATCGCAGATGGCACCTTACCGCGCAATCAGTGGCCGCGCGGTGAGGTCATTGCCACCTTTCCCGGACCTGATGGGGAGATACGCGCCGTCGACGTCCGCACCAACAAGGGAGTGCTGCGCCGACCTACGAAGAAACTAGCAATATTGAAGACTGATGTCCCGTCGTGAACTCCAAAGTTTCCAGCCTGACGAGCCAGGACTGCGGCGGGAGAATATGTTCACGACACTTATTTTAAGTTTGCAATGTTAATGTTTTTATAGATTTATTATGTAAGACTAGTTGATAAGGATAATTTATAACTCTGTAATACTTATTATTTTATGAATAAATGACTTGATTCGGTGGTATCTTGATAGATAGGAAAAAATAGATAAAGAAAGTAGGTACCCAAGGCAGTTTTACCATAGACAAGGTAGGCAATAGCGCTATCTCACTCTAGAGCTGTGATTGTTCAATAGCGCATTTTCTAGTCGCTATGTACGTCGTGTAGACACGACTAACTTTTGAGCATATAAATGACGCGATTATTTTGGTAAAATTACCTTGGAAATCCTGCAGAAAGAAATAGAAAACTAGAAACCGAACAAGATACAAGAAAGAAAGTCAGCCTTGTTATTCCTGCTTGACCTGAAAACCATTTTGCATCAAGAAAGAAACCTCCCCCCTATCTGTGGTGGGCGGGAACAAAACGAATTACAGTCCACGAACGAAGAATAGAATCCTGTCCACCACAGTAATAATTATTATTGATTGATTAAAAAAATGAATCAATTTTGTAAACCCACTTAAATAGTTAATTGTATTTTTGTCCAAGTTTATTTTTTCCCACTTCTACGAATAAAATTACTTTTTTTTTTGCCTCAATTTGGTGTTTTTTTTTAAATACTACATTAAATATATTTGATTGTTGCTTTTCACTTTAAGAAGCTATCTTGCGTGATTTCAGAAATATTTCATGATAAGTTAGTGGCTTTTTTATATTGCTCGTTATGTTTCTCGTGTGATTTTAATGCATTAATCAGTATAATCAACAACAAGTATTTAACAAACAAAATTTCTTGTCATTTTACCTTAAAATTCTACATAAACCATAATGCACTCTTTATAAAGCCTGTTTATCTATACGTGAAAAATACTACATCAATAAATATTTTATTATTGATCTTATTTATTTTTCGGTCCTTGTAATTGTTCAACTAAAAGCAAAAGCCGACAAAACCTTGAGGTGCCGAAATTTAATTGCCCGTTTGTTAACAGCAGCGTTGCTTTTGTTCATTGTAATACTGGTAATTGTCTATACTTACATATAATTTACCATTCTATATAAGGAATCATTGTCTTCAGAAAAGCTTGGTCAAAGCTACTAAAAACAAAAGTTTTATTAGTCGTAAGCCAATGAAGGCATTTTAATGTTATTTAGGTGTCACATAATTATGGAAAGAAAATAGCTAATCGACTATTTACTATCACCACTATTCACGGTATCTCTATCGTGGGAGTATTAAAAACATTAAAGTTAGTATTACCATAGCTTTGTTTTTAAAGGAAATAATGTTTTTACTGTTGTTTCAGGTATCAACCCAAACAATCCGGCGCAGATTAAATGTCGCAGGCTTGAAAACACGGATTCCGGGTAAAAAAATAGTTCGTGCACGTAGGTATTTTCCATAATAATTTGTCGTTTTGAAACAACAAAGCCATTTATCACCTTGCGCACTTCTGATACAGGTAAGGTTACTTCGAAGGCAATGGTAAACTAATTAGATCTTTTAACATGAAAACCACTTATAAAAGAGTTAAAATAATTTTAGATTGTATCTCTTTTGTATTGTTTATGATGATTATATTTTAATGCAAATATTTAAATCTATGTGATTATCTATTTTTATTGTAAGTAACTCATAGTTTTATGTTTTGTTAGTCACCATTACTGTTATTATAACTAGGTTATTATAAATGTTAATTGTTTCAATTTTTTTAAGACTGATTCAGTTCACTGTATGTTAATTTCTAAGTCATGATTATGATGATCTATTTACATAAATATATAATATTGATGTTCCTTTAAGTGTTAATTTATATTGCTCATGTTATTTAAATTGTGTTTTTATTATAGTAAATTTTGTAAAACTTTTACTTAGTATGTGCATTGTTGATTCAGATTTTTAACTGTTATTGGTTGTTAAGTCAATTGGTAGCTTTGTTTAGATTTTGATAGTTATTTTATATTACTCATTCATTATAGACTTTTAAGACTGATTTTGATTGTTTTCAAGTAAGTTCGGAGACACATTGATGATCCATGCAAATAATGACCAGAAAGAAAGAAATAATTGTGATTTTAGTATCTAATAAAGTTTTATTTTCCATATAAGAGGTTGTTTATTTATACTTGAAGTTGTTTTAGTAATAAACCTATACTCGGGGATAATTTAGCTTACTATTCCAGAGATTATCCCGTTTAAACAAACCCAGGAACGTGGGTTAAACCGCGGGGAACAGCTAACCTACATTAAATGCATAGATAACGAACATATTTAACTATATTGGTCAAAATCGCATAGCCTAAAAAATATGTTTTTTTTATTCATCTTTGAAACATAATACTGGTTACTGTATGTCAACCTTAGGAGGTATTTTTTTACACCTTGGATTATTGGAGTTTTCGTAGGATCCCATTTTTTTGAAAATAAAATATGTAGTAGTAGCTTTTACTATTCTTCATAAATCTGGCTATCTTATATAAAATATTTTTTCGAATCCGACTATTAGTCCTGCCAGTGATTATCGCGTTTAAACAATCAAAAAACTCTTCCGCTTTATATTTACCTATATTAGTAACTCGTGAGCTTGTAACACAAATGACTACGCGACGAGCACAACCTGTTTTTAGAATTTACTATTCATAATAAGTATAGGTAGAGGTGTGGATGACGGCGCGGGCGCTTCAATGCGCGTGAGTGGGTCGAAATAACAAAAACATATCGCGCTCTCTCGCACGATTCGCACAGTTCAACTTCTACTAGTCCAAAGTCCAATCAGTCTAGGTTGATATGGCGTTGTGTGTACATACGGCTACAGATCCAGCTATACATTTCTAGTATAAGCTGACCTCCTATTGTTCGGAAATCCTATACAATGCGAGATCAGCTTATACTGAAAATGTAAAGCTTGATCTGTAGCCGTGTGTACATGCTAAAAATGCCTTTTAGGCATCAACGAAATAAAGATCACGTAGGTACCCAGTGTTATAAAGGCCAATGCTCAAATACGTGGCATGAATATCTGTATCTAGTTAACACAAAAGCAAATAGACGCAAATTCAACAATGCACATCTTAATTTAAACCGTATACAAAGTGGCAGAGACTAGTCAGATATACCGCATAATATATCTTGGTTGTTTACGAATGCTCGCTCCAGAGCATTCTGTCGTGTTATATCATAAAGGATCGGTACAATATGACTGTTGTAGGAATATTGCAAAATCCGCTGTATTATAAAATATCTAACCTGTTTAAACTCCATATTCCGATGAAAAATGAAATAAATAAACGGACTTCATCAAAATCAATAGAATAAAAAAGTAAAACAAACAAATTACTTCTGAAATAGCTAATTGTCGAGTAATAGCTCGCCGCCATCTCAGCCATCTCTACAAATAAATCTCTCTAGTCGTTAATACAATTTGATAACTTATATTTTTGTTAATTTCAGATTGATCGATGCCAAAACTGGCCATCTCCTTTACTGATAAAGTGACAAAAGTAAGAAAAATCCCTTCATTTCTCAAATCTGTCAAATCCTAATTACACTTCACTCTTATATATCAAATCTTTTTTTTTCGAGCATGCACTATATTTGGTTGCTCATTGGGTTGATAAAAATAAGACGAGGAAAGGAGGAAACTTTTTGTATAGTACGATGTCTGGTAACAAGCATACAGTCCTTCTGGTGGTAAGCGGTTACCGTAGCCATATTAATGCTTGCAACGCACGAAACATAATTCACGCGTTACCGACCCCGCCCCCCTTCATGATGAGCTCTGGCGACCTTACTCACGCGCAGGAACACAAAATTTTGGCTGTTTTTCTTAGTCTTTCGTTTAAGAAAACGAATGACTAAGAAAAGCGAGAGGGATTCACTCCAAGGAATGTATGCCAAGTTTCATCCAAATCCATTAAGCCGTGACGACGTGTTTGAATGATAGACCGACATACACACAAACTTTCGTATATACCACATTGATAGGATAGAATTATACGACAGGAAATTTATAATCATAATTTTTTACAAGGATACAATTTGTTTAGGTACAATATGGTTAGGCATATCGTGATTTAGCCGATTTCGTAATATGACTGCGACATGTTGACTGTATTAATTCCTGAATGGACACACGGGTGAATAAATATATAAGACGGTTGCAATCACAGATTTTGGTCGCTATGGAGTAAGGGTAACGATATTAAGATTGTCTATTTCCCTATTGCTGAGTATTTTACCACTGATTGATTTTTAAGAGAGGTAGAGCACCTATAGTATACCACAGCCAAATAACTGAATATTGTTCCTGCGCATGAATAATGTAGCTACCTCTTTGGGTAGGGGCTAAAATAAAAATAAAAAAGATTTTATTTCAATTCCTTACACTCTTTATTACAAAGAAATTAAGAAATGTATATTTTTTTTATTGTTAATATATTAGCATAGAGTATACTGGGTGGAGATTTCGAGATGGTGTATCTTCGAAACCTATGTTGGGTTAGTCATGCTGAACAACTTTTACTATGGGACCAACAAAGAAATCTCAAAAAAAAAAAACTTTTCATTCATTATGATCGAGCAAGGTTGAAATTTAAAAAAAAATTAAGGTGGTAAGCACACAAAGCCTAGAAGAAACTGGCTCTCAAGTGCAGCTGTCATTTGGAACACACCGATAGGTGTTGGCGACAGATTTTCAACTTGGGCGTGGTAGCCAGCCAGATGAATAATACAAGGCACCGTACCACCATGTTTTGTTTTCCTCACGATGTTTTCCTTCACCAAAAACTCAAGCGCTCATTGTAGGATTCGAACCCTGGACCTTCGTCTCGGTATCCGACGTCACTACCAATGAGCTATCATCGTCTTTTATATTTATCCATTTTTTGTTAGTGTATTTTTAATGGTGTAAGGATCGCCAGTTGCCAGTAAAAGCCTCCCCCAAATTTTTTCCATTCCTGTCTGTTTCTGGCAATTCTTGTCCATAGTTTCCCTGCGAGCGACGCACACTTTGTCATCATGCCAACTTTTTTTTTGGTGTGGCTAAAGAACGGTAACGCGTGAATGTTGCACCGAATGCTGTCTTTATTTAGCATAGAAAAAAATAAAGTAACTCTCTTTTAAAATTACCCATCTATTTTCAAAAAACAAACATTCGACATTCTTGTTGTTCTATGAAACATTGTCTGTTTATAAAAGACTATGTTGATTTGCATTATCATTCCGATTAGTGAATCGTAAGAGTGGAAATATACATGAGTAATGGATTGGAACTGAGCCAGAAATTCTACGTCTGCGGTACTTGTGTTTCATTTTGTAACGAGTAAATTAATAGTGATTGTTACAAGAGATTGAAGGCTTGTTATTTGCTTTAATAAAATATAGGGCGGGTCTGAAACCGTTAAAATCACAAGTTGTGTAACTTTATTTAGACTAGTAAAATTTAGTTTAGTTATTTTTGGCACTTATGCGATTTGGACATTGTCCGTAACGATCCGACGGGCCAGGATTCTACCTATCGCGCCGCATGTCGTGGGTTCGATTCCCACACAGGATATGCATTTGTATGCATGATCATGTCTGTATGTCCTGAGTCTGGGTGTAATTATATTATATCAGTTATCTGGTTCTCAGAGAACAAGCTCTGCTTAGTTTGGGATCAGATGACCGTGTGTGAGGAATGTCCCAGAATATTTACTTGTAAGAAAAAACGCTTGGAGAGGCAGACGAACCGCTAAAACCCGTGGCTTACGGCAAAGCGCAGTCACAGTATTACCATCTATGTAATGGTAAAACTGTGGTGCGGTGGTGGCAACCAACCTTTTTATAATGTATAGCTGCCCGGCGCGACTTCGTTCGCGTGGTGCTACCCTACCCTGTGGTGCTACCCTACCCTACCCTACCCTACCCTGCGCTGCCCTAAACTGCCCTGCTCTGCCCTGCCCTGCCCTGCCCTGCCCTGCCCTGCCCTGCCCTGCCCTGCCCTGCCCTGCCCTGCCCTGCCCTGCCTTGCCTTGCCCTACCCTACCCTTCCACCTTCCCTACCCTACCCTTCCCCCTTCCCTTCCCTTCCCTACCCTACCCTACCGTCAAGCCATTTTTTACAAACACTGAGCCACACGCACAAAGAGATTGACTCCCTCCCGTACGGCCCGTACCCGTGACGTGATTTTTCTGCTAATACTTATATTTTTAAACTCGTGATAAATTTTGAATGGAATGTCCAAATTGAATAATTCAAAAAGTTATATAAAGGTATTGAAGCAGTCTTTAATATGAAGTGGTTTATTTTGATAAGGATTAATACCAAGATACAAATACAGAGCCTTTTCTAGCGGCGCCATGTCAATTTAATTTTTAAAATAGAAAAACACTTATTGTGGCATAACTATAATAGTTAGACATATGGTATCGCGACACTTTTTGTAAATAATAATGTGTTCTGCAAAGTCGTAGTACATTCTATTATTCTATCATCAATAGTTTTCGCAGCGCACGCGATGTATAATGAATATTTTAGGTAATTTTTTTACACCTTGGGTTACATTATTGGAGTGTTAGTAAGGATCCCTATTTTTTTTGAAAATATAATATAGCCTATTTCACCCGGGGATAGTGTAGCTTCCCAACAGTGAAAGAATTTTTCAAATCGGTTCAGTATTTTCGTAGCCTATTCAATGCAAACAAACAAACAAACAAACAAACAATCAAATCTTTCCTCTTTATAATATTATTATTATAATATTATATTATATTATATATATTATATTATATTAGTATAGATAGACATGTGTTTGACTAAAATCTCACCACATCAGGTAAGTAACGCTAGCTGAAGGTGGTAAGCACACAAGTCTAGAAGGAATTTTACTGATGCACTATTTTCTATGCCAATATACTGGGTGGAGATTTCGAGATGGCATATTTTCGAAACCTGTGTTGGGTTAGTCATGCTGAACAACTTTTTCTATGGGACAAACACTGAATTCTCAAAAAATAAAATTTAATTTTCATACAATTATGATCGAGCAAGGTTGACATCTACTCATCTACTATGGAAAGTAAAAATTTTTTTTTGAGAAATCACTATCATAGTAAAAGTTGTTCAGCATGCCTAAACCAACATAGGTTTCGAAAATATTTGAGAAATCACTATCATAGTAAAAGTTGTTCAGCATGCCTAAACCAACATAGGTTTCGAAAATATGCGATCTCAAAATCTCCACCTGTTATAAAGTTTTAATGTCAAGTTTGTCTAGATTGCCATTTAGAGTTCAGCAAAATTATTTTCTTTACCATAACATTTTGTGACCGCAAACATTTTTCGCGGTTGTTGATTTAACTTATATCAGTCGAGTTACATTTTTTCCTCTTCCCAAAGAATTATAACCGGTTGAACGGGCATATGATTATATTCATTTCAAGCGGGAAATTATCTGTAAAAACGCTATTGTTCTTTTATTTTCCCCATAATTTTTCACAAATTTCTTGGAAACTTACGAAAGAAGGAATAATACGAAAGAAGCTCAAAGAAAGATCAGAAGCGCTGACATTGTTTCCAATAAGTATTGTCTTTTAAAGGAAAGATGGACTGTTTTGGCCATGAGCATTAGATCGGATGGATAGTAATTAGTACCTACTTATGAATTTGTTGTGAACTAATTAATTACCTAGAGCGTCTTCTAATCCTTATCCTTGCATCGTGTTCCTTATTATTGAGAGTTTTGACTCAATTAAGTTATTATAATGTTGCGCCATCTTATGTCTGTCTTTGACGGCGAGATAAGCAAATGTGCTCTGAGCTACTAGTAGTTTTATTATTTATATTAAGTTATTAATGTATGTTATTCTAATCCTTTGTTTTTAGGGTACCGTAGTCAAATGGAAAAAAACGGAACCCTTATAGATTCTTCATGTCTGTCTGTCCGTCCGTATGTCACAGCCACTTTTTTCCGAAACTATAAGAACTATAATGTTGAAACTTGGTAAGTAGATGTATTCTGTGAACCGCATTAAGATTTTCACACAAAAATAGAAAAAAAACAATATATTTTGGGAGTTCCCCATACTTAAAACTGAAACTCATTTTTTTTTTAATAAAACCCATAATCTGTGTCTTTGGATAGGTCTTCAAAAATGATATTGAGGTTTCTTATATATTTTTTTTCTAAACTGAATAGTTTGCGCGAGAGACACTTCCAAAGTGGTAAATTGTGTAGTTTTATCATTCTCTTATTTTAGAAGTTACAGGGGGGGCCTGTAACTTCTAAAAAAAGAGAATGATAAAACTAAAAAAAATATATGATGTACATTACGATGCAAACTTCCACCGGAAATTGTTTTGAACGAGATCTAGTAAGTAGTTTTTTTGAATACGTCTTAAATTGAAATTCATATCAAATACTCAGGTCTATACTACCATTTACTTATATACCTACAGGTTTGTACGGAACCCTCGGTGAGCGAGTCAGACTCGCACTTGGCCGGTTTTTTTGTTAAACCGTTCGTATCGTTACTCGTCCAGTAAAGTCTCTGTCGTCAGAATAACAGCGTTGCACTGCCTAGTCTACTGAGTTAGGGACCTTTTTGACCCCATGCAACAAATTTAAACACCTAGGTATTTTTTAGTAGTGTGTTCTAAATGTGTACCCTCACCTTGTGGGTCAGTAGATTTTCTTTCTTTAGTACTTAATAGATTATATAAAACTTAATGGCACGATACCTGATACCGAATCTTAATGAGGAGTTTTCTTATGTTACCTCTATAATCAAAATACCTGTCATCTTGTACACTTTCTTGTAAAACCCAGGTATTAAGATAGCCCCAGCCCTTTTTGTTTATATATGACATTAGAAAGTGACGGATATATTTGAAACCTAGGTATTACATTACTATTCTTGACTTACACCTTATTTATTAACCCCATTATGTTAAGGTTCAAATTGGTTGTAAATTGTATGAATAAGCATAATAATTATATGGTATACTCAGACCAAGAAATTTTTTATTCGTCTGAGATGGTACATTGTATATTTGAAAAAAACTGTAATTTGAAAAGATCTTTTTTTTTTTTTATACCACTTAGGTGGCAAACAAGCATACGGCCCGCCTGATGGTAAGCGGTTACCGTAGCCTATGGACGCTTGCAACACCAGGGGTATCACGCGCGCGTTGCCGACCCTGCAGAAATCTCTTCACACCCCTTTTGAAGAACCCCATACTGTACTGTGGTAAATTCAACTGTATGTACCAATTTAACGTTCATAAGCGCCTTACCAGGGCCTAAATTGAATAAAAAACTTTTTGATTTTGATTTTGGTTCGGTTTATCACCAGTATCTTAATATATAAAATGATAAACTGATTGTTGATATATCAACGCACAGCCCAAACGGCTGGACCTAGAGATTTGAAATTTTGCACACAGATACCTTATACAGTGGAGGCATCCACTAAGGAAGGATTTTTGGAAATTCCACCCTTAAGAGGGTAAAATAGGGGATGACAGTTTGTATGCAAGTCCGTCAGTTTTGAAGTTAGGATCTTCAAATTTTGTGTTTAGGCTGACGATTGAAAATTAATGTATAGTTATCTCAGCGTTTGTGATAAATCCACCCCCGAAGGGAGGAAAAGGGGGATGAAGTTGGGTATGCAAGGCCTTCAATTTCAAAGTAAACTTCATGAAATGTATTATTATACGGTGTAGGCATCCACTATGGAAGGATTTTCGGAAATTCCACCCCTAAGGGGGTAAAATAAGGGATGAAAGTTTGTATGCAAGTCCGTCAGTTTTGTAGTTAGGATCTCCAAATTTTGTGTTTAGGCTGACGATTGGAAATTAATGTTTAGTTATTTCAGCGTTTGTGATAATTCCACCACCGAAGGGAGGAAAAGGGGGATGAAGTGGTTTATGCAAGTCCTTCAATTTCAAAGTAAACTTCACTAAATATATTATTATATAGTGTAGGCATCCACAAAAGAAGGATTTTTAAAAATTCCACCCCTAACAGGGTAAAATAAGGGATGAAAGTTTGTAAGTAATATATCAACGCATAGCCCAAATCGCTGGACCTAGAGATTTGAAATTTTGCACAAAGTTACCTTATACAGTGTAGGCATCCACTAAGGAAGGATTTTCGGAAATTCCACCCCTAAGGGGGTAAAATAGGAGATGAAAGTTTGTATGCAAGTCCGTCAGTTTTGAAGTTAGGATCTTCAAATTTTGTGTTTCGGCTTACGATTGAAAATTAATATATAGTTATCTCAGCGTTTGTGATAATTCCACCACCGAAGGGAGGAAAAGGGGGATGAAGTTGTTAATGCAAGTCCTTCAATTTGAAAGTAAACTTCACTAAATGTATTATTATACGGTGTAGGCATCCACTAAGGAAGGATTTTTGGAAATTCCACCCCTAAGAGGGTAAAATAAAGGATGAAAGTTTGTATGCAAGTCCGTCAGTTTTGAAGTTAGGATCTTCAAATTTTGTGCTTAGGCTGACGATTGAAAATTAATGTAAAGTTATCTCAGCATTTATGATAATTCCACCCCCGAAAGGGGAAAAATGGGAATGAAGTTGGGTATACAAGGCCTTCAATTTCACGATAAACTTCACTAAATTTATTATTATACAGTGTACGTATCAAGTAAAGAAGGATTTTTGGAAATTACACCCCTAAGGGGGTAAAATAGGACATGAAATTTTGTATGGAAGTCCGTCAGTTTTGAAGTTAGGATCTTCAAATGTTGTGTTTAGGCTGACGATTGAAAATTAAAGTAAAGTTGTCACAGCGTTTGTGATAATTCCACCCCCGAAGAGGGAAAAGGAGGATTAAGTTGTATACGAAAATCTTTCATTTCCATAGTAAACATCACTAAATTTATAATTATACAGTGTAGGTATCCACTAACGAAGGATTTTTCAATATTACACCCATAAGGGGGTAAAATAGGGGATGCGAGTTTGTATGAAAGTCCATCAGTTTGGAAGTTAGGATCTTAAAATTTTGTGTTTAGGCTGATGATTGAAAATTAATTTATATGTGCCTCAGCGTTTTCGATAATTCCGACCCCGAAGGGGTAAAAAAGGGATGAAGTTGTGTATAGAAGTATACTAAATTTATTATATAAGCTTGGAATATAATTAAAATTTGGAAACTAACGCAAAGAATATCGGTGTTGTTGGAATTTGATCCATTAATGAGTGAAAAGGGGGATTAAATTTTGTATTTGAAGTTCTTTATTTTCGGAGTAAAAATCACTATAATCTCGGCTTATGGCTGGAAACTAACGCAACTTTTCGTTGCGTTAAAAAAGTTAAAGGGGGATGAAATTTTGTATTTAAGCTGTTCATTCACATAATTTTGTATTCAAGTAAAATAATGTACACGTGTATCATGTTATTAAGAAGCCTACTGCCGCCCATCTATCTGTCTGTCTGCCACGAGAAAAATTCTCAGCTGTCTGGTTGAGGAACTTTTGGATAGATCTCCCCCCGTGTCGATCCGTCTGTCTGTCTGTCTTCTACGGGTAATTTTTAAATTATTATTATTATTTAAATTTCATACTACGGCCGGCCTGATTGTAAGCGGTCACTGTATGTATCACTCGTGCGTTGCCGACCATACAGAAATATCTTCACACCCTGGCGCCATGGCGGGGAGCTCATTCCACAGCCTGAGTTTACGCGCTAGAAAACTCCTTTGAAACCGCACAGTAGAAACCATTTCGGTTCCAATATATGAGTATGGACTCCCCGTCGATGGCGAGAGTTGCGATGGTAGAAGGTAGCCCGTGGGCATCAAGTCAAACAATTCTTCAGAGAACTGTCCGTTGTACAAGCGGTGCACACATAAGGAGGCAAATTCTCTCCTCAGACTGACAGACAGACAGAAACATCTCAGCTCTCTGGAAATTATTGAGGAACTTGTGGATATAGGTGTATTCGTTTGTCTGTCCGTGTGCCATGACCAAATATCTCAGCTGTCATGAAATGGTTGAGGAATTTGTGGATAGGTCTCATGGCGTAATTTTAGATAAATAATCCCGATCTCGACACCTCCCAAAAAAAACATATTTCTTCTTCAGCTAATCGGACAGTGTATGTATATATAGATCTTCTTCTTCAAATCGGGAACATAATCTTTCCACATATAGATGGTACACATACCAAGTTAGGTATAGATGAAATGTATACTGACTGATGTTACTATGAACACAAACCGATAGAGTGGTTATGCGCGAGAGACCCATTATGACTCCCAAAAATGACCAACCCGCTGCGATCAATGAAATGTTGCCACCATGGTCGATATGGATGAGTCGGTTAATTATCCTATTCAATTTGTTAACTCTCTTAATCCGCCGCGTAATCCGTTTCATGCATGTACCTGCTCCTGTCTGTTAGAAATATACGGCCTCCAAAATTGTGCTGTAGAACTTGACTACAAGCAACAGTTCTCCGCCGCAATGTTATTTAGGCCAAAATATTAACTGGTTCTGCCAGAGAAGAAACAGTCTCGTGCCGCGTATACCATTGATCCCAAAGCACCTTCCGTTTGAATTTAAAAGATTACAGTTCCTTATCGAGGTTTGCTTCGCGATGGCTATTAATAAATCACAGGGAAGAACTCCGAAATTTTCTAGAGTTTATTTGCGGCAGGACTGTTTCAGTTTTATGTGGCATGCTCGCATGTAAGCTCTCAATCTTCCTGAACTTTTGTCAAATATCACACGTAGTGGCGGGTTATAGCCATGAACAAAGTTCTATATTGTTACAATGATTCATATCTAGAAAAAAGAAATAATCTACGCGGACGAAGTCGCGGGCTAAAGCTAGTATATCATATATACTATCATCAGTATATAGCATAGAGGTATCATAAGAAAACTCCTCCTTCATTTTTATATTCCTTTCTTAGCTTTTTCCTCTTTACAACCAAGTCGGCAAACAAGCACACGGCTCACCTGGTAGCAAGCGGGTACCGCAGCCTATAGACGCTTGCAACACCTGAGGCATCACTAACGCAATTTGAAATCTTTTGATTTTAAAAGATATGTTTGGTGTCTATGTCTAAATTGGTATCTTTTAAAAATTTTGATCCCAAGGACCTACAAAATTAAAGCTAAATTGATGAACTCTATCGTCTGTTTTAAATCTTGAGGTACAATGGAGAGATTGATAGATGATTTACAGTAAGTCGGAAAGATTGAGTCCAGCACATTATTACAATAACAAGATCCTTTAGTAGTATCATACAATTTTTTCTAAGAACAAATTCTCTTTGATGCCGATGCCGGCTACTACGAGCGCTTACTTATTGAAAGAATGATTTGTGGATTTGTTTTTCATTTCAACGTATTCTTGTATTCACTCAGTAAGATACATATTTTAAGGGTAAACATCAGCTAAGAGGCGGGAAATATGAGCAATATTTAAAAATTTCTCGCGGTTTCTCTAAAAACCGTAAAAATTACTATTTTGGGAAATGTAGGTACAAAAACAGTTAATCTTAAACAAAAAGTATCAATTCTACAATATGATTCATTAACTATAATGGTCGCGAATCACTGAAATATCTATCCATATTGTTCTAAGAAGGAAAAAAAAACTCGAAAAAAAATATTTTATTTATTGACTGACACAAGCGTGTTTTTTGTTTTAGTTGCAGCGCAGACGACAGACTATCCGTGCCGCACTTTTTAGTCTGTGAAAATAGAACCTATACAATTGCAGTAACGCACACAATGCACAAAAAGTCTACGAAAGAATTGGTACATCCTATTCCAAATCTCTATTTCTTGTTCTTTTTTGTATTTAAAGTACAAAATAATACATAGCAATCTCTGCATTAACATTGCATTTACGTCTTTAGCTAGAGTTCCGCGGACAGAATGATCTTAAATGTAATGTTCATTGTGTTGTGTGTTTTGAGTCTGTGAAAAATTCGTGACGGACTATTTTGTATGCCGCAGACTCCTTCACACAAAACGTTTGTCGTCTGGGCACACGTCATACTCTCCTTTTATATATTTACATATTATTTATTTATTATTATTACTTTAAGGTGCATTAAAGTAAAAGGAGAGTATGCCGTGTGATGATCTTGTCTGGTCGCAGTGACACAAGCTCTAGAAAGACTTGAAACAGTCACTTAACCCAAATAATAATAATAATGATGTGTGATTGTTAGCGAATATTGCAGAAATCTAGAACTCTAGACTGCTCGCTATGTGCGTAATGGTGACAGCGGAATGCAGAACTTTGACCGCAGAACTTAAGACCGTGCGCTGTCGTACCCGCGCCTTATGTGTAGGTATTTCACTATCGAGGGCAGTTATGAAATAGCATAAGGAGGCAAGCACATAATATTCCCATATAAGGAACTGACTCTCAATTGCAGGGTAGGGTACTTTGAAGAACCCACCTGGCTGAATACTAAGTTCGAGTTGAACATTTGCCATCACCTATCGGTGTGTTACTTTACCTCCAGTCAGTGAGTATCAGATCTTACTAATGAGGCCGTATCATTTCTTTGAAATGACCATGTAAAGAAAAAAGACAGCTGGCTTTTCGGTAAACGAAAATGCCCTCTAAAACCAGCATGTAAAAAAAAAGGATTTTCACACACACGAAAAAATAAACTCTAATCTGTGTAATTAAGAACCGTTTTCCAGACAGCGAATTTTAATGCGGTAGTTACCACGATTATTTTTATAAAATATAAAGAATAAATATAAAGATATAAATTTTTATTCCTAGTACAAAACCTATTTGGAGACGTTTTTTCAGGGTGTTAACTGCAAGGCTTTCACTTGCAATATGCTCGTATAGATGATAATAACTCAGCCAAAAGTGAAACCCAAAAACCAGATGAGATTTTTAAACTGTGTAACATTTTTTGTGTTACAATCTCATCCGTCAAAAGCACTTTATCAAAGCGAGAATTTCATTCGTCTGCTAGCTGTTGCCAGACTATAAAAATAAACGAATACACTCCGTGCAATAAAGGACAGATTGTGTGGAAATATTTTGTGCTTTAACATTTGGATACCGTCAATAATGTAGATGGGTTCTCTCCAGAGATTACTGGTATTATATTCAACTCTCCGAAACGGGTATATATTATCGACAGTGTAAATATAGACATTATTTTAAATGTAAATATAGACAGTGTAAATATAGACAGTGTAAATATAGACAGTGTAAATATAGATATTATTATATATGAGGAGAAATGAAAGCCACGTCACTAAAAAAGTTATGAATATGAAAGTGGATGGATATACGGGAAGAGGAAGACCGAAAAAGAGATGGATGGATTGTGTGAAAGATGATATGGGTAAGATAGGAGTGGATACTAGTATGACGGATAGAAGAGATGAATGGAAGAAGCGTACATTGCGCCGACCCCAATTGATTGGGAACAGGGCAGGCAGATGAGTGTAAATATAGACATTGCTACAATAGTTGACAGCAAATTGTGACTGAAAGTAGTATAAGTTTACTATAATATAAATTGCTTATCCTATTATCTTTTTATTTTTTTGACGTCGGATACTCAGACGAAGGTCTCGGGTTCGAATCCCACAATGAACTTGAGCAAAACATCGTAAGGAAAACATAGCACAGTGGTAGGGCACTCTATAGTACCCATCTGGCTGGCTACCACCCTCAAGTTGAAAAGTGTTCCTCAAGTGTTCCGACAGCTGCACCTGAGAGCCAGTTCCTTCTAGGCTTTGTGTGCTTACCACCTTCGGCCACATCATCACTTACCATGGTGAGATTGTGGTCAAACACAGGCCTATAAACAATAAAATAGAAAATACTTTTAAATTTCCGCGAGTGTGCCGGTGCTGCCAAACATTGGCAAGGTTTATCAGGCTTAAAAAAGGCTGGCTGTGTTTCCTCTTTATATGGTCAAGCTAATGCGTTGGTGGAAAAAGCAGCCCGCCCCCACGGCCGGTCTCTCGAGGCCACGATTAGGTAGATTTATTTGGTATGTATAATGTTATGCTAGGGTGAGCCAAACGAGCGCAATGTTGGGAGTTGTGAGTCTCGTTTTTTGCGTCGCCGCATCTTGTAATTTGAATTGCATCCGTTTTCATATTTTTCAGGACGACTACTACTACGCAAAATGAATCTTTTGTTGACACTATACTCTGAGCTAAAAGTAAATAACTGCTTTGAATTGGAAATATTTCTAGTGTAAGTAATTATAAATTTATTTATGCCGCCTTCGGTTATGTGTATTTTTGTAAAATATATTTAAAAAAAAACATCTATAATGGTGCTGATTTTGTTGTTTTACAATTAAACTAAATTTATTCTCACTACATCTCTTTCTAACAAAGAACATAAGAAAAGGATGTAAGTAATTTAGTCCTGTCTAATTAGTCCAATGCTTATTTTCAACGTAAAAGTTACCATCTATCGCTGTTACGTCTAAATAACCGCAAATTAAAACGGCAAAGACTAATTTGACAGCTTTAAATATGTTCTATCCTTTTTCAGTAATGTTTTTAAGAAAGAGATGTGCTGTGACTAAAATTAGTTTAGTGCGATTTACAACAGAATCGGCAGTATTTTATCTGTTATTTGCAATCATCGAACAATTAACCCAAAGAAGCGCAATGACGTTGATTTTGCTTGCAATCTATTCCACCAATTTCCAACCATCGACAGTGCATTCTGATTGGCCAAGTCAAGATCACACGAAGCACTGATTGGTCCTTACTGTTCAAAATCAGTGACAAATCACTGACTAGTTTCGGTATCGGATGGCTCGGTATTACTACTCTAAAGGGATTGTTCCGCGATGTTTGCAATATTCTAAGTCAGTGTGAGCTATTGTCCTATCAGCATTCAATTTATGTTCCTGAAAATATGTTTTTCTATTCAGCTCGTGCTACTTTTGTCAGCATAAATATCCTTCTCGGGTTTATTGATTTACGACTTTTCCTTGTAGATTTCTTGATTTTATTAATTCTAAATCTTTGTTGTTTTATTCATTGTTATAATATGAGGCTACTGACGGTTCATCTGATGATAATTGTCTACCATTGCCTATTAGCATTATTAGTAATTAATAATAAGTAATTATTATTATATTAATAACTTTGGGTGTTGAAAATACCTTGGACCGCTAAACGCACCAATGCATCGATCCTATCGCAGCTCCAAATTAAAACCCAATTGTCCACCATATGCCACCAACGCATTCTTTCGTATTTCGGCCACATGGTGGGCAAAGGCGATTAAAGTTTGGAAAAAATGATCATAGTTGGGAACACGGAAGTAAAACGGCTACGTGGTCGTTCGCCAACTAGATGGTCCGATCAAGTAAAATACCCATCGTCCTCCAAGTTTTGAGGTTGTGAGGGACGCGTTGGACAGAAATCGGTGGAGGCGGATCATCCGCTCTAGAAGCAAGACATCAGACATGAGGGAACGACTGTAGAGAGAGATTTATAACTTTAAAAATCCGGATGGCATAACTATGTTTTTAAAACAAGTTTGATAATTTTGAAAAAAACTGTCCTAGTTATAAGCATTCTATTTTTCCTGTAATATTTACTTAAAAATCTGTCAACTGTAATTATTTCAGATTTTCCGCACCTGCAATTCTATAGGATAGCTGAAATATATCACTGCGACAGACGCACAGACAAACTCTTTATCTCTATGAATTCGAATATATGCGTTGTAATAAGCAACAACAATAATGGTAGCATAAGCTCCTTTTTTTTTCCTTCAATGGCGTCACACGGCTTGTGTATTTTGCCAATTTACAGTATAAGTTTTAATCACAATAAATCACGTTCACATAGTCCTCAGTCAGTCACCGTCCATAAGTCATGTTTTAGTACAATGGTGGTCATTTTACTCAAACTTTTCACGGACTTCTTGAGACAACTTAAAAAGTCACGATACACATAATTTACTTCATTTCACTTCAAGGTGCACATGTATTGATCTTTATTGGATAAAATACCACCGATAATATGCAATAAAACTCAAAATACTCGAATTTATAAAAATAAATATGAAAACGCAACGTCACTCTGCAAGTTCCCTCCAAAAAGTCCAACTAACCACCTTCATCCAGCAGGGCAAAGTTAAATTGTTTTCAGCTATTACGTTAATTTTTTGCAATCAATTTCAATTGAAACCGGTTTTCTGATAACCTTTTTGCGTTGTGGTAACTGCATTGACAAAAGTTTTCATCGCAAATGGAACCAATTTCGACATTGTAATTAAAAACCCATTTCTTTAAAAGGTTTTTTTAAATTAAATCGTATTATCTCGCGCAATCCACGCTCCGAGCAGTAATTTTATCGTCAAGTCAAGCCATATTATATTTTAAAGATATGAAAAATATAATGACCGCTTTTTCATAGACACTTATAATTTTTTATCCGGAAAAAAGGTTCAATAGGTTTTCTATCAAAAATCTTTATATTACTTTGTTAGGCCCAAATATTTTTATTAAGGTAGGTAAATATTTTATCATAGGTGGTCGGGGAAAAGGAATATGTTGGGAATATGTTAAATAAATTAAATAGTATTTGTTATAATAACTTCCTGAAGGCAACCCTGAAGTTTTCAGAGGTAAACGCGTACAACGCAGAGTTGACACAAGTGTTCATTTGTATGCTAGCTAGGACGTGCGATACGATCTACAACATCACCGTGAAGTACGTTATGTAATATTAGTTATAACTAGCTGCCCGGCGCGACTTCGTTCGCGTGGTGCTACCCTACCATGTGTTGATGCCCCACCCTAGCCTACCCTATATGAATAATTTTACCCGTTTTAGCAACATTTTTAACTGATGCTTCGCTCCTATTAGTCTATATTTATTAGTTATAATTATGCCATCGTCAAGTACGTTATGTAATATTAGTTATAATTACCTTCCTGAAGGCAACCCTGAAGTTTTCGGATAGGAACGCGTACAGCACAGGGTTGACACAGCTGTTCATGTACGCCAGGACATGCGACACAATCTGCGCCGTCACCGTGAAGTACGTTATGGTGTATCTGTCCAACGCCTTTACTAGTAGAATGATCTGGAACAATTTAAAAATGTGTAATAATTTTCACTCCTTAGTGTGAACAAGCTACGTAATATTATCTTTTATACATCTATAAGTGAAGTCTGGATAAGACATACTCACTCTGGACCTCGATTCGACAAATTCGACATCGATATCGCATTACATATTTAGATGAAAATATGGCGAACATCTCTCAAAATGAATAGAATTTCTAGATATCCGCCGTGTTTTTTGGAAAATGGTCGTTCAAGTTCTATCACCACGAATGTAAATTTTAAGCGGGTTTGTAATTTTTATGCCGTTTGCTAGATAATCGGAGGATGCGTTATTTCAGCCAATCAGAAACAAGCAACGTCCAATGGAAACTCATAAATAAAGCAAAAAGTATTTTGAGCAATTAACAAGTTTGGTGACTTTTTGTAAAATTATGCAGTTTTTTCACTGTCCGGTAAAGTTGCTATTCCGACTTACGTGGTGTTAGAATTTAAGCGACGAAATATCGAATGAGACATAGATGTCGAAGACCCCAGAATGTAACTAAACTACCATGCTATATATTGTGATTTTAAATCGTTTAAAAACCAAATTCGTTTGTTTTCGTATTTTATTGTCTTCGCAATTAGGTGTCACAAAATTTTGCCTGAACTAAAATTGATTCGCGAACGATCATCAGTACGCAAATAATTGATGTTTGCAAACGCCTATATACCGGTTGCGATTGGGTTTATCAGAATTCTCTATTAGAACTTTATCACACGCAGAATACTCATACTCATGGGACTCCCATAATACAAAATTTACATTTAGTACACTCAAAAGCAATAGTAGTGACCCCAAATCCCATATTATATTTAGCGTGTACGGTGGAAACCAGACAAGAACTATTAACATCGGCTTGAGCCCCTGCCTCCTGCTGACATGATCAATTTTGCATCAGCTCTTTTCACAGATGAATTTTAACATTATGTCTCCTGTTGTTCGATCTAATTTACTTACCGTATCTATTTTAATTAAAGCTTTAAAATTTTACGGAAATCCAGTATCCAGCGATTTAATCGCAGTGCTATTTTGTATTTTCCGTAAGCCAACAGTCTTAATACCTTCTCTTTGCAGTGAACCCCTCAGCTTTATGTGTCTTAAACGGAATCCGAACACATTAACAATAGATTTTAAGCAGTAAAAAAATTTGGTGTTGTTAAATCGTTCGTATAGATTTGTATAATCCTTATCAAGCTAAGTTGTTATAAACTAAGTATATCATGGCAGTTATCTTGTTTCCATAGAAACTAATGTAATTTGGGATCAGATAGTCGGATGTCCCAGGATATTTTTATGCTTTACTAGCTGTTCCCCGCGGTTTCACTCGCGTTTTGGGTAACTTGAATCGTTTACGCTGCGCACGCAACGGAAGCCTTCAAATATGAATAATTTTCCCCGTTTTTGCAACATATTTTACTGATGCTTCGCTCCTATTCGTCGCAGCGTGATGTTATATAGCCTAAAGCCTTCCTCGATAAATGGACTATCCAACACAAAAATAATTTTTCAATTCGAACCAGTAGTTCCTGAGATTGGCGCGTTCAAACAAACAAACTCTTCAGCTTTATAATATTAGTATAGATGACAGTTGAGGTGCAAACTGTAACTTTTGCTAACTATTTATTTATTTCATAGATTCACAGCATAGCCAAAAATGAATCTCATATATAAAGCTTTTATTTCTGTGAATAGGCGTGTTGTATTTATAGTTTAATTCATTTATGTATAGAACAAAGTAAATAAGTGAACAAACAGATGTAACAAAATTCTATAACAACCCGTTTGCACACTGGTAAAATGATTTCGTGTCCAATTCCAAATCTAAAGGCTTTCCATCGAACACAGTCAAAATAGCAAAATTGATAGATTGTCGCAAAACCGATTGAAATTCCAGATTCACTTAGAATGTACATGACAAAGTGTATTTTTACAATAGATCAATATAAAATGTTTCTTTAAAAAAAAATGTATACCTACTATATTTATTTATTGTTAAATTTTATATTTAAATATACCAAAATGGTTTTCTAGTAAAAGAACAGTTAAGATTTAAACTTATTTCTTGCATCATGCAACATTAATCTTTTGTATGAAAAAAAACATGAAAAGTTTGCCCTATAGTAAAAAAATGTTTAGCATGATAAACTAATTTAATTTACATAGTGTTTATTATAAGGTTTATTTTCGATAAACCCAATCTATTTCTAAATGTGTGATGCATGTTCTGCCCCCCTAGACAAGATGGCTGTCGACAATCGTCATCGTCACCCAACGATCAACCTTTGTATGGGATTGACATAAGATATTGTAAAAAATCACGTGATATTTCGATTTGAAAAGTCAATCCCATACAAAGGTTGATCGCCTACTAACCATGACGATTGTCGACAACCATCTTGTCTAGGCACCCTGTTGTTGATGATAAATAACATAAAAATGCTCACCTGTATAGGACACCAGCATACAGCAAAGACGACAACTACGACCACAACCATTCTGGTGACCTTCTTCCTCCCCCGTCGGCTCTCAGCTGACACTCTCCCTCCTGGCGCACTCTTCCACAACCTCGTGAGCATACACATATACAAAACACTAATCAGCGCCAAAGGTATAACGTAAGAAGACAGGAAGAAAGACATTTGGAATCCCAACTTGCTATATCCCTGTTCTTCTAAAAAGACGCAAGACGAATGGTTCCTATGATAATAAGAGTACTCTCGCTCGCCATGACAGACTGCCACAGGTATCGCTGTAGTTAAAATAACCACCCATATGCAAGCTATTGCTAACAATGCGTTCTTCTCAGTTCGTATCGACATTGAAGCTATAGGATGCACCACAGCCATAAACCTGTCCAGAGACATGAGTACTAATGTGTAGACTGAAGCATGTGCTGTTACAACAATGAAATATTGGACAACTTTGCACCACAGGTCTCCAAATGGCCATCTTGGCATAACATAGTCTGTGGCTGTGAATGGCACGCAGAATATTACGAAGAGTAAATCAGCGACTGCAAGGTTTATAATTAGGAGGTTTGTGGTTGATCTCATGCCAGGGTTAGCAGCAACAACAAGAACGACTAATGCATTGCCAACGAGTCCGACGATTCCAATGAACCCGAAGAAGATTGGCACAACCCTTGATACAACTTTTTCAAGCAGCTCTCCATTTTCGAATTCACTGCTGTAGTTGCAGCCAACTAAGCTGGCTTCTTCACTGGTCAGGTTCAGGCATATGTTACGAAGTTCTTCTTCGGTCGACTCCATTTTGATGTATTTTAATTCAGATCCTCATAGTTTTGGTGGTCTTTAGATGGTTTGGTTACCTGTAACAATGAACATTTATTTTAGTTATCTGGGTTATCTGGATTATGTAACTCTGTTGTAATCAGTTTCGATTAGAAAAACCTCTTAAATTGATAGAAATATTAGAACGTCAAAAATGGTGCTATCTGCAATGTTTTTTTGTTGCAGACCATGCAAAAATCTCTTTACATCCTTCTTGAAGAGCCCCATGCTGTACTCCCTGAAAAAACCACGGCATGCTCAATGGCAAGCTCTTTCCACAATTCAAGCCGCTGTGGTACCTAACAAGCTTCTTTGAATCAGCACAGTGCGAGACCTAGAATCGAGTGCGACTGGTTCCAATCTGTAAGGATGAACTCGCCAGCAATGGCCAGTCGTGCAATTGTAATAAGTACCTCAGAACACTGTCCGTTGTTCAAGTTAGAGCATTAATGCTGTACTCAGAATGTAGAAAAGGAAACTTTTTTAACCAGTTTTATATTAAAGTTGCGTAATGCTGTTTTAATAGCACAATAAAATTTTACGATTGAATAAAAAAAACCGGCCAAGTGCGAGACAGACACGCGCACCGAGGGTTCCGTACAAACCTGTAGGTATATAAGTAAATGGTAGTATAGACCCTGAGTATTTGATATGAATTTCAATTTATGACGTATTAAAAAAAAACTACTTACTAGATCTCGTTCAAACCAATTTTCGGTGGTAGTTTGCATCCTAATGTATATTTTATATTTTTTATAGATTTATCATTCTTATTTTAGAAGTTACAGGCCCCCCCCCCCCCTGACACACATTTTACCACTTTGGAAGTGTCTCTCGCGCAAACTATTCAGTTTAGAAAAAAATGATATTAGAAACCTCAATATCATTTTTGAAGACCTGTCGATAATTACACACCACAATTATGGGTTTTATTAAAAAAAAAAACGAGTTTCAGTTCTAAGTATGGGGAACCCCCAAAATTTATTGTTTTTTTTGCTATTTTTGTGTGAAAATCTTAATGCGGTTCACAAAATACATCTACTTACCAAGTTTCAACATTATAGGTCTTATAGTTTCGGAAAAAAATGGCTGTGACATACGGACGGACAGACAGACAGACAGACATGTCGAATCTATAAGGGTTCCGTTTTTTGCCATTTGGCTACGGAACCCTAAAAATATGATTTCTGCTTGTTGAAAAAAATGCCATAAATATACGAGATTTTAATAAAACATTCGATGTTTTCAATGGAATATAAACAGTAATAATTTTAAAAATATTAAAATGTAATCGATAGAAACACGATTCAAAAACACATTCTAATGTTATCATTGATTTTTCAACTGACTATTACCCAACGCAGTATACGAATTGTATAAATATACAAACGGACACGATGTTTACCATTCAACGTGCTGAATTCAGTTTTTAAAATATGTCTAGACAACCACATATGATCATGGATGGACGTTTGTTTGATTCTAATTTAGTATTCATTTTGATGTTTACCAAACAAAGATAATTTTAGATGATAAATTCAACCTCTCAAACAAATTCTTGCGATTTCTTTGTAGTATGTATGGTTACTGTGTTATAAACATCTAAGTACCTAAAAAATCCATATAGACATATCTCTCTAGACATAATTTGTTAGAAGCCGCATCCAAAAACTCCTACGCTTTCTTGTCTAGAAGGTGTTACGATTGAATTTTACACCCTTACGCGAACAATATTTCGGTGAGGACTGAAGTGCCTAATACTAATACTGAAGGCTCTCAAATGGGTGCGATGTAAAAGTATCGGGTATCACCTTTATGCCCGGACTGTGAGTGATACGGGCTGCGTTATTCATTGCTTTTTAACCGACGAAAAAAAGGAGGAGGTTTACAAGTCGATGAGTATTTTTTATGTATGATCACGCGTAACTTTTTACAGAGAAGTCCGATTTTGATAATTCTTTCTTCATTGGATATTCCCATTTAAAAAAAAACCTACCCTAAGGGTGGGAAAATAGGGGTGATTTATTGTTCACTCACAGATTTTAATGCTGAGTTGTGTATTACATTAAAAGTAATCAAAAATTAAGCATGTAGTAATTGGTAGCCACAAAAAATTATAAAATAAAAACTTTTTAACAAAAAATTAAACCGCCGAAAAAACTGAAAAGCAAAAAATAATAAAGCTTTTAAATATATAGAATTTTGAATATAACTTGAATTTTATAAGATTTTGCAGTCGGGGATAAAAAAAATATTACAAAAAAATACATACTTAAGTAGGTTATTGATATACCGTTGACGTATTGAAACTAATAATTCCCATAAAATATAAACGACAATAATATGTTATCACTATCGGCTCATTCAACCGCTAACGGCAAAAGTTTAGCGGTTACCACAAAAATAAATCGCGAGAGATAAATGATAAAAGAAATAATCACTAAAAATGTGAATATAAATGGACTCATTTTAGGCTGAACGTATGAGCAACGATCATTTCAAAGCAAAATAAAGACAGAAAATTGGCTCAGCGTCTTTCAAACACTTTGCATGCACACTAAGACAGTCTTACTGAAATGGAACGCTTAAAGGAAATGCTGGTGGCGTTTTTTTCATACAAACGTAATCCTCAGTTTCCACTTTGGATAATGACACTAGAGCTATGATTATTTTACCATGCAATCTGTAGGTACCAATGTATATCTTGGTTGTGTTTTTCTCCATAAATTAATTATTGTAAGAATTAGGAGCCTTCTAAAACCACAAAAACTTACCATTTTTAACGCCCTTATCAGACGTCCAGCGAACAAATTTGACGAATATAAAAAAACTAAACAAAATCGGCAGACATAGCCAAAGCCCTTCTTATTATGATTCATGTTTTTTTTTATCGATCTAGTTTTGGAGGTTAAAACCAGGGATTACGAAATAGCGATTTCGTCTAATTTAAATAGGTATAGTCGGTCCAAGCTGTAGTTGTCTCTATAGCACTCGGGCACAGCGCGACAGCAATAGATGATAAAAACCAATTTTTCAAATTTCTTGCAGCCATCCTTTCCTCTTAACGCTGCTGCGGTAGTAGTCTAAAAAAAATGAGTCATATTACCTCTTCTTACTCTTTGAAAAGAGTAATTGCTGAGTTTTTTGCCGGCTCTCAGCAAATGCAACCTTCCGAACCGGCATTAGACTCAGACTTTTCATAAGTGCCTGCGAAGGTCTATTTGAATAAATGTCTTTGAATTTGAATTTAAATAATTCTCACTAACTTAACACTCGGTCCGGGACATCCTATATATGTGCCTGCCTGCTTTTGAGTGTTGAATAAAACAGTCCTTCTGCAAAAATATTCTATTTTGTGTTCAATGTGCTTACTGTTATGTTTGGAATGAAATATAAGAGTTATTTATTGCCTTGAGTAAAGTGAGAATGTGGAACGAAAGACATTATATATAGCTCATATTTAACTAAAAGCATGCAAATTAGAGTAGTGAATAAGAGCATGCAATAAGTCTATAAAAAAAGAGAATTTGCGTTGGCAAACTCATGTTATGTAATGGTATTTGACAAGTTGGTGCGGAGGTTAGATACCCTAACTGATACGCTGTGGGTTCGATTCCCAGTTATGACAATAATCTACTATATAAAAATAAGTCGGGTTTTCCTTCCTGACGCTATAACTCCAGAACGCACGAACCGATTTCCACGGTTTTGCATGGGTAGGGTAGGGTAGAGTAGGGTAGGGTAGGGTAGGGTAGGGTAGGGTAGGGTAGGGTAGGGTAGGGTAGGGTAGGGTAGGGTAGGGTAGGGTAGGGTAAGGTGGGGTAGGGTAGGGTAGGGTAGCACCACAGAGTAGGGTAGCACCACGCGAACGAAGTTGCGCCGGGCAGCTAGTTTGTTTATATGAACATGCCTATTTGGTATGTCTGGTTTCTATAGTACAGGCTCTGCTTAATTTGAAATAGAATGTCTGACATGTATATGAAGAAGATAACTTGTAAATACCCATTGGTGTGACTGCCATATTATATTGTAGTGACCACCTACATAATGAAGTTCACATGCCGATAGATAGATGGCGCCTCAACATCCTGCATCGCGCTTACGAAGTTTTCTCGGCGATCTGCATATATACAACTGTCCGACATGTATAGTTGGACCGCGGTCCCCAGGCTGGCGGAAAATCTTTCCTTTTAAATGGTGGTGTCATCCACCTTGCACCTCCATAGTATAAAGCAGTGGCTAACTATCAGGCGGACTAACTGCCTGCTTATCAACGTCTAGGATAAATAAAAGGATAAACTACAAAAAAAGATACGACGTAATTTATCTCTAAGCTGAAATTAATAAGAACTGAAACGCGAGTAACTGTAGAACAGTGTACAATATTACAAAGAGAGATAAAATGTAGGGGATTAAAAATAGTTGTAGTAAACGGCCTTGTTTTAGATCCGTGGAAATGTTGGCCTTTGATTAAAACAATTTCCAAGTCTTCTATAATGCACGCGTTTTCGACCCTTTCTATTGGAAAAAGGTTCCAGATTTAATTCCTGCAAAGTTTTACTTTTCGCATGCGATACAGAAAAGGGTTGGAAATAATTTACACATAGACATATGTATTGGTATCACTATGATAAATATTAGTCTTTTTATCTTGGGTCCGTTCAACCTTTATTGGAGAAGATTAAAATGTAATGAAAATAATAGTGTAATACTCATAGAACTGGGAGAATCCTGTTAAGATTGAGATATCGGTAACGGTAAACATTGTAAGGAAACCAGAAGACTGAGGAAGGCTACTATATTATACTACCCGGCTAATTGGCCATCCATTAAGTTAAAAATATATTGCCAAGTACCTAGAGGTTTCTCTTCCGGTAGCCGTAGTTGAGATTCAGTCGCTTTCTATTCTTTATAAAGGTCGGCAATATAAATTGGGCTTTCTTCGGTATTGGTGATGACTATATGCCCCTTACACGGTCAATGTCAAAGGCATTTATTCAATTTAGACTCTGTATGGCCCTTATTAAGGTTAAAGCTACGTTACTACTGGTTCGGAAGGCCTTCAACTGAGCAGCAAGGTTTTGGACAATTAGATTTTTTACCATCAGGTGGAACTGCCAGAAAGCTTTATCCGAGTTCTGACATGAAGAAACATATAATACTTATTCAAAGAAACCAAATCAAATAAATTCTGAAGTGTAAAATATATGCTAAGGAATATCTTTCACAAAATGAAACAAAAGCAGCACAACGAAGTGTATTTTTATGTCCTATTACGCGTTATTTTAACGATTTATTTTTAGAAGATACATACTTCTTTGTTTATGAGAACCATCCATTAATTCCACTCCTATAAGGTTCACATGCAGATGAATAATCCGTGTAGGTATACCGTCATTTTCATAATGAGGCATTCATAATGACTGACTTAAGAACTTGTGTTCAAATATTTTATTTTACGTGATTCAGTGCCGTTTATGAAAGTTTTATAGAAAATATTCTGCTCATAAGTAGCGTATTTATTCTATTTATGCCAAAAACGAGTCGCAATACAAATGTAATTAATTGAATGTTATAGTTTGCATAGAAATAAAATTGCATTCCGCAATCCTCCTCCATAGTAGGTACACCTCGTGTAGAGTCAAATTCCAAAAAGAGTTCCAAATACCACACTCCTCGCAATATGCTTAAAAAGGGATCTGAAGATTTCTCTTCACGTATAGATATGAAGTTGCAATTTTTTTTTTGTTTATTCTGTAATCTATGGTGAATACCTAAATAACTATATAATTACACCCAGACACAGGATATAATAACAACAATAAAAAATAAATAAGCATCTTGATAACATGTTTCTTTTTAATTTCCTATGCTGGAAACCTCTTTTTTATTTGAAGCACTGTAATCAGGAACCTGCTGATCTAACGTCAACTCTTCCATTTTTAATTCTTTTTGTTCGTTTACACTTTGAAAATCGCCCGAGCTATCAAATCCAGAAAACGGTGACTCCGTTCATATTGATTTCGCAAATCCTTTTCCAATAATCATTTTTGGTTTGTGTTTGCACAATTTCTGCGGAGAAATTGAAATTGCCTAAGAAGTGAACTGTAAAGACTTACTTTAACTTTTCTTACATAAGTACTTTTGCTTGGCTCCTTGTTTTTCTTTAAGCCCTGAAGCCTTATTCTCATGTTACTGATATCGGATTCGCTTATATCATGTACCGTCAGATATTTAGGTACATTTTGTGGATAAAAGTTCTTTAGGTACTCAATTATTATGAACCAAAAAACAAGCCCCATGGGATTATTTTTTTATTTAAAGGTCATCGATTGTTGAGGACCTATTCGTAAAGAAAAATATAGCAACAAAATAATTATATAGTTAATAAGAAATACGGTTGTAAACACAAAAATTTTAGCTTAGTATTCTGCCTCTACCTAATAATAATATTATTGAGTATAAATTATGTAATTGCGTATCCTTAGGTAAAATTTTTGTGCCTGGAAATATTTCTAGAAACAGAATAAATTCAATCGTCCTTATTATTAGGCGTTGAGCTCAGCGTTAGCGATGTTGAATGCTTTGGCGAAGAAGTTCGCAGGCAGTTTTGAGTGAAGGAAAATATCGTGACTAAAACAGCTCCTGGCTGGCTACCTTTAATTTGAAAATCAGTTGCCAAATTCTTATTTCATTCAAAATTCTAAATTCAAAATCATTTATTCAAATAGACCTTCGCAGGCACTTATGAAAAGTCTGACTCTAATACCGGTTCGGAAGGTTGCATTTGCTGAGAAGAGCCGGCAATAAACTCAGCAATTACTCTTTTCAAAACAAGCTTAGATTCATTACATAATATTTACATTCTAATCGCACTGAAAACAAGTGCCCCTGCGCGGCGACAAAATTACAAAGTAGACTGAATAAATATTTAATAAGTAAATAAATAGCCAAACCCCCACAAGCAGCACCTGAGCATTACTAGAACTCAATAGTCATCACCATCATCACCCCATAATGTCCCACTGTTGAGCACAGATATAGATCAGTGGTAGTGACGTCGGATACCGAGACGAAGTTCCCGCGTTCGAATCCTACAGAGCTTGAGCTTTCGGTGAAGGAAAGTTAGTTACTTCGCTGACAGCGAAAAATAAATTAAATTACGAGTATCATGCTGGTTTAGTCTCAAAGTATCAAAAATTGTGTAGGCGTTTATAGGGGAAGGGAGGGCAAGATGGAATAGCTAACTTTACGATGAAAATAATAAATGAAATAATATAATATAGATCTTTTATTTATTCCTATTTAAGAGAGAATATAAACGCTTTCATAAATTTGTAATTACTAATAATTAATAAGCAAAAACAAAAACATGGAAAATTCCATATTGCCCGCATCATGAAGGCAAAATGGAAAGTTTATACGGGCAAGATATTTTTCAGTCCAAGATCCTCTAATTCTCTTTCTTTAATACTTAAACACCATCTAAAAGAAAAAAATGCGTGTACTTAATGGGAGATTTGAAAAAAGAAATCAAAGTCATAGGCAAGATGGAAACTATACTATCTTGTCCATATCTTTTTTTACATAACATGTAACATTTTTGTTAATTTTTAAGCATTATAGTTCTTGTTGTTTTTAATGTATTTATGTTAATATTAGGAAACCTGTAATTGGCTTTTTTTATGTATATTCTTTTGTTAATTATGAACTTGCTTTTAAGCTGTTGGTTTCTTGACGAAACTTAAATAAATAAATAAATAAAAAGCAATTTTCCATCTTGCCCATATTGCCCATATTGCCCACTGACAATAAAGATATCAACATTTCAAAAATCCTTCGAATGTACCTTATATAACGTATAATATAATTTCCATCTTGTCCAGTACTTCCATTTTGCCCTCTCTTCCCCTAATATATTTTAAAAATTTTGCTTATATTAAAATAAAATTGGCAAGAACATTTTTTTTTTATCAAAGAAAATAGTTGAAAATTAAATAAAATACTTGAACAAAACTTCTAGTCCGGGTACGAAACGTGCCCAAAACTGACAATAAAGTAAAAACAAGAATAAAGATTCACAACAACTTCAAATACGCTTAAAATTCATACAACATTCATGAGAGGAGACTTTGTGAAACTTTGACGATTTTCGACAAACAAAATGGTGGATTTTTTCCTCTTATTTATGGACCCGACGGAATGATTAATGATCCTTTCTGTCAAAGAAAAAGCCCAAAGAATAAATAATTGCTTCACTGAAGTCACATTGTGTACCTTTATTCACTTATACCTCCAAGGATATTTATATTTATTAATCCATTGCTCCCAGAAAATGTAAAATGTTATTCTTCGACTTTTCTAAAAGCGCAGCGTTTTTTCGCTCAAAGAGCAGCTCGACTGGGGAAGTACCACCACCTTACAGAATACCGCAGCCAAATAACTGAGTGTTTTGTTCCTGCACGTGAGTGAGGTCGCCAGAGCTAATTGGGGAGGGGGGAAGGGTCGGTAGCGCGAGAGTGATGCCCCGTTGCAAGCTTCAATATGGCTGCGGTAACCGCTTACCATCAGGCGGGCCGTATGTTGTATAAAAAAAGCATGTTGTAAATTTTGTGTAAATCAACTATGTAGTTATAGGGTCGGCAACGCGTGAGTGATACGCGCGTGTGAGGAATGTCCCAGGATATTATTTGACCAGTTATTTTAATTTTTATTTACTCTTTTGTTTTATTTGGCCTAGTGTTGGTTGTATTAATTTATTTATTTTTATTCTGACAACATTACAGTTGTACATAAATATATCTTGGATTCATAGACAAAGAGTGTCAACTATTGTTTATACACAAGACTGGCTTATCCTAGTTAGTAAATTACAAACGGAAGACAGAAATGACAAGTTCATAGATTTGTGTAAGAGCGTTGAATATAGCATTGTTTATACGAATTAGACGGCAAACAAGCGTCCGGCCCACCTGTCGGTAAGCAGTTATATTTTCTATCGGACTCTTTTTGTAGTAACATTCAAAGCTCACAAAATCTTGCGTTACTAAACAATGAGTTGCTATATAGTCGCAAAAATAAAAAAGTTATTTAAAAAAAATTATCGACTTCTAAATCATCTTGGAAACTTATGAACCGATTTCGATGAAACTTGCACGGTTCCCTAAGTAGATGTAAATGCAAACCAATAAAAAGAATGGTAACAATCCGATTAATATCTTCGGAGATATGCGTGGACAACCATACACACATACAAACATACATACATACACCTATGAAATGTTGTATATTTGTTTGGAAGCCCTAATAGATTATCATATGTGAATATAATGCAGTTCCAATAATATTACATAGGTACATACGTGTCGAATTGATAATCTCCTTTTTTTTATAAAAAAAAACCATCACGTCAATATCAGACACACATCAAACAAGCACCTGCGACAAATTCTATATGAAAACAAAAGTATTTCGTTCACCATCGAAATTGTATTGAAAATATTTGTTTTATATCGAATCCACGAGAGAAATTCACGTTTATTTTTTTACTAGAAATGTGATCTCATGTGAAAATACGCTTATCATAACAGAATGTTATGTTAATACTTTTTGTGTTCTTTTATCAGCTTTCAGTGTCTCAAATTTCATACCAAAAACTGATTATGGTTATATTTTGATAACTATTATTGTAACGGTAAAACATATATACTATTTTTAAACTAGGTAAACTTAAACTATAAACATTAAAATTTATTACTAAAATTATAAAGGCAATATATACATAGTTATAAATAAAAAATATATTTTTTATATTATATTTATTGGCTTTATTAAGGCGCCGATCCCGCATCTAGAGTTCTGATGCGTTTCGTGTTAACTGTAATCTATGCGGGGTGCCTCTAAAAAAAAGTGTATGACTTGTGATCGGTAGCGAATTTTGCAGAACTCCTAGACTGCTTGCTGTGTGTGTGTATAATAGTGAATGCGGAACACAGAACCTGAACGCAGAACTCTAGAACTCTCTCTGTGGTATCAGCGCTTGTAGAAATATGATGTAAACATATATATCTAACCTCCCCCTTTGTTTGAAGTCGGTTAATATGCATCATGCAAAATTAGGTCAAAAGTGATAACGGTTACTCTTGATTGATACACAGAATGAGAAAATTAATAAATACAGAAAAATTTCATTGACAGTGGTGCCGATTCTGTTGTAAATCTCACTAAACCAATTTTAGTCACATCTCATCTCTTTCTTACGAACATTATTGAAAAGGGATAGAACATATTTAAAGCTGTCAAATTAATCTTTGCTGTCTTATTTTGCGTGAATTTGGGCGTAACAGCGATAGATGGCGACTTAATTTATATTGAAAACAAGCATTGGACTAATTTGACAGGACTACATTTCTTGCATCCTTTTCTTATGTTCTGTGTTAAAAAGAGACATAGTGAGATTAAAATTAGTTTAGTTGTAAACAACAGAATCAGGGCCATTATCACAATGGGCGGTTTTATCACTAACTAGCTGTCCCCGGCGGTTTCAAACCCGTTCCTGGGATAAAAAGTAGCCTACAGGATAGGGATAACGTAGCTCCCTATTAGTGAAAGACTTTCGAATGTGACTGGTAGTTCCAGATCCAGAGATTAGCGCGTTTAAACAAACAAATAATGAAACAAAAATCTCCTCAATTTTATTATAGTACCTATAGAGTATATTGGTATAACGATCTCTACAAGGAAACCTTTCATACTGTAACATGTATAAATAAATATGTATACGCTTTGTGAACTACAAAAGCATTTTCTCTTTCACTGTATAGATTCAAATGTTGAAATATTATGCAAACTTAATAATAGTATATTTGGGTGACGAATAAATCTTAATTTATCATTAACTATAACTGTTTTGCTAAACAATTATTTTCAACTCCAAACAGCGGTTTTCAAATCATTAAACCTAGTTACCAGAATACCTAGAACTATAAACTATTCACTAATATAATTATTATTCTCAAACAGCTTTGAACCTACATTAGAATAGTGACAAATCCCCTGAGTTACATTCCTAATGTATTTCAGAATATATTTAAATATATACCTGCAGTCATTTATAACTAATGGATGAAAAGTAAATTATATAAAGAATTTACTTCGTTTACGTACGGCCGGCCGTTGGGACACGCATTTGTAGGCGAAGACAAGTATTGTTTTGAAAAACAGTAATTGTTGAAGTTGTTGCCGGCTTATCTCAGCAAATGCAACCTTGAAGAAGGCTTCCAGAAGGCAGAAAATTGGATTATAATTCTATATAACAACTTTTAGCATGGAACCACGATCGGAAAACGGGAAAAAATCTCATACATTTTTATTAAGCAAGGTTGATCAGTTGTATGAAAAGTCAGAAGATTTCTCGCGATTTCATTTAAACCTTACACTTGAAAAGATGTCATTTCAAAGTATTCACTATACAGGTTATCAGGGCCGGCTTTACCTATAGTGCATGCAGGGTGTGCGGCGCACACGGGCGCAGGGTTTAGGGGGCGCCGAGTGCCGCTCGCGACGACACGCACCGCCAAAATGCAACCTCTTTCATCAATAATGCTCTCGAATAATGACCTCCTGAATTGTGTCCTGTACTACCGCGTCTTTTCGCGCTCTCCTATACAAAAATTTATTCAGTCTTCGTGGAAAACTGCCCATGTGCACCCAGTGAGTGGCCAAAAAGGACGACAGATCAAACCGGGTGAATCACAGGCCGATCGCCATCAGCTATTCTCTCCAAAGTGTTAGAGCGAGTGATCAAATCGCAACTCTTGAGATACGTAGAAGATCTCAATTTGTTGAGCGACCGACAATACGGCTTCCGCCACAGTAGCTCGGCTGGTGACCTCCTCTCACACACCGTAGGTCACTCGCCATCGCGAGTCAAGGTGTGGCATTGGTATTGAGGCTAGATGTGATAAAGGTTTTTAATGCACCTGAATTTCCGATCACTGGTGAAAATATAACTGTAGTATTTAATTTCGATTGCGCGCCTACTAAAGGGCGCCAGGGTACTGAGTGCACCCGGGCGCTACCTGGGCTAGAGCCGGCCCTGCAGGTTATCTTAAACAGAAGAATACGTACAATCATGAATCATGATACAATAATCCATAAGAAAATGCCTGATATTACCAAACTCAATTTACTTACACAAACAAAATATTTGCAAGGGATCATTCTTTTTTAATATCACATCCACCTATACACCCTTGAAAAATTAATAAAAAGGCAGCTAACGTTGTGGAAAATCGAAATGACTGCTCCTTTTTTACATTTGCTCTTTCTTTTGTCAAATGAAAGAATTTAATATTCATTTCGGTGATAGATATTCTACGTGTTTATTACTTTATCGTCATTTATAAAGGTTGATTTTTTGTATGAATAGATATCGGGATCGAACCAAATATAGCTTCCAAAAATATGCCAACTTAAAATATCCTCTCTGTATAGGTAGGAAGAGCTAATTTACTATGTAGATATCTTCAGTATCTCCGACCTTCATACGTGCCTTTATTGAGCCAAAGCTGAATAATTGCTTGGACTTTTACATCGATATATTATCTTTTGTCTAGATTAAGGGTTACGTACAAGACAACATCGTGAAAGTGGCCGCTTGGAAACTCAATAAAACAAAATTATGTCACTCATGAATGAATGTTGTACGTTCAAACGTGGACCTACTGAAACTGAAATAGCGACACCGTGGTCTTATTTCTTCGGCCGTTTTTACAGCTGTCACCCTTATTCTAGGGTAATACTATTTCGATGGACTTTTATGAACATAATTTACACAATCTGTACTTCAGTCATGACTTAATGAAGTTTTGATTGACGATCTATAATACATATGTATGTATATTTATTTATTCCTCTCACAAAAAGGTTTAGGATAAAAATAACAATATTCGGTACTAACTAATACAACATCATAAACCTGTTTTGTGAGAGCTGGTGCCTGATGTAAGTTTATGAAAACCTGTATTACAGGTCACCCCGGCCCACTCCACTGTTATAAAATTAGGGTAATGCGTATAAGATGCAAACAACTAAATTATACATAACGTGCTTACTTACTTAAAATAAAACTTAACTAAAGAAAAAAGAATGGCAAGTAGGTAAAATGGCAGTCACACGAAATAATTAATCTGTAGTGTTTGGGCGTGGTGTGTAAAGTGTAATGATAAATCATATATTACAATAAATAGGGAAATAACCATAGTTTTTTTTTTTTTTTATACAACTTAGTCGGTAAACAAGCATACGGCCCACCTGATGGTAAGCGGTTACCATAGCCATATGGACGCTTGCAACACACGAAGCATCGCTCACGCGTTACCGACCTTTCCCCCCTCCCCTATGAGCTCTGGCGACCTTACTCACGCGCAGGAACACAACTTTACACAACATAAAGTTATTTGGCTGCGGTATTCTGTAAGGTGGAGGTACTTCCCCAGTCGAGCTGCTCTTTGAGCGAATAAACGCTCTCTTAAATAATAATATAATGCCGCATACAGATTTTTGTAAAGCAACATGTAATGAAACCACGAATGAAACATTCTACATGATTGGAGCATTCTTGGGCGACTCTGGACACAAGGCGCGTTATCCGCGACCCTTCAATAAACGACAATTAATGGATCACTTATTTTCGTTTATACCACTAAGGTGGCTAACAAGCATACGGCCCGCCTGGTGGTAAGCGGTTACCGTAGCCTATGGACTTGCAAGACCAGGGGTATCACTCGCGCGTTGCCGACCTTGAAGAAACCTCTTCACACCCTTCTTGAAGAACCCCATGCTGTACTCCATTGGGAAAACCACCGCGGAAGAAAACTCCTTTGAGCCCGCACAATTCGAAACAATTCTGGAATGCACACCATGCTTTGAGCCCGCACAGTTCGAAACAATCCTGGAATGTTCGTAGCGTGCGCGACCGAGACACGTTTCGTGCTCGCACCATGTCCAGTCTATGCGAATTCGTTTCAACGAGACCTTGCATGATGCATTGCATCAATATGGAATTCTTGACGCGACATTATAAATAAATTGAGTGGCGCGCAACCAATTGTGATAGAATTTGGCTCGCAGGTAGATCATATCCTGGAAGAACATATAGATACTTTTATACCGGGATACATAATGGTGCATCCATGCTTGGCGAACCGAGCACGAGCCGAGCCTCGAACGAGTACACTGCGAGCACGATTCGCGTAGCGTGGAAGGACTTGCGAGCCTCGAACGAGCGCGATTGTCTGTTTTTTCACGAACAAAGGTATTCGCATCGTGCTCGTTGTAGGCTCGTTCGTGGCTCGGCTCGTGTTCGATCCGCGTAGCATGGACGCACCATAAGGTCCCTCAGGAAATCAGAAATCAGAAATAATTTATTGTATAAACTGTACAGAATAATGTTGTTATAAAAAAATACATTTCATGAGTCTCAACAGCTTCGTCCACATCGAACATACAATAGTAGTAGCTATTTTACTAAGAATATTAATAACATTATAAAATTTAATTAGACCATTACACATTTATAAAATTTTATATCATATACCTACCTACACAAAAAAAAACACTAAATCATATTAATTTTATTGTAATGTCAAAGGAATCAAAAATATTAAACAATGTAAAAAAAAACAAATGTAATTTTAAGTATCAACTATGTTATTAAATTAAATATTGAATTGACTATTACAGAATTATTCAGCAATAATAACTCTTCTATGTCAAAAAATCATACAATTTCCTTTTAAATGTAACGACGTTCTCCGATTCCAGTATCGATTTTGGCAAATGGTTGTAAATTGTCGGTGCCATACCAAATACACTTTTACGGAATAGTGCGGTACTATGACTCGGCATACAAATTTTGTATTTCTTTCGCTCACTTGTATAAAACTTAAACATATGTAGATTATTTCTTACGAATAAAGCGATTTCATAAATGTACAAACACGGAAATGACAATATTTTGGAAAGCGAGTGAAACCATGTGCCGGAAGCTAGTATACTTATAAATACTTCCGAGAATGTTTCCAGACTGAAGATAATGATGTGAAACAATTATTATCTATTGATACACGTGATATTGAAGTATTCAACGATAATGATGTAGCGTATACGATGACATATTGACAAAATTCAAAACACGTTTTCATTTAGGGATGATTTTCATGTGGTCGATGTTATACTTTATGATTGTTTGTGATCTAACATCAAACGAATCCCGAAAAGTTGGGCCACGTTATACCGCCCCGGCATGTATACGGTTTTAGTTAATTATATTCTGTTAGGAATAGGTTGTTTGAGAATGAGGTGCTACTTTGTAAGCTTATGGCGTTTATGTAGAGAAATATTTAAGATTGAATTGATGAAGAATTGTTTAAGATGATGCCCACGGCTACCTTCTACCATTGCAACTCTCGCCATCGACGGGGAGTCCACCTTCACACATTGAAACCAGAATTGTTTCTAACTGTGCGGGCTCAACGGAGCTTCCTTTCACGGACGCTCAGACTGTGGAATGAGCTCCCCGCCGTGGTTTTCCCAATGGAGTACAGCATGGGGTTCTTCAAAAGGGGTGTGAAGAGATTTCTGCAGGGTCGGCAACGCGCGAGTTATACCCCTGGTGTTGCAAGCGTCCATAGGCTACGGTAACCGCTTACCATCAGGCGGGCCGTATGCTTGATTGCCAACTAAGTGGTATAAAAAAAAAAAAATGCAATAGAAGTGCTCGTGGTGTAGCATGATAAGCCGTTCTTAATCGATCGGCAAGTTAAGCTACTACCATCGTGGTCGGTACCTGGATGGGTGACCGCCTAGTGGTATTTCAAATAGAGCGTTTCCGTGCTTCGGAAGGCACGTAAAGCCGTTTATCCCGGTTATCACTTAATTGTGATAGTCATTAAGCTAGTTGGTGGCCTTCTAGGCAGCTTGAAAACTCCAACAGTAGGTTGACCTCCACCGATGGACCGTGGAGTATCTGCCCATTCCCTTTCACCCTGATTTATGAAAGGAGGCCTGTGCTCATTAGTGGGACATTATAGGCTGATGATGATGATGATGATATATTGCAATGATTATCAATAATGTCACTATCGTATCATGTATAATCATTATCATGACTCAATATTCAACGTAATTGAAGTTATGTTCTAAGTGGATATCATTATCATCATCAGTCTATAATGTCCCACTGCTGAGCACAGGCCTCCATTCACAAATGAGGGTTAAAGCGCATGGTCAATACTCCACCACGCATGCCCACTGCGGATGAAGGTGGGCTAGTGGTCAACCTAGAGTTATTAAATTAAATTTTTGTAAGCCGCCTAGTTGCATCCAGCTAGCTTAACGACTATCACAATTAAGTGATAACCGGGACCAACGGCTTTACGTGCCTTCCGAAGCACGGAAACGCTCGATTTGAAATACCACTAGGCGGTCACTTAACGGTACTGGCCACACCGGTGGTAGCTTAACTTTGCCGAACGATTAAAAACTGCTAATCATGCTATCACGAGCCCTTCATTTAATAAGTGAATATACAGCCTAGTTATTTATCATCATTATCAAACACAATATTCATTTAAGGTTGTAGGCTAATGAAAATTTTGAAGCCTTTGAAGTAACTTACTAGATCGTTAATTGAATCTCAATAATCAATATTTTACGCAATTTAATTTGATCAAAAGAGGCTATATAGAGGTATCAAAGCTTCTGAAACTATCACCTTTATAATACCATTTAATTGGATTAGAGAATGAAATAGAAGCCTTTGTATCAGCACCAGCAAGCTAATTTATTTAGGACAAAATTTTACTGAACTCTAAATAATTGTGACGATTAAAAAGATTCATGTGGATAGAACGCTGTGAGCAAAATATTTTGAATATCTTACAAAATTTTGCAATAAAGTCCAATAATATTCTTAATAATAAATTTTGATAAAATATACCTAATGTTTATGTTCCCATTCGCTCCCACTTGTAACTTGCGTCAATAGGCAATAAAGTTTCGATAATCCGCCATTGTTTGATTGATGATCGGCCGGGATTAGACGGCGAGCGTTGTTTTCAGAGCATGATTTATTCCACTATTATTACATCTGAGGGGTTTTAGAGGATACTGTGGTGAGATCAAAAAAAATGGCTAATACTCTCAGGGAATAAAAATAGATACAATATTTTAGGTTCCTCCAATTTTGGTAAAGAATCGTTTGGTGAACGCGTTATGAAGAACTTTTAAGTGCCTGTCGGCGAAATCGCGAATGCATTACTCGCGTGCGGCAGCTCACGGCGAGATACTGGGAGCCAATATATTGAATCCACAAGCATCGCGCGAATTTAAAATACGGGCGTAATTCATGTTTATATTAGGTTCATCGACAAAACACAACTGACAGATAGACGTAGACATTTCTTCGACTTTTGACGTCTAGAATCGAGTTATACGTGCAACCATGTTACGGTCAGTAGAGAAATGAAATAAGTCCAATTTGTGACGTAATATCGAGTAGAGATACGTATGTCACGGCATGCCATGTTAGCACGGCTGGACAGGGTATTTGACTCGTAATACGGGCGAGAGTACCGGCTTCCGAACCGGTATTAGAGTATTAGAGTCAGACTTTTCATAAGTGCCTGCGAAGGATAAATGATTATGAATGAATGTAGAGTATTGCGGCCAAATTACCCCTTGAAGGGTCTAAGAAGTTTTCATGTTTATTGACCTTTGAAATGTTGTTTTCGATCCAGATTAGTTTGTATTGTAAAATTTGGCAAATTTAAAGGTTATGGAAACGACAAGCAAAAAGCTATACTACCAATTTTATTAACCGACTTCAAAAAAAGGAGGAGGTTCTCAATTCGAATGTTTATATTTTTATTTATTTTTTCTTATGTATGTTCGGGCATAACTCCGTCATATGTAGACGGATTTTCAAAATCCATTTTTTCTTCGAAAGGAGTTTATTCCGAAATGGTCTCCCATATAAATTTCATATAGATCTGATCATGAGTTTCGGAGACAGACAACGGAACTCTTAAAAAATTGACAGCAAATCAACCGCGATTGCTGCTATCGCATAAATATGCATTGTTTACGCAGGCCTTTACACGCGAAAGTATTTAATATTATATGAAACTAAAAATTCAAAAATAAATTAACTTTTTAACAAAAGAATAAACCGCCTTCAATGTACACTAAAATGTAAGAAATAACTCTTATCTGACACTATTTTGAAGTGAGCGAAATCGCATGACGTGTTCTGTAGAAAATATTTCGCTGACGTACTTTGACCTTCATCTTGGCATCCGACGCCACTATGACCAAGATAAAATCCCCTTAAAATAGTATAAGTTTAAGAGTATGTGTGCTTACCACATTCGGTCTTATTACCATATAAAAAAAAATATCCTGGGACATTCCTCACACACGGTCATCTGATCCCAAACTAAGCAGAGCTTGTACTATGGAAACCAGATAACTGATATAATACATATACTACTTTTTGTTTGTAAATACATACTTATTATACATAATTACACCCAGACTCAGGACATACAGACATGTTCATGCACACAAATGCATGTCCTGTGTGGGAATCGAACACACGACCTGCGGCGCGTAAGGTGAATCTTAACCAACTGCGCCAACTGGCCCGTCAGTATATAGAACGGTTAGAATCATTAGAAAAACAAAATCAATGTGCGATCGTGTTATTATAAAGTAGGTCAAAGTAGGGAAAATTTTGTGGTTGAAGCCAGCAAGCCGCAAACCTGTTCGCCAACTACAAAACAATTTTGTCTGGACACGGGGAATTAGGTTCTAATTTTGTTTTCAAACATATTTGGTAAATGTTAGTCAAAGCACTTGATAGTTTTGAATGAAATTTTGAATTCGTTTGTGGTAAAAGCAAATCAAATTTTAGGTCCTACTGAGTACGATATGAAGGTGGTTCATATTCATAAAAATAGGTCAAGATGCTTTCACAGCAAATGAAATTGTATTGCATTTCTGAGCGTTGCCAAGATTCCGTCAAACAATTGAAATACAAATATCTTATCATTCAATAAATAATACATTCAATAGGGAACAAAACATTATATTGATAAAACAATAGGTACGAATTGAATAATCAGATTAAAATAGTATTTATTCAAATTGTTTTGAATTTCCAAGAATTCGTTTCAAACGTTCGAAAAGCACAAAGAGAATCGATTACAATTATGTAAATCTCGATGGAATGAATATCGTCCTGTTCATTCCAGATTAACAATCCTTTTGAGTTAATCGTACAATGTGCTTGAGTTTTATCAAAGGAAAACATCGGGAGGAAACCACAATAGGTTAGTACCCTCAGGGTAAAAATCTGTCGCCGAGCACCCATTAGGGTTTGCGACAGCTGCACTTGTAAGTGATTTGTGTTTACCACTTTCGGTCACATAACCAGTTACCTAAGTATGATTTATACTTGGTAAACACATACTTATCCATAGTAAAATCTAAATAGAAAATATTTCTTCATTTAAATGCCACGACTACGGTGTAAATTCTATAGGGATGACATGTTGTTACACCATGTTGAACGAAACACGTAAGCGCTGACGTTTTGGACGAAAACTATACTCAATAAGCGTCTATCGCTGGCATTTTTGAATAGTTTGGTTCAAAATTCAAAATTATTTATTCAAATAGACCTTATGAAAAGTCTGACTCTAATACTCTAATACCGGTTCGGGAGGTTGCATTTTCTAAGAAGAGCCGGCAATAAACTCAGCAATTGCTCTTTTCAAAACAAGCTTAGATTCATTACAACATATTTACATTCTAATCGCACTGACAACAATTGCGTGCCCCGGCGCGGCGGCAAAACTACAAAGTAGACTGAATCTATATTTAATAAGTAAATAAATGGCAAACTTTAGCAGACCAGCCCCCACAAGCAGCACCTGTTCACAAGTATGACGCGTGTGGCAGCCATCGTCCTCCTCGCCATATTGGAGGGAAGTGAGCGACCCGTCACACGACGCCTAGCTTGATTTAGCAGCCAGTTATTCTGTCAGTGTGCCACAGATTACTAAATAGTTACTAAGTACATACACTACTTACATACATAGATATCGTTGATT
Source organism: Achlya flavicornis (assembly GCA_947623365.1). NCBI lineage: Eukaryota > Metazoa > Arthropoda > Insecta > Lepidoptera > Drepanidae > Achlya > Achlya flavicornis. The sequence continues at coordinate 14,839,946 of OX392479.1, forward strand.
ATGGCACATTGCTAGGTAAGTCTTACAAATGTCTCAGACTTCTGGCATAAAAAAACCCAAATCAGGTGAAAACGTATCGAGGATAGAAATAATATTTCAAAATCGGAAGGTTACCTAAGAAACTAGATCGTTATACGAAATAGAAGAAAAATACAATGTTGCCAAGGCTCTACAATTGGAATTTTTCGAAAGGAACTTTCTAGTATCAATTTGGCATAAGTTTTTTATAACTTTTTTGCTCAGACTCAAATATGTTTTTGTGAATTACGCGAGTTGGATATTACTTTGCTACGTATAAAGTACCAACAGTTTTTATTTAGTATTATCAAGAATGTGAAATAAATCAAACGAGTCCAGCATAGACCTAAAACCAAAAATGTTTTTATGTGTAATAAAACAAAACAATTTCTGGGCAAGAAGAATTAAATTGTAATTTTCTTTTCGATCATATTTGAGTTATAAAAACAACGAAACAATAGCACCTAATGGTCCGTTAGAAATAAATGCTATGAAGGACGTTCGAATAAAATATGTTATGCTTTTTTAGTTCTACCACAGACGAATAAAAAAATACATTTATAAAAGACTTACAACTTAGAAAATATCGAATGTTATAATAATATTTCATTTTATTTATAAAAAGAGATCTTTGTATTCCATCATAAATATTGGATGAATAAGTTCGTTTCAATTCTGTTTTATTTATTTTGATAAAAACTATTTTTAACCGACTTCAAAAAAGGAGGAGGTTCTCAATTCGAATGTTAATATATATATTTTTTTATGTATGTTCGGGCATAACTCCGGCATATGTAGACGGATTTTCAAAATTCTTTTTTTGTTCGAAAGGGGTTTATTCCGAAATAGTCCCATATAAATTTCATATAGATCTGATGATGCGTTTCGGAGACAGACTACGGAACTCTTAAAAAATGACAGCAAATCAACCGCAATTGCTGGTATCGCTTAAATATGCATTGTTTACGCAGGCCTTTACACGCGAAAGTATTTAAGTATATATGAAACTAAAAATTCAAAAATAAATTAACTTTTTAACAAAAAAATAAACCGCCTTCAAAGTACACTGAAAAGTAAGAAACAACTCTTATCTGACACTGTTTTGAAGTCAGCGAAATATTTTCTACAGAACACGTCTTGCGATTTCGCACGCAAAACAGTGTCAGATAAGAGTTATTTCTTACTTTTCAGTGTACTTTGAAGGCGGTTTATTTTTTTGTTAAAAAGTTAATATTTGTAAAATATTTGAGTGATTTCATTTCCTACGACCTAAATTAAATTAAAATACTCAGTATTTTACTCTCAATTTTCTGAACATAATAACAAGTTTTTTATACAAGCTGTTAAAATATTAATAAGCGTTTCAAGGTTTCACTCTGCTGTATACAGCATGTAGAAATTTCAATTAATTTTTGAGCTCCGCGTACTCTGCATACCTGGCGATTGATTGAGTTAATTAATCCGCTGGCACCACCATTTTATGTAAAATAATATAAAGAAAGCTTACTATAACAATTTAAAAAATAAATAAAAAAATGTCTTGTATTAATGCGCAAATAACTTTGTGAGCTTACTTTTAGATACAGACAGTTTGTTGTTTCGTCAGTCAAGCAAGACTATTTCATTTGTATGAATATTTAGTGTGTACGATATTTTCTATCATCATTTACAAGCACTTTTTTTATTCCGCTAGGTTTTAGAATTTTTATGATGGCACCAAACATCAAAGTTAGGTCATAAAACATTATTTTTAAAATATTACTCCATAAAAATAAGGGGCAGAAAATATAATGACCACCTAAACGATTTTTGTAACCAATAACCTTTATTACCTAAAATTGTAATACGGAACCAAATTTAGTAAATGATCACCATTTTTTATGAGGTAATTATTGCGCTATTTCTCGACTCTGGGCACTCCAAATACAGTTGGTTAGGTTAGGTTAGAACTGTGACAATACCGTGCGCGAGCCGAGCGAGCGAAGCGAGCGCTAGATCCAAGTTTGCGCTTAGTGTAAATCTTTGGTAGTAATTAACTATTTTTGGATTGTACAATCATAATTTGGGTTCTAATTTCACGCTAAAATGGTGGTTAATTTTGGTGATCATTTATTATTTTTGGCAATATAAAGTGATTTTTTTACCGTAACATTTTACTAAATCTAGTGGTTCGTTAAACATAAGTCAAAATAAACTCCCACTGCCAGGGCATGACAGGGGCACAATCTTCCCCTTGCAACACGGGGGAAAATAAATACCTGTTAACTATCTGTATGTGGAGGTATGCGTAGGTGTATGTGGAGGTATCTAGGGGTGTATGTGTGTGTACTGTAATATGTATGATTGTGTATATGTGTTAGTATGTGAGTGTAGCCTTTATTGTAGCCTAATTCACTATTTACTGGACACAGACTTCACATTCATTTGAACTTGTCTTCTGAGACATGTAGGTTTGCTCGCTGTTCAACTAAAACTCGTGGCGCATTCATAATAGAACCATTCACTCTAATTTCACACACACAGATCTTTTAATTGCACCAACACGACTCAAAACGTACTGATTAGCGAATGCAATCGAATTCCCGGACAGCACGTAAATCGATTTTACAATTGTATGGCAATTGTACAACAGTGCACGGTGAAACCTGATTAATTCACATTGTAAATATCTGCCTACGTATCGTACGTGTGTGTGTTTTTCAATGCATCCGCTGTTAAAACATTTATTTGTATCCCAATTTAATTATAGAGCATATTTTAATTCAAACTCCAAATTGTTTTTTTATTGTAAAATTCCCACAGTTATTTTTGGTTAGGCTCACTTTATATTGCCGAGGAACGGAAGGGAAGTGATTTTTTGGCCACAGTAGTACCCAACTGATATGGCTTACCGATGAACCTGCGCAGAAGATACATTTTTACAAAGCGCGGGAAATGCTAGTGGTCGGCAGCTGCCGCCATGTGTGCGGACGGGCGTGACTTGCGAGTGACACGGAACTAACAGCTGCACTGTATTATTAACCTTATAGTAGTGATTGAAGGTTCATTGTAAGTTTAAGAATTCTTTCGTTAATCTTCGGGCCATACTTTATTTTCTGTGCGAACGAAGATTCACGACGCGCCTTATCAGTTGGGTACTACTGTAGGAACGTAATTGCACATAGCATATAATGACTCGTATTTAGTTTGTATTTTATTCATTGACATAATGCTTCGTTGCAAAAAGTGTTGTCCTTCCTTTCGCGGCAATGTTAATTGACCCTTATTTGGAATTGCAATAGGTTTGCAGTATCATTAAAATATTTAATATTAAAAATTGAAAATAATTTATAATATAATATGTTACCGGAGTATTATTATCATTTAAACATTAGTATCTGGTGACAGAGAATTTTTCGAGATGCGCAAAAAAAAAAAGTTTTGAAACATTAAATAAGATTCGACTGGATTGCATCTAGGTACCACCTGCGAGATGAAACTCTAACGTTTTGCCGACTGTGAGATTGCTTACTGTTGCAGTGAAATGACCGATCTTATACGCGATGACCAAGCTTTGCTCAATATTTTTTTTCGTTGTCCCTGATTTGAAACCTAGCTAAATCGATTGTTGCCACCAAAATCCCCCATATAGCACAAGATATGTACAAATATTGCTCGTTTAATAGTACTTATTGCACAAGCAACTATTGCTCGTGACATACAACCATAACGACATTTTGTTTTTTATTTTTTTAAATTTTTTATACCACTAAGGTGGCAAACCAGCATACGGCCCGCCTGATGGTAAGCAGTTACCGTAGCCTATGGACGCTTGCAACACCAGGCAGGGGTATCACTCGCGCGTTGCCGACCCTGAAGAAATCTCTTCACACCCTTTTTGAAGAACCCCATGCTGTACTCCATTACATGTATTAACTCTAAATCAATGTGAGATATATTAGTATTATTTTACTACAACACAAATTGAATCACTAAATATTATGATAGAGTACCAATTTGTAGTCTTTCATGATCAGTGTATTACCGAGGAAATAATATCTTAGAAAAGTTGTCATTCTGTATCGAACAATATTTTTTCTTGCATATTAAGCCATTTATTCACACTAGTTTTATTAGTGGCTGATGGCGGACAGTTGCGTGCCGTTTTAACCGACTTCAAAAATAGCAGGAGGTTCTCAATTCGATTGTATTTTTTTTGTTTGTTACCTCATAACTCCATCATTTTGTTAAGCGATTTGGAAAATTCTTTTTTTGTTTGAAAGGGTACACTTCCTTAGTCCCATTGTTATCAGATCAGGATTGATTACTTCTTAGTGTACTTTGAAGTCGGTTTAAGATTTTTGTAAAACAGTTCAATTATTTGCTATTTCTCTCAGTTTCGAACATACACATCGACGCCCACATTAAAAACGTACCCCGTCCGTATTAATTATATTATTCAATGAATAAAGTTATTGAATAATTAATGACGTAGAAGCTCAAAGTAACTTCGAACACAGACCTAATTATGACATGCTTCAAGTAAAATTGAATTTACCCAAGTATCTTCTTCTGACTGTACTAGTTACGTGCGTAGGTACATCACTCAATTTACGGCAACTCAATTAAGTCATCAATCAATTGCCTGTTAGTCTAATAAAAATAGACACAGTGAAAAATACACTATATCTTGTCGGCGATAGAACCTTTTTTCATCTGTATTTTTTTACAAATACCTTTTTGACAGACATTATAAATGTTTTGATGCCGAATTCTTGGCGTCGCGAGTAAACAAGCGAAGGTTTTCGAGCGTTGAATTTACTCAGATAAATTCAATTTGTAATTTGTTTGACTTTCATCGCCATCGTTATCATAATAATAAGTTGTCTCCTAACAAGATGGCCGCCTACAATCGTAGACAAACAACTTTTATGTACAATAATAACGTGTCAATTAAATCCAATGCAAACATGGTTTTTTCTATTCCAACTTTTCTAGGCCATGTTTTTACCTAACATAACTAACTATATTTAACTAAATCATTGTTTATGTTGTTACATATTTACTTATTAATCACCTTATTGTCTTTGTCAAACAATGTGACGAATACGTGACCATTTTTTAATAAGATAATTAGATACATTAAAAAGTATACAAAAACTTTACGTCTCGTAACAATCAGATGCGTAATTTTAAGGTTTAAACAAGGTTTAATGTTTATGAACTAAAACATGACCTTTATTAGACGTCATTAAGATTAAGCTGAAGCGCTCGTGGTGTAGCATGATAAGCCGTTCTTAATCGATCGGCAAGTTAAGCTACCACCGTCGTGGTCGGCACCTGGATGGGTGACCGCATAGTGGTATTTCAAATCGAGCGTTTCCGTGCTTCGGAAGAAACGTAAAGCCGTTGGTCCCGATTAAGCTATGTTCGTATGCAGTTGGTTAATAAAACACTTTATCACAAACTAGCTGCGTCCCGCGTTTTCACCCGCGTTTGTGCAATAACGTAGCCTATAATACTTGGGGATAATGTAGCTTCCTATTAGTGAAAGAATTTTTCGATTCCGATTGGTATAGTTCCAAAGATTTGTGCAGTTAAAAAAAACAAAAAAACTCTTTCGCTTTATTATATTGTTATAGATAATATAGGATAGATACATAATACTAGTATAGATATAGTATCGTCACAAATCCCAATTATAATATTCCCTCAAGAGACTAGTCCATGCTCCAGTCTACTTTTCCAAGGAAAATGATTAAAAACTTGAATAGTATTAAAATGTATCCATTCTATTATTGAACCTCTTCCTCGTATAAGTAGCGAGGAAGAGGTTCAATAATAGGAAACGTGTCATTGGCGTGATATTTACTATAAGAAGACACGAAATAGGTACTCGTATAGCAGAATTTTAACTCTTTCGTGCCCATTAAGAGGAAAGGATGACTGCAAATTTGAAGAATAGGTTATTAACATATCTATTGCTGTCGCGCTGTGCCCAAGCTATTACGCCCGAGGGCGATAGATACAACTACAGCTTGGCCCGATGAAACCTATTTAAATTAGTTGAAATTGCTATTTCGTAACGCCCGGGTTTTCTCCGCCAAAACTGGATCAATTAAAAAAAAAAACAGAATAATAATAAAGGGGTTCTCTCTTAAAATATCTTTGGCTATGGCTGTCGGTTTTCCTTTGTTTTTTTATATTCGTCAAAATTGTTCGCTGGACGTCTGATAAGGGCGTTAAGAATGGTAAGATTCTGTGATTTTAGAAGGCTCCTTCTTATAATAATCAATTTATGGAGAAAAACACAACCGAGGGACATACAGTGTTGCCTACAGATTTCAATCAACAACAAAAAATAATAATACCTATATAAATTAAAATTAAATAAAAACGATAGGAAAAAACTGCGTTGAAATCGCTGCCCGCAGGCATTGTTTTCTATTTTCCTTAGTTTAGTTTGTACTTGTGCCTTTCTCTACATCAATAAAACTTAGATTGTCTTCCTTGCATTTTATTGGTAAAAATAAAGAACTGTAACAAATAAAAAAAGATTTACCTAACATATTCATAAAAACACTGGATAAAATTAAATATTATTGAGAGGACGTAAATATGTAGGTACAAAATTATGTAAGTTACCCCAGTAGGGTTCGGTAAAATATCGGTTATATAGTACAGATATCCATTCGATCGTTTCTTATAAATTCACCAACACAAATCGCAAAACAGAATTGTATACTGTAATGGCTCATGCGCTGTGATTGTGATCTCATTTTTTTGTTGTTGTATACTGTATGTTTTTATGCATCGAATGACATGCAAAAATTAAATGGTTTTATTTATTTCATTCTCTCTTTCTTTGTATCCTTTTATATCAGTGACCCACAATTATTCACCACAGTTTATGAGTTTAATAAATTTCGGATGAATGAATAAACGCATTAGCTAAAATATTTTAGCTCCTTATTCTATCGTTTCATTTCTCACTACGGAAGATTGTAACCAATTATCTTTTCAAAGAACCAAATCAAGAGTTTGAAAGTCAGCAACATGAATCAATTACGTTAATTTCTGAAATCCCACCCTTACGAAGTCAAGTCAATTGAGGTAGAAGTTTCGGAGGTAGAAATAGGATCAGGTCGTTCATTCAGGTGATACTTGGACGAATAAGCATCATTAGAAAGTTTGCACCGATAGGAAAGAGTTTGGAACTTTTTTGGATATTGTGCCAATTCAGTAAATCCTAAGTAATAAATGCAAAAGCGAGTTTGTTTGTTACGCACGTTTGTTTGACGGGTCGCTCACTTCCCTCCAATATGGCGAGGAGGGCCATGGCTGCCACACGCGTCATACTTGTGAACAGGTGCTGCTTGTGGGGGCTGGTCTGCTTAAGTTTGCCATTTATTTACTTATTAAATATAGATCAGTCGCCGGGGCACGCAATTGTTGTCAGCGCGATTAGAATGTAAATATTATGTAATGAATCTAAGCTTGTTTTGAAAAGAGTAATTGCTGAGTTTATTGCGGGCTCTTCTCAGCAAATGCAACATTTCGAACCGCTATTAGAGTATTACAGTCAGACTTTTCATAAGTGCCTACGAAGGTCTATGTGAATAAATGATTTTTGAATTTTGTTTTTTTTTTAAATTTCGTCGACCTCTAATAAATCCAACATAATAACGAAGCCGTAATTTCAACTATCCTGACAATATACCTACCTACATGAAAATATTATTATATTTTAAAATATGTAAAGTGCACTTCCCGTCATGTCATTTCAGATAATGTTCAATGAAAATAACTTTTCCAAACCACTCAAGTAAAAATAGGTATCTAAAAACACACGTCTACACTCTTAGGCGCCGATCCCACAGAAAGGAGTTCTAGAGTTCCGCGTTCCGAGTTCCGCTAGATTTCTAAAGCTAAATGGGTAAATTTGTATGGAGCTTGTCCCATTGGCGGCCAGCAATTATTTCTGTTTTCTATTAGGCAATGGTGTTTTTAGAAAAACAATATAGCGTAGATTTAAGAAATAATTGGAGATATTATGAAATTTCAATGTAATTAGTATCCCGTACCAAAAGGTGTAATTATATACATACAGCAAGCCAAAGTTTGTTTGCATTCTTTATCTCGTCTCATTGGCCTTACTCAAGTTTCATTAGTGGCCGCTCATGGGCCAGAATGCTCATTGTCCTTTCTGCCTTGTGTCACTCAGTAAATTAGACAGTGATATCTCCGACGTGTTACCTCAACTTCCAGTTTTAGAAATTGGAATTCCGACAGAACTCGCGTTCTCTTGAACGCCGAGTTCTATGTGTGCTGTTGTGCGGCAATGATCAAAGGCGCCGCATAGATTACAGTGAACGCGGAACTCTAGAACTCTCTCTGTCGAATCGGCGCCTTAACAAATCCGACCGTTCACCGGTTAATCTTAATATAGTCTTAAAATAACAAGTAATTAAAGCAGATTGTTTCATGTTGATGTTAGTGCGCCCAAAGCATAGTTTAACGACCCGTTTAACCAACTCTAAACTCAAGTGTATTTATTGCTGGGTATTTGGGTTAAGTGGCTGTTTCAAGTCTTTCCAGAGCTTGCATCACTACGAACAAACTAGGTCTATCTGATGCCTAACAAAGCACTGCTATGGACACCAGAATACTGATATAAACTTCCTTTTTACCTGACTGACCCGGAAGGAGGGTTATGTTTTTCAAGTGTATGTATGTATGTATGTATGTATGTATGTATGTATGTATGTATGTATGTATGTATGTATGTGTGTATGTATGTCTATTTCTTTGGCACGCTCTGCAGCCTAAACGGCTTGATGAATTTAAGCATATGAGGTGTCGTTAGATTTGCCTTGACTGTGGGAGTGTCATAGGGTATATTGTTTTTATATGGCGTCTACGGATAAGAAAAGAGGGGGGGTATTAAAAACAAAAATTTCGTTATTATAACAATATGGGTATCAAATGAAAGCTTTTGAACAGCACATTCCATATATGTATATATTGCAATACTTTTGTGCTACCATTTTGACGTAAACTGCAAAAAACCATGTTTAATGCAAGGACAGTAGGTACTATGAGCGGTACCGTACGTAACACAACAGAGTTGCGATGGTTGTTAGCGTTACTTTACCGTACCACTCATTTACTTACTAATACTTACAACTCATTCTGTATAGAACTAAAAAGTCTGAAATAAATTAAATTATTAAAAGAAACAAAAAACCCGACTGCGTAAAACAAAAATTAACTGAAAAGAGAAAAACAAGCTCTGGAATATTACTTGAATGTTATAAGGTATTGCAGTCGGGGATAAACAAATATTACAAAAAAAACACATACCTAGGTTATTGGTTTGGCCCCGACTGCAATACCTTATAACATTCAAGTAATATTCCAGAGCTTGTTTTTCTCTTTTCAGTTAATTTTTGTTTTACGCAGTCGGGTTTTTTGTTTCTTTTAATAATTTAATTTATTTATAATATTTCTTATATGCTCCTGAGATTTCTTGATTAATATTATTGAGTTGTTTTCGCTTTCATATAATTATGATTACTTTAAAAGGGTAGCCAAATTCTCAGAGGTTATTTTATTCATCATAATGACCAACTTTTTTTTAAATATGTTTTCGTAAAAGTTGCGGCTCTTCGTTTCTTATGCAAACAGCAAAGGAGTGGAACTCTCTTCCGGGGTCTGTGCGTACCCGACACCTATAACCTAGATGTATTCAAGGCCCGAGTGAATAGGTTTTTTCTGGGTGAGCGTGCTATATCATGCTCACCTTAAGGACTTTGATCGCGGCTGCCACACGCGTCATACTTGTGAACAGGTGCTGCTTGTGGTGCAATTGTTTTCAGTGCGATTAGAATGTATATATTATGTAATGAATCTAAGCTTGTTTTGAAAAACGTAATTGCTGCCTGCGAAGCTCTATTTGAATTAATGATTTTGAGTTTTGAATATCCTCGGCCTCGTCATAACTCCTCATTTGAAGGCCAAGCAAGCCCATTCAGCATAAATAAAACTGATAGAGTTCGTCATTTATTTTAGAAATATTCACAGTAATTTTTACTATCTACCTAAAATAGGAAAAAAATATAGTCCATATTTTATGTCCATACTCCACAATGTTCTAGTTACCAGTTCATCGTACACCTCCAAATTATTAATTAAAGCTTCTATCTACCCTCTTTTTATCTCATATTTATCACCTACCTCCTTTCCTCTTTATTTAGATACACGAAGCATCATAGTAGTGAACTTTACCCTCGCAATAAAGTACGAAGCCGCATAACAGTTCATCCTAATGAAATTTGCTATAGTATCGTTATATGAAAACAATATACCAACTCTCAGACTTTTAAAGGTATCACGACGTATATTGAAAACGGGTTTACATCTTCACAATATATTTATAAATTAAATTAAAATACGTTTAAAGTGGAAATAGGTGGTCTTTATGTGGCTTTTATGGGTATTCTTGGAAATGTGGAATTTGTTTTTGTTTATTTGGGTGAAACTGTAATATAAATTGGGTTATACTATAAAATAGGTATACACAGTAAGGGTGCATGTAAAGCCAAGTTAACTACAGATATTTGAATACCATGAAAGTATTACTAAGATAATATAATTTTTATTTACAAAAAATATGTCCAAAATACAATCTATATATAAAAAAAAATCCTCAAGCCTGCCGCTGCTTCCGATTAACAGCAAGGTTCCCAGAAGGCTGATAGCGTTTCCTCTTTGGATAGCCAAGCTGACGCGCTGGCGGAAAAGCTCCCCGCCCGCTGGTCTCCGGAGGTCTCGATCAATATTGTTGACAATGTGCGAGCAAAACGGCGAGCTCCGGACCACCACGATCCCAAGGTCTCGACCGCAAAAGGCATAAAAATATAATGTGGTCCAACCATCGAACAATTAACCCAAAGAAGCGCAATGACGTCGATTTTGATTGCAATCTATTCCGCCAATTTGCCACCATCGACAATGCGCTCTGATTGGTTAAGACAAGAAATTCAAAATCATTTATTCAAATAGACCTTCGCAGGCACTTATGAAAAGTCTGACTCTAAAACTCTATTACCGGTTCGGAGGTTGCATTTGCTGAGAAGAGCCGGCAATAAACTCAGCAATTACTCTTTTCAAAACAAGCTTAGGTTCATTACGTAATATTTAAATTCTAATCGCACTGAAAACAATTGCATGCCCCAGCGCGGCGGCAAAATTACAAAGTAGACTGAATAAATATTTAATAAGCAAATAAATAGCAAACTTAAGCAGACCAGCCCCCACAAGCAGCACCTGTTCACAAGTATAACGCGTGTGGCAGCCATCGCCCTCCTCGCCATATTGGAGGGAAGTGAGCGACAAGGACACATGCGCTCTAATTGGCTAAGACAAGAACACACGATGCAGTGATTGGTCCTTACTGTTCAAAATCGGTGACAAATCACTGACTAGTTTCGGAATCGGATTGCTCGGTATTCTACTGTAAGGGATTGTTCCTCGATGGGTCCAACCGATGCGAATTTTTTGAATATTGAATTTTCCGCACTGGCCGCAGCTTACCCTGCAGCTTTACAAGTCGCCGGTAAGTGAGATGGCGCGAGTGTATCGACACATTATTATGTGGCATTGTGGCATCCCACACCAGCGATTTAAGATAATAATATGATATTATATACCTACCATTGAATATTAAAATATAGCACAGCCCCTATATGAGTCATGGACAATTCTGTAACAAAACATTGGTTAAAGAAAGAAAGAAAGAAAGAAAAAGATTTATTCAGGACAACACACAACATTACATTAGACTGTAGAAATTACAAAAAACAAGAATTAAAGAAAACAAACAAAACCAATTAAAAACTACACAAAAATGCAATGTTGCGTGATGCCAGGAATAGGTCTCGACTCAGCAATATGCTCAGGTTAGTAAGAAAAACTAACCCTCGCGCTGGTTTTCAGTCGAGGCCCACGTCCATGACATCACGAACATACAGTGACACAGTACGGACGGTATACAATTAACAAATAAAATCAAAAAAAAACAATGAAGCATACATAGTGAAAGTGCGAGCCGACCAGCCACGCCGCGCCACGATATTTATAATCTATGGTCGGTCGGTAAACACGGCACTGCACTATGCATGTACTACCCATAGTACCCATTTTAAAAATAAAATAAAAAAAGTTTGGCACGTGGTGCCACATCATCAAAAACTAAAAAAATAACTAAACTAAGTACATATTTGACAATTCGTATTGTTAAAACCATGTTTAAAACTACTACATTGAGAAATACAATAGAAGCATGTTGTCAAAAAGACGAGGTTATTTATGAATACATGTGACAAGACAAGTGCGTGCAAAGAGAATAAAACGCTACGCTAGTGCATGTACAAGAAATCGTTTTATGGAGACTATCACCATTGCACATCGAGCATAATGTTTGGTGAGTATTCATTTTACCTATTTTACTACATAACTACACCAATGTCTACAAGTAACCTGTAAAGAATTCGATACACAGCAAAATTAGAAATAGAAATAGTAAGTTTAATCTTTTTGCATTTTCATGAGGTGCAACCTAAAATGCTTATTAAAAGTATATACCGTTTTCAGGGCTCGCAATGGTGGTGGTAGGTCATTCCAACAACGAGTGGCAGCAAATTTAAAACATCCGCGAAATGCCACAGTTTTATGCATTGGCGTTAAAAGCAAATATGCGGATGCTCGGGTTTTGTATCGACGATTTTCATGGGCCCAAGTCAATTTGCGCAGAAGATACTCTGGCTTACTTGAGACAATGATGCCGAAGAGCATGGTGGCAAAGTGTAGCTGTCTACGAGCTTTCATCTTCATGAGGTTTGCATCATTGAGAAAAGGAGTGATATGGGCACGAGCAGGAACATCAAAACAGAAACGAGCACACGCATTCTGAACCCTCTGAATGAGTTGTTCAGATCTGGATAGAAGGCAGGGGCCATATACAACATCTGCATAGTTAAGCTTGGATAAGATGAGGGACTCACATAAAGTAATTCTGAGATCCACACTAAGGTATGCTCTTACTCTGTAAAGCACTTTTAACCGGTAGAAACAATTTCGAATAGCTTCCTGTACATGGTGCTCAAAGCGTAGACGTCCGTCCATAATTAAACCTAAATTACGTGCCTCACAAACATATTCTATAGGTTCACCCATAATGGCAACCTGCGGGCTATGATGCAATATACCTTCAATCTGCTTCTTTGACCCCATTACTAAATATTTGGACTTAATAGGATTAAGTACCATACAATTGGATGTTGACCACTTGGCTAATCTGTTCAAATCTTCATTTAATTTTGTTACAGCTGTATCAGTGTCATTGGGATGAAAGCTTAAGTAGACCTGCAAGTCATCAGCATAAATGTGGTATTTGCAATGCTCCATGCAGTTTATGACATCTGTGCTATAAAGTATAAAAAGGATTGGACCAAGTATTGATCCTTGGGGCACGCCTCTGAGGTTATAGGTTTGAGAAGAGGATGTTACTTTGCCATCCAGACCAGTCACCTCAACAATTTGGGACCTAAGGTGCAGATAACTATGGAACCATTTTACTGTGTTTGAGTCAAAACCATAATAAGATAACTTTGAGAGAAGGAGATTCACATTAATTGCATCAAATGCACGAGAATAATCAAGCAGTACAAGTATGGTGCCCATTCCGTGATCCTGAGCTGCGAGCACATTGTCAACAACATCAAGCAATGCCGTTGCGGTGCTGCGTTTTTTCCGGAAGCCTGATTGAGTTGAGGGCAAGATTTCTTCTACCTCAAGGTACTTTACTAACTGAATGCAAACTATTTTTTCAAGTATTTTTGAGAGACAGGGCAGGATACAGATAGGTCGAAGATCTTTAACACATGTCACATTTTGATTCTTGGGGATGGGTCTGATAAGAGATATTTTCCATAGATCAGGAAAAGTGCCACTGATTATTGACAGGTTAATTATTCTCGTGATAACTCTCAAGGTACTAGGTAATGTCATCAAAATCATTTGCAACGATATGTTATCCACTCCCTCAGCATTAGAGGAAAGTCCCCGAATGACTTGAGCTACAGCATCTTCAGAGACTGGCTCCAATTTAAAAACAGATGTATTGAATCTGTGATATTCAAAGTAGGTAAGTTCCGAGATGTTTACAGTGGCACTACCAGGCACATCAAGAAAATGAGAATTTATTATGTCTGGGTCACTGAGAAAAGAGGGTAATATGAAGTTGTTTTTTATAGAGGGAATAATTGTTGATTTTAGATTCTTCCAAAGCTTCTTGGGGTTGTGAATATTATTATTAATATGTCTGTCAAAGTATACCCTTTTTTCTTGATACATTGCACTGCTAACGATTTGCTTCATATCTTTATAAGCAATTTTGTGTGAGTCAGATTTTGACACTTTGTATTGTTTATGATAATTATCACGAATATTCATCATTATCCTAACAGTGTCTGTAAGCCAGGGGTAGGAGTTCTTTTTTATGTATATAGACTTCTTAGGAGCATGAAGGTCAAAAATATATAAGATATATCCATTAAAAGTAGAAACAATATCATTTATGCTGTGAGAGTTGCCTATCTCTTGCCAGTCTATCATAATTAAGTCAGCATTGAAAAGTTCCAATAATATATTTTTAAGAGGCCTGTAGATTATAAAATGTGGTACTGGCTTTGTAGCTTTAATGTTAAATTCAATAGAAATCATTGCATGGCTACCCAAGTCTGGTATATGAGTAACAGTGATAGAATGCGTCTTAGCATCAGTACACACCAAGTCTAGGAGTGTTTCACTGTGCTCAGTAAAATGAGTTGGTACCGTTATAAGCTGCTTGAGGCTAGTGTAGCTTAAGAATGTTTGCAGTAATTTACTTTTATTATCCGAAGGAGTAAGCAAGTTAATATTAAAGTCTCCGAAAATTGCAATATGATCATATTCAGCAAAACTAGCTACTGACTGAGTTAGCCCATCTAAAAAAATATTCACATCAAGCCACGGGGGGCGGTAGGCCGTACCAATAATAACCTTTTTGGAACCCACCTTTAAGCGCAGCCACATTTGTTCGACTGATGCAGCGGGAGGGTGAGGGCAAATCCTAGCATTAATTCCCCGCTTGATATAAAAACCTACACCGCCGCCGCGCCCTCCACGCACGGATAACGGCCGCGGAGTATGTCGCAGCCGATATCCGTCCACGGATGGCGCCCGGTGGTCCTCTCCATCCCTAAGCCAAGTTTCATTTACCGCTAAGATGTCTACGGCCAACCTCTCCATCGCTGTGATAAACTCGTCATGCCGGGTACCCAGTGAGCCAGCATTAAATAAGCCAACTTTTAATTGCTTACGGTTATAAAATGTAATAAATAATATATTTCACCAAACGAGAATGTAGGCTTGCCCAATAGTAACCATTAGTAATTATTAAAAGGGTATAATATATACTAAAATTCAATCGCCTATGAATATGACCTGCCACCAGCACCCACACTCTCCATACTATATAAACAAAACAATTGCACAGACTCTGAAGTATAACCATAATAAAAATTGAGATTACAAACTGAATAGATAAGAACTTTTGTAGTGTAAATTTTGTTAAAAACATATTACCAATAAACATACTATAAATATTCACCAGTAGTATTATTTTATTATTTTCAGAGAAACAATTTAACCCTGACTCGACGGCACCCCAACGGTATCGCTCCCAAAAATCTTCTGGAGGTCAAGGGCAGACCGTACTTTAAAGGACGCCTTTCCCGACTCGCGGCGAACGAAAATTCGCCCTCCTCTGGTCCAGGCGTATCTCCAGCCGTGCCGACGGGTCTCCTCGCGCGTCCTATAAAATAGCATTTTGTTATGCCGAGTGAGGCGCTCGTTCACGTAGAGCTGTGTCGGCGAGGTGTGGGCGAGGCCCAGTCCCTCAGTGGTGAGGCGGCGGCGCACGCGGGCGGCCTGCAGGAGCGCGTCGCGCAGCGGCCTCCGCGCCAGCCGCACCACCACGGGCCGCGGCCGCGCCGCCGCCGCCGGCTCGCCGCCCGCGCCCTCCGCACCCGCGCGAGCGCCGCCAGCCGGCGCGAGCCGTAGGCCCGCTCGCCCCACTGAAACGAAGTCGCGCTCCTCACAAGTGACACCCAGTTTGCCCGCGATAACTCTCACGAGGTGCTCCACGTTCTCCCCCTGCTCCTCGGGGATACCGGTGATCTCCACGTCGTTTAGGAGCCACTCCTGGTCTCGGTCGTTCAACTCGGCTTGAAGCTGCTCGACGGTGGCAAGGAGATCATCCACGCCCGGGGTGGCCTGCATTTGCGCAAACTTCTCTTCGAGGCCTAGAAGTCTCGCCTCCATTCCGTCCATTCGCATTCCGAAACCCGCCACAGTCTTGCCGAGCGTGGCCACCTCCTGGCGCATCTCATTGAAGTCACCGCGAAATGATTTCATCTCCTGATTCATTTTCCTTATCTCGCGGAGAATCTCATCCGTCGCGGTGATCGGTGGGACTTCCTGGGGCGAAACGCAGTCGGCTTCTACTCCCGCCACCGGGTGGTCGGTGTTATCCTTTCGCGGTGTCTTGGCTTTGCACCCCGGACATATCCACAAAGATGAAACCTTTGCGTCCTGAAGGATATTTAGGCACTGCCGATGATAAAAACCGTTGCATTTGCTACATTGAATGCCATCAGTCGGAGATGAAAAGCGTTTGCAAGCACAGCATCTCACCATTATCGATTCTTCGGAATCCGTTTTAACACTGCGCGACTTCGTTTGTCTGCTCATAGATGGCGCTATTTAGAGTAACGTGTATTTAACAAATTTTTATTGGGGCAAATTTACCGTGAAAGCTATGTCAAGCTTATTATAAAAAATATGTAATCAATTTACACTAATGCACGATTATTATATATACGCCCAATGTTTTTTGTAAATAGTTATTTATAAATATAGATTGTGGGTACACAATATACACTTATCACCAAAGTCAAAAATGTTTTATTGATAATTCACGATTTACAGTAAGATTACGGCACAATCACAATGAAATCACTATTCACAAATGTTTCCACTATAAAGTAACAGGAATAGGTAAGTGGTAAATCACTTTGGTATATTTTTAATTTTTAATAAACTTCAGAGCTCAACTGTCGTCACTGACGTTCGTGACGTCAATCTCAAGGTTACAGGAACTGTAACTGTTCATAAGTGAAATATTTAATGGAAAAGGGTAGAATATGAAAAATACTGCGCAGGAATTCGATCTGATTCTGCCTTCACCCTTTTTTCATTGAACGGCATTGGCGGCGCGGCCGGAGAATTTCCACCCGTACGTTGTCAATATTTATTTATTTATTTGAAGAAATGCCACATATTAGGAGTATTCCATCCTCAGAACAAGGACTAAAGCTATTCGATCACAACGCTTTGCTTCTAAGTTTATTATGCGAACAGTAAAATAGTGCAGTACTTACTGTTTGAATACAGGTAGATTTATTTCGCTTGAAGATCAGCTTGACTGAGGAAGTGCTACCTTACAGAACAGCGCAGCCAAATAACGTTGTATTGCGCGTGAGCAAGGTCGCCAGAACTCATCGGGGAGGGGGAAAGTTAAGTAACACGTACGTTGAGGTAGGTAGAGCGTAGCGTTTATAAGACAGGTAGAAGCGTAGCTTAGTACCTTAGTACCGCAGCCAAATAACTTTATGTCGTGTAAAGTTGTGTTCCTGCGCGTGAGTAAGGTCGCCAAAGTTCATAGGGGAGGGGGAAAGGTCGGTAACGCGTGAGCGATGCTTCCTGTGTTGCAAGCTACGAATAATAAAAGTCGTTGCAAGTGTCCATATGGCGACGGTAACCGCTTACCATCAGGCGGGCCGTATGCTCAATATCAAAATCAAAAATTCATTTATTCAGTTTAGGTCCTGGTAAGGCACTTATGAACGTTAAATTGGTACATACAGTTGAATTTACCACCGGTTCGGAATACACTTAAACTGAGAAGACTCCGGCAAGAAACTCAGCAAGGCTTCTTTTTTTTTGTGGAAGATCTTTTAATTTTACATCATTTTTTCCAAATTGCTTGTTTATCGACTCAGTCGTATAAAAAAAACGTGAGTAAGGTCCAGTGTTGTTCCAAGCGTCCATGGGGCTACGGGAACTACTTACCATCAGACAGTATGGTGAGGTAATCTTATAATACAATTCTAGTAGGAGCTTAGTAGCAGTACCATTACAGTTTATAGCTAAGATGAAAGTAAACAATATAATAACAGTTATTATCACAATAGTGTTGTTCCAGATACTATAAACTTGTTGAAACCACAATAATATGCTAATTTTAGCCCTTGGTTGGACTACATACAAATATACTATGAACAACTCTGAACATTGTTTTCTATATCAACAACAAGTTTCTGTATGAAATGAAATGTATTTATTTGTCACAATTAATTATGCGTGTCATATGAAGAGGTATAAAGGTAATGGTGCGGCCATGCTACGCGAGTTGAGCACGAGCCGAGCCACGAACGAACCTACAACGAGCACGATGCGAATCCCTTTGTTCGTAGAAAAAATGACAATCGCGCTCGTTGGAGGCTCGCAAGCCCGTCGCTACGCTAGCTACGCTCATTATCATTCATCTAATGCGTTATCTATTTAGTTCTATATCTGTGGTACACAACCCACAGATATAAATCTATAATAGATAACGCAAGGTTCTCCATGCTGTGTATCTACCCTTTTGGCAAACGAAGTACAGTAGTATCACAGTACCTAACTGATAAGGCACGTCGGCGTCGTGAATCTTCGTTCGCACAGAAAAGAAAGTATGGCCCAAAGATTAACGAAATAATGCTTAAAAGTTACACTCAACCTTAGATTACTACTATAAGGTCCATAATTAGGGATTGCAAAATCCGGATTTTTTTCAAATCTGGATTCAAATTTTATCATCACCTACAAATCCGGATTATCCGGATTTTTCGAATTTTTGTATTTTTTTTGCAATATTTTGTAATTTTAAATTGTACGCGTAGTTTATGCTTAATTATTAGTAGTTTGAAGAGAGGTGTTCTATTTTATTGTATTTCCATTGCTTGCTTTTGAAAAAAAATTGGATCTTGTTAAAACAACTGTATTTTTAGGTATTACATTAGACGATAAGTTACAATGGGGTCCACACATACATAATCTAGTGAATAGACTTAGTTCTGCAGCGTATGCAGTGAAGAAAATCCGTTCTCTCACTGACGAATTTACGGCAAGATTAGTTTATTTTAGTTATTTTCATAGTTTAATGTCTTACGGCATCCTCCTTTGGGGCAGCGGTGCAGACATCAATAGAATTTTTATCCTGCAGAAGAAGGATATTCGCGCAATATATAACTTAAAGCCAAGAGATTCCCATAGGGATAAGTTTAAAAACATAAATGTAATGACAGTGTCGTCTCAGTACATATATGAAAACTTAATGTATGTTCGAAAAATATACTTAACATTCCTAAAAATAGCGACACTCATAGTTTAAACACTAGAAATAAGGACAAACTTGCTGTACCTGTAACACGGCTCAGCAAAGTTAGGGATTCTTTTAAGGGGCAATGTATACGCTTCTATAACAAAGTACCCAAATCAATTCAAAAACTATCTGTGTATAGATTTAAAAAGTTAGTTAAACGAAAATTGTGTAATAAAGGGTACTATAAAGTTTCCGACTTTGTAGAAGACAAGAACGCATTTGAATGAAGTGTTCGCTTTACAGGCTATTTTAATTTAATTATCTAATATTGTCAAATTTATTATAAGATAATAAAAAAAAAAAATCCTTGCTGAGTTTCTTGCCGGGAGTCTTTTCAGTTTATGTGTATTACGAACCGGTGGTAAAATCAATTGTAACGTTCGTAAGTGCCTTATTAAGGCCTATATTGAATATACAATTTTTGAATTTGAATTTGAATTAAACTGCAAGCAGCTTTTTTAAAATGGGCTTGTATTTGGCTACTGAGCCGTCCATAAAGGATAATGACGAAGCCTAAGGTGGAGCACGCTAACCCAAATGGAACCTATTCATTCTGGCCGTGAAAGTCCCTAGATTCTAAGAGTCAGGAAATACAGTCGCTAAAGTAAGTTCCACTCCCTTGCTGTCCGCATTATATTTGAGGATACAAAAGAAAAATTTCCCCGTGTCTTGTAGTTCGGAGTAAAAATAGGGATGGTGGTTGGAATAAGGTTGAACAATTCCTGCACACACTCTCAAAAATATATCCTGTACAAAACCGATAAGGCAAGCAACCTTTCTCCGATGGTCGAGCCTCGTGAGTTTCGTCATAATTAGTCTCATATTGGATGAGTCTTCTGGTTCGGCGGTTTATTGAGTCGAGGGCGAGAGCCTGGTGGAAAGGGCTCCGTTTGGTGGTGAAAAGACACACCTGCGTCTTGGTAGCATTAAAAGTGACCAGATTGGCATTGCCCCAATCGGAGACTGCCTGTAAAGTTACGTTCAAACGCTCTACCATGGCCTCTCGCAACAATTGGATCTATGACAACGGTGCTATCGTCTACGTACCCAAAGATACCGGGCTTCACCAGATCGTTAATATGCAGCAGAAATAAGGTTGCAGAGAGAACTGAATCTGATCTCTGTGGAATTGATTGCGAAAAGGTCCGACGATAACCCGTCTATGACTACATGAATAGACCGTTCGCTCAGGAAATTGGAAATCCAAGCGCACAGACCACCAGACATTTCATATTAAGGAAGCTTGCTTAGAAGGCTGGTGTGTCAGACCCTTTCAAAAGTAACAATTTTCTGAGATCAGCCGATGTAAAAAATGCTTTCAGCGGTAACCCGACTATATAGAACTATCATTCTTGATATTACGTTGTGCAAAGAGTTGTTACTCGCGCCGCACGCGCATCGCCTCCATCTAAGACTCACTGGCCGACTTTACTATTAGCTAGATGGATGAGCGGTAGCAGCTAGCCGCGTGTGTGCCGAGCGGTGTATAGATTTCAGAGTAATACTGACCTAAATCTACTAGATATTTAATGAAAATTTTTAGTTAAACATCAACTATATATGTTATCGTCAGGTACGTCACGGAACGTCACGTACTTCTCTCGTAATTTATATAATTTCGGTACTTACATCAAGTTTTGAGTTTGATTAAAGTGTTTAAAGTTGTCAATTTGTTTAAGTTTGACTTAATTAGTGTTATCTTAAATAAATAGTTTAAAATGAGTGACTTTTTCGCTGATTAAAATTAACAAACACAGATATCAAAAACTAGAAATTTCATATCTACCCATCTTATTTTTATAAAAAACGGACCTGCCCCAAAGTGCTTCTAGTGTCGAGTTTTAAATAGCATTAACGTGCATAAACAGTTATAACGTTATTAAATAGCATTAACGTCCATCAACAGTTATAAAGTTATTAAATAGCATTAACTTATTTTTTATTAAACATGGTGTTTACATGTTCGGCCTGCAACATAGTTATTGCCGTCACCAAAAAACGGATCAAATGCACCCAAGGGAATTGTACACGTGTGTATCATGTAGAATGTATCAACTACAATGATTCTCCAGCTGCACGCAGTAAATGGCTTTGTCCAGTATGTGTTGCATCTCGCACCAAACCCGATAATGTGAACATTTCACCCCTCGGTAAAAGCCCCAATACCTTACCAAAGGATGACAACACCCCCGCATCTGGTTCATCATCTGCCAATACACCAAATTTAGCTGTAATTTTGGCTGAAATCCATGGGCTCCGTGTGGAGATGAATGAGAAGTTTGAGACACAACAAGCTAGTTTGGACAAGTATAATTTGACGTTATCTAAGGTTCAGCAAGATATGAAGGATCTGAGCTCCACTTTTTCATCAATGAAAGATGAGCTGGAAGAGGTTACTGAATCTGTGAAATTCTTGTCTGATGGCTTTGACGATCAAAAGTGTCTCAACGAACACTACAACACTAGTTTGAAGAGTCTGGCAGCCGAAAACATAACTTTACGAACACAAATAAATGAAATGGAGTCCAAAGTTCTTGTCATGGATCAGCAGGCTCGGGCTAGCAACGTAGAGATCCAGTGTCTTCCGGAACATCAGAATGAAAATCTACTCACTGTGATCAACCAGCTTGCTACAGTTGTTGGTTCTGATCTGCACGATAATGAAATTTTAGGGTTTCACCGCACTGCTAAACTGAGTCCAGAATCCAAGCGGCCTCGAAATCTTATTGTGAAGTTGGCTAGCCCACGCTTACGCGACAATCTACTGGCAGCTGTAAGAACCTATAATAAAAATCACGAGCAAAACAAATTAAGCACCTCTCAACTTGGACTCGCAGGTCCTAAGCAGCCTATTTTTGTCGTTGAGCATCTATCTCCTGCAAATAAGAAACTTCACGCAGCTACCAGGATCGCTGCCAAAGAAAAGAAGTTCCAGTTTACATGGATACGAAATGGTCACATTTTTGTACGTAAGGATGTACATTCTGGCCCTATGTTGATTAAGAACTATGGTTGTTTGAGTTCTCTGTAGGATTTTTGAATAATATAAAATCCCTTTATTGCTCATATGTTAGATATTTTTATAAGTATGCTTTTTTATCGTTATAAATTTAAAAATGTTCAATTTAAATCTGAAAATTTATTACCAAAATGTTAGAGGCTTAAGAACTAAAACAGATAGTTTTTATATTTCAGCATTGTCACATAGCTATGATTTGATAATAGTAACGGAGTCATGGCTAAATGATACGGTTTTTAGTCACGAATTTCTCGATGACCGATACAACATTTATAGGCGCGATCGTAGTTCTACTTCATCAGCACGGGCGAAGAAGGATGGTGGTGGGGTATTGGTAGCTAGTTTAAAGAAGCATGATGTTCTTAGAAAAACCCAATGGGAATCTTCCTGCGAGGATCTGTGGATTTCTGTTAAATTTGGAAATTCTTCGATACTAAATATTTGCATTGCCTATTTTCCTCCCCCCATAACACAAGATTATATTGATATATTTTTAAAAAATGTTAATAAAATTGTTAACAATAAAATGAAAACCGGGTCTGAGGTTTTGGTTGTTGGAGATTTCAACCTTGGTAACATAATTTGGCAACATGACATTATTTCAAATAAATTAACTCCAATAGCTACAAGCAATAAAATTGAATGTTCATTTATAGATTTTCTTCATTTTAACGATCTTTATCAATGTAACTTAGTTAGCAATCAGAATCAGCGGATACTTGACCTGGTTTGTTCAAACAAACCTACTACCATCTCAGTGGAAGAAATAAAAGATTCTCTAGTCCCAAATGACAACCATCATCCGACTTTACTGATAAAAGTTTCCACTTCTGCTCCTCGTCATTTGAAACCTAAGTTAAACACATATTTTAACTTTTTCCTTTGTAATTATAATGCAGTTAATGAAGAACTCGTTGAACTTGATTGGTTAACTTTGTGGGAGAACACTATTAATGTTGATGAAATGTTACATATTTTTTACGACACTATTATTGCTATTATAAAAAAACATACACCTATCAGAAAAACACGCGACGCTAATTATCCAATCTGGTATAGTACATCACTTATAAAAGTAATAAAGGAAAAGGCCAAATACCACACCAAATTTAAAAAATATAGAAACCCAATAGATAAACTTACCTTCGACTTATTACGAACCCGTTGTGACTCAATGATTAAGGAATGTTACATCAATTTTAAGGATAATGCTGCTCAACAATTGAAAGTGAATCCTAAGTACATTTGGAAGTTTTTCAAGGGACAAAAATCTAACATTACCTCTATACCAAACGAAATGATTTTGGGCTCTCAAATAGTTAGCGGTGGTCAAAATATCTGCAACCTTTTCTCAGACTATTTTCAGACCGTATATAAGATAAATGTAGCTGGACCATCACATATTTCTGTTGCTCAATCCACATGTACCAATATATTACCTTTCAGCATTTGCTCTATAAGCGAGAGTGAAGTAAAAAAGCAGTTATCCTCATTAAATTGTGATAAAGGTGCAGGTCCAGATACTATTCCTCCAATATTCCTTAAAAATTGTGCCGGCAATCTCTGTGTGCCCCTAACTAAAATATTTAATGTCTCCCTAAAATCTGGCATATTTCCGAAATTATGGAAAGTTGCACATTTAACTCCTATACATAAAGCGGGACGCGTTGATGACGTTAGTCAGTATCGCCCCATATCAATTTTGTCAGCCTTTGGGAAAGTTTTTGAATGCATCGTGAAGGACAAAATTTATTCCCATGTTGATCAATTTATCAATTCAAATCAACACGGTTTCCGACCAAAAAAATCTACAACAACCAACTTGATGGGCTATATTACTGACATATCGGAGGCTTTAGATAACAAGAAAGAAGTACACTCTATTTACACTGATTTCCGCAAAGCCTTTGATCTTGTAAAACATAATTTACTCATTCAAAAGTTGTCTACTATGGGTATACATGGCTCACTTCTGCGTTGGTGCGCATCTTATTTGGAGAATCGATCTCAGTTGGTTTCTATGTATGGCTACAAGTCTTCGAAGAGGGTGGTGCCGTCTGGGGTTCCGCAAGGATCTCACTTGGGGCCACTTTTCTTCATTATATTTATTAATGATTTGTGCAACGGAATTGATTCGTCGTTTAAGATGTATGCCGATGATTTGAAATTGTACCGCGTTATCAAAAGTGAAGTTGATGTGGGAGCTTTGCAGGCAGACTTAGATCGGATACAAGATTGGTGTGTTCATAATCATATGGTGCTTAACAGTGAAAAGTGTTTTCACGTAAAATTTTCAAAAAGAAAGCATCCGACTCCTGGATTTTACTATATTAATGGCTCGCTTTTAAAGGAAGTCTCTATTATTAAGGATTTGAGAGTACATATTGACAACTCACTTAGTTTCCGTTTCCATATTGATGCTATTATTAAGAAAACAAGTCGCCTTTCGGGGTTTATTATAAGGCAAACCAAAATTTTCAAAGACCCAATAATTGCACTGGTATTATTTAATAGTTTGATCCGTAGTATTCTTGAATATTCTAGTCCCATATGGAGTCCCAGTTACCAAGTCCATTCGGACAGACTTGAACGTGTGCAAAAGCGATTTTTGTACCACCTTGCTTTTCAGGATAACAAATGCTGTTTTTTTACTTCCTATAAATCACGACTATCTCACTACCACTTAAAGTCATTACACAGCCGCCGAAAATATCTAGATATAATGTTTCTTTTTAAATTGTTAAATGGCCAGATTGATTGTCCGCAGATGCTCGAAAATATTAACATCCTTGTGCCGCGTATTGGAAGTCGTTTGCTAAATCGAAATACTTTTAGTCTCCCTGCCTGTAGTACCGTTCTTGGGCAGCATTCTCCTTTGTATCGCTTGTGCTCTTCTTACAATGCCATCAGACGTGATTTCGATATATTTTTTGGTTCTTTAGCCTCAGCTAAACGTTTATTAAATCAAATAATTATGCAAACCTATTTTTGCTAATTTTATGTATTTTTGTATAGTATCATTTTGTTTTTAATCTGTGTTTCCCTTTTTATTATTTAAATTTTTAAGTAAATCCATAATACTTATGTGAGTACCTCCTCATTTTTGCATGCTGTATTCACATCTAGTAGGATACAGTAGTTTTTTGTTTAAGATATTTACTGTGTATTTTACCATAAATAATTATTGTATCCAGTTTTGTGAATCAAATAAAAAAAAAAAAAAAAAAAAAAAAAAAAAAAAACTATAATCAATTATGATTAAAATTCGAAAAAACCGGATTTTATTCTCAATATTCGGATTTATAATAGGCCCCTAAAATCCGGATTTTTCAGTAATTTTCGGATTTCGAAGTATCCGGATTGCAATCCCTATCCATAATACACTGCAACTGTTAGTTCCGTCACACTCGCAAGTCCCGCCCCTCCGCACACATGGTGGCAGCTGCCGAAAAATAGCATTTCCCGCGCTTTGAAAATGTATCTTCTGCGCAGGTACATCGGTAATTAAATTAAAATAAAGTCGTAACTCTTGCACAAATTGATGACAATAATATTCAGTCATTTACGACATCTCCCAGTAAAAATGCTAATTTTATTCGCAGTCAATTTTCTTGGACATAAAAATATGTTTATCAAATGGAGTGGAAAAAATCAGGGAGGATTGAATGTCGATAGGAAAAAAAAACAGGAATAGTCTACCGTAGGTACAGTCAGCAACGTAAGTTACTGAACAGATCCAAACTACAAAAGACGTACGAAAACTATCGATGATGTAGAATATAAATTATCTATACAAAAAGAAAAGAAAGAAAAGAAAAGACATTTATTCAAATGTAACACAACATAATTACATACACATAGAAAGATAGACAAAAAAAACAGGGATATAAAAAATATTAATAATTGTGTTGTGTGACATCAGAAATGGACAGCGACTCAGTTATAAACTTGTCACCTACCTATACATAAAATTCAAAGTCCAGGGGGCCTACCACAAGCTCTTAAAACAAGGTTAAAATAACCTTATTTTGCGTTTTCGTACCATGACATCCTTAAAAATAAGCTTATTATAAGCATAAAACAATATTGTTTTGTTAGCAGGTTTGATGACGTCACCTCTAATCGTTCATTCAAATCGTACCATGATGTGTCTTTTGACAACTAGCATTATGGTTTTTATGTCAATTGCATATATCAATCAAAATATAACATTATATACGCGACGAATTATCCAAATTTATGATAAAAATATCTATTATTATAGTGATATAAAGTCAGTAGATCGTATTTATTTAACTTATCGAATTAATTGTGTATCTCTAGCCTTCTAGCTTTTGCCATCTAGCATTTCAAGATGGCAAATGAATATGAACTATTTGTGTTTTTGGAAGCAAATACCAAAGAAGCCAATAATAGATACACGAAAGCGACGTGGTATGCATCTATGCTACGTGAGGAATCAACACTTTCGCATGCAATGGACCAAAATGACATTTGCTATCGAAACCATACGACCGTATGGGTTTGAAGCTCACCGAGTCGCTCGCATATTGTCACCAAAATAATCGAGGCCTCGGGCGGGGAGCTTTTTCCGCCAACGCATTAGCTTGGCTAGCCTGTTGGGAACCTTGCCGATAATCTACGGCAGCCTAGAGGAAAATTTATACACGAGTGCTAGATTGTATTTCATGTATTTGTTGTAAATATTTAATATCGTATAGATTAAGCTTTACTGTGATTGTACTGTATTCATAAACGTTTATATACCTAAATACACATAATGTTTCATTGTATGACCTGCAACTACAGTAGCATTCCTGACAAAAGGTAATAAATAAAAATATGTGTTGATTCCTGTGGTAAATTCTTTATTCATATAATTTAAAGACAATAGGTACCTGCCTAGACTATAGGTATTAAGACTGAAGTGCCATACATAAATATAAACCTACCTAGGTATATATTTATGTATGAACTTTGTCTGAGTTTTTGTAATGACCAAGAAGTGCTCCATTGCTTTGCTAGTTGAGGATTAGGTACCTATTTCTCTCCAGCACATTTCTTAGACTAGTTACTTTGAATTCCGGCGAATTCTTCACTGCAAAATGAATAAAATAATACTTGAATTACTTCTGTTTGTAACCATGCCATATTAAATTTAATTCACTGAATATCAGATATAATGTCTAGACAGATATTATATCTTTCCCTGAAGCGAATAAAGTAGGAACACGTTTTACTGTATAGAAAATTAGTTATATTTTCGATATAATAAATTTACACGTCATTTCATATGTAAAAGCTATTTGACACATATTCAAATATCAGTACTGTTGGCCAGTGAGATTACATTTAAGAATAAAGGTATCCTCCTTTCTAACACTCCTCCTTAATCTCATTCATCTACTCAACTGACACTCAACACTCAAGTTACAAATTTGAGCAATCTCCTTTTATTTACATGTTACATCATTGAGCAATCTCCTTTTGTTCAACAACTTAGTCAATCAAGCAATCTCCTTATGTTCAACATTCCTTTTATACAAAAAATCAATTTACCTTTTGGTAGCGGTTTTGTGAGTATATCTGCGATCATTTCCTCAGTACTAAGATAGTTCAAGCTTATCACACCTTGAATAATTGCTTCTCTAACAAAATGATATCTCACATCAATGTGTTTGCATCGAGTCCTTGCACTACCTTGCATGTTCGCCATTGCCATCGCAGATTGACTATCACAGTAGAACTTTACAGTTTCTTCTCTACTAGTAAGTTCTTTAAGTAAACTCCGAACATATTTTGCTTCTTTTGTAGCTTGAGACAGACTGACATATTCAGCTTCTGCACTTGAAAGAGCTACAGTTCGTTGCTTCTTGCTCTCCCAGCATACAGCTCCATTGCCAAATTTCATGACAAAACCAGAGTATGACTTTCTATCACACACATCTCCAGCATGATCCGCATCTACATATGTTTGTAGATATAAACCTGTCTTTTCATAACTTAGGCATAATTCCTTTGTTCCTTTCAAGTAACGTAACACTCTCTTTGCAGCTTGCCAATGTACCTCCTCATAGCAGTTGTTGAACTGACTTAAATAACTAATTGCATAAGCAATATCTGGTCTCGTGCATACTGCAAGATACATCAAGGATCCTATCAGCTCTTGATAAGGAATACTTTCATCTGGTGCCTTACCATGCTCAGACTTGGACAGTCTTACTCCTGCAACCAATGGTGTTGCAACTGTTTTGCAATCTGTCATGTTAAACTTATTTAAAAGTTTTTGTATATAGTCTTCTTGATCAAGGGTAATCTTACTTGATGTTTGGGTTAGCTTCATACCCAAAATAAGCTCTGCTTTCCCTAGATCACGCATCTCAAAGAAAGACATAAGTTGCTCTTTAACCTGTATCATCTCTTTCTTGTCATTCCAGAATATGAACAGATCGTCCACATATACTGCTAGGAAAATCTTTGAATTCTTCGTAGTCTTGGTATATACACAGGGCTCATGCTCTGATTGTTTAAAATTCATCTCTTTTAATTTAAAATCGAGCTTCCTGTTCCATTCTTTTGGAGCTTGCTTTAGCCCATACAAAGACTTCTTTAAAGAACAAACATAATCTTCTTTGCCAGGAATTTCAAATCCTTCCGGTTGCTTCATGAAAACCTTTTCATGTAACTCGCCATTCAAAAATGCTGTTTTTACATCCAAATGATCAATTTTTAAACAATATTCTGCAGCCAACGCCAACAACAATCTTAAAGTGCTATGACTTACTACAGGAGAATAGGTCTCTTCGTAATCAACCATTCTTCTTTGTTTAAAACCTCTGGCGACTAACCGTGCCTTAAATCTTCTTCTATTTCCCGCCTCATTTTTGATTTTAAATACCCATTTAGAATCAATAATATTCATTCCAGGAGATGGTTTTACAAGAGTCCATGTATTATTCCTTCTAATAGAATTTAACTCTTCTTCAATTGCCTCTCTCCATTCCTTTTTAAATCCACTACATAGAGCCTCTTGAACAGTTTTGGGTTCATCTTCATCAGTAGTCACTGATGCATTATAAGTAACATAATCAGGATATTCTTTTCGTTTTCTTACTCTTAAAGGATATCGTCTCTGATTATCAATTACACTATCACCACTTGGTTCGGTGGTTCCATCAGTATTATCACCACTTGGTTCCTCGGTGATTCTATCAGTATCTTCTTCCATGTCTTGTTCAGTAACTCTATTAATTACTTCTCTAGAAGTTCCCTCTGCAAGCTGCTGTTCAGTGCTTACATCAGCAATATCTTCAGTAATTTCATCAGATACATGAACATTTTCTAAGACATCTCTGTTATTAAAATTTGTTAATGGCATCACAGTAAATATCTCTCTGTTATTGTTGATTTGATTATCAGGTATAACTTTCTCTTCTATGTGATCCTTACTATTCTGATTTTCGAAGAAAATAACATCTCTAGCTTTGTAAATAGTTTTTGTTACAGGATCTATCAACCGATAAGCCTTCGATGATTCTTCACATCCCATATGAAGCAGCTCTCTGCTCTTCTTATCAAATTTTTTCCGTTTTTGATCTGGTACATGCATGAAAGCTCTGCATCCAAAAACTCTTATTAATGATAAGTCAATCTTTCGTCCTGACCACGCTTCTTCTGGCGTTTTATTACTCAAAGCAATCGTAGGCGACCTGTTTTTCAGATAAACTGCAGTTTTTACAGCTTCAGCCCAGTATTGTTTGCTTAGACATGCATCATCAATCATGCTCCTTGCTTTTTCAATGATTGTTCTATTTGCCCTTTCGCTAACTCCATTTTGTTCAGGTGTATATTCAACAGTTAGTTGATGAATAACTCCTTCTTTGTTTAAATATTCATTCATAGTTTTGTTGACGTATTCTGTACCGTTATCGCTACGTAAAAACTTCAAGTGTTTTCCAGTTTGCTTCTCCGCAAATGTCTTAAACTCTTTGATTTTTACTACAACTTCGCTTTTATTTTTCAGGAAATAAACAAAGGTTTTTCTGGTATAATCATCGATCAAGGTCATGAAATACTTATATCCGGCAAAAGATTCTCCCGATTCTATTGGCCCGCATACATCAGAGTGAACCAACTCAAGAATATCCTTGGCTCTCGTGCCTTTTTTGTTCTTGAAAGGTAGTCTCGTCTGTTTGCCCATAATACATGAAACACATTCTAGTTTATTACAGTTTGATGCAAAACTTACTCCAAGACTCATCTTATCTTTAAGAAGTTTCAAATTGTGCAATCCAAGATGTCCCATGCGTCGGTGCCACAACTGCACATCTTCTGCTGGAGCTATCTCGGCACTGAGGAATACATCGTTATTCTTTGTAGTCTGTAAAAGTAAACTGGGTTTTAGTTTATACACACCTTTATCTTCACTACATTTAACTTCATACTTTCCTTGAACAACACATCTCTTGTAAATCTTACATTCATTCTTCGAGAATACTACTGTTTTACCTTTCTTAGTTAATGCACTCACACTTAGGAGGTTACCTGCTAAGTCTGGTACATACATTACATCATTTACATCAAAATCTAACACATCGCTACTCACGTTTCCTATACCTAACCCATATACACGTTCTCCATTTGCACACTTCACTTCTACTCTATCACCACTCATAAAATCTTCCATCCAGTCCTTTCGATTACTCATATGTGATGATGCCCCAGAATCCAAAATCCATATATCACTTTTTGGTTCAAGGCTTGTTGTAGCCATGGCCGATGATTTCTTCTTTGAATTCTTTGCATTTTCTGGACATTCTCTGGCCTTATGACTTGGTTTTCCACAAATAAAGCATTTAATAGGTCTTGCCATCTTTTTATTTACTTTATTGTTCTTAGAGTATAATGCAATTGTTCTAGTTTCACTAGAATTAACACTTGAAGTTGCTGTTTGTGTGTAATCATCATCTAGGTGTAATAACTTCATTTTGACATAATCGGTTGTCAGTTCTATATTTGAATTTTCAATTGTCAGACGCAAAGGTTCAAATTCTTTTGTCAATCCTTGCAACATCAATGCTGCCAGCATTTCATCATCTACTTCTTTACCTATGTCTAGAAGTTTTTGAGCAAGTGACATGATTTCAAATACGTATGCACTGACCGTTTTGAAATTTTCCAACTTACAACTGATTAACTTGCTGAGAAGTTTGCAGCGATTGTTGACTCCAGCGTCTTCGTACGCTTTTCTTAATGCATCCCATGCTTCGCGTGCATTCTTAGCTTTTCTGATATGCACCAAGCAATGTGTCTTTATTGAAAGTCCTATCTTTGCACGACATCGCTGATCTTTCTTTGTAGCAACTACGTCTGTTTCCGGCGGCGTCACTGACGTATACTCCCAAAGATCTTCGTGAAGTAAATATAACTCCATCTGGAATTTCCATGAGCCATAGTTTGCCTGACCGTCTAACTTCACGACAGGTCCATTACCACTGCTCCCAAATCCGTAGTCGTGACTTCCGTGACCTTCATAATGATCACCACGACTGTGCTCCATTATTTTTTCGTCTCTCGAAAAATATAGATTTTTATTTTACTTACAGGAAAATAACGCCCATAACCAGATATAATGTCTAGACAGATATTATATCTTTCCCTGAAGCGAATAAAGTAGGAACACGTTTTACTGTATAGAAAATTAGTTATATTTTCGATATAATAAATTTACACGTCATTTCATATGTAAAAGCTATTTGACACATATTCAAATATCAGTACTGTTGGCCAGTGAGATTACATTTAAGAATAAAGGTATCCTCCTTTCTAACAATATCACTATTGAACGTCGGCCCTTTGCCTTGTTTTCATATTGACCTAAGTAATATTTATTCAAGTAATATAAAAGTCGATATACATAAAATAAATATTTGTATTATTTCAAAATATGTAGTGCAACAGGGCACATTGAGTTTCAAAATTCGTGCGTCACAATTGACAAGTTTTTTTTTTGTCCCGTTCCATCCTATAGGGCCATCATCTTCTCTCACAAAATAACCTTATTGCCAGACTGTTTTGTTTTCACCTTATAATAATATTACTTTGATTCGTACCATGAGCTCAATCGTTCAACATTGATATAACATTGCTAAGTGCCGAGAAAGAATGAATGATTTGTAAGAATTTGTCTATGGCTTGCTACAACCTGATAAAAGATAAAAAGAAATAACGATATATTAACTGTATAGTGCCATTTCTTTCACACGTTGGACCGAAATGATTTGAGGTTCTTCATCTTTTAGCAAAGTATTAAATTAAACTAATTGTAAAGTATAAGTAACTAAAAGAATAAAATATTTTCGAGTAATTTCTATAAAATGCATACAAATATTTTAAAATGTTATTATGAAGAATAAGGAAATTAATTGAAAAAATATATAGACTGCCGACTCTAGATTATCAAATGAAATGAATCGGAACAAAATATTTACCTGTCATTCTTGTCATACTCAAATGTCTAATAAAGATATCTTGAAGATATCCAAGATATTTAGTTATTATATATATTTGTTTATGTAATTTAATAACAAACAAAGTGCAATCAATATGGATACATTAATAGTATATTCGACAGTAATATTCAGTGAATGAAATGTTGCAATTTATTTTGTAGAGTTGTAGCCGAAGAGTTCGCCAGAGATCCAGTCAGCAGGTAGAAATGGTTAAATACAAACAGACCAAAAATACCGCCTTCAATCGATATCTACAAGCGAAGGAGTACTCTCAAAAAAGTGTACGTAGAGATGGAGAGGCTGGTCTAAAGTGAAGTCTAAGTACCTATAAACGCTGAAATAAAGTTTGAATCTGTATCTGCAAGATTGTTTAATGCCATACTTATATTGTGTATAATTATCTTACTCTCATTAAACTTATGTGAATAAAGAATGTAGGTACATAATACTTTCGTGTTTTTATTCATTGTGTTATTGACGGGAATCCTACTGTAGTTGCAGGTCTTGGAATTAAACATATTATGTGTATGTAGGTATATAAATATTTGCCGCTGTTGTCGATCATCGACAAGGTTCCAGGTTCAAGCTCGTTATTGGCAGTGTTTCCTCTTTGGATAGCCAAGCTAATGCGTTGTCACAAAAAGCTCCCCAGCAACCGGTTTGCCGAGGTTTTGATGATAACGTGTGAGCAAATCAGCGAGCTTCAGACCCCCACGGTTCTATCCACAGCCACAAAGGCTACAGAAAGTTAAGTCCAATGGATGCGTATTTTAGAATTTCCCGCACGGTTGCATCTGCTCTGCAACAGTATATCAGATTGTTGTGAGTTGAGTTTTCAATACAAATATATAATACTTAATTGATATTTTACTACATTAGATGGTTAAAATGATTATCTTTATAGATTATTATAAGTCTGTCGTCTGTCCGTCTGTTGACAATAATATATTCCATCC
The DNA here is from genome assembly GCA_947623365.1 of Achlya flavicornis. Lineage (NCBI taxonomy): Eukaryota > Metazoa > Arthropoda > Insecta > Lepidoptera > Drepanidae > Achlya > Achlya flavicornis. Next base: position 14,874,017 of record OX392479.1, read on the forward strand.
AGACTAATGTAGGTTACGACCAATTTTAGAAAATTTGCCAGAGAATCTAGGTAGTTTGGATTCCAGGAACACAGGGACTACTCTGTGTACTAACACTGCAGGAAAGTTAACTTTATGGATTAATCTGGGGTTATTCGATGTACGTTGGTTATAATGAAAACAGGATATTAATAGTGGGTAGGTACCTAAATGAAAAATCACTAAATATATAAACACGCTATTTAAAGCTCCGTTACATCTAAATAAATCTAAGGCTAAGGGTCGAGGGATCGATATTACTAACGTAGATGCATAGTTGTGTAGTGAACGACAAGTGCAATTAAAAACTTTATAAACAATCGGTTATATTATTTTGGGATGATATCTAATCTCGCAATCCCGATATATTCATTCTATAAGTAAATAAATTCGATATAATTACTTTATATGACACTATAATAGATTTTTATAACATAAATTTGGAAAACAATGTTATTTTCAGCTTGTAAATACAACGTATATAAGATTGCTAAATTTGACATTAAAACAATAATGTTAATTGTCAAAAGCTTATAAAAAATAGCTCGTGGTACGAATTGAATGAACCATTATGGTAAATAAACAAGGTTGTTTTCATGCATAAAATAAGCTTGTTTTAGGGACATCATGGTACGAAAAGAAGAATAAGGTTGTTTGAAAGAGCGAGAGAGTATGGATGAGTGACAGAGATGAGAATTGTTAAGAGAGAGAAAGTTGCTTAGGCCCATAGCGTTATTTCTTTTCATCTTTAATGAGCCCATAGACAAATTCTCAAAAATCATTCGTTCTTAGCAGGAATATAACAATCATATAACAATAGTGTTTGGTAGAGGTCATGGTACGAATATAAATAAGGTTATTATATGCTGGAAACAAAACAGTATTGCAATAAGGTTGTTTTGTAAAAGATGGGGGTAGGCCCCCACTGACTGACTGATTGATATATCAACGCACAGCCTAAACCGCTGGTCCTAGAGACATGAAATTTAGAGAGTCTATTCTTTGTGAAGAGTATGTATTCACTAAGAAAGGGTTTTTCGCAATTCCACCCCTAAGGGGGTAAAATAGGGGATGAAAGTTTGTATGAAAGTCCGTCAGTTTCGAAGTTAGGATCTTCAAATTTATTTGGCTACAGGCTGAAGATTGAAAATTAATTTATACGTAAAAAATAAAATAAATATCCTGGGACATTCCTCACACACGGTCATCTGATCCCAAACTAAGCAGAGCTTGTACTATGGAAACCAGTTAACCAGATAAAAGATAGAATACATATACTACTTTTTGTTTGTAAATACATACTTAATGTACATAATTACACCCAGTCTCAGGACATGCAGACATGTTCATGCACACAAATGCATGTCCTATGCGGGAATCGAACCCACTACCTGCGGCGCGATAGGTGGAGTCTTAACCAGAGTCTTAACCGACCGCGCCAGCTGGCCCGTCCATATAAATCGACACTGGGAGAAATGAGTCCTAAATTGGATTTGGTTGCCAAACTTAAAAGAAAGAAGAAGAAGAAGATTATAAAGAACTACTGAAGAAGTTCATCCTCACATCCTCGAGCCGCCTCGATCGTCCACACAACGTTTTAGTCGGACGGTCTTACTGCGGACCACTAGGATGTGGAATGAGCTCTCCGATACGGTTTTCCCTCAGCGCTACGATATGGGGTTCTTCAAAAAAGGCGTAAAAAGAGCTCTACAAGGTTGACAACACATTGGCAATCCCCCTGGTATTGCAAATGTCCATAGGCGGCGGTGACCACTTACCTTCAGGTGGCCCATCTGCCTGCTTGTCAAACTGTTGACATAAAAAAAAAAAAACGTAATTTCTAGATGTAAGTTAAAAGAAACGCAACTCCAAATGGTGACTTTGAAATCTCAGAGGTAAGATAAAATTACTTTAAACTTTCCGACGTAGACTTATTCCAAGCTACGTTTCAGTCTATTCTAAGTTAGCCTGTAACTTCGCTGAGATACCTAAGTTAGAAGTTATGCAGACAGCTTCCCTTTTTATTTCAACTTCTACTTGGTGCTGAAACGTTGTAAGGTATTTTGTTACTTCTGTTCTTGTTGAGAATATCTGAAATTTTTTTTAAAGTTTATTTTCTTGTTTCAATTGTTCTTGCCAACTCGTTATCTGTGTTCCCTTATACAGGGTCCCAGAATTCGAAGTCAAGCCGGTAAACGGTCATGTCGTAATAATTATTAGAAGTTATGTAAGCATATGTAAAATTAATAGGCATTAAAAAAACATCCGGAGACCAAAGGGCTGGCTCGTACCTCGGTGAGAGGATAAGTCTCGCTATCCAGCGAGGTAACGTAGCCAGTCTTTTGGTCACCCTACCCATAGACAGCGACCTAAATTCCTATTATTATTTTTCCCCATATTTTTTTGGTAGTTAGTTAGTTTTAGTTTTAATTATGTTACTATAGATTCAATGCTTTTTATTATTATAACATCATATTCTATCATATTGTGTAAAAATAAATAAAAAATCAAACTTAAAAATATTGTCTATATTTTGCCTCGCTGTCACGGACACTATTATATTTTTAATATTTTTCTCTGATATTCTTTTTCTGTTTTTGGTATGTACATAAATATATTGCCAACTATAATATTTTTTGTGGCCAGTTACGGTCACAGAAAAGAGAATATTTCTTTTCTCTGTGGTTACGGTTCTACCGTCATGTGTTCGGGCCGCTACACTATAGTTTGTAAATTATGTTTATAAAAAAGGTAATTGTTATTATTACATTGTATTTCGTAATATGTAAAACCCTTTCCTTCTTTTTTATTATTTATATTACAATAGTTGCGCCCCGCGGTTTCACCCGCGTACCCGGGGGAGATATTGCTTTTCCGGGGTAAAAAGTACCCTATATGTTAATCCAAAACATATTCTATCAGCGTGCCAAATTTCATTAAAATCTATTCAGTAGTTTTTGCGTGAAAGAGTTTCGCGTTTATAATATTTGTAAGGACGTAAGGATTGTTTGCAGCAGCGACTAAAATCAGTGCTGTAGCCCGGCAAAAACTGTCACAACTGAGTCGCTGTCCTGATGTCACACAGCACAATTATTATGTCTTTTTTTTTTTGTGTTGTCTCAAAATAAATGTTTTTCTTTCTTTTTTTAAAATTTTAACTGACTGTACTGAAAAAAGACCATTAAGATTTTTTATTTATTTTTCCGGTTACTATTATAACTTTATCTATCACCCGCGTCGTCTTTGGGACAACCTGTATAGTTTCAGAATAAAAAATAAGCAAATTCTATTTCAGGGCATTCAATGTTTAGGGCAATATATCTCCGGGATTCGACATTTAATCCCTTGGAAATACGAGTAAAATACACTTTCGTTATTTATTTTATTTATTTAGCTTTTTTCGTGTACTCACGACCGTGACATCACTCAAGGCGTCAGCTGAAAATCAGCGCTGCTTACATAGTCAGTAGCACCATGCTGAGCTGACGTGACGATCCTCTTTGACGAGTTGACGGCACAGACTTACTGGTTTGTGTGTTCCGTCAAATAATGTATTTTCTTTCTTTCTTTTTCTTTCTAAAAACCGACGAGGACACTAGTGAAAAGTAACAAAAATAAAACATGTTTTTCAGAAGGTCAAACCAAAGGCCAAAGTAAATAAAACTCTTTATCTAGAATCTAGATTGTAGATAATTGCAAGGCCTGGGTCTAATGTGACTTTGTAATACAGCTCGTTTGATTCGAATCGAGTGTACTAATCTAGTTGTAAGTATAATCGAAGTAAAATCGACTTGTGTTTTGTAAGTAGGGTTGCCATCCGTCCGGGTTTCTCCGGATTTGTCCTAGTTTTAAAGGGCGTCCAGAGAGCGTCAAGGCGGGGTTTCATTGTTTGTCCGAGTTTAAAAGTTTCCAAGTTACAACAATTAAAAATATTTTTAATTTTACTGAGTAATTTAAAAAAAGCACTGTTAAAATATTAGGGTGCCATGTTCCAAAATTCGGGGCTTTCACGCTTCTTGTCCTGGTTGCCAGATTTTAAAGACGGCAACCCTATTTATAGGCAACTTGATTCGATAAAATCTTTTCATCGTTGTACTCAAATAGGCAATCTATTTGAGAAGACTTAGAGTTCAATCAAAAAATAAATATTAGTTTGGAGAGAGCTGATCAATCTCAGATAATTTAATTGAAATCTGTTATCGGTTTCATTTCATTCCAAGTAATTCGATAATTAAATTTTAAGTAGAATCGATTTTATACTTTCAGTTTCATTTCAATGTTTTCAGAAATTATAATTTAGCTGTAATCGACTTTAAAATAAAGACTTATATTTTAAATTAGATTTTCAGGTACCTATCAAATGTACAGGGTTCTAAATTGGAACTTTTAATTATCGCGTTGCTGTCCGTCTGTCTATCAAGATCCTTTTTTTTTTTTTTTTTACATGCAAATTTATATACAGTTAAAATTACCTGTAGGTGTAAAAAAATCAACTTCTTAGTCAACGCAATCATGAGATTATGGCCACCACATTCAGGATGGATACTATAAATAGTACATTGTGAATATTGTGATACATGGTGTGCAAAGTTGGTTATTACAGACGAGGCAGTACATGATAACGAAGCCTAGAGTGTAATGATCAATGCACACGCGTGTCATACAACGTTTTTCAACACACTTGCGAGGGAAAAAACCACAGAGAAAAACAGACAAAATTTTTTAAGTAGATTTTTTGATAACAGTCAACCACACAATGAGATCGTTAACAAATATAGCGCGCGGGTTTTTTTTTGAAAGCGATGCGCTGTCAAACTATTTTATCCGGTAAATTACGAATGCTTGAAAAAAAGAAAAAAAGAAAGAAAATTATTTTTCGTCTTCACACATTATCACTAACAGTGAGATACAAGCTTAACATAATCGGGATAATATCATAAAACAATAGTGCGGTAATGTAAAGTAAAAAGCACCAGTTCGTAATAAGCTATCTTATCTTACTAAAATCGGTGCAATAACAGCCACATTTCGAGCGAGAGTGTTGAAAAATACATAATCAAATAACGCAATTAACCTAAGGGTGCGAGTCAGTTTCACACTTGTTCAGTTTTTTACCTAGCATGATTCTAGGTACATATAAGGATGCAAACAAGCGATAAAAACTTTACCAGCAGTTTTCCTTTGAACTATACAACAGTGGTTGGCGTGTAGGCGAAGTTATTCAATAAAGTTGCATCTACCCACATGTACGCGGCTATTGCAACCCACAGGCAGTGTAAGAATTCTATGGAATTTATCATTGTATCGATGTTAAATTCTTGTTGGTATCTGTGGTATCTGTTACAAAGGAGGTTTTCTTTTTTATACCTCAAAGCTTCAGACCTTGTTTTCGTATCCTAATATTTTAAATGCGAAAGTGAGTTTGTTTATTTGTTATGCCTTCACGCCTCAACTACTCGACGGATCATCATGAAATTTGACATGCAGGTAGGCTATAGTATAGAGAAGGATATTTTATCCGGGGAAAGCGGGTGAAACCGCGGGGGACAGCTAGTCTTTATATAGATGTCTTTATTCAAATGTACTGTTTGCCAAATAAGGGACTGGCAATACAAGAAATTACAACTAATTTTCTTATACATTCTAAACAGTGTTTATCTTATATATAGGTAAATACCATAGTTAACAATATAATATAAATTGCAGGTATATCTGTATAAAGCTAATATTTTAAATCCGAATGTAACTTGTACGCTTATAACCGATCTCGGGTAGCTTATGATATTAAGAGGGTATAGGCTATATTTTCTCTAGATAAATGCGGGTAAACCGCGGGGCATAGCTAAAGTATAAGACGCCATATTACAATACTTATGCAGGTTGTAGGTCATAATATCGTAGGTATGTTGGCTTTAAAAAAAAAGTGGCTCACTCGATTCACTCATCCGACACGCTCACTCGATTCGCTCAATCGATTCACTCACTCGATTCGTTCTCTCATTTAGAAGATAAAATAACCTAACAAATTGTAATAATGAAGCACTAAGAACAGACACCCGGAGCCAAACTAACATACTAAATACGAACTGTCTAATAAGTGAGCGTCGAGACAGTTTATTAGTACAAAACATACACGGCCTGCAAACTGGAACTGCATTGCTAAATTAAACTAATGGATGCGGCATTTAAATTACTGCGGCCAAAAGTTTGAACATATCAGGCATTTACTCGACACATGATCTTATTACTCTGCTAAAGAATGAAACAAGCAAACGGCGCGCCTGATAGTTAAACTGTTAGTACCGTATCCTAAACTAAATTTTGAACAATTAGATGTGTATAATTTATCAGCAAGCTTGTTTTGTTTGGGATCAGATATCAGTGTGATGAATATATTCTATTCTGTAGAAATTATAACATACGTATCTTGACATGATAATTTAATTCCATTTTTAGGGTTCCGTACCCGTATGGTGCCAAATGAGACCCTATTACTAAGACTCCGCTATCCGTCCGTCCGCCCGTCCGCCCGTCCGTCTGTCTATCAGTGGGCAGTATCTCGTGAAAGGAAATAGGTAGACAGCTGAAATTATCAGAGAATAAGTATTTCTATGGCCGCTATAACAACAAATAATAAAAATGAAATAAAATTAAAAATTTAAGGGGGCGCCGATACAAGAAACTTCTTTTTTTGCGTTTTTTTTTCATAGCATGGTTGAGTTATTTAATATTTTTCGGAACCCTCCGTGTGCTAGTATGACGTATGATAGTATGATGTATTTTTGTATGATATTTACTTACTTAATTTAGACTATAAGATGAAAAAAAAAATACGCGTCGACTTGTAAACTTCCTCCGTTTTTTCGTCGGTTAAAAATATAAAGTACAATTTAAATTAAAAAGAAATCGTCAATTCTCTCTTATAAGAGTTTGCAATATATTAACTACTACAGTGGCCAGTAGTAAAACCTTAACAAGGATTTTATCACCCATTAACCTGTTACCAGTAGACGCTAGCCATACCATAAAGTTCTTCCCTATTATCCAATTATTCTTTATCTTATGGTCGGCCTATAAGGCTGAAGGAATTCGTTAGTAATAATTAGAACTTCTGGCGGGATTCTTCTTTTATTCTAAAAAACGTAACAATTTGAATTTGATCTTGATGAATTGATTTTTAATCAGTTTTTAATAATAAGATACCCGGTTACAAGAGGGGGTGTAACCGGGTTATCATTGGATTTCACTGTATATTGACGGGATCTTATTAGAGACCATTATACATAGATTTATTTGGAAATATTACTAACAGAAGTAGTAGAAATATAAACTAAAACCAATACAGTTCTTCAGAGACAGAAGAGTCTGTAATAAAAATAAAATTATGGTTTGAAGCCTCAGAAGTAATGTTAACTGCCGCAGGTAAAATTGGAGGCGGATTTATAGTTTAGTGTATCGTGAGCACAGACATATACTGTGGTCGTGAGCACAGACATATACTGTGGTCGTGAGCACAGACATATACTGTGGTCGTGAGCACAGACATATACTGTGGTCGTGAGCACAGACATATACTGTGGTCGTGAGCACAGACATATACTGTGGTCGTGAGGCAGCGGTAGTGCGTCCGTGAATATGGCGAACATAGAAGTTTCTTGGTGTTAGTGGCTGGACAATACCAACGATGCTAAAAAGCTATTAGAGGCACAGCCAACGTAAATTATATCGCAATATGTCTACTTTCTGGCAGGAGTATTACCTTGATTCATGCTTTCGGAAAGGGTGGAAGATGGCCATACTTCTGGCTGGGAACCGTACTCCACGGATTATTAAGCGACAACTTTTGGCATTTTGTCTTTCCTGAATTCGATAACTCCTGCCACTCTCAGACACCTAATATATGTCTGGGTGTAAGACTTCCGTTCCGCTTTCATTTATCACGTCGGGGTCACCACTACTACTACGATACGATACGATAGACCACGGCTATCCTCTGAACATCACTATGAATATGCATTTACATTTAAATATATTACGTGTAAGTTGTTTATTTAATAGACGATAAATATTGATTAGTGTGTACATACAAATTTCAGATGAGAATATTTTCTTGTTTCATACTTTTCAGAGCGTGATTTTTCAGTAGTCGGGTTTTAGTTTTTGAACTTAGTTTTTATTAGCAATTTTTACGTTGTAAAAATTGCTCAGCACCCAATCTAGGTTTTAAAAATATGCCATCTCTAAACCTCCACCCAGTATAAAGGCACCTTCAACGGTAAAATTCATGACAGGTCATAAAACTTCGTTTATATTCGTTGGACATGATATGTATTGAACGAATGACCAATTTGTGCTTTATTCATCAATTCAATTAAATTAGCTCTCAATACTCTCATTCACACTACAATTTATAACAATCTAACAATTTATATCGCATTTTGAAAATAAATGAATCCATATAAATCATTCTAACCTTTTAAAATATTTTTCATACTTTTGATTGAGAACACAAAAGATTGTGAGAATGCGTTATTAACAGGTTTTTTTTTTATAACACTAAGGTGACATACAAGCATACGGCCCACCTGATGGTAAGCGGTTACCGTAGCCTATGGACGCTTGCAACACCAGGGGTATATTACTCGCGCGTTGCCGACCCTGCAGAAATCTCTTCACACCCTTTTTGAAGAACCCCATGCTGTAATCCATTGGGAAAACCACGGCGGGGAGCTCATTCCACAATCTTAAATCTTAAATGGTGCTCTTAATTTTTTTTAAGTGTCTTTCTGTCCATTGTCAGATGTTATCTACTCAAAAAGCAAAATCACTTACAGTCTCACTGAAGTATCCATAATGAATACGTTTCTGTGTCGAACTGATTCTACAAGATTCCTTTTGCTTCGTTATGTAAATTTATTCAATAGCTACGACCGGCTTCGTGTAATTTGGCAGCAATTCTACTCTTTTTTACGACAGCGATATCAAATTCAGCCTTTTGTTGGCTCGCAATTTTTAGGAGAAGCAAGTGGCGTGGACTGCGGTTAGCCAGTAAAAGCATGCTTTTCAACTGCTAGGGCATTTTATTCAATAAAACCTTTATTCACTTACCAGCATTACCTAATTTAGCTCAAGCACCTCTTTGGTATAAAATTTCGAGACTGGGCTAAATCTAATCAAATTTTGAGAGTGGTAGAGCATAGCGTTTAATAATAATAATAACGTTTATTGGATAAAACAACAGATTACAGTGCATGTATCGTTGGTTCCCAAACTAGGTAAAACCTGTATCTTGGGAACCACCTTCCTTATTGATACAGTTCATTCATTTACAATAATAACTTTAGAATTTCAAATTTAGAAACATTTTTTATTTATTTACTATTTTCATAAGATTATTTATTTATTTTATTAATTACATTTATTTATTGATTGTGTGGGGGTGTGTAATGTGGGGGTGTGTGTGTAGTGTTGAGGTTTATAGTGTGAATGTGTGTATGTGTGGGATGAGTGATGATCTATCTACATTGTATATGATACTATATATATATACATGTGTTAGAATGCGTGTATGTTTAACATAGGTATATGTAACATATGTATGTATGTGTATATGTAAGTGTACTCGCGTGTGTGAGGTGAGATTGTAAACATTTTATGAGTAGTCTTCATTAAACAAATAAATTAATGATTTTTTCCGTGTTCTCGTAATCTAGTGTCAATAGCCAGTTCGTTATTTTAAATTTAAATTCAGAATACATAAGCTCATAAATATTAAGATATTTGTTGATTTTATTATATAAATAATTTGACATATATGTGGACTGATATTGTACATTACGTTTATTCGCTCAAAGAGCAGCTCGACTGGGGAAGTACCTTAACCTTACAGAATAACTTTATGTTGTGTAAAGTTATGTTCCTGCGCGTGAGTAAGGTCGCCAGAGCTCATAGGGGAGGGGGGAAAGGTCGGTAAGGCGTGAGCGATGCTTCTTGTGTTGCAAGCGTCCATATGGCTACGGTAACCACTTACCATCAGGAGGGCCGTATGCTTGTTTACCGACTAAATTGTTTAAAAAAAAACCGGTGAGTTTTTTTATTATATGGGCTTGGGTTTGGCCACTGACCCACCTTTAAAGGACGATGCCGAAGCTCATGGAGCACGCTTACCCAGAAGAAACCTATTCACTCTGGTCTGGCCCTGAAAGTCCTTAGATTGTAGGACACAGACGCCGGAAGCAAGTACCGCACCCTTGCTGTCCGCATTATAAATGAGGATGAAAATCGCCGTGTTCGCATTTTCGGTATGTCAACAACGTACGCGTGAAAATTTTCCCGGCGGCTTGTGGTTCGGTGTAAAAATGGGGATGGTGGAATAAGGTTGAACCATTTAGATTAGTTTCTTCCCCAGGTAGCAAAGATTGGCTGACTTTATGGAGTTGGGGATAAATACGGAACAAAGACGTGGTATTTTACTGATGGTCGTTTAAATAACCTCAGTGACTCAGAGATATATGGACCGGGCTTGAACTCGGAATTGCTTTATAAAAATCTCGGATAAAAACATATTTTTTTTGTTTCAAAGAAAAGACGAAAAAATTAAATTATTAAAAGAAACAAAAAACCCGACTGCGTAAAACAAAAATTAACTGAAAAGAGAAAAACAAGCTCTTTAATCTAAAGAATTTTGAATATAACTTGAATGCTATAAGGTATTGCAGTCGGGGATAAACAAATATTACAAAAAAAAGGTACATACTTAGGTTAATGGTTTGTCCCGACTACAATACATTATAGCATTCAAGTTATATTCAAAATTCTTTAAATTAAAGAGCTTGTTTTTCTCTTTTCAGTTAATTTTTGTTTTACGCAGTCGGGTTTTTTGTTTCTTTTAATAATTTAATTTTTGTTTTACGCAGTCGGGTTTTTTGTTTCTTTTAATAATTTAATTTATTTCAGACTTTTTAGTTTTATACAGAATGAGTTGTAAGAATTAGTAAGTAAATGAGCGGTACGGTAAAGTAACGCTAACAACCATCGCAACTCTGTGAGTTACGTACGGTAACCGCTCATAGTACCTATACCTACTGTCCTTGCATTAAACACGGTTTTTTGCAATTTACGTCAAAATGGTAGCACAAAAGTATTACAATATATACATATATGGAATGGGCAGTTCACAAGCTTTCTTTTGATACCCATATTGTTATAATAACGAATTTTTTGTTTTTAATACCCCCCCTCTTTTCTTATCAGTAGACGCCATATAAAAATAATATACCCTATGACACTCCCACAGTCAAGACGAATTTAACGACACCTCATATGCTTAAATCCATCAAGCCGTTTAGGCTGCAGAGCGTGCCAAAGAAATAGACATACATACATACATACATACACACATACACTCGAAAAACATAACCCTCCTTCCGGGTCAGTCGGGTAAAAAGGTAAATATTAGGTAATTTAAAATTAAATAAATATCAAATGCACAATACCGATGCCCTATGAAAATCATTGCAAAACAAAAAAAACGTGCTGGAGTAATAGTGTCCTGCGTCTTACTTTTTCGATCACCAAATGTCACGTGTCAGATAAATACTTCAGAATTTTAGCTAATCAACGTTTCATAACTTTCATTATGAAGAAGGGGATTAAAATATATTGAATCCCTAAAGCTAGGTATAGTTTAAAGTTATTCGTCTTGCCTAGAGTCTCAAAAAGCCACAGATTACAGAATAAGGCAGATGGGGCGCGTGAAACTCGGGAGTGAGGCCAACAAAGCAAATACAAATTGAAAAACACATACCTGGTATTCGCTTTTGAATTGGTATTTGCTTTGTTTAATAAACTTTATTTAACAAAAAACACTTCTTTACTAATAAACTGTGGTTAAACAAAGCAAACTGGAAATCGAATACCAGGTATCTGATTTTCAATTTGTATTTGCTTTTTTGGCTTCACTTTCGTGTTCCGTGCGCTACATCTGCCTTTATTCTGTAATCTGTGCAAAAAGCATTTAAATATATATTCGCTATTTGAGAGGCATGTAATCTCATATTTTAACATAGATTTTACTTGACGCATTACCAACGTATTTTTCATTAAAGCGAAATAGAATTTACGTATTATATTAAATTCTATTCTATATACTTTAGGAATGTATTCGCATAGCAGAGGTAAAGTAATATAAAATCTTTTAGTCTACAAAGTATTTATGGATTCATTCGATAATGACCAACGCAATTTTTTGCCGATTCTGAAATATTCTGTTGATTTAGAAGTTTACTTTTTTCACTGCTCCAAGGAATTGCAGACCTCAGTATTTGATACTAATATCAGCTTGATACCTCCACGCGTTCCTGAGAAAAAGAGTCTTGACAAACAGACAGAAGGACAACAAACGTTCCTTTTTTTTCCTTTTGATGTACGGTATCCTAAAAACGTCACATAGAACAAAAATAATAGTAATAATTGGACTGTTTTACAAAAAACTTAAACCGACTTCAAAGTACACTAAGAAGTAATCAAATCCCGATCTGATGACTATGGGACCAAACGGGAAGTGTACCCTTCCAGACAAAAAAAGAATTTTTCAAATCGGTTGATAAATGACGGAGTTATGAGGTAACAAACATAAAAAAAAAAAAATACAACCGAATTGAGAACCTCCTCCTTTTTTTGAAGTCGGTTAAAAATAGAAAGGAACTATCAAATAATGTGACTCCTTGTCAACGCAGTGAGTTGACAGCAACTTGTTGACAGCTAGCCCCAACTCATATGGATAGCTGATGGCGGCTGGCATGTCATGGTGTCAATGTCAAGTGAAGTCAAGTCTTCTCAAACGTTTACATACTTTTATTCAAATCACATCTCTTTTTTACGAACATTATTGAAATAGATTTAAAGCTATCAAATTAGTGTTTGCCGTCTTCGTTTTAATATTTCTTTTGTACAGATGTTTTATATAACGAAAGATAGAGATTATACATGATAGAGGGTACGCGAGGAAGAGGGCGGACCAATGATAAGCTAAAGGTACCAAGTAAAAGCAAAAATATACGCCGTGTTTTATAAGGAGGTGTAGGAAGTTTCAAAAGAGCAGAGGGGACGATTTTATACGACTAAGCCGGTAAACAAGCATACGGCATGCCTGATGGTAAGTGTTTACCGTAGCCATATGAACGCTTGCAACACATGAAGCATCTCATGCGTTATCGACCTTTCCCCCTCCCCTATGAGCTCTGGTAACCTCACTCACGGGCAGGAACACAACATAAAGTTATTTGGCTGCGGTATTCTGTAAGGTGGAGGTACTTCCCCAGTCGAGTTGCTCTTTGAACGAATAAACGCTACGCTCTACCTCTCTCACTACGCTTTACCTCTCTCAAAACTTAAAGCTACACTGACAAGAGCACATCTCTTGAAAGAGGAAGTAGGTATTATAACACTTTTCAGAAATCGAATCTTTGATACCACGTAATTTGAGTACCAAAGAACCCATACTCCTAAGGTTTTATAAATTAAATTTTTAACAAAAAAAAACCGCCTTCAAAGTACACTAAAAAGTAAGAAATAACTCGTTATCTGACATTGTTATGAAGTGAGCAAAATCGCATGACGTGTTCTGTACAAAATATTTCGCTGACTTCAAAACAGTGTCAGATAAGAGTTATTTCTTACTTTTTAGTGTACTTTGAAGGCGGTTTTTTTGTTGTTAAAAAGTTAATTTATTTTTTAATTTTTAGTTTCATATATACCTGTACCTAAATACTTTCGCGTGTAAAGGCGATAAACAATGCATATTTAAGCGATAGCAGCAATTGCGGTTCATTTGCTGTCATTTTTTAAGAGTTCCGTTGTCTGTCTCCGAAACTCATCATCAGATCTATATGAAATTTATATGGGACCATTTCGAAATAAGCCCCTTTCGAACAAAAAAAGAATTTTGATAATCCGTCTACATATATGACGGAGTTAAGCCCGAACATACATAACAAAAAAAAGATATAAACATTCGAATTGAGAACCTCTTCCTTTTTTGAAGTCGGTTAAAAATAAGAAAAAGTCATAGAGATCAATTTTCTACAGAGATACTGATCAAACTTATTTCTGGAATATTGTATATATAAGCACACAAATTCCATGCCATAAGATATGTGTCTTTCCTAATTTCCAGACAATCTTATAACCAACCTCATATAATATGTCAAGCGCTCGTGGATAGTTAAGCTACCACTGTCGTGGTCGGTACTCGGCCTAGTGGTATTTCAAATCGAATGTTTCCGTGCTTCGGAAGACACGTTGTAGAAGTTTGTCTCGGCGCTTAGACTCCTTCTTGGTTAGGGTAATGTTGGTAATTTATAAATAGTCTGGTTTAAAAATGGTTTATTAGAAACTAACACACACGAACTAATACACGAAATGGTAGACGTAAACTAAATGGTTTTATATAAAATGGTATGACTAAACACTAATAATTAACTATGACAAGCTACTGGTTACTAAATGGTTTATAAATGGTTATTGAATACGCGATATTTAAATGGTTTGGTGTTGGTTCGATGGAGGTGAACCGCGTACTAACTTAAATTAGGCGTACAAAATGTACGCGTGTAAAAGATGCATTAGGTGCATAAAATTATTGATGAGCTGTTCGGTTGTGTAACTCCGAACATACTCCCTAGCTTGAGATAAAAGAAGAAAACATAAAAATAACAATAATACATCTTAAAAGGCAAAAATATCAAAGCACAATGGTTGTGTAAATAAAGTAACACATAATAAAAGCAAATTTATAAAAAGCACAATGGTAAAAAAATGGTAAAAATACAAAACAATTTTATAAAAAACATTAAATTAAACAAAAGTGTCATCTATGGTAAAACTAGGATTGTCTTTGGTGGTAGGCAACGTAGCCTTATTATTATGTCTATGATTGTTCGCGTTACGCCTAACACTGGGCCATCGGTTGGCCAAATTTCGCGTACGCACATTAATATTGGTTCTCTCACACATTTCACTTTCACTCGACTGACGCGGGTCAGCCATATTTTGCTTTCGAGATGGTACAATGTAGACGGGAGCGTCCCTGGTAGAGCAGGAGGGCGCGAGCCGCGCGGGTGCCGCTGATCCCACCGACTCCTGTCGGCACGGACGGTCCTCGCAACGGCGAGCTGCAGGTCTCGAACAAAGGCGGCAACGACCGCTCTTCCACACCCATATAGCTGCAGCACATACAGCAGCTGCGACCATGAGGTAGCTAACAATGTAGTGGTGGACATCATGTGTTGATATATTCTCCACTTCTGGGTCAATAGACTGCATCGTCTTGATTTGCTTGTCAAGCATCAAGAATGAGGAATTCATTTCTTTATCATCTGGTTCTAGGTGTTCTTCAGCAGGAATTTTTAAATTGACGATATGGTTTATCTGGTCAATTACTGGTGAATATAAATCTGGTGCAAGATTTTTCTTGTTAGATTGATGCTGTAGTGAGTATAGTACGAAATCTTTTCCTTTAACTATACAATTCTGATCCATATTAATGATTCCTGTATGACTCAACTCTCGTATGGTAACCTGATCATCACATATGATTTTAATTGAGTAGACGTCACAACAAAAGTATAGGTATTGTGATGTCTTATGTAACTCGATCCATTTATTGGAGCAAGTGGATTTATTTATTTTGCATTTATGATTGGCGGTGTTTTTGTCACAGAAACTTTCATCATTATCCTCCAGGTTGAGAATTGGTTTAAGTAACTGACACATGTAGGATTCTTCATGATACAAACATGTATTCAATTCGTTAATGGTTATAGAAAAATATGAATCTTTTTTCAGATTCACTGCAACATAATCAGATACTGGCGCTATGGTGACCATGATTTCTTTGGTTTGTTGCGGAACTGGTAAAATTTTATATATTTGGTAACTTTCTGTGCTTATAAGTGGAAATGTAATTTCAAATATTACATACCTTTGAGTTGCTCTAGCCTTTACTTTCAGGAGTTGGTAAATATACTGAAGATCTGTGTCGATGTTGCTAATAGGTAAGGTAAGATCATTTCGAATCTGACCGTGTATGATTTGGAGCTCTGTCTTTAGCTGTGTTGGTGTTAGTAAATGTATACTTATCTGACCGTTAGAAATATCAGTAATGGTATCTAGTAGCGTATCTTGAAGTCTTTTCAAACTTTGTAGCAAGCTATTTCCAGCTATAGCCGATAGCGTGAACTCTTGAATGTAAGATATGTTCTGGATTTCATTTTGAATAATGCTGGTTTTTTGTTCAAATTGATTCAACTGTTTATTGATGAATTTATGTTGCCTTTCAATGGTCGCTTCCATCTTTTTCATCAAATTGAACTCAGATTCAACTACTGAGGTCTGGTTTTTCCAAAGATTGGATAAATGTTTTTCATTACGTCTAATGGTTTCTATATCCTTAGCATACTGTTCTGCGAAACGAGAGTCCAATACACCGAAGAGATCGTTTGCTAGATACCCGACACCGTTGATAAGACCGCGGCGCCGGCGGCGTCTAGCGTGAACGTTGTAATGTTGAGTCATTAAAAGTTCATTGTAGTATTTCAGCTCCTGGTATTCGTGGCGTTGCTGAGTTACTATCATGTTACAATGGGATAGTTGTTGAAGTGTGACACACATTTTTTCGATATAATTGGTTACTTTATTATATGCCTCTATGCCTGCCCAATATGGTTCCATGTCATAATATACAATAAGTGTCCATTTATCCCTGATGAGCTGTACTTTGGATATAGGATCAAAATATAGCGTCTGGTTATTTGGGAATTTGTAGATGTTATGTAGTCCCGACGAT
Organism: Achlya flavicornis; assembly: GCA_947623365.1. NCBI lineage: Eukaryota > Metazoa > Arthropoda > Insecta > Lepidoptera > Drepanidae > Achlya > Achlya flavicornis. The sequence goes on from OX392479.1 coordinate 14,890,881, forward strand.
GGTGATATTAAAATGGTAATAAAAAATAGCAACGCGATAACTACTTTTGCGAATGGTATATTTGGTTTTCTTTTCTTCTCGTCTGGTTTCTTCTGTTCTTTATCAACTTCTGGTATTGGTTTCTGATATAGTTTTACTGTTGTTCGTTTCATCTGGCCGTTTTTGGATTTTAATGTGACGGCTTGATTGAGGACGTCATCGTCAGGGTGCGTATCTATTACGCAATCCATAGCCAATTTTCGTGCTGGTAAGTCTTGGTTGATAATCGGATTAAAATTTGAAATACTTTTATTTGATTGTAATTTATTATGGTTTTGTAAATAAAGCAGATCGTTGTGAAATTCCGTTTGATGCATAGATTTGATAATCAGCAACTTTGTGGGGCGTACCTTGTGTAACGTGAGATAGGGTTGACGAACTTGCTTGTTGTAGGTAAATACTCGTAGTATCCATGCCAATATACGTGTTATTTTATAGATGAATTTATTCAATAATAAATTGATAATGTTCATGGTACTATTTGTCGAATCCTTCTGGTTTTCTATAGTGATGGTATTGGATTGATTTAGAATGGTTGTTTTGGTTTCTAAATTGTTTTCGTAAATCATTCTCCTGTCTTCTGGTTTTGAGTATGATGAGAGCCATGACGGAATCTGCCACCATAAGTCATTGTTTTTCAATTCATTGGTTAACATAATTTTATGGTATATTTGGTCATCTAGGTACATCATTATCAGTCTGTACATTTTCGAAAAGTCAGCAGTATAAGCAGACTGGTCTTGTCTCCATTTGAAAATGAGTTCCTGTAGATCCTGTCGTAATTTAGGACCTGTGTACATGGAATAATTTAAACTAATTTCTGGTGTTGATTTAGCAGTTGCGTTAAAAACAAGACGTAATTTAGTGGTCATCGCGTCAGTTCTTGTTACTGCATGGTGAGGTAAATAACACTCTGGTGGTATATTTATGTCGGATGTTATTATATGATTAAAATTAAAATATTCGTTCATAAGCTGGTATATGGTTTTTAGCTCAATATTTTTCTGCAAATTTCTTTCTAAGTTCTGAAATTGAGCTATAACTAATGGTTTGGTTGCGTCTAGTTTTTCTTTCAACTCTGGTTTAAATGAAAGTTGATCTTCATGCTTTCCATCGTCAAAACGATTAATGGTTGGTTGTAAACTAAATGGTTTTATATAAAATGGTATGACTAAACACTAATAATTAACTATGACAAGCTACTGGTTACTAAATGGTTTATAAATGGTTATTGAATACGCGATATTTAAATGGTTTGGTGTTGGTTCGATGGAGGTGAACCGCGTACTAACTTAAATTAGGCGTACAAAATGTACGCGTGTAAAAGATGCATTAGGTGCATAAAATTATTGATGAGCTGTTCGGTTGTGTAACTCCGAGCACACGTAAAGCCGTTGGTCCCGGTTATCACTTAATTGTGATAGTCGTTAAGCTAGTTGGAGGCCTTCTAGGCGGCTTGAAAACTCCAACAGTAGTTTGACCACTAGCCTACCTCCACCGCGCGCGTGGTGGAGTATCGCCCAGTCCCTTTCACCCTGATTTGTGAACGGAGGCCTGTGCTGAGCAGTGGGACATTATAGGCTGATGATGATGATGATGACGATATGTCAAGCGCTCAATTGTCCAGTTAAAAACAACGACCCTGTTCTTTCTCTCTAATCATATCTCGTATTTTGCCACACAAAATAAAACTTTATATTTCTCAAAATAAATTTTAATATGACAATGGCCCCGGGCAGGGAACTTTGTGAATTACGTGTTGTGATAACCCGAAATACGCCGCATATTGTTGTCCGCTTTTTTGGCGGTATTTTAACATAAACAAGTACATTATCGTTCAGGGCAGAAAAAACTTTGACATTTAATGTCAAAGTTTTTTCTGCCCTGAAGTCAGTGAAGCGCTGATTGTTTATGAAACATGGATTATATTTTTGTATTTTTCTGTCTGAGCGAGTAAGATTGGTTCTTTATTTGAATATTTAGGTATGTATTCATAATTTTCTATACTAATAACAATAAACAAGTAATGTTTGTTTGTTAGTTTGTACGAAGAAATAATCTTTCAGTAATAGAAAGCTGCATTGTTTTTCAAACCGGGAATGCGAGTGAAGCCGCGGGAATAGCTTATATTATAAAAATAATAAGTGCGCGTGTTATGCGATACTTTACTTAGTACTAAAAAAGTTTCGCTTCTTTTAGTCCGGATGATTTATTATTCTTATGCTTACACAAACTAATTCTTTATAAAAGAAACTTGTACGGCCTTTAGCAATTTTATTAATCAATAAAAATATGTCGCAACATTCTAAACCTTTTCGAAGTATGTGAAGTATATGTAACGACGCAACTTGTTTTCGCAAGGGTTTCGCAATATAGAAGATTAAAAAGTTATCCGAGTTTGGGTACAACGCACTGACCGAGGACACTCGAACAATATATCACAGAAAAAAAGTGTTTTCTGTTACACTGTCTTTTCTTTCTTACATAGAGGGTGAAAGGTCATTTTTTAAACATATGTTACGGATATTTTTTTGCGATAATATATTATATAATAATATATAATGTAATGGAATGTAAATCAGAAGTAAGGTAAGGTCACAATATCCATCAATAAATTACATTTTGTGGCTAGATAAAATAGTTTGAATGGCGATGTACTATGTGTGTGTATACACATGAACGTGTGAATGATGCATAGAGTGGAACTTGTTTTTTAGCCGACTGACCCGGAAGGAGGGTTATGTTTTTCGAGTGTATGTATGTATGTATGATTTTTTTAAGATATTGCACTCGACGTGTGACGCCACGTGTGCTTTACTCGTTTATAGAGCGACACTACGTCCTAATTTTTTATACGTCCATGTCTTAATTGTAAGTTTTTCATATGTATTTTTTTTTAATAATTGGACTGTTTTACAATAAACTTAAACCGTCTTCAAAGTACACGAAGAAGTAATCAAATCCTGATCTGATGACAATGGGACCAAACGGGAAGTGTACCCGTCCAGACAAAAAAAGAATTTTCCAAATCGGTTCATAAATGACGGAGTTATGAGGTAACAAACATAAAAAAAAAAAAGAAAAAAAAAACATACAACCGAATTGAGAACCTCCTCCTTTTTATGAAGTCGGTTAAAAATAGGCTACAGCGAAAAAAAAAATTCATGTGTAAAACCACCGGCGTCCGCTAGTTATAAATATAATTCTCACCATCCAAAGGTGGTCTGGTAAAGATCGCTTTTAGTGATAAGGCCGCCCACTGTGACTCTATCACATGTAATTACTTATTTTTATTAAGTTCATTTCTCATGTAGTGTACCAATTAACCCTTAATTGGTAGCGTGGGGTGTCGTACACCCCAACGCTCGTTTCTAGGTTCTCATCACTTTTTTACAATCTATTATTTAGTTTCACCTGGTGACTAATCGAACCCTGCAAGTAAAATTTTTACGCGCGCCCAATTAAGGGTTAAGAGCTTTCCACCAGTTTCGACCTATAGGTACTAGTGGTTATCCATTCGTCGAAATTCAGACGCAATTCTTTTTTTGACTCATGTTAAATAGGTTGACTGGTAATTAGTAAACGATACTTAGACAGATGATTGTACTCATGATAACAAACAATTTTCCCAAAGATTTTTTTTTAATTTACTTAGCACTTGAGCCCTTAGTATTATTAGTATATTTAGTACCTAACAAGAATAAGAATTCACCATCAGCTTTTATTTAATTTAGTTTTTTATCCCTATTTGTTTCAATGGGAAAGTTGTTTGTTAACATAAGTACAATCATGTATCTAAGTATCGTTTACTAATTACCAGTCAGCCTATATATAATTTTCAATATTCTACACTCCTTCTCTATGCCCAGAATTCGATCATTTATACACATAGACCTTCGCAGGCACTTATGAAAAGTCTGACTCAATACTCTAATACCGGTTCGAAATGTTGCATTTGCTGAGAAGAGCCGGCAATAAACCCAGCAATTACTCTTTTCAAAACAGGCTTAGATTCATTACATAATAATTATTTACATTCTAATCGCACTGACAACAATTGCTTAGAGTTTGTGCTTCATATATTCATAATATATTTTTAGTACATACAATAAGTAGGTAGGTATTTATAATACTTTTTTTTCATCTCAATCACTTCTCTATACTCAGGATTATTCAGAGCTGTTCCATTGCAGTATCGATTCGAATGACGATCGTTTGGGTAATCGACCGAATCGAATGGCTTCGTATATTCCAATTTCAGACTGAGGTAGGCGTACAAGATCGCGGTAAATGAAGACTGCCTCTATCGAAGCATAGCATTTAAATGTAATTAAAATAGTTCCTAACCATTGGAGTGGCATTCGAGAATGTCTAGAATGAGAGAGAACGCATATACCACGCCACGGAGGAGTATGAGATTTGGCATGGTAAAATTTATACTGGCTGGTGTAACAAAAAGGGATCGAATGTATATATACAAGGACATACATGTGTATGACATATACACGTGCAGTAGAATTTTATACCGGTTGTTGTTCTGCATTTGTGCCATATTTAAGGAGGTTGATATTTAACTTGTATAGAACACTAATCAATAATACAATCATGCTCTTAAAATTGAATATTATTTTCAAAGTTTTGTAAAAATAAAAATCCCACCGTGTTTGACGATGTTTTATAAAGATTTATAAGATATAGGTTGGTGACCGCTGCGCAGCGGCCCGGTTTCTCCCCTCGCCCGGATCGCAGACCTATTCTGTGCAAGTATGAAGTCTTATTCTGATTTGACGTTAATCACAAATCATCAATAATTATTTACTTATCAAGCCCAGAATTAATTACCTATTTTATAATAACTAAATAAGTCATTTACTATTGGTTCTGTAAATATGGCACGAATGCAAAACAACACCCTGTATATAACAATTATATATTTAGTTAGTATATTTATTCTTATTTTATATTGAGGCGTTTTTTGGCGATTCTGAACAAACCGTTCAACGATTTAGCATCCAAATCTGTTACTCGTTGGCGTTGTATAAGTAACAATAATTTGTATGTATACCTAGTGTAGATATTATTATAATGCAAGTACAAACATGCACACACTAAGTATTATTCCCTTGATATAACTTTGTATGTATACGCTCTTGGCCTGTTTATTTTACGATGTACCCATAGGGTAATTTATGTGGTTTCAGCTTCAGGATGGGAGTTTACTTTGTGCGTAAATATAATATTTCTCTAGCCTAAGTATTCCATGTTGTACATACCTACCTACTATTAAAATTAAATGGCAGCTTACAACCTGAGCCTACGGCAAGCCCTCAGCGAGACAGACGTCCCAATCATATTATCTGGCAGCAGATCACAGCTGACATAGCGCGAAAAATCAGAAAAACATTCACCGCAATATCAGCTAACATTTCCTCAAAGAAAGAGGATTTAAGTGAAATTGATACAACAGGAGACCAAAGAGCTGTCGCTTACCTCGGGCAACCTATTAACCTAGCAATTCAACGAGGTGACGTCGCCAGCTTCATGGAAACCCTGCCTGCGGGCAAGATTACTACGTAGTAATAATAGTTCAAAGCCTGGCGGCGGCGATTTTTGTATATATTTTATTACGAATTTAATTTAGTTTTAAAACTATTTTCTTTCATTTGTAAGACGTTTTATAACTCCTTTAGACAATTAGCGTGGGGAAATCCTCATAGAATACCTAACTGCCCTGGAGGGAGCGGCCTGTTTATGCCGGACTTTTACCGGCTAATACCCCACGGTGTTCGCCACCTGCACTACAGAGGGAACTGAGGGAAGGCAGGCTCTCGTGCAGATCGCGTACGTGCACACCTGTCCACGCGCGGCGCTATGATAGCCCGTCCCGGGGGAAGTGTGATACCTCCCCCCAGCACCTTCGCAGTGCTATCGCACGATGAGTCGTGGACTCGTGGCCACAACGACCCATCGTCCTCCTCGGGGCCGCTTCTGGACGTACAGGGCCCCCACCCTGATTGCCCACGACCACCAAGTTAACAAACGTTTAGTCGCCTTTTTCCTTCAGACACTTATCATAATACAGCAACCTCAATCTCAACACATAGCACTTAAATATGTTCCGTATTTTCTTTAAAAGCTTAGAGTAAAGCAAGTACTTACGAGATAGAAAGAGATGCAGTTAATCGTCGCGCTCATTACTGGCAAGCTTGTAAAAGACGACACCAAAGCGCTTTTGTCATGCGACTGCACACGTGTCAGGGTTGCCACATAAATGAAATTTTTAGCATATTAAATTCTTTGATACTTTCTGCGAATTATAAATTATCTTAATATTTAATTTCAAGTATTAGGTTTTAGAACTGTATTTTAATATTTTGTGTAAGTAGGTATTTGCGAGATCTATCTTATTATATGTTGCTGAAAAGAAAATGCCCGCCTGAATTGTTTGTACCCCATTTACTGTTATCAATTGATGAAAGTAAACAAGAAAGAATTTTGTATTATATTTCACCTATAACGGTCTATAAATATCGAAGAATATTGGAAAAATATAAAACTATGTTATGGACCATGATTTGTTCCATCTTTTGCAGCAAGAAACGAAAGAAACGAAAAATGGCATGTTTGCGTGTAGCCCATTGATTATAAAGACCTCAATATGTTAGTGAATGATGTGGCCGATGGAAGCGTAGGAACGTATTTATTTGCTGAAAGGTCAAGCCCATTGTAGAATATATTATACTCACGACTCGGCGTCTGTCATTTTAACCAGTTATATTTATCTTATTTATTAACTAGTTTCCAAACCGTGGCTTTACCTACGTTCCCTTAGGTCTAATGTTTTTTTATACGATAAAAATAGTATTTTATCATTATAAAATTCAAAATTCAAAATTATTTATTCAAATAGACCTTCGCAGGCACTTATGAAAAGTCTGACTCTAATACCGGTTCGGAAGGTTGCATTTGCTGAGAAGAACCGGCAATAAACTCAGCAATTAATCTTTTCAAAACAAGCTTAGATTCATTACATAATATTTACATTCTAATGGCACTGAAAACAATTGCGTAATTTTGCAAAATTACAAAGTAGACTGAATAAATATTTAATAAGTAAATAAATAGCAAACTTAAGCAGACCAGCCCCCACAAGCAGCACCTGTTCACAAGTATGACGCGTGTGGCAGCCATATAAGATCCCTGTGTCAAGTTTCATTTGTTCATATGTGATTCATTTTCTCAAGAGTACCAGGGGCGAGTACTCTGGCGGCATGACCTACCGCAGACGGTCTCTGACGCTTCGTAAGGGGTTGCCAGGTAGGATAGTGTGCCGTCTTTTATGACCGACAGGTTGGTAGAGGTGGCCACTATAGAAAATCTCAGTAGATTGATAAGGGTTTGTTCATATGTGATTGAGCACAAACATCCAACATTTAATTAAATAATAATATGTAGGATTTTCAAATTCCGACAACATAAATATCTCGTTTCAAACGTCCTTGTAGGAATCCACAGCACAATAGATTTTTAATCTGTTTACGGAATTAATTGGTGGGGCGACAATCCCAAGCTTCAAACAGGTCCCTCATTTAAATCCCTTTTGCAAAATCAAATTGTTGACAACCCTAACACAGTAGGCATAGAATATCGTTACGACTGACCCGTATTCCTTTTGTGCATGTTAATTAAATCGGTGGAATTTAATTAAAGGGCATTTTATTTACTGTTAGAATACTTTGGGAAAATTTATGTTTTTAACTTTACAGGATTAAAAGGAGCTGCTGATTTAAAATAAAAATACAGAGCTAATATAACTTACAGAGTTGATATTGTAATTTTTATTGAGGATGTTGTAATTTTTTTAATTCCTGTCCGCGTATTCTTGCGGTCTTTGAATAAAGGGTAGCTTACGTACACGTATAAATCACTTAGGTATTCTAGCACCATAGAATGCGTACAAAACTAAAAACTGAGAGAGAGGTAGAGCGAAGCGGTTATTCGCTCAAAGAGCAGCTCGAATGGGGAAGTACCTCCACCCAGCGATCAATTAACCCAAAGAAGCGCAATGACGTTGATTTTGCTTGCAATCTATTCGGCCAATTTCTCACCATCGACAATGCGCTCTGATTGGCTAAGCCAAGGATACATGCGCTCTGACTGGTCAAGTCAAGAACACAAGATGCAGTAATTGGTCCTTACTGTTCAAAATCACTGACTAGTTTCGGAATCGGATTGCTAGGTATTACTACTCTAAGGGATTGTGCCTCCACCTTACAGAATATCGCAGCAAAATAACTTTATGTTGTGTAAAGTTGTGTTCCTGCGCGTGAAAGGTCTCCAGAGATCATTGGGGAGGGGGGAAAAGTTGGCGTGAGCGATGCTTCGTGTGTTGCAAGGCTCCATATGGCTACGGTAACCGCTTAAAATCAGGCGGGCCGTATGCTTGTTTACCGACTTAGTGACATTATTTTAGCCCGGCCGCATACTATAAAAAATTGTCTGTCACTTTGCTAATACATTTTGTTCTAGACTCCGCATACTATTAGAAAATTCTGACGTGTCTGACTTCGTAAAATGTATGAGAAAGCGGGCGTCATTCATTGCGATTTTTCATGTTTATTAAATTTGTCAAACGTCGCCGCGTCGATCTTTTTTTGCAAATAACTCTGTAACGTGACGTTTCAGTACATCGACACATTAATATTTTTTTGTGTATATGAGTGTCCCCAATCGATGTAGGTATATAGGACGCGCTCGTGGTGTAGCATGCTAAGCCGTTCTTAATCGATCGGCAAAGTTAAGCTACGTCTGTTGTGGTCGGTACCTGGATGTGTGACCGCCTAGTGGTATTTCAACTCGAGCGTTTCCGTGCTTCGGAAGGCACGTAAAGCCGTTGGTCCCGGTTATCACTTAATTGTGATAGTCGTTAAGCTAGTTGGATGCCTCCTAGGCGGCTTGAAAAATTCCAACAGTAGGTTGACCACTAACCTACCTCCACCAATCCGCAGTGGGCACGCGTGGTGGAGTATCGCCACGCCCAGTCCCTTTCACCCTCATTTGTGAAAGGAGACCTGTTCTCAGCTGATGATGATATAGGATTTATCGTGCGCCACAATTAAAAAAAAAAAAAAAAACAATTATGGTGGCCGAAATGTATGCCAAAATCTTCAAACGCTTTGGCAGCAAGTCAAATATTCGCAGTGACATTTAAAATTTACCCACCGCGTTTGCATGTCTAGACATCAGAAGGGGTCACCAAATTTATCCTGGAACAGGTAAGTTCAACATAAATCTACTCATCACTAATTGTAATTAAGACAAACCGGCACTCGTTGAATATTTGACTAAGGCGAATGTTTTATAATTTTTAATGAAATAAAACGATCTGCTAACTTTAGGTATTTTAATATTCTGTGCTTTATAGGTGGACGCCTCATTATTCATTTATAATCCTTTGACTGTTTGACGACCCGCGCTGGCGAGGAAAACAATAGAAATCAATTGTCATTTTTTAAACTCAAGTCAAGGGATACAACTTTAACACACCATGAAGATAGGTCTTCTTGCAGGTAACGATTGACATAAGTGAAAATAATAAATAATTTATTTAAGGAAATAATACGAACGAAAAGTCTCGATAATGGTCCTATCCCATTGAAGATGCGACAATAAATAAAATCAAGTAAGGTACTCATAATACGAACAACTTTTACTATAGGACTCACTTCGAAATCGCAAAAAAAAAATACAGCTTTTCATACTTTTGCCGAGGAGACATACCTTTTGTATGAGAAGCTGTAATATTTTTTTTGCGATTTCGTAGTTGGTCCTATAGTAAAAGTTGTTCGTATTATGAGTACCTTACTTGATTTTATTTATTGTCGCATATTCAATGGGATAAGACCATTATCGAGATTTTTCGTTCGTATTATTTCCTTAAATAAATTATTTATTATTTTCACTTATGTCAATCGTTACTTGCAAGAAGACCTATCTTCATGGTGTGTTTACATTTTGTCAAAAAGTAAAAATAATATATATAGTACTTTGGCCATACTGCCAAGAAGACTAGTGACAGACTAGAGATGAGATGAGAGATGATGAGTCTAGATTATCAGTGGGAAAATCAAAGAAGAAGGCCTTAAGGACGTAATTCGAGGCACAGATCCAACAAGACTAGTGTACGATCCTTAGAATAAAGAAAAACGACACGAGGAGGGGCAAACACAATTTTAAAGAAATAAAACCGTCTTTCTACTATTATCAATAGAAAACAACGGTACAAGCACTAAAAGCCCGGCCGCATACAATAAGAATTTTTCCGTCAGAAAAATTCTGACGCCCGCCAGAAGGCACTCCGCTCGTACATTTTGTTCTAGACCCCGCATACTATTAGAAAATTCTGACGTGTCTGACGTCGTAAAATGTAAGAGAAAGCGACGTTCGTGAACTTTTCTGACAGACAATTTCTTATAGTATGCGGCCGGTCTAAACAACTTCTGGGAGATATTCGGAATAAAAAGAGGTTCGTTAAAATTGGTATCGTGCCAAGAATTTTGGCAGTAATGCTAAACTTGGCCACAGTACGAAATAGTAACCAGTTTTAAATCGATTTCAAATAAAGCAGGAGTTTTCATTCGATTGCCTATTCCGTTCAGACAATTCAAAAGTATCATCGTATATGAATAATAATAATATAATATAATAATACATCGTATATGAATAATAGCATGGGGTTCTTCAAAAAGGGCGTGAAGAGATTTCTTCAGGGTCGGCAACGCGCGAGTGATACCCCTGGTGTTGCAAGCGTCCATAGGCTACGGTAACTGCTTACCATCAGGCGGGCCGTATGCTTGTTTGCCATCTTAGTGGTGTATTGAGTGCACCATATCATCAACAAGTTTGACTCTCTTCTCCTTACTTGTATCATGTTAACTTCGTATAGTATGCGATCGTAGTAGCTTTACCATATTCTGCTACATCTCTAGATACATGAATTGTATTCATAACAGTACGTGGATTATGTAACTCTGTTGCAATCATATTCAGAGTGAAACAAACTCTTAATCTGTAGAAATAAAAAAAGATGATGCAGCACTGTTTGCATTTGAAGTTATCAGAACTTAAAAGTAATACGAAAATCACTATATCGGACCGGTTTTAATTCAAAAATGATTGAAACTCATTGCAACAAAGTAACGTTATGGCCCCGTAAATATGCGTACGTGATGATCGCATAGCATTCGCAATGATGAAGGTTGTCCAATTAATAATCATCATCAGCTTCTAATGTCAATGTCCCACTGCTGAGCACAGGCCTCCTTTCACAAATGAGGGTGAAAGGGACTGGGCGATACTCCACCACGCGTGCCCACTGCGGATTGGTGGAGGTAGGCTAGTGGTCAACCTACTGTTGGAATTTTTCAAGCCGCCTAGGAGGCATCCAACTATCATAACCGGGACCAATGGCTTAACGTGCCTTCCGAAGCACGGAAACGCTCGATTTGAAATACCACTGTCGGTCACCCATTCAGGTACCGACCACGACAGACGTAGCTTAACTTTATCGATTAGGAACGGCTAATCATGCTACACCACGAGCGCTTCAATTAATAATCTGTAAGGATATAATCTCAATTAGAACATGATTATTTTCCACTCGGTAGTTAATTATCCGTTTTATGCTTTCAAATACTACTCCTCCAAGTTAGCGACCCACTTCACAGATTAGAGAATAGTTACTACGCAGCGCTAACGTGCTCGCAAAGTTTTCAACTCCCAAGGTTCGATTGTAATGATATGCTTACGTGACTTCAATGTAAGTTACTCATTTTACGCGTACGCTCTCAATTTCAGACTTTAACTTAGTACAACTTTGTGTGTTTCTAGAACGGCCAGTGTTATGTAGCCACAGGCTTGACGTAGCAACTATTGATGGGATTACTATCTGTAGTGATGTGAGCATTCTAAGCATAACAACTGACTTAATTTATGGGCAGTTCTGCTCACTGAGCCTTTTTCGAAATGGGACTACCTCATTTGTTTGGTTAACATTTTGACCAAAAAATCTTTTCTTTTTGTTAGGGTACTGTCCCCATTGTCATCAGATCAGGATTTGATTACTTTTTAGTGTACTTTGAAGTAGGTTAAAGTTTTTTGTAAAACAGATTTTATTAAAGAGCTTAATCAAAATCTATATATATAAAATTCAAAGTCCTGACTGACTGACTGATATATCAACACACATCCTAAACCACTGGTCCTAGAGACATGAATTTTAGAGGGTATATTCTTTGTGAAGAGTAGGTCCACTAAGTTAGGGTTTTTCATTATTCCATCCCTAAGGGGGTAAAATAGGGGATGAAAGTTTGTATGAAAGTCCGTCAGTTTCGAAGTTAGGATCTTCAAGATTGAAAATTAATTTATACGTGTCTCAGCGTTTTCAATAATTCCACCCTCGAAGCGGGATGAAGTTTTGTTTTGTTTTATTGTTGTAGACAAATATTTCATTTGTTTCCTGTAGGCCACGCGGGCAAAGCCGCGAGCAGAAGCTAGTTTGATTATATCGTACTGGTAGTTGATAACTCATTTTAAAATATATTCAAATATGCAGCACTTCAATACAAACTACATTAAAATTGTACTTGATCTCTTAATTATCCTTGATATTAAGTAATTTTACGCACAAGCAATTCGCAATTCTCTCGGCCCTTTAGATATAAAGCATTTATTTTAACTTAAGTACTTATATAATGGCTGGTTAGGTTAGCAAGGGTCATTAGGTGATCTTGTCTCAAGTACGTGTTAACACAATACATACGCACAGAAGGACTACCTACTCTTAAATTCGAACCATGCTATATGCACGTACACACGACTCCACGTCAAGCTCGACACCCTATATACCCATAACTACGCTACATACAACACACAAAATTGTTAGAAAAGGACTATGCATCGTGGCAACGGCCAATTACAGCGCAGTAAACGTTTTGTGCTTTGCGCTTACACACACAGACGCACTTTTTTGGCATTGTTTGACTATTGTTTTTTGTTTTTACTTTTACAAGTTTTCTGTATCAGTCAGTCGCGCTAGAGTAAAGTATTCAGACGGGCGTCGAACCAATAATCGTTAGAATAGAAGTCGCGGTCGCGTTCACATATTGTTTCATTATTTTATTATATAAAAACTGAAAGCTAAAATATTTATGGCGCCCCAATAAACTCCACAACAGCGGGAGCTGATAGTGGTGTCGTGGTGTTGAGGGATGGTGGATATTCCATTAAAGAGATTGAAAGAAGAACGGGGATTACGGTGAGTGTTACTTTTTAATACCTACTATTGTAAATAAACTGCATAATATAGAAATGTGTCCCTTCCTCTCTATAAAATTACTTCTCTTTTAATACAAACTGAACATGATTATCTGATGGTAAGTGACGGTTAGTTAGATAGTGTAGTTGGCTTCAGCCATAGCCTATTCACACTCTTTCCGCGAAGTGAAGTGACCTAAGTAATATATTAATTAATCATCTAAGCTCAGACATTTAGGTATTTATTTTTAGTTAACAATTTCTCGAAGCTACTTAAATACCTTTGTTTTGTTCAACAACCTTTAGGAATCTCATATAATGATAATACCTATGTGATATTATTTTTAAATTAAATGACATTATTTTAGAGGACAACAATTAATTTTTGGTTGCGACGCCATGAGGTGACTGGGGGCGACCTATCGGCTCACCACCGGCAGCTCTACCAGCGCGCCACCGCCGCTGAGCAAGATGCTGCTATTATAGCGGCGCATAGCAATCAGCCATTTTTATGCACGCAAGTTACTGCCACACAATATCGCGTAAGTTGTTTTTTTTTATAATTAGGTAGGATACAGCCTGCAGCTCCTTAATTTGAATTATGTTTTTATCATTTTTTCAGTTACTAACGACATTATACGTATTTTATAAGAGCATAAAACATATATCTATATATTATAGGCGAAAAATAGTAAGACATGAATGTATAATGAAAAAAAAACGAATATAGAAATCTTAACTACACTGACTAGCATTAATAAAAAGCCACTAATAAAATATTTAAATTTAAATATTATCATGTGAATAATATTTGGACAAAAACAGTGGGTTTACGACAAAATAATAATAAAATAAAATTATATAATAATTATTATAGAATGATTAAAAAAATGAATCAATTTTGTAAACCCACTTAAATAGTAAATTGTATTTTTGTCCAAGTTTATTTTTTCCCACTTCTACGAATAAAATTACTTTTTTTTTTGCCTCAATTTGGTGTTTTTTTTTAAATACTACATTATATATATTTGATTGTTGCTTTTCACTTTAAGAAGCTATCTTGCGTGATTTCAGAAATATTTCATGATAAGTTAGTGGCTTTTTTATATTGCTCGTCATGTTTCTCGTGTGATTTTAATGCATTAATCAGTATAATCAACAACAAGTATTTAACAAACAAAATTTCTTGTCATTTTACCTTAAAATTCTACATAAACCATAATGCACTCTTTATAAAGCCTGTTTATCTATACGTGAAAAATACTACATCAATAAATATTTTATTATTGATCTTATTTATTTTTCGGTCCTTGTAATTGTTCAACTAAAAGCAAAAGCCGACAAAACCTTGAGGTGCCGAAATTTAATTGCCCGTTTGTTAACAGCAGCGTTGCTTTTGTTCATTGTTATACTGGTAATTGTCTATACTTCCATATAATTTACCATTCTATATAAGGAATCATTCAGAAAAGCTTGGTCAAAGCTACTAAAAACAAAAGTTTTATTAGTCGTAAGCCAATGAAGGCATTTTAATGTTATTTAGGTGTCACATAATTATGGAAAGTAAATCGCTAATCGACTATTTACTATCACCACTATTCACGGTATCTCTATCGTGGGAGTATTAAAAACATTAAAGTTATTATTAAAGTTAGTATTACCATAGCTTTGTTTTTAAAGGAAATAATGTTTTTACTGTTGTTTCAGGTATCAACCCAAACAATCCGGCGCAGATTAAGTCGCAGGCTTGAAAACATGGATTCCGGCTAAAAAAATAGTTCGTTCGCGTGTAATAATTCGTGCGCGTAGGTATTTTCCATAATAATTTGTGTATAGTAAGTTGTGTTTTGAAACAACTAAGCCATTTATCACCTTGCGCACTTCTGATACAGGTAAGGTTACTTCGAAGGCTATGGTAAACTAATTAGATCTTTTAACATAAAAACCCCTTATAAAAGAGTTAAAATAATTTTAGATTGCATCTCTTTTGCATTGTTTATGATGATTATATTTTAATGCAAATATTTAAATCTATGTGATTATCTATTTTTATTGTTAGTAACTCATAGTTTTATGTTTTGTTAGTCACCATTACTGTTATTATAACTAGGTTATTATAAATGTTAATTGTTTCCATTTTTTTAAGACTGATTCAGTTCACTGTATGTTAATTTCTAAGTCATGATTATGATGATCTATTTACATAAATATATAATATTTGATGTTCGTTTAAGTGTTAATTTATATTGCTCATGTTATTTAAATTGTGTATTTATTATAGTAAATTTTGTAAAACTCTTACTTATTATGTGCACTGTTGATTCAGATTTTTAACTGTTATTGGTTTTTAAGTCAATTGGTAGCTTTGTTTAGATTTTGATAGTTATTTTATATTACTCATTCATTATAGACTTTTAAGACTGATTTTGATTGTTTTCAAGTAAGTTCGGAGACACATTGATGATCCATGCAAAGAATGACTAGAAAGAAAGAAATAATTGTGATTTTAGTATCTAATAAAGTTTTATTTTCCATATAAGAGGTTGTTTATTTATACTTGAAGTTGTTTTAGTATTAAACCTATACTCGGGGATAATTTAGCTTACTATTGGTGAAAGAAAATTTGGTGAAAAATTCTTCCAGAGATTATCCCGTTTAAACAAACCCGGGAACGTGTGCGGGGAACAGCTAGCCTACATTAAATGCATAGATAACGAACATATTTAACTATATTGGTCACAATCGCATAGCCTAAAAAATATGTTTTTTTATTCATCTTTGAAACATAATACTGGTTACTGTATGTCAACCTTAGGAGATAGGTATATGCCACCGCGGACTTTTCTGTTGACATTTTGATGACCTACAATTCTCTTGTATATTATTTTGTTCTATCATCAATAGTTTTCGCAGCGCGAATAGCGTTTTGCGATTTAAGGAATATTATAGGTATTTTTTTACACCTTGGATTATTGAAGTTTTCGTAGGATCCCATTTTTTTAAAATAAAATATGTAGAAGTAGCTTTTACTATTCTTCATAAATCTGGCTATCATATATAAAATATTTTTTCGAGTCCGACTATTAGTCCAGCCAGTGATTATCGCGTTTAAACAATCAAAAAACTCTTCCGCTTTATATTTACCTATATTAGTATATAGGTATATGGTTTATGGGCGCAACGCGCAGCGCAAATTGAAAAGTAACTCGTGAGCTTGTAACACAAATGACTACGCGACGAGCACAACCTGTTTTTAGAATTCACTATTCATAATACGTATAGGTAGAGGTGTGGATGACGGCGCGGGCGCTTCAATGAGCGTGAGTGGGTCGAAATAACAAAAACATATCGCGCTCTCTCGCACGATTCGCACAGTTCAACTTCTACTAGTCCAAAGTCCAATCAGTCTAGGTTGATACGTCGTTGACTGTACACACATATGTCGCTAATAAGTGACTGAAGCTATTTTCTATATTGTAAATTTTTAAGTGCAATGTTTATTATTTAGAAGGTGAAACTTGAATACCAAATCCTGTAATAGAAAAGGGAATATAATCCTCATGTGCGGTAAAGAAGAGAATAGATCCTCAAGGCTTCGCAAGCTTGAATACAATTTTTTTAGATATTTTTTTAATTAGGTACTCTTTTCAAAACAAGCTTAGATTAATTACATAACATTTTAAATTCTAGTCTCATTGAAAACGTGCCCACCTTGGCAACATAACTAAAAGTAGACTCTATCAATATTTAGTAAGTATAGGAGACACAAGTAGAGGTATCGTCAGGCACTTGGAAATTTTGTGGTTAGTGGTAGCTAAGGTGGCTACCAGCTATCAAAGCTGGTATAAAGTATCACCACAGGGTAAAATTCTCCCACCCGTTTAAGAGCCATCACAGCGCGCGCAGGTTTGTCCAAGTAAGGACTTGAAGGAAATTGAGAGTATAACTTTCCAGCAAAAAGAAAATCAATGTACTCTACTGTATAGAGCTGCCTGTGTGCGTGTATTAGAAGCGTTTATTATGTAAGTACCTTCTGTAGCTATGTAATTAGTGGTTTGCAAGAAATTCGAGACACAGTTGTTAGGTTTTATCAAGCGTTAAGAGTCTACAGAGAACCTTGTTATATATAAAGTTAGGACTTATACGAGTGCTTTGGCTGATTTGGAATAACATTATGGTGCGTCCATGCTACGCGAATCGAGCACGAGCCGATCCACGAACGAACCCACAACGAGCACGATGCGAATCCCTTTGTTCGTGAAAAAACTGTCAATCGCGCTCGTTCGAGGCTCGCAAGTAGGGATTGCAAAATCCGGATTTTTTCCAAATCCGGATTCAAATTTTATCATCACATATAAATCCGGATTATCCGGATTTTTCGAATTTTTGTAATTTTTTTGCAATCTTTCTTAATTTTAAATTGTACGCGTTGTTTATGCTTAATTATTAGTAGTTTGAAGAGAGGTGTTCTATTTTATTGTGTTTCCATTGCTTGCTTTTGAATAAAAATTGAATTAAACTGCAAGTAATATTTTAAAAAAATGGGCTTGTATTTGGCCATTGAGCCGTCCATAAAGGATGATGACGAAGCCTAACGTGGAGCACGCTAACCCAAATGAAACCTATTCATTCTGGCCGTGAAAGTCCCTAGATTCTAAGAGTCAGGAAATACAGTCGCCGGAAGCAAGTTCTACTCCCTTGCTGTCCGCATTATAATTGAGAATGCAAAGGAAAATTTTTCCCCGTGTCTTGTGGTTCGGAGTAAAAATAGGGATGGTGGTTGGAATAAGGTTGAGCAATTTCTGCACACACTCTAAAAATATATCCTGAAGAAAACCGATAAGGCAAGCAACCTTTCTTCGATGGTCGAGGCTCGTGAGTTTCGTCATAATTAGTCTCATATTCGATGAGTCTTCTGGCTCGGCGGTTTATTGAGTCGAGGGCGAGAGCCTGGTGGAAAGGACTCCGTTTGGTGGTAAAAATACACAACTGCGTCTTGGTGGCATTAAAAGTGACCAGATTGGCATTGTCCCAATCGGGGACTGCCTGTAAAGTAACGTTCAAACGCTCTACCATGGCCTCTTGCAAAAATTGGATCTAGACACTGGTGGCTCCCGCGCTGGAAATATGACAACGGTGCTATCGTCTACGTACCCAAAGATACCGGGCTTCACCAGATCGTTAATATGCAGCAGAAATAAGGTTGCAGAGAGAATTGAACTCTGTGGCATTGATTGCGAAAAGGTCCGTCTATAACTACATGAATATACCGTTCGCTCAGGAAATTGGAAATCCAAGCGCACAGACCACCAGAGATTTCATATCAAGGAAGCTTGCTTAGAAGGCTGGTGTCAGACCCTTTCAAAAGTAAAAATTTTTTGAGATCAGTCGATGTGGTCGGTTAACGAAAGCTGGCACGTTCACAGTACTCATAAATTTGCAATCACTCAAGTCTAATGGACGAATGCAAAAAAAGACCACTCTATATTTATGAGCAGTAGCAAAAGCAAAACAATAACTGTCTCCTTCATACTCATAAGCTTGACTTTGCGCGAGAGAGACGGTGTAAATGTGTTGAAACGTGCCAGCTTTAGTTAACCGACCTTTACAAAATGCTTTCAGCGGTAACCCGACTAGAACTATCATTCTTGATATAACGTTGTGCAAAGAGTTGTTACTCGCGCCGCGCCCGCATCGTCTCCATCTAAGACTCACTGGCCGACTTAGCTACTAGCTAGATGGATGAGCGGTAGCAGCTAGCCGCGTGTGAGCCGAGCGGTGTATAGATTTCAGAGTAATACTGACCTAAATCTACTGGATATTTGATGAAAATGTTTAGTTAAACATCAACAATAATATATAAACTTTCATCCTTACATTGACTTTACAACATTGTTTTTCCTTTTTTATGTTTTCAATTTCTATTGGTGAAGACCTTTAAATGGCTCACACATCATGTACACTGAATTTATACACATGTAATCAGCTGTTGGTTTTCCGAATAAAATAAAATAAAATAAAATAAATAAATATAATCAATTTTAATTTAAATTCGAAAAAACCGGATTTTATGCTCAATATTCGGATTTATAATAGGCCCCTAAAATCCGGATTTTTCAGTTGTTTTCGGATTTCGAAGTATCCGGATTGCAATCCCTACTCGCAAGCCCGCCCACACGCTACGCGAATCGTGCTCGCAGTGTGTTCGTTCGTCGATCGGCTCGTGCTCGGTTCGCAAAGCATGGACGCACCATTAGAGTGTAAGTCAGTCAAAGTATTACATTTGTTGCATATATTTTGCTCTATATTCTGCTTGCACAATTTTATTTTTTAAAAGGAGAAATATACTAAGCTCAGTTTTGTTTTTAAACAAAAGAATCAGCACGAATGTTTATCTAATGCTGCGACATAATGGTATATCTCGTTATTATGTAAAAAAAACTAAGCAATTGTGTTTTTGAAACAGAACTTGGTACGTGTCCTCATCTTTACTGTATATTTATTACAAAATGAATGGCTACAGTATTGTTGATGTAACATAGGATCCTCCAAAGCACTCCAACGCCCTATGAGTAAAGTGCCAATCCCACAGCGAGCAGTCTAGAGTTTAGCGGTCAAAGTTCTGTGTTCCACGTTAGCGTAATCTATGCTTTTGATTTTGATCAGTGCGGCGGTCAAGGAGAACGCACGTAGAACTGTGACCGCATAACTATACACGGTGACTTTTTAATAGTTTTTTCGCTAGAACAAACGTTGTTCAGACCATGGTCTACTAACATTCTATAACATCAAATAAAACAATTGGATTTTGAAAAAACACAAAATAAAGTTAAAAATGTCGGGATTATCGTTACTCCTTACAACTCAAACACCGCGCTTGTACTTCAAAGTAGTTGAGGCGGCGGCACGCTAGTTTTGTAGCAGGTGTAAGAATCCGCGGCTTCCTGACTTTTTGTTTTTTTTCTGGTTTTTGGTATTTTCAAAAACCAATCACGTTGTTTTATTTGATATTATAGAATGTTTGTAGACCATGGTCTGAACAACGTTTGTTCTAGAGAAAAAACGTTAAAAAATTCACCGTGTAGAACGCTTACTGTGGGACCGGCGCCTATGTAATCTTATTGAAACTTAACCATACTGAATTTAACTCAGAACTAGCCTCAGCCATTGAACAAGCTAGAATTCAATCTAATCTCAATATCCAAACAAGTTCTGCTGAAGACAAACTCTATGATAAAGCTGGTCTGCTGGGAACGAACTTGGGAAAAGCTCACTCTTAGAAACTTACCGAACAGGAAGTAAAAGCTTCAACACTAATGATGGGGAACTTAAACTTAACTTGTAGTTTAAGTTATGCATATGTTAGGAACACAATGGCCTGAAAGTTCAAACTTTATGAATATATTGTGCATTATGGGTTAACTGTATCAAAAGTGAACAAACTACAAAGAACGAGAATGTAACAAGTCTCTAAAATGTGTTAGTTAAAAATAAACATAATGACATAGTTTCAGGATTTGAATTCAATTGTTTCAATCAATATAATATGGACTGTAGTGTAGACTTTGAAACTGAGTTACACAAATACAATCAAGTGAGTCTGAAGCCAAACACACATCTTCTATATAATAAAGCGGAAGAGTTTTTGTGTTTGTTTAAACGGGCTAATCACTGGAACTACCAGTCGGATTCGAAAAATTGTTTCACTAATAGGATACTACATTATCGCCGAGTATTATAGGCTACTTTTTAAAGGCGGGTAAAACCGCGCGAGGCAGCTAGTTCATTATATAAAAACTGAAATGCTATACATCTGAAACTTTTTGGGTATGATTGTGTGTTGTAGGTTTTTGTGGTTATTTGGTCCAAATTCACCATTGTTTGAAGTTTGCTACATAGGGGGGAAATCGATCTAGCTAGGTCATCAACCTATATAATCCAACATGACTTTCTAATCCAATTCGAAATTCTAATTCAAAATCGAACATTCAAATGAATTCAAATAAGCCAATCAATTCATTATGTTCCACAAATAAACGACAGCGTACACAAACTGCATTCCTAAAAACATTCACTGGTTGTGGCGGAACACAAACTGAGACTCATTCGTTGACGTCAACTGAGTCACTCAGAATTGAGTGAAGTGAGCACTTCAGAGATTTGCCTTGTGTGTAAACATGGCACGTATACGAGTTAATTACAGATGGTTTTTATAGCTGTTTATGTTATACAGCTAAATTTAGGATTACAAAGCTCTAAGAAGTCTTCATGATGGTTTGCATGTGGTCAGATTTAAAGAGGTATTTTTAAGGGTGTGAATATACTACTAATTTTCTACGAATACTAGTGGCTCATGAGCTGGAGACGCGTCTCGATAATTATATGGAACAAGCTGTCCCCCGCGGTTTTACACGCATTCCCGGGATATAAAGTATGCTTCTCCATAACATAGGCTATATAATATATGCATGCCAAATATCATGTTTTTTTTTTACTGTGTATAAACCCTGTGTTTGACCACAAATGCACTACGGTAAGTGATGATGTGGCCGAAGGTGGTAAGCACACAAAGCCTAGAAGGAACTGTCTCTCAAGTGCAGCTGTCGGAACACACCGATAGGTGCTTGGCGACAGATTTTCAACGGTCGGTAACGCGTGAGCGATGCTTCGTGTGTTGCAAGCGTCTATATGGCTATGGTAACCGCTTACCATCAGGCGGGCCGTATGCTTGTTTGCCGAATTAGTCGGGAAAAAGTCGGTAGTAAGGTAATCAATTAAATTATTAAAAGAAACAAAAAACCCGACTGCGTAAAACAAAAATTAACTGAAAAGAGAAAAACAAGCTTTTTAATCTATAGAATTTGGAATATAACTTGAATGTTATAAGGTCTTGCAGTCGGGAACAAACCAAGTAAGTATGTTTTTTTATATTTGTTTATCCCCGACTGCAATACCTTATAACATTCAAGTTATATTCCAAATTCTATAGATTAAAAAGCTTGTTTTTCTCTTTTCAGTTAATTTTTGTTTTACGCAGTCGGGTTTTTTTGTTTCTTTTAATAATTTAATTTATTTCAGACTTTTTAGTTTTATACCGAATGAGTTGTAAGTATTAGTAAGTAAATGAGCGGTACGGTAAAGTAACCTTAACAACCATCGCAACTCTGTGAGTTACGTACGGTAACCGCTCATAGTACCTACTGTCCTTTCATTAAACATGGATTTTTGCAGTTTACGTCAAAATGGTAGCACAAAAGTATTACAATATATACATATATGGAATGGGCTGTTTACAAGCTTACATTCGATACCCATATTGTTATAATAACGAAATTTTTGTTTTTAATTCCCCCCCTCTTTTCTTATCCGTAGACGCCATATAAAAATAATATACCCTATGACATTCCCACAGTTCAGACGAATCTAACGACACCTCATATGCTTAAATCCATCAAGCCGTTTAGGCTGCAGAGCGTGCCAAAGAAATAGATACATACATACATACACTCGAAAAAGATAACCCTCCTTCCGGGTCAGTCGGGTGAAAAAAATAAAAGAATATGTTAGATATATTTGAATGGGAAAAATGCCGGGGCAGCTATTAATAAAATACTAGTATTAATGTATCACATAAAAATTTTGCTGACTATTAATCTCGAAGGTATACCTAAAAATAATTGGCAAGAATCTTATAAAAAGGTCTTATGAATAGATAAATCACTAAATAAGAATAAAACTTTTTAGCTACAAGAAAATGTTGTAGTTAAATAACATAAATATAACCTACATAAAAATATTATATTACTTTCACTTACAATCTCATAAAAAAATCTCAAAACACATAATTCACAAAGAACTTGAAAAGTTATTAACGCGAAGTTAAATTTGACTCAAAAGTGAGAACCGTTATCAACTCAAGCATTTGTCAAAAGAATGAACGAATGAATGTATCACTGAACGAATGAAAACGACCTAGTTACACTGGCAGATGAGTGGGCGCCTCGCTTTGCAAAGTGATAATAACGAGCTACAGTCATGCTAATATGAGTTTATGAAAAGTGTAGTTTTCCATTGTTGTATGTAACACAGTACAGTAATTAAAATTGTCAAAAGATGGAGGTATACATCCCTGAAGTCCCTGAACATCGAGGGGCACCGACCGAACGCATCGCATATGAAATCTTATGAAAGCTCGCACTTGCCCGCGTCGAATCGTCCGAATCTGGAAGAACCCCAGAAATCCTAGACGAATTCGGATGACGTCATCAGATTCGGCGCGGCTTATGCGGTCGACTCGACCGATGCGCTCGCATCGCAGTGCGTAGCAACACGCGAGTTGTTTATAAATATTGTGCGACACACCTTATTCAAATATACCTTCTATTTGAATAAATGATTTTGAATCTATTTCAAAAATTCAAAATCATTTATTCAAATAGACCTTCGCAGGCACTTATGAAAAGTCTGACTCTAATACTCTAATACCGGTTCGGGAGGTTGCATTTGCTGAGAAGAGCCGGCAATAAACTCAAAAATTACTCTTTTCAAAACAGGCTTAGATTCATTACATAATATTTACATTCTAATCGCACTGAAAACAATTGCGTGCCCCGGCGCGGCGGCAAAATTACAAAGTAGACTGAATAAATATTTAATAAGTAAATAAATAGCAAACTTAAGCAGACCAGCCCCCACAAGCAGCACCTGTTCACAAGTATGACGCGTGTGGCAGCCATCGCCCTCCTCGCCATATTGGAGGGAAGTGAGCGATTTACTTTTAATTTAATGAATACTTACCACAATTACTATAGGCGCTTAAAATAGCCCACCAATCAAGGTCTCCAAGGTCCAAGCGGCACATCAATGCCGTGAAACCGTATCATAGATATCACATTAACATTAATAAGGATTCCCTACACGTGTCGATATAAAGGTCATAATTATTAAGAACGACCAACATACTTATAACACTATCTAGTAAGCAATAACAGTATTAGTAGTACTAATGAGTGCGACAGCAAGGAGCCAACTATGCTATGTGGTTATACTACTAAATTGAGTTATGACTCTACATTTACTACGCGAGTTCGATTTTCTAGTAAGTTTACTGTGGTCGGTTTAATTATCTCTTATATACAATTAATGTGTAGTTCTTGTGAAATAGGTTAGAATCATTGAGCTTTTTTGCTACGTCTATAGAAGACGTCATCACAACTATGTTCCGTTCAAGTGAGGCCATCCGGCCACACTTTTTGTTGTAGAACGATGAACGAAACGCGTAAGCGCCGTGAAAATTACGATGTTTGCGAAAAAAATACTCCTAAAAGCGTTCTGATAGCGCTACGTGTTTCTACTGTCTGCTTAGACTACTTTATTGTTTCAGCGTTAAAGAGAACTTTAGTTGACTCTAAATAATTGGACTGTTTTACAAAAAACTTAAACCGACTTCAAAGTACACGAAGAAGTAATCAAATCCTGATCTGATGACAATGGGACCAAACGGGAAGTGTACCCTTCCAGAAAAAAGAATTTTCCAAATCGGTTCATAAATGACGCAGTTATGAGGTAACAAACATAAAAAAAAAAAGAAAAAAAAAAAAAACATGCAACCGAATTGAGAACCTCCTCCTTTTTTTGAAGTCGGTTAAAAAATGGGACATTACCTTTGATTATGATAGCTTCTCTATACCGGGTGTTGTTCTGCATTTGTGCCATATTTAAGGAGGTTGATATTTAACTTGTATAGAACACTAATCAATTATAAAATCATGCTCTTAAAATTAAATAATATTTTTAAAGTTTTGTAAAAATAAAAATCCCACCGTGTTTGACGATGTTTTATAAAGATTTATAAGATATAGGTTGGTGACCGCTGCGCAGCGGCCCGGTTTCTCCCCTCGCCCCGGATCGCAGACCTATTCTGTGCAGGTATGAAGTCTTATTCTGATTTGACGTTAATCACAAATCATCAATAATTATTTACTTATCAAGCCCAGAATTAATTACCTATTTTATAATAACTAAATAAGTCATTTACTATTGGTTCTGTAAATATGGCACGAATGCAAAACAACACCCTGTATAGTACGTAGTAATAATAGCTCAGTGGTTAGTATGGAATCCAGGAGAGTTTCTGCTCTGCAGTTTTCTTGAAGCTTTTAACGTAGAAGTTAAGTAAGAAGAGAAAGTAGAAGTAAGAAGTTAGGTAAGAAGTAGAAGTTACTTTTAGAATAATAAAGGTGAAGTAGATTTTAGCGTTTTTCACTCAAATATCAGCTCGATTGGGGAAGTACTTACATAACGCAACTGCTTTAACGAACGGTAACGCGTGAGCCCGGGTGTCCTTGGTGTTGCAAGTGTCCATAAGGCTACGGTAACCGCTTACCACCAGGTCGGCTGTACACTTGGTTACCGACCTCGTAGTATAAAAATAAATAAGTAAACAAATGTTAGAAAGGCTGGGTAAAGGTCTTCCAGTTTTGATATCACCACATTTTTTCCTGCATGTGCGCTTTAACTCAGACCACAAACGCTCCGCATACAAATCAAGACGCACACTAATACACTATGCACACAAACGCACGATAGAGTGTAACACACAGATACTGTATCTATGTTGTATGGGAACTATGAGTATCCATACATAGTTGTGGCACGTGGATTCCACCCACAGCTTTTCTTCGCACTTTCATTTTTCTAAATATTTTTTCAACACACTCGCTCGTAAAGTGACATTTATTGCACCTACCACATATAGTATCTTAATGCAGCTTATTACGCACTAGCGCTTTTTACTTTACATTACCGCACAGTTTTATGATAGGTATTATCCTGATTATGATAAGTTTGTACCTCACTGCAAGTGATATGTGTGTAGGATGAGGATTCTTAATTTAAACGGGTACAATAGTTTGAAAGCTGACGGCCGTCCAAAAAAAACTTGCGCCATATTTGATTATTATCAAAAAATCTACTTAAAAAAATACAAGACTGTTTTATTCCTCGCAAGTGTGTTGAAAAACGTCGTATGACACGCGTGTGCATTGATTATTACACTCACTTATCGCGTTCGCCTGCGGCTCATACCGCCTCAAGTGTAATAACCAACTTTGCACACATGTATCATAATGTACTATTATGTACGAGCCAAGCAAATGAGTATTTTTTGACATTTTGCTATGCTTACATTTTTTAGGGTTCCGTAGCCAAATGGCAAAAAACGGAACCCTTATAGATTCGTCATGTCTGTCTGTCTGTCTGTCTGTCTGTCCGTGTATGTCACAGCCATTTATTTCCGAAACTATAAGAACTATAATGTTGAAACTTGGTAAGTAGATGTATTCTGTGAACCGCATTAAGATTTTTACACAAAAATAGAAAAAAAAACAATAAATTTTGGGGGTTCCCCATACTTAGAACTGAAACTCAATTTTTTTTTTTTCATCAAACCCATAAGTGTGGGGTGGGGTGTCTATGGATAGGTATTCAAAAATGATATTGGGGTTTCTAATATCATTTTTTTCTAAACTGAATAGTTTGCGCGAGAGACACTTCCAAAGTGGTAAAATGTGTGTCCCCCCCCCTGTAACTTCTAAAATAAGAGAATGATAAATCTATAAAAAATATATGATGTACATTACGGTGCAAACTTCCACCGAAAATTGGTTTGAACGAGATCTAGTAAGTAGTTTTTTTTTAATTGGTCATAAATTGAAATTAATATCAAATACTCAGGTCTATACTACCATTTACTTATATACCTACAGGTTTGTACGGAACCCTCGGTGCGCGAGTATGACTCGCACTTGGCCGGTTTTTTTTTGTAATGATGTAATAATTACATCAATACAGCACTCGCACGGGATGGTTTTATTTGTATACCAAAATGTATCTTGTATTTATACAGATAAAGCTCTCCTTGAGTATTTTAATTATTAAGGCATATCGTCTTTTTTTCTCTCATAGCAACCATTTTACTAAAATATATTTTCTTTGTTTTTATTCAGTAGGTATATAGGTTTCGGATAAATTGAAGGAAATATTTTGTTAGCATTAACATTTTTCGTGCTTCGGAATACCTATATTGAAACACTTATTAATGTAACACATGTCGGAACACGCTACGCCATGTTGTTTTTAATTTGTTTCGATATTTTTATATGCTTTTGGAGTTTTCGAAACACAATTTTGTATATTTTTTGGAGTTTGCGAGAGATGAAGCTAGGGTTCGTTAAAAATTGTAATAACTTTTCAGTTTCGTAAATTTGGTAATATGAAAAGTATTAACGAGCATATTTTTATACTGTCAGTTTTTGTTGAGTAGTTGAGTTCCTAAACTGTAACGAGTTTTAGAATCCGTTTTTATTCCATCAAAAGAGAAACTATCCAACCGTCAGAAAAAACTCACTATTAAAAGAATAAACTTCAATTTTCTTTTTGAAAACAAGCTGTTTTATATAATAGTTGACCAATTTAATCATCAGACCCTAGAACCATAGTCAAAACGAAACGCGAGCCAAACTTCAATGGGATTGCGTCGTTTTAATACAGAGTTTCTATGGCCACCCATGAGCCATGATGGAGCCGGAAGGCTCCATCATCAAATCAGCTCCATATCATGCACGTAAAAATTTCAGCTCAATCAGAATCGCCAGATGAAAAGAATGCAGATCGCCAGCTGGGCCTTTTAAACCCGGCAGGCTAGATTAGCGACTAGGACGGCGAGCAGAAACATAGCTGACAACATCAGCAAGATCCACAGGCCACAAGAGCCGAACCCAGCGCCCCGCGAGTAGTTGCACGCGGCGATTTCAGATACCACAACAAGGGGGCCAATCGGCCCCGGCACTGTTTCCCCACTCCCTGAACAGGAGTGCGAGATGACCAAAAGAGCTCAATCGGAAACCAGGAAGTGGGTCAAAAGTTTTGAGGATTTTGGCATACTTTTCGGGCGCCATTTTGTATTTTTTGAGCCATTTTGTAGTTTCACCTGTAGTAACTAAATAAAAGCTTGTAATGAATCTCAAATCCTAAACTAGAAAAATCCCAGCTCAAACATGGTGTACATGAACATTTAATTAATAATTGCCACGCAAACCAAACGAGCATTAACGCGTTCGATAAAACAAAATGACACTGGATTATAACTAAAGTATAATAAAACAATCAACAGGTTATCTGTTGAGTGTTTTAGTCACTGTGATTAATGGCATCACATGATTGAAACGAGGATGGTCTCTTAGCAACCGCCAGCATGGTGCTCTTCAGCTGGGATACAATGTAATTTTGTTGCAATCAGTATCTATTCGTTTCATATTGAAACCGGTTCATTATAACAGGTGGAGATTTAGATATGGCATATTTTCGAAACCTATTTTGGGTTAGTCATGCTGAACAACTTTTACTATGGGACCAATAGTGAATTCTCAAAATAAAAATTACTTTCCATAGTAAATTTCAACCTTGCTCGATCAAAATGTATGAATAGTAAAAAAATTTTTTTGGGAATTCAGTGTTAGTCCCATAGTAAAAGTTGTTCAGCATGACTAACCCAACATAGGTTTCAAAAAATATGCCATCTCGAAATCTCCACCTGTTATAATGAACCGGTTTCATTATCTTTTATTATCTCATTGAAATGCTGATACTTTTTTTTATTCTTTATTAACCGCATGAAATGATCATCAGTAGCATCAGGACTGACCTCAGCATCCGAGTATCTCTAGATAACCTCGAAAATGATGCTATGGAAAAATATCTTTGAAGAATAAAATCCGCAACGAAGTTATCCCACGGTGAACAAAAGTGACCGACACAGCTTAATGGCTCAAGCTGAAATGGCAGGCAACGTTCATATCTGCCGCATGACATGACAGATAGTCGATGCAGCACCGGCACGAAATTATCTATATAGGGTGACTGGTAATTAGTAAACGATACTTAGTCACATGATTGCACTCATGATAACAAACAACTTTCCCAATGAAACAGATAGGGATTAATAACCAAATTAAATAAAAGCTGATGGTGTATTCTTCTTGTTAGGTACTGAATATTATGGGCTCGTGTGCTAAGTGAATGTTTCTTTGAGAAAGTTGTTAGTTATCATGAGTACAATCATGTGTGTAAGTATCGTTTACTAATTACCAGTCACCCTATATATACCTACATAGTATTTTGTACTAACACCACGCTAGTCACAAAATAATCCATCGTTTTCTCTTGTCTCGGCCCACCAATCAACATAAATTAAAACATAGTTTGTTTAAGTGGTCAACTTTATTTCGCCGGATTTAAAATATGGTGTCAAATTGTCAATGTCCACCAACTGTCAGTATATAGGTAGTCAGCACATAAGAGGTATGTGTCAGTATGATATAACAAAAGAAGATAGCACACTGAGTGCGCAAGGCACATTCAAGACAAGCATCTCTCGACACCACTTGAAATGTTCGCAAAATCGATACGAAGCGTTTCCCAGATTGTTTAGATGACTTTATAAAAAATCTTTGTTCAATGAACCTCGATGAATATCTATATGTGAGGTAATGCCATGGTTTTACATCAGACCTACTTTGGCCTACCTATGTCTGGGCGTGCATCAATAACTGATAAAAACAAATTTATAAATATCAAATAGATGATCAGCAGAGAACATTTTTAGGATACATAACGTAATGTGTTTTGGGGTTATCGTGATGAAAATCAAATCTAATTCTGTAGCGTCAAGAGTAAAGAAAAGACAATGTATGAATGAAAGGTTTGGTCTGTCTCTCTCTTTCACTTTTTGTTCCATTATGACTATTGTTGTGGTCGCCTTGGACTGTCAGTATCTTTGAAGGAAGAAGTTGTAGTTATCGGTTGCGATCATTTCACATCTCACGATTATAACGATTCACGTTTTTTTTTTTTAGGCACGGCCTATTAGTGGTCATGTAATCAAGTATAACTACTCCTCCTAATCTACGTATCTCCTTAAATAATGAGATTCTGAAATTAGAACTACAAAATATTTGGATAGGAATGGAGATCTTACATAAAACTAAATTGTCGTCATTTCATTCCAGTGCCCAAATATTTCTGTCTTCACATTCCCGAAATGCCGGAAATACCATTTGTTCCAGTTAGCATTCCGAATATTCCGGTACAAAACACTGGCTGTCTGACCCGGATTTCTACGACTCTGGGTCTTATTAGTCCCGGTTAGGTTAAATAGAGATTTATTTGGATGTTTTTAGGATAGGGCTTGTGTTTTTTTGGGATTTTTGTCCTTTATCAGGATTTCGCCATAATATAGGGTGACTGGTAATTAGTAAACGGTACTTAGACACATGATTGTACTCATGATAACAAACAACTTTCCCAAAGATCTTTTTGTCTTTTTTTAATTTACTTAGCACGTGAGCCGTAATATTTAGTACCTATCAAGAATAAGAATACACCATCAGCTTTTATTTATATTATGACGGGCCCGTTGGCGCAGTTGGTTAAGACTCTGGTCAAGATTCCACCTATTGCGCCGCAGGTCGTGGGTTCGATTCCCACACAGGACATGCATTTGTGTGCATGAACATGTCTGTATGTCCTGAGTCTGGTTGTAATTATGTATATTAAGTATGTATTTACAAACAAAAAGTAGTATATGTATTATATCAGTTATCTGGTGTCCATAGTACAAGCTCTGCTTAGTTTGGGATCCGAAGACCGTGTGTGAGAAATGTCCCAGGATATTTATTTATTTATTTATTTAATTTTGTTATTTATCCCTATTTGTTTCTTTGGGAAAGTTGTTTGTTATCATGAGTACAATCATGTGTCTAAGTATCGTTTACTAATTACCAGTCACCCTAAATAAATAATAGACTTATATTCGTGTAGTTAAGATACGTATTCGAGTGGCAGCGTCAGTAAACCAACATAGAGGTTAATTGGAGCTGTTCGTGGCAAGCGTACACAAATGAGTAGTCACACGTGTCGAACAATATCAGTGCCACATTGGCGCAGTATTGGAAATGAGGAGTATTTAGTTTGGGATCAGATAGCCGTGTGTGAGGAATGTACAATTAATGAAATAACAGTTTAGTAACTTTTTAACCGACTTCATAAAAAGGAGGAGGTTCTCAATTCGTTTTTTTTATGTTTGTTACCTCATAACTCCGTCATTTCTTAACCGATTTGGAAAATTCTTTTTTTGTCTGGAAGGGTACACTTGTCATTGTCATCATATTAGGATTTGATGACTTCTTAGTGTACTTTGAAGTCGGTTTAAGCTTTTTGTAAAACAGTCCAATTATTTGCCTTTGCAATTATGTTTTAAACTAGATATATAATCTATTGTAATTAAAAATTTATTTGGAGACTAAGATGTTCAAGCTTTAAAAGTCATGCTGTCTAATGTATAGTTAAGTTACAATTTACGCAAAAGTAGATGATCACTTAGAAGCTACCGTTTCGTAATAATATTATTAGATTCTCTTATAAAAACTTATACAGTAAACACTCACAAACTAATGTAGGTAAGTACTTATACAATATGAAGGCTATTTAAAATTACTCACATAATAACTTAGTTGATAGTAATTTTAATTTGTATGATACACAGATTATAGAACAAGGCAAATAAAGCGCGCGGAACACGGGAGAGAGGCCAAAAAAGCAAATACAAATTGAAAAACACATACCTGGTATCCGCTTTTGAATTTGTATTCGCTTTGTTTGTTTGTTTTCATAAATTCGTGTATTTTGAGTTTTATTGCATTTATCGGTGGTATTTTATCCAATAAAGATCAATCCATGTGCACCAGTTAAGTAAAATGAAATGAATCATGTGTATCGTGACTTTTCAAGTTGTCTCAAAAAGTCCATCAAGAGTTTTAGTACAATGACCACCAATCTAGTAAAACATGACTTTTATAGACGTTGACTGACTGAGGACTAATTTGAAAGTGATTTACTGTGACTGGAAACTATAATCACAAATTATAAAGTCTATAATATAACTTGACACTGGCAGTAATAAGTCCTTATTAACTACGAAGAAAAGGAAAATAAAAAGAAGATTCGAGAAGCGTGACGTCACTGAAACTGCATGGAGCAATTAGTCTGTCGACACGACGCATAAATACAAGTCACAATGAAAAGAGAAATGGTTCGTGCCAAGGACGCCTTCGGCGAATAATTGTCAATTTTCTGGAAGACTGTACTTCCATTTACATTTTGATATAGTTTACGAAAGCTAGGTTCAAGTGAAGTGTATGTTGGACAAGTATTATGAAGCTAACCCCCTTACTCATAAAGCGCTATTTAACTAATATCATCATCAGCCTATAATGTCCCACTGCTGAGCACAGGCCTCCTTTCACAAATCAGGGTGAAAGGGAATGGGCAGATACTCCACCATGCGTGCCCACTGCGGATCGGTGGAGGTAGGCTAGTGGCCAACCTACTGTTGGAATTTTTCAAGCCGCCTAGGAGGCATCCAACTAGCTTAACGACCATCACAATTAAGTGATAACCGGGACCAACGGCTTTTACGTGCCTTCCGAAGCACGGAACGAAGCACGAACGCTCGATTTGAAATACCACTAGACGGTCACCCATCCAGGTACCGACCACGACAGACGTAGCTTAACTTTGCTGATCGATTAAGAACGGCTAATCATGCTACACCACGAGCGCTTCTAACTAATATACTGATTAAATGATCACGTAAATAATGTCACAATGGTGCCGATTCTGTTGTAAATCGCACTAAACCAATTTTAGTCACATCACATCTCTTTCTTACGAACATTATTGAAAAAGGATAGAATATATTTAAAGCTGTCAAATTAATCTTTGCCGTCTTATTTTGCGTGTATTTAGGCGTAACCGCAATAGATGGCGACATTTATATTGAAAACAAGCATTGGACTAATTTGACAGGACTAAATTTCTTACATCCTTTTCTTATGTTCTTTGTTAGAAAGAGACATAGTGAGATTAAAATTAGTTTAGTTGTAAACAACAGAATCAGGGCCATTGTTTGGCTATGACAACAGAGTGATTTACGTGACCATTTAAACAGTATATTAGTTAAATAACGTTTAATGAGTAACGGGGTAGGAGTTTTGCAAATAAGTAATAGGAATTTTCTAAAATGGTATTTATTTATAAGCTAGCTAGCTCTAGCTTTTCCCCGCAGTTTCACTCGGGATAATAATTAGCCTATGTCCTTCTCCATACCATAGGCTATCTGCGTGCCTCTCATCGCGATCAGCTCAGTGGCTTAGTCGTAAAAAGGTAACAGACAGACAGAATTACTCTCGCCTTTATAATATGTATGGATAGAGTAGTCTTTCCTTTGTCGCCTGGCACAGAAATTCTTGTCAGTGAGACTAGACTGTAATGAATCTACGCTTGTGTTAAAAACAGTAATTGATGAGTTTATTGCTGCTCTTCTCAGCAAATGCAATCTTTCATACCA
Source organism: Achlya flavicornis (assembly GCA_947623365.1). Taxonomy (NCBI): domain Eukaryota; kingdom Metazoa; phylum Arthropoda; class Insecta; order Lepidoptera; family Drepanidae; genus Achlya; species Achlya flavicornis. The sequence goes on from OX392479.1 coordinate 14,924,698, forward strand.
GTATTAGAGTCAGACTATTCATAAATGCCTACGGAGGAGCGAAAGTCTATTTGAATATTATATTTTTAATTAGATTTGTCAGTATTAATGAAGACATATTATAAGGTCTTTATTACAATGACAATATTTTAAATTACTTATAAGAGAAGGTGTGTGAAATCTTCATCAAAGGTCAAAGGCACTCAACGAAAAGTGCGTCTTAAGACCGTTCGCCTATGTTCACGAGTGGACATGCCGGGTCTGAATATGATGAACACGAAATTTATTTTATTACACAAAAAGATTTAAGCCAAGGCATGTAAAACGGCTCTTAAGATTCTCTTTTTATTATGTAACGTTAGAAAGAGACGGATATACGATAAACCTTGGTTTTATATATATACGATGGATATACGATAAGCCAACTCACGTAATAAGGGGAATGGGTCTGGATCTAATCTGGATGAATTAAACTTTTGATTCTAGAACAAATATAATTGGACTGTTTTACAAAAAACTTAAACTGACTTCAAAGTAGTAATCAAATCCTGATCTGGTGACAATGGGACCAAACGGGAAGTGTGGAAGGGTTCCAGACTAAAAAAGAATTTTCCAAATCGGTTAATAAATTACATACATACGTGTCGAATTGATTACCTTTTTTAAGAAGATTAAAAATGCTGCGAATTAATTAAATGAAATGGAATAAATTTATTTACAAGAATATGGTAGTAGTGTATATGTCTTGGAGTAATAAGTATGCCTCATATTCTACCTTATCGGTGTGTATAGTAAGGGGCACGAGTGGTGAGCACAGATTGACACCTGCGCAGTAGTTAAATTTTCGGTCTGTTTCGCGGAATGAAGAAGGGGGCAGCGCCGAACTGCACACGATTGGTTCGTCTGTCAATACTCGTCGTCTATTGGATTCTTGCGTGTCATTTGGCTACTGTGATTTGGCCAAACGTATACATGCGCGAGCTTACCCCCATTACTGCCTATCTGTGCTCACCATTCGTGCCTCATACTGTAAATATTATGTGGTTTTATATTTAATTTATTTATGTATCTCAATTAAAATGCAATTTTTTACAGTTTTACGGTTTATTCATATAATTTAAATAAAATAAAATATAAACTACTTTATCAAATTAGTACCTATGTTTATAAAAAGCTTGTCAAAACAGATTGATAAGCGAATGAATACATTCATTTGTTATTTTGTGATAAGGAATGTAGTTCCACGTATTTATTTTACAAATTTTTTTTGTGACATTCATTTATATAAAAAAATTTTGAACATTTCTACGAATATTATCTATATGTAGCCTAACTTTGTTAAGCAAAATTGAATTGAAACAATTTGAACTTTATTCTCTATATTCCAATAATAATAAATTGTGGTTGACCTTTTTCATCCCAAGGCTAGTTTCTATTTAGTCTGTCGAATACATTATCAAAAAATGTAGACACGTAAATTTTCTTTTGTCAATTAAACAAAAAAATACGAGGATATGGTCTGTTCCGCGTGACGTCACGGTGTGGTACAGTTTTTAATAACAAGTGACGTCACGAGCCCCCACTCCTGAACTTAGTCGCGCTTTATCTTCGTCAATTGTTAATGATTTGGTAAAGTAAAAAATAAGTGTCAAATATTTTTTGACAATCTAACTGACGGACTAATTAGATTTATTATTATTTTTACCCAGGAAACATCACTCTGTCAAATATAATTTGTTATTTTCACATGACGATGAAGATAAAACATTATTTAGGTTAATAATAGTACACTGTAATACAGGGTCGTAACTTGTGACAATGGTAAATCCCCGCTTATAGCTCAGGCTTACAAACGACAACTCGTTTGCAATATTGTATCACGACGTTTTCAATTTTGTGAGAAAACATGTGAATAAAATGTAGCGATAGTAGTAAAAGAAAAAAAAGTAATTAAAAGTAAACAATATTTATTCATTTTTGTACGTATAAATTCTCGATAGTTAACTTGTAGAAGTTTAAAAAAAAAACTAACCTTGTTAATATAGAGAAGTCCTATATTATGTGTGCCTTTAGTGTTATTTAGGCACAAACATTCAAACAAACTTATAATAAATGATAACTAAGTTAACAATGACTAACATAATGAAAAAAAAAAACTGGACATGGTTATTATCCTTTCACGTCTTCAAGAACCATTGTCCATCAAATTTGTTTTTACTTGTAAAAAGAATAAAACAAAACATAAATCGGAGCAACAACCTTCCACAGCATTTGAAACATGATGGGAGAGCACTCAGCCTCCCTTAAGGGCAGAACGAATCATTGTGTCCCGAGAGGCCAGGACAAAGACCTCTGCTAGCGGACGTTCGAGAGGCCAACCAGTTGGAAACGTTGTGTTATTGTTGAAATAACCACCTTAAGTTTGAATGAATGAAATATTCTTTATTGTATACACTTACATAGAGCACATGATTACAACAACACAAATTAGAGGAAGTTATACAATATAGGAGGCCTTATCGCTTAAGCTTAAGTTGGTTAGTTTTGCCTCCAAAAGTTATCCGAATTTCCTGCAGTTTAACCCGCTTTCGGGGGATAGAAATATCCTATATGTCTGAAATGAAATGAAATATTCATTCATTAAAATAGAAAGCCTATTTGACTACATAAATTATTTCAGGCACTTATGAATAGTCAAACTCTAATACTCTAATGCACGGTTCGGAAGGTATCTTTAAAATAGTTTCAATAAACACAGCAATTACTCTTTTCAAAAACATGACATACTTTTTATACATCAGATGTTTCCTGCGAGAGCGACCGCTACACCCATAGAGGTGCTACACCCAAGCTACGCTGTCTTTCCAGGTTATAAAAATTACTCATATATTTATTTAGACATACTTAACCTTTTCTATGCCGCTACGTAAAGCTACGCTCCAGTTTTTGATAAAATAATAAGGCGTAGTAATTGGTGGCAGATAAGGGTAACCGCGGACATGCGTGGCGGTCGAGGCTAACGAGAGGTTAACCCAAGACTTAGTTAATTTAATTTATGTTCTGGCTGTCTCGTTGAGGGGTTTATGTGTAACAATAAAAAAAAACTTTCTCATTTATTATATTAAATTAGTATAATATGATTTGATAGACAGCATGTCTCATTCCTTAAGTAAGCAGAATTTATTTAATAATAAACAAAGAAATATGGGTGTTTTGTGGGAAACCCAAAAAGAAAGAATAATACCCAGCGCGCACCGGAACTAATCATGTGAAAACTTGTTCGTAAATAGGAATAAAGTTCTAAATGAAAAAGAAAAAATATAGCTCACAGAGGAAAAAAACCTGACAAAAAATAACTGAATATCAGACATAGTGTATAAACTAAGTTATATTTGCACATATTGAACTTGTAAGGCGACGATAGCTCAGTGGTAGTGACGTCGGATACCGAGACGAAGGTCCCGGGTTCGAATCCTACAAAGAGCTTGAGCTTCCGACGAAGGAAACCACTGCACCCCACTATATTTTCATCAATATTTATGCTCTTGCACTTCATGTAGGTAGTAGTTTTTTAATTCAATTTTTAATACAAGCTTTCTGTGGTGACTACTTTTTGCCGTCTGTACTTACATTGTCCTCCAATATACTAATGTATACAAAATTTTAGCTCAATCGGACACTGACTGGCAACTGAGTCAAAATATTTTTTTTAATGATTCGATTACAGATTTGAAACTAAATAAAAGCTTGTTTTAAAAAAAAAAATTACAAGTAAAATGACTTTTTCATAAACCCTTAAGAGGGCGTATAAAGCCAGAAAAATATGGCAATGTCAGATGAAACAAACTTATGTCTAATATTCGCGTGGCATGAGACGGAGATAGGGTTTTTCGCGGAACAAAAATGAACTAAGCGCTTTTAATCCAAATGACTCGTAAAGAATAGAATATTTTAAAAAATCGCTAGTATCAGCCCTAGGTCATACGTTAGTGATATTATTTATCGATATTTTGTCTTAATTAGATAACACCATGAACGAATAAAAACGAAAATTTATTAATATTAGAGTGTAACTTTGTGATTTTTTTCTATCATTAATTTTCATTCCATTATGTTTTTGCTCTGACTGAACCCTTGCGTATATAATGAAAATACCCATATAAAAATATTTTTCATTTAAATATTATTTACTTGAGTAAATTTCAATTCTAATATATGTAATTTTGCTTTATACGCACTCTTAAACCCGAGCTTATAATGAACCTAGCTGTCCTGAGGTGACATTTGCGTTATCGAGATTAAAGCGTCAGGCAGATTGACGAAGATTAGATACACTACTAAACCACAGATCGTAGGTTCGATTACCATTCAGTACAAACATTTGTATGCATGAACACGTTTGTTCTGAGTCCGAGTACCTACTATCTATACCTATTAGACCTTCTCTATTTTTCATAGTACAAGCATTAGATAGTTTACCGTAGTACAAGCTATGCTTAGCCCGGGATCATATGGCCGTGAAGCATGTTCCTGTATATTATTACCCGAATATAGATAGATAGATAACTCTTTATTGTACAAAAAGTATTTAACAAAAAATAAAACAAACCTATACGTGGGGTGTCTATGGATAGGTCTTCAAAAATGATATTGAGGTTTCTTTCTTGTATAATTTTTTTCTAAAGTGAATATTTTGCGCGAGAGACACTTCCAAAGTGGTTAAATGTGTGTAACTTCTAAAATAAGAGAATGATAAAACTAAAAAAAATATATGATGTACATTACCATGCAAACTTCCACCGAAAATTGTTTTGAACGAAATCTAGTAGGTAGTTTTTTTTAATACATCATAAATCGTAAACTGCAATTTACCATTCAACTCAAATATAAATTGCTGCTACGGAACCCTTCATGGGCGAGTCCGACTCGCACTTGGCCACTTTTTTATTAAGCACGCTTGCATCAAACAGTCTTTATTTGACTCCTACGAGCATGAGACGCCATTTTGTACTTCCACCTACATTCTGTAGAGGTGGACACCATTTCCATACACCTTTTCTAATTCATTAAATATTCACCTAAATTACCTGTGACTGTAGGGTCACTGCGATATGTGTATACAGATAAGTATAAGGGTTTGTGATTAACCCCAAAAGGGCCTCAGAGTTGGTATCGTTTTACGCTTAAACCTAACATTTCCATAATTGAATTATTCTGCTAATTCTTACACAGGTATTATGTGGGGTTCTAACATTTATGTAATTATGTGCGGGCTACTGTATTAATGAATAAGAATAAAATAAGAAACAAGGGAAAAGGTTTCTAGTTAATTTGCCGTTAAGAGGATAGGATGGCTGCAGGAAATTTTAAAAATATAGGTTTTTAACATTGCTCTCGCGCTGTGCCCTAGCTATCCCGCCCGAGGGCGATAGAGACAACTACAGCTTGCATCGATTATACCTATTTAAATTAAACGAAATCGCTATTTCGTAATCCCCAATTTTCTCCTCCAAAACTGGATCGATTAAAAAAAAACAAAATGTTAATGAGAAGGGCTTTGGATATGTCTGTCGGTTTCCCTTTCCTTGCGTTAAAAATTGTAAGTTTTGTGATTTAAGAAGGCTCCTAATGCTTATAATAATTAATGTATGGAGAAAAACAAAACCGAGGGACATACAGTGGTACCTACAGATTGCATGGTAGAATAATCATTGCTCTTGTGTCATTATCCAGAGAGGAAACTTAGAATTACGTTTGAATGGAACTAACGCCACCAGCATTTCCAAATAATCGCTAGCAGCGGCAGACTTGATGATATCTAAGTATATTCTAAAATATATAATCGATACTAATATAATAATGCGGAAGTGGTTTTTGATTGTTTGTTTACACGGGCTAATATCTGGAACAAACAGTCAGATTCAAAAAATTTTTTCACTAATAGGAAGCTACGTTATGCCCGAGTAGTACGTATAGGCAATGAATGCTATGGACAAGAATCCCTTTAACTAGAGATTTTGTTGAAGGGAAAGAAGAAACATAGCATTCAAATAAACCTTCGAAGGCACTCATGAATAGTCAAATCAAAAAGTAATTTATTCAGTTTAGGCCCTGGTAAGGCACTTATCTGACTAGTCTGATTCTAATACCGGTTCGGAACTTCGGAAGGTTGCATTTGTTGAGAAGAGCCCGCAATAAACTCAGCAATTACTATTCAAAACAATCATAGATAAATAACATCACATTAATATTCTAAATTGAAATAAAGGTTATACAATTATTGATACATAAAAATGTAAGAGTATTGTTTTATTTTTATGTGTTTTAGTAGTTATTATGTTATATGACCAAAATAATGAATTAAGAAAATTGACAAATAATCATAGTGAATGTAACTTGTCATTTTAAGCTAGAAATAAAAGCCAATTTTAAGTCTTTACTAACTACCCGTTGCGACTTCGTTCGCGTGGTGCCCTAACCCTACTTTTAAACCTTCCCGGGACTTCCACAAATATTTCAAAACCACATGTAGCCAAATAGGTCCAGCCGTTCTCGAGTTTTAGCGAGACTAACGAACAACTTTTTTTTTTTTATATACGGAACAAGCGTAAGGCCCGTCTGATGGTAAGCGGTTACCGTAGCCATATGGACGCTTGCAACATACGAAGCATCGCTCACGCGTTACCGTCCTTTCTCCCTCCCCTATCAGCTCTGGCGACCTTACTCACACGCAACACAACTTTACACAATACAAAGTTATTTGGCTGCGGTATTCTGTAAGGTGGAGGTACTTCCCCAGTCAAGCTGCTCAATGAGCGAATAGACGCTACCTAGCTCTACATCTCTTAAAATATTAAAGCGGCATGCCGCGCTATGTTTCGACGATTGTCGCAAACGTTCGTCGCGAGCTCGCGGAAATATTCTCTGGGTATGTCCAAAAAGTCGCGCGGCAGATTTGTGTCCTGCGACTGCCGAGCGCGGCCCCGCGGCATTCTCTGTCTTGAGACACCCTAATATGAACAGTTTTTCTGTGTCCTGCGACTGCCGAGCGCGGCCCCGCGGCATTCTCTGTCTTGAGACACCCTAATATGAACAGTTTTTCTGTGTCCTGCGACTGCCGAGCGCGGCCCCGCGGCATTCTCTGTCTTGAGACACCCTAATATGAACAGTTTTTCAAAATTTGATCATTAAATGGGGTCGCAGTGGAAATCTAACGACAAGAATTTAAATTCAATCAGTATTATTCCAATAATATAGGGTAAAAAAAAAGAAAAAAATGGCTTTTTGCCCACATATGGTAAGTGATTATGGTAGCCGAAGTTGTTAGGCATGTTCACAGATTACAGAATAATACAGATGGAGCGCGCGGAACACGAAAGTGAAGCCAAAAAAGCAAATACAAATTGAAAATCTGATACCTGGTATTCGTTTTCCAGTTTGTATTTGCATTGTTTAACCACAGTTTCTTAATAAACGAGTGTTTTTTGTTTAATAAAGTTTGTTAAACAAAGCAAATACACAGTCAAAGCGAATACCAGGTACGTGTTTTTCAATTTGTATTTGCTTATTTGGCCTCACTCCCGTGTTCCGCGCGCTCCATCTGCCTTTTTCTGTAATCTGTGGGCATGTTATAGTAATATTATAATTAACCGAAAACACGTCTCGGAATAACCAACTGATAATATTTTTTTGTAAGGTTGATAGCTCCTGTGGTTGATAATATTATAAAGGTCACTGCAAATACCTTTTTAGGGTTCCGTAGCCAAATGGCAAAAAACGGAACCCTTATAGATTCGTCATGTCTGTCTGTCTGTCTGTCTGTCTGTCTGTCTGTCTGTCTGTCCGTGTATGTCACAGCCATTTATTTCCGAAACTATAAGAACTATAATATTGAAACTTGGTAAGTAGATGTATTCTGTAAACCGCATTAAGATTTTCACACAAAAATAGAAAAAAAACAATAAATTTTGGGGGTTCCCCATACTTAGAACTGAAACTCAAAAATTTTTTTTTCATCAAACCCATAAGTGTGGGGTCTATGGATAGGTCTTCAAAAATGATATTGAGGTTTCTAATATCATTTTTTTCTAAACTGAATAGTTTGCGCGAGAGACACTTCCAAAGTGGTAAAATGTGAGTCCCCCCCCCTGTAACTTCTAAAATAAGAGAATGATAAATCTATAAAAAATATATGATGTACATTACGGTGCAAACTTCCACTGAAAATTGGTTTGAACGAGATCTAGTAAGTAGTTTTTTTTTAATAGGTCATAAATTGAAATTAATATCAAATACTCAGGTCTATACTACCATTTACTTATATACCTACAGGTTTGTACGGAACCCTCGGTGCGCGAGTCTGACTCGCACTTGGCCGGTTTTTTTTTTTAGGTAAGTACCCGATGACATTTAGATTTTTTAATTTGATCAAATTCGTACGAAAAATATTATGTAAGTAAGTAGGTAGGAACGAACGTCCTCGCCACACACAGATAAACCCATTGAGGTTTGCGTTGTGTGGTGTTTAATACTTTGTTGTACTGTTTTTCACTGTTTTGAATAAATAAATTAAAAAAAAAAAGGTACTTGTATTTTTTTCAGATTATTATAATTGAAAAAATATAAGGGCACGTGGGCACGTAATTGAGTGTAAAAAGTTTCATTAAAAATACACTTGAAGGAAGGGTAGTCTGTGGAAGGAAGTAATTATTTCAATCCCGTTTTAATTACGATCCGTAAAATTTCAAATAGGAAGCCGGAAAATTCGAATTTTGAAATTAGAAGCCCAATTTAATCTGACTTCTAATCAAAACTTCATTGTTTCACAGTCGGTATTTTTATGGCTTGTTTCCTTCCTTTGAAGAATTAACTTAATCGTTTGTTAATTAAATGGTACAGTAAATTATTATCAAGATGCTTTCAATAACAATTGTTTATTATTTTATAAGGAAGTTATGGCTTTTAGAGTGATCTTAGAGATAATATTAAAAAGGCATTAACTGCAAATTGAGATGTCAATCACCGCATTTCATGATTTTCTACAACTTCACGGCTTTTCCATATTTTTTTTGATTTTTCCTTGAAGTTGAAAACAACTTAATTTATTAATAGTCGTCAACCATTTTTTTTTATCCAAGCTGCGTATTAATCCAGTATACAATTGTTGTAAAACTTTAAACGACTTACATTTCATCCTGTCCCCAAAATGTTGGCACTAATGACCCCCCACCAGCAACGATGCACTCAAGTCAGCAAATAAATAATGAGTTTTCAATAAATACACTCGACTTTCACTCAAAAGGCACAGTTTCAAAGAAAACAACAATTAAAAATTTCTTAAACCAACTGGGCTACTAAAATAAAAATTGGTAAACTGATTCGAAATTTGAAACAAAGTGTTGAATTACGCGAGACGCTTCGATACTTTGAAAATTGAATCTGGAACGAACGCGCGCTCCGCTCGACATTCAATGAGAGACTGATTTTTCAACAGAGGGCAGAGACAAATCCTGGAGGTTGGCCGGGAAATTGGTGTGGTATAGGACAGAATTGTCGGCTTGGTGGCAAATATTTGCTATAAATACGTTGGGTTTACCTTATAGGAAATCTACGGGGAAATTATACTTATACATGGATATAGGACAGTGTGAGGAAAGTGGGATCGTGTCAAATTCGTTTATTGTTCCTGGGGATGAAAGAATCTGCGGTTAATGGGACGGTTGTGATGCGGGATTGGAATTCCATGGAAATAAACTAAACTGAAAGGGACAATATCCTTCTTCTAAATGTTATACGTTTGAAAATAACCACTTTGTACATAACTTTAAGAGTATATTTAGTCTGAGTGTAAGTATTTTAATTATGTTTCCTATATTCTTCAGGTTGTGAAGTGAGCTCTGTCGTGGTTTTCCCAAAGCAGTACAGCGTGTGTATCTTCAATAGTGATACTCCTGGTTTGGCAAGCGTCTATTATACTACGGTAGCCGCTAATAAATCACGCGGGCCGCTCGTCTGTTACTTTAGTAAGTTGAAAAAAAAAAACTTAAGAGTTAAAACTCTGTTTTTTTTTTGTTTAAAAACAATATTCCATGATATGTTTAAATTTAACACTAATGCTAAACAAAAAAGAATTGGTTTATACTTTACAACCAGTGACCCTGAAGCCACTTAGCTTTCAGCGGCATTAATAAGCTCAAGATTATCATTATTTTATTTAAAGAAGCTAAGTGCTTTGCATTCGCTTATTTCGCTCTCAAAAAAAGTCGGATATATTCTCCCTATCAAAAAACTGTCACTCAAGTCGGCCACCAAGCTGTACGTACAAGCCTACACGCACACATTCACACATTAGTTGAGCGCGGGTAATCGGCTCTGTCTAGTTTCCCGCGGAATAGTCATCTAATGTGTGCGTGAGAGGTGGCCAACTCCATAGACGCAGTTTTTTGTTAGCAAGAATATGTCCGACGTAGTCTGTGTTCGCTCTTCAGTTGCGACACAACTCGAAATATGGAGTCCAGAGATACAAAAACTTAGATAATATTCATTCATAATATTATTTTACACGTTTTTTCAAAAAATCAATTTTAATGTGACTACAAGAATTATTTTTGTAATTGGTTTTAGAATAATGTATATTTGATGTTCATAAATGGCCCTGTAAACGTTCGGTTTTTCTTTTTAAGATATGGGCCCCTAAAAAGGCCCTGTTTCAAGCTACATCAATTTTCTTTTATATCTCTGCCTTCCCATTACCTATGAATAGTATTATTTGTTACAGGACAAAGGTAATGAGATAGTTCCCTAGTCAGGTGTCCGTGTCACATGGTTCGGCGTGGGCGCGACGTACTGGCCTTTTTGTTTAGGTCCATTCGGTTTCAATTATTTACCTCTATTATCAGATCTACAATTATCATGACGTAAAATTGTGTTTTGTTTATGCAATTGTGGAAAAGTACTTAAAATTTAGAAGCTAGGGTTATTTCTGACAGAGTGCAATCTTTTAACTGATTTCAAATATTTATGAAAATGTCTGTCACAGACAATCGAATCGAAAGGGAAAATCATATGAATCAATTCTTTAAAAAAATGGCATCTTAAATTAATAAAAAAGTATATTACGTATTATATTTAAAAAATAATTATAAAGTAGTTTTTCAATATTTAAATTTATTTAAATTTATTATATTATATTTTATTATATATATAATTAATTTAATTTAAATCTATCTTAATATTATTTTACACCCTGAAGTGAAAGGTTTGAAAGTATAATTTCTCGGATAGGTTTTGCAAGATACGATAACGATTATTATTGACTAGCTGTCTCGCGCGGTTGCACCCGCGTTCCCGAGATAAAAAGTAATAATATAATATAAATAGTAATACTCGGTGATAAAGTAGCTTCCTATTAGTGAAATAATTTTTCGAATCCAACTGGTAGTTCCAGAGATTAGCCCGTTTAAACAAACAAACAAACAAAACTCTTACGCTCTATTATATAATTATAATATAATATATATTAGTATTAGTATAGATAGGCAGAAGACTGACAAGTAACCAAACAGTCATTATGCTATTGTGTTTCTATCGTCATATCCTGTTTTATCAGAAAAGTGAAGGTCTAATCCATAGACATAAAAAAATCAAGACGGAGTGTCACCTTATAAGAAAGTGAAGCAAAAAATGTCCTACGTGTGCGTGAGTAAAATCAGTACTGGCCCAAGCAGGCACAAATGGTACTGAGCCTTATTGTCACTGTCAACGTCTCAATACGGAATGATAACCGATCGGCTTCCTATGGTCTATGTGTGTGTGAAACCATGTATTTACAAGAATGCCGGCTTCCTAATACTTGCGTCACTTAAGAACACAGACCGTTCCGTCTTTAATTTTTTCTTGGTCTGAGGTCTAATCATAAATCGAATAAAAAAATGGCAAATTAATTTAGAGAGAAATATTTTCCCATAAAGAATTTCTCTTCTGAGGAAATTAATATTTCAATAATTTTGCGTCATAATATACAAACAAGCAATAAACCTACATAACGGCCCTGTCCCACGGTACATGAGAACGCAGAGCGAGAAAATAATAATAATAAATATCCTGGGACATTTCTCACACGCGGTCATCTGATCCCAAAATAAGCAAAGCTTCTACTATGGAAACCAGATAACTGATATAATACATATACTACTTTTTGTTTGTAAATACATACTTAATATACATAATTACACCCAGACTCAGGACATACAGACATGTTCATGCACACAAATGCATGTCCTGTTTGGGAATCGAACCCACGACCTGCGGCCCGTCAAAAAAAACAAAGTTTTTCCCAATATTATCTCTTGTTTTTCTTTGTTTGCAACTTGTAGTTTTATATCAAATCGATTCTTATTGTATCAGCATGCTTAAATGTAAAAATCTCATTCGCGTCATCTATACTAATATAATAAAGCGGAAAAGTTTTTTGTTTCGTTCTTTAAATGGGGCAATCACTGGAACTACCAGTCGGATTCTAAAAATTCTTTCACTAATAGGAAGCTACTTTATTCCCGAGTATTATAGGACTTAGGATACTTTTTATCCCGGGAACGTTGGTGAAACCGCGGGGAACAGCCAGTCAAACATAAACTCATAAAACCTTCAGACGCACTTTCAACATTTTGCACAACTTTACGTTTTAAATAAATAAAAATAATATCGTAGATCACCAGTCACTCGAATGGTTCAAGTTCCAACTCTAATGGTGCGTCCATGCTACGCGAATCGAGCACGAGCCGAGCCACGAATGAACCTACAACGAGCACGATGCGAATCCCTTTGTACGTGACAAAACTGACAATCGCGCTCGTTCGAGGCTCGCAAGCCCGTCCACGCTACGCGAATCGTGCTCGCAGTGTGCTCGTTCATGGCTCGGCTCGTGCTCGGTTCGCCAAGCATGGACGCACCATTATATTATATCGGTCAGAAGCTATAGAAAAGGTCGCATAGTACAAGTATAAGCTGATCTCGCATTTTATAGGATTTCCGTACAATGGGAGGTCAGCTTATACTAGAAAAATATAGCTTGATCTCTAGCCGTGTCTACATAAGTCGCTTTCTCGCCAGCGATGGGACAAGTTCTTAAAGCATATTTTATTACACCCTAGTATGTAAAATATATTGTATATATCACATAAAATCGCTATAGACTTTTTTCAACCGCCTTAATAATTTGCCATGTCTTTCCGTCTTCTATATTGATATCTTATGGATATTTTTTTATCAAAGGACAGGAAATTACCCCCAAAATTGGATCGTTCCCTCATCTACATATTAAAATTCTTATTTTTTCACATCGTTGCTTATAATATCAATTTTAACCGACTCGACGGGTAGGTATATTTTTTATAGGCCATGTAGGAAAATAACTAATTTCCAGAAGCTGTCACTTGCCTTGTTAATTTTTACAAGATTCAAAATTCAAAATCATTTATTCAAATAGACCTTCGCAGGCACTTATGAAAAGTCTGACTCTAATACTCTAATACCGGTTCGGAAGGTTGCATTTGCTGAGAAAAGCCGGCAATAAACTCAGCAATTACTCTTTTCAAAACAAGCTTAGATTCATTACATAATATTTACATATATAAATAGCAAACTTAAGCAGACCAGCCCCCACAAGCAGCACCTGTTCACAAAAAAAATTCAAAATCATTTATTCAAATAGACCTTCGCAGGCACTTATGAAAAGTCTGACTCTAATACTCTAATACCGGTTCGGAAACACAAGTATGTCGCGTGTGGCAGCCATCGCCCTCCTCGCCATATTGGAGGGAAGTGAGCGACCCGTCACACGACGCCGCCGCAAGCAAAAGCCTTAAAGTGAGCATGACAAGAAATACCTTTACAACGATGAAATTTTAAAGTAAACGTTACCTAGATTTAATTTCTTGCGCGTACATCTTATGGGTACGCGCGGTCCACCCTTTACCATCGCTTAGGTACCATCAGGCGGGATTGAGGTCAAGCGCAAACCCATTAAATATAAAAAAACACTAGTCGTTATTTTTGAAACGGTTGTTGTGTTTGATGATTCCTGGGTAAAAAAATAATAATTCTAATTAGCCCGTCATTTAGATTATCAAAAAATATTGGGCACTTATTTTTTGCTTTACCAAATCATTAACAATTGACGCAGATAAAGCGCGAATAAGTTCGGGAGGGGGGGCTCGTGTCAAAGAGCAGCTCGACTGGGGAAGTACCTCCACCTTACAGAATACCGCAGACAAATAACTTTATGTTGTGTAAAGTTATGTTCCTGCGCGTGAGTAAGGTCGCTTGAGCTCATAGGGGACGGGGGAATGGTCGGTAACGCGTGAGCGATGCTTCTTGTGTTGCAAGCGTCCATATGGCTACGGTAACCGCTTACCATCAGGCGGGCCGTATGCTTGTTTACCGACTTAGTTGTATAAAAAAAAAAAAAATGATAATGTATACGACGGACTAAATAGTTTTTTTCAGGAAACTAGCCCATTTCATATATCAATAATTTGATGTGCTCGTGAGTTGGATAGAGCTACAGCCCGTTAAACCGTGTCCAGTGCTATTTTCAGGAAGTCGGTACTCTGAGGGCGTTTATTAGTTCAGTGAAGACAAACATCATGCGAGCCGAGTATAGAACTATTTGCAGTGTAACATTTGCACTACTGCAGTATTGTATTTATTTTATTTATTTATTGTAGGAAGACCAACAGCTATACAATACCAAACTTAAAGTATATTAATAGTTGTTAGGAAGCCAATAACAGGTCTTCACGGATATGTGCCAGTATAAGATTTTTATCTGTGACCATGTAACACAGATTTAACACAATATGGAAATAAATAACATATTATTAACACACTAATACTGAGGACTTGCTTACTTTCATCGAATAGGCATAAATGTTCATATACACTGCATTACTGCATTACTCACAGACACACACACACTGCCTTACACACAAACACACCCCACCTTCACACAAACACACCCCTTCCTACACACAAACACACACCCCCCTACACACAAATACCTTGTAAGTTACTTAAATTTAGTTAACATTTTCAACAAATTGATCCATGTTTGTTACTACTATGCAGCGTCAGACACGTTTTATTTTTTGTAATTTCATCATTGTATGTTTTAAATTCATTGACCGAATCCTGTCCCCCATAATACAGGATCTTGCCTAGCTTGGGTGTCAGTGTTCAACGTTTGTGCAACAAATACATACATGACTCTCTTGTGTGCATTAATCTTGTATAGCTGTTTATATGTGTGTTTCTTATAAATAAATAAATTATTAAATTATTAAATTAAATTAAACTAATACAAGATTAACACCAAACAATGACAAATAATACCTACTGAAATATAATTCACACGCACTGCATTGTTTGAAAGTCATTGCTTAGTATTCGCCTCGCCGATATAAAGCTTGTGCAGAAAATGTCTAAATCGTGTTGCCAAACGAGGGCGTTGAAGTTTTGTATTGGCCTATTTCTTGGCAGTTTTTTATATGAGCCCGTTCATCAATCATCATCATCCAACATCAATTAGCTATTTTATCATGTACCTACTTTTATTTGCATACACATATGTCAGTGTATCAGCTAAAGTACTTACCTATAACAAAACTGAAAATGTATACAACTAGGCCCCGATTGTTCAATTTTTTAATGAAATATTATACAACTATAATCTGTAGATAAACGTCGGACAAGCTATACCTCTGATAAGTTTATACAACCTGCTTTTTTTTTTTCAAACCAGTTTGGACAAATTATGAACTAAAGGTATTAGAGAAAAACGCTGAAAGGAAACCCGAGCTGCATTTTGAAGAAAATAAAAGTGGCATTAAAGTATTTTCGGAGATATGGATTATGGAATACTATTTTGGATAACTTCTAGCAGCTACATAATTTTGTTCGTATTGTGACATTAGTGACGTAGAAGCAGAAAAAGAAAAAAAATGGAAAAAATTCATATCTACAAAAATACAAACATTTTTTTTTTTCAATCAAAGAGAACCCTCCTTGTTCTCCAACAGCAGAACTCTAGACACTTGCTGTGTGATCGGCGTCATAGAGATTCGATATTTCAAGGTGTGACATATAAACAGCTACATATAATAAACTTTATGAAATCAACTCATGTCTCCATCGCAGTTAGTCGCAGTCGCATTAATAAATCGGTGAAATCGTAAAAGTTCCAGGTCATAAATTTTTCGTCTGTACTTAAAATTTACGAGGCATTCGACCTTTTTTCACGATTGGTGATGGCGAATAGCACTTAATATTCGGACTATTAATGTAACACTCATACTAATGACTGTGCGAATTTGGCGGGAAATTTACCGTACTATATCGAGGATTGTTCTTTTTATGAAAACCTGAAAACACAATCATATGTGATTTTATCTCGGACTAAACTTAATTAGTTGAAGTAAACTCTACCAATTAGTGATTAAATATACTATTATACTTTTAAGGTAAAAATTGTTTAATTTAATTAGAAAATACCTAATAATTATACGAAGATAAGGTAGTTTAATATTACTTTTTCATAAAAATAATACACTATTATTGTTTTCTATCGAGGTTATTTTTATTTTTTCGCAAAATAATTATAACCTCAATTAATACAAAACTAACATTATCATTGTAATAAACTGTAACTGTAGGTAAAAAACTACGTTTTTAAATCACTGCCCGTAACCAGGGTTCCCATAAAGGTGGCGACATTACCTGGTTGAATTGCGAGGTTCTACGTTGCCCGAGGTAAGCGCTAACTAGTTCTTTGGTCGCCGGTTGTTTAAACAGCTCCTGGTATAAATAGCCCAGTACATAAAAACTGCATAATATTTTCCAATTGATAGAGATTTTGATGAAAGGCACACAGATAGAATAGGTATATTCTGGATAACACATAGGATACTTTTTATCCTAAGAAAAAAATAATTCTCCCTGAAACCGCGGGGCGGAAGGTAGTATGTCATATTCCACATTATATCCGTAACACGTGTGCTCTAACATCAATTTACATAATATTGCTACAACAAACGATACCTCGTGCC
Organism: Achlya flavicornis; assembly: GCA_947623365.1. NCBI lineage: Eukaryota > Metazoa > Arthropoda > Insecta > Lepidoptera > Drepanidae > Achlya > Achlya flavicornis. The sequence goes on from OX392479.1 coordinate 14,941,779, forward strand.
TGACTTTTCTCATTATTTTGATTGTCAATCGTTTTATAACTCCTAACAGCGACACAAAGAAGCTCACGCTCCAATAGATAGATGGCGCCACGATATCCTACATCACACTAATGAAGTTTTTTTTATTTTATTTTGATAATTGCCCATAATCTACAGTTGCACCACTATTCCCAGGCCCGATAACTGAGCCTGGCGGAAGATCTTCTCTTTTCAATAGAGGAGTCTACGACTTTGCTCCTCCACCCTCCATAATATGATAAGCAGACAGATGATCCTCCTAAGGATTACCACAACTTGAAGGTGGTAGCTGGTAGCCAGCGAGGCGAGTACTACAAAGTCCCCTCTAACACCGTGCTATGGTCATTACATGTCTTGCTAAGAGAAAATTCTGGTGGCGTTTGTTCCATACGTAATCCTCAGTTTCCTCTCTGGATAATGACACTAGACTTCACTAGAGCAATGATTATTTTACCATGCACTCTGTAGGTACCACTGTATGTCTCTCGGTTATGTTTTTCTCCATACATTAATTATTATAAGAATTAGGAGCCTTCTAAAATCTCAAAAATTTCCATTTTAAACGCACTTATCAGACGTCAAGCGAACAAATTTGAAAAACATAAAAAAACATTAGAAAACCGATAGACATATCCAAAGCCCTTCTACTTATGATTCTTGTTTTTAATCAATCCAGTTTTGGAGGAGAATACCGGGGATTACGAAATAGCGATTTCGTCTAATTTAAATAGGTATAATCGGTCCAAGCTGTAGTTGTCTCTATCGCCCTCGGGCGGGATAGCTCTGGCACAACGCGACAGCAATAGATATGTTAAAAACCTATTTTTTAAATTTCTTGTAGCCATCCTTTCCTCATTTATCAATTGCGCGTATTAGATCAATATCTTTATGGCAGCGTTCGATGTCAGTACAGCTACATATGGCAATCATCACTTCACACAAAGTTTTGGGAATTGGCTTCTGCTTGAAAAAAGTGTCTCAGGTGTGCCGTGTGATAGCCAGCAAAACGGTTGGGTTCTAACAAAGGGGCCGTCCATTAATCACGTGAGGGTTTTTAGACCACTTATTGACCCCCCTCCCCCTGGTGATATATAGTGATGTTTTAGGCTACCCCTCCCCCTCTACCAAAATCACGTGTATTTTTTAACCGGCCTCAAAACAAGTAAAGATAGTCATAAAATGATTTATTAAATAGAACCACCATGGGTTTACTTTTCTGTCTTCAATGGTGAGGACTTGACAAACATGTTCCTCAGCAGTTAGCACCACTTAATGCTAGAAGATTTAATTAATTCTCATCCAGTCACTCGGCATCATCGTTGTCTCGCACCATGCGAAGAGCATCCCTATATTTATGTAGTATATGAGCGCCTAGTAAAAGCACTATCATCACTCGGTGCCGGAAAATGCAGGCTTTTTTTATGTTCGACCGTTGAGTGACCCTAGGAGGAGTCATAAGGCTGAAGATGTTGCACGCTTACCCAGAAAATCCTGTTCCCTCTAGCCTTGAAGACCATCTACATCTAGGTTAAAGGTTTCAGGAAACACAGACCCCTGAAGTGAGTTCCACACCTTTGGCAAGCAAGTGCAATTTTCGATTTTATTGCGTGGTTAAATTTGCGTGGGCGCATCAAAAAAACTACACGTGATATGCATCAAGCAAGACCCTCTCCCCCATATTCTGATTAATCGTGATATTATCCGAACCCCCTTCCCCCTATTCGGGACTCATGGACGACCCCGAAGTACCCTACCACCGTCCAAAGCATGCCTGTTCAAATAATATCATGTTACTATAAAAACATGAGGAAAATCATGTTGAAAAATGATTTCCACTTATAGAAAGGTGTGGGTGATAGTTTATTGTTATTATACACATATCTCCCCTAACAGTCCCATGGATGTAATCCTTAGGGATCATTCGTTTGCCAGTCCCTTACATCTGTTGATGTCGGAGTTATTGATTATGAACCCTCCTATGCTTGTAAAAAGAATGTTTATAAAGTGACGGATATTTGGATAATTGCGGCTCCATAGTGCTCAATAAACGGTGCATTTACTCAGAGATTCTCTCTAACTCTGAGACTCTGTTCTAAGCCGTGATCTGATCTATCATATTCTTAGAAACAACTCCCCTGCGCAAGTCAGAAGACTAAGTTTATTTTCCAAATTATTCGTTGACAAATTCCAAACTATCTAATTTATTTTCATCTCTTTCAGAACTTAAAGTAGGCATCCTTAAATTTTATTGCTAATAACCTTTGCTAATAACAATAAGTTTTATTTTTCAACTTGAACGAAATACAGATAGGAGATCAAATTTTACCACCGACTATGGAAGAACTTGTTACATGATTTTGGCAAAATGCCTTGTTTCTCATGCTATACGTCAGTATTCTACCGGATTTACTATTGACACCATGTCTCCATACACAACCCTATTCGCATACTTTGGAGTAAGTTCTTTTTTTGAATATTGTTTTTATTTTTTTTATCATCAGCCAGTTCTAATTTTCATATTAGGTACATAAATCCTTTTTTATCAATTGTTTTCTTTTTAATTGTTTTCGTGCAAAAGGCGCATGCGTGATATCCTGTTTTTCCCGCGATGATGTCATTCATCAGATGTTTACGCTGCTAAGTAAAGTAGGTCAGTTGTTACTTGACGTACTGTATTTAGACGTTCTTTCTCTGTTTTGGTGATATAGCTAAGTTGCAACGAAATTATACATAGCATAGTGAACTTTATGTCAATTGAATAACATAGAAAGTAAATACGAACCAAAAAAGAGTTCGCGCGTCTTGCGGGGAATCGCGTATTCTCGAGAATTCCTCGCTTTTCTTTGCTCGCAGACTTTTACAAGTTTTATCGATAGACTAATGCTGCGATTTTACTAATGCTTTATTGCTTATTGATGTGGAATATTTCCTACTACAGTGCGGAGGCCGCGTGAATGCTTTTCTGACAACTGTTAATAATAGCCAGATCATGGAAACGGCTAATCTGATTACGATGCGATATTCACTCAGCTATGTCTAAGAAAATAATGAACCCTCCTGTGAAAGTCCCATCGCAATGCGATTAGCCGTTTCCGACAATAGCCCAATTAACAGGTGTCAGAAACGCAATCTCTCAGCGGCACTGTAATGTGTTCCGGTTGTTAGCATTAACATTATATTATTTAATTTCATACCATTGAATATTGATTAATTATAATTAATTGTCAGCATTATTTATTATGAAAGTGTAAAACGGTTTATTTTGATATTGTGTATTTGAATATCGAGGAATGGCAACACCAGAAAAGTATAATTGTAATAATGGCGGCCATTGGAGAAAGAGTTTTAATTAATTTTGTGGTAATTACCAAGTTTACCAACGGTGTAAATACAGATTTAGCTTGTTTAAGCCAACTTCTTTTCAGTAAATCAGGGATGGTTAATACTGTGCTGGCAATAACAAAATAATATTTCATCAAAACCATGATATACAAACGTGTTATGGAAATAAAAATAAAACTTTAACTAATTGCAATTGATGTTTAGTATCCTCTTGAAAACCAGCGTCGTAGCCTTGTGATGCGACATTATGCTGAGTGGGAGACCGTTTCAGCTACATAGATTTAGACATAGGTTAAGCGGTTGTTGTATTTTTTTAACCGACTTCAAAAAAGGAGGAGGTTCTCAATTCGGTTGTACGTTTTTTTTTTTATGTTTGTTACCTCATAACTCCGTCATTTATTAACCGGTTTGGAAAATTATTTTTTTGACTGGAAGGTTACACTTTCCGTTTAGTCCCATTGATATCAGATCAGGATTTTATTACTAAACTTCTTAGTGTACTTTGAAGTCGGTTTAAGTTTTGTGTAAAACAGTCCAATTATTTTCTTGTGTTATGTGTTAAATCTGAGCTGAAAAAATGATTTCTATTCTATTCTATTCTTAAGATAAATAAATAAATTAACGTTCATAAGTGCCTTACCAGGGCCTTAACTGAATAAATGACTTTTTGATTTTGATTTCGATACTCAAATTGTACCTAATACAATCTATATATAGACAATTTCCTCAAGCCTGCCGCTGCTTCCGATTAACGGCAAGGTTCCCAGAAGGCTGGCAGCTAATTGTACCTACTATTTTATCCAGTAGAGGGCGCTTTGAAGAAACATCTGAAAATGACTCACAATATCACTTTATTTCTAGATATATCTACTCTTCATGCTGGGCTTCTTCTTAATTCTATTCCTGGTCTGCATTTTAGTACTTCTATGGTACTTTAGGAAGCAAAACTTGGAGCATTTGTCCTGCACTGAGCCTAAAGAAGACACCCCGATGAGAAGACCATGTCTTGAGGAGTTCTAGGACTATACCAATATTTACAACATTAGTGCATTTTGAAAAACATGAACTCTTTAAATTCTGCTAATTTTAATATGTAGTTTTTTTTTGCTCAAAAATGACTGTATAAAATGCCTTAATTATATACAATTTACATCGTTTAATTAGTTAATTTTGTTTATTATATGCTATTTTCAAATTATTGTACACACGGCTACAGGTCAAGCTATACATTTCCAGTATAAGCTGATCTCGCATTGTATAGGATTTCGGTACAATGGGAGGTCAGCTTATACTAGAAATGTATAGCTTGATCTGTTGCCGTGTGTACCTAAATTAACATAAGCTAAAAAGTGCCAAAGATATTTTGATTAAATATTATGCCTATAATTGTGCCTCAGAGAAAACCAGAAATTAGAGAATAAAATCTACAAAAATTTAATTATGTAGTTATTTCATTTACAATTAAATCACTGCTTACAGCCACGATAGCATAAAGCTCACTTTACAATGAAGTATTAAAACTCAAGCATTCTTGTATGGCAATTAAATAAAGAAATTAAAGTCCTTATGTATTTAAAATAAATGCTGCATAATTATTCAACCTTTTATTGCGGTAGATTTTACACAGCTTTTTTTACATACCGTGCGTTATGAAAGGTGGCTACTTTCATAATACACGTCAATTAATTTTCGAGGAAATCTTAATTTACAACAAATATGTACAAAATATAGAAAATTTCCTCAAGCCTGCCGCTGCTTCCGATTAACGGTCTCAGAAGGCTGGCAGAATTTCCATTTTGGATAGCCAAGCTGACGCGTTGGAGGGAAAAGGGCGCTGGTCTTCGGAGGAGAATTTCGAGTTAATTGATATCGGCATTATTTCCAGATTTTAAAAGACATGAAAAGTCAGCGAAAAAACTTTTCGGAAGATTTTCGAAATATTTTTTTTAGCTTTCGACCCTATCGCCGTGTTTTATCGTAAGTCAGCGAAAAACCGGCGATAGGATCGAAAGCTCTTTCGAGGGAGCTTTTTCCGCCAACGCGTCAGCTTGGCTATCCAAAAAGGAAATACTGTGATTTTCGAAATATATTTTTATTAGCTTTCGATCCGACAAGGATCAAAAGGCTAAAATGGGGACAAGCTAGGTTAAATCTATGGGGCCAGGTACTGCTTGGCTATTTTTACTATTTACTTATTAAATATCGATTCAGTCTAATTTGTAGTTTTGCCGCCGCGCCGGGGCACGCAATTGCTTTCAGTGCGATAAGAATGTATTATGTACTAAATCTAAACTTGTTTTGAAAAGTGTAATTGCTCAGTTTATTGCCGGCTCTTCTCAGCAAATGCAACCTTCCGAGCCGGTATTAGAGTACTACTCCACGAAGAAAGGATTTTTGGTAATTGCACCACTAAGGGGCTAAAATCGCAGGTAAAACCGAACGACGGACCAGTTATATACCTTTAAGTTGAGGATAAGTACTGTAACTTACTGAAATCAGATATCACTTTACTATCCCTTGTTCAATAACCCAACAATCTACGTGTTGCCCAACTACGATACAAGTTCAGCAATTACTCCCAAACTTACGAATACACTCCAAGTATCGCAGGTGAATGATCTTTTGGAGGTCTATTTTGAATTCCCCTGGCATATAATCAAATAATTTATTCGTATTCAAATCGCGATCGTATTTGCAACGTTTGGTAGGTGAATGATCTCATTTGAATTGATTGGGTATTATTTGGAATATTCCATGATTATTAACTTATTTTGATTCGTAAAATAGGAGTAGTAAGGTTATAATTCAATTAGCTATTATGGTTTATTTTTATTGAATATAAATTCAATGAATCAGGTACAAAACACAGACAGGGGTAAACTAAAAACGTTGAATTGCAAAAAGAAGAATGGGTAAAAACGTCCCCAGACTGTAGCAAGATGAGCTATAGTGGTGATTGTAGGTCTCGTTGAGCACATTATTTTATTCTATGACAGCAAGTCAGAATTCCATGGGAGAAAAAAGATATTCACATTTGAAGTTACAAAAATGTTCCTTTGGTAATGATTGTTTTTTGTTATTATTAGCTATGCCCTGCGGCACAGAATACTGAATACCAGTGATTCCAATCGAGTTTTTAAGACAAAAAGAACTGTATGTCAATTTCCAGGATCCATGCTATCTTTCTGCTAATATTTATCGATATCGGTCCAGTAACATAGTTGTGAAGTTGTGAAAACATAACAATACGGATAGATCTACTGTCGCATTTATCATATTAAAGTACTAGCTGTGCCTCGTGGCTTCACCTGTGTTCCTGAGAAAATAGTATTGCTCCATCTGTAGGCTTTATGCTGCCGCGTGTGGTAATTTTAATTGCTATCAACCTAGTCTAGTAATTTAGCTGGAAAACGTAACATAAGACATACTAACCCGAAGAAAACCCCTATAGCGAGGCCCTACAATTCCAGAACACTTCCTTAAACATCAGTCAAAGCATCGGGATCCCTGGCGTCAATATTTCTAGCGACACGTGCTGTTTCGTGTATAGTCACTTAGACGACAAAAAAAGCTCGGAGTGCTCAATAGAGCGAGGCAGTACTTATAACAACTTTATAAGTCGCAAGTCCGGGCTCAAATGGAGTACTGCTGTCATCTACAGGCGGCGGTACCTGGATACCAGCTTGGCCTTTGGACTCGGTTCAGCGACGTGCCATTAGAATTGTCGACGATCCCCAGCTCACAAGTGGTTTAGACCCCGTTAGACTGAGCCACCATCGCAACTCTCGCCATCGACGGGGAGCCAACCACACACATTGGAACCGAAATGGTTTCGTACTCTGCGGTTTCAAAGGAGCTCACTACCGGAGGTTTTCCCAAGGGAGAACAGCATGGGATTCTTCAAAAAGGGTGTGAACAGATTTTTGCAGGGTCAGCAACGCGCGAGTGGTACCCTTGGTGTTACAAGTGTCTTTAAAGGCTATGGTAACCGCTTACCACCAGGCGGGCCGGGTATACTTGTTTGTTGCCTTAGTGGTATACAAAAAAAACTATCTTTCGCATTAATAACGTTAAAGTACTATGTTTACCTCGCGATTTCAAATGTGTTCCCGGTATACAAAGTAAATCCGTACCTATTTTATGGACATCTTCGGTTATCATTAACTATTTGGAACATAATACAGTGTTTATAGTCATGTTCAAGTTTTCTTTTTAATTGTGTTTTGCTATTTACCATTATCCAGTCAGTCTATCATATCAGTCTGCCTATGGGGCTGATTCATTGATTACACATAAATAACGACAATGAAACATAATGTCAAATAGTAGGTAGATACCTAATATGCGAGTGTAATTGTTTGCTGTGTCAAAAAAAAAGATCTTTACCTTATCCTAGTAATAGTAATGTAAGTAAAAAATGCTTAAGTTTTTCGATGTTTGTTATTAAATGACGCCGAAATGGCTTATCAGATGTGGGTGGAACTTAGCACTAAGATAGATTAAACTCTGGATAAACATATATAATACTTTTAAATTAGAAAAGTTATACAAATACTGCGGGACGATATCAAAGTTACTCAGTATTTTGTATGCTTTAACCGTGAATATCTTTTTTTTCCCATGGAATCCAGACTTGGTGTCATACAATAAAATGATGCCCTCGATGTGGCCAACAAACTCCACCATAGCTTATAGTGCTACATTCTGGGGACGCGTTTCATACAAATGGACCCTTTGTTCTTTCCATACTTTTTGTTCATTGGTTATTTTGCCTAATTTTAAAATATATTTGTTTTTTATGGCAAAAACAAAAACTTGGCGTAAGTAGCGTTGTATGATTTCCTGCTGTAACCGTTTGACTAGACATTTATTTCCATCGACGTCAATGCTTATACAGCGTGGATTGAATTAATCTAACAATAAGCTTGTTTTGAAAAGAGTAATTGCCGAGTTTTTTGCCGGCTCTTTTTAGCAAATGCAACCTTGGGATCCAGTATTAGAGTCAGCCATTGCATAAGTGCCTGCCAAGATTTATTTCAATAATAATAAGATTTAGATTATTCATATTTTTCGTAACATCTGCATGCATGTTTCAAACATTTATTTTTTCATAATAACATTGAATCTCATAGTTTTTTCTTTTTAAAAGGCCCTTTACTAGTTTTTTCTGAAACTGTAAATGTAGAATACATATTTAATTAAAAAAATACGTAAAATTTCATGTCTTAGGGAAATTTTCCGCTAATTCCAAGGGTAGTAAAACCAGCAAACTGCACATCATAAATTAACATTCTGTATATGTCTCTGCATTACTGCAATCGCCCTAACAATGATCCACCGCAGCCGTTTTATTTCACACCACACTATTCTACCTTACTTGTTATATTACCTTTTCACAAACCAAACAATTTGTTTTTTTTTTACTATATAGTCCTGTGTTTGACCACAATCTCACCATGGTAAGTGATAATGTGGTCGGAGGTGGTAAGCACATAAAGCCTAGAAGGAACTGGCTCTCAAGTGCAGTTGTCGGAACACGCCGATAGTTGCTCGGCGACAGATTTTCAACTTGAAGGTGGTAGCCAGCCAGATGGGTACTACAAAGTACCCTACCACCATGCTATGGTTTCCTCACGATGTTTTCCTTCACCGAAAGCTCAAGCTCATTGTAGAATTCGAACCCGGGACCTTCTTCTCGGTATCCGACGTTACTACCACTGAGCTATCATCGTCTTAAAATTTTGAAATTTTCTAATCTTTTTACAGCTAAAATAAAACAAAAAAAAATTTCATCCAATATATTGGTTTTTGGTAACTGGTTGTATTAAGCTTTCAATTATATCAGAAAAAGCGAATGACCATTTGATAGTTAAATATTATCGATTACTAATTCCCCTCACGTCTACTCGATACTATAACAGCTCTAACGAGTTAAGTAATTACATGTATAGTGTTGTCTTCATTGAAAACATTTTATAAAATCACAAACGGGTTTGTTCACTTTTCAATAAATATGAAGTGTACTTGCAGTGGCTTCGCATTGTGAAATTGGATGAGAGTCAATAATCCCATTTATTCAGACCTATTCAGTTGATATTTCGCTTGGTAATTCAATTTATTTTTATTTTCGCGACCAGTTTTTTTAAAGAGTGATAATATTATTATGTTCCTTTCCTAAAATAAGCATAAACTTGTGACCCGTGGCTTTGTGTGCCACTTTTGGCCACATCATCACTAACCATAGTGAGATTTTTGTCAAAAACATAACTAAATTAGGTGCATTTATAGAATTGGGTGCTTTAGACCCAATTCAAAAAATGGAAAGGTTCATGGAATATACTAAGACAGTTTGTAAAACAGAAAGCTTACAACAATATAAACTAATAAATTAATGACGACAATACTTGTATGTAGCGCTTACTCTTTCAGAACACACCTTATGTAAGAAATATAATGTTGCGTCCATGCTACGCGAATCGAGCACGAGCCGAGCCACGAACGAGCCTATAACGAGCACGATGTGAATTCCTTTGTTCCTGAAAAAACTCGTGCTCGCTTCGCGTAGCATGGACGCACCATTATGGTGCGTCCATGGTGATCCATTATGGTGGTTCGATAACAGGATGCGTTCGTTGCTCGCGATTTCAAGCGTGGACGTACTTAACAAGCCTACAACGAGCGCGATGCGAATCCCTTCGTTCGTGAAAAAACTGACAATCGGGGGGAGCGCAGTCGAGCACGCTACGAATGCTCGTTCGTGGCTTGCAAGCCCGTCCACGCTACGCGAATCGTGCTCGCAGTGTGCTCTTTCGTGGCTCGGCTCGTACTCGGTTCGCTAAGCATGGACGCACCATAGGCTTGTTTTGAAATCAGTAATTGCTGAGTTTAGTGCCGGATCTTCTCAGCAAAAGCAACCATACGAACAGTGTGTGTTGTCAGCCTGACATTTCAAAAAGGCATGTGAAGCCCCATCTGAATAAAAAAAATATGTGTATTTAAATAAATAAATATAAAAACTTTTTAACAAAAAAATAAACCACCGAAAAAACTGAAAAGCAAAAAATAATTTTGAATTTTATAAGGTTTTGCAGTCGGGGACAAACCAATAACTCTAGATAGCTATTACGACAATACCTAAACTACTCATGTATACGATCAACTTTTACTATGGGACCGGGGGCTCTACCGCGTAACTTTGGTGTTAATCGTAACGAAAACCATTAATGAATTTCATCCAATCAGGGCCCACGAATGGTCATCGTCGCGACATACCGCGTGCGCATCATTGGATGAAATGATTAATGGTGTTCGTTACAATTACCACCAAAGTTACGCGGTAGAGCCCTAGCTTTAAATTCGAAAAAATTAATTGCGTTAGCAATATTGCTTAGCTTCCTTTTTAGACAAACATTACATTTAACAAATATTACAAAAAAAATACATATCTACGTAGGTTATTGGTTTGTCCCCGAATGCAAAACCTTATAAAATACAAGTTATATTCAAAATTATTTTTTGCTTTTCAGTTTTTTCGGTGGTTTATTTTTTTGTTAAAAAGTTTTTATTTTATAATTTTTTGTGGCTATACTCTACTAATTACTACATGCTTAATTTTTGATTTCTTTTGATGTAATACACAACTAAGCATTAAAATCTGTGAGTGAACAATAAATCATCCCTATTTTCCCGCCCTTAGGGTATGTATTTTTTATCCATATTTATTATATGGGACCACCTTCGAGGTACCCTATCCAATAAAAAAAGAATTATCAAAATCGGACTACTCTGTCAAAAGTTATGCGTGATCATACATAAAAAAAAAAAAAAAATATACGCATTAACTTGTAAACCTCCTCCGTTTTTTCGTCGGTTAAAAATAAAACAACATGTCCACTTCTATTCCTTTTCGCAGATTACGTAAAACATGTCAGCAGAGATCTGTAAATGAACTAATTTCAGCAGCAACTCGAGTACCTACACAACTAATTGCTAAACTAATCCAGCTGCTATCACTCCTAAATAACTACTAATCAATAAACGGTAATCTCCGGCGTTCGGTGACTGTTTTGTGATATATTAGTTGTATATTAGCTTCTTTATAAAGTCAGGATAAATCGTAAATAATAATAGTCGGGTACGTACCTAGATAACCAGTTAACTGTAATGAACATTATCCATGGTGCATCCATGCTTGGCGTACCGAGCACGAGCCGAGCCTCGAACGAGCACACTGTGAGCACGATTCGCGTAGCGTGGACGGGCTTGCGAGCCTCAAACGAGCGCGATTGTCAGTTTTTTCACGTAGAAAATGATTCGCATCGTGCTCGTTGTAGGCTCGTTGTATGTTCGTTCGTGGCTCGGCTCGTGCTCGATTCGCGTAGCATGGACACACCATAATAAATCCCCAGAAGGACCTTTAAGATTTTGATGTTGTTGCACACTGACACCTAAAAACGCAGCGATTTCAGCAAATAAAACGACCAACAATGATACATTTGATTAAATCTTTTCTAGAAGTTAGAGGCAGCACTGAAGAAGAAGAAGTTTGGCCGTTGGCTCACTACCAGTTTCTGGAAGAGTAAGCTGGCTCGTGGTAAAAAAATAACAGATGTTTTAATTGTTGTAAAACTCCGCGTGAACCTTACACGAGCCAGCGGGTTCTCTATAAAACCTGTCTCTGCCAATGACTTATAAAATGACCAAGACTGCAATAGTTTTAATAATTTAACTTTTATCGTTCTTTGTTTTATAATATCTTGTGTGTATTACGAGAGTAATATCCGAAACTACAGATTCGATTCTAAACAATCTTTCACCAATAGGAAGCTACAGTATCCCCGAGTACTATAGTTTACTTTTTATCCTGAGAACGCGGGTGAAACCGCGGGGGACTGCTTGTTTTTAGATAAAACTAGTCATAATGTTTTGCGTATGTGTGCGAGTATAATAAAAGTTTAAAACAAGTCAATTAAGCAGGGTGAGAAATATAACGAACGACCCATATGTGAACGAGAAAGAGTGAAAATATTTATTTGACGTTTAATTAAACAATAGTTATATATACTAGGGTCACGTGAATAACGTCACTCTATTGTCATTGTCAAATAATGTAACATTATTTAAGTGACCATTTAATCAGCCTTATAGATTGGTTACGATAGGTTAGAACTGCGATAAAACAGCGCGCGAGTCGAGCGAGCGTAGCCAGCGGTACCGAGGCACCGGCCGACGAGCCCTAGAGCCATGTTTGTGCACAATAAAAAGAATCATATTTTTAACCGACTTCAAAAAAAGGAGGAGGTTCTCAATTCGGTTGTATGTTCTTTTTTTTTTGTTTTTTTTTTATGTTTGTTACCTCATTACTCCGTCATTTATTAACCGATTTGGAAAATTCTTTTTTTGTCTGGAAGGGTATACTTCCCGTTTGGTCCCATTGTCATCAGATCAGGATTTGATTACTTCTTAGTGTACTTTGAAGTCGGTTTAAGTTTTTTGTAAAACAGTCCAATTATATTCTATTATAATTATATTTCTATTCCCAGAAATATGCAAATAATTAAACCTTGGATAACTGAAGGTATACTGCGTTGTATAAAAAATAGAAACTATATGCAAAAGAAAGTAAAAGCGGACCCTAACAATGAAATTTTGAAAATAACTTTTAGGCGCTATAGAAACAATTGCAATAATTTAATTAAAAAACTAAAACGAAAATATGAACGAGAAAAACTAGCTAATTCTACAAAAAATAACAAACTACTATGGAGTACTATTAATGATATAACCCAATTCAAATCAATAAAAACTTCTAATTCAAATTTAGTCAGTATTTCGTCCTCGCCACTTACCTCAGTGAACTACATAAATACGTTCTTTGCTAACGTTGGTAGCCTACTTGCAGAAGAAATTCAATTAAAAAACATGCAACAACCTAATTCATCAGTAGAGTCCTCAAATGGAAATCTCACATCCTTTGTATTGTTGGAGACTGATGTTTTTGAAGTTGATCGGATACTTATGAGTCTTGATTCCAATAGTTCCCCGGGTTGGGACAATATACCCACAAAATTTTTAAAACGCTCAAGATTGATTCTGGTGCCTTTAATCTATCATTTAGCAAACCTATGTTTTAGTACGGGAATATTCCCAAAGGCATTGAAACAAGCTATAATCACTCCCGTATACAAGAGTGGAGACAGAGACGATGTAAATAATTATCGACCGATATCAGTCCTACCCTCAATTTCTAAAATTATTGAAAAGCTGTTAAATAATAGGTTACTGAATTATCTACAGAAATATAACCTACTAGCTGATAAGCAATACGGGTTTAGAGGGGGACTATCCACTGAAGATGCAGTATCAGAACTTACGTCACTTGTTATTAACAAGCTTGAAAATAGGGAAACGTGTCTAGCTGTCTTTCTAGACCTAAAAAAGGCCTTCGACACCGTCTCTGTCCCCATTCTAGTAAGAAAACTTGTACAAATCGGAATAAGAGGAATCCCCCTTGCTCTTTTAGAAAACTATCTTTCAGAACGTAAGCAACGTGTCAAAGTTGGAATACATGTCAGTGAAGATGTAGATATTACTTTCGGAGTCCCCCAGGGGAGTGTTCTTGGCCCAACTCTATTTTTAATTTACATCAATGATCTGTGTAAACAGAAACTCCCTGCAGGCCAAATATTTTCATATGCAGATGACACAGCCGTTGTCTTCTCCGGTGACACATGGAAAGCTGTACATGATTCTGCAGAAATGGGACTTACCAGGATTGCTGGATGGCTTAATAACAACTTACTCACCCTTAATATGGCAAAAACAAATTATATATGTTTTTCCATATATAACTCATCACAACCTAAGATGGACTTTGGAATCACGATTCATACTTGCCACGCCCCACTAGCTGCAAATTGTGGCTGCTCACGTATAACCAAAGTAGATAAAACAAAATATCTTGGAGTCATTGTTGATCAAAGGCTATCTTGGTACCCACAGACTGAACTAATCGCTGGCAGAGTCAGAAAGCTTATATGGATATTTAAGACATTACGTCACGTTGCAAACAAAGACTTGTTGTTAGCTCAGTCTGTAATTATATATTGTATTACAATATGGGGAGGGGCATCCAAGACAAAATTTATACAACTTGAGAGGGCTCAAAGATCTCTTATAAAAGTAATGTACTTTAAGCCTTTGAGGTTTTCAACAACAGAGCTTTACAAAATAAGCAACCTTCTTTCAGTCAGAAAGCTATATATTCTACAAACGGTAACAAAGTTACATCATTCTTTATATTTTGACCCAACAATTTTAAACAAGAGAAACTATCTTGCAGCTCCTTCTTACATCACTAGAACAAGTTTCGCACAGGACCAATATTCCAAAAAATCATGTTATCTTTATAACAAGATTAATAGTATTCTAAAAATTTACCCCTTGACTTCATATAATTGCAAAAAACTAATAAAAGAATGGTTAAAAACCTTAAACTACGACGAAATAGAAACTTTTATTAAGGTTGTATCTTAAACTTATGCTACATATATACATACATGTTCGTATACACAAATACATGTTAACATTAGCATTCATATACACATACAAATACACCCCCCCACAAACACTCACGCACACACCCTACACACAAACATACCCAACACAAACATGCAGGCACACACCCCACTTCACACACACACACTCATCTATCCCCACACAGCATTCAATTTATTTACACACACACATACAAATATTCATAATATCATGTAAACTGCTTATTTTTTTCTTTTTATTTCTTTATTTTATTTTATTTTCACTTAATCTGTACTTACCTGCTTCACGGAAGAGCGGGGCCTCCTAACACAGGTATTCTTTTACTTAAAAGGAGTGCTCCAGCCATTGTATTTTTAGATTAAGTTTCAAGTTGGTGAAATAAATGATTTATTATTATTATTATTATATAATACAATAATTACCTACATAAGTTATATCCCATTTAAACTTCAATCATGAATATCTCGGAAACCATCACCTTTAACTTAATTCTAATAAAACTACGAGAATACAATAACATTACATTACGGAACCCTGAATAAAAAATACACACTTGAAAACAGGAACCCTTCTTTGATGTAACGAGTATTATGAGGTATTCAACCGTTGAATAGCCAAGCCAAGGCGACTGAGCGGGCGACCGGAAATGAAAGGACCCCGTCCGGGCACTTCCGGCCGCCATGTTGGATTGTCTCTCTTGAAGTGAAGCCTCTATAGGAAAGGTCTCATTAGGAGAGTGCCGTGTTTGAATATTCTGTTTTGTTGAATGTGTAATGCTTAAAAAATGGGAGTATTGTTTTTAATATTTAATGTGGAATAGAATACGCGTTGGTTTTTCTAGAGTTTTTTTTTTCTTTTGGGGCTAAAATATCTTATATTTAAATCTATCTCTATCATAATAACATTCTAAGGTCTGTGAAAGGTCACCAATGAAACAACAGCTAAGTCATTTTATAAATATTAAAACTTAAGTGGAAATTATAAATAAATAAAAATAAAAAAGCCTGTTTATTCCTTAACCCTAGTAAATACATTTTTGAATAAGTTTTAAATATTAAAATAAAAACAAAAAGAAGTAGTAACTAGATATTTAAACTATGAATTATTATTATAATTTTAGGTTAGGATCCCTATTGGGTATAGGCCTCCTCCAGTGCCTTCCATTGGTCTCGAAATGATAAATACTGCCTGCCAAATAAAAACTACCGAAAATACCAATAAAATAAAATTTACTTTCATTAAATAAATTGAAATATTACCTTCTCGCCATCATTATTCCCTAAGAAGTAGTCTCAGGCCAAAAAAACTCCGTTAACAGTTAATTTTATTCAAAGTAGCATTTTTAATTTGTTTTAAATTCCCTCGTTAACTAAGAATTACAGATTGTGTATTTTGTAATTTTCTTATGAGAATAAATATCTTAAACCCGTAATGGCATTACGGGTAAGTAGTATTCATAGATATATCGGGCACTAGTGATTTACTGTCAGAAAAAAAAACTATATGAGTTCCTTTTAATTTGTTCTCGGTAAAAGAATAGACTAAAAACGGGAAATTGGCATTAATTTATTATGTATTTAGTCATTCATACCATTTGCCGTTTCCCATTCCCGTTTACACATACCCTTGCTCATGGCAAATACTCTAGTACAGTAGCTCTTTTGAAATTATATCTCTATGCTTAAACTTAACTACAATAACTACTGAGATAACTCTTCGAAATAAAATAAAACGATTCTATCAGTTTGCATACAACGTTCCAATTATTCAAAAAAGGCTGTAAAACAAGCAACGCATACAACCAACCCTCAAATATAGTAAGCAAATAAGATCAGACACGATCAGCAAATAGCGTCGAAAGGCGTTCGCAATAAGGTTCTATCCAGGGTTAATAACAAGGCTTAATATAGCTGTGGTGTTTGCCTATACGCACCATTCCACGACTACAACCTTGTTTAAACGTCACTATGTAGGTTTAGTTTGCATATGTAGTGTCCATAGATCTCGAGAGATGGGTCATGACGCTTAAATTTAGCTTGTTACAGATGTCCCACGAAACTCCCCGCTTAATATCACAACAACACGTAAACGCCAATAGTTAGACAATTTTTACTCTCACAGCCCAATAACTCACTTGTTCGTAAGCGTTAAATACGCACAAGTATAGCACTCTTGAATCTACACATACATGCATATGTATAGAGAGAGATAGATGGACGAAGCGTATAACACGATTTTCATGTATGCGTTCAATATTCTTTGTTCAAGATGTACCTTGGTATAATCAATAAGGTATTTTTAAGATTATACTTACTTGAAAAATGTTATACTTAAAGGCGATGAAAGTGACGATCACTAAGCAATACGGCATTTTAATAAATATCGCGCTCTTACCTCGAAAAGCTTACGACTGTTGCGATTTTTGCGGTGTATGCCGTGAACGCTGCATATAACTGCCTCGCGTGCCGCGTTATAGAACCTCTCTATCAATCTCTAGTGTAGTATCTATGTAGGCTAGGACTACATAACTACAAAGTGATACTAATAGGGATAATTCCTATGTAAAAAAGTCAGTTTGATAATCAAAAAATATTGGACACGTTTTTTTGCTTTACCAAATCATTAAAAATTTACAAAGATAAAATTCAAGTTAAAGTTCGGGAGTGGGGCCTCGTGACGCCATTTTAGAGGAAAAGTGTACTCTAACATGAAGTCACGCGGAACTTCAACACTCGACATCTGCGTATTTTTTTGTTTAATTGACAAAGGAAAACATAACTCGTCTGAAAGCATCTAGAGCTTATATCCATGCTGAATATTCGGGGTTTCCCCCTTATGGCCTCCAGCTCCTCTTTTAGCCATCCCAGACCACGCTAATCAGATCATTCTGAAGTCAATCCAGGCGCGGATACTTGTATAGCCTCTTCTGGCTTCTCGTGAATCGCATACTTCTGTTTTTACTTGACTAATTGCCTTTTAACTCTTTATATCTCCAAATTCCTTTATCTCTTTATCTTAATTCATGTACTTCAATCTTTTTAATCAACTTCTCTTTTTCTCTCATTTCTCCGTCGTCCAATCAATCTCTCTTTTCAAATGACAGGCAAAGGCTCGTCCTATACAGCCTCTTCAACATCTGTCATTATTTTCAAAATGCTGACATGTCTAACATTTTATGATAATGTAAAAGACGGTCTAAATAGTTTTTTTTAGTCATCTAGCTATTCAATTACTACATTATTACATTATTTGCATACAGCATTGCACCTAGTTGTTACTCTGTCGAGAACAAAATCAAATACCTACGTAGACTAACATTTTTAAACATTTATCTATAGAACTTATAATGGTCCGTCCATGCTATGTGAAGTGAGCACGAGCCGAGCTTCGAACGAACAGGATTCGCTGCTTGCGATTTCAAGTGTGGAACGAGCCTACAATGAGCGCGATGCGAATCCCTGTGTTCGTGAAAAAACTGACAATCGGACGGAGCGCAGTCCAGCACACTACGAATGCTCGTTCGAAGCTCGCAATCCCGTCCACGCTACGCGAATCGTGCTCGTTCGAGGCTCGGCTCGTGCTCAGTTCGCCAAGCATGGACGCACCATTACATTAAATTTTTCTTAAAAACTGTATTTTCATATCTTTGTTTTCAGAGACGGTGGTAGGAAGAATATCTACTATTGCTTGTCAATAGATAAATAATTATAAATCAAAAGGATAAATATGATATCTCCTATCAAATACCAATCTAATCAGGCACAACATAATGGCGAATTATTTCGGTATGATCGTTCAGATCTCATGACGTCATATCTGACCAATTTCCCCTTTACACAAATATTGAACAATCCCCTACGTGTCTAGGTCACATTTATACATGTGCCGATTGAACCGTTTATGTTGTTTGCTCGATTGAACCTAATCTTTATTAATGTACTAGTTTACGCTTGCGGTTTCACCCGCTTTCTCAAGGGATCTACTGTTTTACCAGAATAAAAAAAAACTATATTCAAAAATAGACCTTCGCCAAAGGCTGCATTTCCTTAGAAGAGCCGGCAATAAACTCAGCAATTACTACACATAATTTTACGTTCTAATCTCACTGACAACAATTGGGTGCCTCAAAAAATATCCTACTCGTGTGATAAAAAATATCCTATTTGTTATTACAGATTATGATCTACATGTGTGCTTAATTTAACCACGTGCCGTTGACACTTCAATAGGTAACATACAAACACACACTTTCACACTAATTATATAAGGTACTAGCTGTTCCCCGCGGTGACAGTCGTGTTCCCGGGATAGCCTATGTCCTTCTCCATACCATAGGCTATCTGCATGCCAAACAGATGATCCGTTGAGTAGTTGAAGGCGTAACAAACAAACAAACTCACTTTCGCATTATAATATTAGTTAGGATAAGGATTAGTAAGTAGTTTGCAATCTCGTAGTTTCATAGCAAATTCATAGCACTCCATATGAAGTCAAAATGATTAATGGAAATTATGTTTGGCCAAAAAAAAACCGTAAAAATATATTGAAATAGAATCCCTTTACAAATAAAACCGAGGTTTTTTTTTTCTTCTAATGTGATTGTGGTACTTAAACACGTATCAGAATTGTACTTGCTATCTCATCTACCTAACACATCCCTCTGTCCCTTACCACTACTATCTATTACTTTTGTAGTTCTGTACGTGGATTACGTAACTTTATTGCAATGAAATTCTGATTGAAATAATCTCTGAATCGTTGGAAATATTACTAAATCGGAAATGGTCCATCCACACACATTGAAACCAGAACAGTTTCGAACTGTGCGGGCTAAAAGGAGTTTTCTTCCGCGGACGCTCGGACTGTGGAATGAGCTCTCCGCCGTGGTTTTCCCAATAAAGTACAGCATGGGGTTCTTCAAAAAGGGTGTGAAAAGGTTTCTTCAGGGTCGGCAACGCGCGAGTGATACCCCTGGTGTTGCAAGCGTCTATAGGCTACGGTAACTGCTTACCATCAGGCGGACCGTATGCTTGTTTGCCACCTCAGTGGTATAAAAAAAAAAAAAAAGTTTCCATTTCTAATGAACCACTGTTTGTATTTACAGTTATCAGAACGTAAAAAAGTTATCAGAAAACCTCTATATTGAACCGATTTCAATTCGAAAATGATTCAAATTTAGTTACGTAATCGCCCCACTGAAGTCTATGTACCAATAATGTTTGCAATACGTCGTGTTTGGCCACACTCGGTACCTCCACAAGTGTAACAAGCTGTAATCAAGACCCTTGTTCGTCTGCACTGTAGTGTAATTACTCCCGCCACAAATCAAAAGAGCCCGACTATTAACTACCCAAGCATATATAACACTTCGCAGCTACTCTATTTCGTTGAGCTAATTAGGCGTTTGTTTGACCGATGACAAGTTGACTAAGCGACAAATTTGGATCTAAGATATCGCGGGCATTTCATGGTGCCTTCTATCTGGTATTTCAGATCTCGTTAACTATTTTTATTTTATTTTATTTTAATTAATTTATTATACTCTAATTACGAGATATTATGCAGGCATTTAGATATTAAACTTATGACATATGATAATAATAATTGTGATGGAAAAAAGTCTTTACATAGATTGTTGGGACACTGATTCCTAAACTGAGTCAAATACTCGTATTTTAGGATTCGATGGTCCTTAAGTTTAGACGGCTCAGGTTTCCAGCCAATATAATAATTTAAAAAAAAAAGTGTCCCTCAGCGAAAGAAAAGTAGCTTATGTCCTATTGCAGGATTAAAATGATATATTTAAATTATATCCGTTGGTCTGTTGCTGCAACAAACACAAACTTAATGTCTCAACTCTTCCCCCTTATTACAAAACATGGTTTAAAAACAAACTCAAAATAGACTTGTCTCTTTTTGTTATATGACGTTAGAAAGTGACCGAGTGACTAGTTTTACTAAACCTACACACGGCTACACATCAAGCTATATATTACCAGTATAAGCTAATCTCGCATTGTATAGGATTTCCGTACGATGAGAGGTCAGCTTATATTGGAAATGCATAGCTTGATCTGTAGCCGTGCGTAGGTACAACTCTTACAGCTACTTTTGTAAAGGGGTTCATGTCATAGCATGGCGTAGCCACCCGTAGCCGATTGTAGCCACTCGTAGCCGGTCGTAGCCACTCGTAGCCGGTCGTAGCCACTCGTAGCCGGTCGTAGCCACTCGTAGATAGTCGTAGGTTTATGTAGCTTCTCGTATCATGGAAACTATATAACCTAGAGTAGTATACTGGAAATCTAATTCCGCAACTAGTAAGTGCTTTCGCACTGATTTAAACAGTACTGACCTTTCACGATCATAATTATTTTAATCACATCAAAGTAACTCGAGACGCTATGGGATAAAATTTATTATTAAAAATGCTTTGCTGAATTTCTTGCCGGAGTCTTCTCAGTTTAAATGCATTCCAGACCAATAGTAGTTTCAGATCTAACGTAATATATTATAATTAATCCCTTGGGAACGCAAGTGAAATCGCAGTCAAAAACTAGTTACATTTAAATCAATGTAAGCAAATGCTCGCCACATTACTCAATCAAGAAACTTGATACACAGTAAACTACATTACTAAGATACAAGCAGCACTTCTGCTAGAGGAACAGTAAACTTTACTCCAACTTGGCAAGTTTAAGGTATTGATAGCTCAGAGGTAGTGACGTCAAATACCGAGACGAAGGTCGAGGGTTCGATCCTGCTTAGCTTTCGGTGAAGGATTTTTTTGAGTGAACCTGATCAACTTGGTATGGTAAGGTGTTTTGTAGCTGGCTGGCCACTAGTACCTTTGTGTTGAAAATCCATCAACACCTCGTGTGTTCTGTACTTAAGCGGTTGTTATCATAACTATGATTACCACACTTGGCTAACCTCGAAATTATATCCTCCAATATGGCGAGGAGGGCGATGGCTGCCACACGTGTCATTCTTGTGACCAGGTACTGCTTGTGGGAGCTGTTCTGCTTAAGTTTGCTATTTATTTACTTATTAAATATAGATTCAGTCTACTTTGTAGTTTTGCCGCCGCGCCGGGGCACGCAATTGTTGTCAGTGCGATTAGAATATAATGGTAATAAATGTTATGGTAATGAGTCTAAGCTTGTTTGGAAAGAGTATTTTTTTTCAGAAAATACAACCTTCCGAATCGGTATTAGAGTCAGACTTTTCATAAGTGCCTGCGAAGGTCTATTTGAATAAATGTGTTTGAATGTTTTGAATATAGGGAAAGAAAAGAAGGATGAAATAATAAAATAAATAAAATAATTTACGGGTCCGAAATAACTCAAAAGAACCGAGATTTTAAATCTCTAATGTTGCGTCCATGCTACGCGAATAGAGCACGAGCCGAGCCACGAACGAACCTACAACGAGCACAATGCGATACCTTTGTTCGTGAAAAAACTGACAATCGCGCTCGTTCGAGGCTCGCAAGCCGGTCCACGCTACGCGAATCATGCTCGCAGTGTGCTCGTTCGTGGCTCGGCTCGTGCTCGGTTCGCCAAGCATGGACGCATCATAAAATGTATTTATTTAATACATATTTTGGTCGTTTATTAGTGAAATTCAATCATTTAAGCACCTATAATCATTGGGTTCCAGATTTCGGGTTCCACATAAACTTTTTATTCTTTATCATTCAAGTTATGGGTTAGATGTAATAAAAAAAACAAAATATAATTTATTCTCGTTTATTCTCTAAAAATCGTTTTCGTTTGTATCAATAAAAAATGATTTTTCGTTTTGAAATGAAAATGTGTTCAAATAAAATTATAGTTTGCCTTGGACTCTGTCACTAACTGCCAAAGGCCGAGGATGCGAATCGATTATGAAAAAGCCTCTGATAGGCAAAATCAGGGGGTTTTTATAGCTTGTATTATATGTGTACCTACCCAAACTTGCTGAAAAAATAATATTGCTAATTACAACGATTTAAAAATAAATGGTAATATAAATAATTATTATACAAAATTATAAAATGTGATTGTGGTTGTGATTGTGAGTGTGAATGTACTTATTACATAATATCACAAGTTTAACATTAAACATCAAAATTTATCTTTCGTTCTCACTCTGCCTTGAATTTGATTGATCATCACCATTTAGTACACCATTGATAATTTTATCTTCTTCAACTTTAGTTGTCATATCACCATTATTTAAAAGCTCATTGACAGTCTCATTATCTTTATCAGCATCATTTATCAATTCTCCATTCATTTTCTCATCTGTTTCATTTATTTGGTCATTTTGTTCAGTTTCATTATCCTGATTTTCTTTTTCCTCTTCTAAGCTATTATTATTAAAATCCATTTTGTCTGATGGCTCTTTACCATCATCTGTTTCTTGTTCCTCAACTGTCGCTTCACTTACTTCTTCTTCTTCATTATCATCAACATCTATTTCACTTGAAAGGTCTTTATCGCCATCTATTGAATGATTATCATTTGCATTATTTCCTTCAGAAATTTCTTCTTCTTCTTCAGGTAAACTTACTTCTTCCTTGTCTTCTGCGGAGTTTTGTTTTTTACCGTTGTCCTTGTTTTTGCTTTTTGTTGTTTGAACATCATCGTGGACTTTATCAAAAACAATCACATCTTGCAATCTTACATGAGGTAGTTCTGGATATTTATCTCTGAAATATTTAAATTTATTAAAATTCTCATTGGATTCTTAATCTTAATCAATGAATGGATCTCAAAATGTTTCTTAATTATATTTAATGTGAATTCATATATAATGTAATTAATATTTACCTTCGAGTAGACTCGTATTTGCTGGGCACCATAAAACAATTAGATTCTCGATAAATGAGAAACTTTTTACTGACCCAGGGCCATTTCAACTTCAAATGGTGTGCCTGGAAAAATAAAAGAATACTTATCAGTTACTTAGCTAATTGGAAAAATATTCGAATCACTATCGAATAGATCCGATACCCTGGTTTTCTTAACGCTACTTTATTTAAGCTTAATCAGAAACAATATCCAATTCTCTCTCTCTTTTTCATACTTTCTCTATAACTAAAGTAATAACTGAAAGAAATAAAATGTTACTAGAAAACATAGACCTCGTTTTGACATCAACACATTAGGATTGCATTTCTTTGGAATCAACTATATTTGCCTTTTGCTATCCCGGGAAGCGCTCGTGGTGTACCGCGAATAGCCGTTCTTAATCGAACGGCAAAGTTAAGCTACGCTGTCGTGGTCGGTACTTGGATGGGTGACCGTCTAGTGGTATTTCATATCGAGCGTTTCCGTGCTTCGGAAGGCACGTAAAGCCGTTGGTCCCGGTTATCACTTAATTGTAATATAATAATAATAATAATAATAATATTATTCCAACTATTCTCTATTTATTCCAACAGTAGGTTGACCACTAGCCTACCTCCACCAATCCGCAGTGGGTACGCTTGGTGGAGTAGCTGCCCATTCCCTTTCACCCTGATTTGTGAAAGGAGGCCTGTGCTCAGCAGTGGGACATTATAGGCTGATGATGATGATCCCGGGAATCACCAAAAAAACTCTTATAGCATTTAGCTAAATGATAAATTAATTTGTGTGCTGAGGGGCGGGACTTGCGAGTGAGACGGAACTAACAGCTGCAGTGTATTTTGAACCTTTGATCTAAGGTTGATAAAGCATTCTTTCGTTAATCTTCGGGCCATACTTTCTTTTCTGTGCGAACGAAGATTCACGACGCGCCTTATCAGTTGGGTTCTACTGTACATATTCTATTAACATTTTACTTCTCTCAGGCATATATTTTTTAACTTGGCTTGCGACCACAATCTCACCATAGTATGCAATAATGTGGCCGAAGGTGGTAATCACACAAAGTCACCTACAGTATAGATTTTGGACCACTGATTTATGACCATATGATTTATGATTTATTTTTAAAAGAGGTAGAGCAATGCGTTTATTCGCTCAAAGAGCCTCCACCTTACAGAATACCGCAGCCAAATAACTTTATGTTGTGTAAAGTTGTGTTCTCCTGCGTGTGAGTAAGGTCGCCAGAGCTCATAGGGGAGGGCGGAAAGGTCGGTAACGCGTGAGCGATGCTTCATGTGTTACAAGCGTCTATATGGCTACGGTAACCGCTTACCATCAGGTGGGCCGTATGCTTGTTTACCGACTAAGTAGAATAAACAATAACAATACTGTTTTATAGAAAATTAAAAACACTTGCTGAATAGCATGCATATAAAAGTATTTATATACTCTGAGATATAATGAATCATCTGTTACTATTTAACTTACGCTTTTAAGATTGTATTCTTGTTGTTTCTTAAGTCTCTCTTCAATGATTTTCAGGTCCTCAATTACCGTTTCTTCCACCTGTACAAATATATAGGAAATCAATCACATTGTCATTTGTACATCCCAAGTCGAGGTAGCAATTCTATAGAAAAAACACAATTTATATCTGCCGTTGGAAAAACGGTTCGTATTTTGGCAGATGCGGATGTTGTAAAAGGGTATAGGAAGGAAGGGCATAGATTTACAGTTGGCTAGATACAGCGGGATTATGATATAAGGTAAATATCACAACCTATACGATGTAACTATGCTCTGTCTCTATCGTA
Organism: Achlya flavicornis; assembly: GCA_947623365.1. Lineage (NCBI taxonomy): Eukaryota > Metazoa > Arthropoda > Insecta > Lepidoptera > Drepanidae > Achlya > Achlya flavicornis. The sequence continues at coordinate 14,967,343 of OX392479.1, forward strand.
AACTAAGCAATCACGTGAGAAGTCCGCTGACTGCAGCAGCGGTGCGCTGACATATGTCGACGAGTTTTTGTTATAGAATAGCATAGCTGCAGAAAGGCTAGCAGCTTTTCTGACCAAGCATACACGGAACTCAAGACACGGAATGCATGTATAAAGCACCAAGTTGCCGCGCTGCTACTTTCGTTTGCGACTTAAATTTTAGCTGAGCTTAGCTGCTTTATTTCGCTCAAAGAGCAGTTCTACAGAATACCGCAGCCGAATAACTGGATGTTGTGTTCTTACGCGTAAGGTCGCCGGAGCTCTTTCCTTCTTTGTCCTTTTTCTTTGAACCTTGGCCCCTCCGGTCAAGGGTCGATAACAAGTGAGTGGTGTCCCGTGTGTTGGTGTGTTGGAAACGTCCATAGGGCTATGATAACCGCTTACCACCAGGTGGACCGTATGCTTGTTTGCCATCTTAGTTGTATAAAATAAAAATCATGCTCCACAAAAAAATAGTTGAAAATGACAATCGACTGTAAAAACTATTCAAGGCTAGTGAGCTGAGTCAATAGGTAGGACAAAAATGGAACGCTTGATATCATCCAATTTTATAAACATGCTCAGCCTTACTAATAAAAAGTTACACGCGGTGTACACATCTGTTATAGGATAATTGCTACTAATAAAAACATTTTTGACACAAAGCCTGTATACACGTGTTTTAGTTACCTAGGAAATTTACACAGGGCTTACACGGGCCAGGACCCTTATTTAGTATTTGTATAAGAACATTATGGCGGATTTCAATAGATCAGCTGTGTCTGACAATCAAGTGTTGTGTCCATTTACTACGGACCAGGCCAACCGCGCAACAAAATGACACCAACGCGCTGGCCCTAAAAAGTCATTTTAGGGCCAACGCGACTCAGTCGACTGCGGTCATACTGCGGTCCACGGAACAGTTCATTCGTTCATTAATTGCTTATAATTGCCATAAAAATGCCTAGTTGCGTAGTGAAAAGCTTGTGTTTTATACTGGAGTTATGGATGAAATAAAACAAAAATTTACAATTTATTTGATTTTGATAACTTTATGCAAAATGTTCCGGTAGGTGTATCCTTAGGTTTAAAGTCATTGGCACAGCCATTTGCTTCGTTTGTTGACGTAACATTTGTAATTTGACAATGACATTCTTCTTTCTTCTTCTTCTTTGGTTAAATGGCTACTGTAGCCATAAACACAAGACAGTTTCGTTCAAAACCACCATTAGCTATTTGAAGCTTTTTAAAAGTAATTTTATTGTTTAATTATTAAAATAAAAATAGTCTAAAGAAAAAGAAACCTGATTTTTATGATATGATTAATATTTTATATAATTATTTTTCAGTATCTTTTGGTGCTTTCATATTTTTCCCCATATTTTCTCCCGTATTTTAAAGTTAGATAGTTTTAGTTTCAAAACGTTCCTAAAAAGTTGCCAGTCGTTTTTGTTTAACAAATAGATAACTATACAACGCTTACACACTGATTATTAGTAAAGGGAGTGTATAGCAACTGCGTAAGGCTTACACACTGCATAACTATACAGCTGTTAAACAACCGTGTTCCATATTTTTATTAGTAAGACAGGCTGTGTCTAGACTATTCTACATCTATGATGAAGGGTAACATTTATTTTTTGCGAAATGATTGTTCTTGTACACTGAAAAAAAGGTTCTACAAAACTAGTTATGTATGTTGAAGTTTTGTTGTCTGGAAACTAAATTTAGTTACATTTAATCTTATATCTCTTAGATTGAATCAAACAATTTAGTAATGAACCAAAACTAGTTTTGTTACTGGTAATTTTTAGTTAAAGGCTTTAGTACCATAGACCACATACATACACTCCGCCAGATTATACAGAAGACTGAGGAGTATAATCGGCCATTATGCCTGGCGTATGTGGACTATGAGAAAGCCTTTGATTCAGTCGAGACATGGGCGGTGCTACAGAGTCTACAGCGATGCCAAATTGACTATCGCTATATCGAAGTGTTGAAGTGTTTGTACAGCAAAGCCACCATGTCAATCCGAGTCCAGGACGAGAGTACGGTACCAATCCAGTTGCAGAAGGGTGTAAGACAGGGTGACGTAATTTCCCCGAAACTCTTCACCACTGTAATGGAGGATGTATTCAAGCTCTTGGACTGGAAGGGATATGGCATCAACATCAATGGCGAACATATCACTCACCTTCGATTTGCCGATGATATAGTTATAATGGCGGAATCGCTGGAAGCTTTGAACATCATGCTCAATGACCTCAACAGAGTTTCCCAACAGGTAGGCCTAAAAATGAATATGGACAAGACAAAAATTATGTCAAATGTTCATATTCCGCCAATGCCGGTGATTGTTGGGAGCACTGTTCTCGAAGTTGTAGACGAGTATGTTTACCTCGGACAAATTGTCCAATTAGGTAGGTCCAACTTCGACAAAGAGGTTAATCGAAGAATCCAACTCGGCTGGGCAGCGTTCGGGAAGCTACGGCATATCTTCACGTCCAAAATACCTCAGAGTCTGAAGACAAAGGTCTTCAATCAGTGCGTGTTACCAGTGATGACATACGGGACAGAGACGTGGTCTTTCACTGCTGGCCGCATAAATAAGCTCAGAGTCACTCAGCGAGCTATGGAACGAGCTATGCTCGGAATTTCTCTACGTGACAGGGTTCGAAATGAGGACATTCGTAGGAGAACAAAAACGACGGACATAGCTCGTAGAGTTAGTAAGCTGAAGTGGCAATGGGCAGGCCACATCGCTCGAAGAGCCGATAACCGATGGGGAAGGAAGGTTCTCGAGTGGCGACCACGTACTGGAAAGCGCCGAGCGGGACGACCTCCCACCAGGTGGACTGACGACCTGGTCAGAGTCGCTGGGCGCCGCTGGATGCAAGCGGCCCAGAACCGTTCGAAGTGGAAATCAATGGGGGAGGCCTATGTTCAGCAGTGGACATCCATGGGCTGATATGATGATGATGATGATGAATTTTTAGTTCGCAAGTCACTCTGTTTAGGTTATTGGTAGTAAAATTTTGTGTTACTGTTAAATAAATTTTTTTTTCAGTGTATTAATCTGTTTGTGCACTAAAACTTGACAATACGACATTTAATGAAACCACGTAAAGTACTCATGTACTTATACGATCAACTTTTACTATGAGACCAACTTCGAAATCGCAAAAAAAATTACAGCTTTTCATACATTTTTGCCGAGGAGACATGTACATTTTTCATTGTATTATATTTATATTGATTGTAATTTGTACATGTTCGTTGTAAATAAAGTTTATCTAGTACTTAATTACTTAAAACCAAAATGACTATAATTATAATACAACTTTTTAAGAACACAAATCCTGGATTTCAAATTGAGATCCCTAAAGTAAGCCATGCTATAAAAGAGGGCACTTATAATTATTCATCCGTGTCTTTCGAGATTAAAATGAAACCTTAGACTTAAATGAAAATATCTCCTAAATTAAGACAAATTACTCTTATTGAGAGACTGGAACTGAAGATCTGCCAGAAACCTTGTAATATTTGGGCTTAAAAAAAAATTCTTTTTTATTTTTAATAGGGTAGATAGCTTTAGATCTCAGACTAAGAATACTAAGATTTCTTATTTTAAATTAGTGTTATCTGGTAAATGAATTTATTAATTGGAACTATTAAAAGACAAAAAATAAAAATAACTTAAAAACTAAAACTATAATAACTACAAACTTAAAAAGTTACCTTAATCTAACAAGCCGCTACCAGTAGGAAACGTTCCCAAAATGCTGGCTACATTGCCAGGTTGTGTGTGGCAACGCAGCCAATAGTGTTATCTTTAATTAGCTAATTATTAAATATAGATATTTTCAACTATTATTTTGATTTGGTTAAAGGTAGGCAATAGGTGCCTAGCTTTAAAATTTATTTTAAGATAATCATGGTCCTTTTCACATCATCTACGCGTCACCATACGCTCATACACAATTACACATACACTCACACGAGCACACCCTTCAGCCACTCACACAAACACTCCTCTTTTAAAACCTCAATAATTAATTCTTTTAAAAAAAAAAACCGGCCAAGTGCGAGTCAGACTCGCGCACCGAGGGTTCCGTACAAACCTGTAGGTATATAAGTAAATGGTAGTATAGACCTGAGTATTTGATATTAATTTCAATTTATGACCTATTAAAAAAAAACTACTTACTAGATCTCGTTCAAACCAATTTTCAGTGGAAGTTTGCACCGTAATGTACATCATATATTTTTTATAGATTTATCATTCTCTTATTTTAGAAGTTACAGGGGGGGGACACACATTTTACCACTTTGGAAGTGTCTCTCGCGCAAACTATTCAGTTTAGAAAAAAATGATATTAGAAACCTCAATATCATTTTTGAAGACCTATCCATAGACACCCCACACTTATGGGTTTGATGAAAAAAAAATATTTGAGTTTCAGTTCTAAGTATGGGGAACCCCCAAAATTTATTGTTTTTTTTCTATTTTTGTGTAAAAATCTTAATGCGGTTCACAGAATACATCTACTTACCAAGTTTCAACATTATAGTTCTTATAGTTTCGGAAATAAATGGCTGTGACATACACGGACAGACAGACAGACATGACGAATCTATAAGGGTTCCGTTTTTTGCCATTTGGCTACGGAACCCTAAAAACACTTATCCCACATCAATTGTAATTTAAAAACCGAAAGAGTGTAATTCCCCTAACACAGGTTTTGTCAACTTAAAAGGGAGTTCCAATCCAACCCATGTAATTAAAAACTTATAAATTATAAAAAAAAAGAAATTTGTTTGTTTTGAATATGGAAATCGATTATTACAACGAATTCTTTAATCACAACTTAAAATTACAAACCCTATTGAATAACACTCTTCTAAATAAAATAAAATTATAATTTAATTTAGTAAAACAATATAGCTCGTAAAGTGTCTCTTATTGCACCGCTTTTTGTGCGCATTGACACGCGTGTGCATTCATCATAATGTAGGTACAATCATCATAATCTAGGTAGGTACAATAGCAAGCAAATCATTAAAAATATATTCTGCATTTCCTTTGAAACATATCAATATCGCAGAACTAATAAAGGCTTATTCAGAAACATTAATCTTTCGAACCCCATAAATACAAACATATTCGCACATTCATCATAATATACGCCTAAACTTGAGCTATCGATTCACAAACCCAACAATTAGAGCGGGATAGACGTATAACTTCTATAGTGATCCCTTACTAGTAGCCCGCTGTAATTATCGCAACGAAATGGCGAAGTGTGTACTGAAATAAGCGGAAACGCTTTCTGTGTATTTTGGAGCGGAAACTATTAATTATTAATGATTGTTTTGGGCCACAGATTAATTATTAGCAGTGGTTAAATGTAAATAAGTTATAAAGTAGGGTCACCCTTTTGTTTGACAGCTCCTATACATCTATGTGCCAAAAAGAGACCGAATCGTGGTGCGGCAAACACTCTGTCTATCTGTACAAAGGAAGGCTAACTAGACTAGATGAATAATGTAAATAAACATATGAGTTCTAAAACATTTTTAATTAAAGAATTTTTAAACTTTTACTGTTCTACCTGTTCTTATCGTTGTCTTATGTATTAGTTAGACGAAGATGATTCGCCAGAAGAGACCGAATTAGTCGTGTTGGTCACAAAATTATCTATATATCAAGCAAAGATATCAATACTACTTCTTCCAAACAGGAATGAACTTGTTCCCAAAAAGTCCGGACTAAATGTTGATAACTGTTTTACCGACCTTTTTCCTGTACATACCACAAATGCCGCAATGACAGCCGTTGTCGACCACGAGAGACAAGATTAGTTAATAATCGCTCGCTATCGTAATGTAACTCAGTAATGGTCAGGTTGTTTACGTATTTTATGTCGTCTCTTTGGCTTTACTTTAGTTTAATTATTACTTAGATGCCTCAAAACTGAGCAGGCCTCACGAGTTCACCGTACAACTAGGTTATAAAGAACCTACGTGATCTTCAAGTCTCGAGACCCTACGGTTTGTACTGTACGTTGAAGTTAGACCGTTTCTTCTTTAAGTCAAAGTAGATTGTACTTTTCCTCTGTCTTACGCCACTGTAACTTTCCAAGCTACGCGACGGTCAGATTCTCCTAGAAATCCGGCCTACATTAATGCTTTTATCCATCAATATTGATTACTCAACGTTCAACGTTACCACCTGTACATAAGGCTGTGAATACTTTGGCAATTGTGTATCTAATTGGTGACTACAAATATTGTGTAGCACTATTTATATTGTAATCTGAAACATGAAGCGTGTGTGTTTCCTGAATTAACCTAACTGCACGGAATGATCGCTGCTTTGTCATTATTAATATTGTTCCTATCTCAGTCAGTCGCATGGAGATGAGATCGCGGGCGTCTGTGTGTGACGGCAACAGTTTTAAGGTATTTTTGGTATGTATTGGTACAACGGATTGTTGTGTGTGGTGGAACGGTTGAACGGATTTGAAAATATGTAATAGGCTACATGACAAAAAAAAACTAATTAGTCACGTATTTTCTCTTTCGTCATTTAAACAAAAAAATACGAAGATATCGTTTGTTGAAGTTCCGCATGACGTCACGTTACACGTTTTACTGTAAAGTGACGTCACGAGCCCCCCTCCCTTACTTTGACTCGCTTTATCCTTCTCAATATATGAATGGTAAAGCAAAAAATACGTGTCTAATATTTTTTTGATTATTAATGTGAATAATGAATTAGATTATTATGTTTTTACCTAGGAATCATCCCTATTAAATATGTAGACAGATAAAAGCAAGTAGTAAGAATGTGATCAAAGAACACTCACAGGTGGATCCTCGTAGTAATAATAGCTGTCGTGTATGTCGTCCGGTCTGAAATAACATAACTTGGATTAAAAAACCATGAAATAGTAAATAAAACCTACTACCGGTATAACCACGGTTTGATAACCTCATTGAAATCTTGTTTCTTGTTGTTTTTTAACGTTTTGCTACAGACTGAGTCAAACTTATTGGCGGCGGAACGCTGCGCAGTACCGAAAACGAAGGTATGCGGTGCATTCGAGTGGACTGGACCTGCGCAAAGCCGGCTCGTAACTTACTTCACAGCCGCCATTAAGTTTGGTTCAGATTCTACCTCTTATGTAATGCATGTAATGGTGCGTCCATGCTTGGCGAACCGAGCACGAGCCGAGCCACGAACGAGCACACTGCGAGCACGATTCGCGTAGCGTGGACGGGCTCGCGAGCCTAAAACGAGCGCGATTGTCAGTACAAAGGGATTCGTATCGTACTCGTTGTAGGCTCGTTCGTGGCTCGGCTCATGCTCGATTCGCATAGCATGGACGCACCATGATACTTTACTGTGAAATGAAAATAATATATTTGTACCCAGTAACATGAAGCTTGATATTAATTCCAGATTCCACAATCAAATCATGAGCTTCTTGTATAGTAAGTGTTGATGTGTCTATGTCATTGATGCGCAGGAGTAGGTCTCCAGGTTTGACGTTGGCCATCTCTGCTCGGCTGTCGGGTTTTACCTGCAATTAATAATGTATTGCCATAGTTACAGAGTTGATTTTTCTTTCCACGTTTATTTGGTCCAAATAAAGCAGAGGTTTTACCATGGAAACTACATAACTGATATACTTGTATTATACAGAACTAGCATTCCCGCGCGGTTTCACCCGCATTCCCGAGGAAGCGTATGTTTTCCCAGTATAAAAAGTATCCTATGTGTTAATCCAGAACATATTCTATCTGTGTGCCAAATTTCATCTAAATCCGTTCAGTAGTTTTTGCGTGAAAAAGTAACAAACATACATCCATACTCACAAACTTTCGCATATATATTATGAGTAGGATAGTAAGGATATCATCATCATCATCATCAGCCTGTGGTGGTCCACTGCTGGACAGGACATACCCAATTGGCCCAATTGTCGCCACATCTTCCGGTCCTCCACTTTTCGAATCCACCTACCACCCGCCAAGGTTCGCAGGTCATCGGTCCACCTAGCGGGGGGCGTGCCACACTTCTCTTGCCTGTGCGTGGTCTCCAGTCAAGAACGCCACTAGTAAGGATAAGGATTTTAAGAGAGGTAGAGCGTAGCGTTAATTCGCTCAAAGAGCAGCTCGACTGGGGAAGTATCTCCACCTTACAGAATACCGCAGCCAAATAACTTTATGTTGTGTAAAGTTGTGTTCCTGTGCGTGAGTAAGGTCGCCAGAGCTCATTGGGGAGGGGGAAAAGGTCGGTAACGCGTGAGCGATGCTTCGTGTGTTGCAAGCGTCCATATGGCTACGGTAACCGCTTACCTTCAGGTGGGCCGTATGCTTGTTTGCCGACTTAGTAGTATAAAAAATAAAAATAAAAAAATAATTTATAATAAGGATTATTTGTAATCATCGAGGAAACATATCCCTTTAGAGTAGTAGTATTGAGAAATCCAAATTTCGCCGACCATTCACTGCATCTAAATTTTTATCCAAGCTGTGACAGTAGGGTAGGTTAGATAAGGTAGAGACAAAATATCTTCCACACGAAAGAAGCCGCAGGAATATGCTAGTTTGTAATAAGCATACTATAATAAAACGTTATAAAGAAGGTAAAAAAAACGTCTCAGGTTTGGAAACTAAAGTGAACTGAATTGGACTTCGATCCTCATTATTAGCATGTTTGAAGAAAGAAAAAGGTCAGCAACACAAAGTAGGTCCTTCTCGGTTGGTTTCCGACGAGCGGGTACAGAATCACAATGAGAATCAACTAGGTACCTAGAGCAAACTTTGATTCACTCCAATCTGGAGAAACTTTGAATAGAGTTCCGTATTTTGTTTCTTTGTCTATTTAGAAAACTTTATGTTGGTGTAACTATTCAAATGGAAACTGCACGTAGGTTTCTTGTGTCTTTATACATTTCATTAACAACAAATATGTACAAAATACAATCTATATTTACAAAATACAATCTATATATAGAAAATTTCTTCAAGCCTGCGGCTGCTTCCGTTTAACGGCAAGGTTCCCAGAAGGCTGGCAGCGTTTCCTCTTTGGATAGCCAAGCTGATGCGTTGGCGGAAAAAGCTCCCCCGCCCGCTGGTCTCCGGAGGTCTCGATCAATTTTGAAGACAAGGTGCGAGCAAAACGGCGACCTTCTGACCCCCATGGTCCCAAGGTCTCGACCGCAAAAGGCATAAAAATATATTAGACTGTTTTAAAATCAGAGTTATTTTTGGCCAAATTACTAATTATGGTGAAATTATCAACCAGATTCATTAGAATCTGGTTGATAATTTCACGTTTTTTTTCTGGTTGATAAGTTGGATTACCATTACGTCTATTAAGACGTAATGGTAATCCAATGACTTACGGATATAATGGTATATTTTTATCCTGGGTGAATTTTAAGGATCTCAACCTATATAAATCGCAGAAAAAAAAACGGGACGAAGCTAAGTCAAATATAATACAGAAAAACAAAAAAGGAACGTTCCAAAATCGTTTGTTGTCTACATCTTTCAGAGATTCATGCCGAGACTAATTTTATTTTATTGAATTTTATTATTTGCAGAAACTAATATGTTGACAATTTATTATTAAACCACTTATCGGTATCTTTAGATGTTATATTTTTCCAAAAATCTCGGGGAAAGTATATTTTCTTATCTACACGTGTCACGGATTATATTGTATCAGTAGTGCCACCTACATTCCATAAAATTTCATTCAATTTTATTCATAATATAAATAGAGAATTAAAAGGTCTATAGAAAAAAATAAAATGATGTCTGGTTCTCAAGTGAAGGTGGGTCTACGCTTGACTAGCCGAAACGCTCTGCGACGTCGTCCATCGTGGATCGCAACGTCAAAATTCAAAATCATTTATTCAAATAGTCCTTCGCAGGCACTTATGAAAAGTCTGACTCTAATACCGGTTCGGAAGGTTGCATTTGCTGAGAAGAGCCGGCACTAAACTCAGCAATTACTCTTTTCAAAACAAGCTTAGATTCATTACATAATATTTACATTCTAATCGCACTGAAAACAATTGCGTCAACTTGGACTATCGAGGAACAATCCCTATGTGGACTTACAAATAGGCTAGCCTTACGACCGCCGCGATCCACCACGCGGCCACCCAGACTCGACCACTATTCTTTTGTTTTCTCTCAATTTTATTAATGCCTTACCAATATTTTACATGGGAAAGTGAATCAATCTGCCATATTTTCTGTGAGTGATAAAATATACTTTATATTCTAGGAACGCGAACGAACCCAAAGGGTAAAACTAGTCAATAACAATATAAACTTACAAAGGTAACTCTTAATGGAGTCCGGTAATAAGAACCGCCAGCCAAGTCGAAGCCCCATATAGTGTCCTCAAAGCTGACTCTCTCATGTATGCCCTCATTCTTGGACTGCCACGTGGGCTTGGTGACCTCTCCGGCGAGTAGCGCCACCTCCTCCGCCTTCATCTTCGTGTGCCTCATCGAAATAGCCATGATGGATCAGATCTGGAAATAAATATCATAATTATCATCTTCAAATGACATCCATTACTATCTTTATTTTAGAAATAGAATTAGGGTTCCGCGCTACAAAAAAGCCATCCGTGGGTAAAACGAATGTTTGTTCCAGCTAATCTCCAAATCGGCTTGACCGATTTTGAGCGGACTTTCACTGGCAGACAGCTGATGTTATAAAGAGTAATTAATGCCGTTGTATTACCTAACCAAGTAGGCCTATTTACTTTATATCGGTTTTGTAGGGTTCCGTACCCGAAGGGTGCCAAACGGGACCCTATATCTAATACTCCGCTGTCCGTCTGTCCGTCCATCTGTCTGTCAGCGGGCTGTATCTCATGAACGGTAATAGGTAGACAGCTGAAATTTTCAGAGAATATGTATTTCTATTGCCGCTATAACAAAAAATAAAAAAATGAAATAAAATTAAAAATTACGGGGGGCGCCCATGCAAGAATCTTCTTTTTTTGGCGTTTCTTTTTTCATAGCAAAATTGAGTTAGTTAATATTGTACGGAACTATAATATATGTTTTTATTATTTATTAAATTCATCTAGTTTGCTTTAATTTATTTTACTTATCAGACTTTTAAGCATAGCATAGTTTTAAAAATAGTAACATCTTGTATACTGTCACTTTTATGAAACGTCATGTTCAAGTAAAACTGATATCGTAACATGTAATTTTATTCTGCCATTTACACTCCTCATTCTTAAAAGTATGTGCTCATTCTGTCTCCTTCTGAAACGCAAGGTAGCGACCTGTGTACGACATTTATAAAATATACCTGACGTAGGTATAGCTATTTCTATTTATATGCTAGTTACACAGGCATATAAGAAGAAGGCTAGTTATGATATCGGATATACTTACGTTTTATATTACAGAATGTTTTCCGATTTATCTGTAACTATAATTATTTATAAGTTGATGTATTTTTCTTCGTAATGAGGTATATTATGGTGCGTCCATACTACGCGAATCGAGCACGAGCCGAGCCACGAACGAACCTACAGCGAGCCTACAACGTGCACGATGCGAATTATTTTGTTCGTGAAGAAACTGACAATCGCGCTCATTCGAGGGTCGCAAGCCCGTCCACGCTACGCGAATCGCGCTCGCAGTGTGCTCGTTCGTGGCTCGGCACGTGCTCGGTTTGCCAAGCATGGACGCACCATTATGTCCTAATTAGAAAACGGTCCATATTTACATAGAATAAACAAAAACTCTAAACAGCAAGGTAACCTGGTCAAAGTAAAAAACAGATTCATCGGTAAAGCGGGTAAAGCTGCAAAATAAAATAACTACTTAGGATACCTAACTAACAAACGACATTGAAAATGACCAAAACCAAAAAATCAAATAGAACCAAAAATATTGCGAGAGTGACAGGTATTTTATATTGCAGCAAGCCAACGAAAAATCTTCGTTGCAACTACTCCTTCAAAGCAGTTCAGTTATAAAAAAAAATACGTCTGTAGATTTGCAGTCAATATCTTAATAATTATAAATGCAAAAGTATATATTTTATTTTATCCTTTTTTCACGCAGCAACGGATCGACGTGATTGTGGGCCGAAGAGAAACATAAGATTTCTTTTTATCCAAGGAAGCGGGTGAAATCGCGGGGACAGCTAGTATCATAATAATATAAATAAACCAGTAGTTTAAACAAGAATCACCTGAACAAAACAGACTACAAATCAGAAAGGAATGATAATCATCTTGGCACCCATTTTGTCGATAGCTTTGACGATTTAAAATTAGCGTTGTACAACAGAATGAAATACATTGGTTTCAATTAGTTTGTTATCAAACATTAAAGAAAATGCTATATATAAGCTACTAGCTTCTGCTCGCGGCTTCGCCCGCGTGGCCTACAGGAAACAAATGATATATTTTTCTACAACAATAAAACAACTTCATCCCGTTTTGAAAGTGGAATTATTGAAAACCCTGAGAAACGTAATTTTGAATCTTCAGCCTAAACACAAAATTTGATGATCCTAACTTCGAAACTGACGGATTTTCATACAAACTTTCATCCCCTATTTTACCCCCTTAGGGATGGAATTTCGAAAAACCCTTTCTTAGTGAATACCTACTATTACCTACTCTTCACAAAGAATATACCCTCTAAATTTCATGTCTCTATAAGACCAGTGGTTTAGGCTGTGCGTTGATATATCAGTCAGTCAGTCAGTCAGGACTTTGAATTTTATATAGGTAGTATATATATATAGATGGGCAATCTGTACACAAATTATTTCAATAAAGTCAAACCCAACAATTATACATATAAGCCAATCGAGCAATGCAAAAACAATTTGCTCGATTGGAACCCAGTGTCCTCAAAAAAAGGAAAAAAGACTTAATGGTTTCATTAAAACTCGAGTTCAATACATAACCAAGCCAAATCTCTTTGCGCTGCCTGAATACTAAACAGTGTTTTTCTGTTTAGAGATCCGTTATAAATAAATGGGGCAAATCGGGAGTAGAAAGGGACGGATACAACTACGAATATGTGTGCTTGCTCACTTCCTATCAAGTGGAACGTCTACCTGCTTGTCAACAAAGAACGGTTCTTGCGACTGCATTATATACTTATATCAGATCAAATCAAAAAGTAATTTATTCAGTTTAGACCCTGATAAGGCATTTATTAATGTAGCAATTGAAACTGATAAGGAACAAAAGAGAAAGAAGTAGTGGCCTGCTGCTGCTGCCTGCGGTCGGCTGCGAACCGGCTTCACGCCAAACCTCACTTTGATTTGAATACCCCACACCACACCCTTGCCGTCTCTTTATTTATAAAAAAAGGAATTTGTGATGATGATTATATTTGTATATCTATAGATATATGAACATGTTTTAATAGATATTTTCTTTTGAATTTTCCAAAGAGAATATTTACAATAATCTTTCAGAAGATCCCCTCGAGGGAATTTCTTTTGTTGTTGTTTTCGATTACTAATAAATGCGGAAAACAAACAAGTAAAGCTCATAGACTTGTTGAACGAATCTGGAGTAAGAAAGAGAGTGAAATCAAGAGTATCCTGAAATAACACATTCCTGTGTTATCCAAATTTTCTTTTCACAAAAAATAACTATTAGAGATTTTCAATGTATAATTAAATCCATACATTTTCCCAGCATCACAAGTATTATTTTATTATTAAGAGGTAAATTGTAATAAAGTTTAGAATAAACTGGGTTATCCAAATTTGTTATCATCTTTTCACAAAAAATAACTATGTCATCAATAGTTATGATAGGACGTGCGGGAACCAACAGGGGGTCAATTCTCGTAACAAAACGTCAGCGGTGTCGTAGCGAGATCAACTATTTAAATTGTGTTTCGTGACATATTTTATAAAAAACATTCAAACGTGTATACATACACGTGTAGTGTGTGTATATATGCCTCAACAATTTGTATAGAAGATCATTTTTCAATCGTTAATTTGACATTATAATAGTAAAAAACACTGTTTAAACGTTGAAGTCGCTACGATATCGTTGAAGTTTTGTTACGATAATCGAGCCTCCGGTCAAATTAATCTTCGAACAATGAATGTTTGTTAATCTAATACCATTCAAAAAGTAGCATTTGCTGATTATGATTCACTACATAACACTTACAGTAGTGTATCAACTACAAGGTAGATTTTATTTTTTCAATATTTAATACTAGCTGTCCCGCGTGGTTTCACCCGCATTCCCGAGGGATTGTTTTATTTCCCGGGATAAAAAGTATTCTATGTGTTAATCCAGAACATATTCTATCTGTGTGCCAAATTTCATCTAAATCTGTTGAGTAGTTTTTGCGTGAAAGAGTAACAAACATACATCCATACTCACAAACTTTCGTATTTATAATATAAGTTGGATGTAAATAGCAGACTCAATCAGAACAACCCTTTCAAGCAGCATCCGTATGACTCTCTTATCACTATGGATATGCTGTGTTTGACCACGATCTCACCATGGTCAGGGTGATGTGGCCAAAGATGATAAACTCACAAAGCCTGGAAGCAAACTGGCTCTTAAAAAAAAACTAGCATCTACGGAACCAACCTTTAGAAATACAAATCCCCGGTACTTCCACCCACTAATGAGCTCGATTGAAATTCTATTCGGCTTCCAATCTGTACTACCGGGAGCGAAATAGCGAATTGCGCCATTATTGGAGATTACCTGCACTGCTGAGATATATTATGTCACCGTAATTTTATGAACACCGTTAGTTTATAATATATCTAGCGAGATTATAAACTGTCGATAAATTGTGAACTGTACATACCATCGTTACCATACTGCTTACAATAACGCATTCGTTTCGGCCCAAAAAAAAATAGCTGGAGGTCATTGATTAAAAAGACGTGTTGCAAGGAGGATTTGCAACCTGACCCAGTTTTTAATCCTGCCTGTCAGTGACTTTCTATAAAATTATTTTTGGAAAAAAAAGGATTGGTTATTTAGTGTTGTATCTCTAAGCTCTAAGAGGACGTGTATATGTCACAATATTTTTGTGAAAACCGTTAGTTTACATTCTACCTAGCGAGATTGTAAACAGCCGATAAATTGTGAACTTATATCATACTGCTTACAATCGTCATCAGCCTATAATGTCCCACTGCTGAGCACAGGCCTCCTTTCACAAATCAGGGTGAAAGGGAATGGGCAACACCACGCGTGCCCACTGCAGATCGGTGAAGGAAGGCTAGTGGTCAACCTACTGTTGGAGTTTTTCAAGCCGCCTAGAAGGCCTCCAACTAGCTTAACGACTATCACAAGTGATAACCGGGACCAACGGCTTTACGTGCCTTCCGAAGCACGGAAATGCTCGATTTGAAATACCACTAGGCGGTCACCCATCCAGGTACCGACCACGACGATGGTAGCTTAACTTGCCGATTAAGAACGGCTTATCATGCTACACCACGAGCGCTTACAATATAACGTATTAATTTTCGATAGTTTAGTTTCGTTTACTATAGTTTCGTTGGACTTAGTTCAAAAATAGCTTATTAGTCAATCTGATTACGCTCTAATGTGCTAGAGACCTAGCTAGATTCCGAAGGATCGACGGGATTCTTTTGCAGAGTTTATGGGTTGGAGTGACATAAGCTTTTATCTATAACTAGAACGCGGGTGAAAAACTGGGGGACAGCTCACTCTTCAAAGTTTTAAGAGAGGTAGATCATAACATTTTTTTTGGTCAAAGACCAGCTCGACTATGAAAGAACACCTTACTGATTAATGAAATAGTAATGTTGTGTTTCTGCGTGAAATAAGGTCGTCAGTATTCATTGGGGGGTTGCCAGAGCGTTTGGGAAGGTCCGGTAACGCGTGAGTCATAGAATTAGAATATTATAGAATGATAGGGTTGACAACGTTTCCTTGCGCGAAGCATGAGCAGTTTCCATATAGATGCATTCACAGATATATCTTACACTAGTGGATTAACAGTCAGACAATATGTCGATATGGATTCCTTGTCATTTGTTCTTGGTAAGAGTATCGAGCTAAACGAGAAATTGGCATTCATTATACCTATTTTAGTCGTTCAAATTATGTACGCGCACGTTTTAAGGTACTTAGACCGTCACAGACCGTAATGTCGTACAGCACTCTATAATATTTTAACTCTATGGTGTGAGTATTGCAAGCCTCTTGTGATGCAACACCCATGGCATCACACGCGTCTATAGGGCTAACGGTAACCGCGCCGCCATCAGGCGAGCCGACTGCCAACTTAGTGGTAAATAAAATATTTTTTTTTATCGCAATGGTATGAATGGTATATTAACCTTACAAACAGACACGTGTTTTATTTGAGATATTCCGTTATTACAAAATAAGGTTTAAGTCGAGTCTTGTAAAACCCAGGTTTTAAATACCCGGGTTCTTTTTTTGATGTCATAAGAATGTGACGGATATATTTAAAACCTAGGGTTTACTAGACTTGACTTAAACCTTTTTAATAAGAGTCATAGTAATAGGATCCCGTTGGCACCCTTTGGGTACGGAATCCAAAAACATTAAGTAATAAACTAACCTGATATCGTCCAGTAATTCAAAACTGTGCAAGTCCAATTATCAGCCACAAATTAACACAGTCAACTATTAATTTACAACAGACACCCGATAACAACTTATGAAACAACTTTTAGAGCGAATGATCACAGATGATCAATCAATATGACGCTTAATAGTGAACTGTTCCAATAAATATTGATTTGGTACAATGTGGGTGGTGTGCGGTAATAATGAGAGAGTCATCAAGAGATCGCGGCTGGTTGCACCGAACTGTTGATCGTGGGTTTATTGGATGATTAACGTACTATACTTTCTAATTCGTTGACTTCTATTTCGGCTATATATAAGACTAGCTGTCCACTGCGGTTTCACGAGTTAAGTTAAGTTTCGTCCAAATCCGTTGAGCTCTTTATCGTGAAAGAGTAAGGCTCAATTTACATTGCCGCGCATTCTCGAGCATTATAGTGGAATGTCTGACTGTTAGCACCGTCTGTGGAATCCGCGGGAAGTGGTGTGAAGTGGGGAGTCGGTTGGTCGGTGCGGTATCATGCGTCTCAACTGAACGTCCCTCAAGACGCAGTCGCGAGCATTCCCACGAATTCGCGCGCCTTCCCGCGCAACGAGGTGAAATTTATGCTTCCGTTCCATTCTGTTCCGCGAAATGTTGACAATTGAGCCATACAAACATCCATACATTAATCCTCACAAACATCGTCACTAACTTCCACGATTTTAACAGTAACCATAGTAAAAGTTGTTCAGCATGACTAACCCAACATAGGTTTCGAAAATATGCCATCTCGAAATCTCCACCCAGTATTATTAGTTGGGAGATTAATTAAATAGCACTGCATTTTATTAGGACCATATTTTTTTTAATAATTAGTTCAAAGTGACAGATTCAATCGACGATTAACTAGAGTACCACTAACGACCAATAACAACGTTATTACTATTATCTTTGGCTTGGTTTCAAATAACATTGAGTAATGGATAGCTGGGAGGAGAGACATCTACCTTTAGGAACGTTATTCCTTGTTCCGTGTTTATCTTTGTCTAGAAGAAATCTTTTCTTTTCTTTTTATTGCACAATTATTTTAATAGTACTAGTAACATTAAGGACTTTAATCCTTTGACTGTTTGGCGATCCGCGCTGGCGAGGAAAACAATGGAAATCAATTGTTATTTTTAACCGCAAGTCAAGGGATTAATTCCAAGTTACCAAAAAAAAAAACAAAGTTACGAAAGCATATATAGTATATATACGTACAGTACAGGTCGGTTAACGAAAGCTGGCACGTTCACAGTACTCAAAAATTTGCAATCAGTCAAGTCTAATGGACGAATGCAAAAATAGACCACTCTATATTTATGAGCAGTAGCAAAAGCAAAACAATAACTGTCTCCTTCATACTCATAAGCTTGACTTTGCGCGAGAGAGACGGTGTAAATGTGTTGAAACGTGCCAGCTTTAGTTAACCGACCTGTATATAAAGCATATTTTTTTTATACCACTTAGGTGGAAAACAAGCATACGACCCGCCTGATGGTAAGCGGTTACCGTAGCCTATGGACGCTTGCAACACCAGGGGTATCACGCGCGCGTTGCCGACCCTAAAATCATATACAGTATATACATATGCAGCATATTATTATATACAGTATCAGAACTTAATTTATTTAATTTTCAATTATTTTTTCTATTAAGTCAATACAGTTAATACTACAAATAAGTAGCTTGCGATTTCGGTGATGGAAAACATAAAGAATTTATTTATAGTATTTTACTATTGTAAGTATTCTGGCAGGTGCTCTTGGAAGCCAATTATCTCCTAGTCTTTGCGTGGTTATCACCTCCGGCCATATCATCACCGACCATGGTTTCAACAAGTTCGATATTTCAACAGCAGATTTACTAACCCGTCATCGTATTAACTATACGGTGCAGCTCAACCATATCTAGAAGCATGAATAGAGGCGTGGAAATGTGGACAATTATACCATCAAGGCCCACTTATAAATCTTTCTATACGTTAGTGCGTAGGTACACATGACATGAGACATCACTCAAGAAATGTTCACATAGTAGGGTGACAGAGCGTGTTGCTGTCACGTTTGATATTATTTACGTTGGTGTTTTATGGATCTAGTCTTCGATAGTAATACCTAATACCTATGGGACCGATTTTACTAGATATCTTTGAACCCCATAATGCAATGTCGAAAGCTCCAAATCAAAAGTAATATGCAATAACTATTAGTGCGCTACGCGAAACGAGCACGAGCCGATCACACGTGGAGCATAGATTCGCGTAGTGTGACGTACTTGTGAGCATCAAACGAGAATTTTTCGCGCTCGACTGAGCTCCGAGGAGTGTCAGCTTTTTCACGATCACAGGGATTCGCATCGCGCTCATTTTGTAGGCTCGTTGTACGTCCACACTTGACATCGCGAGCGACGAATGAATAGAGGCTCGTTCGAGAATGGCCTAATGCTCGGTTCGCGTAGCATAGACGCACCATTAGAGCAACTTTAGTGCACGACGCTTTGTCCATACCAACATTACCAGCTAAAATGGTATATAGCTTTTAAGATTATACGTTTGCTGTACGATATTAAACATCTCTTGAATGTCATCCCATCCGCGCGGGCCAGGATAACAATAGATCAATTGTGAATTTTTAACCGCAAGTTAATGGGTTGCGTCACAAATTAAAGATCTCGACTGCACAATAGTAAAATTTTGGTATGTTACTTTGGGGAAACTGTTTTTGATTATTGGTGGTCTTGTGTTTGAACTGCTTCACCATGGTAAATACGATGTGGCCGAAAGTGGTAAAACAAACCCTAGATAGAAGGACTTCAGCGGAAGCTGCTGATCTTCATATTAACAAGTCTTATGTACACGCAAATGTTGTCAGTGAGATCAGAATTTTTACGGTTATGTAATGAATATAAGCTTGTTTTGAAAAGAGTAATTGCTGAGTTTATTGCCGGCTCTTCTCAGCAAATGCAACCTTTCGAACCGGTATTAGAGTCTAGACTATTCATAAGTGCCTGCAAAGGTATATTTGAATAAATAATTTTAAATTTAAGGCCTAACTGGATAAATAACTTTGACATCACATTATGATTCTGAAAATAATATTTTTTTTATATTCTTAATATTACTGAAAGATTCGTACAATAAATAAAGACTCGCAAAGCCCCAGAATTCATCGCCGGTAGGCAGGTATATATGTCGCAGGTGAATAAAAGAACTCGTCCGATCATAAACTGCCCAAGGCGTTTTATGTGAGTGCGGTTTACAAACAGCAACGCTTACATTTAGCCCTTTGGTTGTTTATCTAAATGACATCAAACGTTCGACAAAAGATTTGCGATCATAAAATATGAATTTATGGATGATAAAGGTAAAAATATGTTGGAAAATATTGTGAACATGTGTAATTTTTTGTTATGTGCATGGGCGTGCTTTTGCCTTCGACTGACCCCATGAGGAGTTATGACATCTCGATATTTGTATTTAGATGTTTGTGGCTCAATCATGCAATAACTGCTGAACGAATTTGGATGAAATTTTGCACACAGATAGAACATCTTCCGAATTAACACATACTTTCTATCGCGGGAAAAGAATAGGTCCATCTCTCGGGAACGTGGGTTTTGTTATAGTTCAAAATATTACGTATGTGGAGGAGTTTTTTTTTGTCCTATTGACATAATACTTTATAAGTAACTAGCGGCCCGGTACATGCTTCGCTACGTATAAAGTGAAATAATAAAAATGTGATAAATGAAGAACCGCTCGATCGATTTTGTGTAAACTTCACATAAACCATCTACTAAATAGTCCGAACAAAGCCTAAACATTTGGTTTGGATAGGTGAGCCCGTTCTTGAGTTATAAAATTACAACGAAAAGTGGCATTGATTTATATATATATAGATCTTACATAAATTTTAATGTTATAAAATGTGTCTTTTGTTTGTTACCGCAATTTTTTTAACATAGCTAAGACCAGTTGTACTTTGAACATCGCTTACTAAACAGCCGCTAAAAACGTTTAGCTTAGTAATAAAATTGTTCTATTGAATTAGTTATTAAATTAAGTATAAAGTATATCAATAAAAACATTAAAAGTAAAGCGCCATGTTAAATTAAAATTTCTTAAAAAAAAAACTACAAGATTTATTAAACTTTTCTTAAATTTGTCTGTATTATTTATTACTCTGACTGTTAATAAAGACTCTTATGCATAAAGAGTCTTTCATCACATCATAGTCAGCCTAAGCTCCAAATCACAAACTTCTTTAGACTGTTTATAAACAGGCATCGATTAGTATCCGGCCTGCAACATAAATATTGTTCTAAGCCTCGTATTTAAAACGACTAATGACGCAACAATTAGTACAGAACGATCATTACCAGCAACAGAGTGCTAGTGATAGTTCCATAATATGATATTCTAGTCTAAATTACAACTATTGTATACAAAATCTGTGCCTATTTCCAGACAAAAGTCTCGGAAAATAATAGAGACGTTTCTTCTTGAGGGGGCAGACATTGATTTATTATACAACAAAACAATAGAGCGACATGAAATTTTGCGAAAAAAAAACTGTTTGTTACTGCCAGTAGGCTTGGTTAAATGATGATGTAGGGGAAGATCGTGTAGATCGTCATGTAAAAAAGCATAATTAATTCAATGGCGGCGACTTCCGACGCGACACCACTTTCAATCAGTTTGAACCGTTTGTCAATCAACTTTCCCTCAAGTAACTGGTAGGGCATGCACTCTTCAAGATGCTAATAGTCATCGCAAGCTCAAGACCATCGAGGATTCGGCGTGACTAGGTGCTGAGTTATCATCGCTAGTGTTTAAGTTATTAATACTGAAATTGGCTGGCTAGGCCGAGTACGAGTGAATTCGCCCTGTGAACGAAGCACGTGATGTCACAAAGTATATGTCGAGCCAACTAGTCAGTCAAACATTGAGAGGGTACTGTGAGACAGGAAACTGGGAGGAAATAACTGAAATGTGTCCATATATGTGGCCGAATATGTATTGGGTGGGGGCTTTAAATTAGCGATTGTATTAGCAAAGCGTTAATTTAGGTATTAAGTCCAGAAACGTGTTATAAGTGTTATTATAAGTCTATTTTAATGATTACGTAGGATCAGCTACATTGTTTTTCCTTACGGGGGTGACATGTTCAAATTGAACAAACTCCCTTTTTTTGCAAATAAAGATTTAAAAAAAAAAATGCAAAGCGATCCTTTAAGCGGTTTGGTAATGGTTTAGTTGGCAGTGATGGTGTATGGTGTCCAATAACAATTAAACTACAAAGAGTACATTTTTAGGACATTATAATACGGCTTTGAATCTATCTTATACAAACTTCTTTAAATAGCATCGTATTAAATAAGGCACTGATTTAAAGAGGCAGTTGTAAATAGCGGTTTTGGTAAGTTAAAAATTATAAATGGCACGTTTAATAACTAGTTCAGCAGTTAAAACTAAGCAGTAAAGTAAACAAAAATGAGTAATAAAAAATAATTAAATGGATCAGTGAATATATAATTGAGCAGGAAATAATTAAATGGGCGGTAAAAAATATTGAACGAGCGGTTACGTGTGGGCAGTAATAAATCGGAATTTGTCGGTAAGAAATCTCATTCTAAGCAATTCTATAAACAATGAGGTGGTAAAGTAGTTTTCGAGATATAGCGGTGTGATGGACGGACGGACAGACGGACAAAGTCGCACCATAAGGGTTCCTTTTTACCTTTTTGGTACGGTACCCTAAAAACAGTACTTAAATAGTAATGAAAAATTAAATTACTTTTGCTTTGACTGAAGGAATTAAATAAAACAAATTGTATAATAATAATAGGAACTTTTATTCGTAATTTAAACGATTACGTGATTGGTCGCTTCCGCCACCCGCGCTAATAAGCTCCGCCCAACTAACGAACATTTACCTCACTTTTCAATGAATTTGAGTTCGGGTGTCACCGCTCGCTATGATCTGCCAAACTATTTATGGAAGCGCTCATTCCATAATTTTTACCGCTCATTCAGTTATTGGACTGCACAATTATTTTTAGAATTGACATTGTATGATAAAATAACCGAGTAAATGATTTTTGATTACTGTCCATGTTTTACTGTCGCAATAATTAAGCAACCGCCATTAAATTAAATAACTGCTCAATATGTTTTTCAACTGATCATAATAACATCTCGAATATTTAAATAACAGCTAAAAAAATTAGTTCCCATTAAATAATACCACGTTTATGTAATGGTGCGTCCATGCTTGGCGAACCTAGCACGAGCCGAGCAACGAACGAGCACACTGCGAGCACGATTCGCGTAGCGTGGACGGGCTTGCGAGCCTCGAACGAGCGCGATTGTCAGTTTTTTCTTGAATCAAGGGATTCGCATCGTGCTCGTTGTAGGTTCGTTCGTGGCTCGGCTCGTACTCGATTCGCGTAGCAACGACGCACCATAACAGACACTCTAGTATCGTATTGAACGTACAAAATAATCAAGTGTTGTTTTTTTTTTAAACTGAAGCTACACAATCATGGCGGGCCTCACGCTTACAATTATGTACGCCGCGATGGTATAAGACGACACTGTCCAGATTTTTTGTCTTTTAACAGGATAAAGAGCAGTTCATTATTTCTTATATCATTTAAAAATTACGGTGTTGAAATGTTCTCCGTTACAAACTAATGAACCTCTATTTTCAATCGCTACCGCTACCGCTCCATCTATCCCCCTATCTTATGGACCGACAACAAAGCTCAATTTACACTGGTCAGCTAGTTTGGCAAGGGCCACGAGTACAGTACAGCATGATGTTTTCTTCTTGTCGCTCAGTTTGATTTCTGCATTTGACATGGGTTTCACTGTCACATAGGAACTTGAAGTCGATGTTTTTACAAACGTATACTTGTCTTGCTGATATGGTCACTTGTGAAAATACTTTACAAACATATGTAGCAAGAAACGCCATCAATAAGAAAAATTGCTTTTAGGTACCCTTCTTTCCTTCCGTACTTTTTTGACGTCGGGCGTCATCGGGAAGTACCTCCACCTTACAGAATACCGCAGCCAAATAACTTTATGTTGAGTAAAGTTGTGTTCCTGCGCGTGAGTAAGGTCGCCAGAGCTCATTGGGGAGGGGGGAAAGGTCGGTAACACGTGAGCGATGCTTCGTGTGTTGCAAGCGTCCATATGGCTACGGTAACCGCTTACCATCAGGCGGGCCGTATGCTTGTTTACCGACATAAGAGGTTAAGAATTCTGAAAAATGCTTTATAATGACGAAAGAAAACTAATACACAATTCGAGTCTCCCTAAACGCAGATAACTGAGCAATTAAACTAGACAAACCAGCTTTAGTGGCTTCTCTCCGTTGATTTAATAGTGCAGTTAGTTCGTTCGGGGTTGTTCCTTTAACTAGAACAGTTGGTGTAACTGTTCTAAGCTCGATCATAGATATCGATTGTAATTAAGTCAACTAATTCCAAACTAGCCTTTGTATTATTGGATATTGGACATTGGATAACTGCTAAATAAGGACTAAAGTAAATTGCTGTGTGAGGATTTTACTTGTTTCTGCCGCGCAGTTTTACTCGCTTTGCACATGGTTCTAATTTTCGGGACCAAAAGTATTTATTACAAGGTATGATGTATGTATGTGTTGATACAAATCTGTATCCATTATGACTATGAGTGTGTAACAAACATACACACAAACTTTCGCATTTATAGGGGGCATCGAAGACAAATCGATTTAGAGTAGCAATCCATCCTCCATCTTCAGCCTATAATGTCCCACTGCTGAGTACAGGCCTCCTTTCACAAATCTGGGTGAAAGGGAATGGGCAGATACTCCACCACGCGTGCCCACTGTGGATCGGTGGAGGTAGGCTAGTGGTCAACGTACTGTTGGAGTTTTCAAGCCGCCTAGAAGGCCTCCAACTAGCTTAACGACTATCACAATTAAGTGATAACCGGGACCAACGGCTTTACGTGCACGGTAAACGCTCGATATGAAATACCACTAGGCGGTCACCCATCCAGGTACCGACCACGACGGTGGTAGCTTAACTTGCCGATCGATTAAGAACGGCTTATCATGCTACATCACGAGCGCTTCTAGTAGCAATACTTAATGGCAATTCAATTCCGCAGCTAGTAAGTGTATTTGCACTGATTAATAACAGTAGCAACCAATCACTGCATCTAAATGTTTAGTGTGTATTGTACTTAGCCAATCAGAGCGCATTGTTGGTGCTGGGGAATTGACAGAATAGATTTCAAACAAAATGAACGTCACTGCGCTTCTTTGGGTAAATAGGGATGTTTCCTGGGTAAAAAAAAAAAAAACCTAATTTGTCCGTCAGTTAGATTATCAAAATATATTGGATACGTATTTTTTGCTTTACCAAATCATTAACAATTGACGAAGATAAAGCGAGTCAAAGTTCGGCTCGTGACGTCACTTTAGAGTAAAAAGTGTAATCTAACGCGACGTCACGCGGAACTTCAACACACGATATTTGTTTAGTTGACAAAAGAAAAAATACGAGTCCGATAATGTAAAAGACGGACTGGTCAGTTCAGAGATAACCAAAATAATAATAAATAATACGTAAGTACGTTCCAAAAATGTCGTACCTATGCATAGTAGGGTGACTGCTATAGTAATTGGCCACCCCATAGTAATTGGCCACTCATGACAAAATAGAAAAAAACAAGGTAATGGAAGCATGCACGTGAATGAAAAAGACAAAAGGTATTCCTATATCTATCATACTTTCATTTTAGTTCATAAAATTTTACCTAGATGGCATTAACTGGATTGGAGAGGTCAGTTTCCAAAAGATTAGACAAATATGGGTGGTTTGTTAAGAAAAAAATAAGGTAAGAGTCTTCGAAAAACTTGATTTGATAAGTAACTTATTTATGTAATGCTTGAATATTTTATGTTTCTGTTGGCATAATATGTAAAGCTTAATTCAGTGCTATTTAAAAGGTTTTAAACATACATTAAGCTCAAAAAAAATTACTGGCTAATAACTAAATATAAATTAGGTTGAATTCAGTTATTGGCATACCCCGGCCAATTACTCATTTTCTATTTTATGTATTTTCTAAGCAGATTCAACTCTATAAAGGTAAAATATACGGTGCATTAAAATCCTACAGTTCTCAGATCAATATTTCAGTTAGTAGCCGGGGGGGCCAATAACTGAAAAGTAAAGTGGCCAATTACTGAATATATTATTTTAAAATTCTTTCAGACTGTTTCAACTGGCCAAAAATACGTAGGGCAAGGTATATCAGTTCGGACAGCCGCCAAAAAGTATCGTATACCTAGAGAAAATGTTCAATTTAAATTGAATCGCCCGTATAGCAAAATAAAAAAAACTTGACCAAAAAAGGAAGCAATTTTTACATGGCTAGAGAAGAAGAAAAAGCAGTTAAAAGAATGGCTGTGCGAAATAGGGAAAAGAGGCTTTCCTAGGGGTGCAGAAGATATTCAAGTTTCTGTCCAAAACTTTCTGAATAACAACCCCAGAGAAACCCTTCAGTCAAAACAGACCTGGAATAGGATAGTTAAAAGATTTTCTTCACAAAGCAGGCGAAGGTGTTACGCAGGCTAATTCGACATCAGAAACTGGTTTAGTCAAGTCCTGGATCAGCATGAGTAAGGTAAACGTAATATTCAGAGGCTACCTTACCACATATAAGAACCAGAGTATCAAAAAATTCTGGAGGACAAATCCAACGAAAAGTAGAGACTAGAAGAAGAACAAAAAACAAAAAGACTTGAGAAAGTGCAAAAAAAAATTTGAAAATGAGAAAATTAGAGGAAATTAAGACAAGAAAGTTGGAAAAGAATAGAAAAATATGATCTACTTCTTCTGTGGTGTGTGTAAAAGAGGAGTAAGAAAGAATTTTTAAATTAAGATACGAATGTGGCCAAGTTCGTAAATCTCATCTTATGCATATACCTCAGGATTACATTGACAATTTCTTATGCCACAACTGCTTTTGTATGGAAAATGATGACAGTCATTCTGATAACGAAAAAAGTGAAAATGACTAAGAAAATGGGGATTTTTTTACACAGGACAGGAAGAATATGGTTTTAGCTGTGTAAAATTTTAATTTAGACTTAACAAAAGTTAATAATTTGATAACATTTTGATTTTAAATTGTTTGGCTAATAACTGTATCCTGATATGACAATTACTGTAATTTCGTGGCCAATTACTAAATTTCATAGGTGATTGAATTTGGTAAACCTTTTTATTAAATAAATATGTGATTTTAATGATACCTGTTTTATTTCCTGTGACCTTATTAAATTCACTTTCAATTGGTATATCACAAGTGTATGTATCTTTATTACTTTATTTTTTATAGTGGTTGTAAGATAAATTTCAGCTTAAGTGGCCAATAACTATAGCAGTCACCCTATATTGTTTGAAGATAAACTACCAGGGGGCCTACCACAAGCTGTTAAAACAAGGTTAAAATAACCTTATTTGTCTTTTGTCTTGTTTTGACGCCGGATGTCAAAGAGGGACAAAAGACAAATAAGGTTATTTTAACCTTGTTTTAAGAGCTTGTGGTACGCCCCCAGTAGGTATGTTTCTTAAGGTGAACGCACACTTATCCGAGCCGAACGCATCGAACGAAACGAATTTTAGAATTTATTTAGACCATTAGGATGTGGAATGAGCGCTCCTTCACAAATTTGTCACAGCGCCACAATTTCTTTGAAAAGTGTGAAAGCGCTCTTCAAAGTCAGTATAACAGTGGCAATCCCACCAGGCGGCAATGATCACATACCATCATACTACTTGTCATAATACCACATCAAAAATACAAGACATTGATTGGAGAAAACAGACAACAGCTTATTCTTAAAATCGACTTTAAAACCAATGGTACAAAGCTTATACTTATGATTACAATGACAACATTAATATTTTAAAAGAAACAAAGGCAGATACTCTTCAAAGCGCACACGCATCGCTCATGCGTTTGTATTTCTAACAACGTCAATTAAAAAAACATGCGCCACATGTCATAGTGTTTATTGACGACTGTCGATGACTGTACTAATTTAAATAACTGTCTTGTGCTTAAATTAAGTTACTGAGTCATTAGCATTAATTAGTATAGTAAGATTTAGAGTACATCTTATCTATAAATTACTAGCGGCCCGGTACGTGCTTCGCTACGTATAAAGTGAAATAATAAAATAAATTTGATAAATGAAGAACCGCTCTACCGATTTTGTGCAAACTTCACATAAACCATCTACTAAATAGTCCGAACAAAGCCTAAAAAAGCCCGTTCTTGAGTTATAAAATTACAACGAAAAGTGGCATTGATTTTTATATATTATATTGATTAATGCGAAAGTATCTCTGTCTGTCTGTGTTAACACTTTTCTGGACTAAACCTATTGTAAGGAGAGGGCCTTTTTATCCCGGGAACGCGCGAGAATATCCGGGGAGAAAAATTACAAAACTGCGGTTTTACCAGATTCAACAATCAGTTTGAAAGGATTAGGAAAATGTTGCTCTAATTTACAAGACAAGTCGATTTATTAAATAAATTGAGATTTAAATTAATTGAAACATAAGATATTTTAATTAATCGCAGAGTATTGAATTATTTACAAATAAACTAAGTCAAGGTTTTTGAAGCTAAGCACTTGATTTGGAAATTTTCGTGGTTTAGAAATCTTCTGATTCAAAGTGGTTTTAAATAAAGATCCCACCAAAAACATTTTCATGTAAAATGTTGCCAAGACGAGACCATATGGCTCGCACCGTCAAAAAGTTATCAGATCTCATGTAGAGCCAAGCTTATAACTCTACAAGCCCTAACTTCACAAACTCTACACCTTTGTCAAAATATGTGTCTTGGCCGTTTCGCTACCGTCACATGGGCGTAATGGTGAAAAATTTATTGACTGTTATTTACTTTTCTGTAGTACAATAGTTCTTGTAGTAGCGAAACGGCCAAGCCACATATTTTGACTACGGTGTGTAGAGTTTGTGAAGTTACGGCTTGTAGAGTTAGAGCGTGTAGAGTTATAAACTTGGCTCTACATGAGAACTGATTGACTAACTTTTTGACGGTGTGAGCCATATGGTCTCGTCATGGCAACATTTTACAAGAAAATGTTTTTGGTGGGATTTCACTTATTTTTGTAAGTTGCTTATATTTATTAATTTCCATATATTACAAACATAATAAGTTCAGTATTGACAATATTATATCCCGAGAATTTTGTTTATCTGGTATAATCCAAACCCAAGTTATGAGGGTTCAAAAAAACGACGAAGCGCTACGAGAAAAGGTAGGTAGTGCCCTTGCAATCTGGGGCACTCCCATGCCCCCAGATTCTGATGTTGGAGTACCGAACGACGATTAGAAAGTGAGAGGTTTTTTTTAAGGTTTTAATCAAAGGACATCAATAAACAACTTGTTTGTTATCAACGCCTTTTTGCCATGGTTCTCGCGAGAGGCGCGCATCCTATACTAACAATTGATGTAATTGTTATTTTTTAACCGACTTAAAAAAAAAGAGGAGGTTCTCAATGCGGTTGTATTTTTTTTTTATGTTTGTTACTTCATAACTCCGTCATTTATGAAACGATTTGGAAAATTATTTTTTTGTCTGGAAGGGTACACTTCCCGTTTGGTTCCATTTTCATCAGATCAGGATTTGATTACTTCTTAGTGTACTTTGAAGTCGGTTTAAGTTTTTTGTAAAACGGTCCAATTATTTAACCGCAAGCCAATATACCTACCGGTGCATTCCGATAGCTGCAAGCATTTGAAAGAAAGTTACCTTTGAGGCTTTGTGTTACCTTCGACCACATCTACTGACCTACGATAAGATTGTGGTCAAGTCAGAACACAAACCTTCCCATAAAAAACAATGACAAATAAATCTCACATAAGGATAAGGCAAAGACAGGTGTCAGTTGTAAACTGTAACAATGTTAAGAAATTAATAAATGTGTCTTGAAACAAACAAATCTGTCCTACTGGCTTGATGCTGTCAATAAATAACCAGCCTGTCAACTCATTGATACATTGGCACGCTTCGAATGATTGGCTTCAATCCAACCAATCATCAAACGATGCTAATGACAAACAATGGACAATACTAATTATACCTCGTGACTAATTCTATATAAATAAGTTTCCAATTAATTTTATTTTGAGCCATCTGATTCCGGGTTACATTACTGATTGCCCACGTAAGGGTGCGCTAGTATAAACATTACAAGAAAACCACTTTTTATGGGGTTGAAATAATTAGAACCAATTGTCAGATGTTGCCTACGTACACTCCTCCCACAAGACATATAAAGGAAGGCCAGTAAAATAGTAATAGTAGTAGTAGTAATAATTGAACTGTTTTACAAAAAACTTAAACCGACTTCAAAGTACAATAAAAAGTAATCAAATCATGATCTGATGACAATGGGACCAAACGGGAAGTGTACCCTTCCTGACAAAAAAAGATTTTTCCAAATCGGTTGATAAATGACGGAGTTATGAGGTAACAAACATAAAAAAAAAAAAAAAAAAAAAAAAAAAATACAACCGAGTTGAGAACCTCCTCCTTTTTTTTAAGTCGGTTAAAAATAGCCACTTGGTCCGATCATCTTTAGCCTAGATATAAGTACATCCAGTAATTTCATCACTAAATTCTAAACTAAACTTGTGGTGCCTAGATGACGGGACCCTTGGCGGAGATGTCGAAACGGCCATCAAGATTGGAAATATTAATAGAAAAATGTAACTCAATATGAAATAAAATTTTATTTTCTAAAAAAGTTGTAGTACCTACACAAAAACTCCTTACGCTAAAATAAAAATATAAAAAGTAAAATCTATATCGTATTTCGTACTCTTGTAAATGTTGTGTCTGAAGGTAATAACTGTTCGTGTGTAAATATGTCAGTTTGCCGTGTTACAACACTTACAACTTATGGCCTTATGGTCAGAGTACAAAACTACCTTATTATTATATTTCCTAATAAAATCTTTTTATTTATTTCAGAATTTTTATTTGTGTTTCCGTATTATTATAATCCAATGTAAGCAGATATTCTGTTACAGCTTTCTTGCAGTTACTATAATTTAGTGGGTAAATATCACGTAAATATTGATGTAACTTTTAACCCCCTTGTTCATAATCGCTTTTCAACTAAATCAGTGTAATGGTACGGACTCTACGGACTATTACACTGATTTACTCTACTGACTCACTCTTTCGATTACCAAATGTCACGTGTCAGATAAAGACTTCGGAATTTTAGCTAATCAACGTTTGACAACTTTATTATGGGTAAATCTATTATACCTAATGGAACGGAATAGGTTTGGTGATACTCATAGGAACATTTCTCAGCCCAGGGCGTATCTTCATAACCGGGCCGAGCTTTGTCTCCATGGAAACGAAGTATTTTTATACGTATACTATTATTTATGTTCTATACACCCACAGTTTCTAGGAGATACGTTCCTTGCCTTGCTATTCTAACTCCAGGGAGGAATAATACAGAGTTGGAATGGTTGTTATTTTGTCTGGATATATTTCTGTCTGGGCAGTATAAAATAAACTAAGTTTTCTTGCAATGGCGTTATATAATGGTGCGTCCATGCTTAGCGAATCGAGCACGAGCCGAGCCTACAACGAGCACGATGCAAATCCCTTTGTACGTGAAAAACTGACAATCGCACACTGCGAACACGATTCGCGTAGCGTGGACGGGATAACGAGCCTCGAACGAGCGCGATTGTGAGTTTTTTCAAGAACACAGGGATTCGCATCGTGCTCGTTCGTGGCTCGGCTCGATTCGCGTAGCATGGACGCACCATAAGACAAGCAGTCCTCAGCGGTTTCACTGTAGCTTTCTTTTTTGAAAAAGTAACCTTTCTGCATAGAAATAAGTATACCTAGAAAGAATGTCGTCATACTACACGAATATATAAAACAGGCCATTTTTTATAGGCTGCTGCGCGTAACAGCTACGTTTTACGCTCCCTCTGCGTCATTCTGCTTGTCATAGTGACGTTCATAATGATAGCAGTTGTTGAAATATTCCAATTGAAATCGGGAGTTTAAACATTATTTTGCAATTTTATTTAGTCCCTAACAGTTAGGGGCTATTTTTTTCGACGCGTGCACAGCTTCGACAGTCAATCTGGATGTATCCAATCAAAGCCTTTTTGTATCACCAAACAAACTGACGGACCGTTTAAAGTGAAAAGATAAACAAACCGACAAGCAGACAGTGTGATAAAAGTCAACTTGGTCGCAATAAACACTAAAAATCTCTGATCTATTTAGATTTATGTCTGTGGTTTAATTCAATATACTATTTAACGAAAACATTAAATTTAACATTCAGCCTTTCTTCAAAGACAAAGATAATAAAATGTAAATGGAGATTGCCAGGTACAGTCATCATCATCATCATCATCATCAGCCTATAATGTCCCACTGCTGAGCACAGGCCTCCTTTCACAAATGAGGGTGAAAGGGAATGGGCAGATAATCCACCACGCATGCCCACTGCGGATTGGTGGAGGTAGGCTAGTGGTCAACCTACTGTTGGAATTTTTCAAGCCGCCTAGGAGGCATCCAACTAGCTTAACACCTATCACAATTAAGTGATAACCGGGACCAACGGCTTTACGTGCCTTCCGAAGCACGGAAAAGCTCGATTTGAAATACCACTAGGCGGTCACCCATCCAGGTACCGACCACGACAGACGTAGCCTAACTTCGCCGATCGATTAAGAACGGCTAATCATGCTATACCACGAGCGCTTCAGGTACAGTACACATAGGTAATCCCTTTGGCGGCCTCTATTATGGTCTCTTGGTACCCTAAACAATTTACCAGGGATTTATCTTACTCTAAGGTAACGTGTTAACTCTCCACTCTGACATCAATCTATATGTGTGTACATCCACACGATTTTGATAACTATATTTATGAGACATACAATTGCATTTTGAATGATCAAAGTGTTGATTTGCATAATGCGATTGTTCAATTTTATTTGGCAGTGGTTTTGCTTCAACCGAGATAATATTTATTTAGATTACAGATTAAATATGTATTAAAATAATTTGATGGAACATTTACGGTTATTATTATTATTTTTATTTGGAGTTAAGTGGCTGTTTCTAGTCTTTCCAGAGCTTGTATCACTGCGACCAGACTAGATCTATTGTGATCGCCACGTTTACGGTTATATTTTGCATTTTAGAATTCATAGAAGTTATCATGTTACTTACGCGTATTTTACGGTTTTTCTATTTTTGCGTGGAACACTCATTATTTTTCTAAAATAAAAGTAGTCTTAGGCATCAGAGCGCATGCGTGAATTGACGGAATATATTAAAAAAAAATATACGCGTCAACTTGTAAACCTCCTCCGTTTTTTCGTCGGTTAACAAAATGAACTTCATGGCGCTTTTGCTCGATGCCTGTGATGCTCAATTTTACCCCCTTAGGGGTAGAGTTTTCCATACCAAAAAAATCTTTTTAGTTTTAATTTTTTCAAGTAAAATGTACATCAATAAAGTGATTTAAAATGGTAAATAATAGTGAGCTGATTGTATTTGACGCGCCACGACACAATTTATCATGGCTATGGTGAGTTTGACGTATCTGGGCCACGGTGATGTAAATCTGTGTACCAAAGTGTTTTAAAAAAATAACAGTAGACAAGGTAAATAATTTTCATTTTTGTGAAGTAATTAATAGTAAAGATATAGATTAGGCGTATGAAAGCAGATGAACCTATGGTTTGAAAATTGCCTTTGGGCTCTGTTCGCTGCTGCCGTGTCTTAACAGCCAAAGAATATTTACAATTAACTACGTAAAGAACGGACGCACTCCGTGAATGCATCGTCACCCACAGTCGTCGCGCGCAACGTAATGGCGAGACAGCATTCCAATTGAATTCAAAGGGCTATCAGGAGATAGCCCTTTGAATTCGTGCTTGTATGCATTCTTTGTCCTTTATACACCTAGTATCTATAAAGACGGGCTGCATAAGGACTATAGCAATCAATAAAATAGCTTAGTGCGGTTGACTATTGAACGACTGCTCACTTTGCTTTCTATACCTAAAATGGCGTTAGTCTACTGCAAGTGATTTATACTGTGGCTTCAGGCTACGAAGAAGGGACACAGTAAAGCGTTAGTGGGTTAGCAGGCGTCAATCATGCCAAGTTGTCTATTGCATTATGGCCGGACTTAGGATGGTAGAATATCATGGAAATTGTTCACTATTTCATAGTTAAGACTTAGCTCGTAGGATGTTTAAGATCCAACCCTGCCTAATTGTTGAGGAAATTATTCAAGGCTACCCACCGCATAGAAAAAAGAAAGAAAGAAAATAACTTTATTCATGGCATTACATTACATTACATGCATAGGTAAAGAAAGCTTGGAGTTGATGTTTCGAATTAAATTTTAACTAATTTAATACGTAGCCTCATATTCTTCATCATCTTCACGTACCAAGTTAGAGTTCCTAAATACTGATTTTTGAAAACCGGGTGAAACTCAGTTTTTCTTTGGGCAAAATTTTGTTTCAAGACTTGTCTCTGTCCAAGGATATGATCATCATTAGCCTATAATGTCACACTGTTGAGCACAGGCGCCGCGTCCTTTCAAAAATTATGGTGAAAGGTAATAGGCTGATACTCGACCACGCATACCCACTGCCCCACTGCGGATTGGTGGAGGTAGGCTAGTTGTCAACCTACTGTTGGAGTTTTTAAGCTGACAGATGGCCTCCAACTAGCTTAACGATTATCAACATTTAAGTGATAGGATGCAGAAAACGCTCGATTTGAAATACCACTCGGCGGTCACCCATCCAGGTACCGGCCCCACCGGTGGTAGCTTAGCTTTGCCGATCGATTAAGAACGGCTTATCATGCTACACAAAGAGCGCTTCAAGGATATACATGTCTTTAATAATTATTTATCGTCAAATTATTAAATACAATTTTTCAGCGCTTTTTGTGTTGAGAAAATCCATCATATCTTCTAATTCTGTCACCAGACCATAGTAAAAGTACACACGTTTTACATAAAATTTCTGCCAAACGGTAAAACAGTTTGTCGGCAGTTTGTTAGGATATATGTTTTCGACATTTTTTTTTACACATTTCCTAAACTCGTCATTGTACCTATACATTTCCTAGGAATTGCATAGAATTCCTAGGTTTCATAAAGCTCCGGTAACATATCACAGACACAATAAATTTTCTAGCTCCGATTTTAATATACGCCACAATTACGAATTTCTCGCCCCTACTAGCTGTAGGGGCGAGAAATTCGTTCATAACTCAACGTGGTAGGTGATCAAAGTGAATATTACAATGGTACAAGGAAAATTTCATAAAAGACTTTTAGCACTCTCATGGCTCAAATAAAGGCGAAAAAGATACCATGAGGGGAGGCAAAGAGTTCTTACGGGACTGACACCTACGATTTTATGAGATTTAACATCTTTTTGTTTTTTTATGCGCGTTTTGACGTTATTTGCATTTTAGGGACACTTTAAGACGAATTTATGAGTTTGCCGTTTGTTCGACTTTATGCACGCAGCTTTCTATACTAATACTATAAAGAGGTAAAGTATGTTTGTTTGGATGTAGAAGATAATCTCGGGAACTACTTAACTGATCTGATGATGTTTTTTTTTTCACTAATAGGAAGCTACATTATCCCCGAGTATTATATGTTTTTTTTATGGCCCGCCTGATGGTAAGCAGTTACCGTAGCCTATGGACGCTTGCAACACCAGGGGTATCACTCGCGCGTTGCCGACCCTGAAGAAATCTCTTCACACCCGTTTTGAAGAACCCCATGCTGTACTCCATTGGGAAAACCACGGCGGGAAGCTCATTTCACAGTCTAAGCGTCCGCGGAAGAAAACTCCTTGGAGCCCGCACAGTTCGAAAAAATTCCGTTTTCAATGTGTAAGGATGGACTCCCCGTCGATGACGATAGTTGCGATGGTAGAAGGTAGCCGTGGAAAGTTGAACAATTCCTTAGAACACTGTCCGTTGTTCAAGCGGTGGAACACGCATAAGGAGGCAAAGTATCTCTTCAGACTGAGGGGCTCTTAACCGTTTGTGAGCTCGGGATCGGCACGGCACGTCGTTGAACCGAGTCTAAAGGCCCAAGCTTGTATCCAGGTGACAACAGTACCGAGTACTCCATATGAATTAAGTAGGTATGGCACTTTTGTTTATTACTTACTTATAAATATTTATTTTATTATAATTTGGCCAAAAACATTACCTACCTATGATAATAATAACTTGCATAATAAAATAGAGCTGAACTTGAATAATATAATAGAAACTAGCTTCTGCTCGCGACTTCACCCGCGTGGCCTACAGGAAACAAATGACATATTTTTCTACAACAATAAAAGAAAACAAAACAAAACAACTTCCCGCTTCGAGGGTGGAATTATTAAAAAAGCTGAGACACGTATAAATTAATTTTCAATCTTCAGCCTAAACACAAAATTTGAAGATCCCAACTTCGAAACTGACGTACTTTCATACAAAAGTTCATCCCCTATTTTAACCCAGGAGTGGAATTCCAAAAATCCTTTCTTAGTGGATACCTACACTTCACAAAGAATAAACCCTCTAGATTTCAAGTCTGTGGACCAGCGGTTTAGGCTGTGTGATGATATATCAGTCAGTCAGTCAGGACTTTGAATTTTATATATGTAGATTACTCTACAAAAATTAGAGCGATTTCATATAAATATTTTTGAACCTTACAATGACCTGGTACAATTTTCAAAGATTCAGTCTGATGAAATTATCACTAAGCTTCAGGGCGAAAAATACGCGTATTACTTTTTTCGCGATATTTCGATAATAAGTCGAATTTTACTCACTTTCAGTGGTCTGATTGACTTGATATTTGGTATACTTTTGTATATTAGAAGACAATGAAAGTACAATCAACAAAAAGTACCGTAACCTAACAAAGAAAACTTATTTTTAGTACAATCTCAACAATGTCGTGACAGAAGTTGTTAGGCACACAAGCCTTGGTGAAAATTGGCTCTTAAATAAACCGTGATAGAACCTATTGTCCAAACATACAAGAACCACCCTCATTGTTAAGTCTGTAAAAGTAACACAACATTGCATCCAGATTTTAAATTAACCCAAACTGCTCTAACAATAAAAACACACTTCGTGATACTGTTCGCAGAAACATAACGTAACAATGCAAAAAGATGTATTCAGTCTGAGTTTCGACTTCAGAACATTATAATATGGAGGTATTGTTTTACTATTTGTGACGGTATTTTAACTATGGATCAAACTTAAAGGATGACAAAAAAGAGAAGAACAAAAATACATTTTTCGTGGAATAAATCTTGAAAAAAAGAGGATCAACTTAACAAAATTTTCTGAAAATATTAGATATTGTAGAAAAACATTTTGTATGTGTGTTTAGTTACTGCGTAAGACAATGGTATTGAACTTTATTAAATTTGGCTCCCATTCTCTGGAATTCTTTATCTAATATTTGACCCCTCTCAGGGCACCGGACGATAGTCAATGAGCTTAATTTACTCGTTTGATAATCAAGTGTCCCATAAATATAGCAGAAATCCAGGTGGGTTTCTCACACAACGCAAATGCTTTTAACAGGAGTATATTCATCCATCAAGGGTCTTGCACTATACTTCCTCAACATACCTCCTTGCTAATATGCTCCGTGGTTTTGAGTTCTGACCTAAATATGCTGAAAATTTGCATACGTACTCATCTGGCATTTCTAAATGCCCCCTATTCTATTCATCCCCTATTATCGATACCTTCTCAAAAGCACAGATATTGAACGTAGCGTATTCCAACTTTAGTTAATACTAGTGCTCGCTTTTGTGATCAATGATCAATAATTGATATTCAGTTACACCTGATAAGGCCATCATACACTGAAGACTCTGGAAAAAGCTCAACAAGACATATTTTCCTTTGTCTATCGCGGGTCCTATCCCAAGCAACGCTTCTGCGAAGTTTTAATGTCGCTTTGGCGGTTAAAACGTGCTTTACCAAACATATAAACAAACTCCTTTTATCAGTGTATTTAAAATGCTTGAAATATCCTCTTTCAAGTTAAAATGTAATACATAATTTATTTTCTGTTATAAATGCTAAAGTAACCTGTGTCCATCTGTTTCTTGTCAACCGATCGCAATGATTTTTGGCGTTTGTATGGAGAGAGATAAGCTACTCTTATTCCGGGAATGGGGATGAAATCGCGGGGATTTCTAATTTACAATAATTATTAAATTAAAAGGTTTTGGACCTGTAAATCCTTGGTTCCAGAGTCCACCTTGGTAAACTATTCAGGCGGGCACAACTATAAAAAAAATACAACCGAATTGAGAAACTCCTCCTTTTCTTAATTCAGATAGAAAATCTAATTGTGCGTCCACGCTACGCGAAGCGAGCACGAGCCGAGCCACGAACGAAAACGGTTCGTTCGTTGCTCGCGATATCAAGTGTGAACGTTACAGCGAGCCTACAACGAGCGCGAAGCGAATCCCTGTGTTCCTGAAAAAACTGACAATCGTGCGGAGCGCAGTAGAGCGCGAGACGAATGCTCGTTCGTGGCTCGGCTCGTGCTCGCTTCGCGTAGCATGGACGCACCCTTGGACGCACCATAAAAGTACTCACTTGAATAGCAATTCCTGGGATCCTTTTTTTTAATTGTTTTTATAGGACTCGCGTCATACCCGCGAGCTAACGGATCAAAAATGAAAAGTTCAACCCTAAATATTTTCTTTAATAATAAAAGTTGTTTCCGTGAAATTCATACTCGAGCTTAATCATTCTTTTAATGAGTTTTTAAATACCGTTTTAAAACTGTATAAAAAGTTTTAATAATTGTTTAAGTGGGAACTGGAAGTTTGTTTCAGGCTTAAGTGCAATTATTAACTAAAGATGGTATTTCATTGTCTCGTCATTACCATAACCAAATGGAGAGGAGCTGATGATGTTATTTATTGAACTAGCCAATCCTTGTGGCTTAATTTTCATCTCTGAATATTTTTCTAACAACAGTAACAGTCGTAGCGCATTAATCCTACAATATTGCGGCCCCCTTTTGTTTGCGTATCTAACACCTGTAAATGATGGGTTAAAACCCAAAGAAAATATTCATAATCCCGGAAATATTGAATACTGTGAAGGTACCATCGAAATCACAAATTGTTTTGTCTCGCGGCCTATAGACTACGTTACGTACGACGTTACGTATTTGCTCCTGTTTGCTTGTATCTTGCAATTAGTTTCTGCCCTGAGATTTCACCCTACATCAGGACCTACGTAGTTGGACAATTTGTGTCAAATAAACATACTCGTCTACAACTTCGAGAACAGTGCTCCCAACAATCACCGGCATTGGCGGAATATGAACATAAGACATAATTTTTATCTTTTCCAATATGTTATTCCAGTTTTAATATCAAGTTTCATCCAAATCTGTTCAGCTGTTTAAGCGTGATTGAGGCATAAAAGTCTAAACTTCCAAACATCAAAACTTTCGTTACCTATAATATTAAGATACGATGATCTTAAGTGAGATGATGAGATTAGTCAGATAAAATATCCTTTTTATACAAAATCATAGCTCATAACAAAGTTATGACAAAAGCAATAAAGTTCACATTCATAGTAAAATGCGAGTTTAATGCAGCTTTAAAACATGATACGGTTATTGGTGACGTTACGACATATTTATCGCGGATCTTTGGAGCTTTTGCTTGACTGGTGCTTTGTCCCGGATTCATGTCAAAAGTAGTTTATTTGGTGAAACTACTTATATCTTTCGAAAATTGATCTGCTGTTTTTATACCACTTGGTGGCATATATTCTGTAGATATTTACATCAATACCGGGTAAGTACCTAATACTGCTGTGAGGAAGATCGAAAGAGCCCCATAAGGCGGCGATGTGCTTCCGCTGCCAGCACCCTGACTTCTCTCAACCTGTTCAACCCCTTTTTGGGCGTCAAAAGGCTTTTGCAGGGTCGGCAAAGCGCGATTGTTATCCCTCGCTGGTACAATATATAAAGAAAAAAAACTAAATGGTAGTGAAAAATACCTGTTGTGTTCTATTTATGTTGTTAGCTATGTCCGATGTTCAAGGCAACGGGCCTTGTAGACTGAAGAAACTTAAGTGGCAATGGGTAGGCCACATCGCTCGAAGAGCCGATAACCGATGGGGAAGAAACGTTCTCGAGTGGCGACGACGTACTGGAAATCGCCGAGCGGGATGACCTCCCACCAGGTGGACCGATGACGTGTTCAGAGTCGCTGGGCGCCGCTGTATGCAAGCGGCCCAGAACCGTTCGAAGTGGAAATCAATGGGGGAGGCCCATGTCCAGCAGTGGACATCCATGAGCTGATATAATGAACATCGGCGGACGATTTCGTGTTTATTGCCTTCTATAGGATATAATTGAGTGTGCTACAGTACTGTTCAATCTAATTCCTCCATCCCCATTTCTCCATCGAACTATAAGACGCCGGGAGAATTTCCACCCGTACGTTGTCGACATCCCGCGTATACGGACATAACGCTTCGTTTCTTCGTTTCTTATGCGAACAGCAAAGGAGTCTCTCTTCCGGGGTCTGTATTTCCCGACACCTTTAACCTAGATGTATTCAAGGCCATACATCCTCGGCTTCGTCATAACTCCTCATGGGGTCAGTCAAATGCCAAACGCAAAACCATTCGTTTTTTTTTACATACAAACAAATATTTTCATTAAATTTATTAATATGTGTAACTAAAAAAACATATAGGTTACCAACTTTATTTAAAAAAGTTACCAAAAAGCTTCCAGTGGATTTATAATAAAGCCTTTATCACCGGTACGTTACGAGAGTACTCTATAATGATAGACAAACATACGTAACTATGTTATCCAGGCGAGCGTGAATTATTGCAGTCCGCTGAAATTGATGTCTCCAGATACAGTCGCCATTGCAGTTGCTCCGTAAAGCAAAACAAGATAAGGTAGCGCAGGTCAATTTGAATACTATAGAAGTATAGATTTATGTGTATATGATAAAGTAATACCACATATTTATAATATGAATACGTCAATAGAAATATCGCTGGGAGGAGTGGGAGATTTTAGTATAGTTAGGTTCAGCGGAGACGACAGACTATCCATGCCTCTCTTTTAGTTTGTGTTAATAGAATCTATACAATTCTAAGCAGAAACGCATACGACGCACAAAAAGTCTGAGAAAGAAAGGATGTACCTACCCAAAATTCTCTATTTCTTCTTCTTACTACCTACTTTTTCTCTCGATGATTGGGTGTACAAAATACATCGCAATCTCAGCATTTCCATAGTGTGTACGAACATCTCTAGAGTTCCACCGGCAGAATGATCGAAGATGTACGTCATGGGCTATGAATCTGTGAAATCTCTCTGTCTAAATGTTATATTTTCTATTTTGTGATATTTAGTCTAATCTTGTCAATAGTCATTGTGATAACAAATTGTGTGTTTATTGTTTCCCTTTAGTTATTTTTTATTTCTAAGGCAGACTTAAGTAAGTCATGCTCCCTTTAAGGCCTTTGCTTGCGGCGGCGTCGTGTGACGGGTCGCTCACTTCCCTCCAATATGGCGAGGAGGGCGATGGCTGCCACACGCGTCATACTTGTGAACAGGTGCTGCTTGTGGGGGCTGGTCTGCTTAAGTTTGCTATTTATTTACTTATTAAATATTTATTCAGTCTTCTTTGTAATTTTGCCGCCGCGCAATTGTTTTCAGTACGATTAAATATTATGTAATGAATCTAAGCTTGTTTTGAAAAGAGTAATTGCTGAGTTTATTGCCGGCTCTTCTCAGCAAATGCAACCTTCCGAGCCGGTATTAGAGTATTAGAGTCAGACTTTTCATAAGTGCCTGCGAAGGTCTATTTGAATAAATGATTTTTGAATTTGAATTTGAATTTGAAAAATCCGTGACGGACTTTTTTGTGTGCCGCAGACTCCTTGGCACAAAAGTTAAATGTTATTTTTGTTTTACGCAGTTGGGTTTTTGTTTATTTTAATAATTTAATTTATTTCAGAGTTTTTAGTTTTAAATAATGAGTTGTTCAGTAAACGAGCGTTACTGTAAAGTAAGGCACAACCATCGCAACTGTGAGTAACATACGGTAACCGCTTAGTACCTAGTACATACCTACCTAGATAAAGAATGTAAATATCTTGATCTAGTTCACGAGATTGTCAACATGTGGGATATTGACGTGGCAACCATTGTTGCGATAGTCGTTTCCGCCCATGGCCTTATAGCCAAGAGCCTCGACAAACACCTCAAGAGGCTCGCGTTAGGCGGCTGGATAAATGGCCAGATTCAAAATTCAAAAATTCGAAATTCAAAATCAATTATTCAAATAGACCTTCGCAGGCACTTATGAAAAGTCTGACTCTAATACCTATACCGTTTCGGAAGGTTGCATTTGCTGAGAAGAGCCGGCAATAAACTCAGCAATTACTCTTTTCAAAACAAGCTTAGATTCATTACATAATATTTAATCGCACTGAAAACAATTGCGCGGCGGCAAAATTACAAAGTAGACTGAATAAATATTTAATAAGTAAATAAATAGCAAACTTAAGCAGACCAGCCCCCACAAGCAGCATTCAAAAGGCAGTACTCCTGGAAACGACTCGCATTTTGAGAAAGCTCCTCAGCCTGGAGTCTTAACCAGCGGTAGCTAGGACCCTGTTCCCGATAAGTACATGTTGGATGCTGTTTTTATATTTTTAAATGTATTTTCTTTTTAAAATTATATATTTAATTTTTTTACGTAATAAGTTAAGTAAATGGAATAATAATAAATGCTTTATTACAAAAAATACATTATTACAATATCAGGATCACTCAAAGTCAAATCCATTTATTCAATGTAGTGTGCTTCATAAGTGTGCTTCATAAGTGCCCTACTGGCACTTATGAAGCTACTGAAGTTACCACCAGTTCGTAAATCGGCCTTCAACTGAGAAGAACAGGCAAGAAACTCAGCGAGGTTACACTTTTTAAATATTATTTTCTGACTATCTTGGCTATTTTTTCCAAAACATTAATACATACATCCTTTTTTTTACTATACAAAATAAAGTACTAGCTCCCAATCTAGGCAATACAATCTTGGGAACATTTTATATTAATTAGAAAATTTAAACTTAAAAACTAGCATCAGTAAATTATTAGTATTATATAAATGTCAGTGGTTCAGTGGTATCAAGATTCAGTGGGCCCACTTCCTTCGTTAAAGTCCCGTATGAGGAGAAGAAGTGGCGCAACAAACTCCTCATGGGCAATTGGGCCCATTGTAATATTACGCCAATAAACACATTGGTGTTTATTGGCGTAATATTACAATTAAATAATCACTTCACTTCATACATGTACAGACTTAAATAATTATAGGCTTCCGAACCGGGTGTAATGATTGCACTTAGGTGTGTGTGTTTTCTACTTTTTGATTATAATCCATTAATTCCTTTGCCGAACGGTGGATAAGAGTTCGTTGTCAAATAATATGATCCTTGAGCACTGTAATTGAATAAAATGATTAGTTAGGTAAGTAAGACAAATAAAGCATTATATTTATATATTACCGTTAGAAACTGGAAGCCTACATTTATAAAATCTATCGGCTGATTAAAATGGGATATAAAAATGATACCTATATTAATAATGTACCTACGAAATAGTGGTTTCATCTTATTTAAATAGGTATAATCGGTCCAAGTTGTAGTTGTCTCTATCGCCCTCGGGCGGGATAGCTCGGGCACAGCGCGACAGCAATAGATATGTTAAAAACCTATTCTTCAAATTTCTTGCAGCCATCCTTTCCTCTTAATACTTATTATCCACATACATTTTGAAGCTCAGCAGCCAGAAGATGAAGAAAAGAGAGAGAGAGAGAGAGAAAGAAAACAAAAGAAGACAGTGGAAGAAGATTCAGGAACTAGCCCATCACTATTACTTATTATAAACTGATACGTTCCTTATAATATTGTTGGTATAAAAATCTCACCTAGTAACACAATTAAGTCCCATATAGACCATGCCAGTTTCAGGAGACGAGTTCCAAATGAATTTGAGGTAGGATATAGCAGGCGAAGCCGGGAATGCTTGAGGGTTCAGTACCAATTCGGCATAGTATCGCCATGATCTCCAATGGCTGCATAGACCTGAAATTATTATAGCTATATGAAAGAATTGAGAATTTTAGGTGATGATAGCTCAGTGGTAGTGACGTCGAATATCGAGACGAAGGTCCCGTGCTCAAATCCTAGCTTTCGGTGAAGGAAAACATCGTGAGGAAACCATAGCACGGTTGTAGGGTACTTTGTAGTACCCATCGGGCTGGCTACCACCCTCAAGTTAATGATATGTCGTCAAGCACCTATCGATGTGTTCCGACAGCTGCACTTGAGAGTCGGTTCCTTCTAGGCTTTGTGTGCTTACCACATTCAGCCACATCACTTACCATGGTGAGATTGTGGTCAAACACAGACCTATACACAGTAAAATGTTAATGGCCCATTAGATGTATGTTTTTGATTCGGGTAATGTCATGTTCATGTATCTACCATCAGACTGACGTCAAACAATAGTGCTGATTCTGTTGTTCATTACTAAACGAATTTAGTTTTGTAGTTTAGTTAATATGCATGAAATTTTGTTTTGTCAAAATTAGTCCAATGCTCGTAAAAGTCGCCATCGAAGTTACGTCTATTTAACCGCAAACGCAAATAGACTAATTTGACAGCATTAAATATTATGTTCTATCGTTTTTCAATAATGTTTATAAGAAAGAGATGTGATATAAATGAAGTCAGTATAGTGCTATTTACAACAGAATCGGCACCATTTATTATTTATGTGACCATTCAAGTCAAAATGCGAATACAACTTACTGTCGTTAGAGAGTGGTATAGGTGCAAATAGGGGACACCCAGGCTGAATTTTCGAGCCTCTATTAGGCCAGAAGTCGGCAGTGCCCGTCGGCACTGGCGCACCGTAGCCGCCAGGGTTCGTATGAATGACGTCCACAAACTCTGCGTCACTCGCTCTGACATGTTTCATCACCAAGCCAGGGTAGAACGCTGGGAAAGCAGGATCGAGTGCTGTTAATCTGAAATACACATTGTTTTTGTTGTA
The DNA here is from genome assembly GCA_947623365.1 of Achlya flavicornis. Classification (NCBI taxonomy): domain Eukaryota; kingdom Metazoa; phylum Arthropoda; class Insecta; order Lepidoptera; family Drepanidae; genus Achlya; species Achlya flavicornis. The sequence continues at coordinate 15,012,327 of OX392479.1, forward strand.
GTTTATTTTCAGATACTAAAAATAAATTGAAGTAAATATCCGGGGACATTCCTCACATACGGCTCTAATCCCAAACTAAGCAGAGCTTTTAGTATGGAAACCAGATATACAAATTATGCTCTACCTCTACTAGAATGTATCCCATCGGTATCTACCTATTCTCATATCTCATATCAGTTTATTTGTTCTCGCAAATAAACCATTCATTCAAACCATTCATTCATTCATTCATTCATTCATTCATTCATTCATTCATTCATTCATTCATTCATAAGAGGCTGATGCTTTTCATTCATAATTATATTGCATTAACTTGCATATTTTGTAGTAACTTACCTGCAAGAGACTGCGTTAAAGAAGTTATTTAATGTGAAGCATGAACAAAAATTAATAGCTAACTACCTTTTAATTGTTTTGTTATATCTATTTTTAAGTTCCCTTGCTGTGTAGCCAGCGACGTGACATCCTAGTGAGAATCCTATAAGGTGTAGTTTGTCAAGGTTTATACCAGCTTCTAGAAGCCTGTTCAACTGTTCTGCTGCTGCTACACCCACCTGAAAAGATATATGAAGAATTAGATCACCACTTTATTAGTGTCAGTAAATGATAGTCCCCCTTACTCATAAAGTGCTATTTAACTAATATACTGTTTAAAGGGTCACGTAAATAACGTCACTCTATTGTCATTGTCAAATAATGTGACATTATTTACGTGACCATTTAAACAGTATATTAGTTAAATAGCACTTTATGAGTAAGGGGGGGTAGTGTTTATGATTAAAAAACCAGAAACCTTATTTCAGTGGCGTGCATTGGGTTTTCGGAGGAGGTATAGGCAATTAAGCACTAGACAGATGTAGCAAATTAATCGTCCTCTCAGATTGATCACGTTTTTTGGCCAGATTTGTAAAATTACTTAGGTCAGCGTATCCCGTATCACAGTTTTCGTATTAGAAAACAAAATACAAGAATAACAGAATAATAGATTTGAATGGCAGCACCCAGTTAGCCAGGTGTAATTTTCATAATCTTAACATTTTTACCTTTAATTTTTCCATTTTTATACACACAAGGCTTAATTGGTTTCCAGCATTTTAAGCAGTTCAAACATTTATAGCAAAAACTAGCTTCTAGCCTGCGATTTTACATACTTTGACCTTTTGGGTCTCAATTTATCCTCTGACCTTAATTTCGGACGGTCCATCGAGGCCAAGGCCAAGACTGTTGCCAAAAAACTTGGAATCCTGAACAAGGTGAGACGGTACTTCACAAAGGAACAGCTTCTAAATTTATACAAAGCTCAAGTTCGACCTTGCATGGAGTACTGTTCTCATCTGTGGGATGGCTCAGCCAAATATCAACTGGCAACTTTGGACTCGTTAGATAGGCGCGCTCGAAAGATAATTGACGATAGCGACCTAACGAGCAAGAAACTGCAAAACCTGGGTTGCAAGTTTGACGGTATTTTACAGATTGTTCCACGGAGAATGCGATAAAGAACTCCATAATCTTGTCCCTCCATCCCCGTTCTTCTATCGGACCACTAGGCGTCGGGGGGGTCTCCATCGCTTCGTCGTCGACATTCCATCTTGCCGTACCAAGCGTTTCGCTTCCTCTTACCTTATACGCACGGCCAAGTTGTGGAATGCTCTCGCGGACAACGTGTTTCCAGACACTTATAACATGGGTTTATTCAAGGCCAGAGTGAACAGGCATCTTATGGGTACGCGCGGTCCACCCTAGACTACATCTTCGCTTACCATCAGGCGGGATTGCGGTCAAGCGCAAACCTATTTAATATAAAAAAAAAAAAAAAAAAAAACTATAGATCTAAAATGTTTTTTTTTTTATACCACTAAGGTGGCAAACATGCATACGGCCCGCCTGATGGTAAGCAGTTACCGTAGCCTATGGACGCTTGCAACACCATGGGTATCACTCGCGCGTTGCCGACCCTAAAATGTTTACCCTATGTTTTAGGAATAAAATGTTTTATGCGTTTTTTTTAAACGACGAAGTCGGTAAATGAACTTACGGCCCTCCTGATGATAAGCGGTCACCGTGGCCATTTCGACGCTTGCAAAACACGGGGCAGAACTCACGCGTTTTCCGTATACGGTTTCCTAATCAGGAATTCCGATTCGGAATTCCGTGCGCCTAGCGCAGACGTTCATTTTTTGAATTAGGAATATTATACTGCCAGCATAGATAATACACTATACTAGAGAACTGCCAGTACGTTCAGTGGTGGCGTTGTGAACGCACTGCCATGGAGAATGACGATTTAATTGCGATTGCATTAAACGTCGGTATTGGGTACATCCTTTAAACAGTCGAAGAATCTACGAGAGTCCATTTTATCTACAGAGATCTAAGTTACGAGCATATCCAAATAAATTCTTCGATTTCTACAGGACTCGCGTTGCAAAACGCACAAAACGTCCGTACGCATAGCGCGTGTCGCGGTTCTGAATGTAAATTTCCGAACGTGTGCGGCGGTACATAACAAATGTATGCAATTGCTGCGTTCCGCATGACGTCATTAGGTTTTAAACGAACAGTTCTTCCGAACGCGCGGGCTGGCATTCGAAACGCACTAACGGAATGTATTCCGTACGGAAAAAAAACGAAAGTGTGCGGCAATCAATGTATTTTATATAGATTTAATTTGGATCTCCGAATACGGAAAACGAATTCGGAACCGAATACGGAAAACGAGCATGTGCGGCCAGTCTAAAGAGCATATAAACAAGGAGTGATTGATCAATAGTCAAGTTCTATTAAAATTTAATAGATCAAAATACGCTGTATTATCAGCATGTACCTCCTAAATAATTAGTGCTCTGAGGCTTTGGAACTCACCGAATAATTAGACATGCTAAAAGGAACAACGGAATCGACATCCAAAACAATAATGTTAATGCTAGGCCATATTGGTTAGGACATTGACAGCGGTATAGAAATAAAACTTGTGTTACCTTCTTGCTGTTTATAGCAGCGTTTAATAAGTAAGATCCATGTGACATGTTCGACCAGTCCAGGAGTATAAAGTTGGTTCCGGGTTTAGCTTCCCGATATGCGTTCACTATGACCTGCAAAATAGAGTTCTAATTATATACGATTTTTATAGTACAGTCGAGGACATAAATATGTATACACTTTTTGAAATTCAATAGCGATTTTCTCGCACGTTTAACATTTAAGTTTTAAACTATTGCACAAATCATAATAGTATATTTTAGAAGATTCTGCCTTTATAATATCTTATAATTTCAATCAGTAGTGTAAGAGGAAACCGTTGTTGAATTTCACTAAATGTATACATATTTATGTCCTCGACTGTACTTAAAATAATAAATAAAAATAAATATCCTGGGACATTCCTCACACCCGGTCATCTGACCCTAAACTAAGCAATTGTTGTCAGTGCGACTAGAATGTAAATTATGTAATGAATCTAGGCTTGTTTTGAAAAGAGTAATTGCTGAGTTTATTGCCGGCTCTTCTCAGCAAATGCACCCGTCCCAACCGGTATAGGGTATTAGAGTCAGACTTTTCATAAGTGCCTGCGAAGTAAATAAATGATTTTGAATTTTGAGCCTAAATTCCAAAGCTATTAGGACTAAATGGGAGTGTGTATCTCATTATGTGATGTACCTACCTACTATTTAAATATAATAATGATCACCTGAACACTTTCTTGCTGTGCAGTTTCAATATAACCATGTATATATAGAACGACAGGGCTATCCTTGTCGAAATCTTTCAATTCAAGCATGCGGCTGGCTTGGGAGAGAGGAATTTCCACGTAGTCTACGCAGGTGCGTCTGAAGAAGGAATTAACACAGCTTTATTGTAATTATATAGACAACTAGCTTCTGCTCGCGGCTCCGCCCGCGTAGCATACAGGAAACAAATTACATATTTTTCTGCAACAATAAAAGAAAACAAAACAACTTCATACCGCTTCGAGGGTGGAATTATTAAAAACGCTAGGACACGTATAAATTAATTTTCAATCTTCAGCCTAAACACAAAATTTGAAGACCCTAACTTCGAAACTGACGGACTTTCGCACAAACTTTCATTCCCTATTTTACCCCCTCAGGGGTGGAATTTCGAAAAACCCTTTCTTAGTGGATACCTACTCTTCACAAAGAATAAACCCTCCAAATTTTATGTCTCTAGGACCAGCGGTTTAGGCTGTGCGTTGATATATCAGTCAGTCAGTCAGTCAGGACTTTGAATTTTATATATATATATATATATATATATATATATAGATAAATTGCAATATAGTATTATTCAGAGAACGATGACGTCAGTTAGTTACGTGAGGACGAGTTGAATCCATGGAAAAAACGTGCTACTATTTTAGACAATAATAAATAAGACTAAACCTTTAAAAATGCTTATGAAAACCCCGTTTTGATATGGCTCGTTATTGGTAAGAGAAAATGAGCTTTAGTGGACTAAAATAGGTATCAATTTCCTTGAAACCATTTCAATCAATCTTGTCTTATCTCAAGTCTTATCTCAAAAAAATCTCTTTGTTGGTAGTATGTTGTATGTAATTGTAAATGTATTGTATTGTAAACCTTTTATGGTGCGTCCATGCTTGGCGAACCGAGTTACGAACGAGCACACTGCGAGCACGATTCGCGTAGCGTGAACGGGCTTGCGAACCTCGAACGAGCATTCGTAGCGTGCTCGACTGCGCTCCGGCCGATTGTCAGTTTTTTTCACGAACACAGGGATTCGCATCGCGCTCGTTGAAGGCTCGTTAAGTACGTCCACGCTTAATAACGCAAGCAACGAACGAATCCTGTTCGTTCGAAGCTCGGCTCGTGCTCGCTTCACGTAGCATGGACGTAGCATGGACGCACCTTTATACTCACCCATTATAGAATCTCAGGTAAATGTCCTCTATTCGATTAGCTCTCAGAAAGCCTGAAACAATGAAATCTTTTTAAAAATTATTTCTGTCTCAAATCGCCCGGAAAAAGGAATTTATCTGGTCAATCCAAACCCAAGTTATGAGGGTTCAAGAAAACGAAAAACACTTCGAGAAAAGGCCCTTTCGCTTCGCTTGGGAGGGCGCCCCGACAAGACATGGCGGGGGGCACTACCGTGCTCTCAGATGCGATGTAAAAAGTATTTAAATTAAATGTAATTAACCTTGATTTTTCACTTTTCCGAATAATATAATGCATTGCACGCACAAAACTAACAAGATGCTCCTTGAAAATGGTATAGACATGGTTTATTCAAAGATTTGACCAAGACTGTAGTTCTTAATGAAAACCGGATTTTTATATATATGCAAGCACTCCCGGAATTACATGCAATTAGTGATAACATTTGTACCTAACTGATAATTTAATAATATCTCGCGCTCGCGGTTAAAAAAATGACATCAATTTTTATAAGGAAAAATAAATTTATATTACCGTCAAGTAATCATAGCCTTTTCCAAAAGAATGTATACTTTATGGCCTTTGATTGAGGATACATCCAGATTGAGCGTCGAAGCTGTGCACGCGTCGAAAAAAATAGCCCCTAACTGTTAGGGGCTACATCAAATAAAAATAAATAAAATTGCAAAATAATGTTCAATATTTAAATTTCTCCCGATTTTAATTGGAATATTTCAACAACTGCTATCATTATGAACGTCACTATGACAAGCAGAATGACGCAGAGGGAGCGTAAAACGTAGTGTTACGCGTAAGTAGTAGCCTATAAAAGTGGGCCTGTTTTGTATATTCGTGTAGTATGGCGACGTTCTTTCTAGGTATATTTATTTCTATGTTTATGGCAATAGAATTATATAATGGTTTACCATCCTTACTAATCCTTACTATAATATTATAAATGCGAAAGTGGGTTTGTTTGTTTGTTTGTTACGCCTTCACGCCTCAATACTCAACGGATCATCATGGCATGCAGATAGTCTATGGTATGGAGAAGGACATGGGCTACTTTTTATCCCGGGAACGCTGGTGAAACCGCGGGGAACAGCTAGTCATTTATAAGGGATACACAAACTACCCTCAGTAAATTTAAAAATATAGTAACCGTTTGGCTCGTAAAGCACAGTTTTTATTCAATAAATTAATGTCAAAATCAAAGATTTTCATAGGGCATCGTGCCTCTACCCAGATGGATAATCCGCCTTACTAAAGCATGACATTTAATTTCACTCCGCTTGAGGGGCTCCCTGAGCAAATCGCTCTCAGTTCGTACTGCGCACGGCTGTCAAATACTGTCAATTCTGGCTTGTTTATTTCATGTTCCCATAGAGGCGACTATCCTTCTGGACGTTTTAAATTCTTTGGTCAAAATATGACATACACAAATACTTAATACACAGAAAAATCAAATGCTTGAAATAAAAATAGATTAAATTGTAATTTAATTGACATTATTACATTGTAAATTCCAACCTATGTATATTTAAATTTAATAATTTTCTATGGCCAAATATGCCGAACATAATTTATGAGGTACCATACCGTCACTATAATGAACCATATGCAAATAAAGAAATTTTAATTTGAATTTGAATAATAGGTCGCGCTTTTCTCGCGAGAACCAACGGGTTCAACTGGAGTTGTTCAAAAGTTCCTATTGACAAGTAGTCTGACAAGTGTAGACCTCGCGAGTTTATCTTTGTATAGCTTAAAACTAAATCCTAGCTTCAACCCCAATGGCTCCGCCATTCAGAAAAAAAAAAAAAACAGAATCTACATGAAAATCGAATCTGCTCACAAAATTTCACTTGGTTGAGAAATGCGACCTGTAGACATCCGGACAACCATACGAAATCATTTTTGCCCATGCTACGCGAAGCGAGCACGAGCCGAGCCACCAACGAGCAGAGTTCATTCATGGCTCGCGGTGTCAAGTGTGGACGTACTCAACGAGCCTACAACGAGCGTGATGCGAATCCCTATGTTTGGGAAAAAACTGAGAATCGGGCGGAGCGTAGTCGAGCGCGAGACGAATGCTCGTTCGAGGCTCGGCTCGTGCTCGCTTCGCGAAACATGGACGCACCATTAGAGTGTGTAAATCAAATAGGTAAACAAAAAAGAGGAGCTTTCTTCCGCGGACGCTCAGGTTGTGGAATGAGCTCCCCGCCGTGGTTTTCCCAATGGAGTACAGCATGGGGTTCTTCAAAAAGGGCGTGAAGAGATTTCTTCAGGGTCGACAACGCGCGAGTGATACCCCTGGTGTTGCAAGTGTCCATAGGCTACGGTAACTGCTTACCATCAGGCGGGCCGTATGCTTGTTGCCACCTTAGAGGTATAAAAAAAAAAAAAACAAAATCAATCATTTCAAGGGAACATGTTTTTTTTTAATAAGATAAGTAACTAACACTACTAGTTTTTGGTTAATAATATAATAGGTAGGTAGGTAATCGTACATCATTTTCGTATATTACTCGATAAATAAATAAAAGCTGATTTTTCCGCAATAACTAACTCTATACGGTAAAATAAAAATAAGTAACTTTATACGGTGTCGCATCACTAGAGTCCAAATAGATGCGATTTCATTCCATTGCCATTATCTTATTTACCCATTCTCGTGCTTGAGGTTATCATTATCAATAATTGGTTCAACTTATTCCACCTCCATGACGGTTAGGTTTGTTCCCAGGAATTCCCAACGAGTATTTTTTTCAATTAACAGAAGAAAAATGTTTCCTTGAGCACGTTTCCTTCACGTTTAAATTGGACTTTTGCAATAACAGGGGGTCTGTCAGTCCACAGTAATATCAACTCCATCACCATCTTGAGAGAGACACAGATAGCCTGCCAGAGCGATACATCATATCTTCACTATCCCGACTACAATCTCGAACATTGGTTCGTCTGTTATAACTGTGAGAACTAAAAAGTATTTATAATAAAAATGTTATTTAATAAATCTACTTCTAAAATACAAGTCTGTTGTTTTCCTCGCAAGCGCGTTTTTATTCAATATTTTACCATCAATATGACCTTACTTTGACGCCAATCTCGCCATGGTAAGCGATTAAGATGCTGAAGGGGGTAAGTACACAAAGAGATCTGGCTCTAGTGACCTTTTACTGACCTATGCTATACTATAAGCTATGACCAGTAAAAGGTTTGATTATAGCGTGTACACATAAAAAACTAAACGACAATGCATTATCGGTCCTATAACTATAATTTAAGGACCACTTTTGTGGCCCACCATAATGTTTATGTGGATATTATGCCAATGGCCTCTTTTCCTAAAAGATATCGGGCCGCGTATACGACAAACCTTATTCATGTGATAAATAAACTATAAATAGTACAAAAGGTTCTGTATATTATTATCAGGAATGACATTATCTATACTAAAAACATTGTATGAAGTTGAATGTTTACTTATCAACTAAATTCTTTATAATAACTTTTTTTTAAGATAGTACTGGCCACGTTATCTACTATTATAAATGTTTATGTGAGTATGGTATCCGTCCGTGTTAAATCATAGACTTAGGCGGTTTCAAACTGCCACGCACCACGCAGCGTAGCGCGTTAATGCTTGGTTTAAAGTTGCTTGTAAGTATCTCCGTTTGTATAGAAAACACGCACAGTCCAACACACAGAATCCACGCATTCAGATCACGCGCCTACTCGCGGAGAAAAATACGCACACGCCCGCGGGTGCGGGGCGAGACGCAAGGTATTGCACACCGAGTCCGCAGTACCGTGCGTGATGTGCACTGCACTATCACCACAGCGAACGGCTTTGTATGAAATGAGTGAGAGCCGGCCGTGAATCCACAAAAGGCAACTACGTGAGTGCGTAAAAAACCCGCACGATGATGCAGATCTGCACTCCCGCAAGTACGCGCTAAGGTGCGTTGACACGCAACATGCAGCGTGATGCGTGGCAGTGTGATAATCGCCTTAGGATTTCGCTACGCAAACTAGACCTACATAGCATAGAAACGAAATATGACAATCCTTATGATACTTTGCGAGAGAGAAAGAAAAAAGAAAAAGAGAAAGAAAGACTAGACATTTTAGTCGTAAGTCAATGCTATTTTCGAAGATCAAATCAACCCTTATAAAACCGGGTGCTTATGTATGATTTCATAATTTACTGAAAATAATTACGATCGCGCAAATTAAACTAGAAAAGTATATGTTACAGACATTGTCCTATGAGCAAATGTGATGAGAATAGTATGAAATAGCCCACATAATACGTTTCACAGCTAATTACGTATTTTTTCATTGGAATGTTTTCAACTATATCTTATCACAATATAAGCATTAATCGGCTCCAAAATCTAAAAATATAAGTATATAACTCAACACTAGTTTAAATTTTTCCCATACATTCATTTTCGTCCCGTCTTATACCTGGGTATGTTTTTCTTGTACATACAATCTTTATCCCTTGGAGCTGTGAAAAAATCAAACTTCTAAGCCAACGCAATCAAAAGATACAGCCGTTTATGTTGCAAATCTTCGACACTCGCAAGGGAATCAAAACCTACAGGGTAAGTACTTCCCGTGAACTCAGAATCTTGAAATTTGGTACGACGCAACTTCTTATAGCACAGATAAAGGAAAAATTGCGAAAAGCATAACATTTTTTTCAACTCACTCGCTCGTAAAGTGACATTTATTGCACCGTTTTTAGTATCTTAATGCAGCTTATTACGCACTAGTGCGTTTTACTTTACATTACCGCACAGTTTTATGATAGGTATAATCTCGATTATGATAAGTTTGTACCTCACTGCAAGTGATATGTGTGTAGAAAGAAAGAAAGAAAGAAAGAAAATTAATTTATTGCCACAATATAAATTACAAATAAGCTTAAAATTAGGTACAATATAATATATAAAAATATGGCAATAGGGTAGGTTCAGCGAATGTAGCGTACACAATATGCAAGCTACGCTGTTTTTCAGCCTACCCCTTTATTCGGACTAAGATTTTCGCCGAGATAAATAGATAGAGGAAAAAAAAACGGGTCATAAAAATTAGATTAAAAAAAAAGAAAATGTAGACCAAGCATTCTTATTTTGAACGGGTAAAATAGTTTGACAGCTCAACGCTGTCAAAAAAAAAACAACTTGCCCGCCATATATGTTTACGTTCTGATTGTGTGGTTGATTACTATCAACAAAACTACTTAAAAAATATATGTCTGTTTTGTCCTCGCAAGTGTGTTGAAAAACGTCGTATGACACGCGTGTGCATTGATTATTACACTCTCGGCTCACGTATCGCTTAATACCGCCTCGAGTGTCAATAACCAAAATTTGCACACATGTATCATAATGCTATAAACTTACTACCCCTTTCCTCATGAACGCGTAGAGGTATATCAAATACTCAAGTCTATAATACCGTTAAGCTGTAACAAAATGTATATACCTACAGGTTTGTACGGAACCCTCGGTGCGCGAGTCCGACTCGCACTTGGCCGGGTTTTTTTCGGCTATTAAAAAGACTAAACTAGTAAAAAGAGAGAAACACAACTTGCGGGTGTAGCAGCGGGCATTTATTAGTCTAAAATAATACTCACAATTTGGCGTGGAAACCCCATTGGTTCCAACACTTCTAAATTATAGCACTATAACATTTTATTGTGTGTCTTGAGCACACCTTGTAAAAGCAACGATAAATTCCAACTATAACAATGTCCTCGTGAAAATTGTTGAGGATCTCAGGTTCATAAATACGCTTGACATTTATGATTCCGAACACAATACAAGTATGTATCCTTTATTCAGAGATTGGAAATATATTTAATAACACGTGTAAAGAAAACTTTGTAACTCAGTTACTCAGTTACCTCAGTTTAACAACAGTTCTGTTGTTGTTTACACCGAACCACAAGACGCCGGGAAATTTTTCACCCGTACGTTGTTAACATACCGAAAATACGGACACAGCGTTTTGCATCCTCATTTATAATGCGGACAGCAAGGGAGTGGAACTTGCTTCCGGCGTCTGTGTTTCCTGACGCTTACAATCTAGGAACTTTCAAGGCCAGAGTGAATAGGTTTCTTCTGGGTAAGCGTATTTCATCTTAGGCTTCGTCATCGCCCCTTATGGGCGGGTCAGTGGCCACACGCAAGCCCATATAATTAAAAAAAAAAAAAAAAAAAACTCTCGCCATCGACGGGGAGTCCATCCTCACATTGAAACCAAAATTGTTTCCAACTGTGCGGACTCAAAGGAGCTTCCTTCCGCGGACGCTCAGATTGTGGAATGAGCTCCCCGCCGTGGTTTTCCCAATGGAGTACAGCATGGGGTTCTTCAAAAAGGCTTTGAAGAGATTTCTGCAGGGTTGGCAACGCGCGAGTAACGCCCACCAGGGGCGTTACTCGCGCGTTGCTAGCGTCCATAGGCTGCGGTAACCGCTTACCATCAGGCGGGCCGTATGCTTGTTTGCTAAGTAGTAACATACATACATAGGTACTCATTTTTATTACGGGTAAGTAAGAAGTGTGAGATTTCGCAGTTTTCATTTAAAAACCTAGTGGTATTTCAAATCGAGGTTATGATTTAATTGTGATAGTCGTTAAGCAATTGGAGGTCTCCTAGGCGGCTTGTAAACTCCAACAGTAGGTTGACAACTAGCCTACCTCCACCGATTTGCAGTGGACACGCGTGGTGGAGTATTTGCCCATTCCCTTTCACCCTCATTTGTGAAAGGAGGCCTGTGCTCAGCAGTGGGACATTAAAGGCTGATGGTTATGATAACCTGGCTCCCTGAAAAGCATGGACCAATCCTTGATACTCTCTGCTAAAAAGGAAGTTTAAGCAATATTGCTAATACATTTTTTTTATGTACAGCCGAACTAATGCTATTCATGAATTCCTGATCTAATTAAGTGAATTGTATGAGTGACTATTGTACTAAAACAATATTGGAACGTAGGATTTGCCGAGACGTCGTATAAGAAATGAATTCCGTGAGCAATATTGCTTTAGCCCCTCTTTAGATACATCAAATAGCTAGAAATGTAACAAATTAATGTTTGACGTCTAAAATAAAAACATTTTGTAATTTTTAAAAGATTGTAATACTAAAACATAAACGGATGAAAACGTTTCCGTCATAAAACTTGCGGTATATAATGGGCGAGACAAAGTTGGACATTGCCGGTTTATCCGGCCTCGACGGCAATATCCGGGCCTTGACTCGGTTAAATGGCGACCGGATAATCCTGACAGATAACACTGCAGTACGGGATTTTTGAATGCCAAGTATACACTTGGCATTCAAAAATCCACGACGCTTTAACTTAAGCCATACGGCTTAAGTTAAAGCTTGTGGCTAAATAGCTAACTAAAAATTTGAACAAAAAAAGAAAATTTGCAAAACAGAGGGCCAACCACCATCTTTAACCTTACTTGTCTTTTGTCCTTCTTTGATATCCGACGTCAAACGAGACAAAAGACAGGTAAGGTTATAATAATATTGTGAGATGGTTGGCCCCCAGCACTTTTTTTTCGCTGCGTGTGTTATATTTGCCTCGCGGAATTACTCGCTTTTCCAAAAGGCGGTTTCTTTTATACCACTAAGGTGGCAATCAAGCATACGTCCCACCTGATGATAAGCGGTTACCGTAGCCTATAGACGCTAGCGACACCAGGGTTATATATTATATACATCGCACACTACCGACTCTGCAAGAATCTCTTCAAACCCAGAATTGAGAACAGTCGCTGTGCCGGCAGCGAAAGGGACAACACTGGTCTCCACACACTGCCAGCACAGCGCCTCCTCGTGGATCTTTGGTGACAAAACTTGCCGCAGAAATACAACGCACCATCATGAACGAGGGATTTGCTTGCGCGGGGATGAGGGATTATTAAAAAATCCGCTACTGCTTTTAATTTACCCCACAAAGTGTAGTCATTGGTACAAATTTTATGGTGCGTCCATGCTATGCGAATGGAGCACAAGCCGAGCCACGAACGAGCCTACAACGAGCACGATGCGAATCCCTTTGTTCGTAAAAACTGATAATCGCAGCTCGCAAGCCCGTCCACGCTACGCGAATCGTGCTCGCAGTGTACTCGTTCGTGGCTCCGCTCGTGCTCGGTTCGCCAAGCACGACCAACATAAAAAAAAACACATGAACATTATTTCGTACAGGAATATCCTGTTATGTACATTCATAACTTTTCTCAATTTTTAAAGCGACTTTTGAAGTACAATATGAGACGACAAACCGCTCTTAGAAAGGTAATATCGGTTTAAAATTGCTCGATATGATATTACTCCAAGAGGCAATATACGTGTAATGGGTTCATATGAACTTTGAAATTAAATAAATCGATGGCAACCACCTAGATTATGATGTGATTGTGGCCTGTGAGGTAACATCGCTTTGAAATTATTTATACCTATTTAATGAGAATCTAGTGTACATGCGAGTACAGCATTCCACGTTTCCCACCTCGCATGAAATCCTGTCCATAAAGGACGAATTCACATCACGTGCGTATATTTATTCGCGCGATGCTGGTGGACGCAATGTATTCCGTACGCGCGTTATGCATCGCGCGAGATATTCGCGACGAATTCGTCCTTTCTTGACAGGGTGTAATACACTGCCGCGTCAGCGTAATATTATATTCTCGGCAGAGCTTACGTAATTCCTATATTTTTTTTTAAACAGTCACAAATTATTATGTACAATTCAATTAACTAAAAGATTCAAATTGCATAAGTTCTGCTGTAAATAATTCCATTAGGAATATAGCTAAAGCTTCCTTTTTAGCCCCCCTGACGTTGTTGTATCCTCTTAATTTGGCTTCATCTACATACGGTCAATTTACAAATACACTGCAACGGCGTGACAGCAATGAAACCAATGCTATCTATGTTATCTTTGTAATAACATCACAGAGGATAGAATGGCTTATTTCGAGCTTTTTTGAATAGATTCGCTGGTCTGATTGTTAAATATAGTAACAACCGCGTTTAGCTTTATCATATATTTTATACAACCACAAATTATCATGGTGCAATGCTGCAATGCAAAAACCAGCGGATGTTGTGTGTTTAAATAGTTATTCTGAGGTTAATTATTATTTATCTATACATATAATAATACTGTAGAACCGGTGTGTCTGTACATTTAATATACACTAACGAGCAATATAAGAAAGACACTTGCAACTTGTCACTACATACACTCGCATAACTTCATACACTTACACACCCCCATTTAATTCGATGTTAATTGCATGACATTTAGATTTTAGATATAAGTCAGTTTTCTTTCATAAATTTATTTGCTGATTTACTTAACTTTTGAACACTTTTAAATTTGTCAACTATATCTAGGGAAGGAGCTTGTATACAGGCCTTGTGTCAGAGACTTCAATTTAATTGAGTGTATCTAATTTGGTCTAATAAAAATTATTATTATTATAAAGTGCCTAAAGAAATCTGGGAGCCCGGGAGTGCCCCCCGCCAAGGCGGTCAAGCGAAGCGCAAGGGCACTTCCTACCTTTTCTCGAAGCGCTTCGTCGTTTTTTGAACCCTCATAACTTGGGTTTGGATTATACCAAATAAACAAAATTCCCGAGATATGATGCCAATAGTGAATTTATTAAACGAACTGAAATTTGCTTGTATTAGTACACACACAACAACAACCTTATAAAACTTAGAACATTTACACCCAAAAATAAAAATACCAAATAAAATAAAAACGTCATAAGCAACTTACAAAAACTCATAAAATGTTGCCAAGACGGACCATATGGCTCGCACTGTCAAAAAGTTATCATATCTCATGTAGAGCCAAACTTATAACTCTACAAGCCCTTACTTCACAAACTGTACACAGTTAGAGTTTAGAGTTTAGAGTCAAAATATGTGGCTTGGCCGTTTCGCTACTACAAGAACTATTTTATTACAGAAAAATAATTAAATGTTTTACCTTACGCTCGTGTGACGGGTTTCGCAGTCGGTGGAGTATCGCCCAGTACCTTTTACCCTCATTTGTGAAAGGAGGCCTGTGCTCAGCAGTGGGACATTATAGGCTGATGATGATGATGATGATGATTATATTTTCAAACTATTTAAAATGGCGACTGTATACTCATACCTTCTTTAAAGAGCATTAGATGCTGTTAATAATAATTAAGTAAATAGGCAACCAGCATGACTGCTTCTTATATCTCGAGCAAATAATAGAGGTTGGCACTCCCGACAAACTGTCCCACAGTTTGGCAGATTATGTAAATATTTTAGTACCTACTTTATATGAATAAATAAATAAAAAAAAATATATATGGTATTAAAATACTGACAATTATAACACACGTTTCAAACATAATAAATAAGCATAACCGCGGACGGAAGCTAGCTCACTCATACCTAAACCCTTATCTTTTGTTGGACCCTATATAAAGAGTCATTTTTAGACTCCTGAGTTTAAAACTGAAATGTTTTAAACATCAACATGATCTTCATAATGAAGTGTGTCTTTTTCCTTCTGTGTTACACGGTAGTCATTGGTAAGTGCTTATTTTTTTTTTTTTTTTTTATACATTATTTCAATACAATTTCTCTAACAGGCGTTTGCATCATACGTTATAATATTTAGTTTTTTTCTAATTAATAAATAATAAAATAAAAACTTTTTAACAAAAAAAATAAACCACCGAAAAAACTGAAACCAAAAAATAATAAACCATTTAAATATATAGAATTTTGAATATTACTTGAATTTTATAAGGTTTGCCAGTCGACTTGTAAACCTCCTCCGTTTTTTCGTCGGTTAAAAATAGTAAATAAAATTTTTTTTTTTTACAACATTAGTATAAAAAATCAAAAATATTATAAAAAACCTAATCCTCTGTAAATATAAATTATTATTATTTTTCTTCTATTTTATCCTAATCAGTTGTTTTTGTATACAAAATACATTGGTTCTATAATAATTCATATAATAAATTATTAATTTCATTAAGTATTGGTTCATAATTGGTTCTATAGAACCAATCAAAATTGTAGATTTTATTATGAGAAGAGAACCCTTCTTTAAGATTATTACGCGGACGGAGGAGTTTGAAATTTAGCATAGTGTTTATAATTATGGTGAAGGAGTGCAGAAATCTTATTTTTTTCCATACATTATTACATCAATACACTGCATAGTTTTAGCTTAACTGTGGCGCATAAACTATTTCAGAAAGTAAAGGTCCCCATTAATTTGAAAAACGACGTGGATTGTGTGGCAGCACTCCGATCGTTGGATTTCCAAAAAATTTCAGGGTTTGATGATGGAGTAGGAGAGTAAGCACTGGAACTCCATAGTGGAGCATAGTTTCCTAGCCGTGTTTGGGGTTGTTGGAGTTGTCGTGAGATGAACTTTGACCATGTATGGTTTTCAGGGTCTGTACTTGAAACCCAATAAAATTTCTAAGTATTATCATTATCATGAAGAAATATATGTCTTATCATCGTAAATTATCGTAAAATACCTTTTTATCGTAAATTACAATATTAAAAGCGCCCCAGGCCTTTTCATTAAAACTTAATTACAAAAATTGTTCACATTTAGGCCCTTACGGGATAGACAGAGAATATACTTAGGTTCAATTTTATAATTATTTAATTCTTTTTAGTGCAGGGCTTTTTAAAGCGTGTTTTTTTTTGATTTTTTAATCAGTAATTTATTTGTTTACGAAATGGTAACATATCGAAAGGATTTTGACAGCCATCTGATCTAGATAGCTCAAGTATCACGATCTGTATGAAAACCAAGCGTGCCATTTTTTGACTACCTACTATTTTGGCACAAGCACTATTTAGTGACGGAAAACGAACCCAAGTAATTTTTGACTAGCTACTATGACGTCACAAGATCTATTTAGTGGCGGGAAAATCATAATCAATCGCGATAGTCAAACAGGTAGGACTGAGACACACCCGCACGCAACTGCTCGCTTATAAATACATCCGATACATACACGATTAGTCCGTATGCGCTCGTATGCGTACTGGCGCTGTACAGTCAGCAACGAAAGTCCATGAACAGATTCAAAACGACAAAACAACTGAATACTAAAACTGACATAAATCACTAACCTCAGTAGAGTATAAAACAAGCTTGTCATTTCAAAGTTACAAAAAAGGCTGAACACCAATATTTCAAAAGTTGTTGAACATCATTTTGCCATAAGTCGTTGAACACCAATTTGAAATAAGTCGCTGAACACTTATATGCAATAAGTCGCTGAACACTAATTTGATATAAATCTCTGAACATTATTATGCTGTAAATCACTGACGAAAATTAATATTTATATAAATTGTATTATGTTGAGGTGAGTCGATTTGGTGAATTCTAAAGACCGTTAGGTAGTAATGGTAACCAGACTTGACTGACGTACATTCTGGAACAAGATAAATTTACCTACGTCACTACGAAGTATACGCGAGTATTTGCGTACTGCTCTTGTATGGATTAGAAGAAATTTGTAAAAAAATATTTAAAATATAACGTGACCCTTGCGTTCTGCCGGGCTATTGCGTATATTTGGTGGTAATCGTAACGAACACCATTAGTTATTTCATCCAATGAAGCGCACGCGGTATGACGCGACGATGACCATTCGTGGGCACTTTTTTTTTTTTTTTTGTTTTTTATACCACTTAGGTGGCAAACAAGCATACGGCCCGCCTGATGGTAAGCGGTTACCGTAGCCTATGGGCGCTTGCAACACCAGGGGTATCACGCGCGCGTTGCCGACCCTGCAGAAATCTCTTCACACCCCTTTTGAAGAACCCCATGCTGTACTCCATTGGGAAAACCACGGCGGGAAGCTCATTCCACAGTCTGAGCGTCCGCGGAAGGAAGCTCCTTTGAGCCCGCACAGTACGAAACAATTCAGGTTTCAGTATGTGA
This sequence comes from Achlya flavicornis, assembly GCA_947623365.1. Classification (NCBI taxonomy): domain Eukaryota; kingdom Metazoa; phylum Arthropoda; class Insecta; order Lepidoptera; family Drepanidae; genus Achlya; species Achlya flavicornis. Next base: position 15,030,253 of record OX392479.1, read on the forward strand.
GGATGGACTCCCCGTCGATGGCGAGAGTTGCGATGGTAGAAAGTAGCCGTGGGCATCATCTTAAACAATTCTTCAGAACACCGTCCGTTGTACAAGCGGTAGAACACACATAAGGAGGCAAAGTCTCTCCTCAGACTGAGGGGCTCTAAACCGCTTGTGAGCACGGGATCGTCGACAATTCTTATGGCACGTCGTTGAACCGAATCTAAAGGATCAAGCTGGTATCCAGGTGCGCCCGCCCATAGATGACAGCAGTACTCCATATGAGGCCGGACTTGCGACTTGTAAAGTTGCAGCCTTTGCCCCGATGTGAAGTACTGCCTCGCTCTGTTGAGCACTCCGAGCTTTTTGGATGCCAGCTTTACCTTGCCTTCTAAGTGACTTCGGAACAAAACGTCGCTAGAAATGTCGACGCCAAGGATCCCGATGCTTTTGCTGATGTTCAGGGACGTGTTCTGGAACTGTGGAGCCACAGCAAATGGGGTTTTCTTAGCGGTGAACGCGCAGGCTTGGGTCTTGGTGGGGTTGAAATGGACTAGGTTTAGTCGACCCCAATCGGAGACACTAGTTAGTGTACTCTCGATTTCAGACACCAGCCGTTCGCGGCTTTCCTCAACCTCGGAACGAGGGATATTTGCACGGCCCGTGTAATGGGTGTCCCCTGTACTGTCGTCTGCATAGCAATGAATGCCGTCAATAGACAGCATATCATTGATATGCAGTAGGAACAGTGTTGGGGACAGCACAGAGCCTTGCGGAACACCAGCATTTATGTCCATGCTATCGGAGCAGCTACCGTCGACGACGGCTCTTATGCATCTGCTGGACAGAAAGCTGGCAATCCATTTGCACAATCCCTCGGGAAGCCCGTATGATGGTAACTTCGTTAGAAGACCCCTGTGCCAGACCCGATCGAACGCCTTCGCCACATCTAGGCTCACTGCCAATGCCTCACCTTGACTCTCGATGGCGAGTGACCAGCGGTGCGTGAGATACACAAGGAGGTCACCAGCTGAGCGACTGTGGCGAAAGCCATACTGTCGGTCGCTCAACAAATCGTGATCCTCCAGGTATCTCAAAAGCTGCGTGTTGATCACTCGCTCCATGACTTTGGAGAGAAGGGAGGTGATGGCGATAGGCCTGTAATTCGTCGGGTCTGATCTGTCACCCTTTTTGGGCACTGGGTGCACATGGGCAGTCTTCCACGAAGACGGGACTTCCTTTTTGGTGTAGGAAAGCGCGAAAAGACGCGTCAGTACTGGACACAACTCAGGAGCACACCGCTTCAGCACCACTGCCGGTATGCCGTCTGGCCCACTCGACTTATGGATGTCCAGAGAAAGCAATTCCCGCCGGACCTCCCGTTGGGTAATGCTTATCTCCGGCATGGAGCTGTCACACCGCGGAATGGTAGGCGGTGTGGCGCCCCCATCATCCAAAGTCGAGTTCGAGGCAAAGATAGAGGCTAAAAGGTCAGCCTTCTCTTTAGCACTATGGGCCAAGTTCCCGTCCGGCTTACGTAGTGGTGGCAAGGACGACTGGCAAAAGTTTCCCTCAGCAGCTTTGGCAAGAGACCAGAAAGCGCGACTCCCAGAGGGAAGGCTAGTCAGCCTCTCACCAAACCTGCCGACAAAATCGAACTTAGCCCTGGCAATCATACGCTTACTGAACCTCGAGGCAGCGTTAAATTTGCGTTTCGCATCAGAGATTTTAGGGTCCTGATTAGTTTGGGCCGTGGTCCAAGCCTCATACAAGGTCTGCTTATTTTGTCTAGCATCCTTGCAGGGCCGATTAAACCACGGTCGCTTCTTCACCCCTACAGCCACTAGCGGGTGGCACTGATTGGATGAAATTCATTAATGGTGTTCGTTACGATTACCACCAAAGTTACGCGGCTCTACCGCGTAACTTGGCCCCTGGCCTCGTATAGAATGGAAAGACGCAGTGTTGCCACACAATCCACGTCGTTTTTCACATTCACGACAAGTTTTTGCCCTAATTTGGAGTGATGGAGTAGAGATGCCAAATGGACTTTTAGGATGCAATAAAAAATATTTAGAACCCTTAGGTTATATTGTAAGAGTTTTGATCGATATTCAAATATTTACCATATTTTTTGCTACTTTAGGAAGCAGACAGTTTAGACGTGACTACGAGTACTATTCGTACGTGGATGGATGGTTAAAGTTCCATCGAGTACCTGCCAACTGGAACGAAGCACGTCTCCGATGCAACCTCGAAGGTAAAATAAACCTTACTATATTCACAATACGGATAACTTTGATGTAAAGAGTTAAAGTTACTGTTTTATTCTCAGGAGCTGGACTGGCATCACCTTTAAATGTGGACCTCCTGACTGGTATGAAGACGATGATGGCAGACAATGATATTCAGCAATGTGGAATGTTCACGGGCATCCACGCGACCTTCTCCAAGGGCGATTACTATTCCATCGAAGGTTTGAAATTATAATCAGCTTCTGAAAATCCTGATAGGTATTAACAAATAATCATCTGGAACCTACCATAAAAGTTATTAACCATTGATATGGTATACATTTGTCTTTTATGTTTCTTTAAAACGTTTTTTCTCTAACAGGAGTTCCAATTTTCGATATACCTATCACCTGGGCGCCGGGTGAGCCTGATAATCAGGACGACAGTGAGAACTGCCTGATGCTGCTAGTTAATGGAACCATGGCAGACGTGAAGTGCACAGATGTATTCCCATACATTTGCTACAAGAAGAAATCTACCTTGGTAGTCACTGGATGTGGAACATCTGACCCGGGTGAGCACTTTTAATATCATCAACCTTGTATACATACGTATTTGGTTTCCTATTACATGGAAGGAGAACATTCAGCCCTCATACATTTTTGGGCCTTTTCTGAAAGAGCCGGCCAGAAGAATGAACTATCAGTGGTGTCGTAATTGTCACATTTTACAGTTTTGGTAGTCTAATAACACAATAGCGTCATAATGGCGCCATAATAGCTTTCCGATGATTTTCCACTGAAACTACAATCGTGCCACAATTATCTTATAGTTGTCAGTTTTTGTACTAAAATTATTTTCGTTCATTATTATTATGAATTAGTAGACTGCGCACATCGGCTCACATAGTATCGTGTCAGTATGACATTTTAGCAAACTTGGCCCCTAGATCTAACAATATCTGGCATGCTCCTCTTATTGCACTTTCGGTAAAGGCCCAATTAAATTTTGTCCTGTAATGTAGGGTTAATCTATATCTATCTATCTATCTATACATATAATAAAACTGTAGAATCGGCGTGTCTGTACATTGAATATATTTACCAAAAACTGATCGGGGGTGATATAAGAAGAGTAACTGATTACAAAAATTAAAAAAAAAAATTTTTTGTCTGTCTGTCTGTTTGAACACGCTAATCTCAGAATCCACTGAATGGATTTGCATTGAACTTCCACGAGCTGGGGGAGAGGAAACTCTCCCCAATGAGGTTTGGTGACCTTATATTCACGCGGAGTCACGCACGGGAACACAACATTTTAAGTTACTTAGCTGCAGTATTCTGTAAGGTGGAGGTACATTCCCAGTCGAGCTTCTCTTTGAACGAATAAACGCTATGCTCTACCCCTCTTACTCCTCTTTACTCGCTCTCCATTTGCTGTAGCTCCATAACTCCAGAACACGTCTCTCGCCATCATAAAAAGCTAAGGGATTCTTGGCGTTGATATCTCTAGCGTTATTCTGTTCCGTAATCATCTAGAAGATAAAGTTAAACTGGCATCCAAAAAACTCGGAGAGCTCAATAGAGAGAAACGGTACTTCTCATTGGAGCAAAGACTGCAACATTATAAGTCGCAAGGCTGACCCCATATGGAGTACTGCTGTCATCTGTGTGCACCTGGATATCAGCTGGGGCCTCTAGGCTCAGTTCAGCGACGTGCCATTAGAATGTTGTTTAGAGCCCCTTAGCCTGAGGAGAAACTTTGTTTACTTATGAAGCTCTGGCAACCCTACTCAATGCAGCCAGGAACACAACATCACAAGAAATGTAATATTTATATGACTGCAATCTTCTGTCACGAATATTTTGTCAACAACACCAACCTTCACAAACATTTAACGTTGATTACACGAATGTAAAAATCTTATAGTCTACGCGAGCGAAGCCGCGGGCGAAAAGATAGTTAATAATAATCCTGAGAAATTCTTCAAACATTCTTTAATCACCAAAAAACTAATAATATCTTCCTATTGAGATGTCTATGACACAAGACCTTCCATCGACGTATTCCGACGTATCTTGTTGAGAACATGTAGTATCTAGGTTGCTGAGAGAACTTCGATATCGCGATGTAGGTTTTGTGGTGTGTTGCATTTCGTTTATTAGGGTTCCGTAGACAAATGGCAAAAAACGGAACCCTTATAGATTCGTCATATCTGTCTGTCTGTCTGTCTGTCCGTCCGTATGTCACAGCCATTTATTTCCGAAACTATAAGAACTATAATGTTGAAACTTGGTAAGTAGATGTATTCTGTGAACCGCATTAAGATTTTCACACAAAAATAGAAAAAAAACAATAAATTTTGGGGGTTCCCCATACTTAGAACTGAAACTCAAAAATTTTTTTTTCATCAAACCCATAAGTGTGGGGTGTCTATGGATAGGTCTCGAAAAATGATATTGAGGTTTCTAATATAATTTTTTTCTAAACTGAATAGTTTGCGCGAGAGACGCTTCCAAAGTGGTAAAATGTGTCCCCCCCCCCCTGTAACTTCTAAAATAAGAGAATGATAAATCTATAAAAAATATATGATATACATTACGATGCAAACTTCCACCGAAAATTGGTTTGAACGAGATCTAGTAAGTAGTTTCTTTTTAATACGTCATAAATTCAAATTCATATCAAGTACTCAGGTTTATACTACCATTTACTTATATACCAACAGGCTTGTACGGAACCCTCGGTGCGCGAGTCTGACTCACACTTGGCCAGTTTTTTTAATAGGTACAGTCGAGGACATAAATATGTATACACTTAGTAAAATTCAACAACGGTTTCCTCTTAAACTACTGATTGAAATTATGAGATATTATAAAGGCAGAATCTTCTAACATATACTGTTATGATTTGTGTAATAGTTTAACACTTAAATGTTAAACGTGCGAGAAAATTGCTTTTAAATTTCAAAAAGTGTATACATATTTATGTCCTCGACTGTACCTACGTCATAAATTGAAATTCATATCAAATACTCAGGTCTATACTACCATTTACTTATATACCTACAGGTTTGTACGGAACCCTCGGTGCGCGAGACTGACTCGCACTTGGCCGGTCTTTTTTGTTGACTTTATCGTTCATCTCCGTATTCTAAGCTATTTCTCGGCCTATCTTCATTAGAATCAGTTTGATTCATTCAGTTTAAATATCTTTATTTCTCATAAGCAATTCTAATTCGATCCACAGAGTATACACTGGAAGCCAGAACAGGCAGTTGCTACAAGTTCCACCGCACCGCCACGACGTGGTCGCGAGCCTTCATGACCTGCTCTGCTGAAGGAGGCTACCTCAGCATCGTCAACAGCGATGTCGAGTCACAAGTGCTTAAAGAAATCTTCGCTCAAAATCCTCTAAACACCATCATGTCTACCACTTATAAGAGGGACGCACACATCGGTTTCCAAGATTGGGGAGAGCGTGGGTCATGGCGGACTATACGTAGTAAGCTATTAAAAATAATATAAAAAATAAAAAGTGCCCGCTACATTTGCGGCGCGAGGTTAGCGATAATAAAATGACCTCTACCAAACACCATCTTTTTTTTTATATACCCCTAAGTCGGCAAACAAGCATACGGCCCGCCTGATGGCAAGCGGTCACCGCAGCCATATGAACGCTTGCAACACAAGAAGCATCGCTCACGCGTAACCGACCTTTCCCCCCTCCCCTATGAGCTCTGGCGACCTTACTCACGCGTCTGTGTCAGGAACACATCTTTACACTACATAAAGCTATTTGGCTGCTGTATTCTGTAAGGTAAATAAACGCTTTGCTCTACCTCTCTCTCTCTTTTGACTGACTAGTAGGCACACATTCTTATTCGCACATTCCTCGCTTAGATAGGTTAGAAACAAGCGAGAAATACATGCGAGGGGCATGTATTTCTCGCTTGTTTTGTATTTACAAAAACCTCGCTCCGCTAAGCCCATATCCAGCAGAGCTGCGCTGCTCTATTTCCAAGTGGACTCTGAAACATTTCTGCCATCATTTTATTTATGAAATACTTACTGCCAGTTTCTGAAAGCTAAATCAAAGTTAATCTATAGTCAAAACTGTTGCCGTCCTTGTCTTTTCAGACGTCATTGACAACATTGTTATCTCTTCAGATATAACTTTGATTTGGCTTTCAGAAACTAGCAGTTAGTTTTATGTCTGTTTTTTTACTACTAAGGTAGCAAATTAGCATACGGCCCTCCAGTTAATGAAGCCTATGGATGCTTGCAACACCAGGATTGATGTTAATTACAACAAATTTATGCAAAAGATCCGCTGTTCAGCTTATCGTTCGTTTTTTTCAGGCGAAACTCTCTTAGCAGCTGGATTTAACAAATGGCACGACGGGAATCCAAGCAACGAAACTTATGCAGGCGTCGAGCAGTACTGCGGGGGCATCGGCCGAGCCGGTTTACTCACCAGTGTATGGTGTGACGTCGTTTTGTTCTCTTTCATCTGTGAAAAAAACCCTGTCAGTTTAATAGATGACGATAAAAAGTAACAATAATTCATCGTGTTCAAATAAAAATGTATGTTTTGTAATAACTATTGTATGTGACATTCTGTGACAAAATATTATAATGTACCCAAGTATATTATTATTTTATTTGATGAATCGATTAATACCACAGAATAAAGAATAATACTAGTACCGCACAGGAGGTAACAAAACTGTCTAGAGGTACTCGAACATACGTATAAACGCCTCTCCCTCTATCACAAGACTGTATATATCTTGGACGTGGCACGAGTACTTACCTATCCGGGGGCACGGTAGTGTCACAGTTTTACTTTAATGGTAATAGTGCCCCCACCACGACGAGCCAAGCGAAACGCAAGGGTACTAGCTACCTTTTCTCGAAGCACTTCGTCGTTTTATTGAACCCTCATAACTTGGGTTTGGATTATACCAGATAAACTCATTATTAGTGATACATTCATTGAATCTGTTCCGATCAATCCGATCGGTTGTTTCGATCACCAAATCTCTTGATTCTTCTCCCAATCGTGCTCTATCTTTACTAAGAGGAAATGTAACACGATGTACAGTTGATTTTAATATTTCCCCTGTTAGCTCTAGTGACATAATTAAAACTTTTAAATCAATAAATCTGAAAAATACTATTCATCTATGGGGGCTTAGTAGGGCACAATAAATAATTCGGTTTTACTAGGGGTCGCTCAACAACCGATGCTTGTGATATGCTAGTTCAGAATGTTTTTCAAAATCAAAATCACAAAGTCATTTATTCAGTTTAGGCCCTGGTAGGGCACTTATAAGCGTTAAATTGGTACATACAGTTGAATTTACCACCGGTTAGGAATACACTTAAACAGAGAAGACTCCGGCAAGAAACTCAGCAGACGAGATGCCATCGGTGTCTTTTGTGATCTGTCCAAGGCGTTTGATTGTGTACATCATGAATTACTGATTAGGAAATGACACCACTATGGTATTACAGACATTGCACTCAGTTTGTTGAGTTCATACTTGAGTGAAAGAATTCAGAGGGTTGATGTTTACGCTAAGGTTTCCTCTGGATCAAAAAATTGTGACCAAGCACAGTCTTACAGAATGCAAAAAATTAAATCGGTGAACATAATCAGCTGAAACCTGGCACAAAGATGAACTAGGCCATGTGCCTTGGGGTTGCGTTTAGTATTCACAACGTGGTATGGGGTTGGGCTATCAGTTAGTATTCCGTACTCAGTATTCTGTCCAGAATGCAAAAAAATATGCAATAGGGACTGGATACTCGTACCATTTTTAAAGAACAATAGGTGCTGCTTATAACAATTCAGTAAATGGTTACCCAGAAGCGCTAGTTTTGATATCTCGAAATAAAACACTGACACAACTATAATGTACATCCCAGACATAGTAAAGCATAACCCCGAGCGGAAGCTAGTTATTATCAATTTTATTGATTACATTGTTGGCCAATGAGAACGGTTAGTAAATAGCAATGGTATAGGCACTTCTTTGCTGACTCATACCTAACCCCTTATCTTTGATGGACCCTATATAAAGAGAGTCATTTTCAAACGCATGAGTTTAACACTGCCTGTTCTAATCATTAACATGATCTCCATAATAAAGTGTTTCTGTTTCCTTCTGTGTTATACGGTGGTCATTGGTATGTACTTAAAATATTAGACTTACTATTTATTTCATCACAATGTCTCTAACAGCAATTTGCAATATATTAATTATAATAGGCATTAGTTTTCTATTTTCAGGCTAATTAATAAACATATAAAAAATAAAATGTATTTCTTACATTTATCAGTTATTTTGGTATAGATCACATTAGAGGACATACCTACGTAGATTTTATTACGAGAAGATAAACCTTTTTAAGCACATTTGTTTACATGCAGAAGGAGTGAATTTTTCTTACGATATTACTCCAATCCATAGATCAATACGCTGCATAGTTTTCGCTAAACTGTGGCCCATTAAATATTTCAGAAAGTCAAATGCCTGGTTTCTACTCTTTCTTCGTTTTTTTATTGCCAAACTGGGCATTTAGAACATTTCGTAAGCTAATTTTACCTGTGATAGCTACTACCATATGGGAGGGTCTGCTATGCAAAGCTTTGAGGTCTTTACTTCATTATTAGTAAAGATATAAGAGTCTTAATTTTAACCGATAACGGTCCGTAAATTATAGTAATGAGCCATTACGCTATAAAAAGATTTAGTACCCTTTTTTTTGTACCCTATCGTTATATTGTAGAGTTTGGATCGATATTCAAATATTTACCATATTTTTTGTTACTTTAGGAAGCAGACAGTTTAGACATGACTACGAGTACTATTCGTACGCGGCTGGATGGTTAAAGTTCCATCGAGTACCTGCCAACTGGAACGAAGCACGTCTCCGATGTGATCTCGAAGGTAAAATAAACCTTACTATATTCACTATACGGATAAAAATAGTGTAAAGTTTTATAATTACTGCTTTCTACTCAGGAGCTGTACTGGCATCTCCTTTAAACGTGGACCTCCTGACTGGCATGAAGACGATGATGGCAAACAATGAAATTCAGCAATGTGGAGTGTTCACGGGCATCCATGCGACCTTCTCCAGGGGCGATTACTATTCCATCGAAGGTTTGATATCATATCTGCTTTCGAAAATCCTGTTATTAAAATTGATTTTAGAAACAATGAATAAATAAAATCATCTTGAACCTACCGTAAAAGTATTAACTATTGATATGGTCATTTGGATTTTATGTTTCTTTTAAACTTTTTATCACAAACAGGAGTTCCAATTTTCAATATACCTATCTCCTGGGCGCCGGGTGAGCCTGATAATCATGACAACAGCGAGAATTGCCTGATGCTGCTAGTTAATGGAACCATGGCAGACGTGAAGTGCACAGATGTATTCCCATACATTTGCTACAAGAAGAAATCTACCTTGGTAATCACTGGATGTGGAACATCAGACGGGGGTGAGCTTTTTTTTCTAAGCTGTTTCTCGGCTGATTTTCGTTAGAATCAGTTTGATTCTTTCGGTTTAAAGATCTTTATTTCTCATAATTAGAATTAATTCGATCCACAGAGTACAAACTGGAAGCCAGAACAGGCAGCTGCTACAAGTTCCACCGCACCGCCACGACTTGGTCGCGAGCCTACATGACCTGCGCTGCTGAAGGAGGCTACCTCAGCATCGTCAACAGCGATGTGGAATCACAAGTGCTTAAAGAAGTCTTCGCTCAAAATCCTCAAAACATGATCATGTCTACCACGTTTAAGGATGACGCATACATCGGCTTCCAGGACTGGGGAGAGCGTGGATCGTGGCGGACTATACATAGTAAGCTGTGTAAAACAAAGTTCTAACACGTTTCGCCCGCTTTCCAGAGAGACCTATTGTTTTCCCGTGTATTAGTTTTTACGTAAAATAGCATCATACATTCATACCTAACATCCTCACAAACGTACGCGTTTATAATATTAGTATCTACAATGATTTCAAAAGTCAGGATAGGCCCACCGGAACATTTTGCAAAAAAACTTCTTCATACAAGTAAATTATCTACCATCTATCTATCTATCTGCATAGGTGTATGATGTAACCTTGTATGTGCAATGCACACATGCGGGAGAGAGATAAGCAATGGTCGAGCGAGCTGTTCCGCGGACCGCAAACGACTGAGTCGCGTTGGCCCTAAACTGAACATTTTAGGGCCAGCGCAGCTCCTTACGCTTGTAATATAAAAGTCAATGAGTATCTATCGAAAGTTCTAATATTTGCATAGTCTCAACGAATGCCAATTATTAATTTTCCAATATAAAGTGGGTTTTAATGGATCCATCATCATCATTAATTTGATATAATGATTGCTCTTAATCTGCTCATTTTTCTGGTGGACCTCCAACATATTCTGTATGAAATATTTTTAATTTCTGTTTTCAAATTCAAAATCATTTATTCAAATAAACCTTCGCAGGCACTTATGAAAAGTCTGACTCTAATACTCTAATACCGGTTCGGAAGGTTGCATTTGCTGAGAAGAGCCGGCAATAAACTCAGCAATTACTCTTTTCAAAACAGGCTTAGATTCATTACATAATATTTATATTCTAATCGCACTGAAAACAATTGCCTGTAGAAGATGTGGTATTTAAAAAAACTGTTTATTTCAAAAAGTACAAACTATATTTATTTAAGGAGATTATCTTAGAAATAAAGATGGAGTCGGCATTTAAGTCTGGTATCGCCTACCTCCCCACCACGAAATATCTTCTAATTATAATTTTTGATTTGCCTTTGGTTTATGCAATTTTTTCAAATTTTCGTTCGATTTTTTCAGGTGAAACTCTCTTAGCAGCCGGATTTAACAAATGGCAAGACGGGAATCCAAGCAACGGTACTCATGCAGGCGTCGGGCAGTACTGCGGGGGCATCAACCGATCCGGTCGTCTCAATGACGTATGGTGTGACGTCATTTTGTTCTCTTTCATCTGTGAAAAAGACCCTATCAGTTTAATAGATGACGATAAAAAGTAACTAACATCAAATCAAATAAAAAACATATGATTTTTATTTAAATATTGTTTGCGACATTCTGTGACAAAATATTATGTTGTACCACAGTCTAATAATAATACAGTCGGTCGACGAAGCCGTCTAGACAGGGCAATCGTGCGGGGTGTGAGGGACGAGACGCGGGAAAGCCGTTACCGACCTGCGAACAAAATTATGTTAGTAGCTCGGTAAACAGAATTCAGGGCTAACGCGTGTTTGTGTCTGTAATTATTTTATTTAAAATGGTGCAAACGACGTGTGCTGTGAGAGACTGCAAGTCTTCATCCTATTTAAATAAAGATCTGCGGTTTCATCAGCTTCCACACACAGACGAAAGGTAAATAAATCATGGTTTGTTATCGTAGAGTGCATACAATAATAATTTTATATTTGTCATGTCGTGTCACGTTAATAACGCCAACAAAATGGCCGAATGGCGGACGGTAAAAAATATGTAATAGGTACACAGGTATAGGTAACAGGCACAGGGCATGAGTGTCTGTTTTTTTTTTTTTTTCAATAGGTCTGATGATGGAGTAGGAGGGTAAGCACTGAAACTCCATAGTGGAACATCGTATCCTAGCCGTGTTTGGGTTTGTTGGAATTGTCGTGAGATGAACTTTAACCATGTATGGTTTTCAGGGTCTGATGATGGAGTAGGAGGGTAAGCACTGGAACTCCATAGTGGAACATCGTATCCTAGCCGTGTTTGGGTTTTGTTGGAATTGTCGTGAGATGAACTTTGACCATGTATGGTTTTCAGGGTCTGATGATGGAGTAGGAGGGTAAGCAATGGAACTCCATAGCGAAACTTCGTATCCTAGCCGTGTTTGGGTTTGTTGGAAATGTCGTGAGATGAACTTTGACCATGTATGGTTTTCAGGGTCTGATGATGGAGTAGGAGGGTAAGCACTAGAACTCTATAGTCGAACATCGTATTCTAGCCATGTTTGGGGTTGTTGGAATTGTCGTGAGATGAACTTTGACCATGTATGGTTTTTAGGGTCTGATGATGGAGTAGGAGGGTAAGCACTAGAACTCCATAGTCGAACATCGTGTTCTAGCCATGTTTGGGGTTGTTGGAATTGTCGTGAGATGAACTTTGACCATGTATGGTTTTCAGGGTCTGATGATGGAGTAGTTATTATAATATTGTTTAAAATATAATAATGCTAACAATGTTTTATTGTTATCTGCAATAAATAAATAATTTTGTAAATATTGTTTACTTGTGACAACCCTGGCCGTCGCGATTCTGTCTAGACGTTGTCGGCATTTTTCACAAGATCAAAGGCGTCGGACGACTGTATGGTTATTAGACTGTGGTTGTACGTAGTATTTATCTACTCTGAGGTATTATTATTATATTTTTTATTTTTTGACTTGATTATTACATTGAACTATTCTTATAACATTGAATTCCGTAAAAAAACAAGTGAGTGGAAATAGTTCCGAATCATTAATATTGAGCAGATATACAATTACATCGGAGACAATTTACTGATAAAATATGCTAGGCTAGTATATCATGGTATAACTAGCTGAAGAGTTTCTAAGTTTGTTTGTTTGAACGCGCCCAAGGTCAAAGTCAAAGCTATTTATTCAATTTAGGCCCCAGAAGGACACTTATGAAGGGCACATTTACTGAAGTTACCACCGGTTCGGAACTCAGCCTTCAAGTGAGAAGAATCCGGCAAGAAACTCAGCAAGGACAAAATTTTTAAATATTTTTTGACAATCTGACTAAACTATGTTTGGCTTTTTTTACCAAATAATTAACAATAAAAAAGAAAACATATACCTAAGCATAGATACAGACGAAAAAATAACAATAAAATAAATAAAAAAAAATAACCTAAAAAAAAACACAATTATTGACCTACTGGCTTTCGTATTAGCATGAGCAAGATGCACTTGTGCAGAGTGCAGCTACCTACTTCCAGACATCTTTATCTTCAATATAATCAGCTACTTTGTAATAAGCTCTTTCTTTCAGAACTTTTTTATATGTGATTTAAATGTAAAATCAGTCATCTTGGTCACCGAAAGTGGTATTTTATTATAAAAGCGCACACTATTTCCCAGAAATGACTTACGAACTTTAGCTGGTCTAAAATACGGAACAACTAATTTCTCTTTTTGTCTTGTATTGATATTATGAGTGTCCATTTTTGTTTTATACATTTCTATGTTTTTACGTATGTACATTATATTTCATAGATATAAAGTGCTTTTCACGGGAATTACCAATCTGATCCGATTAGGTTTAGGAGTGGACGTGTGTGAAACTGCGAAGATAGCTGCTACTTACTATATATTAAAATATTCTCTCTCGGTTATCACATATTAGGTACGTCCCTCAAAATCACGAAGGTCATCAAGTTATGTTCCGTAATCAGATGGAAAACTGCTGACATCTGTGGACCTGACACCTGATACCAGATTGGACCTTTTGACTTCATTTAGCTGCGTGCCATTGGAATTTTCGACGGTACTGACCTCCCAAGTGGTTTAGAACTCCTTAGTCTTAGACTTTGCCTCCTGCCTCCCTTGTGTTCTATCATGAAATCCTCTGAGGTTGATTTTGACTTGATGCCCTCGGCCACCTTCTACCATCGAGCCTCTAGCCGTCAAAGGAAGTCCATCCTCACGCATGAACTAAAATGGTCTTGTAACGTGTGGTTTCAAAGTAGCTTCCGCGAGCGGTCAGGTTGTAGAATCAGCTGTAGTGTTCCGAAGGGAGTACACAGTATCAATTTTCAAAACTATGAACGAGCAATGGTTTACGCGTTTAGGACACCATGACACCTTGTCTTTGGTGAGAAGATTTTTTTATCGATCTTTTGATCGCGTTTTATTATTAAAATAATTGGACTGTTTAACAAAAAACTTAAACCGCCTTCAAAGTACACTAAGAAGTAATCAAATCCTGATCTGATTACAATGGGACCAAACGGGAAGTGTACCCTTCCAGACAAAAAAAGAATTTTCCAAATCGGTTGATAAATGACGGAGTAATGAGGTACCAAACATATAAAAAAAAAAACAACTGGTTGTCCTCTTTAAAATTCTTATTTAGTTTGGCAGGATACACTTCCTTTTTGGTCCCATCATTAGGTCAGGATTTGATTACTTTTTAGTGTACTTTGAGGTCGGTTAAAGTATTTTGTAAAACAGTTTTCAATTTTGCTACAACAACAACTTCGTATTAGCTAATGATGTCACTACCCTATTAATTAGAGTAGGCTTTAAATGTCGGAGAAAATTTATACTGCGTAGTAAAACTTGTAGCGTGATATTTTATTATTGGCTTCGTAGTGAAGGAGCTACCAGTACTTTTATCAACCAACTTCAAAAAAGGAGGAGGTTCTCAATTCAAATGTTTATATTTTTTTTTATGTATGTTCGGGCATAACTCCGTCATACTTAAATAGACGGATTTTCAAAATTATTTTTTTCTTCGAAAGGGGTTTATTCCGAAATGGTCCCAAATTTCATATATATCTGATGTTGATTTTCGGAGGCAGACAACGGAACTCTTAAAAAATGACAGCAAATCCACCGCAATTGCTGCTATCGCTTAAATATGCATTGTTTACGCAGGCCTTTAAACGTGAAAGTATTTTTTTAAGTATATATGAAACTCAAAGTACACTAAAAAGAGAGACCTCAAAGAGAAGTAAAAGAAAAAGTACTTTTTTTTTCATAATTAGCCACAACCTAGCTAGGTAACATCAACCAGTAAGTACTTTTGTTTTGTTCAGTGGCTGAGAAAGAAGGTGTAGTTTGTTTTGTTCTTTGTCACTTCCATTAGTGAAAACAAGGATACTAACCAAAGAAAAGTCATTGCAGTTTATTACGTATAGCTCATATGCGGCAAAAAATACATATTTATGAATAGGTAAGTTTTACTTTCATTTCTTCTGATCATCTTCATCAACCAAACTTTCGGGGCTCTTTTCGCAAATGAACGCTACAGGCTTGTTGCACCAAATATCGTTCAGCATTCCTGATCTGTACATACTGCCGCAGAATTCTCCAGTTGTTAAGTTGTCTGGCCGACCTGGTTGCCATTTGTCATAGCCAGCTGCTTCGAGGGTAGTTCCTGAGAAGACAAAGAGAATCCAGAATAAATCAAATGAGATTATTAATTAAATTATTAAAAGAAACAAAAAACCCGACTGCGTAAAACAAAAATTAACTGAAAAGAGAAAAACAAGCTCTGGAATATTACTTGAATGTTATAAGGTATTGCAGTCGGGGACAAACTAATAACCTAGGTATGTGTTTTTTTTTGTAATATTTGTTTATCCCCGACTGCAATACCTTATAACATTCAAGTAATATTCCAGAGCTTGTTTTTCTCTTTTCAGTTAATTTTTGTTTTACGCAGTCGGGTTTTTTGTTTCTTTTAATAATTTAATTTATTTCAGACTTTTTAGTTCTATACAGAATGAGTTGTAAGTATTAGTAAGTAAATTAGTGGTACGGTAAAGTAACGCTAACAACCATCGCAACTCTGTTGAGTTACGTATGGTACCGCTCATAGTACCTACTGTCCTTGCATTAAACATGGTTTTTTGCAGTTTACGTCAAAATGGTAGCACAAAAGTATTGCAATATATACATATATGGAATGGGCTGTTCAAAAACTTTCATTTGATACCCATACATACATACATACATACATACATACATACATACACTCGAAAAACATAACCCTCCTTCTGGGTAAGTCGGGTAAAAAAAAAACGGGATTGACGGGCCAGTTGGTGTGGTAGGCCTGTAAGAAATCTACTTAAGGCGCTGTCCTAACACAACAGGAGCAGGACTGAGCGGGGCCCCCCACATGCCCGCGAGTTGACGCATTTTGTAGTTATTTTGGATTTGTTTTAAAGTAAAGGTATATAAAAATTAAATAAAATCATGGTGCGATAGAACATATTATAACTATTAGTGTCGAGTATTTTTCTTATGAAAATACTGTTTGTAATAGCCATGAAACGCGATAAAAGCAAAACAATTGCGTACATTGGCGATTTTTTTCAATCGACCTAAATTATTTAAATCATGTTTTGGAGCTCGCTGGACCTTAGGAAATTTTGTCAACTGTCATAATATATTTTTTTCAAACTAAAAATATTTAATTTTCTTTACATAAAACCGAATCATAGTAACGTATTTTTGCTATACTATGAACCCACAGCGCCTTTACACGCCACAGGTCGTGGCTTCGATTCCTAACCAAGACAGCAATTTGTGTGCATGAACATGCTTTTGTTTCAGAAGTTATTTTACTCATCAATAATAATAATAATGTTGACTAAAATAACCTATGATAATTCAGCTAACGTTTGGATAATAATAATGAGATAACTAACCGTGGATAGTTCTCCACGTTCCACGTTCACCCCAGTCATGGAAGCCGATGGAAACAACACCCTTTTCTGCAGCAGACAAGACGTTATCCGGATACTTGGCGAAGCTATCCACGAGCACTTGGGCCTCTACGGCACTATTGATGATGCTCAAGTAGCCTCCTTCAGCAGCGCAAGTCATGTAGGCTCGCGACCATGGCTGACCCACTTTGTGAACCTTGTAGCAACTGCCCGTCCTTTTATCCAGTTTATACTCTGTGGAGCGAACATAATTTTATTCTATAAAATATGAACGAAATATTTGGTAATTACGAGGTTTCGGCTATAGTCTGATACTATGGTATGGTAAAATATAAATTTATAGGTTTAAGGGTTTGATTAAGGATACATCCAGATAAGAGTGTTGAAGCAGTGCACGCGTCGATAAAAATAGCCCCTAACTGTTAGGGGCTAAATCAATTAAAAATAAATAAAATTGCCAAATAATATTCATTATTTAAATTTCTCCCGATTTTAATTGGAATATTTCAACAACTGCTATCATTATGAACGTTACTATAACAAGCAGAATGACGCAAAGGGAGCGTAAAACGTAGCTGTTACGCGCAGCACCCTATAAAAGTTGGCCTGTTTTATATATTCTTGTAGTATGGCGACGTTCTTTCTAGGTATATTTATTTCTATGGTTTAAGGATTTAAAAATAGGTCCATATTCTTCGATCAAATATACTTTCATATCCTAGAACGTCAATCAATGCACAAGTCAAATTAATTTGGAACCTGTATCAATGGTACCTTTAGGTACATTTTCGATTCACACGATCTATTCTTGAGACGATCTGAGTTTTGATCTCGTTCTATATACAGGCCATCAGGGTGCATACTTGTGTGTTTTAAGATAACCACATAAAATTGGATTGATGATGTGTTTCAAAATACTTTTCAAAAGCATTAAAAAATAAGAATAAATATGGTTATAACTATGATATTAATTATAACTTTATTTAACAATTTTATACACATAATTAATTTATATTATCATAATTAAAACTAAAACTAACTAACTAACAAAAAATAATGGAAAAAGTAACTATGATAAGCTTGTGTTGATTTCGATTAGAGGTCGTTGAATGACGTAATTGGGTCTGAGTTGCAAGCCCACAATGAGCATGAGATTATGAAACCATAGCACGGCGGTAGGTTACTTTGTAGTAACCATCACTATGCTGACTATCACCCACAAGTTGAAAATCTATCGCCAAGCACTTACCGCCGGCAGCTATACTTGAGAACCAGCTCCTAGCTTTGTGTGCTTACCTCCACACCATCTCTAGCCATGGTGAGATTGTTTTTTTTATACCACTAAGGTGGTAAAACCAGCATAGTAGCCCGCCTGATGGTTAGCAGTTACCGAAGCATATGGACGCTAGCAACACCAGGGGTATTAACCGTGCGTTGCCGACCCTGAAAAAATCTCTTCACACCCTTTTTGAAGAAACCCATGCTGTGCTCCATTGGAAAAACCATGGCGGGGAGCTCATTCCACAGTACGAGCATCCGCGGAAGAAAACTCCTTTTAGCCCGCACAGTTCGAAACAATTCTGGTTTCAATATGTGAGGATGGATTGTAGTCGAACACAGTCCTATAAATAGTTAAATATTACCGCTCACCAGTGTCATGTGTTCCACATCCAGTTATAACTAAGGGAGACTTGTTTTTGTAACAGATATATGGGAAGACTTCTGTGCATTTAACGTCCGCCATACTTCCATTAACTTGCATCATCAGGCAATCTTCACTGTTCTCATAATTGTCCGGCTCATTCGGAGCCCACGTAATGGGTATATTAGTAAGTCGAACACCTGGTAAAAACATAAATATGTTAATGTTAGTATGATGGACGATGGACTAAAGCTGGAACAGACCATTGGTCGAGAAAGGGGCGAAGAACAGCAAAAGAAAAAGAATAATATAATATCCTGGGACATTCCTCACGCACGAACAGGTGAATCTAATAAAAGCGTGTTAAAAAGAAGTAAAGATGGAATCGGATCGGTCCTCCAACTCAGAACACGATGTAGGAACTGACCATAGCAACCATCCGTTAGGGGTGGGAATCAGATAGATTACCAGCCAGCAAGAAGGCCCTTGCATGAGTTCTGAATGGAGAAACTGGTCCCCTAGATATTTAGTGGCCTTATAAGATGGGCCAATGCTCAATAGAGTATTACATATTATAGTAAAATTTCAAACCTTCGACGGAAAAGTAATCTCCCCTGGATACAGTGGCGTGGATACCCGAGAACACTCCGCATTGTATGCCATTGCTTGACATCACCGCCTTCATAGCATTGAAAAGGTTTTCATCTAAAGGTGATGCCAGTACAGCTCCTAAGAATGTGTACAGTAGGTTTTATTCTTTATTCTAAAACTTTCTGTATTATGAATATGGTAAGGTTTTTATTACCTTCGAGGTTGCACCGGAGTTCAGCTTCGTGCCAGTTGGCAGGAATTCGGTGTAGCTTAAACCATCCTTTGCCAA
Organism: Achlya flavicornis; assembly: GCA_947623365.1. NCBI lineage: Eukaryota > Metazoa > Arthropoda > Insecta > Lepidoptera > Drepanidae > Achlya > Achlya flavicornis. The sequence goes on from OX392479.1 coordinate 15,049,491, forward strand.
CCGCTTGATAGCCGTAGTCGGATCTAAATTTACCATCTGAGAACAAGTTTATGATATTATTATTTTGTTCAAACAATTGTGTTTTTATTGCATAAAATATGTACCTGTGCCAATTATATAGTACAAAAGACCACAAATAACCATAGAGATTGAGATCATGGCGTTATTTTAAAGGAGTAGAATAACAGTACTGAAGAATTGACATTATTTCCCCCTTTATATACACGTGATAAGTGGCTATGTGGAGTTACGGGGTTTACCTTGTTATTGTCCTTATCCAATGATGTAACAACATTTTTTGTCATACACAACCACAAATCTAATATTTTCTCATGATCTTCCTTCATCTGAAGTCGGAAAGCTTTCCTTCAATATAGAATTTGTGCTCAAAACTTCGCCTTAGTATTTTACGCCATTCAAGTAGCTCATTCGCTTATTTATTACCAAAGCCATTCGTTATATCTTTTATATTTGATTGGCCAGTTGGTCTAGTCGGTTAAGATTCCTAATATCGTGGTTTGATTCCCGCACAGGACATGCATATGTGTGCATGAACTTGTCTGTATGTCCAAGTCTGGATGTAATTATGTATAATAAATATATATTTACAAACAAAAAGTAGTGTATGTATTTTATCCGTTATCTGGTTTCCATAGTACAAGCTCTGCTTAGTTTGGGATCAGATGACCGTGTGTGAGGAATGTCCCAGGATATTTATTTATTTATCTGAAGAATCATCATAGAAATCGATATTACTTTGTACATATTGATTTTTTTTTAATCAATCACGCCGAAAAGACTTGGATGAGACATAGCATTTAAATTGGATCACGTAAACAAATTGAGTTACCTGGAGAACAGGAAAAATCGCGAAGCAGTTATAAATATTATTTTAGAAGTAATTATTGCCAATGACCATACATCAATAGTTTGATGTTATGAGGATAAACAAATCAGGTATTTTAATAAACTGTTGGGGAACTAAGGAAAATAAGAAGACAGTTCGCTTGATGGGTAGCGGTAACTGTAGCCAATACAAAAAACTCATCAGAACCTGAAGGGGGTTGAGGACGGGATATGAGTTGTCGCTGTACCGGCAGCGGTAGGACCATCATTGTGTACTACGGCGCTGGTCCCCTTAGTCCCAACACACTGTCAGTACAGCTAGTCCTTATGGACTTCTGGCGACCTTTAAAAACAGGAACACATCACAATATTATAGTTGGTTTTTAGCTGCATCTGCTGTAATAGAGGTACTTCCCCAGGCGGGCCGAACAAATCTTAAACTATGACCTCATATGGTAAATATTGCTGTAAACTCTGTCAATTGTGTTTATTAGTTAGTATATATGTTAATTAACTTTATCTAACCACATACTGTTTGATGATTTGAAAATAAATAAGTTGTCATTGATATTATTAACTCGGAATGAGATCATATAGCATTAAAATAACACAATTTAACATTTAAAAGCTTAGCTTTGTGATTGTGACCTAAAATCTCGTAACGAGGATAGTGTGTTCAAAAGTTCAAAACCAACAATTATTAGTAAACATTAACCACTTACTTATAAGACACTATTTAAGAGAGGAAGAGCATAGCGTTTATTCGCTCAAAGAGCAGCTCGACTGGAGAAGTACCTCCACCTTACAGAATACCGCAGCCAAATAACTTTATGTTGTGTAAAGTTGTGTTCCTGCGCGTGAGTAAGGTCGCCAGAGCTCATAGGGGAGGGGGGAAAGGTCGGTAACGCGTGAGTGATGCTTCGTGTGTTGCAAGCGTCCATATGGCTACGGTAACCGCTTCCCATCAGGTGGGCCGTATGCTTGTTTACCGACTAAGTTGTATAAAAAAATAAATAAAAAAAAACTAATACGCTGATTAAATGTTCTGACAGTAAGGTGACGTTTTTTACTTGACCATATGATTTAATAGTGATTTATAAAGGGGGCATGAGGATAATAAAGCACAGTGATAGGGTACTTAATTTGTCGAAATCGTTGAGCTCACACCTCTATCAAATTGAAAATCATCCGCCGTGTTTCAGCTGCTGCATCATATTTGATACTTTTTTTTTTTTTTTTTTTTTTTTTAAATTAAATGGGCTTGCGTTTGGCCACTGACCCGCCCAGAAGGGGCGATGACGAAGCCTAAGATGAAACACGCTTACCCAGAAGAAACCTATTCACTCTGGCCTTGAAAGTTCCTAGATTGTAGGCGTCAGGAAACACAGACGCCGGAAGCAAGTTCCACTCCCTTGCTGTCCGCATTATAAATGAGGATGCAAAACGCTGTGTCCGTATTTTCGGTATGTCAACAACGTACGGGTGAAAATTTTCCCGGCGTCTTGTGGTTCGGTGTAAAAATGGGGATGGTGGAATTAGGTTGAACAATTCCTGCGCACACTCTCCAAAATATATCCTGTAGAAAACCGATAAGCAAGCAACCTTTCTTCGATGGTCGAGGCTCGTGAGTTTCGCCTTAATTAAAGACTCATCTCCAATGAGTCTCCTGGCTCGGCGGTCTATTGAGTCGAGGGCCTCAAGCTGGTACTTAGCTGATCCATCCCAAAGATGGCAGCAGTACTCCATGCATGACCGGACTTGTGCTTTATAAAGTTGGAGCAACTGCCCAGGCGTGAAGTACCGCTTAACCTTAGAGAGGATACCCAGCTTTCTGGCAGCTGTTTCTGCCTTCGACACAATAGAACAGCCAAAGTTTATTTTGGCTGTTAATGTTATGCCTAGGAGATCAAGCCGATCGCATATTGGCAAGGATATATTTTGGAAAGTAGGAGCCTGATGGTAAGGACTCCGTTTGGCGGTGAAAAGACATGCCTGTGTCTTGGAGGCGTTAAACGTGACCAGATTGGCTTTGCCCCAATCAGAGACTGCCTGTAAGGTCACGTTCAAACGTTCAACCATGGCCTCTCGAAACAATTGGATCTCGTCACTAGTGGCTCGTGCGCTGGAAATGTATCTCTCTGCAACAGTGCTGTCGTCTGCGTACCCAAAGATACCGGGTTTTAACAGATCGTTGATATGCAGCAGAAATAAGGTTGCAGAGAGAACTGATCCCTGAGGAACTCCGGCATTGATTGCCAAGAGGTCCGACGAGCACCCGTCTATGACCACTCGTATAGACCGTTCACTCAGGAAATCGGAAATCCAAGCGCACAGGCCATCAGGAATTCCATATGAAGGAAGCTTGCTTAGAAGGCTGGTGTGCCAGACCCTATCGAAAGCCTTAGAAATATCGAGGGAAACGGCAATTGCTTCCCCGTGTCTCTCAATGGCTTCGCTCCAAAGATGTGTGGCATACACAAGAAGATCCCCAGTAGACCGTTTTTGGCGGAAACCGTACTGTCGGTCGCTGAGGAGTTCATTATCTTCAAGGTATGCCAGGAGCCTCCGATTCAATACACGTTCCATTGTCTTGCAGAGTATGGAGGTGATCGCAATCGGTCGATAGTTTGTAGGATCGGCACGGCTGCCCTTCTTAGGCACAGGTTGCACGTTAGCAAGCTTCCAGACTTTCGGAACATGACCCATTCGAAGTGAGAGGCGAAACAGGCGTGTCAAGACAGGAGACAATTCGGGCGCACAATTGCGCAGGACAATGGCTGGAATGCCGTCGGGACCACTGGCTTTATTCACGTCTAGAGCGCGTAGTACCTTTACAACCTCCTTTTGCCGGATACGGATGTCCGGCATTTGGCAGTTGCAAGTGGGTAGTGAGGATGGTGTTTGTAAACCAGCGTCTAGACATGAATTCTCCGCGAATAGAGAGGCAAACAAATTGGCCTTCTCTACAGCAGTGTAGGCTAGTGATCCATCAGGCTTCAGCAATGGCGGCAGCGACGGGCGGCAGAAATTGGTCTCGACCGATTTGGCAAGGGACCAGAAAGCTTTACTCCCAGAGGGGTAAGATGATAGCTTTTTTCCGATCCGGCCAACATGGTCGAAACGCGCCTTCTTCTGTGCCTTTTTGCAGGACTTGGCAGCGATGTTAAAGGCTTTTTTCTTCAAGCCCGTGTCAGGAGCTTTGCGAGTGCGAGAATCCGCCCAGATTCGGTAAGCTGACTGTTTACGTGCCTCAGCAGAGGCACAATCAGCATTGTACCACTTGGGGGTTTCGCTATTGAGTGATATGTCGGAGAATGGGATATAATATTCCATTGCTCGACATATCACATCTGATATGGCACTCGCACAGCTAGACGGGTCATCCGAAGTAAAGCAAGTTCGCCGCCAAGGATAAGATGCAAGAAAAGAACGCATCTCATCCCAATCTGCTGACTTGTATCGCCAAACTCGCCTGGTGCCTTTAGGGCAAGGGTCAGGCGGAGAGTAGGACGACACAGCTTTCACCAGACAGTGGTCGGAGGTTCCCAATGGGGCATTCACCGAAACTGAGTACCTGTCAGGATCTGTTGTCAGCAGAAGGTCCAAGCAATTGGCTGTGTGATCAGCGACATCCGGCACGCGCGTGGCTTCGCGAACGAGCTGGGAGAGATTTAGCGTAAGTGCTAGTTTCAACGCCTCTCTCCCAGCAAGGTCGGTCTCCCGGTATGGGTACAACCACTCACGATGGTGAGCGTTAAAGTCCCCCAGGAGGACCAGCTGCGCGGTCGGATATTTTCTTTGGATCACGTCCGCCGTTTCGCCGAGGTATTGAAAGAGCCCGATCGTCTCCTGGTCACTGCTGTGCGATCGGTAGACACAGGCATAGAGGATTTGCTCTATACCAGTGCCCACCAATATCCACAGGACAGAAAAACCCGGTTTTTCAAGGCCACGGAGACGCCGACAGCAGATGTCATCGCGGGCATACACGCAGACCCCAGCGCGTGGTTTGAAGTTGTGCTCCAGGGTATACCCTGGGTAATTTAGGTATGCCGCGTCTGAAGGACATCTGATTTGCGTCTCCGTGAGAAAGAGTAGGTTAGGCTTGTCCGTCTCAAGGTGGTGATGGACGGCATCGAGATTGGAGTGCAGACCTCGAATATTTGAGAGGTGCACTTTGAGTGAGAGGACGTGCTTCCGCTGTTTAACGCTACTCTTTCTTTTACTTTTGGCCATGTTGATGTGGAGTGAATAGGTGAGGGGAAGGCAGTTAAGCGAGGCATTGCAAAAGGAACCATGGGACAAACGTAGGAAAGATGCACTGATGGGAGGCTCGTCTGGAGACTGCGGGGACGCCCGAACCCCCCCAAGAGTGGCCATCGAGTCCTCTCATCCGGTCGCCAACCGGCACGATGGAGCACCTCGGGATTTTTCGCAAGTTGGCGGGGCAGCCTTTCATAGGTGGCTGGCCTACTACTTGGGCCCCCTACTAACTGCGGTCGGCCAGCGGAGAACCGTGCTTCGGATCCCGCTACCCTCCAAGACGAGACTACCGTACACATTACCTACATCGTCGAGACCGGTTCACTAGAGCAACGCAACTGCTTAGACCCAACCCCACAATTGGCTTCCCCGAACTTCACGCCGGAACACGGCAGCCGCTTGGCGGCGTGGCTTAGTTCGGAGGGTGGTGACAAGCCGCGGCCGAAGCCTACCACCAGAAGTTGTTGATACATTGATGTACTGCTGTCAAAACTTACTATCAGATACAGACGATGGTCACATATAAGGTGTACGTCTACCGTCCAGTCAGCCTTCTAACATCAAAACACATCTTTGCATCTATTGTCCCCGTAGAAGAAGGTAAAAGTTCCAATACTGAGGGAAGTATATCCCAGTTCATCGAAGATATTTGAAGATCCTAGAACCTATCCCTAAAGAAACGTCAAGTGTACCCAAACATCGAATGCAAGAGCTTAGCCGAGCTTCATGCAAATCTACCACAGATCTTTGCAGGCATTTATGAATAGTCTGACTAATACTCTAATACCGTTTCTTCTATTCTACCCCTGTCAGTTCAGAGATCTAATCCTTTAGGTTCTTTACCTAAGAATTCAAAAGTAATATGATAAGGTTTAAGGATAATAATGAGGTAAAACCACACCGTAACAACTGTCGGGTTCATACCACTTATATATAAAAGGAAAATATTGTCACTTCACCAGTGTTCTACAAATTATTCCAATAAAATAACGTTATGATCTCAATCACTACGTTTATTTTTTGTCTCCTCTTCTTCACTTCTGTTTCAGGTAAACAATCCCTATTATTTTATTTAACCATAATTTTACGGTTAAACAAACGGCGTTCAACCGCGTACGCCCCAGTGTCATATGTACTGGGGCCGTCATAAAAACTACAATTTCGAAAAGTAAGTCATAATTTGTTTTCAGAAGGTAGACACTTTAGATTCGATTACGAATATCAGCCAGTTTCAAAAGGATGGTTCAAGCTGCACCATATTCCTGCCAACTGGCACGAAGCACGGCTCCGTTGCGACCTTGAAGGTAAAACAGTTCTTACCATTTTCACAATAGAAATGAATTTCGTTTGAGTCAAATATACTATTTCAGGAGCTGTACTGGTATCTCCGCTAGATGAAAACCTATTGAGAGTTATGAAGTTGATAATGTCAAGCAAGAAAATCCATCATTATGGAGTATTCTCAGGCATCCACGCTACTGTATCCAGGGGAGACTACTTTTCTATTGAAGGTTTGATACATCATAAATAATTTTTAAATAGAATAACCCAAATTATAACATAATTTTTAATTTTCTTCCACAGGAGTTCCACTTGCTAGGATACCCATTTCGTGGGCACCGAATGAACCTGACAATTATGAGAACAGTGAAAACTGCCTGATGCTACATTTCAATGGAACCATGTCAGACGTGAAGTGCACAGAGACCTTCCCTTATATATGCTACAAAAACAAAACCGGTTTGTTCATGACTGGATGTGGAACACCTGACACAGGTGAGTTTCAACATTGTTATAAACATCCTTTGATTAAATTTAGCTTGAACAAAAATTTGCACTGAAAACTTCCTCCACAGAGTATAAACTGGATAAAAGAACGGGTAGTTGCTACAAAGTACACACAGTAGGCCAGCCCTGGTCGCGTGCCTTTATGACATGCGCTGCTGAAGGAGGCCACTTAAGCATCATCAACAGTGACTTAGAAGCGCAAGTGCTTGTGGAAAGCTTTGCTAAGTACCCGGATAGCACCTTAACTGCTGCAGAAAAGGGTGTAGTGTCCATCGGTTTCCATGACTGGAATGAACGTGGAACATGGAGAACTATCCACGGTTAGTTACCGAACCATATTTTATTTAATATTAATATTCTCCTCATTTGATTTATTCAAAATCTGTTTTTTTATTGTTATCAGGTACGACACTACAAGCAGCTGGCTACAACAAATGGCATTCAGGTCGTCCGGACAACTTGACAACTGGAGAATTTTGCGGCAGCATATACAGATCGGGATATCTAAACGATATCTGGTGCAACAAGCATATAGCATTCATCTGCGAAAAACGTCCTGAAAGTCTGATTGATGAAGACGATGTAAAGAAATAAAAGATATTTTATTTAGGTGGATTTTATTGATAGATGTTTGTATCCTACTTAATATTGTTACGTCATCAGGAGTGGATTGCTACCAGTAACGCCATCAGTTATTGAATAGCGGTAATCTCTGTAACGCCATCGGTTAAAACATCTAAAACAACGCCATCTATCGCCGAATAGATACCTGCTTCTGGAATATTCCCGATAACACAGTAGGCATGTAGAATACTCGCGTAAATTGTCGAATGTTCCGGATGCCGTTTATGAAGTATAAATACGAGACAATGCACAGGGGAGTTAGTTTGATTTAGTGAAACTGAGTAAACATCGAAGTGAAAAACAGTTAAGTACTACCTCAGAGTATATAAATACTACGTACAAGTGCTACTGAACTGAAATTTGTGAGTGTTTTAATAAAAGTGTGACCAGTGTTTTGGTAAATTCGTGTACCATTATTTATCCTGAACCCCAGCTCGTAACCATATTATAAACGCGAAAGTTTGAGAGAATAGGTGTATGGATGTTTGTTAATCTTTCACTTAAAAAGTATTGAACGGATGAAATTTGGCCACAGAACAGAAAAAACAGTTAGAAAGCGCAAGTGGGCGGAACCGCCGTAGTACATAGTAAGCGTAGTTCCGCGCACTTAGAGCTCCGCTCAATTCAGTCGTGATTTGTCACTACATTGTTTTGGTGGCGTCGTAAAAGATTTAAAATGTTAGTAAAATGCCTTATTGTGCTGTTTTACAGTGCAAAAACGATAGCCGTACAAAAAATTTAGCGAAAGGAGGTATATCATACCATCCGTAAGTTATATTTTGTGAGTAAATTAAATTAAAATTAAGAAAAACCTAATTGTCTTCAAGATGAATGATCGCGAACGAAAGTTGACTTTAAAACTTAAACTTTAAGGTCTAGTTTCTTTCAAACTTAAAACTTACTGCTTCTCGAAGTTTCCATACATGCACTTGATGTGACGGTTGCTACTCGATTAGAGACGTGACACACTTCTTTATAGTATGAGTTATCGATAGTTTAAACTTTTACAGTTGTGATTAGTAGTGCCATTTTAATTTTATATTTAAATATTATTATTATTTATTTGAATGCGTTATGTTATATTTTTGTGATTTTAGATTTCCTAAGGCTCCAGATATAAAGGAAAAATGGATTCAAGCTACAGGAAGGCAAAATTGGTTTCTTTCAAAATCAAGCACAATTTGTTCAGAGCACTTTGAAGACAAATATTTTATAATTTTAAAAAAGGGAAATAAATACTTGTATGAAACAGCCATACCAGAGCAAAAATAAAAATATTTCCAATATGTGTCCTTTTGTTATTCCAAAAGGTGTCTCACTGGGCTTCCTACAGAACACTCAAAGAACAGAATCTGTTTAATTTTCATAAATTGAATAAAGAGAAAATCTATCGACAACTAACAATTTTTATCCTTCTTTACCAAGCGTGAATTTTTACAAAACGTGCTTACAGTTTAAGGCCTTTGAATTTTATACTATCCTAGCTTCGCCCGCTTTGAATTCGTTTATAAGTGTAATTTCAATAATATGTGTAATTTGTTTATCCTACGGGAACTGCTAGTGAGCAGTTCCCGGAAAAGTGTTTCCGGTACAAAAAGTAAATATATATATATTATATTTATAAATTATATTTGATTTGTTGTTTTTTTTTTATGTTTATTAGTTTTGATGATTGTGTATTTTATTTTGTAAAATAAAAAGTATGTATGTATACTAATGTTTTGGAAAAAAATAGCCACTATATAGTCAGATTGTAAAAAAACAAAGAAAATATTAAAAAATGTACCTTCATAGGTGCTCTTGGGCCTAAATTGAATAAATGGCTTTGACTTGACTTGACTATAAGCTGTGTGTTAATCTAGTGTGTCATCTATCTACATACCTTTCATCGAAATCTGTCATAATTAGAAACCTTTCATGAAAATTCCTAAACGGCGGAATAGATTTCATTCATAATATTAGTGTCATATTTATAATAATATTAGCTGTCCCGCGCGGTTTCACCCACATTCCCGAGTAATCGTATGATTTCCCGGCATAAAAAGTATCCTATGTGTTAATCCAGAACATATCTGAGAATCTGTGTTCCAAATTTCATCCAAATCCGTTCAGTAGTTTTTGCGTGAAAGAGTAACAAACACTCACAAACTTTCGCATTTATAATATTAGTAGGATATGCAATAAACATTTATCGATACTTTCACTTATGACGTCATCTATCACCTACATCACTAATTGAGTAGCTGACGAAATCAAATAGCGCATGGTGTTATAATCAGAATGTTATAAATCCATCGACATGCTACACGAATGTCAACTTTATCTTGAATGTAATTAGGATGATAATAACATCCACTGATAATAACGCCATCTATTGTTGGATAGCGAAACTTACTCGTCAATTGTTTTCCTTCATCTTCATATTACAAAACGTCGTATACACATTCTACAGAATAACAAAATGAATTCTATTTGTACATGTCAAGGTATATTTTCAAATGTAGAATCTGTGATTTCTGCTAGTTTTGTGTTGAATAAAATCTACCAATGAAACGAATTGTTTGTTGGTAGTGCAGTGTATGAATAATTGTTTATTTGTGTGAGTTTTGCCACACTGGTTCCCGTGCTAATATTGTCACTTGCGATTTCTAAGAGTTTTTTCTGTTCTGTGAATTTGGCACACCATATAGAATTATGTTCTGTATTCACGCATAGGGTATTTTTTATTTCATGTCTTCTTCATAACAGGACAAAGATAGTTTTGAATACAATTTTTACGTTACGCAATTTTTACGCAAATTTTTATCTGAATAAAGATTATGATTATCTCATAAAGCAAAAAATATGGAAGATGTTATATCTCGTTACTAACTATACAATAGCATAATCTTACTTGAGAAATAACATAAATGGCTCGCAAGTAGATCATAACCTAGGGTATGATTGTAGCCTGGGAACATAATTTTAATCCCTCGAGGTACCGCAAGGCGAAAACTAGTGATTCAATAAAACCTTAGTTTTATTTAAATGTTACTGCCTTGAACACCTTGAACCACACAGAGAAACAAAATCATGACACCTCTTGTCATTTTGTTACCGTCATAAAACAATGGTGTATTAAATGTTTACAATCAGCTGCTACACCTTCCACCCTCTGATTAAGAGGTTTATCACCTTGTGGAGATATGTACAGGTAGTCTCCGATTGGCTGACGTTCTTCCTGTCTATGCTGTGCTGCCAGTGTTGGGACAACATGCTTTTATCCACTTCTACGTCGAGCATAGCGAAACCATCTCCAAATTATGAGGTACTTTTATAGCATCTGAATTCGAATGGATTTGGATCATTCTTTAGCATTTTTTTTGGGATTTTAAGAGTTGAAATTCGATGCAGCCCGACTGAATAAGTACCTAAAAGAAGATCGCTAACTTACTTTATTTTAATATGGGGTTGCACAGGGTCGCCTCCCAAGTCTTCTTCAAATACCTCAAGGGTGTGAAGATATTTTTATAGGTTAGGCAATGCGTGAGTGATACTCCTGATTTGCCAAGAGTCTATAAGCTAATAATGAGGAAATTCTCTAGAAGTTTTTTTTTTCAGGCACCAAAGAGGCCTGTGATAGATCTTGGTAGGACTAGTGGTGAGCCACTCCATCCCCAACACCTGATCATCGACTTCAATCCAACAGAGGAGGACAACCAGGAAATTGAGGATAGATGCCATCAATTCTGGGAGTTCGTGAGAAGCCAGCCTGAGTTGGAGGGGCTGATGGTCAAACCTGTTCGTTTCCATGTCGTTTATTTTATATTAGTTTCTAACGGTTTCACCCGCGAATGATCGTATGTTTTCCCAAGATTAAAAGAACAATTAATTGTTAATCCAGAACGTATTCTGTGTGCCAAATTTCATCCAAATCCGTTTAGTAGTTATTGCGTGAAAGAGTAACAAATATCGGAGCTTGTTTTTTATTGCAAATGGAGTCGATTCCCAGATTCAAAGTTCAGATGGTGGAAGGTAGCCGTGGAAATCAGGTAAAAACAAACTGTCCGTTGTACAGGCGGCAGAACACGCATAAGGGAAGCACTCTACTCCATTGGGACAACCACGGCGTGGAGCTCATTCCACCGTCCGAGCGTCCGCGGAAGAAAATTCCTTTGAGCCCGCACATTACGAATCAATTCTAGTTTCAATGTGTGAGGATGAACTCCCCGTCGATGGCGAGAGTTGCGATGGTGGAGGGTAGCCGTGGGCATCAACACAAACGATTCTTTAGAACACTCTCCGTTGTACAAGTGGTATAATATATAACACACATAAGGAGGCAAAGGCTCTCCTCAGACCGAGGGGCTCTAAACCGCTTGTGAGCTCGGGATCGTTGACAATTCTAATGGCACATCGCTGAACCGAGTCTAAAGGATCAAGCTGTTATCCAGGTGCCCCCGCCCACAGATGACAACAGTACTACATATGAGGCCGGACTTGCGACTTATAAAGTTGCAGCCCTTGCCCCGATGTGAAGTACTGCTTCGCTTTGTTTAGCACACCGAGCTTTTTGCATGCCAGCTTAACATTGTCTTCTAAGTGACTACGGAACAAAACGTCACTAGAAATGTCGACGCCAAGAAACCCGATGTTTTTACTGATGTTACCATACTACTCAAAGCCATCACTTAACATCAGGCGGGCCATATGCATGTTTGCTACCTTAGTAGTGTAAAAAAGAATCCCCTCAAACTTGGAGTAAACATGTCTATCTGTATGCTACATACTACTTTACTATGATTTGAAAAATATTTTGACAAGTGAAAGACGGTTGAAAACCTGTTTAAAACTTTTTTCTGCGTAGCCACTGCATGAAAACTAAACTGACTCGCCACACATGATACATAAAAACCTACTCGCCTGTGCTACTCTCCCGGCCCTACCGGCTAGTACCCTCTCTGGGGCTATTATCTATAGCTATCTGGGGTAGCCGTGACGTAATGATAAAAAGTGACGTGTTTGTTACAGGAGAGGAAGCAAAACAGCGAGTTTTCGAAAAAAATTCAACACAGTGACTCGGAGGGTCACTGTCCACTCCAGAGCAATGGACATAGTGAGGAGAAGTTTCCAGCTATACATTCTTTGAAGAAATTCAAGGAAAAAGGTACATGTAGCTTAATGGCTTGTTGTGTTTGCATAATGCTTTGTTGCTGGAAAATTTTAAACTTTTATTCAGAGATGGATGCTTACACGCAAGTTTTTAGAGACTGGAAAACCTCCAGACGTTATGGGAGTTCCAACTAATGGTAATGTAGACATCATCGTACATATATAGGTACTGCCAGAGGAATTGGCAATGTGTTCGCGTTAACATAGTCTACTAGACCATTGGCTCTAAAAAGCAAATGCCAGAACGCACCGTTAGATGCTTGGTGAGAATTTTTTATGTGGTTGGTAGCTTCTAAGTCCTCCGAGTCACGAAAAAATAATTAGAACGCCTCTCATTTACAAAGGACAAGTATGATCTGCCGGATTTTGATGTCAGTAGTGATATGCCTAGTAATAATAAAAGCGTAGTTTCGAAAGTCAAAGAAATTTATTAAGTTTATGATTGCATAAACTTAATAAATTTCTTTGACTTTCGAAACTCATAGGCATTGGCCTATCTCATAATATTCAATTAAACTATTTTACTACATAATTATGGAGTATAATCACATGTATAATTGATTATGAAATAGCGATTTCGTCTAATTTAAATAGGTATTTTACAAATTTCTTGCTGCCATCCTCTCCTAATCCTAATCCTAATAATAATAAAATGTTTTTCACTAAAAGTTGTATATTTACTTTCAGGGGCCCTGAATACTATTTTTGTATCAGCTGATAACAAGTATAGGCACTAGACACTTTGTATGAATTTATTTTTATCATTTGTTTTTAAAATATTTATTTTCTAATACTTTCCTATATTTTAGAGACCTATTCAGTAAATATTTTTGTATCTTATTTAAATGTCGAGTCAATTTATGTTTAATATCATATATTCAATTAAAAGAATATAAATGCATTTATATTTCATATATTTTTTAAATTTCTTATTTACATACCGACATTTATTTTTAATTTGTTTTGTGTATTTATTGTAATCTACATCCCAGATACAACATATTCGGGATACGAGCTGCAAAAGTTCTTGTTTGCACTTAATAATGTTTAATCAATTGTATAAGTACTTACTGTAGGAACTATTATACGCAATAAAGCAATTGCACCAAATAAACAGCTTTTGGCATTTGTAGATTGTGTTATTATTAAACATTCTGAAGCTTCTATACCTGTAGACACCCTAGTAGAAATAAACACAAGCAAACAAGTCGTGTACCAGCTGCCTCAGCACCAGTGAATATAATGTCGTAAGTGTTGTACAAATAATATGGCTAAAAACCGGCCAAGTGCGAGTCAGACTCACGCACCGAGGGTTCCGTACAAACCTGTAGGTATATAAGTAAATGGTAGTATAGACCTGAGTATTTAATATTAATTTCAATTTATGACGTATTAAAAAAAAACTATTTACTAGATCTCGTTCAAACCAATTTTCGGTGGAAGTTTGCACCGTAATGTACCTACATCATATATTTTTTTATAGATTTATCATTCTCTTATTTTAGAAGTTACAGGGGGGGACACACATTTTACCACTTTGGAAGTGTCTCTCGCGCAAACTATTCAGTTTAGAAAAAAATGATATTAGAAACCTCAATATCATTTTTGAAGACCTATCCATAGACACCCCACACATTAGTGTGGGGTGTCTATGGATGTCTATAAATTTTTTTTTTCATCAAACCCATTAGGGTTTGATGAAAAAAAAATTTTTGAGTTTCAGTTCAAAGTATGGGGACCCCCAAATTTTTTTGTTTTTTTTCTATTTTTGTGTGAAAATCTTAATGCGGTTCTTAATCTACTTACCAAGTTTCAACATTATAGTTCTTATAGTTTCGGAAATAAATGGCTGTGACATACGGACGGACGGACAAACAGACAGACAGACAGACAGACATGACGAATCTATAAGGGTTCCGTTTTTTGCCATTTGGCTACGGAACCCTAAAAAGGCCTTTTAATCCACAGACATATTTTTAATCACTGTTTTGGTTTTTGAATTTAGAACACACCAATATATTCGACCTCCAACTCAATGCTATGCAACCTCACAGTGCAACCTCCTTCCGAAAAAATACTCGATACAAACTCCTTGTGTAAATAACTCGTCGAGATTCCATCGAGTCAGCAATATTTCACTTTTCAAATTTTTTTGTTTTTTTTCTATTTTTGTGTGAAAATCATAATGCGGTTCACAGAATACATCTACTTACCAAGTTTCAACATTATAGTTCTTATAGTTTCGGAAATAAATGGCTGTGACATACGGACGGACAGACAGACAGACAGACAGACAGACATGACGAATCTATAAGGGTTCCGTTTTTTGCCATTTGGCTACGGAACCCTAAAAATGACCACCAAAAAGAAGTTTATGACCTCCATCTAATCATTCTAATGAGGAAATTGTTGTGCAATTTTTCGACTCGGCGCATGTTGAAACTTTTTTTTTTTTATACGACTAAGTAAATGACAATACCATGCGCGAGCCGAGCGAGCGCTAGATCCAAGTTTGTGCTTTGTGTATATATTTGGTGTGTATATATAGTCATAATGACGGAATCGCTGGATGCTTTGAACACCATGCTCAATGACCTCAACAGAGTTTCCCAACAGGTAGGCTTAAAAATGAATATGGACAAGACAAAAATTATGTCTAATGTTCATATTCCGCCAATGCCGGTGATTGTTGGGAGCACTGTTCTCGAAGTTGTAGACGAGTATGTTTACCTAGGACAAATTGTCCAATTAGGTAGGTCCAACTTCGACAAAGAGGTCAATCGAAGAATCAAACTCGGCTGGCAGCGTTTGGGAAGCTGCGCCATATCTTCACGTCCAAAATACCTCAGAGTGTGAAGACAAAGGTCTTCAATCAGTGCGTTTTACCATTGATGACATACGGGACAGAGACGTGGTCTTTCACTGCTGGCCGCATAAATAAGCTAAGAGTCACTCAGCGAGCTATGGAACGAGCTTGCTCGGAATTTCTCTACGTGACAGGGTCCGAAATGAGGACATTCGTAGGAGAACAAAAACGACGGACATAGATCGTAGAGTTAGTAAGCTGAAGTGGGAATGGGCAGGCCACATCGCTCGAAGAGCCGATAACCGATGGGGAAGGAAGGTTCTCGAGTGGCGACCGCGTACTGGAAAGCGCCGAGCAGGACGACCTCCCACCAGGTGGACCGACGACCTGATCAGAGTCGCTGGGCGCCGCTGGATACAAGCGGCCCAGAACCGTTCGAAGTGGAAATCAATGGTGGAGGCCTATGTTCAGCAGTGGACATCCATGGGCTGATATGATGATGCTAATATAATAAAGGGCTTTTTGTTTGTTTAAACGGTGAAACCGCGGGCGACAGCTAGTTTTAATATAATGAAACTGAAGATTTTTTGTTAGTTTGTTTTAATGCATTTATCTATGGAACAACCAGTCAGATTATATTTTTTCCACTAATAGACGAGGAGATTTTGCAATAATAGCATGGAGGACCTCTTGGCTCATTATGAAACCACTATCAAAACACAATCTCCAATTCGGATTTGCAATCAACACACAAAATGAAAATGTTAATAATAGACCGGACCTAACTTAATAGAATGGACGTACTGCGAAAAAGATACATCTTACTCGGCTCTACCACTTCCAACATAGGAGACTGTGAAGATGAGATCAGAAGACCATGCGCAATGACAAGATCAGCAGTAGGAAGATTTGGAAAGACAGTAGGATAACCAGGAAAACAAAGATTCGACTTATGAGATGCCTGGTCTTTCCGATCTTTCTCTAAGGAGCTGAAACTTGGCCCTTAAGCCTACAAGATCGCCGGAAAACTGACGCACTGGAGATGTGGTGCTGAAGACGCTACTTGAAAATTTCGTTGACGGCCTTTCACACCAATAACTCGTTCCTGCAGGAGCTTAGAATAACAGATAGTCATTCTTCGACTATGCAGCTTCGAATTCTGAAGTTATTTGGTTACATTTGCAGAAACGAACACTCGATGAAGAGTCTTATTGTCCAAGGTGGGAGAGTGTACTCGCAACGCTACGAAAGCTAGTCAAGGAGAACATTGAAGACCCACCATGTACACTATCTATTGCAATCACGACCACTCTGACAGGAGTGCTCTACTGAGCAGAAGATGTTTTCAATACAACTTTATAACGAACTAGTTGTCCCCGAGGTTTCACCCGCGTTCCCGGGATTAAAAGTAGCCTATAATACTCGGGGAGAATGTAGCTACCTATAAGTGGGAAAAAAAAACGAATTTGACCGGTATTTCCACAGATTAGCCAGTTTAACCAACTCTTCCCCTTTATAATATCCGTATAGATAGATAATTGTGTGAAGTTTATAAGGAATATGTGAAATTTTTAATAAAAATGTCTAATTCCGATATTAATATCGGAATTCCGATATTGGAAATCAATATCGGAATTGAAAAACATTCCGATATTACATGCCCTAGTAGTGACGTTGGAAGATTCAATTATGAAATATTTTCTATTTTTAGTCGACTTCAAAAAAAGGAGGAGGTTTCTCAATTCGACCGTATATTTGTTTTTGTGTGTTCTGGGATAACTTCTTCGTTTATGAACCGATTTTGATGATTATTTTTTTCTTGTTGGAAAGGAGGTACCCCACGGGTGGTACCATTATAAGGAAACCAGGATCTGATGATGGCTTCCCAGAGAAATCGAGGGGAACCTTCGAAAATCGTAGTGGCGACTAGAGCGTTATCTATCGGTGTGTTTCGACAGCTGCACCTGAGAGCCAGTTCCTTCTAGGCATTGTGTGCTTACCACCTTCGGCCACATCATCACTTAACACGGCGAGATTGCACTTTAAACGCAGTAAAAAAATGCCCATAATTGTAAAAAATAAAAGAGTACCTACTTAAATCTCCACACTACATTTTATATTAAGATTGTACAAGATGCTAATTCTTAGGTACAAGATAACCTTTTATTGTTAAGGTTTGTCGTACATAATGCGCATAATATGGGAGTCCTGTTTGACGCGCGCGTCAAAGTCGCGCATGTCGTCGCGACGCCGCAGCGCGCGCTCCGCATCGTGCAGCACATAGTCGCGGCTGTCGCACGCGCAGCATTTACCACACTCGCAGAAGGCGCAGCAATCGCGGACCGTGCTCCATGCACCTGTCGAGAAATCGGTCACCAGTAGTTGTACTAGGCCCCTAGACAAGATATTTGCCGATCATCGTCATCGTTAGCAAACGATCAATCTTTGTATGGGAGTGACATAAGAGATTGATCTAAATCACGTGATATTTCGATTTGTAATGTCAATCCCATACAAAGGTTGATCGTTTATTAACGATGACGATTGTCGACAACGACAACCATCTCGTCTAGGGGGGCTCGAGACAGTCAAACAAAGCGTGGTCGCTAGCATTACTTATGTACCTACAGTCAGTTAACTAAAGCCATAGATTAAAGACGTAACTAAAGCTGACACCACAGCCTATATAATAACGTGGTATTACCATCTCTAAAACTGTGCCACAGCTGACACGTTCCACACATTTACACGGTGCGCTTCTGTAGTGTCTGTGAATAAGCGCGCGGCGTGCATCGCAATGCATTCGCATCATAAACGCGGTCAAGCTTATGAGTATGAACGAGACAGTTATTGTTTTGCTTTTGCTACTTTCTCCTCATAAATATAGTATTTTTTTGTATTCGTCACTTAGAATTGACTGACTTATTAGTAGCAATAATGTAATAAAACATCCTGTATCGTGAAATTACATAAGTGGTACTGTGAACGTGCCAGCATTAGCCGATCTGTACGAAGTCAATCCGAGTCCGTTTTTTTAGGAAGCCTCGCGTACAATAAAACTATAGTATACAACTCGACGTCCTAGCATGATGTCAGAGCTCGACGCTTTGATGCGACTTTATACCTGGTGATAGTTCGAAAAGGCAGATTTCAGATCTTCTTGAAAAGTAGACAGGGTTCGTGCTGGAGAAAAATTTAAAAGCGACCGAATTCAGTGTTTTTTTTTTTATACAAACTTCCATCAAAAATTGGTTTTAACAAGGTCTAGAAGTAGTTTTATTTTTAATACGTCATAAATTGAAATTCATATCAAATACTCAGGTCTATACTACCATTTTCTTATATACCTACAGATTTGTACGGAACCCTCGGTGCGCGAGTCTGACTCGCACTTGACCGGTTTTTTATATTAGTAGGGCAGGAGAAAGGTAAGATAGTAGGATTATTATCCTATTGCGGTTCAATACAATGAGTCTCGACTTTACCCAGTTTTTTGGCAATTTCAGCGTATCGCAAGTAAGGGGTGGTCACGGTGTCGTCGACGGGTGCTTGGCAGATCCTCACCACGTGCACCGGGGCGCGCTCGCTAATGGCGATGCGCTTGCGTCCGAAGAGAGGACAAGGACTGTTCGGGTACACTTTCTGAAACGTTTCATCATCATCAGCCTATAATGTCCCACTACTGAGCTCAGGCCTCCTTTCACAAATGAGGGTGAAAAAAACTGGGCGATACTCCACCACGCGTGCCCACTGCGGATTGGTGGAGGTAGGCTAGTGGTCAACCTACTGTTGGAATTTTTCAAGCCGCCTTGGAGGCATCCAACTAGCTTAACGACTATCACAATTAAGTGATAACCGGGACCAACAGCTTTACGTGCTTTCCGAAGCACGGAAATGCTCGATTTGAAATTGTACCGACCACGACAGACGTAGCTTAACTTTGCCGATCGATTAAGAACGGCAAATCATGCTACAATAATTCTGAAACGTTTACCACGTTATAATGTTGCATAGAAATGAGGATAGGCAATTCCAGATTACCACTTCTTACAAAAACTTCTCGTGTAATGGGAAAGTAGGAGACCCTTCAGACGTATATTTTCAGCCATATACCGTTTCTTTGATAGGTCTCAAATGGGATAAGAAAAAGGTTCTTTTTTCCAGGAAAAATATTAGACCTCTAAAGTTTCATAATATCGCAGTACAGCAGTTATTATTTCGACTTGCTTTAAGTTCTTCTGTGGAGGATTTGCACCCCAACATGACTAGCACCCTATTTTACATTATACCCTGTATGCCTGTATGTGGTTAGCCTGTCACAACCTTTGGCCATCTCCTAAAGCATTCAGCAATTGGTTTCCTCTCCAGGAGCAGTTCAGCTGATGACTTCTGTATCTGCCCTTTCCATTCCCTTCTACGGCTTTTGCATATAGGACGACATCTAGAAGATAATCTTTATATTAATACGTGCAGAGAAAGGTACCCCTTTTTTGATGAATTTCTTGTGACATTCCTTGTTTTGCCCCTGTACCCTTCATTATTATTTTGACACCATGGTAAATATGGATGAGTCGGTAAAATATCATGATCATGTTAACTTTTTAAACTCTCTCAATTCGCGGGGTCCTCCTTGTCACAGGCTTATGTTGCGTGTAGCTCCTGTCATATTGATTTGAAATATACGGCCTCCAAAATTGTGCAAAGGAACTAGACTACAAGTAACAGCTCTCCGCCGCAATGTTATTAAGGCCAAAATATTAACTGGCTCTGCCTGAGGAGAAACAGTCTTCGTGCCACGTATACAATTGATCCCAAATCCCCCGACAAACTACAGACCAAGAAAAATGGGTCAAACTCAAAAATTTGCTGGGAGTTGATTTGCGGCAGGACTATTTCTCTCACGGCTGCTTACGTGTGAGCTCTCAACCTGAAATTTTGTCAATATCACAAGAAATACTCTACGCGGACGAAGTCGCGGGCAAAAGCTAGTTTAGTATAAGAATATTATATTTACTTGCATAGATCTTCAGTTTCTTCATCACATGTTTTATTTTTGGGAAATTGAATCATTCTTTAATGTTCTTTGTAAGATAAACATTTTGAAAAAAAATGACATGTTTATAATCTATGTCGTTTGTTATGTCATTTAATATGACTGGATAACTCGTTCAGAAATTAGTTTATACCATTCCCCATCATAAAAGCTTATTTTATTCAATATATTTTTTTTTTATACCAGTTAGGTGGCAAACAAGCATACGGCCCGCCTGATGGTAAGCGGTTACCGTAGCCTATGGACGCTTGCAACACCAGGGGTATCACGCGCGCGTTGCCGACCCTGCAGAAATCTCTTCACACCCCTTTTGAAGAACCCCATGCTGTACTCCATTGGGAAAACCACGGCGGGGAGCTCATTCCACAGTCTGAGCGTCCGCGGAAGGAAGCTCCTTTGAGCCCGCACAGTACGAAACAATTCAGGTTTCAATATGTGAGGATGGACTCCCCGTCGATGGCGAGAGTTGCGATGGTAGAAAGTAGCCGTGGGCATCATCTTAAACAATTCTTCAGAACACCGTCCGTTGTACAAGCGGTAGAACACACGTAAGGAGGCAAAGTCTCTCCTCAGACTGAGGGGCTCTAAACCGCTTGTGAGCTCGGGATCGTCGACAATTCTTATGGCACGTCCTTGAACCGAGTCTAAAGGATCAAGCTGGTATCCAGGTGCCCCCGCCCAAAGATGACAGCAGTACTCCATATGAGGCCGGACTTGCGACTTGTAAAGTTACAGCCTTTGCCCCGATGTGAAGTACTGCCTCGCTCTGTTGCCAGCTTAACCTTGCCTTCTAAGTGACTTCGGAATAAAACGTCGCTAGAAATGCCGACGCCAAGGATCCCGATGCTTTTGCTGATATATATAAATAAAAAGGCCTTTTAATCCACAGACATATTTTTAATCACTGTTTTGTTTTTTTTTTTTTTTTTTTTTTTTTTTTTATACGACTAATAATAATATAATTTAGAACACACCAATATATTCGACCTCCAACTCAATGCTATGCAACCTCACAGTGCAACCTCCTTCCGAAAAAATACTCCATACAAACTCCTTGTGTAAATAACTCCTCGAGATTCCATCGAGTCAGCAATATTTCACTTTTCAAATTCGACAACCGGAATACGGGAATGATTTTTCGCAGGCAACCCTATACCACCGTGTTCATAATGAAATAATCTTTATTTTCATTTAATTTTAATTCAATAATCAGACCGGTGCAAAATGCTGTATCGACTTACCTGTTTATACCTAGAGCTATGGCTACCCGAGAGTTGTGACCGGAAAATAATAGGCAACCTAACGTTTGCATATTTTCGATTCATACTTTCGATTGGTATAGAATTTATCTAATAATCAAACCGGTGATTTCTTTTTACCTAATTAATCATATCCTGGACTGAAATTTGGTAGGCAACCCATATGCAATATATTTATTGACATATTAAATTAAATATAAAATACGTTTCATCAAATAAACATCTCGGTGAAGGTCGTTCTATAGCGGGATCCTGTACGATAGATAGTGCACATTCGCACGACGTTCAAAGCAAAATACAGTTTGAAAGACGTCTCAATAGAAGATAGTAATATCGTTACTGATGACTGACTGAAAAAGGAATTGAAAGAAAATTATAGATAGATAGATAACTCTTTATTGTACACCAATAAAACAAAATAGATTAAAATAACAAAAAGAAAGAACTGTACAATGGGCGCTCTTATCGCTAAAGAGCAATCTCTTCCAGACAAGCTTTGGATGGAGAGGAATTTCTTTATTTTTCTTTATTTCTATTTTTTTTGTTTATTTTTTTCTCGATTTTTTTATATGTTTTAATTAATTTAGCATTAAAATATGGTAATAACTTCAAGTTTGCGTCCATCTTTTCGTCTGATCATAAATCATTGTAAAACATTTTTTTTTAATATCCACCACGGCAAATTTATTTCTCGCCGATGTTGATCAACAAACTTTCGGTGGCATGCGGAGCGCAAAGTAACTGGAACGTTTATGTAGACGTCGTAAGCGAAAAGAGAACAAACAAAACAAAAAAAACGTGAAGTTTCGGGCGGCGGAATGTACAGTTTAATACAGAATTCAGTCACACCTTTACAAATTCATTACCAATGTGTCTACCGTATTCATTAAGGTCCGAGATTATTGTCATAGCCGTCGTCAGAAGTTTGTTGCCCCTGATGATTGAGCTGGCAATAGCTTGTCACTGTTCCAGCTGGCTGTCGCTGTTAATACTAGTTGGACTTTTCTCACAAATAAAAGCGAGGTGTATGTTGCACGAGGCAGCATTCATCAATCCTGTTCTGAGCACAGTTCCGCAATACTCATTATTTCCACCATTGTTTGGCTCACCTGGTTGCCATTTTTCGAAACCGGCAGCTTGCAGTGTTTCACCTGCAAATATTACTATCACTCACTTCAAGATCACCTTGGTCTTTTTATTGTTAAATCGATCTAAATGGGATTGTGTCACTTACGGGCTAATCTCTGAAATTACCAGTCGGATACGAAAAGTTCTTTAACTTGTAGGAAACTAAATTATCCCCGAGTATTATAGGCTACTTTCATCCCAGAACGTGGTTGAAACCGCGGTGAACAGCTAGTAATAATAATAATCAATTATTGGTATTCTCACCATGAACTGTCCGCCATGTGTTATGGTCGCTCCAATCGTAAAATCCAATATACAGAGCATCTGGATAACTTGATATCAAGACGTTGTTTGGATACTTAGCATAAAACTCCTTCAGCACCTGGAACTCCACGTCACTGTTAATAATGGTAAGATACCCTCCTTCAGCGGCACACGTCATGTAGGCTCGAGACCAGGTCCGGCCCATGCGGTGAAACTTGTAGCAGCTACCAGTGCGAGAGTCCAAGTGGTATTCTGAGAAAATTACACCAATAATTCATTTCTCCTTTGATGATATTTTGGAAGATACATTATCGGAATGACACTAACACATACCACTATCAGCGGTCCCGCAGCTACCCATAACTATATCGACGTCTTTCTTGTAACACACGTAAGGGAACAGTTCTGAACACTTGACGTCAGCCATGGTTCCGTTAGCGAGCAGCATGAGACAACTCTCGCTGTTTTCGTAGTTATCCGGTTCATTTGGTGCCCAAACGACAGGAATTTTGGACAGAGGCACCCCTGTAACATGAGTTTACAACAAGAAGGATGAGAATTTACAGATGTTATGCAACAATTATTATACACTAGCTGTCCCGCGCGGTTTCCCGAGGGATCGTATGATTTCCCGGGATAAAAAGTATCCTACGTGTTAATCCAGAACATATTCTACCTGTGTGCGAAATTTTATCCAAATCCATTTAGTAGTTTTTGCGTGAAAGAGTAACAAACGTACATCCATACTGACAAACATTCGCATTAATAATATTAGTAGGATTTCGCAAAAAGGTTTAATTAATTCGAGATGCCCAGGAGATTGGCAGTGATTCCTGAAAAAAGTCCGCGCCCGCCTTTCTTATTGTAATTATTTTTATGTTTTTTTTTATATTGTTTATAGGCCTGTGTTTGACCACAATCTCACATGGTAAGTGATGATGTGGCCGAAGGTGGTAAGCACACAAAGCCTAGAAGGAACTGGCTCAAGTGCAGCTGCCGGACACCCTATAACCTAGATGTTTTCAAGGCCAGAGTGAATAGGCTTTTTCTGGATAAGTCTGCTACATCCTCAGCCTTGTCATAACTCCTCTTGGGTCAGGCGAAGACCAAACGCAAGTCAATAAAGAATAAAAAAAAACACTGATATTTTTTTTTAAATTAAATGGGCTTGCGTTTGGCCACTGACCCGCCCATAAGGGGCGATGACGAAGCCTAAGATGAAACACGCTTACCCAGAAGAAACCTATTTACTCTGGCCTTGAAAGTTCCTAGATTGTAGGCGTCAGGAAACACAGACGCCGGAAGCAAGTTCCACTCCCTTGCTGTCCGCATTATAAATGAGGATGCAAAACGCTGTGTCCGTATTTTCGGTATGTCAACAACGTACGGGTGAAAATTTTCCCGGCGTCTTGTGGTTCGGTGTAAAAATGGGGATGGTGGAATTAGCTTGAACAATTCCTGCGCACACTCTCCAAAATATATCCTGTAGAAAACCGATAAGCAAGCAACTTTTCTTCGATGGTCGAGGCTCGTGAGTTTCGCCTTGATGAGTCTCCTGGCTCGGCGGTCTATTGAGTCGAGGGCCTCAAGCTGGTACTTAGCTGATCCATCCCAAAGATGGCAGCAGTACTCCATGCATGACCGGACTTGTGCTTTATAAAGTTGGAGCAACTGCCCAGGCGTGAAGTACCGCTTAACCTTAGAGAGGATACCCAGCTTTCTGGCAGCTGTTTCTGCCTTCGACTCAATAGAACAGCCAAAGTTTATTTTGGCTGTTAATGTTATGCCTAGGAGATTAAGCCGATCGCATATTGGCAAGGATATATTTTGGAAAGTAGGAGCCTGATGGTAAGGACTCCGTTTGGCGGTGAAAAGACATGCCTGTGTCTTGGTGGCGTTAAACGTGACCAGATTGGCTTTGCCCCAATCAGAGACTGCCTGTAAGGTCGTGTTCAAACGCCCAACCATGGCCTCTCGAAACAATTGGATCTCGTCACTAGTGGCTCGTGCGCTGGAAATGTATCTCTCTGCAACAGTGCTGTCGTCTGCGTACCCAAAGATACCGGGTTTTAACAGATCGTTGATATGCAGCAGAAATAAAGTTGCAGAGAGAACTGATCCCTGTGGAACACCGGCATTGATTGCCAAGAGGTCCGACGAGCACCCGTCTATGACCACTCGTATAGACCGTTCACTCAGGAAATCGGAAATCCAAGCGCACAGGCCATCAGGAATTCCATATGAAGGAAGCTTGCTTAGAAGGCTGGTGTGCCAGACCCTATCGAAAGCCTTAGAAATATCAAGGGAAACGGCAACTGCTTCCCCGTGTCTCTCAATGGCTTCGCTCCAAAGATTTGTGGCATACACAAGAAGATCCCCAGTAGACTGTTTTTGGCGGAAACCGTACTGTCGGTCGCTGAGGAGTTCGTTATCTTCAAGGTATGCCAGGAGGAGCCTCCGATTCAATACACGCTCCATTGTCTTGCAGAGTATGGAGGATATGTGCTTGGCTCAGATGCTCAACTTGAGGGTGGTAGCCAACCAGATGAGTACTATACAAAGTACCTTACCACCGTGCTGTGCTATAGTTTCCTCACGATGTTTTCCTTCACCGAAAGCTCAAGCTCATTGTAGGATTCGAACCCGGGACCTTCGTCTCGTCATCCGACATCACTAATACCATCGCCTTATATGGGAAAATATGTATTGTCAATTCAAACCTTCAATAGAGAAATAATCTCCTGCTGATATGGTGGCGTGGATGCCGGAGAACACCCCGCAATGCACTTGATTGGTCATCACCTCCTTCATAGCATTCAGGAGCTTTGAGTTCAAAGGTGATGCTAATACAGCTCCTATGGAAAATAAAATGTATGCGCCCGCATTTTTTTTTTTCGATTATATCTTTGGATTGTGTACCACAGTCATAAAACTAAATAGATAATGCAATTCCCTCCATTCTGTGTATGTATACCCTTTGGTACACGAAGTATGTACATACATTCGCGTCCTCTATTATGGTGCGTGCATGCTACGCGAAGCGAGCACGAGCCGAGCCTCGAACAAACAGGATTCGTTCGTTGCTCACGATTTCAAGCGTGGACGTACTTAACGAGCCTTCAACGAGCCTACAACGAGCGCGATGCGAATCCCTGTGTTCGTGAAAAACTGACAATCAGGCGAAGTGCAGTCTAGCATGCTACGAATGCTCGTTCGAGGCTCGCAAGCCCGTCCACGGTACGCGAATCGTGCTCGCAGCGTGCTCGATCGTGGCTCGGCTCATTCTCGGTTCGCCAAGCATGGACGCACCGTTAGATTGATATCTATGTTACAAACTGTCAATACAAAGTACAAGCCGCCATTTTCAATAAAAACGTTGCATGTCCATAAACAATTTTCGTCTCTTTATGTTAAAATCAACGTCATATTTACATTGTTGACTACTAGGTACCTAATATATTTTCGATTAAAAACATATTTTATTGGGTGAAGATTTATAAACAAGTTCACTTAAAAGAGGAATAAATGTGAAGTTATTAAAATATGCAGGAGGGTCATAAGAACTATTTATTTATTTTTTTAGTTAAGAGACATAGTAAGCTACATTATATATTTTTTCTGTGATTGTACCTCTGCGTGAACTCTGAATAAAATCTTGAGAAAATATTCTTTATTTTTTTTAAATAGTAAATAAGTTAGAAAAAATCTATAAAAAATATATAATATATACTAATATTTTATCTAACGAACAGTTTTTGTTTCGTTAGTGCAGCTACAATAGTTTAAGAAAAAAACAATTTTGAAAAATACCCGCTCTACCGTCTTTTTGATCAATTAACTCCAGAACGCAGCGAGATAATGGGCTGAATTTGTGTCAATGGTAGTTTTATATCTTGCCAATGCACATAAGTTGTTTTCAAAATACCTCTCTGGGGCCCCTGCCCCTACCTTATCCTGCTAGACCCTTTTTGAATACAATAATGTCCATTTTATCCACCTTCAAGGTCACATCGCAGACGCGCTTCGGTCCAATTGGCTGGCACGAGATGCAGCTTGAACCAGCCCTCCGCCTCCGGGTAGTATTTGTAGTCAAACCTGAACGGCTTCCCGTCTATTAAATAAAGTGCATAGATTAGATGATCAAAATATCTTGCATTACTTCATCATCATCTTCATCATCAGCCTATAATATCCCACTGCGTACACAGGCCTCCTTTCACAAATGAGGCTGAAAGGGACTGGGCGATACTCCGCCACGCGTGCCCACTGCGGATTGGTGGAGGTAGGCTAGTGGCAGTGGCGTGCATTCCGTATAGGCAAATAAGCAATGCCTACCTCATAAGATTCAATTCAATAATATTTTGATTCAATTAAGCTACATAATCACTTTAAATAAAAATTCTAACCTAACATTCAATACGAAATTTCAAACTTTGCCGCGCAGGCACTCGCGAGTTCGCCTCTCAAATTCACGACAATTCACGCACATTAAAACGATTTCGGCATATTCATACACACACACACACACACTTCTTTAAGATAATACGACGAAAGCATAAATCACGCTTTTGCTAAGCGTAGCATACTGACATTTGACATTCGCGATTTATGAAACAAAAGTAACCTTACCTCGTCCCCGTAGGGCGAGAATTAACTAAGTCTAAAAAGTGTGTTTTGAGATAATCGCGTTTGAAAGTTTGGAAAATTGAAATGGCCCTAACTTTTTACAGGTATTACAGATTTTCAAAATTATTTTCTCATTTTGAAGGAATTATTGTAAAGTTTTTGACTATATAAAAATGGTGGGTAAAAAATCGTAACTTAATTACACAGATTACAGAATACTTCAGATCGAGCGCGCGGAACACAGGCGTGAGGCCAACACACCAAATACAGATTCAAAAGTAAATACAAACTTGAGTCAGTACGAAACAAGGCTTCGTATTGTAAGTACGTCACTAGTGGCAAAATTGTTCTTAAAAATTATGCCGTCCTGCATTTTGAAATATTGTAAAAATTGTTCCCAAAAACAAAAAAAGGAAGACGGAATGTCGTTTCATAGGTAATTATAGATATTTTCACTTATTTGTATTATTTTTTCGTGTATTTGTCACTGATCACTAGGAACACAAAACCTCAACAAAAATCAGTTGGTGTTGCTAGGTTACATCGAAAGTATTTTCCTTGAAGTCGTGGTATTATAGGGCCTTGTAAGATCGATCGATTTAACAAAAATAAATAGGCAAGAGAAATTTATTGGTACCATATGAAAAAATAAATGGCGCTTATAGTTTATGTGAACGGGCTCAATATTAGAATTTATAGGTAATTGATGATGAGCCTGATTCCAAACGCCATTTTTTGAATGCTTCCGAATAGAACCGAAAAAATAAAAAGGAATCCTTATGTTGTAACTCCGTCCGTCTGTCCGTCTATCACAGCGTTACATTTCAGCAACCACTAATGATTTTGGTATTGAAGATAAGTTTTAAATATTGCTTACTCAAACATATTGAATATGAAACATGTTTTTTTGTATAAGGTGCCGAAATTATGTATTCGAATTATGATGAAAAATATTTTAAAAAAAAAAACGTAATAGTGGAGTAGAGTAGGTTAGGGTATAGAGTAGGGCACCACGCAAACGAAGTCGAGCCGATATGGCAGAAAAACGTTTGTCAGGTCAGCTAGTAAAATATAAAATATCATTTTATTAAACATACATACATTTTATTGAGCTTAATAAAAATAGTAATAGAAAAATATATATTCATATAAGATTTCATTATATAGCAAAATTAGAAACGAATGCTAGAGTTATATGTGACAAAAGGCAATATTTTAAGAAGTTAGTGCAGAATAAAGGCTGTGAAACTCAATTTCACATAGGATGAGTCGTCAAGGTCAAGGGCTTTTTACCAATATCTTGTGAAATTCCATTTGATTACTCTGAAATAGTACTCTCAATATTTCATGAAACCTCGCTCTATCATAGTATTCCTTTATTATATCGAAATGAACATTAACCATTGAGAAATCTAATAAAATACCATGTGTCACCGAAGTCATGCTATTTGAAATCCACTATAATGTATGTTACCTATTTCTATTTTAATAAATGATGACATTTCTGTATTCATTTATTTTTTTTCTTAATTGAACTTGGCAAATTCTTTATTTTACATGGATTATTAGTATAATGCTGGTAATTTGGTCATATTTTTATTGACATAATCCATTCTCAAATCACAAGCCTTTTCAGAATTTATTTATTTGAAAGTATAGTTTTAAGTTGATAATAACTATCCAATAAAAAACGTGGGAGTTTTTTCTTCATTATCCTGGCAGCCCTACACGCAGCCTGGCAGCCCTAAATGCAGCTTGGCATCCCTAAACGCACACTGTCACACGTGTTCCTACAGTGCTCTCACGCACACATAGCTAAATACGAGCCTCACAGTGCTTGTCCCGTACATTACATCTGAGTATTCTGTAATCTGTGCTTAATTAGGTATAAATAAAATAAACATTTAATTAATTTTACTCTAATTATCTATTGACATAACTTCTAGTTAGTTAATCATCGACCTGAGTTAGTGATTTTTCTCACGGCAATAAGCTAAAATTAAAGAAATTAACTTGAGTTAAGTAAACTAGAGCTTACCATTAGACGCACAAGCTATGTTCTGTGAATATTACCTAACTTGTATCACATTACTGTAATTTAATTATTACTTATTATTTTAGAGGAAATTAAAATAAAACCAAGTCTTTTTCGTTTGCAATTAAATTTCCAGTTACCCATATTTAAAAATCTCCATTAATAATCACATAAAGGAACCAAAATAGTAAAATCAACAAATCGATAACACAATTGAGCAATCAATACATAATTAGAAAGACTCAGATGCATAATATTAATTAAATATAAAATACCAGCCAAGTGCAAGTCGCACTCGCACACATAGAGTTCCGTAAATACGTTTCTTGTATGGGGGCCCCCTTTATTTTTAATTTTTATTTCATTTTTAATATTTATTGTTATAGCGGCAATAGAAATACACATTCTGTGAAAATTTCAATTGTCTACCTATCATGGTTCATGAGATATAGCCCACTGACGATACGACGACGGACGGAACGACCGACGGACAGCGTAGGCTTAGTAATAGGTTGGCAGCCTTTAGGTACGGAAGCCTAAGAATACCATCAAACTTTAGCAGAAGTGTCCTATTCTTCTTCTATGCCATCAGGCTCTGAAATCATCTCCACAACATCTTTACTTGAAGATAAAATTCGTACCATGGATGAAGCTCTCGGGAGTTACCCCCTTTTGACATAGTTTTTTTATACTACTAAGGTGGCAAACAAGTTTATGACCAGCCAGATTATAAGCAGTTATTGAAAAGATCTTTCTTTTTGCCTCGGATACCTATAAGTAAGCCTAAGCGTAAGCCTTAAATATGGTATAGTTTGTAAAAAATCGTTGATTACGTTATGTTATCAGCAATAGACCGCAGTTAGCCAGATTCCTTAGTCTCGTGTTCATTTTTATTAAAATATGCATTTCATTCCCCTCTTTTGTTCTGGTTGATCAGCTCCATCCTAGTGAGTGCAGATCATACACACATTTTTCTTGCATTTCAATTAGCTGCCAAATATCTTCCTATAAATATTGTTAGTTACTCTTTATAAAGCTCCTAAATTTTTACAATGGTCTGCTTACTGTCTAGGTTGTTAATCTCTTAGAATTTTAAAGCTCCATCAACTTAAAATGAACAGGTGCTGCGTTTGGAGGCTGGTCTACTTAACTTTGCTATTTACTTATTAAATGTCGATACAATCTAATTTGTAGTTTTTTCCGCCGGGGCACGCAAGTCAGAGCAATTAGAATGTAAATATTATGTAATGAATCTAAGCTTGTTTTGAAAAAGTTTTTGCTGAGTTTATTGCCGGCTCTTCTCAGCAAATGCAACCTTCCGAACCGGTATAAGAGTATTAGAGTCAGACTATTCATAAGTGCCTGCGAAGGTCTATTTGAAATAAATGACCTTCGCTTGATTTGATTTGATTTAACACTTAAGGCTTTCGAAATATACTGGCACACCAGCCTGTGCGATTGGATTTCCGATTTCCTGACTTAACAGTCTATACATAGACGGGGGCCTGTCGGACCTTTTGACAATCAATCGCGGGTTAAGTTCTCTCTGCAACTTTATTTATGCTTCATATTAACGATCTGTTGAGTACGCAGACGACAGCACTGATGCAGAAGATCCAATTGTTGCAAGAGAACATGGTAGAGCGTTTGAATATTACCTTACAGGCAGCCTCCAATTAGGGCAAAGCCAATCTAGTAATTTTTAACTCCACCAATAATTTACACCGCCAATGGAGTCTTTTCCACCAGCCTCTACAATTCAAAATATAAATCCTTTAAGTAATCGGCTCGATCTCCTCGGCATGATCTTTACAGCCAAAATTAACTTTAGTTATTCTATTGAGCCGAAGGCAGAAACAGCTGCTAGAAAACTGGGTATTCTCTCTAATTTCCTGCGGTACTTCATGCCTGAAAAGTTGTAGTAAAAGTACAACTTTATCAAGCAAAAGTACGGTCGTGCATGGAGTACTGATGCTACCTCTGGGATGAATCCGCAAAGCACCAGCTTGACACCATTGCCTTAAAAGATCGCCGTGTCAAGAGACTCATCGGAGCCTTGACTATCGAAGAAAGGTTGCTTTCCTAGAGTTTTCTAGAGTCTAGCTAGAGGCTATATTTTGGAGAATTTGCGCAGAAATTATTGAATCTTGAAATTAATCCACCATGTTTTTTTTTATACCGAACAACAAGACACCGGGAAAATTGTCACCCATAAGTTGTTGACATAACAAAGCTACGGACGTAACGTTTTGCATCCTCATTTATTGGAGAAACCAAGGGCGTGGAAATTACTTCCGGCGTTTCCTGACTCTTAAAATCTAGAGACTGTCAAGGTGAATAGGTTTCTTCTGAGTAAGCATGCCCCATCTTAGGCATCTTCATCGTCCTTTATGGGTAAGTCAGTGGCCAAACGCAAGTCCATTTATTATATTTAAATAAAAACTTGGCTCGACTATATTCATAAAATGAATAATTTGTGTGGCGGCAAAAGAAACGCGTGCGCACACCTCAACGCATACGTGAAAAAAGTCACCAACTGCCGCCTTCGCCCCGCACTGCACACATAAAGTAACCAAGTCGCACGTGAAAAATACCTAAACTACTAAATCAACACCAAATTCTTACAAATATTAACTATAATAATATAATTACTATTTGAAACAGAAGCAATGTCACCTATTTTACTAGATTAAAAATAATTAAAACTGTGTAAGGGATTTTCGCATTTTTGTTTTTGTATGAAGTATATTTCAATTGAGAAAGAGAAATCAACAAACCAAGTTAGTTAATTTTCGCATCCAAATGTGGAACCGAACTACTGATTTCCAAACTAACTAAATCGGTTTAGTGATTTATGAGAGCAAGGTATACAACAAATAAATCAGGGAAAAACTAATTAATTGGTTTTAATTCCTATTTATGTACTTTAATTTAAAATGTAAAATAACTAACTAAGTTAGGTAATTTTCTCTTTACGTGATATTTTCCATAATCATAACTTAGTGAATTTTCGCATTTTATAACTCAAAAACTATGACAGCTACAAAAATGAGAGTAAGACAGAAATAAAGAGCTTGAAACGCTGATTCGTATTATACAATAAAAAAAGAATTACTTAACTCGACTTAGTTAATTCTCGCGCTACGGGGACGACCTACTCTGTTGTAAGTAAAGTAACCCATCCAAATTAAAAAGACTACAGTTACAACTACTTTACCAACATTAGAGCAACTCAAATATAACTTCGCAATTTATTTGTGTTGGTTTGTTCATGGTTTGGCTGGCATTGTATGCAATGTTGTTGTTATTTACTTATTGTGATTTTGCGAAGTGTATCTATGAAGTGTATTGTGTGTGAAATGAAGAAATTTTGTGGTGAAGATGCAAAATGTGTCGATAAATTATTCCTTTAGTCAGTTTTCGTTTGTTGAAAATAGTAGGTAACTTGCTGTAGACCAACTCGAAAAGATTCATGGATTTAAAACAAAGGTAAAAATCTTAGACATTTTAACACTTACTAACAAAATTATGTTTATTAAACACCTGGCTATCTGGGTGCTGTTATTCGAATCTATTATTATGTTATTATGTATTTTGTTTGCTAATGAATCATACCAAATGTGTGTGGAATGATACGCTGACCTAAACAATTTTACGAATCGGGTCAAAAACATAATCTATCTAAGAGGCATATTTAGGCGTGTATGGCCATGATTTCTTCTGCCTACCTACTCCGAAAACCAATGCACGCCACTGGCTAGTGGTCAACCTACTGTTGGAATTTTTCAAGCCGCCTCGGAGGCATCCAACAAGCTTAACGACTATCACAATTAAGCGACAACCGGGACCAACAGCTTTACGTGCCTTCCGAAGCACGGAAACGCTCGAATTGAAATACCACTAGGCGGTCACCCATCCAGTTACCGACCACGACAGACGTAGCTTAACTTTGCCGATCATGCTACACCACGAGCGCTTCTTTGCATTTACTACATGCAGTTAATCGTAGTGTTAGTGAGCCAAAATGAATAGGTATATTACGAATACACAAAATAAATCAGTGAGTAAAAAAAAGAGGGAGTAATAATAGCCTAAATTATAATACAAGTGTGCTAAGTGGGTTCATTGGTTTGGTAATGATCAATGCACATGCGTTTCATACGACGTTTTTCAACACACTTGCGAGGAAAAAAACAGACTTGTACAGTAGTACCCAACTGATATGGCTTACCGATGTACCTGCGCAGAAGATACATTTTCAAAGCGCGGGAAATGCTTTTGGTCGGCAGCTGCCGCCATGCTTGCGGAGGGGCGTCACTTGCGAGTGAGACGGAACTAACAGCTGCACTGTATTATGAACCTTATAGTACAGTACTTACTACCTTATAGTACTGTACAGTAGTACCCAACTAATAAGACGCGTCGTGAATCATCGTTCGCACAGAAAATAAAGTATGGCCCGAATATTAATGAAAGAATGCTTAAAACTTACAATCAACCTTAGATCACTAGTATAAGGTTCATAATACAGTGCAGCTGTTAGTTCAGTCTCACTCGCAAGTGACGCCCCTCCTCACACATGGCGGCAAATGCCGACCAATAGCATTTCCCGCGCTTTGAAATTGTATCTTCTGCGCAGGTACATCGGTAAGCCATATCAGTTGGGTACTACTGTAACACCTTGTAATTCTGGTGCGTCCATGCTACGCGAAGCGAGCACGAGCCGAACCTTGAACGAACAGGATTCGTTCGTTGCTCGCGATTTCAAGCGTGGACGTACTTAACGAGCCTACAACGAGCGCGATGCGAATCCCTGTGTTAGTGAAAAATCTGACAATCGGGCGGAGCGCAGTCGAGCACGCTACGAATGCTCGTTCGAGGCTCGGCTCGTGCTCGGTTCGCCAAGCATGGAAGCACCATTAATAGTAAAAAATTTTGATTGAGTTTCATTAATAACTTATTAAAATTAAACTTATTTCAATGAACTCCCTTATCATTTTGGCTTGAATGATAAAAAAATAAGTAATTTAACTTACCTGTACTAAATGTGAAATAAAGTAGTATCAAATAAATACTTGTTTTTATTAAATTCATGTTATCAATTCGCAGTAGGACTTACGACTGCAAAATATTTGATTTTGAACAAAGTTATGGTCAGATGCATTCAGATGTGTTTGAATGTGGTTTTAACTTGTGAAACTATTGTATTTATATTAAATAATAAATACCACAATGACCACATTGATGCGACCCACGTATTTTTAGATAAAATGTGTTTCTATTTATATTCTCACGAGTTTTGCCAAAAAGTGGTGGTAAACAGTAATAATGGTAAAAAAACTTATATACAAAATTACAAACAATATTCATTCGAAACAAACTACAGTACAGTAGCAACTAAAGTAGCTCAAGACAATGTCCTCGATGATAATACTTTAGCTGGGTTAGTTAGTACTAAATAATAATAAATAAATAATAAAATAAATATCCCGGGACATTCCTCACACATGGTCATCTGATCCCAAACTAAGCAAGAGCTTGTACTATGGAAACCAGATAACAGATATCTTCTATCTATCTATACATATCTATACATATAATAAAACTGTAGAAAAGTCGTGTCTGTACATTGAATATATTTACCAAAAATTGATTGGGGGTGATGTAGAATGACTAACACAATACATAAATACCATTTAAAAAAAAATTGTCTGTCTGTCTGTCTGTCTGTTTGTCTGTTTGAACAGGATAATCTTCGAATCCACTGAACGGATTTGCATGGGATTTCCACAGGGTGATTGAGCGTTGCTGGGCGCTTCAACTAGGCTTTGTTTCATCAAAATCGGCTCAAGGGAAAAAAAGATATCTCAATTTATTTATTTACAGACCGTCTCACGGCTATGAGACACAGAGGGAGAGAACTACTAGATGGCGTTGTCTTTTTCCTGAATCGCACTATGGTTTCGTTCTCACAATTTTATGACAGGATCAATGGTTTTGATATAATTTTTTTGGTTGATGAGAGCCATCAGCGCTCTCCCGTTTGACCTTTTAGTTTTGGTTCACTACAAAAAAAAGCTTGAATGAACAAATAAAATAAGTACAGCTGCATTGACGAACTTATGAAAAAGGCTTACCTAAGTAAGAATCGAACCTGCAAAACTTCACGATGTGTTCTCATTTAAAGTTCTTTGCCTACATATGGCATAGCTCTGGGTCGAGTAACTATTCCCACTGTACCACCCTCGCGGGAATTCTCCCGTGATAAAAGGTTTCCTATTTTTAACCGACTCAAAAAAGAAGGAGGAAACTAAGTTGGACGCGTATGTTCTTTTTTCATGTATGTTCATCGATTTCTCAAAAACGACCATGAACAATTCAGTTATGATGAAATTGCTTGACAGACTAAGTGGGAAATAGAAAACAAACAGAACACAAATAAAAATAAAAAAAGAGACCAGCAGTTCACAAAGAGAATATAGCTGATCTAAGCTGCCAGTTGGTAGTTTGCCCAAACTTTGCAGGCGGCGGGCGATGCCCTTTTGTATGGTGATGCTAATCTTCTAGCTGGAGTATTCGTCAGCCCTTTGGCTATAGGAACCGTCAATCAGGCGCCTCGATATGTCGCGAAAAATACAATGAGCTCCAGGACATTAATGTCAGATGGACCTCTTATCATCGTTACGCTTCAAGCCACTCGATACACGAATAGCTCTGAATAGACACGAGAGCTCTGGCAAGAGCCCTATGTATGAATGTCATTAAAGTCGGAGTGGAGCGGAATCCTGCCTGTGCTTTTTACGCACGATAGTCTGTGGTGGCCAGCCTGATCGACAAAAGTACCATACTGGTAGCCATATAGGCATATATAGGGCATATAAATAGTTACACTTACGACGAAGACAGGACAAATAAAAAACTTGCTATTCGTCTGATGGCAAGCAGTTAACGTAGACTATAGACGCTTGCAACACCAGGGGTATCACTCACGCTTTACCGAATCTCTCTCCACACCCTTCTTGAAAAAGTGTTTGAAGGTTGAGAGGAGTCGTTGTGCCGGCAGCGGTAGGTATTATTTGGTGCCTACTACATACTGGTCCCCTACACCCAGATCTGGCGACCTCACTCACCGCAGGAACACAACTGCGATGTAAGGGGGAGGAACCTCCCTGCTCGGACTGCTCCAAATTGATAACGAGAGAACCTGCTTGCAGCCAGAGTCCAATTTCTCTTTCAAGTGGTTACGTTTCGGGAAATCCTTTCATAACGTGTAGCCTATACCTACTCTATGAGGCATCTACTTTGGCACTAATTTTTAGTATAGTTATAAAATGATTATATAGTGCTTGGGGTATCGTTATTAGTGACTGGTATTTCGTTTTTATTTGGGTTCCGAACTAAAAAGCTAATAATGGAACCCTTATGGTGCCAGTTAGTCTGTCTGTTCGACTGTTACAGCGGTATTTCAACAACCAGTAATGCTGTTGATTTAAAATTTGGAATAGTTTTAAATATTGCTTACCCAACCTTATTGCAAATATATATTTTTTTACTTTTACGGTTGTAAAGGTGTACAGAGTGGGCCCTGCAATTTCAAAGCAGGGCTACAAATGTATGTACAGTGAGGTATCATGTGAAAGGGCTTTATTTGTACATTTTAAAACATGTTTCTATTATTTTTTAAGACTTTTTGACTGTTGATGAATAATTCCAATCTCCGAGGTCCGCAATGCGAAAAATCTGGAAAAAGTATAGGAAAAATAGAACAATGTTTCTAACTAGCACAGTTTTTTCAATATCATCCAAATTCCTTCACAAACAAACTTAATTATGCTGTCCGGTTTTAAGCAACAGTGATGGCCCAATCCAATAAATATACGTCCAAGGAAGGTCAGAGCCTTCGGTGCGCGAGTGAGACTAAGTCTTGCGCTTGGCCGGCTTTATATAAAAGATTAAAATAACTCATTTAAAAAGCAAAGTCCTGGCTGATTGATGATTGATGGATGGGAGCACGTGGTCCTCCACCAGCTGTCGCCGCGCCGCGCTCCCATCATCGCATTGGCCACCGAGTTCACAAGAACAATTAGGAATCTTCACGAAATTAATATCTTAGCGTTTATTACGCGAACAAATCGTATAGTCTACGCGAGCGAAGCCGCGGGCAAAAAGCTAGTAATACATATACTCCTTTTTGTTTGTAAATACATACTTAATATACATAATTACACCCAGACTCAGGACATACAGACATGTTCATGCACACAAAATGCATGTACTGTGCGGGAATCGAATTCGCGACCTACGGCGCAATAGGTGGAATCTTTACCAGACTCCGCCAACTGGCCCGTCAAATAACTAGATTACTACATGCGCTTTGGAACTTTATTTATTACTAGCTTTTTGCCCGCGGCTTCGCTCGCGTAGACTATACGATTTGTTCGCGTAATAAACGCTAAGATATTAATTTCGTGAAGATTCCTAATTGTTCTTGTGAACTCGGTGGCCAATGCGATGATGGGAGCGCGGCGCGGCGACAGCTGGTGGAGGACCACGTGCTCCCATCCATCAATCATCAATCAGCCAGGACTTTGCTTTTTAAATGAGTTATTTTAATCTTTTATATAAAGCCGGCCAAGCGCAAGACTTAGTCTCACTCGCGCACCGAAGGCTCTGACCTTCCTTGGACGTATATTTATTGGATTGGGCCATCACTGTTGCTTAAAACCGGACAGCATAATTAAGTTTGTTTGTGAAGGAATTTGGATGATATTGAAAAAACTGTGCTAGTTAGAAACATTGTTCTATTTTTCCTATACTTTTTCCAGATTTTTCGCATTGCGGACCTCGGAGATTGGAATTATTCATCAACAGTCAAAAAGTCTTAAAAAATAATAGAAACATGTTTTAAAATGTACAAATAAAGCCCTTTCACATGATACCTCACTGTACATACATTTGTAGCCCTGCTTTGAAATTGCAGGGCCCACTCTGTTCACCTTTACAACCGTAAAAGTAAAAAAATATATATTTGCAATAAGGTTGGGTAAGCAATATTTAAAACTATTCCAAATTTTAAATCAACAGCATTACTGGTTGTTGAAATACCGCTGTAACAGTCGAACAGACAGACTAACTGGCACCATAAGGGTTCCTTTATTAGCTTTTTAGTTCGGAACCCAAATAAAAACGAAATACCAGTCACTAATAACGATACCCCAAGCACTATATAATCATTTTATAACTATACTAAAAATTAGTGCCAAAGTAGATGCCTCATAGAGTAGGTATAGGCTACACGTTATGAAAGGATTTCCCGAAACGTAACCACTTGAAAGAGAAATTGGACTCTGGCTGCAAGCAGGTTCTCTCGTTATCAATTTGGAGCAGTCCGAGCAGGGAGGTTCCTCCCCCTTACATCGCAGTTGTGTTCCTGCGGTGAGTGAGGTCGCCAGATCTGGGTGTAGGGGACCAGTATGTAGTAGGCACCAAATAATACCTACCGCTGCCGGCACAACGACTCCTCTCAACCTTCAAACACTTTTTCAAGAAGGGTGTGGAGAGAGATTCGGTAAAGCGTGAGTGATACCCCTGGTGTTGCAAGCGTCTATAGTCTACGTTAACTGCTTGCCATCAGACGAATAGCAAGTTTTTTATTTGTCCTGTCTTCGTCGTAAGTGTAACTATTTATATGCCCTATATATGCCTATATGGCTACCAGTATGGTACTTTTGTCGATCAGGCTGGCCACCACAGACTATCGTGCGTAAAAAGCACAGGCAGGATTCCGCTCCACTCCGACTTTAATGACATTCATACATAGGGCTCTTGCCAGAGCTCTCGTGTCTATTCAGAGCTATTCGTGTATCGAGTGGCTTGAAGCGTAACGATGATAAGAGGTCCATCTGACATTAATGTCCTGGAGCTCATTGTATTTTTCGCGACATATCGAGGCGCCTGATTGACGGTTCCTATAGCCAAAGGGCTGACGAATACTCCAGCTAGAAGATTAGCATCACCATACAAAAGGGCATCGCCCGCCGCCTGCAAAGTTTGGGCAAACTACCAACTGGCAGCTTAGATCAGCTATATTCTCTTTGTGAACTGCTGGTCTCTTTTTTTATTTTTATTTGTGTTCTGTTTGTTTTCTATTTCCCACTTAGTCTGTCAAGCAATTTCATCATACCTGAATTGTTCATGGTCGTTTTTGAGAAATCGATGAACATACATGAAAAAAGAACATACGCGTCCAACTTAGTTTCCTCCTTCTTTTTTGAGTCGGTTAAAAATAGGAAACCTTTTATCACGGGAGAATTCCCGCGAGGGTGGTACAGTGGGAATAGTTACTCGACCCAGAGCTATGCCATATGTAGGCAAAGAACTTTAAATGAGAACACATCGTGAAGTTTTGCAGGTTCGATTCTTACTTAGGTAAGCCTTTTTCATAAGTTCGTCAATGCAGCTGTACTTATTTTATTTGTTCATTCAAGCTTATTTTTGTAGTGAACCAAAACTAAAAGGTCAAACGGGAGAGCGCTGATGGCTCTCATCAACCAAAAAATATTATATCAAAACCATTGATCCTGTCATAAAATTGTGAGAACGAAACCATAGTGCGATTCAGGAAAAAGACAACGCCATCTAGTAGTTCTCTCCCTCTGTGTCTCATAGCCGTGAGACGGTCTGTAAATAAATAAATTGAGATATCTTTTTTTCCCTTGAGCCGATTTTGATGAAACAAAGCCTAGTTGAAGCGCCCAGCAACGCTCAATCACCCTGTGGAAATCCCATGCAAATCCGTTCAGTGGATTCGAAGATTATCCTGTTCAAACAGACAAACAGACAGACAGACAGACAGAATTTTTTTTTTTAATGGTATTTGTGTATTGTGTTAGTCATTCTACATCACCCCCAATCAGTTTTTGGTAAATATATTCAATGTACAGACACGACTTTTCTACAGTTTTATTATATGTATAGAAGATATATGTATAGATGATTTTACTAATGTCCATTTTGTTCGACTTCAAGGTCACACCGCAGAAGCGCTTCGGTCCATTTGGTTGGCACGAGGTGCAGCTTGAACCCGCCCCTCCCTCCGGGTAGTAACGATCCACCAAAAAATGCCTTGCTCAGTTTCTTGCCGGAGTCTTCTCAGTTTGAGTAATTTCGAACCGGTGGTAGGTAAAATTGTATGTACTTGACGTTCATAATTGCCTTACCAGGGCCTAAACTGAATAATTAACTTTTCGATTTTGAGTCAAATATTAACCGCTTCTCGTTCCTGAATCCACGGTACAATACTTTTTGGTAAAATGGGTTATTTAATATGGAACACTTCGTCCTCTTTCGCTGATATTAAAAGTGCCATATTTGAGTTCCTACGTTGTTATTTGACACTTTTTAGTGTAAACCCACTTGAAAGGCGGTTTTTTAACGAACTTCAAAAAATAGAGGTTCTCAATTCGGTTGTATGTTTTTTTTTATCTCAAAACTCCGTCATTTATTAACCGATTTGGAAAATTCTTTTTTTGTTTGGAAGGGTACACTTTCCGTTTGATCCCATTGTCAGGTCAGGATTTGATTACTTTTTAGTGTACATTGAAGTCAGTTTAAGATTTTTGTAAAACATTTTTTTTATGAGATACTAGCTGTCTCCCGCGGTTACACCCGCGTTCCCGGGATCAAAAGTACTATAAGCCTGTCCTTCTCCATACCATAGGCTATCTACATGCCAAATTTCATGATGGTCCGTGGAGTGGTTGAGGCGTGAAGGCGTAACAAACAAACAAACAAACTCACTTTCGCATTTATTATATTAGTTAGGATTAACTTAGCGTTAAAAGGAAATTAAGAAAACAACATTTGTTTTCATAAATAATTTGATTGAAAATAAGTATTTATCAAGTTTTAAGAATATTACTATATAATTTATTTATTATTCACATCGTCAGAAGTTACTGACGCCATTGATGCGTCCTGCGGTCAGTAGTCAGTAGTCACTGTCCCTGCTGGCTGTCGCTGTTAATACTAGTTGGGCTTTTCTCACAAATGAAAGGGAGTTTAGTGTTGCACGGTGCATCATTCATAAATCCTGGTCTGTATATTGTTCCACAATGCTCATTGTTTCCCAAGTTGTTTGGTTCACCTGGGTGCCATTTGTCGAAGCCAGCTGCTTGTAGTGTTTCACCTGAAAATTATGCGTGATTTTTTTCATTCGCTTATATCATATTTTCCACTAGCAGTCCCCGAGGTTTAGCCCGACGGCATACTATAAGAAAATTTCTGACGCCCGCTTTCTCATACATTTTACGACGTCAGGTCAGATACGTCAGAATTTTCTAATAGTATGCGGGGTCTAGAACAAAATGTATAAGCAAAGTGCCTTCCAGTGGGCGTCAGAAATTTTCTAACAGAAAATTTCTTATAGTATGTGGCTGGGTTATATCCGCATTTCTGGGATAAAAAGTTAGTAGGTACCTACTAAGCCTATGTTTTTATGATGCATGAGTGGCAAGTATATTAGTATGATTTTGAACTCTATTTAATTTACATGAACGGCTGTATTACATATGAAGCGATTCGACGATGGCGATTATAGTACCAATCAATTATCAGTTTTCATACCATGAACTGTCCGCCATGTAATATGGTCGCCCCAATCGTAAATTCCAATAAACAGGTAATCGATAATGCTAGATGTTATGACATTGTTTGGAAATTTTGCGTAAATCTCCTTCAAGACACTGAATTCCAACTCGCTGTTAATGATGGTCAGATAACCTCCTTCAGCTGCACACGTCATGTAGGCTTTGGACCAAGTCCTACCTAAGCGGTGAAACTTGTAGCAGCTGCTAGTCCTTGATTCAAGGTGATATTCTGCAAAAATGAAATTAGAAACATAACAGGGTTAATCACTATTATTGCCATCTATGGACTCAGCGACAATCACCGGCCAGCGGCGCTATCGCACGCTGCCGGGCCATGGCCTATATTTGATCCATATTTCCAGGAACACCTTGTATAGGTAGAGAATAGAGATAGATGTACAAATAGGCCAACTTACGATGGCTTCATAATAGCATCTGATTGGAGTTGACATTATATACATACCACTGTCAGCGGGCCCGCAGCTACCCACAACTATATCGACGTCTTTCTTGTAACACACGTAAGGGAACACTTCTGAACACTTGACGTCAGCCATGGTTCCGTTAGCGAGCATCATGAGACAACTCTCGCTGTTCTCGAAGTTGTCTGGCTCATTAGGTGCCCACACGACTGGAATCTTGGACAGAGGTACTCCTGTGGTGGAAGTTTACTCTTTGTGAATATTCATTATTAAACTAGCGACACGCTATGATAGCTGTTCTGAAATGAGGGTGTCTCTCCTTGTCTTGCTATCTGTGCTACTTTTTGGCTCAGGTAGTGATATATAGGGGCTGTCAAAACGACGGGCCAGTTGGCGCAGTTGGTTAAGGTTCACCTTACGCGCCGCAGGTCGTGGGTTCGATTCCCACACATGACATGCATTTGTGTGCATGAACATGTCTGTATGTCCTGAGTCTGGGTGTAATTATGTATGTTAAGTATGTATTTACAAACAAAAAGTATGTATATGTATTATATCAGTTATCTGGTTTCCATATTACAAGCTCTGCTTAGTTTGGGATCAGATGACCGTGTGTGAGGAATGTCCCAGGATATTTATTTATTATTATTTATTATTTATTATTATTTATTTATTGACATGCCTCCAATTTATTTATATTTATTGCTTACAATAATAAAATCTACATTGTTACTCTTAACCTTCAACGGAGAAGTAATCTCCTTTGGATATCGTAGCGTGGATGCCGGAGAATACTCCGCAATGCACTTGATTGGCCATCACCTCCTTCATGGCATTCGTGAGTTTTGTATTTAAAGGTGATGCTAATACAGCACCTGGAAAAATAAAATTAATACCTACTACAAAACAAATGTAAAAACAATAAAATAATTTATTTTATGTAAATTTTTTTTAGCTTAGACCTTTCGTTTTTATAAGTTATGCCACAGAATAAGAAATAAACTATTTTTTAAATAACAATATTATCGACACATTTCGCTGCAGTTTAAAATTGAACTAACTGTTTTATTATACAGAGATGGCATATTTTCGAAACCTATGTTGGGCTTTCTACTTCTTGGTTGGGTTAGTCATGCTGAACATCTTTTATTATGGGACAAACATTGAAAACTCAAAAACAATAACTTTCATTAATTATGGTCTAGCAATGTTGAACGCTTAGAATGAAAAGTAAGTTTTTTTAAGAATTCTTGGACGACAAACCCAACACCCAACA
The DNA here is from genome assembly GCA_947623365.1 of Achlya flavicornis. Lineage (NCBI taxonomy): Eukaryota > Metazoa > Arthropoda > Insecta > Lepidoptera > Drepanidae > Achlya > Achlya flavicornis. Next base: position 15,093,679 of record OX392479.1, read on the forward strand.
TGGGTTTCGAAAAAATGCCGTCTCTGAAAAACAGTTAGTTTGTGGGTTGCATTAGTATACGTAGGACCCGTCGATATTATACGGGTACCCGTCGATTTAGTAACTGCATGACTAAAATATGACCATGCGTTGCATTTATGTTTATTTAGGGATGCTTAAACTTCTGTCAATATGTGTGAACCAAGTGTGAACCGAACTATAAATATTGTCAAGGACAGTTGTGATAAGTTCTGAATAAAATATATTGCTTGTGAATGCAAGGAGGTCTGTTTTATTTACCTTCGAGGTCACACCGCAGACGCGCTTCGGTCCAGTTAGCGGGCACGATGTGCAGCTTCAACCAGCCCGCTGCCTCCGGAAAGTACTTGTAGTCAAACCTGAACCGCTTCCCGTCTATGAAATATAATTTTATTTGTCCAATGCATCACATTAGACATATACATTTTGAGAGAGGCAGAGCATAGCGTTTATTCGCTCAAAGAGCAGCTCGACTGGGGAAGTACCTCCACCTTACAGAATACCGCAGCCAAATAACTTCATGTTGTGTAAAGTTGTGTTCCTGCGCGTGAGTAAGGTCGCCAGAGCTCATAAGGGAGGGCTGAAAGGTCGGTAACGCTTCGTGTGTTGCAAGCGTCCATATGGCTACGGTAACCGCTTACCATCAGGCGGGGCGCGTATGCTTGTTTACCGACTTAGTTGTATAAAAAAGGACATATGACTGTTTTAATGTTTAATAAAATACTGATGAGGCAATGAGAGATGACTAGCGATTCGATTTAATTCAATAACATCTTACCTATCGCTGATGCAGTTAGCAGTAACACTAAACATACTTGAACATTTATTGGTAACATATTTTAAGACTAATTGTCGAATATCGTAAGTAATTTTTTTTTGTTTAAAGTATAATATATTAATGAATTAGCATTGTATAAAACTGCTACTTATATGGAACCACAAGCTGATAAATTAATCTGTAAAAGATAGCCATTTCCAGGATATTTCTCAATGTGCTGTAAGCTACCGACTGAAGCAAAATATTAGTATAACTTTTACTTGATCAACCCTAAATTACGACTTAATCCTACGACTTACTTAATTATGTGAATAATACATTTCATAAAAAATATGAGGTACTTATTGGTTATCATTAGTATTAAAAGAAATTGAAGAAAACAAAAGCAATCTAAATAATCAATGCCACTTTTCGTTGTAATTTTATAACTCTAGAACTACCCACCTATCCAAACCAAATGTTTAGGCTTTATTCGGACTATTTAGTAGATGATTTATGTGAAGTTATTATGGGGTAGGGTGGGGTAGGTAGCGAACGAAGTCACGCCGGGCAGCTAGTATAAATTATTTCTTTCCAATAATTATAATATTATCTATCGGTACATATAACTTATATCTGTTATAGAGGTTTCTCCTAAATCAGTCACCAGTATCAATATTATCTGCAATAACTATGTGTGTTGTTGAGAAATTAATATAAAATGCTTGGTCCTAGTATGGTGGGCATAGGCTATTTTTTATCCCGGGAACGCGGTTGCGGGGATCAAAACGTAAATAAATACCATAAATTTAACTTTAAATGTTTGTATGGAACCCTCGGTGCGCGAGTCCGACTCGCACTTGGCCCTAGTGCTACTATTCTAGAGAGGTAGAGCATAGCACTACTAGGTAGAGCATGACACTATACCGAAGTACTACCGGACATCAGCCAGGACGAGATTGTGTTGGCTCTAAAACAGCTTAAAAATGGAAAAGCCCCGGGTGAAGACGGAGTTACTTCAGAACTTCTGAAGGCAGGAGGAATTCCTGTACTGAAGGAACTACAGAGCCTCTTTAACTCCGTCATTAACTGCGGGAGAACTCCAAAGGCGTGGAACGGGAGTATTGTGGTTCTGTTTTTTAAGAAGGGAGATAAAACCCTTCTTAAAAACTATAGGCCCATCTCACTCCTGAGCCACGTCTACAAGCTAAGAGAACCAAGGTCATCGACATAGCTCATAGAATTAGCAAGCTGAAGTGGTAGTGGGCTGGTCACATATGCCGAAGAACCGATAACCGGTGGGGAAAACGTGTTCTTGAGTGGAGACCGCGTCTCGGCAAACGTAGTGTAGGGCGCCCTCCAGCGAGATGGAGTGACGATCTGCAAAAGGCTGCTGGTAGGAAATGGATGCGTCGAGCCGAAGATAGGGCGAGATGGCGCGCATTGGGTGAGGCCTATGTCCATCAGTGGACTGCTATAGGCTGATGATGATGATGATGAAAAATTTATGCTTTTCGCATTTTTTCCTTTATCTGTGCTATAAGATGTTGCTTCGTACCAAATTTCAAGATTCTGAGTTCACGGGAAGTACCCTGTAGGTTTTGATTCCCTTGCGAGTGTCAAAGATTTGCAGCATAAACGGCTCCAAAAGACAGTAGACCTGAGTATTTGATATGAATGTCAGCTTGATACCTCGCGTTCCTGAGAAAAAGGGTCTTGCAATAAATGTCACTTTACGAGCAAATGTGTTAAAAATACCTTTATAAATACGATAACGCGTTTTTGTGTTCAGTACGTTAATGTGATAATAAACAATGTTTCCCAAAACAAGAATTATCAAAATTCCAGAAACATTTACCTAACAGGATATTTGATAAAAATAAACATTGTATATTATTAACACATATTACAGAATAAAACGCAGATGGAGCGCGCGGAACACGAAAGTGAAGCCAAAAAAGCAATACAAATCCAAAGTCGGATCCCTGGTATGCGTTTTCTATGCGTATAATACTGTAATGTTGTGTATATGTCAAAATAAATGTTTTTTCTTTCTTCTTCTTTCTTTCTTTTCCAGTTTGTATTTGATTTGTTTAACCACAGTTTATTAATAAGGAAGTGTTTTTAGTTATATTAAGTTTGATAAACAAAGCAAATACAAATTCAAAAGCGAATACCAGGGGCCCAAGTCTACTATTTCAATTGTGTTCCAATGAACTTTCAGTGGTGTCAAAATTGTGACATTTTACAGTTTTGATAGTCTACTTACTAACAGAATAGTGTCATTATGGCACAATTTTGACACCACTGAAAGATCATTGGAACACAATTGAACTAGCAGACTTGAGCCCCTGGTATGTGTTTTTCAATTTGTATTTGCTTTTTTGGCCTCACTCCCGTGTTCCGTGCGCTCCATCTGCCTTATTCTGTAATCTGTGATTATTGTTACAATGTTTTTGTTATAATCAAATACCTATCCTGGGAGATTCACAAAACCGAAATAAGTATTTACATTACTTAGTCAAGCTTTCAATTCAACTATTAGTTTTCAATTCAAAGTCAAAGTTAAAGCCATTTATTCAGTTTAAGCATAAGTTCATAAGTATAGAGAGCTCTCGTTAGAGAGTACACACGGCAACAGATCAAGCTATACATTTCTAGTATAAGCTGACCTCCCATTGTACGAAAATCCTATACAATGCGAGATCAGCTTATACTGGAAATGTATAGCTTGATCGGTAGCCGTGTGTACTATATTCCTTGATAGAGATTATTACCACAGTTTTGGTAACTCTGTAAATTTACTGTCTTTCGACAAGCTCGGTGCTCTTGTGCAGAGTGCGGCTTTCCAGACATTTTCATAATATAGTTTGCTACCTTTTAATAAGCTTAAATAATAATTGGGAGCTATAATAGCTCCACACTGAACCTTCTGCTGACTCATCAGACCCCTGTCTCCTCGTCCGGAAGCAAGTGCCATGCGCTCGACGTCGTTCGCCCTAGCCTCCCGGGTGGCGACGTTTCACTATAAGTCAGCAGATTTGGAATGGGTGCTCTGGGAGTCACGCTTTTTAGAGCCCCTTAGTTTGAGGAAACTTTCAGCCTTATGTGTGTTCTACCGCTTGTACAACGGACAGTGTTCTGAAGAATTGTTTGACTTGATGCCCACGGCTAGCATCTACCATCGCAACTCTTGCCATCGACGGGAAGTCCATCCTCAAACAACAACAACACAACTAAAATGATCTCGTACTGTGCGCTATCAATGGAGCTTCTTATCGCGGTCGCTCCAGCTCTGGAATGAGCTCCCCGCCGTGTTTTTCCCAATTGCATGGTTATCCCAGCATGGGGTTTTTCAAAAAGATTGTGATGAGATTTTTGTAGGGTCGGCACGCGCGATGTTTGCCCCTGGTGCTGCAGGCGTCATATGCTACGATGAACGCTTACTGGCTGTATGCTTATCTGTAAGGTGGATTTCTGAACTTCAACAGCTTTTATCTTCAAGATTTTAATTTAGACTTCAAGCTCTGTAAATCGTAACATGGCAAGGTGCGTCCATGCTACACGAAGCGAGCACGAGCCGAGCCACGAACGAGCACGATTGGCGTAGCGTGGACGGGCCCGCGAGCCTCGAACGAGCATTCGTTGCGTGCTCGACTGTTCTCCGCCCGATTGTCAGTTTTTTAACCAACACAGGGATCGCATCGCGCTCGTTGTAGGCTCGTTGAAGGCTTGTTAAGTACGTCCACGCTTGAAATCGCGAGCAACGAACGAATCCTGTTCGTTCGAGGCTCGGCTCGTGCTCGCTTCGTGTAGCATGGACGCACCATGACATGTTATGGTGCGTCCATGCTTGGCGAACTGAGTACGAGCCGAGCCACGAACGAGCACCCTGCGAGCCTACAACGAGCACGATGCGTATCCCTTTGTACGTGAAAAAACTGACAATCGAGGTCGTTCGAGGCTCGCAAGCCCGTCCAGGCTACCCGAATCGTGCTCGCAGTGTGCTCGTTCGAGGCTCGGAAGGGAAGGTTTTAATTTAGACTTCAACCTACCCAACTCTCAAGTGTGTGAAGAATTTTTTTGTAGGGTCGGCAACGCACAATTCCCCTGGTGTTGCGAGCGTCCATAGGCTATGGTAATCGCTTACCATAAGGCGGGCCGTATACTGGTTTATTTATTTATTCAAGGGTATTAGTAGGTATGGTAGGTATATTTTATTTATGTATTGCCACCTTAGTGAACATATTCTATAATAATCTTCACATTTCATTATCATACAGCATGTGGGATGTAAACTAGGGATTCACTATAAAAGCAATGAATCAACATCACGCGCTCATTCAAATCCCGTTTGGAACCTCACTTTTATACAATTACAATTGTTGTATCGACAACGACGCTATGTATTTAATCAGAGCATATATTTGTGTGCTGCTATTTTATTATTTTACAACATTAAGTGCAGGTATGTTATATTTAGTTATGTTCGATTTCCGATAATGTCCACCGTGGAATTTGACGTGGTTGTTTCAAAGTCAAAGTCAAAGTCAAAGCCATTTATTCAATTTAGGCCCTAGAAGGGCACCTATGAAGGTCAAAGCTACTGAAGTTACCGCCAGTTCGTAAGTCGGCCTTCAACTGAGAAGAACAGGCAAGAAACTCAGCAAGGTTACATTTTTTAAATTTTTTTTTTTTTTTTTTACAATCTGACTATATATTGGCTATTTTTTCCAAAACATTTTGGTTTTGTAGGTATACATAGGTACATACTTTTTATTTTACAAAATAAAATACACAATCATCAAAACGAATAAAAATAAAAAAAGACAAAAATAAACCAACATACAAAATAAATAAAAAATAATAACCTGCACTGGTTCATAATAAAATCATGTAGGTAATCTACTGGATTTTGTACAATGTGCACTTGTGCAGAGTGAAGCTATTTCCAGACATCTTTATCTTCTATATAATGGGCTACCTTGTACCTGCTGCTGTAAACCCTACAAAAATATCTCTACATCCGAAAGGGGTTGAGAAGAGTCGATGAGCGATCGATTTTGAGAGAGGTAGAGCATAGCGTTTATTCGTTCAAAGAGCAGCTCGACTGGGGAAGTACCTCCACCTTACAGAATACCGCAGCCAAATAACTTTATGTTGTGTAAAGTTGTGTTCCTGCGCGTGAGTAAGGTCGCCAGAGCTCATAGGGGAGGGGGGAAAGGTCGGTAACGCGTGAGCGATGCTTCGTGTGTTGCAAGTGTCAATATGGCTACGGTAACCGCTTACCATCAGGTGGGCCGTATGCTTGTTTACCAACTAAGTTGTATAAAAAAAAAAAATATGTGCCAGCAGCAGAAGAGACAAAGACAATGCCAGCACAGCGCGTCACGGAGCTCTGGAGAAGTTACTCACTACTGGAACACAACACCACATACTTACATTACTGTTATTTATCTAAATCTTCTATAAGGAGAGGTACTTCCCCAGTCAGCTGGCTCCGAATTGTGAAACAGAGAACTAATCAACACATGAACGTAGAAACGTCAGATAATGATCTGATGTTCTTAAGGTGACTTTTCAACATCATCATCATCATCAGCCTATAATGTCCCACTGCTGAGCACAGGCCTCCTTTCACAAGTCAGAGTGAAAGGGTATGGGCAGATACTCCACCACGCGTGCCCACTGCGGATCGATGGAGGTAGGCTAGTGGTCAACCTACTGTTGGAGTTTTCAAGCCGCCTAGAAGGCCTCTAACTAGCTTAACGACTATCACAATTATGTGATAACCGGGACCAACGGGTTTACGTGCCTTCCGAAGCACGGACACGCTCGATTTGAAATACAATCAGGCGGTCAAAATTTTTCAACATACTAAATCTAAATTTATATTCCACAGATGGGTCGCAGCACAGATTTGATTATAAATTCTTCCCAGAGGTAAATGGATCCATAAAGCTACATCAAGTGCCGGTGACGTGGCACGAGGCCCGTCTCAGATGTCACTATGAAGGTAACATATCTATTTTATCGGGATCAAGGTACAAGTAGATTATGCTAATACTTATACGTAGTATTTATATACTCTGAGCTAATACGTTGAAAGGGCGTCCATTCAAAATTACATTAGTCTTTTACGGCATCACGGTGAGATCATACTTTTTTTACACAATAAACGCGAATGTTTGTGAGGATGGATGTATGGGTGTTTCTTTTACTCTCTCACACAAAAACTACTGATTGGATTTGTATTTTTGGCATACAGAATATGATCTGGAGTAATACATGTTGTTGTATTTTTCAAAATGATGGTACATGGTGCAAGCGAAAACTGATACCAAAAATTCAAGTGCAATAGTACAATTGATAAAATTCAAATTCAAATTCAAAATCATTTATTCAAATAGACCTTCGCAGGCACTTATGAAAAGTCTGACTCTAATACTCTAATACCGGTTCGGAACAATACCCCTCATATAGATTTAGGGTGGATGTCCACCAGAGATGCTAAGCTGCATTGCGAGGGATCACTTCATTTACTTAGCTTCACTCCGCGCAGCTTTAGTGGTTAATATATTATCTCACTAATATTATAAATGCGACAGTTTGGATGTTTGTCCCTCAATCACGCTGTATTAACACATAGGATACTTTTTATCCCGGGAAATCAATATATCCCTCGGGAACGTGGGTGAAAACGCGGGGCGCAACTAGGTGTAAATAAAATTCAATTACCTAACCATTTTTATATATTCACTAGCTTTCCGCCCGCGGTTTCACATGCGCCCCTTCTTTACCCCCTACCTACCCTACCCTACCCTGCTAAAGTTACATTAGACAAGTTTTTATTGTCGTAAATTTTCCAAGTTTCTGAGCGTAATGAAGAGAATTAGCGATATCGGTCCAGCCGTTCACGCGTGATGGCGTGACCAAGGGAAATAGGTACCTATTCATTTATATATATATAGATTTAAAGCTGCAATCTCAGTAGGGCGGTTCACGGTCATGGTCACAAAACGTTGTTATCGCGGTATTTGCGAGTATTAGTGATATGCAACCACATTGCACGCTCATACAATTCATGAAAACACCAATGCCAAATCATAACGCCAATAGATCAAGCAAACGGTCCAGCAGTTGCAGAAAAACTATTGCGCAAAATCTATTACGATGATCAGAATAACGATAATGGTTTTTCTGTGCTGTCTCACAGAATTTTACTCTCCTATAGGTAGAACTTAGTATTACCCTGGACTTCTGGATTAACACATAGGGTAATCATGGGAAATTAATGCGTAGGGCAGAAGGCCCAGCTTGGGCCTTTAGACTCGGTTCAGTGACGTTCCGTCAGAATTGTTGACGATCTCGAGCTCACGAGCGGTTTAGAGCCCCATAGTCTGAGGAGAGACTTTGCCTCCTTATGTGTGTTCTACAGCTTGTACAACGGAGTGTTCTAAAGAATTGTTCGACTTGATGCCCACGGCTACCTTCCACTACATTTAAGTTTACATCAAAAACGTTCATGATCACCCCTGAAATTAGTAAACAAAACACACGCCATTACATTTTGAATATATTGAAATACGTTCACAGCAGCTACTTGGTCCTATTCAATCAAGAGGGCTCCAGAATAAAAAAAAAAAAGTTTTTCAATTCAATATTTTTACAGGTGATTCTCTATACATATACTTAAATATTGTTCCGGTCAACATACACCTTGTATAAATACATACCTATATATTAATACGTTTCATGTTTCAGGAGCTGTGCTGGCATCACCTTCCAACTCCAATTTCCTTAAAGTTATGAAAAATGTTATCGCTGATAATCACTTACAGACTTGCGGGGTGTTTACTGGCATCCATTCCATATTCTACAAAGGAGTCTACTTCTCTATCGAAGGTATGCGTCCATTTATTATTATTTAGACGGGCCAGTTGGCGCAGTTGGTTAAGAGTCTGGTAAAGATTCCACCTATTGCGCTGCAGGTCGTGGGTTCGATTCCCGCAGAGGACATGCATTTGTGTGCATGAACATGTCTGTCTGTCCCGAGTCTGGGTGTAATTATGTATATTAAGTATGTATTTACAAACAAAAAGTAGTATATGTATTATATCACTTATCTGGTTTCCATAGTACAAGCTCTGCTTAGTTTGGGATCAGGTGACCGTGTGTTAGAAATGTCCCAGGATATTTATTTATTTATTTATTAGAAGTAAAGTCATATCACTTTAATCAGCGCAATCTGGAAATGATGAATTAACTGCACTAGGTTACTTCAAAGATGGTTACCACTTTGACATATAGGCTCTATATCTCTCTCTGATAGGCCAAATTGTTTAATACTAATCCCTACTTTTTACTTTTATACAACTACGGTTGCAAACAAGCATACGGTCCGCCTGATGGTAAGCGGTTACCGTAGCTTATGGACGCTTGCAACACCAGGGGTATCACTCGCGCGTTGCCCTGCAGAAATCTTTTCACATCCTTTTTGAAGAACCCCATGCTGTACTCTATTAGGAAAACCACGGGTGGGGAGCTCATTCCACAGTCTGAGCGTCCGCGGTAGGAAGCTCCTCTGAAACCGCTAATGTTTAATTTTATACAGCTATTTGTAGCTATATTATGAACGACACCAAGTTTCTATATTCCAGGAGTGCCACTATCCAGGATCCCTGTGACTTGGGCGCCGAACGAGCCGGACAACTTCCAGGACAGCGAGGACTGCCTCATGCTGCTCGCCAACGGAACCATGGCTGACGTCAAGTGCACTGATACCTTCCCTTACATGTGCTTCAAGAAGAATGAAGACTTACTGATGAGTAACTGCGGAACACTGGACGGTGGTGAGTAATTTTTTGGCGAAGACTTCTCGAATTCTTTAATCCGTCTTCTATTTATTTGCTCATTGATGTTGGCACTTGGGTGTTTTTTAGGGTTCCGTAGCCAAATGGCAAAAAACGGAACCCTTATAGATTCGTCATGTCTGTCTGTCTGTCCGTCCGTATGTCACAGCTACTTTTTTCCGAAACTCTAAGAACTATAATATTGGAACTTGGTAAGTAGATGTATTATGTGAACCGCATTAAGATTTTCACACAAAAATAGAAAAAAAAACAATAAATTTTGGGGGTTCCCCATACTTAGAACTGAAACACATTTTTTTTTAAATAAAACCCATACTTTTGGTTTGTCTATGGATAGGTCTTCAAAAATGATATTGATGTTTCTAATATCATTTTTTTCTAAACTGAATAGTTTGCGTGAGAGACACTTCCAAAGTGGTAAAATGTGTGTTCTCCCCCTGTAACCTCTAAAATAAGAGAATTGCAAACTTCCACCGAAAATTGGTTTGAACGAGATTTAGTAAGTAGTTTTTTTTTAATACGTCATAAATTGAAATTCATATCAAATGCTCAGGTCTATACTACCATTTACTTATATACCTACAGGTTTGTACAGAACCCTCGGTGCGCGAGTCTAACTCGCACTTGGCCGGTTTTTTTTCTTAATTATGTTAGATTTTTTACAGCCGACTGTCTAACCAAATTTAATCCTATTTTTAAAATGTATTCCCACCCTATGGAGGGAAGCAATTACTATGAGTCTTTCCCGCCCAAAGGAGGGAAGTAGCATCTTCCACCCGCTACTCGGATCAAATATACACTACTTTCCGATTATGAGAAAAGAAAACATATTTTTTCTATTTGTGGTCATAGGATACACTCTAGACATGAGAACTGGAAGCTGCTATAAAATCCACACAGCAGGTGAGATCTGGGCAAGAGCTTACATGATCTGTGCTGCGGAAGGCGGACATTTGGCTATTATCAACAGCGAACAAGAAGCACAAGTGATAGAAAGCCTGTTTTCTAAGTATTCAGATAAAGAAATCACATCATCAAACTACAAAACTTCATTACTAATCGGATACCACAATTGGGGAGAATACGGAAACTGGTTCACTATACATGGTAAGTGCTTATTCGTGTATCATGGTAAACTTATTGCTAATTTCTGGCTATAATATTAATATTTAAATATCTTAGACACTCTTACGCTCGATTTATTTTCAAAGAATCGTGTATATAATTTTAAATGTCTCAAAAAGTCAGTTAAATGTTGTGTGGTCTTAGGCGTCCATCTGACAGAGAGAATTCTAGAGTTCCGAGTTCAGAGTTCCGCGTTCATTGTAATCTATGCGGCGCCTTTGATCATTGCACACAGAGAACTCGGCGTTCAAGAGAACGCGAGTTCTGTCGGAGTTCCATTCTCTAAAGCTGGCAGGTTAGGTGACATGTCTGAGCTACATCGAGGAAATATCCCTTTAGAGTAGTAATAATGAACAATCAAATTCCGAAACTCGTCAGTGATTTGTCACTGAATTTGAACAGTAAGGACCAATCACTGCATCGTGTGTTTTTGACTTGGCCAATCAGAGCGCGTTGTCGGCGGTGGGAAATTGGCGGAATATATTTCAACCAAAACGAACGCCATTGCGCTTCTTTGGGTTAATTGTTCGATGCTGAGCTATCACTGTCTAATTTATTGAGTGACACAAGGCAGAAAGGACAATTGGCATTCTGGCACATGAGCGGCCACTAATGAAACTAAAGTAAGGGCAATGAGTCGAGTTAAATAATGTAAATAGAATGTTGCTGTATGTATAAAATTACACCTTTTGGGATACTTATTACATTTAATGCAACTACCTTGCAATGCTTTTTTTTAAATAAACCACTGTAATAAGCTTTCATATTTTTGTTAATATACATATTTTTGCCCAATGGAAAATAAATTATTGGTGGGGGCCAATGGAACAAGCTCCATACTTTGCCCATTTTCCTTTAGAAATCTAGACTGCTCGCTCGCTGTGTCACAGTTTTACCACGTTTTACGTTTTATTTCTATACGTAAGTACTATTATTTAATCTGTGCCATTAGGTACCTACATATGGTAATACTGTAGTACAACACGGAACTCAGAACACTGAACTCGGAACTCTAGAACTCTCTCTGCGGGATCGACACCTTAAAGGGTGTGACTTCACTAATACAGACCAAAATTTCAATTAGACTTTTCGGCGGGAACTTGCTGAATGACGTAGCATTTTCATTTTTATTTTCATAAATTTGTGTATTTTGAGTTTTATTGTGTATTTTGGTGGTATTTTACCCAATAAAGATCATCCATGTGCACCAGTGAAGTGAAATGAAATGAATTATGTGTATCGTGACTTTTCAAGTTGTCTCAAAATGTCCGTGAAGAGTTTTAGTACAATGACCACCATTGTAGTAAAACATGACTTTTATGGACGGTGACTGACTGAGGACTATAATGTGAAGTGATTTATTGTGACTGGAAACTATAATATAACTCGACACTGGCAGAAATGAGCCCTAATTTGGGCTTGGTTGCCAAAATAAAAATAAGAAGAAGAAGAAATTTCAAATAAGACAAGGCTGTCTTTAGACTCTTCCCTCATAATAGCGACATGAGACAGCAGCATGTTTCCTTTTTATGTCATAATTTTTCAGGTCAAACCCTCGAACAAGCTGGCTACGCAAAGTGGATATCAGGCCAGCCAGATAATCAAACCCTGAACGGCTTCGGAGAATCCTGTGGGTCCATTATCAAGTTTAGAGGCCTTGACGACTTCTGGTGCAATGTCAAATCGCCTTTTGCATGCGAAAAAAGCCCAATCAGTTTGATTCCCAATGTATAATTTTTACTATTTTACACGTCTGTATATTTTACCTACCTGTTATTTAATGAATAAAGGATGTCGTATCTATTCCAAGAAATATCCTTTGACGTGTAAGAATCAAAGATAAATAAACCTTTTTGCAGCATGATTAGTTTATTGTTAAATCTACGGATAATTAAATTAATTATATTTATGAGACTTATTGTAAAAGTATTTTCTCAGATTTGTCGCACCTTTTGTCAGACACTCATTTACGAAAAAACACAGAGACAGTCATGTCAGCTGTTATTTTTTTTTTGTAATTTCTATCATCTCTATACATAAAAATAAATCCCTATTTTCGCGGGGCGCATCTAGTCACTTATAAAGTTGTTGAGATGTCTCTTCTTTTCGCACTACGTTAGTCTCTTTTTGACACATTGATGTACAGTCGAGGACATAAATATGTATACACTTTTTGAAATTCAAAAGCGATTTTCTCGCATTTTTAACATTCAAGTGTTAAAATATTACAAAAATCATAATAGTATATGTTAGAAGATTTTGTCTGCATAATATCTCATAATTTCAAGCAGTAGTTTTAGAGGAAACCGTTGTTGAATTTTACTAAGTGTATACATATTTATGTCCTCGACTGTACTATGTTATGTAATATTATGTTTTAGCTCATTATAATAAAAATAAATAAATAATAATAAATATCCTGGGACATTCCTCATACACGGTCATCTGATCCCAAACTAAGCAGAGCTTATACCTAATATGGAAACCAGATAACTGACATAATACATCTAGTTTTTGTTTGTAAATACATACTTAACATACATAATTACACCCAGACTCAGGACATACAGACATGTTCATGCACACAATTGCATGTCCTGGGTGGGAATCGAACCCACGACCTGCGGCGCAATTTATCGCTACAGAGGCATCTCAAAGAAATTGCCTTATGTGCTTTTCTAGATATTGAGGGAGCCTTTGACAGTACCCCTACTAGCAGTCTGGTTGGGGGACTGGAACATAAAAATGTGGACCCCACCACTGTTCGATGGGTTAAGGCCATGCTCTCCAATAGATCTAATACCGTATCACTGCATGGCACTTCTCTTGAAGTATCTGTAGTGAGAGGCTGTCCACAAGGAGGAGTACTATCTCCCCTTCTTTGGACACTGACCATTGACCAACTCTTATATAAGATGGCGGAACTTCGTATAGATGTGCAAGGCTACGCTGATGACCTTGTAATTACTGTTCGAGGATTCTGCCAAAGTACTATATCGTACCTTATGCAAAGAGCGCTCAATACTGTAAGTAGATGGTGCAAAGAAAACCAACTATCGGTAAATGCCGACAAGACGGTTCTGGTACCATTTACTAGAAAACGGTCCCTAGATAAACTAGTCATGCCGACACTTAATAACAAAAGTGTAAAATTTTCCAAGGAAGTCAAGTATCTGGGAGTAACCATCGACCAGAAGCTGACTTGGAACAGTCATGTAGCTAACATAATACATAAGGCGAAAATCGCCTTAGGAATATGTAGCAGAATGGCAGGTCAACGTTGGGGACTCAGGCCTCAAATGATGCTATGGCTATACTCCACCATTGTGAGGCCGTTGATAACATACGCCTCTGTGGCTTGGAGTAAAAAAGTCAGTCAAAAAACAACAATTGCCTTATTAGGCGGGATTCAAAGGACCGCTTGTATTATGGCAACTGGAGCCATGTCAACCTCCCCTGGAGCGGCCCTTGATGCTATGTTAGATCTGACGCCCCTGCATCTACATGTAGAGAAGGTGGCGAAGACAACTATGCACAGGATTCACGCACAGGTGGGAGTGAAATGGCTCTCCCAGGCACTAAACTCCCTTCAGGATTCAGTACTGGAAATTCCTATTCTGAACATGGTCACAGACATGATGATCCCTCAGAATAATTTTCGTAAGCATTACGAAATTGAAATACCCACCCGTGACGACTGGCTAGATGACAAGGTCACGTGGGTGGAGGGTAGCCTTAAGTGGTATACCGATGGATCCAAATCAGGATCTGATGTAGGCTGTGGAATATATGGAGAGCGTCCAAAAATCAGCAAAAAGCTGAATCTTGGAAAATACGCCTCTATATTCCAGGCAGAAGTACACGCCATACTTGAATGTGCGGACACTAATCTGCAGAAAGACTACGTCAACCATACAATATATATCCACTCGGACAGCCAGGCAGCTCTCCTAGCACTGGCCTCCGATTCAATTAACTCTAAACTAGTTAAAAACTGCATGGACCTACTAAACCACCTGGGCGAAAAGAACAGGGTTGTGTTACGGTGGGTTCCTGGACACACAGGAATCGTCGGTAATGAAAAAGCTGACGAACTAGCTAAAGCTGGAGCTAATGGGACCCCTTATGGCCCCGAGCCAATTTGTGGTGTACCTAAAAGCCTGGCAAAACTTATTATGAGGAACCTATATGTAAACTCATCCATCGATTCTTGGAAAAACGTTCCTGGAATGAACCATTCTAAGGCACTTATAAAGGCCTTTAATAAAAAGTCTACAATAGAGGTTTTATCTCTAAGTAGAAACAACTTACGCATACTTGTGAGAGCCTTAACGGGGCACTGTGGATTGAACAAACATCTGTTCACCATCAGTGTTCACGACTCGAGGTTGTGCAGATTTTGCCGTGAGGCGGATGAAACACCAATACATCTCTTGTGTGAGTGCTGTCCACTTATGCCTAAACGAAATACTCATCTGGGGAAACACCTGTTACACCCAGATGAAGTCAAATCCATTCCTGCCAAGAATATTGTGCAGTTTATTATAGCTGTAGGTCTTGGCAGTGAAATTTAATTAACGTGGCGATCACAATAGATCTAGTCTGGTCGCAGTGATACAAGCTCTGGAAAGACTTGAAACAGCCACTTAACCCAAATAATAATAATAATCTCTAGGCGCATTACAGAGCGCGAACGTCACGAGGTTCTCGCTGATGCTTCAATGAGAAAGTAGGAGGACGTCCGTTGCACTGTATTTCTATTGACATTTACTTGGATTACCTTACTTGTGGAATGGTTAACTAGTATAAGAGATGATGAGAGCTTAGCTACTGAAGTTTACTGAACAGGGGCCCAAGTCTACTATTACAATTGTGTTCTAATGAAAATTCAGTAGGTAGTGTTAAATTTGTGACATTTTACAGGTTTGGTAGTCTAGTAACACAAAAGCGTCATTATGGCGTCATAATGGCGTCATTTCGCCACATTTTCAGGTTCATATGTTTCAGATATGAATTGAATTGAATGAATTTTTTGCTTTGAATTGACTCGTAAATGTAAATACTACCATTTACTAGCCGTTTTTTTTTTGTTAAATTCAGTTTGGTTATTTATTTTTAACATTATTTTGTAAATTATACATAAAAAAATGCTTACATAACTTTCATACCCGGTATGTAAATTGGCCATCGGTCCAAGCTAGCAAGTACGTGTACGTTTGAAGTACGTACTACAATACCCAATTCTATACATTTTGTCCATCAGAAAATAAGGAAGGTCTGGTGACCCTGGCACGTTAAACTATTATGCTCATTATTAGAAAATCGAAAACATGACTATCGCCGTTGTTTCAAGTGCCACTACCAACCACTGTACTATATCACTACAAACACTACTCCTGGAAATGTCTTATAAAGTTCAGGGTCACTTGATATTGAATCTTCTTATCCATATTTTTGCGCATCTAAGACCTTCTCTAGCGTTCATGCAGTTGGCAAGATGAGCCTTGCATATTTAAGACACCATTAACCCTAAGCATTCGCACCGGGCTAAAACTAAAGTTAAGAGGCTGGTGGCGTTTGTTCCATACAAACGTAATCCTCAGTGTAGTTCGCAATGATTATTGTACCATGCAATCTGTAGGTACCACTGTATGTCCCTCGGTTGTGTTTTTCTCCATAAATTGTTATTATAAGAATTAGGAGCCTTCTAAAATCACGAAAACTTACCATTTTTAACGCCCTTATCAGACGTCCAGCGACCAAATTTGACGAATATAAAAAAAAGGAAAACTGACAAATATAGCCAAAGCCCAAATATTACGATTCCTAATTTTTTTTTTTTAAATTTTTTCGTTTTGGATGAGAAAACCGGGGATTACGAAATAGCGATTTCGTCTAATTTAAACAAGTATAATCAGTCCAAGCTGTAGTTGTCTCTATCGCCCTCGGGCGGGATAGCTCGGGAACAGCGCGACAGCAATAGATATGTTAAAAACCTATTTTTCAAATTTCTTGCAGCCATCCTTTCCTCTTAAGCTCTATATTTAAGAGCACAAAGTTGTAATTAGAACTGCAGTTTTTGTGAGAGAATTTTCTACTCTTCGCTTCAAAGCGTCAAATGTATGGAATACATTTAGTTTTAAAGTTAAATAAACGGAGAACTCAAAACATCAAAACGTTGAAGAAGAAAATTCCAATATCTGGTGCTATCTGGTGCGTCCATGCTTGGCGAACCGAGCACGAGCCAATCCACGAACGAACCTATAACACAACGAGCATGATGCGAATCCCTTTGTTCGTGAAAAAACTGACAATCGTTCAAGGCTCGCAAGCCCGTCCACGCTACGCGAATCGTGCTCGCAGTGTGCTCGTTCGTGGCTCGGCTCGTGCTCGGTTCGCCAAGCATGGACGCACCATGAGATTACGTACCTACCTATTTTTACGCTCGAAACGTACATAAACATTCTGTATCTGATGAAATTATTATGACACCAAGATGTGGTGATTTAATTTATCCTCATAGAATTATTATAAACGCGAAAGTTTGTGAGCATGGTTGTTTGTTACTCTTTAATGCAAAAACTACTCAACGGATTTAGATATATGTTCTGGATAAACACATCCAGTACTATTTATTCCGGATAAAATAATAGGTCCCTTAATATACTGGGTGTAGATTTCGAGATGGCATATTTTCGAAACCTATGTTGGGTTAGTCATGCTAAACAACTTTTACTATCGGACCAACACTGAATACTCAAAATAAAATGTTTGGTTTTCAAACATTATGATCGAGCAAGGTTGACATTTACTATTTGACAATTCAAATTCAAAATCATTTATTCAAATAGACCTTCGCAGTGATCGAGCAAGGTTGACATTTACTATTTGACAATTCAAATTCAAAATCATTTATTCAAATAGACCTTCGCAGGCACTTATGAAAAGTCTGATTCTAATACCGGTTCGGAAGGTTGCATTTTGCTATTGGTCCCATAGTAAAAGTTGTTCAGTATGATTAACTCAACATAGGTTTCGAAAATATGCCATCCCGAAATCTTCACCTGTTATTGTAGTTTTTTTTTTTTTTTTAATATAGTATAGTAAGGGATTTGTATCCTCTAATAAGACACTCAACGTTGATAATACGGTCTTATTATAACAGACGTAGCAGCAAATGGACATTGGTTGTCCCGTTTCCTGTTTCCTGCGCCTTTGGCCCTTTGGCTGCGGTTTCTATCATGCCAGTCACCACTTCCGATCTCGCATGGAGGCTTCAGGCACCTACTGGAGAAACCGACAGACAGCCTACAATCCTAGTTACTAATATTATAAACTAGCGTTTAATTTTAACTTTAAATTTTCCCCGAATTTTCCAATGTTCTGGACAATATTTTTTTTTTCTTTCCAGCACTTTTTTCGTACTACTGTGAATATTTTAAAACAACAATAACAATAGCTAAATCAGTCCAGCCAGCCGTTCTCATTATTAAATGTTAATTTCTGTACTTTCGTCGTGGCGTCTAAACGGATTTGACAGTTTTTGACCACATTTGAGAGAGGTAGAGCATAGCGTTTATTCGCTCAAAGAGCAGCTCGACTGGGGAAGTACCTCCACCTTACAGAATACCGCAGCCAAATAACTTTATGTTGTGTAAAGTTGTGTTCCTGCGCGTGAGTAAGGTCGCCAGAGCTCATAGCGGAGGGGGGAAAGGTCGGTAACGCGTGAACAATGCTTTTTGTGTTGCAAGCGTCCATATGGCTGCGGTAAACGCTTACCATCAGGCGGGCCGTATGCTTGTTTACCGACTTAGTTGTATAAAAAAAAAAAACATTTATTCCGATTTCTGTGGCAGTGGTACGCGTCAAATGCCGTGATTAAGGTCACAGGTTCGCATCCCACAATGAGCTTACGGCTATAACCCTTAAGTTTAAAATCTGTCGTCAAGCATCTACCGATGTGTTTCGACAGCTGCACTTGAGACCCAGATCTTTTCTAGACTATTTGAGCTTACCTTCATCTTGACCTTCACCTTCAACTACATCATCAGTGCCCATGGCGACATCGTTTGTTTTTTTGTTGTTTCAGTAATCAATATTATACCGGGTGTTGTTCTGTATTTGTGCCATATTTAAGGAGGTTGATATTTACCTTGTATAGAACACTTATCTATACATATAAAATTCTTTGTCCTGAATGACTGAGAATCAACGCACAGCCTAAACCGCTGATCGTAGAGACCTGAAACTTGGAGGGTGTATTCTTTGTATGACGTAGACGATAAGAAAGGATTTTCCGAAATTCTACCCCTAAGGGGGTGAAAAACGGGGGCAAAGTTTGTATGGGACAGCGTGATTCCTTGGTCCGATCTACTTCAAATTTTGCATAAACATACTTTAACAGGATTTATGGAAGACGTGTTTCATATTTTATTGAAACCCATCGCCTAACTGGTTAAAAAGGGGTAGAAAGTTATTTTAGGGATGATTTTCATCGAAATTGATATCAATACTCCTTAGTGCTTTTGATTTAAATATTCTTTGATAGGTATTTGACATTCCAATTTTAAAGAGTATTTGCCACAAGTATTGTATTGCACCGTAGATGGAGAATTATAGTTAGACAAGCCAAGATACGCATATGTCAAAACGTGTATATTTGAGCAGGCAGGACTAAGCGTATTTTTATGTCCCTATCTCGCGTAGGTATAGGTTTTTATTGTTTGACCTCAGTGTCGATATTTGTTGATGAGAGCAGTGAAACTGTGAAACCCTAATTGTATGTTATTTGTGACTTTGTATCAGCGTTGCCAGACGTCGTCGTTCTTTTTAACTGATACAGTAAGTAAATCAAAGGATTACTATACTCAAGTGTATTTTCTGTCCATATCATGCAAATTGTATAGATAATTTCGTCTAAATTCGATAAAAATCCAAATATATATGTAACTATGTCGAACTATCGCTATCTTCTTCGCTATAAACTGACAGCCTATCTACCTAAAATTCTCTATCTACGCATTGCACCAAGCTTTCAACATGCTTTCAACTCACATAGAGTTCAACTATTTTATAAAATCGGAATGAGTTTTTAAACATTTTTGTCTGTCTGTTCCGGTTCATAGCTGATGTTATAAGGAGTAACTTAGCTACTTTTACTTTTGAAAATAATGAGTGTTCCGCGCAAAAAAGTATAACCGTTCGCGGGTGAAACCGCGGGGGTCTGCTAGTCAATTATAAAATCATGCTCGTAATATAAAATTTTATTTTTAAAGTTTTGTAAAAATAAAAATCCCCAACACACGGGTTTGACGATGTTTTATAAAGATTTATAAGATATAGGTTGGTGACCGCTGCGCAGCGGCACGGTTTCTCCCCTCGCCCCGGATCCCAGACCTATTCTGTGCAGTTACGAAGCCTTATTCTGATTTGAAATATGGCACGAATGCAAAACAACACCTGTATATTCATATGAATTGTTGAATCTGCCGCCTAGTCTAGTAGGATAGGTGCGGGTCTTGGTTGGATCTCGACTTTGTTTGTTACTTTAATTGGTAATGCAATAATAGTCGGTACTTCTAAATTTACAAGTTTATTGCGTGAGAATTTTGTTCGTTGCGGAGGCCCGGAACGTACAGAAGAGAATAAAAAAATATTTCATCCCTACCTAGGCTGTAGGGATGAAAGATTTTTTTAATTCTGTTCTTCCATTGGTCGACGTTTTCATTATAACCGTTTCGTTTCTTGTAAAGCATGAGCACGGACTTAGCCATAAATCCATAATTTATTACTAAATTACTCAAAAGCTATGTTAGTAAATATCTTGTTTTTACATTTTTGATTTGCCTCTTACTAACCACTGACTGGCAATGCACAGGGCACAAGTATGGAACAGTCAGCCTTATCTACTAATACATACAGGATGGTGCCGCCGCCGCGCATCCGGTGCATTACTAAAGCGGTTCGGGACCACGTCATGCCATAAAAATAGCGCGTATGAGCTTCCTCAAATATTGTGGTCCTGCTACGAAAACGCAACAGCCGCAACATCGTCCTGAATGCATATTATATTGGACACCCAGGGCATTATTTTGACCCATGCGCTGCACGTGCAAAAAGACTGACAGTAAGATCTAAAACTAATGGTTGTCAGACAACATATCGGGGACCAAACTGGTAGGACTTTTCTCGCATATAAAAGCCGCTTTGGTATTGCACCAGATATCATCAAGAGCAGCCGACCTATAGATGGAGCCGCAATATTCACCAACGCCGAGCCGAGTTGCATTAGCCGGTTGACCTTGTAACCACTTAGTGTAACCGGCTTGTTCGAGGGTTTGTCCTGAAATTTATAAAATATTATAAAATACTAACGACCCGACCCGGCTTCGCACGGGTGCAATGAGGTGTGGTGTCGAGCGATTTGCGCCGTGCGCTCACGGTATCGCGACTACTGTTTCTTGTGATATCTTTTAAAATATAAATGATAAGGATTTTCTGTAAAGAGCAAACATTATCTCTATTAAATGCTCGTCGTAACTAATTTATTTAATTAGATAAGAATTATAATCATATGGGTCAAAATAACTTCGAAAGTATAACCCACAAAAAAAAAAATCTCAAACGCATAAAAATGGTTACTGTGGGTTATCCATACGATATAAACATATACCATCGCAAATTTTTTACTCAACTCCGTAGTACCTACATCATTTTGATATACCTCGTAAAGTATAGTCAACGTTAGCAAAGAGAGCGCAAAAAATTCTAAGTGTTTACAAAACATTTACTTTTTTTATAATATTCTGTATATTGGGTGACTGGTAATTAGTAAACGATACTTAGACATATGATTTTACTCGTGATAACAAACAACTTTCCTATATACAGTATAAACCTTCCTGGGAAAATTATCTAACTCATAGTGAAAACCGCATCAAAATCCGTTGGTTTAGAAGGAGTTAGCGGATAAACAGACAGACAGACGCGGAAAACGACTTCAATTTATACTATGTCCTGATGATGATGGTGATGATAGTCTGTGATGTGAATCCCAAGGAAGTTAAATGTATATTTTATTCGTGTTCAGAAATGCTTCACATCTGAATTGAATTAAACAACTGGAGTCTTCTCAGTTTAAGCTCAGAGTATAATAAATACTAATTACAAGTTTAAGTGTATGTCGAACCGGTAGTTAATTCAACAGTATGTAACAACTTAACGTTCATAAGTGCCTTACCAGGGCCTAAAGTAAATAAATGACTTTTTGATTTTGATTTGTAAAACTGCCGGTAAGCCGTACAGTACTACCCAAGTGATATGGCGCGTCGTGAATCTTCGATCACATAGAAGAGAAAGTATGGCCCGAGGATTAACGAAAGAATGCTTAAAACTTACAATCAACCCGAGGCCACTACTATGAGGTTCATAATACGGTGCAGCTGTCAGTTCCGTCTCACTCGCAAGTGACGCCCCTCCGCACCGATACCAATAGCATTTCCCGCGCTTTGAAAATGTATCTTCTGCGCAGGTACACACGGCAACAGATCAAGCTATACATTTCTAGTATAAGCTGACCTCCCATTGTACGGAAATCCTATACAATGCGAGATCAGCTTATATTGGAAATGTATAGCTTGATCTGTAGCCGTGTGTACATCGGTAAGCCATATCAGTTGGGTTCCCTTAATAACTTAATTGATTAATACTAATTTCGTTCAAATTTGATCAAAAATAGACTGTCGAATTGCATTCAGATATGCAAGCAACTAGTTAGGCTTTTTGAATATGAAGATTATTGGACATAATATAAGGGAAAACCCTGAAGTAGTCTTTCCTTGAGGGAGAGGACGGAAAGAAGTAGCGTTTAGTAAGCAAGTAGATGAAATGATTGTGTGTGGGATGGGAACTGACAGAATTGGCAAATATCAGAAAAAGTATCTAGGTACAAAGTAAATCTTACCATGAATAGTGTACCAGCTCCCACGTTCACCCCAGTCGTGATATCCTATGAGTGCATTGTCTTTCCATACAGATGTTTCAATCACACTTTTTGGATGCATCGAGAATAACTTTGCTAACACCTGGGCTTCCTCTTCACTGTTGATGATGGCTAAATGTCCACCTTCCGCCACGCAGATCATGTAAGCCTTTGGCCAGGTCTCAGCCTGTGAGTGGAACTTGTAGCAGCTTCCAGTCTTCGTGTCTAAAGAGTATCCTATGACCACAAAAAATATTTAAAATGATAACGTGGAAGACTAAATGCTAATTTAAATCGTACTGTTCTTGAAAAAAATTTTGACGATAAAATAGAGACTTAAAAAAATCAAAATAGATGTTAATCTATTTGTATGCCTTTTCTTAAGGCAGTCACAGTACAGCTTCATAATAAAAAATAAAAATGCTTTAGATGGATGCAGAGATAGATATAACCATAATTATCAAAATTAATGTAGGCATAATTTTAAAGGTAACATGAAAATCACTAACCAGGGTCCAGTGTGCCACAGCTGTTCATCAGTAAGTTTTCATTCTTTTTGAAGCACATGTAAGGGAAGGTATCCGTGCACTTGACGTCAGCCATGGTTCCGTTGGCGAGCAGCATGAGGCAGTCTTCGTTGTCCTGGAAGTTGTCCGGCTCGTTCGGCGCCCAAGTCACAGGGATCCTAGATAGTGGCACTCCTGGAATAATGCCATATTGTTATTGAGAACCTTACCTCTCTCGGCTAGCCAAGTCCACCCTCAGCGCCGTGCAAAAGCAACTAAAAGAGAGGGGGATTGCACTATGGCAAATTGCTCCAGATGCACCCCCTCCTGCCGCCAATACCGTAACCGCATCCGCGGCCGCGGCCATCCCAGCATCCACTCCATATAGGAGCAAGAAACCATGGAGTCCGGACGAGGTAGAGTACGACGCGGCAAAGCGCCGCTACGCCCCACCTGCGCGCCCCGAACAGCATGGCCCCACGCCCATGCCCCTACACCAAAAAGAGCTGCGTAGAACTCGACTCCCAATGGAAATGGGAATAGATTCCCCCTCACCCCCGCCGACGGGCTCACTTTCGCTGAAGTGGCCAAGAGTCCGACCCCTTCTGAAGCCAGAACCAGATTCCCCTCAGTGAGACAGATGCGACGACGAGTACTGCAGCCCCCAGCACGCAGGCCGGCGACAACGCCACTTCGATCAACAAAAGAAGGGAGAGTATAATTTCCAAATGCCCCCCCCCCTAATCATGGAAAAGCTCCCAAAATGGCCGAGCCACTTCCACGCCCTGAAGGGATTACTAGGGCATGCGCCAAACGCACGCCCATTCGGCCAAGGAGTTCGTTTTTTTTCCCAAGGAGGACCACGAATACCGGATACTCCAGCGGTACTTCACCGACCTGGAGAAAAAGGAAAAAATCTGGGTGGTTCTCCTATTCCCTCCCCGCGGACAGGAGTTTGAAGGTGGCCATCAGGGGGCTGCCAGTCAACACCGATTCGGAGAAAATCGAGGAGGAACTCCGTGAACTAGGTTTTACACCTGAGTTCGCGCGCATCCGGTCCCGCAGAGGGCGGCCAGGATGTATATTCCTAGCTGTCCTCAAAAGGACCAGGAACCTCACGCCGGCCATATACAATGTCTCAGAGCTACTCGAAATGTCCGGTGTAACCATTGAGAGGTCATCCACCTTGCACCTCCATAAGTCTTTCAGCGGCGACCATGTTTTGGAACACAGGTAAGGCCAGAGTCACCCAGACTCACTAGCTGGCAGGCAGTACAGTCAGTACATACTAGCAATTAAGTGGTAGCCATCAGTAGTCTTAACACTCGTACCTTCGATAGAGACGTAAACTCCCTTGTAGAATATGGAATGGATGCCAGTAAACACTCCGCAAGACTGTACTTGACTATCAGCGATTACGTTTTTCATTATTTTAAGGAACTTAGAGTTGGAAGGTGATGCCAGCACAGCTCCTGAAGCATATAACAAAATTAGTAATTCTAATGGCAATTAAGAAAAATGTATATTTCATTTCAATGAAATTAATGATTTACGCCATTCGGTTCAACTAATGGACAAAAAAATATTATGAAATAAGTTAAAATGTTGATTTATTAATGCATGGTCATTAAATAATTTATTATGGACGTTGTTACCACGAAAGGATCTACAAATATTTAACAGTAGAATTGCTGATTTACCTTCATAGTGACATCTGAGACGTGCCTCGTGCCATGTCACCGGCACATGATGCAGTTTGATAGAACCACTAACTTCCGGGACGTATTTGTAGTCAAACCTTAGGAAAGCATCTGCAGAGTGAAGTATAGACATACTGTAACTTACAAAGAGTAAAATATCGTAGATGACAACTTGACCGTGGACGACTTAAACTTGAACAATAGGTACGATGCGATGAGCTCGTCGGAAATTCCCAACCCTACGGCTGAATTGCAATAACGGCAATATATTTTTCAATTGTTTGATGTGGGGCATGGGTTCTCCCCGTGAAGCAAAAATCCAAATTATTTCTGCATAATATGGTTCTCTCGTTCAAAATTCGGAGCAGCCCGACTGGGGAAATACTTCTCCCGTATGAACACAGCCAAATAACATTATGTTGCCAGAGCTTCATACAGGAGGCGCTATGACTGATACTCCTGGTGTTGCAAGCAACTATAAGCTACGGTAACCGTTACCATCCGCGAGCCGTAGGTATGTGTTTACCGGATTAACCTCAGGTGGGTTAAAAAATAATTTGTGCAAATAACAAAGTATGATAATATAACTTACCTGCACTAAAAGTGAAATAAACTACCACCAAATAAAATATATATTTTTTCAATAAATACATAGCGTCAACTCAGAGTTGGAATTAAGGACAATTTATCTTTGGTATAATAGAATAGTATGGACAGAATTTGAGTTTGAATGAGCCTTTTATTGGTGATTTTATTGTACTTATTTATATTAAATAGTAAATACACACACACCACATTAAAACCACAAAGTGTGTCATGTCAAAACCTATTTACATTGTTTCCCTAACGTATAGGCTATTT
Source organism: Achlya flavicornis (assembly GCA_947623365.1). Classification (NCBI taxonomy): domain Eukaryota; kingdom Metazoa; phylum Arthropoda; class Insecta; order Lepidoptera; family Drepanidae; genus Achlya; species Achlya flavicornis. The sequence continues at coordinate 15,119,499 of OX392479.1, forward strand.
TTAAGATTAAACAATTTGCATCACAGCTATATTATGAAGTGTTTTCTACGGTTTAAATATTTTATTTTATGAAGACATAGGTAGTTATTTGATATGGGACATATTGAGCTATATGTAACCATACCATGTGTCACCGAACTTATGCTATTTGAAATCTACTTTTAGTAGCAGTTTTTCAATTTGTATTAAATTCTGAGTGTTTATTTATTTTTAACACCTAAGTAATATTTTGTAAATTATACATAAAAATCAGCTTTCAGAATTAAAGACTAGCACGTATGATGTTTTTACATAACTTTCATACCCGGTATGTAAATTGGCCATCGGGCCAAGCCGTGGGGCCAAGCTAGCAAGTGTGTGTACGTTTGAAGTACGTAGGTACTGATACTACCCAATTCCGGAATGTTGGACTATTATGCTCATTATTAGAATCCAAAACACGACTATCGCCGCGGTTGTAAGTGCGACTGCCAACCACTGTACTATATCACTACAAACTCTACTCCTGGAAATGTCTTATAAAGTTCAGGGTCACTTGAAATTGCATCTTCTTATCCATATTTATGCGCATCTAAGACCCTCTAGCTGTTCATGCAGTTGGCAAGATGAGCCTTGCATATTTAAGACACCATTAACCCTAAGCATTCGCACCGGGCTAAAACTAAAGTTAAGAGGCTGGTGGCGTTTGTTCCATACAAACGTAATCCTCAGTGTAGTTCGCAATGATTATTTTACCATGCAATCTGTAGGTACCACTGTATGTCCCTCGGTTGTGTTTTTCTCCATAAATTGTTATTATAAGAATTAGGAGCCTTCTAAAATCACGAAAACTTACCATTTTTAACGCCCTTATCAGACGTCCAGCGACCAAATTTGACGAATATAAAAAAAAGGAAAACTGACAAATATAGCCAAAGCCCAAATATTACGATTCCTCATTTTTTTCGCGCACAGCGCGACAGCAATAGATATGTTAAAAACCTATTTTTCAAATTTCTTGCAGCCATCCTTTCCTCTTAAGCTCTATATTTAAAAGCACAAAGTTGTAATTAGAACTGCAGTTTTTGTGAGAGAATTTTCTACTCTTCGCTTCAAAGCGTCAAATGTATGGAATACATTTAGTTTTAAAGTTAAATAAACGGAGAACTCAAAACATCAAAACGTTGAAGAAGAAAATTCCAATATCTGGTGCTATCTGGTGCGTCCATGCTTGGCGAACCGAGCACGAGCCAATCCACGAACGAACCTATAACACAACGAGCATGATGCGAATCCCTTTGTTCGTGAAAAAACTGACAATCGTTCAAGGCTCGCAAGCCCGTCCACGCTACGCGAATCGTGCTCGCAGTGTGCTCGTTCGTGGCTCGGCTCGTGCTCGGTTCGCCAAGCATGGACGCACCATGAGATTACGTACCTACCTATTTTTACGCTCGAAACGTACATAAACATTCTGTATCTGATGAAATTATTATGACACCAAGATGTGGTGATTTAATTTATCCTCATAGAATTATTATAAACGCGAAAGTTTGTGAGCATGGTTGTTTGTTACTCTTTAATGCAAAAACTACTCAACGGATTTAGATGTTTGGCACGCAGAGCAGAGATATATGTTCTGGATAAACACATCCAGTACTATTTATTCCGGATAAAATAATTGGTCCCTTAATATACTGGGTGTAGATTTCGAGATGGCATATTTTCGAAACCTATGTTGGGTTAGTCATGCTAAACAACTTTAACTATCGGACCAACACTGAATACTAAAAATAAAATGTTTGGTTTTCAAACATTATGATCGAGCAAGGTTGACATTTACTATTTGACAATTCAAATTCAAAATCATTTATTCAAATAGACCTTCGCAGGCACTTATGAAAAGTCTGATTCTAATACCGGTTCGGAAGGTTGCATTTTGCTATTGGTCCCATAGTAAAAGTTGTTCAGTATGATTAACTCAACATAGGTTTCGAAAATATGCCATCTCGAAATCTTCACCTGTTATTGTAGTTTTTTTTTTTTTTAAATATAGTATAGTTAGGGATTTGTATCCTCTAATAAGACACTCAACGTTGATAATACGGTCTTATTATAACAGACGTAGCAGCAAATGGACATTGGTTGTCCCGTTTCCTGTTTCCTGCGCCTTTGGCCCTTTGGCTGCGGTTTCTATCATGGCAGTCACCACTTCCGATCTCGCATGGAGGCTTCAGGCACCTACTGGAGAAACCGACAGACAGCCTACAATCCTAGTTACTAATATTATAAACTAGCGTTTAATTTTAACTTTAAATTTTTCCCGAATTTTCCAATGTTCTGGACAATTTTTTTTTTTTCTTTCCAGCAATTTTTTCGTACTACTGTGAATATTTTAAAACAACAATAACAATAGCTAAATCAGTCCAGCCAGCCGTTCTCATTATTAAATGTTAATTTCTGTACTTTCGTCGTGGCGTCTAAACGGATTTGACAGTTTTTGACCACATTTGAGAGAGGTAGAGCATAGCGTTTATTCGCTCAAAGAGCAGCTCGACTGGGGAAGTACCTCCACCTTACAGAATACCGCAGCCAAATAACTTTATGTTGTGTAAAGTTGTGTTCCTGCGCGTGAGTAAGGTCGCCAGAGCTCATAGCGGAGGGGGGAAAGGTCGGTAACGCGTGAACAATGCTTTTTGTGTTGCAAGCGTCCATATGGCTGCGGTAAACGCTTACCATCAGGCGGGCCGTATGCTTGTTTACCGACTTAGTTGTATAAAAAAAAAAAACATTTATTCCGATTTCTGTGGCAGTGGTACGCGTCAAATGCCGTGATTAAGGTCACAGGTTCGCATCCCACAATGAGCTTACGGCTATAACCCTTAAGTTTAAAATCTGTCGTCAAGCATCTACCGATGTGTTTCGACAGCTGCACTTGAGACCCAGTTATTTTCTAGACTATTTGAGCTTACCTTCATCTTGACCTTCACCTTCAACTACATCATCAGTGCCCATGGCGACATCGTTTGTTTTTTAGGGTTCCGTAGCCAAATGGCAAAAAACGGAACCCTTATAGATTCGTCATGTCTGTCTGTCCGTGTATGTCACAGCCATTTATTTCCGAAACTATAAGAACTATAATGTTGAAACTTGGTAAGTAGATGTATTCTGTGAACCGCATTAAGATTTTTACACAAAAATAGAAAAAAAACAATAAATTTTGGGGGTTCCCCATACTTAGAACTGAAACTCAAATTTTTTTGTTTCATCAAACCCATAAGTGTGGGGTGTCTATGGATAGGTCTTCAAAAATGATATTGAGGTTTCTAATATCATTTTTTTCTAAACTGAATAGTTTGCGCGAGAGACACTTCCAAAGTGGTAAAATGTGTGTCCCCCCCCCTGTAACTTCTAAAATAAGAGAATGATAAATCTATAAAAAATATATGATGTACATTACGGTGCAAACTTCCACTGAAAATTGGTTTGAACGAGATCTAGTTAGTAGTTTTTTTTTAATAGGTCATAAATTGAAATTAATATCAAATACTCAGGTCTATACTACCATTTACTTATATACCTACAGGTTTGTACGGAACCCTCAGTGCGCGAGTGTGACTCGCACTTGGCCGGTTTTATTTTTTGTTGTTTCAGTAATCAATATTATACCGGGTGTTGTTCTGTATTTGTGCCATATTTAAGGAGGTTGATATTTACCTTGTATAGAACACTAATCAATTATAAAATCATGCTCGTAATATAAAATTTTATTTTTAAAGTTTTGTAAAAATAAAAATCCCCAACACACGGGTTTGACGATGTTTTATAAAGATTTATAAGATATAGGTTGGTGACCGCTGCGCAGCGGCCCGGTTTCTCCCCTCGCCCCGGATCCCAGACCTATTCTGTGCAGTTACGAAGCCTTATTCTGATTTGAAATATGGCACGAATGCAAAACAACACCTGTATATTCATATGAATTGTTGAATCTGCCGCCTAGTCTAGTAGGATAGGTGCGGGTCTTGGTTGGATCTCGAATTTGTTTGTTACTTTAATTGGTAATGCAATAATAGTCGGTACTTCTAAATTTACAAGTTTATTAAGTGAGAATTTTGTTCGTTGCGGAGGCCCGGAACGTACAGAAGAGAATTAAAAAATATTTCATCCCTACCTAGGCTGTAGGGATGAAAGATGTTTCGTACGTTTTCATTATAACCATTTCGTTTCTTGTAAAGCATGAGCACGGACTTAGCCATAAATCCATAATTTATTACTAAATTACTCAAAAGCTATGTTAGTAAATATCTTGTTTTTACATTTTTGATTTGCCTCTTACTAACCACTGACTGGCAATGCATAGGGCACAAGTATGGAACAGTCAGCCTTATCTACTAATACATACAGGATGGTGCCGCCGCCGCGCATCCGGTGCATTACTAAAGCGGTTCGGGACCACGTCATGCCATAAAAATAGCGCGTATGAGCTTCCTCAAATATTGTGGTCCTGCTACGAAAACGCAACAGCCGCAACATCGTCCTGAATGCATATTATATTGGACACCCAGGGCATTATTTTGACCCATGCGCTGCACGTGCAAAAAGACTGACAGTAAGATCTAAAACTAATGGTTGTCAGACAACATATCGGGGACCAAACTGGTAGGACTTTTCTCGCATATAAAAGCCGCTTTGGTATTGCACCAGATATCATCAAGAGCAGCCGACCTATTGATGGAGCCGCAATATTCACCAACGCCGAGCCGAGTTGCATTAGCCGGTTGACCTTGTAACCACTTAGTGTAACCGGCTTGTTCGAGGGTTTGTCCTGAAATTTATAAAATATTATAAAATACTAACGACCCGACCCGGCTTCGCACGGGTGCAATGAGGTGTGGTGTCGAGCGATTTGCGCCGTGCGCTCACGGTATCGCGACTACTGTTTCTTGTGATATCTTTTAAAATATAAATGATAAGGATTTTCTGTAAAGAGCAAACATTATCTCTATTAAATGCTCGTCGTAACTAATTTATTTAATTAGATAAGAATTATAATCATATGGGTCAAAATAACTTCGAAAGTATAACCCACAAAAATAATAATCTCAAACGCATAAAAATGGTTACTGTGGGTTATCCATACGATATAAACATAATACCATCGCAATTTTTTTACTCAACTCCGTAGTACCTACATCATTTTGATATACCTCGTAAAGTATAGTCAACGTTAGCAAAGAGAGCGCAAAAAATTCTAAGTGTTTACAAAACATTTACTTTTTTTATAATATTCTGTATATTGGGTGACTGGTAATAAGTAAACGATACTTAGACATATGATTTTACTCATGATAACAAACAACTTTCCTATATACAGTATAAACCTTCCTGGGAAAATTATCTAACTCATAGTGAAAACCGCATCAAAATCCGTTGCGTGGTTTAGAAGGAGTTAGCGGATAAACAGACAGACAGACGCGGAAAACGACTTCATTTTATACTATGTCGTGATGATGATGGTGATGATAGTCTGTGATGTGAATCCCAAGGAAGTTAAATGTGTATTTTATTCGTGTTCAGAAATACTTCACATCTGAATTGAATTAAACAACTGGAGTCTTAGTATAATAAATACTACTTACAAGTTTAAGTGTATGTCGAACCGGTAGTTAATTCAACAGTATGTAACAACTTAACGTTCATAAGTGCCTTACCAGGGCCTAAACTGAAAAAATGACTTTTTGATTTTGATTTGTAAAACTGCCGGTAAGCCGTACAGTACTACCCAACTGATATGGCGCGTCGTGAATCTTCGATTAACGAAAGAATGCTAAAAACTTACAATCAACCCGAGGCCACTACTATAAGGTTCATAATACGGTGCAGCTGTCAGTTCCGTCTCACTCGCAAGTGACGCCCCTCCGCACCAATACCAATAGCATTTCCCGCGCTTGGAAAATGTATCTTCTGCGCAGGTACACACGGCAACAGATCAAGCTATACATTTCTAGTATAAGCTGACCTCCCATTGTACGGAAATCCTATACAATGCGAGATCAGCTTATATTGGAAATGTATAGCTTGATCTGTAGCCGTGTGTACATCGGTAAGCCATATCAGTTGGGTACTACTGTACCGTGGCAGTTTTACAGTTGTTTAATAACTTCCCTTAATAACTTAATTGATTAATACTAATTTCGTTCAAATTTGATCAAAAATAGACTGTCGAATTGCATTCAGATATGCAAGCAACTAGTTAGGCTTTTTGAATATGAAGATTATTGGACATAATATAAGGGAAAACCCTGAAGTAGTCTTTCCTTGAGGGAGAGGACGGAAAGAAGTAGCGTTTAGTAAGCAAGTAGATGAAATGATTGTGTGTGGGATGGGAACTGACAGAATTGGCAAATATCAGAAAAAGTATCTAGGTACAAAGTAAATCTTACCATGAATAGTGTACCAGCTCCCACGTTCACCCCAGTCTTGGTATCCTATGAGTGCATTGTCTTTCCATACAGATGTTTCAATCACACTTTTTGGATGCATCGAGAATAACTTTGCTAACACCTGGGCTTCCTCTTCGCTGTTGATGATGGCTAAATGTCCACCTTCCGCCACGCAGATCATGTAAGCCTTTGGCCAGGTCTCAGCCTGTGAGTGGAACTTGTAGCAGTTTCCAGTCTTCGTGTCTAAAGAGTATCCTATGACCACAAAAAATATTTAAAATGATAACGTGGAAGACTAAATGCTAATTTAAATCGTACTGTTCTTGAAAAAAATTTAGACGATAAAATAGAGACTTAAAAAAATCAAAATAGATGTTAATCTATTTGTATGCCTTTTCTAAAGGCAGTCACAGTACAGCTTCATAATAAAAAATAAAAATGCTTTAGATGGATGCAGAGATAGATATAACCATAATTATCAAAATTAATGTAGGCATAATTTTAAAGGTAACATGAAAATCACTAACCAGGGTCCAGTGTGCCACAGCTGTTCATCAGTAAGTTTTCATTCTTTTTGAAGCACATGTAAGGGAAGGTATCCGTGCACTTGACGTCAGCCATGGTTCCGTTGGCGAGCAGCATGAGGCAGTCTTCGTTGTCCTGGAAGTTGTCCGGCTCGTTCGGCGCCCAAGTCACAGGGATCCTAGATAGTGGCATTCCTGGAATAATGCCATATTGTTATTGAGAACCTTACCTCTCTCGGCTAGCCAAGTCCACCCTCAGCGCCGTGCAAAAGCAACTAAAAGATGCACCCCCTCCTGCCGCCAATACCGTAACCGCATCCGCGGCCGCGGCCATCCCAGCATCCACTCCATATAGGAGCAAGAAACCATGGAGTCCGGACGAGGTAGAGTACGAGGCGGCAAAGCGCCGCTACGCCCCACCTGCGCGCCCCGAACAGCATGGCCCCACGCCCATGCCCCTACACCAAAAAGAGCTGCGTAGAACTCGACTCCCAATGGAAATGGGAATAGATTCCCCCTCTCCCCCGCCGACGGGCTCACTTTCGCTGAAGTGGCCAAGAGTCCGACCCCTTCTGAAGCCAGAACCAGATTCCCCTCAGTGAGACAGATGCGACGACGAGTACTGCAGCCCCCAGCACGCAGGCCGGCGACAACGCCACTTCGATCAACAAAAGAAGGGAGAGTATAATTTCCAAATGCCCCCCCCCCCTAATCATGGAAAAGCTCCCAAAATGGCCGAGCCACTTCCACGCCCTGAAGGGATTACTAGTTCGGCCAAGGAGTTCGTTTTTTTTCCCAAGGAGGACCACGAATACCGGATACTCCAGCGGTACTTCACCGACCTGGAGAAAAAGGAAAAAATCTGGGTGGTTCTCCTATTCCCTCCCCGCGGACAGGAGTTTGAAGGTGGCCATCAGGGGGCTGCCAGTCAACACCGATTCGGAGAAAATCGAGGAGGAACTCCGTGAACTAGGTTTTACACCTGAGTTCGCGCGCATCCGGTCCCGCAGAGGGCGGCCAGGATGTATATTCCTAGCTGTCCTCAAAAGGACCAGGAACCTCACGCCGGCCATATACAATGTCTCAGAGCTACTCGAAATGTCCGGTGTAACCATTGAGAGGTCATCCACCTTGCACCTCCATAAGTCTTTCAGCGGCGACCATGTTTTGGAACACAGGTAAGGCCAGAGTCACCCAGACTCACTAGCTGGCAGGCAGTACAGTCAGTACATACTAGCAATTAAGTGGTAGCCATCAGTAGTCTTAACACTCGTACCTTCGATAGAGACGTAAACTCCCTTGTAGAATATGGAATGGATGCCAGTAAACACTCCGCAAGACTGTACTTGACTATCAGCGATTACGTTTTTCATTATTTTAAGGAACTTAGAGTTGGAAGGTGATGCCAGCACAGCTCCTGAAGCATATAACAAAATTAGTAATTCTAATGGCAATTAAGAAAAATGTATATTTCATTTCAATGAAATTAATGATTTACGCCATTCGGTTCAACTAATGGACAAAAAAATATTATGAAATAAGTTAAAATGTTGATTTATTAATGCATGGTCATTAAATAATTTATTATGGACGTTGTTACCACGAAAGGATCTACAAATATTTAACAGTAGAATTGCTGATTTACCTTCATAGTGACATCTGAGACGTGCCTCGTGCCATGTCACCGGCACATGATGCAGTTTGATAGAACCACTAACTTCCGGGACGTATTTGTAGTCAAACCTTAGGAAAGCATCTGCAGAGTGAAGTATAGACATACTGTAACTTACAAAGAGTAAAATATCGTAGATGACAACTTGACCGTGGACGACTTAAACTTGAACAATAGGTACGATGCGATGAGCTCGTCGGAAATTCCCAACCCTACGGCTGAATTGCAATAACGGCAATATATTTTTCAATTGTTTGATGTGGGGCATGGGTTCTCCCCGTGAAGCAAAAATCCAAATTATTTCTGCATAATATGGTTCTCTCGTTCAAAATTCGGAGCAGCCCGACTGGGGAAATACTTCTCCCGTATGAACACAGCCAAATAACATTATGTTGCCAGAGCTTCATACAGGAGGCGCTATGACTGATACTCCTGGTGTTGCAAGCAACTATAAGCTACGGTAACCGTTACCATCCGCGAGCCGTAGGTATGTGTTTACCGGATTAACCTCAGGTGGGTTAAAAAATAATTTGTGCAAATAACAAAGTATGATAATATAACTTACCTGCACTAAAAGTGAAATAAACTACCACCAAATAAAATATATATTTTTTCAATAAATACATAGCGTCAACTCAGAGTTGGAATTAAGGACAATTTATCTTTGGTATAATAGAATAGTATGGACAGAATTTGAGTTTGAATGAGCCTTTTATTGGTGATTTTATTGTACTTATTTATATTAAATAGTAAATACACACACACCACATTAAAACCACAAAGTGTGTCATGTCAAAACCTATTTACATTGTTTCCCTAACGTATAGGCTATTTTTAAGATTAAACAATTTGCATCACAGCTATATTATGAAGTGTTTTCTACGGTTTAAATATTTTATTTTATGAAGACATAGGTAGTTATTTGATATGGGACATATTGAGCTATATGTAACCATACCATGTGTCACCGAACTTATGCTATTTGAAATCTACTTTTAGTAGCAGTTTTTCAATTTGTATTAAATTCTGAGTGTTTATTTATTTTTAACACCTAAGTAATATTTTGTAAATTATACATAAAAATCAGCTTTCAGAATTAAAGACTAGCACGTATGATGTTTTTACATAACTTTCATACCCGGTATGTAAATTGGCCATCGGGCCAAGCCGTGGGGCCAAGCTAGCAAGTGTGTGTACGTTTGAAGTACGTAGGTACTGATACTACCCAATTCCGGAATGTTGGACTATTATGCTCATTATTAGAATCCAAAACACGACTATCGCCGCGGTTGTAAGTGCGACTGCCAACCACTGTACTATATCACTACAAACTCTACTCCTGGAAATGTCTTATAAAGTTCAGGGTCACTTGAAATTGCATCTTCTTATCCATATTTATGCGCATCTAAGACCCTCTAGCTGTTCATGCAGTTGGCAAGATGAGCCTTGCATATTTAAGACACCATTAACCCTAAGCATTCGCACCGGGCTAAAACTAAAGTTAAGAGGCTGGTGGCGTTTGTTCCATACAAACGTAATCCTCAGTGTAGTTCGCAATGATTATTTTACCATGCAATCTGTAGGTACCACTGTATGTCCCTCGGTTGTGTTTTTCTCCATAAATTGTTATTATAAGAATTAGGAGCCTTCTAAAATCACGAAAACTTACCATTTTTAACGCCCTTATCAGACGTCCAGCGACCAAATTTGACGAATATAAAAAAAAGGAAAACTGACAAATATAGCCAAAGCCCAAATATTACGATTCCTCATTTTTTTCGCGCACAGCGCGACAGCAATAGATATGTTAAAAACCTATTTTTCAAATTTCTTGCAGCCATCCTTTCCTCTTAAGCTCTATATTTAAAAGCACAAAGTTGTAATTAGAACTGCAGTTTTTGTGAGAGAATTTTCTACTCTTCGCTTCAAAGCGTCAAATGTATGGAATACATTTAGTTTTAAAGTTAAATAAACGGAGAACTCAAAACATCAAAACGTTGAAGAAGAAAATTCCAATATCTGGTGCTATCTGGTGCGTCCATGCTTGGCGAACCGAGCACGAGCCAATCCACGAACGAACCTATAACACAACGAGCATGATGCGAATCCCTTTGTTCGTGAAAAAACTGACAATCGTTCAAGGCTCGCAAGCCCGTCCACGCTACGCGAATCGTGCTCGCAGTGTGCTCGTTCGTGGCTCGGCTCGTGCTCGGTTCGCCAAGCATGGACGCACCATGAGATTACGTACCTACCTATTTTTACGCTCGAAACGTACATAAACATTCTGTATCTGATGAAATTATTATGACACCAAGATGTGGTGATTTAATTTATCCTCATAGAATTATTATAAACGCGAAAGTTTGTGAGCATGGTTGTTTGTTACTCTTTAATGCAAAAACTACTCAACGGATTTAGATGTTTGGCACGCAGAGCAGAGATATATGTTCTGGATAAACACATCCAGTACTATTTATTCCGGATAAAATAATTGGTCCCTTAATATACTGGGTGTAGATTTCGAGATGGCATATTTTCGAAACCTATGTTGGGTTAGTCATGCTAAACAACTTTAACTATCGGACCAACACTGAATACTAAAAATAAAATGTTTGGTTTTCAAACATTATGATCGAGCAAGGTTGACATTTACTATTTGACAATTCAAATTCAAAATCATTTATTCAAATAGACCTTCGCAGGCACTTATGAAAAGTCTGATTCTAATACCGGTTCGGAAGGTTGCATTTTGCTATTGGTCCCATAGTAAAAGTTGTTCAGTATGATTAACTCAACATAGGTTTCGAAAATATGCCATCTCGAAATCTTCACCTGTTATTGTAGTTTTTTTTTTTTTTAAATATAGTATAGTTAGGGATTTGTATCCTCTAATAAGACACTCAACGTTGATAATACGGTCTTATTATAACAGACGTAGCAGCAAATGGACATTGGTTGTCCCGTTTCCTGTTTCCTGCGCCTTTGGCCCTTTGGCTGCGGTTTCTATCATGGCAGTCACCACTTCCGATCTCGCATGGAGGCTTCAGGCACCTACTGGAGAAACCGACAGACAGCCTACAATCCTAGTTACTAATATTATAAACTAGCGTTTAATTTTAACTTTAAATTTTTCCCGAATTTTCCAATGTTCTGGACAATTTTTTTTTTTTCTTTCCAGCAATTTTTTCGTACTACTGTGAATATTTTAAAACAACAATAACAATAGCTAAATCAGTCCAGCCAGCCGTTCTCATTATTAAATGTTAATTTCTGTACTTTCGTCGTGGCGTCTAAACGGATTTGACAGTTTTTGACCACATTTGAGAGAGGTAGAGCATAGCGTTTATTCGCTCAAAGAGCAGCTCGACTGGGGAAGTACCTCCACCTTACAGAATACCGCAGCCAAATAACTTTATGTTGTGTAAAGTTGTGTTCCTGCGCGTGAGTAAGGTCGCCAGAGCTCATAGCGGAGGGGGGAAAGGTCGGTAACGCGTGAACAATGCTTTTTGTGTTGCAAGCGTCCATATGGCTGCGGTAAACGCTTACCATCAGGCGGGCCGTATGCTTGTTTACCGACTTAGTTGTATAAAAAAAAAAAACATTTATTCCGATTTCTGTGGCAGTGGTACGCGTCAAATGCCGTGATTAAGGTCACAGGTTCGCATCCCACAATGAGCTTACGGCTATAACCCTTAAGTTTAAAATCTGTCGTCAAGCATCTACCGATGTGTTTCGACAGCTGCACTTGAGACCCAGTTATTTTCTAGACTATTTGAGCTTACCTTCATCTTGACCTTCACCTTCAACTACATCATCAGTGCCCATGGCGACATCGTTTGTTTTTTAGGGTTCCGTAGCCAAATGGCAAAAAACGGAACCCTTATAGATTCGTCATGTCTGTCTGTCCGTGTATGTCACAGCCATTTATTTCCGAAACTATAAGAACTATAATGTTGAAACTTGGTAAGTAGATGTATTCTGTGAACCGCATTAAGATTTTTACACAAAAATAGAAAAAAAACAATAAATTTTGGGGGTTCCCCATACTTAGAACTGAAACTCAAATTTTTTTGTTTCATCAAACCCATAAGTGTGGGGTGTCTATGGATAGGTCTTCAAAAATGATATTGAGGTTTCTAATATCATTTTTTTCTAAACTGAATAGTTTGCGCGAGAGACACTTCCAAAGTGGTAAAATGTGTGTCCCCCCCCCTGTAACTTCTAAAATAAGAGAATGATAAATCTATAAAAAATATATGATGTACATTACGGTGCAAACTTCCACTGAAAATTGGTTTGAACGAGATCTAGTTAGTAGTTTTTTTTTAATAGGTCATAAATTGAAATTAATATCAAATACTCAGGTCTATACTACCATTTACTTATATACCTACAGGTTTGTACGGAACCCTCAGTGCGCGAGTGTGACTCGCACTTGGCCGGTTTTATTTTTTGTTGTTTCAGTAATCAATATTATACCGGGTGTTGTTCTGTATTTGTGCCATATTTAAGGAGGTTGATATTTACCTTGTATAGAACACTAATCAATTATAAAATCATGCTCGTAATATAAAATTTTATTTTTAAAGTTTTGTAAAAATAAAAATCCCCAACACACGGGTTTGACGATGTTTTATAAAGATTTATAACATATAGGTTGGTGACCGCTGCGCAGCGGCCCGGTTTCTCCCCTCGCCCCGGATCCCAGACCTATTCTGTGCAGTTACGAAGCCTTATTCTGATTTGAAATATGGCACGAATGCAAAACAACACCTGTATATTCATATGAATTGTTGAATCTGCCGCCTAGTCTAGTAGGATAGGTGCGGGTCTTGGTTGGATCTCGAATTTGTTTGTTACTTTAATTGGTAATGCAATAATAGTCGGTACTTCTAAATTTACAAGTTTATTAAGTGAGAATTTTGTTCGTTGCGGAGGCCCGGAACGTACAGAAGAGAATTAAAAAATATTTCATCCCTACCTAGGCTGTAGGGATGAAAGATGTTTCGTACGTTTTCATTATAACCATTTCGTTTCTTGTAAAGCATGAGCACGGACTTAGCCATAAATCCATAATTTATTACTAAATTACTCAAAAGCTATGTTAGTAAATATCTTGTTTTTACATTTTTGATTTGCCTCTTACTAACCACTGACTGGCAATGCATAGGGCACAAGTATGGAACAGTCAGCCTTATCTACTAATACATACAGGATGGTGCCGCCGCCGCGCATCCGGTGCATTACTAAAGCGGTTCGGGACCACGTCATGCCATAAAAATAGCGCGTATGAGCTTCCTCAAATATTGTGGTCCTGCTACGAAAACGCAACAGCCGCAACATCGTCCTGAATGCATATTATATTGGACACCCAGGGCATTATTTTGACCCATGCGCTGCACGTGCAAAAAGACTGACAGTAAGATCTAAAACTAATGGTTGTCAGACAACATATCGGGGACCAAACTGGTAGGACTTTTCTCGCATATAAAAGCCGCTTTGGTATTGCACCAGATATCATCAAGAGCAGCCGACCTATTGATGGAGCCGCAATATTCACCAACGCCGAGCCGAGTTGCATTAGCCGGTTGACCTTGTAACCACTTAGTGTAACCGGCTTGTTCGAGGGTTTGTCCTGAAATTTATAAAATATTATAAAATACTAACGACCCGACCCGGCTTCGCACGGGTGCAATGAGGTGTGGTGTCGAGCGATTTGCGCCGTGCGCTCACGGTATCGCGACTACTGTTTCTTGTGATATCTTTTAAAATATAAATGATAAGGATTTTCTGTAAAGAGCAAACATTATCTCTATTAAATGCTCGTCGTAACTAATTTATTTAATTAGATAAGAATTATAATCATATGGGTCAAAATAACTTCGAAAGTATAACCCACAAAAATAATAATCTCAAACGCATAAAAATGGTTACTGTGGGTTATCCATACGATATAAACATAATACCATCGCAATTTTTTTACTCAACTCCGTAGTACCTACATCATTTTGATATACCTCGTAAAGTATAGTCAACGTTAGCAAAGAGAGCGCAAAAAATTCTAAGTGTTTACAAAACATTTACTTTTTTTATAATATTCTGTATATTGGGTGACTGGTAATAAGTAAACGATACTTAGACATATGATTTTACTCATGATAACAAACAACTTTCCTATATACAGTATAAACCTTCCTGGGAAAATTATCTAACTCATAGTGAAAACCGCATCAAAATCCGTTGCGTGGTTTAGAAGGAGTTAGCGGATAAACAGACAGACAGACGCGGAAAACGACTTCATTTTATACTATGTCGTGATGATGATGGTGATGATAGTCTGTGATGTGAATCCCAAGGAAGTTAAATGTGTATTTTATTCGTGTTCAGAAATACTTCACATCTGAATTGAATTAAACAACTGGAGTCTTAGTATAATAAATACTACTTACAAGTTTAAGTGTATGTCGAACCGGTAGTTAATTCAACAGTATGTAACAACTTAACGTTCATAAGTGCCTTACCAGGGCCTAAACTGAAAAAATGACTTTTTGATTTTGATTTGTAAAACTGCCGGTAAGCCGTACAGTACTACCCAACTGATATGGCGCGTCGTGAATCTTCGATTAACGAAAGAATGCTAAAAACTTACAATCAACCCGAGGCCACTACTATAAGGTTCATAATACGGTGCAGCTGTCAGTTCCGTCTCACTCGCAAGTGACGCCCCTCCGCACCAATACCAATAGCATTTCCCGCGCTTGGAAAATGTATCTTCTGCGCAGGTACACACGGCAACAGATCAAGCTATACATTTCTAGTATAAGCTGACCTCCCATTGTACGGAAATCCTATACAATGCGAGATCAGCTTATATTGGAAATGTATAGCTTGATCTGTAGCCGTGTGTACATCGGTAAGCCATATCAGTTGGGTACTACTGTACCGTGGCAGTTTTACAGTTATTTAATAACTTCCCTTAATAACTTAATTGATTAATACTAATTTCGTTCAAATTTGATCAAAAATAGACTGTCGAATTGCATTCAGATATGCAAGCAACTAGTTAGGCTTTTTGAATATGAAGATTATTGGACATAATATAAGGGAAAACCCTGAAGTAGTCTTTCCTTGAGGGAGAGGACGGAAAGAAGTAGCGTTTAGTAAGCAAGTAGATGAAATGATTGTGTGTGGGATGGGAACTGACAGAATTGGCAAATATCAGAAAAAGTATCTAGGTACAAAGTAAATCTTACCATGAATAGTGTACCAGCTCCCACGTTCACCCCAGTCTTGGTATCCTATGAGTGCATTGTCTTTCCATACAGATGTTTCAATCACACTTTTTGGATGCATCGAGAATAACTTTGCTAACACCTGGGCTTCCTCTTCGCTGTTGATGATGGCTAAATGTCCACCTTCCGCCACGCAGATCATGTAAGCCTTTGGCCAGGTCTCAGCCTGTGAGTGGAACTTGTAGCAGTTTCCAGTCTTCGTGTCTAAAGAGTATCCTATGACCACAAAAAATATTTAAAATGATAACGTGGAAGACTAAATGCTAATTTAAATCGTACTGTTCTTGAAAAAAATTTAGACGATAAAATAGAGACTTAAAAAAATCAAAATAGATGTTAATCTATTTGTATGCCTTTTCTAAAGGCAGTCACAGTACAGCTTCATAATAAAAAATAAAAATGCTTTAGATGGATGCAGAGATAGATATAACCATAATTATCAAAATTAATGTAGGCATAATTTTAAAGGTAACATGAAAATCACTAACCAGGGTCCAGTGTGCCACAGCTGTTCATCAGTAAGTTTTCATTCTTTTTGAAGCACATGTAAGGGAAGGTATCCGTGCACTTGACGTCAGCCATGGTTCCGTTGGCGAGCAGCATGAGGCAGTCTTCGTTGTCCTGGAAGTTGTCCGGCTCGTTCGGCGCCCAAGTCACAGGGATCCTAGATAGTGGCATTCCTGGAATAATGCCATATTGTTATTGAGAACCTTACCTCTCTCGGCTAGCCAAGTCCACCCTCAGCGCCGTGCAAAAGCAACTAAAAGATGCACCCCCTCCTGCCGCCAATACCGTAACCGCATCCGCGGCCGCGGCCATCCCAGCATCCACTCCATATAGGAGCAAGAAACCATGGAGTCCGGACGAGGTAGAGTACGAGGCGGCAAAGCGCCGCTACGCCCCACCTGCGCGCCCCGAACAGCATGGCCCCACGCCCATGCCCCTACACCAAAAAGAGCTGCGTAGAACTCGACTCCCAATGGAAATGGGAATAGATTCCCCCTCTCCCCCGCCGACGGGCTCACTTTCGCTGAAGTGGCCAAGAGTCCGACCCCTTCTGAAGCCAGAACCAGATTCCCCTCAGTGAGACAGATGCGACGACGAGTACTGCAGCCCCCAGCACGCAGGCCGGCGACAACGCCACTTCGATCAACAAAAGAAGGGAGAGTATAATTTCCAAATGCCCCCCCCCCCTAATCATGGAAAAGCTCCCAAAATGGCCGAGCCACTTCCACGCCCTGAAGGGATTACTAGTTCGGCCAAGGAGTTCGTTTTTTTTCCCAAGGAGGACCACGAATACCGGATACTCCAGCGGTACTTCACCGACCTGGAGAAAAAGGAAAAAATCTGGGTGGTTCTCCTATTCCCTCCCCGCGGACAGGAGTTTGAAGGTGGCCATCAGGGGGCTGCCAGTCAACACCGATTCGGAGAAAATCGAGGAGGAACTCCGTGAACTAGGTTTTACACCTGAGTTCGCGCGCATCCGGTCCCGCAGAGGGCGGCCAGGATGTATATTCCTAGCTGTCCTCAAAAGGACCAGGAACCTCACGCCGGCCATATACAATGTCTCAGAGCTACTCGAAATGTCCGGTGTAACCATTGAGAGGTCATCCACCTTGCACCTCCATAAGTCTTTCAGCGGCGACCATGTTTTGGAACACAGGTAAGGCCAGAGTCACCCAGACTCACTAGCTGGCAGGCAGTACAGTCAGTACATACTAGCAATTAAGTGGTAGCCATCAGTAGTCTTAACACTCGTACCTTCGATAGAGACGTAAACTCCCTTGTAGAATATGGAATGGATGCCAGTAAACACTCCGCAAGACTGTACTTGACTATCAGCGATTACGTTTTTCATTATTTTAAGGAACTTAGAGTTGGAAGGTGATGCCAGCACAGCTCCTGAAGCATATAACAAAATTAGTAATTCTAATGGCAATTAAGAAAAATGTATATTTCATTTCAATGAAATTAATGATTTACGCCATTCGGTTCAACTAATGGACAAAAAAATATTATGAAATAAGTTAAAATGTTGATTTATTAATGCATGGTCATTAAATAATTTATTATGGACGTTGTTACCACGAAAGGATCTACAAATATTTAACAGTAGAATTGCTGATTTACCTTCATAGTGACATCTGAGACGTGCCTCGTGCCATGTCACCGGCACATGATGCAGTTTGATAGAACCACTAACTTCCGGGACGTATTTGTAGTCAAACCTTAGGAAAGCATCTGCAGAGTGAAGTATAGACATACTGTAACTTACAAAGAGTAAAATATCGTAGATGACAACTTGACCGTGGACGACTTAAACTTGAACAATAGGTACGATGCGATGAGCTCGTCGGAAATTCCCAACCCTACGGCTGAATTGCAATAACGGCAATATATTTTTCAATTGTTTGATGTGGGGCATGGGTTCTCCCCGTGAAGCAAAAATCCAAATTATTTCTGCATAATATGGTTCTCTCGTTCAAAATTCGGAGCAGCCCGACTGGGGAAATACTTCTCCCGTATGAACACAGCCAAATAACATTATGTTGCCAGAGCTTCATACAGGAGGCGCTATGACTGATACTCCTGGTGTTGCAAGCAACTATAAGCTACGGTAACCGTTACCATCCGCGAGCCGTAGGTATGTGTTTACCGGATTAACCTCAGGTGGGTTAAAAAATAATTTGTGCAAATAACAAAGTATGATAATATAACTTACCTGCACTAAAAGTGAAATAAACTACCACCAAATAAAATATATATTTTTTCAATAAATACATAGCGTCAACTCAGAGTTGGAATTAAGGACAATTTATCTTTGGTATAATAGAATAGTATGGACAGAATTTGAGTTTGAATGAGCCTTTTATTGGTGATTTTATTGTACTTATTTATATTAAATAGTAAATACACACACACCACATTAAAACCACAAAGTGTGTCATGTCAAAACCTATTTACATTGTTTCCCTAACGTATAGGCTATTTTTAAGATTAAACAATTTGCATCACAGCTATATTATGAAGTGTTTTCTACGGTTTAAATATTTTATTTTATGAAGACATAGGTAGTTATTTGATATGGGACATATTGAGCTATATGTAACCATACCATGTGTCACCGAACTTATGCTATTTGAAATCTACTTTTAGTAGCAGTTTTTCAATTTGTATTAAATTCTGAGTGTTTATTTATTTTTAACACCTAAGTAATATTTTGTAAATTATACATAAAAATCAGCTTTCAGAATTAAAGACTAGCACGTATGATGTTTTTACATAACTTTCATACCCGGTATGTAAATTGGCCATCGGGCCAAGCCGTGGGGCCAAGCTAGCAAGTGTGTGTACGTTTGAAGTACGTAGGTACTGATACTACCCAATTCCGGAATGTTGGACTATTATGCTCATTATTAGAATCCAAAACACGACTATCGCCGCGGTTGTAAGTGCGACTGCCAACCACTGTACTATATCACTACAAACTCTACTCCTGGAAATGTCTTATAAAGTTCAGGGTCACTTGAAATTGCATCTTCTTATCCATATTTATGCGCATCTAAGACCCTCTAGCTGTTCATGCAGTTGGCAAGATGAGCCTTGCATATTTAAGACACCATTAACCCTAAGCATTCGCACCGGGCTAAAACTAAAGTTAAGAGGCTGGTGGCGTTTGTTCCATACAAACGTAATCCTCAGTGTAGTTCGCAATGATTATTTTACCATGCAATCTGTAGGTACCACTGTATGTCCCTCGGTTGTGTTTTTCTCCATAAATTGTTATTATAAGAATTAGGAGCCTTCTAAAATCACGAAAACTTACCATTTTTAACGCCCTTATCAGACGTCCAGCGACCAAATTTGACGAATATAAAAAAAAGGAAAACTGACAAATATAGCCAAAGCCCAAATATTACGATTCCTCATTTTTTTCGCGCACAGCGCGACAGCAATAGATATGTTAAAAACCTATTTTTCAAATTTCTTGCAGCCATCCTTTCCTCTTAAGCTCTATATTTAAAAGCACAAAGTTGTAATTAGAACTGCAGTTTTTGTGAGAGAATTTTCTACTCTTCGCTTCAAAGCGTCAAATGTATGGAATACATTTAGTTTTAAAGTTAAATAAACGGAGAACTCAAAACATCAAAACGTTGAAGAAGAAAATTCCAATATCTGGTGCTATCTGGTGCGTCCATGCTTGGCGAACCGAGCACGAGCCAATCCACGAACGAACCTATAACACAACGAGTATGATGCGAATCCCTTTGTTCGTGAAAAAACTGACAATCGTTCAAGGCTCGCAAGCCCGTCCACGCTACGCGAATCGTGCTCGCAGTGTGCTCGTTCGTGGCTCGGCTCGTGCTCGGTTCGCCAAGCATGGACGCACCATGAGATTACGTACCTACCTATTTTTACGCTCGAAACGTACATAAACATTCTGTATCTGATGAAATTATTATGACACCAAGATGTGGTGATTTAATTTATCCTCATAGAATTATTATAAACGCGAAAGTTTGTGAGCATGGTTGTTTGTTACTCTTTAATGCAAAAACTACTCAACGGATTTAGATGTTTGGCACGCAGAGCAGAGATATATGTTCTGGATAAACACATCCAGTACTATTTATTCCGGATAAAATAATTGGTCCCTTAATATACTGGGTGTAGATTTCGAGATGGCATATTTTCGAAACCTATGTTGGGTTAGTCATGCTAAACAACTTTAACTATCGGACCAACACTGAATACTAAAAATAAAATGTTTGGTTTTCAAACATTATGATCGAGCAAGGTTGACATTTACTATTTGACAATTCAAATTCAAAATCATTTATTCAAATAGACCTTCGCAGGCACTTATGAAAAGTCTGATTCTAATACCGGTTCGGAAGGTTGCATTTTGCTATTGGTCCCATAGTAAAAGTTGTTCAGTATGATTAACTCAACATAGGTTTCGAAAATATGCCATCTCGAAATCTTCACCTGTTATTGTAGTTTTTTTTTTTTTTAAATATAGTATAGTTAGGGATTTGTATCCTCTAATAAGACACTCAACGTTGATAATACGGTCTTATTATAACAGACGTAGCAGCAAATGGACATTGGTTGTCCCGTTTCCTGTTTCCTGCGCCTTTGGCCCTTTGGCTGCGGTTTCTATCATGGCAGTCACCACTTCCGATCTCGCATGGAGGCTTCAGGCACCTACTGGAGAAACCGACAGACAGCCTACAATCCTAGTTACTAATATTATAAACTAGCGTTTAATTTTAACTTTAAATTTTTCCCGAATTTTCCAATGTTCTGGACAATTTTTTTTTTTTCTTTCCAGCAATTTTTTCGTACTACTGTGAATATTTTAAAACAACAATAACAATAGCTAAATCAGTCCAGCCAGCCGTTCTCATTATTAAATGTTAATTTCTGTACTTTCGTCGTGGCGTCTAAACGGATTTGACAGTTTTTGACCACATTTGAGAGAGGTAGAGCATAGCGTTTATTCGCTCAAAGAGCAGCTCGACTGGGGAAGTACCTCCACCTTACAGAATACCGCAGCCAAATAACTTTATGTTGTGTAAAGTTGTGTTCCTGCGCGTGAGTAAGGTCGCCAGAGCTCATAGCGGAGGGGGGAAAGGTCGGTAACGCGTGAACAATGCTTTTTGTGTTGCAAGCGTCCATATGGCTGCGGTAAACGCTTACCATCAGGCGGGCCGTATGCTTGTTTACCGACTTAGTTGTATAAAAAAAAAAAACATTTATTCCGATTTCTGTGGCAGTGGTACGCGTCAAATGCCGTGATTAAGGTCACAGGTTCGCATCCCACAATGAGCTTACGGCTATAACCCTTAAGTTTAAAATCTGTCGTCAAGCATCTACCGATGTGTTTCGACAGCTGCACTTGAGACCCAGTTATTTTCTAGACTATTTGAGCTTACCTTCATCTTGACCTTCACCTTCAACTACATCATCAGTGCCCATGGCGACATCGTTTGTTTTTTAGGGTTCCGTAGCCAAATGGCAAAAAACGGAACCCTTATAGATTCGTCATGTCTGTCTGTCCGTGTATGTCACAGCCATTTATTTCCGAAACTATAAGAACTATAATGTTGAAACTTGGTAAGTAGATGTATTCTGTGAACCGCATTAAGATTTTTACACAAAAATAGAAAAAAAACAATAAATTTTGGGGGTTCCCCATACTTAGAACTGAAACTCAAATTTTTTTGTTTCATCAAACCCATAAGTGTGGGGTGTCTATGGATAGGTCTTCAAAAATGATATTGAGGTTTCTAATATCATTTTTTTCTAAACTGAATAGTTTGCGCGAGAGACACTTCCAAAGTGGTAAAATGTGTGTCCCCCCCCCTGTAACTTCTAAAATAAGAGAATGATAAATCTATAAAAAATATATGATGTACATTACGGTGCAAACTTCCACTGAAAATTGGTTTGAACGAGATCTAGTTAGTAGTTTTTTTTTAATAGGTCATAAATTGAAATTAATATCAAATACTCAGGTCTATACTACCATTTACTTATATACCTACAGGTTTGTACGGAACCCTCAGTGCGCGAGTGTGACTCGCACTTGGCCGGTTTTATTTTTTGTTGTTTCAGTAATCAATATTATACCGGGTGTTGTTCTGTATTTGTGCCATATTTAAGGAGGTTGATATTTACCTTGTATAGAACACTAATCAATTATAAAATCATGCTCGTAATATAAAATTTTATTTTTAAAGTTTTGTAAAAATAAAAATCCCCAACACACGGGTTTGACGATGTTTTATAAAGATTTATAAGATATAGGTTGGTGACCGCTGCGCAGCGGCCCGGTTTCTCCCCTCGCCCCGGATCCCAGACCTATTCTGTGCAGTTACGAAGCCTTATTCTGATTTGAAATATGGCACGAATGCAAAACAACACCTGTATATTCATATGAATTGTTGAATCTGCCGCCTAGTCTAGTAGGATAGGTGCGGGTCTTGGTTGGATCTCGAATTTGTTTGTTACTTTAATTGGTAATGCAATAATAGTCGGTACTTCTAAATTTACAAGTTTATTAAGTGAGAATTTTGTTCGTTGCGGAGGCCCGGAACGTACAGAAGAGAATTAAAAAATATTTCATCCCTACCTAGGCTGTAGGGATGAAAGATGTTTCGTACGTTTTCATTATAACCATTTCGTTTCTTGTAAAGCATGAGCACGGACTTAGCCATAAATCCATAATTTATTACTAAATTACTCAAAAGCTATGTTAGTAAATATCTTGTTTTTACATTTTTGATTTGCCTCTTACTAACCACTGACTGGCAATGCATAGGGCACAAGTATGGAACAGTCAGCCTTATCTACTAATACATACAGGATGGTGCCGCCGCCGCGCATCCGGTGCATTACTAAAGCGGTTCGGGACCACGTCATGCCATAAAAATAGCGCGTATGAGCTTCCTCAAATATTGTGGTCCTGCTACGAAAACGCAACAGCCGCAACATCGTCCTGAATGCATATTATATTGGACACCCAGGGCATTATTTTGACCCATGCGCTGCACGTGCAAAAAGACTGACAGTAAGATCTAAAACTAATGGTTGTCAGACAACATATCGGGGACCAAACTGGTAGGACTTTTCTCGCATATAAAAGCCGCTTTGGTATTGCACCAGATATCATCAAGAGCAGCCGACCTATTGATGGAGCCGCAATATTCACCAACGCCGAGCCGAGTTGCATTAGCCGGTTGACCTTGTAACCACTTAGTGTAACCGGCTTGTTCGAGGGTTTGTCCTGAAATTTATAAAATATTATAAAATACTAACGACCCGACCCGGCTTCGCACGGGTGCAATGAGGTGTGGTGTCGAGCGATTTGCGCCGTGCGCTCACGGTATCGCGACTACTGTTTCTTGTGATATCTTTTAAAATATAAATGATAAGGATTTTCTGTAAAGAGCAAACATTATCTCTATTAAATGCTCGTCGTAACTAATTTATTTAATTAGATAAGAATTATAATCATATGGGTCAAAATAACTTCGAAAGTATAACCCACAAAAATAATAATCTCAAACGCATAAAAATGGTTACTGTGGGTTATCCATACGATATAAACATAATACCATCGCAATTTTTTTACTCAACTCCGTAGTACCTACATCATTTTGATATACCTCGTAAAGTATAGTCAACGTTAGCAAAGAGAGCGCAAAAAATTCTAAGTGTTTACAAAACATTTACTTTTTTTATAATATTCTGTATATTGGGTGACTGGTAATAAGTAAACGATACTTAGACATATGATTTTACTCATGATAACAAACAACTTTCCTATATACAGTATAAACCTTCCTGGGAAAATTATCTAACTCATAGTGAAAACCGCATCAAAATCCGTTGCGTGGTTTAGAAGGAGTTAGCGGATAAACAGACAGACAGACGCGGAAAACGACTTCATTTTATACTATGTCGTGATGATGATGGTGATGATAGTCTGTGATGTGAATCCCAAGGAAGTTAAATGTGTATTTTATTCGTGTTCAGAAATACTTCACATCTGAATTGAATTAAACAACTGGAGTCTTAGTATAATAAATACTACTTACAAGTTTAAGTGTATGTCGAACCGGTAGTTAATTCAACAGTATGTAACAACTTAACGTTCATAAGTGCCTTACCAGGGCCTAAACTGAAAAAATGACTTTTTGATTTTGATTTGTAAAACTGCCGGTAAGCCGTACAGTACTACCCAACTGATATGGCGCGTCGTGAATCTTCGATTAACGAAAGAATGCTAAAAACTTACAATCAACCCGAGGCCACTACTATAAGGTTCATAATACGGTGCAGCTGTCAGTTCCGTCTCACTCGCAAGTGACGCCCCTCCGCACCAATACCAATAGCATTTCCCGCGCTTGGAAAATGTATCTTCTGCGCAGGTACACACGGCAACAGATCAAGCTATACATTTCTAGTATAAGCTGACCTCCCATTGTACGGAAATCCTATACAATGCGAGATCAGCTTATATTGGAAATGTATAGCTTGATCTGTAGCCGTGTGTACATCGGTAAGCCATATCAGTTGGGTACTACTGTACCGTGGCAGTTTTACAGTTGTTTAATAACTTCCCTTAATAACTTAATTGATTAATACTAATTTCGTTCAAATTTGATCAAAAATAGACTGTCGAATTGCATTCAGATATGCAAGCAACTAGTTAGGCTTTTTGAATATGAAGATTATTGGACATAATATAAGGGAAAACCCTGAAGTAGTCTTTCCTTGAGGGAGAGGACGGAAAGAAGTAGCGTTTAGTAAGCAAGTAGATGAAATGATTGTGTGTGGGATGGGAACTGACAGAATTGGCAAATATCAGAAAAAGTATCTAGGTACAAAGTAAATCTTACCATGAATAGTGTACCAGCTCCCACGTTCACCCCAGTCTTGGTATCCTATGAGTGCATTGTCTTTCCATACAGATGTTTCAATCACACTTTTTGGATGCATCGAGAATAACTTTGCTAACACCTGGGCTTCCTCTTCGCTGTTGATGATGGCTAAATGTCCACCTTCCGCCACGCAGATCATGTAAGCCTTTGGCCAGGTCTCAGCCTGTGAGTGGAACTTGTAGCAGTTTCCAGTCTTCGTGTCTAAAGAGTATCCTATGACCACAAAAAATATTTAAAATGATAACGTGGAAGACTAAATGCTAATTTAAATCGTACTGTTCTTGAAAAAAATTTAGACGATAAAATAGAGACTTAAAAAAATCAAAATAGATGTTAATCTATTTGTATGCCTTTTCTAAAGGCAGTCACAGTACAGCTTCATAATAAAAAATAAAAATGCTTTAGATGGATGCAGAGATAGATATAACCATAATTATCAAAATTAATGTAGGCATAATTTTAAAGGTAACATGAAAATCACTAACCAGGGTCCAGTGTGCCACAGCTGTTCATCAGTAAGTTTTCATTCTTTTTGAAGCACATGTAAGGGAAGGTATCCGTGCACTTGACGTCAGCCATGGTTCCGTTGGCGAGCAGCATGAGGCAGTCTTCGTTGTCCTGGAAGTTGTCCGGCTCGTTCGGCGCCCAAGTCACAGGGATCCTAGATAGTGGCATTCCTGGAATAATGCCATATTGTTATTGAGAACCTTACCTCTCTCGGCTAGCCAAGTCCACCCTCAGCGCCGTGCAAAAGCAACTAAAAGATGCACCCCCTCCTGCCGCCAATACCGTAACCGCATCCGCGGCCGCGGCCATCCCAGCATCCACTCCATATAGGAGCAAGAAACCATGGAGTCCGGACGAGGTAGAGTACGAGGCGGCAAAGCGCCGCTACGCCCCACCTGCGCGCCCCGAACAGCATGGCCCCACGCCCATGCCCCTACACCAAAAAGAGCTGCGTAGAACTCGACTCCCAATGGAAATGGGAATAGATTCCCCCTCTCCCCCGCCGACGGGCTCACTTTCGCTGAAGTGGCCAAGAGTCCGACCCCTTCTGAAGCCAGAACCAGATTCCCCTCAGTGAGACAGATGCGACGACGAGTACTGCAGCCCCCAGCACGCAGGCCGGCGACAACGCCACTTCGATCAACAAAAGAAGGGAGAGTATAATTTCCAAATGCCCCCCCCCCCTAATCATGGAAAAGCTCCCAAAATGGCCGAGCCACTTCCACGCCCTGAAGGGATTACTAGTTCGGCCAAGGAGTTCGTTTTTTTTCCCAAGGAGGACCACGAATACCGGATACTCCAGCGGTACTTCACCGACCTGGAGAAAAAGGAAAAAATCTGGGTGGTTCTCCTATTCCCTCCCCGCGGACAGGAGTTTGAAGGTGGCCATCAGGGGGCTGCCAGTCAACACCGATTCGGAGAAAATCGAGGAGGAACTCCGTGAACTAGGTTTTACACCTGAGTTCGCGCGCATCCGGTCCCGCAGAGGGCGGCCAGGATGTATATTCCTAGCTGTCCTCAAAAGGACCAGGAACCTCACGCCGGCCATATACAATGTCTCAGAGCTACTCGAAATGTCCGGTGTAACCATTGAGAGGTCATCCACCTTGCACCTCCATAAGTCTTTCAGCGGCGACCATGTTTTGGAACACAGGTAAGGCCAGAGTCACCCAGACTCACTAGCTGGCAGGCAGTACAGTCAGTACATACTAGCAATTAAGTGGTAGCCATCAGTAGTCTTAACACTCGTACCTTCGATAGACACGTAAACTCCCTTGTAGAATATGGAATGGATGCCAGTAAACACTCCGCAAGACTGTACTTGACTATCAGCGATTACGTTTTTCATTATTTTAAGGAACTTAGAGTTGGAAGGTGATGCCAGCACAGCTCCTGAAGCATATAACAAAATTAGTAATTCTAATGGCAATTAAGAAAAATGTATATTTCATTTCAATGAAATTAATGATTTACGCCATTCGGTTCAACTAATGGACAAAAAAATATTATGAAATAAGTTAAAATGTTGATTTATTAATGCATGGTCATTAAATAATTTATTATGGACGTTGTTACCACGAAAGGATCTACAAATATTTAACAGTAGAATTGCTGATTTACCTTCATAGTGACATCTGAGACGTGCCTCGTGCCATGTCACCGGCACATGATGCAGTTTGATAGAACCACTAACTTCCGGGACGTATTTGTAGTCAAACCTTAGGAAAGCATCTGCAGAGTGAAGTATAGACATACTGTAACTTACAAAGAGTAAAATATCGTAGATGACAACTTGACCGTGGACGACTTAAACTTGAACAATAGGTACGATGCGATGAGCTCGTCGGAAATTCCCAACCCTACGGCTGAATTGCAATAACGGCAATATATTTTTCAATTGTTTGATGTGGGGCATGGGTTCTCCCCGTGAAGCAAAAATCCAAATTATTTCTGCATAATATGGTTCTCTCGTTCAAAATTCGGAGCAGCCCGACTGGGGAAATACTTCTCCCGTATGAACACAGCCAAATAACATTATGTTGCCAGAGCTTCATACAGGAGGCGCTATGACTGATACTCCTGGTGTTGCAAGCAACTATAAGCTACGGTAACCGTTACCATCCGCGAGCCGTAGGTATGTGTTTACCGGATTAACCTCAGGTGGGTTAAAAAATAATTTGTGCAAATAACAAAGTATGATAATATAACTTACCTGCACTAAAAGTGAAATAAACTACCACCAAATAAAATATATATTTTTTCAATAAATACATAGCGTCAACTCAGAGTTGGAATTAAGGACAATTTATCTTTGGTATAATAGAATAGTATGGACAGAATTTGAGTTTGAATGAGCCTTTTATTGGTGATTTTATTGTACTTATTTATATTAAATAGTAAATACACACACACCACATTAAAACCACAAAGTGTGTCATGTCAAAACCTATTTACATTGTTTCCCTAACGTATAGGCTATTTTTAAGATTAAACAATTTGCATCACAGCTATATTATGAAGTGTTTTCTACGGTTTAAATATTTTATTTTATGAAGACATAGGTAGTTATTTGATATGGGACATATTGAGCTATATGTAACCATACCATGTGTCACCGAACTTATGCTATTTGAAATCTACTTTTAGTAGCAGTTTTTCAATTTGTATTAAATTCTGAGTGTTTATTTATTTTTAACACCTAAGTAATATTTTGTAAATTATACATAAAAATCAGCTTTCAGAATTAAAGACTAGCACGTATGATGTTTTTACATAACTTTCATACCCGGTATGTAAATTGGCCATCGGGCCAAGCCGTGGGGCCAAGCTAGCAAGTGTGTGTACGTTTGAAGTACGTAGGTACTGATACTACCCAATTCCGGAATGTTGGACTATTATGCTCATTATTAGAATCCAAAACACGACTATCGCCGCGGTTGTAAGTGCGACTGCCAACCACTGTACTATATCACTACAAACTCTACTCCTGGAAATGTCTTATAAAGTTCAGGGTCACTTGAAATTGCATCTTCTTATCCATATTTATGCGCATCTAAGACCCTCTAGCTGTTCATGCAGTTGGCAAGATGAGCCTTGCATATTTAAGACACCATTAACCCTAAGCATTCGCACCGGGCTAAAACTAAAGTTAAGAGGCTGGTGGCGTTTGTTCCATACAAACGTAATCCTCAGTGTAGTTCGCAATGATTATTTTACCATGCAATCTGTAGGTACCACTGTATGTCCCTCGGTTGTGTTTTTCTCCATAAATTGTTATTATAAGAATTAGGAGCCTTCTAAAATCACGAAAACTTACCATTTTTAACGCCCTTATCAGACGTCCAGCGACCAAATTTGACGAATATAAAAAAAAGGAAAACTGACAAATATAGCCAAAGCCCAAATATTACGATTCCTCATTTTTTTCGCGCACAGCGCGACAGCAATAGATATGTTAAAAACCTATTTTTCAAATTTCTTGCAGCCATCCTTTCCTCTTAAGCTCTATATTTAAAAGCACAAAGTTGTAATTAGAACTGCAGTTTTTGTGAGAGAATTTTCTACTCTTCGCTTCAAAGCGTCAAATGTATGGAATACATTTAGTTTTAAAGTTAAATAAACGGAGAACTCAAAACATCAAAACGTTGAAGAAGAAAATTCCAATATCTGGTGCTATCTGGTGCGTCCATGCTTGGCGAACCGAGCACGAGCCAATCCACGAACGAACCTATAACACAACGAGCATGATGCGAATCCCTTTGTTCGTGAAAAAACTGACAATCGTTCAAGGCTCGCAAGCCCGTCCACGCTACGCGAATCGTGCTCGCAGTGTGCTCGTTCGTGGCTCGGCTCGTGCTCGGTTCGCCAAGCATGGACGCACCATGAGATTACGTACCTACCTATTTTTACGCTCGAAACGTACATAAACATTCTGTATCTGATGAAATTATTATGACACCAAGATGTGGTGATTTAATTTATCCTCATAGAATTATTATAAACGCGAAAGTTTGTGAGCATGGTTGTTTGTTACTCTTTAATGCAAAAACTACTCAACGGATGTCGATAGCTCAGGTTGGAAATTGGTGACTCGCGCGATGACGATCTCGTTCTCAGCAGCTTTGTGGTTCAGTTTGGTGGTTCTTAATGAAATACTTTCTTGCGGCAGTTATTTATGTATATTAATTACGATTTTACAAATAATGCGTTTGAAAATCTATAATTTGATGCGATACATAAAAAGACGTTGCGTAGTTGTCGTGAAAGAAGTAACGGACAAAGTGACGTTTCAAATTTAGGCGGAATATCAATTTTTAATACAAGGGAGGCGGTAGGTATCATAGACAATAGACTGGGGTGACGTTCAAAACTACCAATCCGCGTATTAGGGTAGTGAGGTGCGTGAACATTCCCCCGGCCTTGGAAGCAGTGGCTTCTAATGATGCACGACGACTCGGTGACTACTCTTCGTGATTACTCTTCAGTGGTAGTACTCTTCGTGAAGTGGACAAATCCTTTGACTAGCGGGAACGGAAGTGCTGTCTGATCTGCGCGATCAACATGTAGCTTGTCAACCGATGTGATTGATGGTGTGCTCTGGAGATCCGTCGCTGCAGGCGCTGTGAGTGGACGGCCAACCAGAAAGTGGGCTAGGCTAAGGGGAATAAGGTCTTGTGGATTTGTGGATATAGGATTAAGTGGACGGGAATTCAGGACAGCTTCAACTTGTTTTAATACCGTGCTGAACTCCTCAAAGGTTAAATGCGCGTTACCTATAACTCGTCTGAGGTGGTGTTTGGAAGACCTCACACCTGTCTCCCACAAACCACCAAAATGAGGCGCGTAAGGCGGTATAAAATTAAATGTTATATCCTGCTGACTAACTGCGTAGTCGACAATATCAAACGAGCAGTTTGAAATGAATATAGCGAAATCCCCATCAAACCAACAAATTCCTCCCGATGTCCGACATGATTTCAACGGGCTTTCCGCGGCGAGAAATGAACAGTTTCAATGCTAAGAAATATGCGTTGGAAGATAGGTCGCTAACTAATTCTAGATGAATCGCGCGCGTGACAAAATAAATAAAAAGACGATAATAATAAAAAAATAATTTAAGTAAATAATTTGTATTGTTAATTTTGTGCTTTGTACTCATGAGGAAATCATAAGCGCCTGTCTGTAGCATTGCGCACGTTGTGAATAAAATGCAACACATAAGCGGCGGTATGTTTAATGCGACTGAACTGTGAAAACCTGCGATATGGAAACAAAGAACTATTACTATTTTGACTCGAACATAGACTTTGTGCATTGTTGATTTTCACTTCAGATAATATAGTTCGCTTAGGCACTTGGTTCGAATTGTTTTTAAATTGTGTGTGTTTATCTATACTATCTAAATGTTTGGTAAAATTGCAATGAACGGATTCGGTGTCGCGCGTTTCAAAAAACAAAGGGCCAGATATTATCCACCCTAACTTAGTTTCTTGAAGGAAAGGGCCATTTGATAATCGCATTTTTCCTTTGTTAAGCAAGTCCCAGAATACGTCGGCACCTAATAACATATCGATGTCTAAATCTTCATAAAAACTGGGATCGGCTAAGAGTATATGGCTCGGAATGTTAAAACGTTTGTTGTGTTTAGGCACAGAGGGCAGTGTCGATGTTATATGCGGTAACACCAGACATGGTATGCGCGTAGTATAGCTACCTACTGTTGACCTAATCACAACATTACATTTTTGCGTGCTTTGTGTTACGATATTTCCGACGCCTCGTATTTGCTGAGCGGACTGTATAAATGGTAAATTTAATCGTTCACATAACGATTGAGTAATAAATGAACGCTGACTACCACTATCCAAGAGAACGCGCGCTTTATGATAACATCCGATATTATCACATATCTCAATAATAGCGGTAGACAACAAAACATTTTGTACCGACGACGAAGTATGCGTGCATTGTACGTCATCACGGTGATAATTCGTGTGTGCGTTAGCCGGCTCACTGTGTATTGCAGTGCCTTGATTTTGTTGCTCCTCATTAGTCGCCGGTTCACCGTCGTCATGGATGATTGTGTTATGTTTTATGTTGCACTTGCGACAGGACCCATACCTACAAGTGTTAGCTGTGTGACCCGGGTGTAGGCAGTTATGGCATAACTTGTTGTCGTTTATGAAATGTAACTTATCATCCAAGTGACTATTAAGGAACTGTTCGCACGAATAAAGAGGATGATTTGCATAACACTTAAGACAGGCTATTTTACGTTTGTATTGTTCGGGCGGCTTATTAGTAGATAAGTGACTGTGTATCGTACGCGTATTAAATGAATCGTTACATTTTTTAACATCGCGGTTGGTCGTATTTTGTGTACCTTGACTATGCGTGACAATTAGCGTTTCCAACATATCTGCCCTGTTCTTAAGGAATAATAGCAAATCGTCCACTTTTACTCGCTCTGAATTAGAATCACTATTTGCATTTGATCTTAAATTAATTTTGTGCTGTTCCCATTCGCGTTCTGTTATTTGATCCAGTTTGGAAACGACTAAATAAATAATAAGAGTGTCCCATGACTCTGTGGGTTCTCCTAATATTTTCAAAGAGCGTAGGTTTTTTAAAATCGTGTCTATCAAATTCCTAATAGCACTGGGTGATTCTTTGTTCTGCGTAGGAATCGAAAATAATGCCTTAACGTGGTTGTGAATGAGTAACCTGTTATTGTTGAACCTATTTAACAGTAACTCCCATGCAACAACATAGTTATCAGCTGAGAATTCCAAGGAATCAATGACTAATTGCGCGCTTGACTTCAAAGAAGATTTTAAATAATGAAACTTCTGAATATTAGTTATTTCCTTGGAATTGTGCACAAGTGATAAAAATGTGTCTCGAAACTCCAGCCAGTGCTCATATGAACCGTCGAAGGTTGGCAGTGTAATTATAGGTAGCTTGACGGATTTAAGCGCTTTATTAGAACAAGAACTAGTAGCGACCTCATCTTCATCTAATATGCATTTAGATTGAGCGAGTAAACTATAGTACTTATTCTCAAAATCATCTCGGATATCCAGTTGCTCTTCCGATGCGGATTCAGGAAGAACTCTGTCTAATTTGAGTTGGATTTCATTAAATTCAGTAAGTAAGGTAGTAGCTCCATTTGTG
This sequence comes from Achlya flavicornis, assembly GCA_947623365.1. Classification (NCBI taxonomy): domain Eukaryota; kingdom Metazoa; phylum Arthropoda; class Insecta; order Lepidoptera; family Drepanidae; genus Achlya; species Achlya flavicornis. The sequence continues at coordinate 15,152,538 of OX392479.1, forward strand.
CGCAATTTCAACTCGGTTTTCGTTGAGCGGTTTAAGACCTGTTTTTCAAAGGAACTAACATATTTTACCAACTTCGTTAATCTACCCTTAACAACACCCCTTTGTCTAATTAAATCATCCCGCAGTACACTATCAAGGTTTTTATCGGTTACAAGCGGGGATTTAGGCGGATTTAAACTCATTTTGGTGACAAGTGAGTAGGCAAAAGTGGATTAGGTACTTACTGAACGGACGATATTTAACTACCACTGCAGCGATATTGTAGATGAACACAACTGTGACGATTTAGATAGAACGTATAATAAGCACTAGAAGTGATATAAGCACGGTATTACACAGGTGAATTAGGACGCGGATAAAGATAGGATATTCTGGCTAGCACGTCTCACCAAACTGATGTCCTCTTGTTCCGTTGTCTGGTCTCGATCCCAGGTACGCTGATGACGAAGATCCGGCGTCAGAAGGTCCAAATGTCGATAGCTCAGGTTGGAAATTGGTGACTCGCGCGATGACGATCTCGTTCTCAGCAGCTTTGTGGTTCAGTTTGGTGGTTCTTAATGAAATACTTTCTTGCGGCAGTTATTTATGTATATTAATTACGATTTTACAAATAATGCGTTTGAAAATCTATAATTTGATGCGATACATAAAAAGACGTTGCGTAGTTGTCGTGAAAGAAGTAACGGACAAAGTGACGTTTCAAATTTAGGCGGAATATCAATTTTTAATACAAGGGAGGCGGTAGGTATCATAGACAATAGACTGGGGTGACGTTCAAAACTACCAATCCGCGTATTAGGGTAGTGAGGTGCGTGAACAACGGATTTAGATGTTTGGCACGCAGAGCAGAGATATATGTTCTGGATAAACACATCCAGTACTATTTATTCCGGATAAAATAATTGGTCCCTTAATATACTGGGTGTAGATTTCGAGATGGCATATTTTCGAAACCTATGTTGGGTTAGTCATGCTAAACAACTTTAACTATCGGACCAACACTGAATACTAAAAATAAAATGTTTGGTTTTCAAACATTATGATCGAGCAAGGTTGACATTTACTATTTGACAATTCAAATTCAAAATCATTTATTCAAATAGACCTTCGCAGGCACTTATGAAAAGTCTGATTCTAATACCGGTTCGGAAGGTTGCATTTTGCTATTGGTCCCATAGTAAAAGTTGTTCAGTATGATTAACTCAACATAGGTTTCGAAAATATGCCATCTCGAAATCTTCACCTGTTATTGTAGTTTTTTTTTTTTTTAAATATAGTATAGTTAGGGATTTGTATCCTCTAATAAGACACTCAACGTTGATAATACGGTCTTATTATAACAGACGTAGCAGCAAATGGACATTGGTTGTCCCGTTTCCTGTTTCCTGCGCCTTTGGCCCTTTGGCTGCGGTTTCTATCATGGCAGTCACCACTTCCGATCTCGCATGGAGGCTTCAGGCACCTACTGGAGAAACCGACAGACAGCCTACAATCCTAGTTACTAATATTATAAACTAGCGTTTAATTTTAACTTTAAATTTTTCCCGAATTTTCCAATGTTCTGGACAATTTTTTTTTTTTCTTTCCAGCAATTTTTTCGTACTACTGTGAATATTTTAAAACAACAATAACAATAGCTAAATCAGTCCAGCCAGCCGTTCTCATTATTAAATGTTAATTTCTGTACTTTCGTCGTGGCGTCTAAACGGATTTGACAGTTTTTGACCACATTTGAGAGAGGTAGAGCATAGCGTTTATTCGCTCAAAGAGCAGCTCGACTGGGGAAGTACCTCCACCTTACAGAATACCGCAGCCAAATAACTTTATGTTGTGTAAAGTTGTGTTCCTGCGCGTGAGTAAGGTCGCCAGAGCTCATAGCGGAGGGGGGAAAGGTCGGTAACGCGTGAACAATGCTTTTTGTGTTGCAAGCGTCCATATGGCTGCGGTAAACGCTTACCATCAGGCGGGCCGTATGCTTGTTTACCGACTTAGTTGTATAAAAAAAAAAAACATTTATTCCGATTTCTGTGGCAGTGGTACGCGTCAAATGCCGTGATTAAGGTCACAGGTTCGCATCCCACAATGAGCTTACGGCTATAACCCTTAAGTTTAAAATCTGTCGTCAAGCATCTACCGATGTGTTTCGACAGCTGCACTTGAGACCCAGTTATTTTCTAGACTATTTGAGCTTACCTTCATCTTGACCTTCACCTTCAACTACATCATCAGTGCCCATGGCGACATCGTTTGTTTTTTAGGGTTCCGTAGCCAAATGGCAAAAAACGGAACCCTTATAGATTCGTCATGTCTGTCTGTCCGTGTATGTCACAGCCATTTATTTCCGAAACTATAAGAACTATAATGTTGAAACTTGGTAAGTAGATGTATTCTGTGAACCGCATTAAGATTTTTACACAAAAATAGAAAAAAAACAATAAATTTTGGGGGTTCCCCATACTTAGAACTGAAACTCAAATTTTTTTGTTTCATCAAACCCATAAGTGTGGGGTGTCTATGGATAGGTCTTCAAAAATGATATTGAGGTTTCTAATATCATTTTTTTCTAAACTGAATAGTTTGCGCGAGAGACACTTCCAAAGTGGTAAAATGTGTGTCCCCCCCCCTGTAACTTCTAAAATAAGAGAATGATAAATCTATAAAAAATATATGATGTACATTACGGTGCAAACTTCCACTGAAAATTGGTTTGAACGAGATCTAGTTAGTAGTTTTTTTTTAATAGGTCATAAATTGAAATTAATATCAAATACTCAGGTCTATACTACCATTTACTTATATACCTACAGGTTTGTACGGAACCCTCAGTGCGCGAGTGTGACTCGCACTTGGCCGGTTTTATTTTTTGTTGTTTCAGTAATCAATATTATACCGGGTGTTGTTCTGTATTTGTGCCATATTTAAGGAGGTTGATATTTACCTTGTATAGAACACTAATCAATTATAAAATCATGCTCGTAATATAAAATTTTATTTTTAAAGTTTTGTAAAAATAAAAATCCCCAACACACGGGTTTGACGATGTTTTATAAAGATTTATAAGATATAGGTTGGTGACCGCTGCGCAGCGGCCCGGTTTCTCCCCTCGCCCCGGATCCCAGACCTATTCTGTGCAGTTACGAAGCCTTATTCTGATTTGAAATATGGCACGAATGCAAAACAACACCTGTATATTCATATGAATTGTTGAATCTGCCGCCTAGTCTAGTAGGATAGGTGCGGGTCTTGGTTGGATCTCGAATTTGTTTGTTACTTTAATTGGTAATGCAATAATAGTCGGTACTTCTAAATTTACAAGTTTATTAAGTGAGAATTTTGTTCGTTGCGGAGGCCCGGAACGTACAGAAGAGAATTAAAAAATATTTCATCCCTACCTAGGCTGTAGGGATGAAAGATGTTTCGTACGTTTTCATTATAACCATTTCGTTTCTTGTAAAGCATGAGCACGGACTTAGCCATAAATCCATAATTTATTACTAAATTACTCAAAAGCTATGTTAGTAAATATCTTGTTTTTACATTTTTGATTTGCCTCTTACTAACCACTGACTGGCAATGCATAGGGCACAAGTATGGAACAGTCAGCCTTATCTACTAATACATACAGGATGGTGCCGCCGCCGCGCATCCGGTGCATTACTAAAGCGGTTCGGGACCACGTCATGCCATAAAAATAGCGCGTATGAGCTTCCTCAAATATTGTGGTCCTGCTACGAAAACGCAACAGCCGCAACATCGTCCTGAATGCATATTATATTGGACACCCAGGGCATTATTTTGACCCATGCGCTGCACGTGCAAAAAGACTGACAGTAAGATCTAAAACTAATGGTTGTCAGACAACATATCGGGGACCAAACTGGTAGGACTTTTCTCGCATATAAAAGCCGCTTTGGTATTGCACCAGATATCATCAAGAGCAGCCGACCTATTGATGGAGCCGCAATATTCACCAACGCCGAGCCGAGTTGCATTAGCCGGTTGACCTTGTAACCACTTAGTGTAACCGGCTTGTTCGAGGGTTTGTCCTGAAATTTATAAAATATTATAAAATACTAACGACCCGACCCGGCTTCGCACGGGTGCAATGAGGTGTGGTGTCGAGCGATTTGCGCCGTGCGCTCACGGTATCGCGACTACTGTTTCTTGTGATATCTTTTAAAATATAAATGATAAGGATTTTCTGTAAAGAGCAAACATTATCTCTATTAAATGCTCGTCGTAACTAATTTATTTAATTAGATAAGAATTATAATCATATGGGTCAAAATAACTTCGAAAGTATAACCCACAAAAATAATAATCTCAAACGCATAAAAATGGTTACTGTGGGTTATCCATACGATATAAACATAATACCATCGCAATTTTTTTACTCAACTCCGTAGTACCTACATCATTTTGATATACCTCGTAAAGTATAGTCAACGTTAGCAAAGAGAGCGCAAAAAATTCTAAGTGTTTACAAAACATTTACTTTTTTTATAATATTCTGTATATTGGGTGACTGGTAATAAGTAAACGATACTTAGACATATGATTTTACTCATGATAACAAACAACTTTCCTATATACAGTATAAACCTTCCTGGGAAAATTATCTAACTCATAGTGAAAACCGCATCAAAATCCGTTGCGTGGTTTAGAAGGAGTTAGCGGATAAACAGACAGACAGACGCGGAAAACGACTTCATTTTATACTATGTCGTGATGATGATGGTGATGATAGTCTGTGATGTGAATCCCAAGGAAGTTAAATGTGTATTTTATTCGTGTTCAGAAATACTTCACATCTGAATTGAATTAAACAACTGGAGTCTTAGTATAATAAATACTACTTACAAGTTTAAGTGTATGTCGAACCGGTAGTTAATTCAACAGTATGTAACAACTTAACGTTCATAAGTGCCTTACCAGGGCCTAAACTGAAAAAATGACTTTTTGATTTTGATTTGTAAAACTGCCGGTAAGCCGTACAGTACTACCCAACTGATATGGCGCGTCGTGAATCTTCGATTAACGAAAGAATGCTAAAAACTTACAATCAACCCGAGGCCACTACTATAAGGTTCATAATACGGTGCAGCTGTCAGTTCCGTCTCACTCGCAAGTGACGCCCCTCCGCACCAATACCAATAGCATTTCCCGCGCTTGGAAAATGTATCTTCTGCGCAGGTACACACGGCAACAGATCAAGCTATACATTTCTAGTATAAGCTGACCTCCCATTGTACGGAAATCCTATACAATGCGAGATCAGCTTATATTGGAAATGTATAGCTTGATCTGTAGCCGTGTGTACATCGGTAAGCCATATCAGTTGGGTACTACTGTACCGTGGCAGTTTTACAGTTGTTTAATAACTTCCCTTAATAACTTAATTGATTAATACTAATTTCGTTCAAATTTGATCAAAAATAGACTGTCGAATTGCATTCAGATATGCAAGCAACTAGTTAGGCTTTTTGAATATGAAGATTATTGGACATAATATAAGGGAAAACCCTGAAGTAGTCTTTCCTTGAGGGAGAGGACGGAAAGAAGTAGCGTTTAGTAAGCAAGTAGATGAAATGATTGTGTGTGGGATGGGAACTGACAGAATTGGCAAATATCAGAAAAAGTATCTAGGTACAAAGTAAATCTTACCATGAATAGTGTACCAGCTCCCACGTTCACCCCAGTCTTGGTATCCTATGAGTGCATTGTCTTTCCATACAGATGTTTCAATCACACTTTTTGGATGCATCGAGAATAACTTTGCTAACACCTGGGCTTCCTCTTCGCTGTTGATGATGGCTAAATGTCCACCTTCCGCCACGCAGATCATGTAAGCCTTTGGCCAGGTCTCAGCCTGTGAGTGGAACTTGTAGCAGTTTCCAGTCTTCGTGTCTAAAGAGTATCCTATGACCACAAAAAATATTTAAAATGATAACGTGGAAGACTAAATGCTAATTTAAATCGTACTGTTCTTGAAAAAAATTTAGACGATAAAATAGAGACTTAAAAAAATCAAAATAGATGTTAATCTATTTGTATGCCTTTTCTAAAGGCAGTCACAGTACAGCTTCATAATAAAAAATAAAAATGCTTTAGATGGATGCAGAGATAGATATAACCATAATTATCAAAATTAATGTAGGCATAATTTTAAAGGTAACATGAAAATCACTAACCAGGGTCCAGTGTGCCACAGCTGTTCATCAGTAAGTTTTCATTCTTTTTGAAGCACATGTAAGGGAAGGTATCCGTGCACTTGACGTCAGCCATGGTTCCGTTGGCGAGCAGCATGAGGCAGTCTTCGTTGTCCTGGAAGTTGTCCGGCTCGTTCGGCGCCCAAGTCACAGGGATCCTAGATAGTGGCATTCCTGGAATAATGCCATATTGTTATTGAGAACCTTACCTCTCTCGGCTAGCCAAGTCCACCCTCAGCGCCGTGCAAAAGCAACTAAAAGATGCACCCCCTCCTGCCGCCAATACCGTAACCGCATCCGCGGCCGCGGCCATCCCAGCATCCACTCCATATAGGAGCAAGAAACCATGGAGTCCGGACGAGGTAGAGTACGAGGCGGCAAAGCGCCGCTACGCCCCACCTGCGCGCCCCGAACAGCATGGCCCCACGCCCATGCCCCTACACCAAAAAGAGCTGCGTAGAACTCGACTCCCAATGGAAATGGGAATAGATTCCCCCTCTCCCCCGCCGACGGGCTCACTTTCGCTGAAGTGGCCAAGAGTCCGACCCCTTCTGAAGCCAGAACCAGATTCCCCTCAGTGAGACAGATGCGACGACGAGTACTGCAGCCCCCAGCACGCAGGCCGGCGACAACGCCACTTCAATCAACAAAAGAAGGGAGAGTATAATTTCCAAATGCCCCCCCCCCCTAATCATGGAAAAGCTCCCAAAATGGCCGAGCCACTTCCACGCCCTGAAGGGATTACTAGTTCGGCCAAGGAGTTCGTTTTTTTTCCCAAGGAGGACCACGAATACCGGATACTCCAGCGGTACTTCACCGACCTGGAGAAAAAGGAAAAAATCTGGGTGGTTCTCCTATTCCCTCCCCGCGGACAGGAGTTTGAAGGTGGCCATCAGGGGGCTGCCAGTCAACACCGATTCGGAGAAAATCGAGGAGGAACTCCGTGAACTAGGTTTTACACCTGAGTTCGCGCGCATCCGGTCCCGCAGAGGGCGGCCAGGATGTATATTCCTAGCTGTCCTCAAAAGGACCAGGAACCTCACGCCGGCCATATACAATGTCTCAGAGCTACTCGAAATGTCCGGTGTAACCATTGAGAGGTCATCCACCTTGCACCTCCATAAGTCTTTCAGCGGCGACCATGTTTTGGAACACAGGTAAGGCCAGAGTCACCCAGACTCACTAGCTGGCAGGCAGTACAGTCAGTACATACTAGCAATTAAGTGGTAGCCATCAGTAGTCTTAACACTCGTACCTTCGATAGACACGTAAACTCCCTTGTAGAATATGGAATGGATGCCAGTAAACACTCCGCAAGACTGTACTTGACTATCAGCGATTACGTTTTTCATTATTTTAAGGAACTTAGAGTTGGAAGGTGATGCCAGCACAGCTCCTGAAGCATATAACAAAATTAGTAATTCTAATGGCAATTAAGAAAAATGTATATTTCATTTCAATGAAATTAATGATTTACGCCATTCGGTTCAACTAATGGACAAAAAAATATTATGAAATAAGTTAAAATGTTGATTTATTAATGCATGGTCATTAAATAATTTATTATGGACGTTGTTACCACGAAAGGATCTACAAATATTTAACAGTAGAATTGCTGATTTACCTTCATAGTGACATCTGAGACGTGCCTCGTGCCATGTCACCGGCACATGATGCAGTTTGATAGAACCACTAACTTCCGGGACGTATTTGTAGTCAAACCTTAGGAAAGCATCTGCAGAGTGAAGTATAGACATACTGTAACTTACAAAGAGTAAAATATCGTAGATGACAACTTGACCGTGGACGACTTAAACTTGAACAATAGGTACGATGCGATGAGCTCGTCGGAAATTCCCAACCCTACGGCTGAATTGCAATAACGGCAATATATTTTTCAATTGTTTGATGTGGGGCATGGGTTCTCCCCGTGAAGCAAAAATCCAAATTATTTCTGCATAATATGGTTCTCTCGTTCAAAATTCGGAGCAGCCCGACTGGGGAAATACTTCTCCCGTATGAACACAGCCAAATAACATTATGTTGCCAGAGCTTCATACAGGAGGCGCTATGACTGATACTCCTGGTGTTGCAAGCAACTATAAGCTACGGTAACCGTTACCATCCGCGAGCCGTAGGTATGTGTTTACCGGATTAACCTCAGGTGGGTTAAAAAATAATTTGTGCAAATAACAAAGTATGATAATATAACTTACCTGCACTAAAAGTGAAATAAACTACCACCAAATAAAATATATATTTTTTCAATAAATACATAGCGTCAACTCAGAGTTGGAATTAAGGACAATTTATCTTTGGTATAATAGAATAGTATGGACAGAATTTGAGTTTGAATGAGCCTTTTATTGGTGATTTTATTGTACTTATTTATATTAAATAGTAAATACACACACACCACATTAAAACCACAAAGTGTGTCATGTCAAAACCTATTTACATTGTTTCCCTAACGTATAGGCTATTTTTAAGATTAAACAATTTGCATCACAGCTATATTATGAAGTGTTTTCTACGGTTTAAATATTTTATTTTATGAAGACATAGGTAGTTATTTGATATGGGACATATTGAGCTATATGTAACCATACCATGTGTCACCGAACTTATGCTATTTGAAATCTACTTTTAGTAGCAGTTTTTCAATTTGTATTAAATTCTGAGTGTTTATTTATTTTTAACACCTAAGTAATATTTTGTAAATTATACATAAAAATCAGCTTTCAGAATTAAAGACTAGCACGTATGATGTTTTTACATAACTTTCATACCCGGTATGTAAATTGGCCATCGGGCCAAGCCGTGGGGCCAAGCTAGCAAGTGTGTGTACGTTTGAAGTACGTAGGTACTGATACTACCCAATTCCGGAATGTTGGACTATTATGCTCATTATTAGAATCCAAAACACGACTATCGCCGCGGTTGTAAGTGCGACTGCCAACCACTGTACTATATCACTACAAACTCTACTCCTGGAAATGTCTTATAAAGTTCAGGGTCACTTGAAATTGCATCTTCTTATCCATATTTATGCGCATCTAAGACCCTCTAGCTGTTCATGCAGTTGGCAAGATGAGCCTTGCATATTTAAGACACCATTAACCCTAAGCATTCGCACCGGGCTAAAACTAAAGTTAAGAGGCTGGTGGCGTTTGTTCCATACAAACGTAATCCTCAGTGTAGTTCGCAATGATTATTTTACCATGCAATCTGTAGGTACCACTGTATGTCCCTCGGTTGTGTTTTTCTCCATAAATTGTTATTATAAGAATTAGGAGCCTTCTAAAATCACGAAAACTTACCATTTTTAACGCCCTTATCAGACGTCCAGCGACCAAATTTGACGAATATAAAAAAAAGGAAAACTGACAAATATAGCCAAAGCCCAAATATTACGATTCCTCATTTTTTTCGCGCACAGCGCGACAGCAATAGATATGTTAAAAACCTATTTTTCAAATTTCTTGCAGCCATCCTTTCCTCTTAAGCTCTATATTTAAAAGCACAAAGTTGTAATTAGAACTGCAGTTTTTGTGAGAGAATTTTCTACTCTTCGCTTCAAAGCGTCAAATGTATGGAATACATTTAGTTTTAAAGTTAAATAAACGGAGAACTCAAAACATCAAAACGTTGAAGAAGAAAATTCCAATATCTGGTGCTATCTGGTGCGTCCATGCTTGGCGAACCGAGCACGAGCCAATCCACGAACGAACCTATAACACAACGAGTATGATGCGAATCCCTTTGTTCGTGAAAAAACTGACAATCGTTCAAGGCTCGCAAGCCCGTCTACGCTACGCGAATCGTGCTCGCAGTGTGCTCGTTCGTGGCTCGGCTCGTGCTCGGTTCGCCAAGCATGGACGCACCATGAGATTACGTACCTACCTACGCTCGAAACGTACATAAACATTCTGTATCTGATGAAATTATTATGACACCAAGATGTGGTGATTTAATTTATCCTCATAGAATTATTATAAACGCGAAAGTTTGTGAGCATGGTTGTTTGTTACTCTTTAATGCAAAAACTACTCAACGGATTTAGATGTTTGGCACGCAGAGCAGAGATATATGTTCTGGATAAACACATCCAGTACTATTTATTCCGGATAAAATAATTGGTCCCTTAATATACTGGGTGTAGATTTCGAGATGGCATATTTTCGAAACCTATGTTGGGTTAGTCATGCTAAACAACTTTAACTATCGGACCAACACTGAATACTAAAAATAAAATGTTTGGTTTTCAAACATTATGATCGAGCAAGGTTGACATTTACTATTTGACAATTCAAATTCAAAATCATTTATTCAAATAGACCTTCGCAGGCACTTATGAAAAGTCTGATTCTAATACCGGTTCGGAAGGTTGCATTTTGCTATTGGTCCCATAGTAAAAGTTGTTCAGTATGATTAACTCAACATAGGTTTCGAAAATATGCCATCTCGAAATCTTCACCTGTTATTGTAGTTTTTTTTTTTTTTAAATATAGTATAGTTAGGGATTTGTATCCTCTAATAAGACACTCAACGTTGATAATACGGTCTTATTATAACAGACGTAGCAGCAAATGGACATTGGTTGTCCCGTTTCCTGTTTCCTGCGCCTTTGGCCCTTTGGCTGCGGTTTCTATCATGGCAGTCACCACTTCCGATCTCGCATGGAGGCTTCAGGCACCTACTGGAGAAACCGACAGACAGCCTACAATCCTAGTTACTAATATTATAAACTAGCGTTTAATTTTAACTTTAAATTTTTCCCGAATTTTCCAATGTTCTGGACAATTTTTTTTTTTTCTTTCCAGCAATTTTTTCGTACTACTGTGAATATTTTAAAACAACAATAACAATAGCTAAATCAGTCCAGCCAGCCGTTCTCATTATTAAATGTTAATTTCTGTACTTTCGTCGTGGCGTCTAAACGGATTTGACAGTTTTTGACCACATTTGAGAGAGGTAGAGCATAGCGTTTATTCGCTCAAAGAGCAGCTCGACTGGGGAAGTACCTCCACCTTACAGAATACCGCAGCCAAATAACTTTATGTTGTGTAAAGTTGTGTTCCTGCGCGTGAGTAAGGTCGCCAGAGCTCATAGCGGAGGGGGGAAAGGTCGGTAACGCGTGAACAATGCTTTTTGTGTTGCAAGCGTCCATATGGCTGCGGTAAACGCTTACCATCAGGCGGGCCGTATGCTTGTTTACCGACTTAGTTGTATAAAAAAAAAAAACATTTATTCCGATTTCTGTGGCAGTGGTACGCGTCAAATGCCGTGATTAAGGTCACAGGTTCGCATCCCACAATGAGCTTACGGCTATAACCCTTAAGTTTAAAATCTGTCGTCAAGCATCTACCGATGTGTTTCGACAGCTGCACTTGAGACCCAGTTATTTTCTAGACTATTTGAGCTTACCTTCATCTTGACCTTCACCTTCAACTACATCATCAGTGCCCATGGCGACATCGTTTGTTTTTTAGGGTTCCGTAGCCAAATGGCAAAAAACGGAACCCTTATAGATTCGTCATGTCTGTCTGTCCGTGTATGTCACAGCCATTTATTTCCGAAACTATAAGAACTATAATGTTGAAACTTGGTAAGTAGATGTATTCTGTGAACCGCATTAAGATTTTTACACAAAAATAGAAAAAAAACAATAAATTTTGGGGGTTCCCCATACTTAGAACTGAAACTCAAATTTTTTTGTTTCATCAAACCCATAAGTGTGGGGTGTCTATGGATAGGTCTTCAAAAATGATATTGAGGTTTCTAATATCATTTTTTTCTAAACTGAATAGTTTGCGCGAGAGACACTTCCAAAGTGGTAAAATGTGTGTCCCCCCCCCTGTAACTTCTAAAATAAGAGAATGATAAATCTATAAAAAATATATGATGTACATTACGGTGCAAACTTCCACTGAAAATTGGTTTGAACGAGATCTAGTTAGTAGTTTTTTTTTAATAGGTCATAAATTGAAATTAATATCAAATACTCAGGTCTATACTACCATTTACTTATATACCTACAGGTTTGTACGGAACCCTCAGTGCGCGAGTGTGACTCGCACTTGGCCGGTTTTATTTTTTGTTGTTTCAGTAATCAATATTATACCGGGTGTTGTTCTGTATTTGTGCCATATTTAAGGAGGTTGATATTTACCTTGTATAGAACACTAATCAATTATAAAATCATGCTCGTAATATAAAATTTTATTTTTAAAGTTTTGTAAAAATAAAAATCCCCAACACACGGGTTTGACGATGTTTTATAAAGATTTATAAGATATAGGTTGGTGACCGCTGCGCAGCGGCCCGGTTTCTCCCCTCGCCCCGGATCCCAGACCTATTCTGTGCAGTTACGAAGCCTTATTCTGATTTGAAATATGGCACGAATGCAAAACAACACCTGTATATTCATATGAATTGTTGAATCTGCCGCCTAGTCTAGTAGGATAGGTGCGGGTCTTGGTTGGATCTCGAATTTGTTTGTTACTTTAATTGGTAATGCAATAATAGTCGGTACTTCTAAATTTACAAGTTTATTAAGTGAGAATTTTGTTCGTTGCGGAGGCCCGGAACGTACAGAAGAGAATTAAAAAATATTTCATCCCTACCTAGGCTGTAGGGATGAAAGATGTTTCGTACGTTTTCATTATAACCATTTCGTTTCTTGTAAAGCATGAGCACGGACTTAGCCATAAATCCATAATTTATTACTAAATTACTCAAAAGCTATGTTAGTAAATATCTTGTTTTTACATTTTTGATTTGCCTCTTACTAACCACTGACTGGCAATGCATAGGGCACAAGTATGGAACAGTCAGCCTTATCTACTAATACATACAGGATGGTGCCGCCGCCGCGCATCCGGTGCATTACTAAAGCGGTTCGGGACCACGTCATGCCATAAAAATAGCGCGTATGAGCTTCCTCAAATATTGTGGTCCTGCTACGAAAACGCAACAGCCGCAACATCGTCCTGAATGCATATTATATTGGACACCCAGGGCATTATTTTGACCCATGCGCTGCACGTGCAAAAAGACTGACAGTAAGATCTAAAACTAATGGTTGTCAGACAACATATCGGGGACCAAACTGGTAGGACTTTTCTCGCATATAAAAGCCGCTTTGGTATTGCACCAGATATCATCAAGAGCAGCCGACCTATTGATGGAGCCGCAATATTCACCAACGCCGAGCCGAGTTGCATTAGCCGGTTGACCTTGTAACCACTTAGTGTAACCGGCTTGTTCGAGGGTTTGTCCTGAAATTTATAAAATATTATAAAATACTAACGACCCGACCCGGCTTCGCACGGGTGCAATGAGGTGTGGTGTCGAGCGATTTGCGCCGTGCGCTCACGGTATCGCGACTACTGTTTCTTGTGATATCTTTTAAATATAAATAATATTTTATTTTATTTATTTTTTAAATATAAAAAATATAAATGATAAGGATTTTCTGTAAAGAGCAAACATTATCTCTATTAAATGCTCGTCGTAACTAATTTATTTAATTAGATAAGAATTATAATCATATGGGTCAAAATAACTTCGAAAGTATAACCCACAAAAATAATAATCTCAAACGCATAAAAATGGTTACTGTGGGTTATCCATACGATATAAACATAATACCATCGCAATTTTTTTACTCAACTCCGTAGTACCTACATCATTTTGATATACCTCGTAAAGTATAGTCAACGTTAGCAAAGAGAGCGCAAAAAATTCTAAGTGTTTACAAAACATTTACTTTTTTTATAATATTCTGTATATTGGGTGACTGGTAATAAGTAAACGATACTTAGACATATGATTTTACTCATGATAACAAACAACTTTCCTATATACAGTATAAACCTTCCTGGGAAAATTATCTAACTCATAGTGAAAACCGCATCAAAATCCGTTGCGTGGTTTAGAAGGAGTTAGCGGATAAACAGACAGACAGACGCGGAAAACGACTTCATTTTATACTATGTCGTGATGATGATGGTGATGATAGTCTGTGATGTGAATCCCAAGGAAGTTAAATGTGTATTTTATTCGTGTTCAGAAATACTTCACATCTGAATTGAATTAAACAACTGGAGTCTTAGTATAATAAATACTACTTACAAGTTTAAGTGTATGTCGAACCGGTAGTTAATTCAACAGTATGTAACAACTTAACGTTCATAAGTGCCTTACCAGGGCCTAAACTGAAAAAATGACTTTTTGATTTTGATTTGTAAAACTGCCGGTAAGCCGTACAGTACTACCCAACTGATATGGCGCGTCGTGAATCTTCGATTAACGAAAGAATGCTAAAAACTTACAATCAACCCGAGGCCACTACTATAAGGTTCATAATACGGTGCAGCTGTCAGTTCCGTCTCACTCGCAAGTGACGCCCCTCCGCACCAATACCAATAGCATTTCCCGCGCTTGGAAAATGTATCTTCTGCGCAGGTACACACGGCAACAGATCAAGCTATACATTTCTAGTATAAGCTGACCTCCCATTGTACGGAAATCCTATACAATGCGAGATCAGCTTATATTGGAAATGTATAGCTTGATCTGTAGCCGTGTGTACATCGGTAAGCCATATCAGTTGGGTACTACTGTACCGTGGCAGTTTTACAGTTGTTTAATAACTTCCCTTAATAACTTAATTGATTAATACTAATTTCGTTCAAATTTGATCAAAAATAGACTGTCGAATTGCATTCAGATATGCAAGCAACTAGTTAGGCTTTTTGAATATGAAGATTATTGGACATAATATAAGGGAAAACCCTGAAGTAGTCTTTCCTTGAGGGAGAGGACGGAAAGAAGTAGCGTTTAGTAAGCAAGTAGATGAAATGATTGTGTGTGGGATGGGAACTGACAGAATTGGCAAATATCAGAAAAAGTATCTAGGTACAAAGTAAATCTTACCATGAATAGTGTACCAGCTCCCACGTTCACCCCAGTCTTGGTATCCTATGAGTGCATTGTCTTTCCATACAGATGTTTCAATCACACTTTTTGGATGCATCGAGAATAACTTTGCTAACACCTGGGCTTCCTCTTCGCTGTTGAT
This sequence comes from Achlya flavicornis, assembly GCA_947623365.1. NCBI lineage: Eukaryota > Metazoa > Arthropoda > Insecta > Lepidoptera > Drepanidae > Achlya > Achlya flavicornis. Next base: position 15,167,832 of record OX392479.1, read on the forward strand.
GATGGCTAAATGTCCACCTTCCGCCACGCAGATCATGTAAGCCTTTGGCCAGGTCTCAGCCTGTGAGTGGAACTTGTAGCAGTTTCCAGTCTTCGTGTCTAAAGAGTATCCTATGACCACAAAAAATATTTAAAATGATAACGTGGAAGACTAAATGCTAATTTAAATCGTACTGTTCTTGAAAAAAATTTAGACGATAAAATAGAGACTTAAAAAAATCAAAATAGATGTTAATCTATTTGTATGCCTTTTCTAAAGGCAGTCACAGTACAGCTTCATAATAAAAAATAAAAATGCTTTAGATGGATGCAGAGATAGATATAACCATAATTATCAAAATTAATGTAGGCATAATTTTAAAGGTAACATGAAAATCACTAACCAGGGTCCAGTGTGCCACAGCTGTTCATCAGTAAGTTTTCATTCTTTTTGAAGCACATGTAAGGGAAGGTATCCGTGCACTTGACGTCAGCCATGGTTCCGTTGGCGAGCAGCATGAGGCAGTCTTCGTTGTCCTGGAAGTTGTCCGGCTCGTTCGGCGCCCAAGTCACAGGGATCCTAGATAGTGGCATTCCTGGAATAATGCCATATTGTTATTGAGAACCTTACCTCTCTCGGCTAGCCAAGTCCACCCTCAGCGCCGTGCAAAAGCAACTAAAAGATGCACCCCCTCCTGCCGCCAATACCGTAACCGCATCCGCGGCCGCGGCCATCCCAGCATCCACTCCATATAGGAGCAAGAAACCATGGAGTCCGGACGAGGTAGAGTACGAGGCGGCAAAGCGCCGCTACGCCCCACCTGCGCGCCCCGAACAGCATGGCCCCACGCCCATGCCCCTACACCAAAAAGAGCTGCGTAGAACTCGACTCCCAATGGAAATGGGAATAGATTCCCCCTCTCCCCCGCCGACGGGCTCACTTTCGCTGAAGTGGCCAAGAGTCCGACCCCTTCTGAAGCCAGAACCAGATTCCCCTCAGTGAGACAGATGCGACGACGAGTACTGCAGCCCCCAGCACGCAGGCCGGCGACAACGCCACTTCGATCAACAAAAGAAGGGAGAGTATAATTTCCAAATGCCCCCCCCCCCCTAATCATGGAAAAGCTCCCAAAATGGCCGAGCCACTTCCACGCCCTGAAGGGATTACTAGTTCGGCCAAGGAGTTCGTTTTTTTTCCCAAGGAGGACCACGAATACCGGATACTCCAGCGGTACTTCACCGACCTGGAGAAAAAGGAAAAAATCTGGGTGGTTCTCCTATTCCCTCCCCGCGGACAGGAGTTTGAAGGTGGCCATCAGGGGGCTGCCAGTCAACACCGATTCGGAGAAAATCGAGGAGGAACTCCGTGAACTAGGTTTTACACCTGAGTTCGCGCGCATCCGGTCCCGCAGAGGGCGGCCAGGATGTATATTCCTAGCTGTCCTCAAAAGGACCAGGAACCTCACGCCGGCCATATACAATGTCTCAGAGCTACTCGAAATGTCCGGTGTAACCATTGAGAGGTCATCCACCTTGCACCTCCATAAGTCTTTCAGCGGCGACCATGTTTTGGAACACAGGTAAGGCCAGAGTCACCCAGACTCACTAGCTGGCAGGCAGTACAGTCAGTACATACTAGCAATTAAGTGGTAGCCATCAGTAGTCTTAACACTCGTACCTTCGATAGAGACGTAAACTCCCTTGTAGAATATGGAATGGATGCCAGTAAACACTCCGCAAGACTGTACTTGACTATCAGCGATTACGTTTTTCATTATTTTAAGGAACTTAGAGTTGGAAGGTGATGCCAGCACAGCTCCTGAAGCATATAACAAAATGAGTAATTCTAATGGCAATTAAGAAAAATGTATATTTCATTTCAATGAAATTAATGATTTACGCCATTCGGTTCAACTAATGGACAAAAAAATATTATGAAATAAGTTAAAATGTTGATTTATTAATGCATGGTCATTAAATAATTTATTATGGACGTTGTTACCACGAAAGGATCTACAAATATTTAACAGTAGAATTGCTGATTTACCTTCATAGTGACATCTGAGACGAGCCTCGTGCCATGTCACCGGCACATGATGCAGTTTGATAGAACCACTAACTTCCGGGACGTATTTGTAGTCAAACCTTAGGAAAGCATCTGCAGAGTAAAGTATAGACATACTGTAACTTACAAAGAGTAAAATATCGTAGATGACAACTTGACCGTGGACGACTTAAACTTGAACAATAGGTACGATGCGATGAGCTCGTCGGAAATTCCCAACCCTACGGCTGAATTGCAATAACGGCAATATATTTTTCAATTGTTTGATGTGGGGCATGGGTTCTCCCCGTGAAGCAAAAATCCAAATTATTTCTGCATAATATGGTTCTCTCGTTCAAAATTCGGAGCAGCCCGACTGGGGAAATACCTCTCCCGTATGAACACAGCCAAATAACATTATGTTGCCAGAGCTTCATACAGGAGGCGCTATGACTGATACTCCTGGTGTTGCAAGCAACTATAAGCTACGGTAACCGTTACCATCCGCGAGCCGTAGGTATGTGTTTACCGGATTAACCTCAGGTGGGTTAAAAAATAATTTGTGCAAATAACAAAGTATGATAATATAACTTACCTGCACTAAAAGTGAAATAAACTACCACCAAATAAAATATATATTTTTTCAATAAATACATAGCGTCAACTCAGAGTTGGAATTAAGGACAATTTATCTTTGGTATAATAGAATAGTATGGACAGAATTTGAGTTTGAATGAGCCTTTTATTGGTGATTTTATTGTACTTATTTATATTAAATAGTAAATACACACACACCACATTAAAACCACAAAGTGTGTCATGTCAAAACCTATTTACATTGTTTCCCTAACGTATAGGCTATTTTTAAGATTAAACAATTTGCATCACAGCTATATTATGAAGTGTTTTCTACGGTTTAAATATTTTATTTTATGAAGACATAGGTAGTTATTTGATATGGGACATATTGAGCTATATGTAACCATACCATGTGTCACCGAACTTATGCTATTTGAAATCTACTTTTAGTAGCAGTTTTTCAATTTGTATTAAATTCTGATTGTTTATTTATTTTTAACACCTAAGTAATATTTTGTAAATTATACATAAAAATCAGCTTTCAGAATTAAAGACTAGCACGTATGATGTTTTTACATAACTTTCATACCCGGTATGTAAATTGGCCATCGGGCCGTGGGGCCAAGCTAGCAAGTGTGTGTACGTTTGAAGTACGTAGGTACTGATACTACCCAATTCCGGAATGTTGGACTATTATGCTCATTATTAGAATCCAAAACACGACTATCGCCGCGGTTGTAAGTGCCACTGCCAACCACTGTACTATATCACTACAAACACTACTCCTGGAAATGTCTTATAAAGTTCAGGGTCACTTGATATTGAATCTTCTTATCCATATTTTTGCGCATCTAAGACCTTCTCTAGCGTTCATGCAGTTGGCAAGATGAGCCTTGCATATTTAAGACACCATTAACCCTAAGCATTCGCACCGGGCTAAAACTAAAGTTAAGAGGCTGGTGGCGTTTGTTCCATACAAACGTAATCCTCAGTGTAGTTCGCAATGATTATTGTACCATGCAATCTGTAGGTACCACTGTATGTCCCTCGGTTGTGTTTTTCTCCATAAATTGTTATTATAAGAATTAGGAGCCTTCTAAAATCACGAAAACTTACCATTTTTAACGCCCTTATCAGACGTCCAGCGACCAAATTTGACGAATATAAAAAAAAGGAAAACTGACAAATATAGCCAAAGCCCAAATATTACGATTCCTCATTTTTTTTTTTTAATTTTTTCGTTTTGGAGGAGAAAACCGGGGATTACGAAATAGCGATTTCGTCTAATTTAAACAAGTATAATCAGTCCAAGCTGTAGTTGTCTCTATCGCCCTCGGGCGGGATAGCTCGGGCACAGCGCGACAGCAATAGATATGTTAAAAACCTATTTTTCAAATTTCTTGCAGCCATCCTTTCCTCTTAAGCTCTATATTTAAGAGCACAAAGTTGTAATTAGAACTGCAGTTTTTGTGAGAGAATTTTCTACTCTTCGCTTCAAAGCGTCAAATGTATGGAATACATTTAGTTTTAAAGTTAAATAAACGGAGAACTCAAAACATCAAAACGTTGAAGAAGAAAATTCCAATATCTGGTGCTATCTGGTGCGTCCATGCTTGGCGAACCGAGCACGAGCCAATCCACGAACGAACCTATAACACAACGAGCATGATGCGAATCCCTTTGTTCGTGAAAAAACTGACAATCGTTCAAGGCTCGCAAGCCCGTCCACGCTACGCGAATCGTGCTCGCAGTGTGCTCGTTCGTGGCTCGGCTCGTGCTCGGTTCGCCAAGCATGGACGCACCATGAGATTACGTACCTACTTTTTTTTACGCTCGAAACGTACATAAACATTCTGTATCTGATGAAATTATTATGACACCAAGATGTGGTGATTTAATTTATCCTCATAGAATTATTATAAACGCGAAAGTTTGTGAGCATGGTTGTTTGTTACTCTTTAATGCAAAAACTACTCAACGGATTTAGATGTTTGGCACGCAGAGCAGAGATATATGTTCTGGATAAACACATCCAGTACTATTTATTCCGGATAAAATAATAGGTCCCTTAATATACTGGGTGTAGATTTCGAGATGGCATATTTTCGAAACCTATGTTGGGTTAGTCATGCTAAACAAGTTTAACTATCGGACCAACACTGAATACTAAAAATAAAATGTTTGGTTTTCAAACATTATGATCGAGCAAGGTTGACATTTACTATTTGACAATTCAAATTCAAAATCATTTATTCAAATAGACCTTCGCAGGCACTTATGAAAAGTCTGATTCTAATACCGGTTCGGAAGGTTGCATTTTGCTATTTGTCCCATAGTAAAAGTTGTTCAGTATGATTAACTCAACATAGGTTTCGAAAATATGCCATCTCGAAATCTTCACATGTTATTGTAGTTTTTTTTTTTTTTTAATATAGTATAGTAAGGGATTTGTATCCTCTAATAAGACACTCAACGTTGATAATACGGTCTTATTATAACAGACGTAGCAGCAAATGGACATTGGTTGTCCCGTTTCCTGTTTCCTGCGCCTTTGGCCCTTTGGCTGCGGTTTCTATCATGCCAGTCACCACTTCCGATCTCGCATGGAGGCTTCCAGCACCTACTGGAGAAACCGACAGACAGCCTACAATCCTAGTTACTAATATTATAAACTAGCGTTTAATTTTAACTTTAAATTATTCCCGAATTTTCCAATGCTCTGGACAATATATTTTTTTTCTTTCCAGCACTTTTTTCGTACTACTGTGAATATTTTAAAACAACAATAACAATAGCTAAATCAGTCCAGCCAGCCGTTCTCATTATTAAATGTTAATTTCTGTACTTTCGTCGTGGCGTCTAAACGGATTTGACAGTTTTTGACCACATTTGAGAGAGGTAGAGCATAGCGTTTATTCGCTCAAAGAGCAGCTCGACTGGGGAAGTACCTCCACCTTACAGAATACCGCAGCCAAATAACTTTATGTTGTGTTAAGTTGTGTTCCTGCGCGTGAGTAAGGTCGCCAGAGCTCATAGCGGAGGGGGGAAAGGTCGGTAACGCGTGAACAATGCTTTTTGTGTTGCAAGCGTCCATATGGCTGCGGTAAACGCTTACCATCAGGCGGGCCGTATGCTTGTTTACCGACTTAGTTGTATAAAAAAAAAAAAAACATTTATTCCGATTTCTGTGGCAGTGGTACGCGTCAAATGCCGTGATTAAGGTCACAGGTTCGCATCCCACAATGAGCTTACGGCTATAACCCTTAAGTTTAAAATCTGTCGTCAAGCATCTACCGATGTGTTTCGACAGCTGCACTTGAGACCCAGTTATTTTCTAGACTATTTGAGCTTACCTTCATCTTGACCTTCACCTTCAACTACATCATCAGTGCCCATGGCGACATCGTTTGTTTTTTTGTTGTTTCAGTAATCAATATTTCAGTATCAATATAATATCCGGGTGTTGTTCTGTATTTGTGCCATATTTAAGGAGGTTGATATTTACCTTGTATAGAACACTAATCAATTATAAAATCATGCTCGTAATATAAAATTTTATTTTTAAAGTTTTGTAAAAATAAAAATCCCCAACACACGGGTTTGACGATGTTTTATAAAGATTTATAAGATATAGGTTGGTGACCGCTGCGCAGCGGCCCGGTTTCTCCCCTCGCCCCGGATCCCAGACCTATTCTGTGCAGTTACGAAGCCTTATTCTGATTTGAAATATGGCACGAATGCAAAACAACACCTGTATATTCATATGAATTGTTGAATCTGCCGCCTAGTCTAGTAGGATAGGTGCGGGTCTTGGTTGGATCTCGACTTTGTTTGTTACTTTAATTGGTAATGCAATAATAGTCGGTACTTCTAAATTTACAAATTTATTGCGTGAGAATTTTGTTCGTTGCGGAGGCCCGGAACGTACAGAAGAGAATTAAAAAATATTTCATCCCTACCTAGGCTGTAGGGATGAAAGATTTTTTTAATTCTCTTCTTCCATTGGTTGACGTTTTCATTATAACCGTTTCGTTTCTTGTAAAGCATGAGCACGGACTTAGCCATAAATCCATAATTTATTACTAAATTACTCAAAAGCTATGTTAGTAAATATCTTATTTTAACATTTTTGATTTGCCTCTTACTAACCACTGACTGGCAATGCATAGGGCACAAGTATGGAACAGTCAGCCTTATCTACTAATACATACAGTATGGTGCCGCCGCCGCGCATCCGGTGCATTACTAAAGCGGTTCGGGACCACGTCATGCCATAAAAATAGCGCGTATGAGCTTCCTCAAATATTGTGGTCCTGCTACGAAAACCCAACAGCCGCAACATCGTCCTGAATGCATATTATATTGGACACCCAGGGCATTATTTTGACCCATGCGCTGCACGTGCAAAAAGACTGACAGTAAGATCTAAAACTAATGGTTGTCAGACAACATATCGGGGACCAAACTGGTAGGACTTTTCTCGCATATAAAAGCCGCTTTGGTATTGCACCAGATATCATCAAGAGCAGCCGACCTATAGATGGAGCCGCAATATTCACCAACGCCGAGCCGAGTTGCATTAGCCGGTTGACCTTGTAACCACTTAGTGTAACCGGCTTGTTCGAGGGTTTGTCCTGAAATTTATAAAATATTATAAAATACTAACGACCCGACCCGGCTTCGCACGGGTGCAATGAGGTGTGGTGTCGAGCGATTTGCGCCGTGCGCTCACGGTATCGCGACTACTGTTTCTTGTGATATCTTTTAAAATATAAATGATAAGGATTTTCTGTAAAGAGCAAACATTATCTCTATTAAATGCTCGTCGTAACTAATTTATTTAATTAGATAAGAATTATAATCATATGGGTCAAAATAACTTCGAAAGTATAACCCACAAAAAAAATAATCTCAAACGCATAAAAATGGTTACTGTGGGTTATCCATACGATATAAACATATACCATCGCAAATTTTTTACTCAACTCCGTAGTACCTTTTTTTTTTTTTTATTAGCGTGGGGAAATCCTCATAGGATACCCGACCGCCCTGGGTGGGAGCGGCCAGGTTATGCCGGACTTTTACCGGCTAAAACCCCACGGTGGTCGCCACCTGCGCTACAGAGGGGGGCGGGCTCTCGTGCAGATCGCGTACCTGCTCGCCCCTCCACGCGCGGCGCTGTGATAGCCCGTCCCGGGGGAAGTGTGATACCTCCCCCCAGCACCCTCGCGGTGCTATCGCACGATGAGTCGTGACCACAACGACTCATCGTCCTCCTCGGGGCCGCTTCTGGGCATTCAGGGTCCCCACCCCGATTGCCCACGACCCCGAAGGTCCCCGTTTAGTCGCCTTTTACGACAGGCAGGGGAACACCGTAGCTGTGATTCTAAGCCCCAGCTACAGGGCAGGAGGGCCGCCACGAGGCACGGCCGCGCCTCGGCGGCGTCGTCTCCGGGCGGGATCGGCCCTCTCCCGATCCCGCTCAGCAGCCTCCTTCTGGACCATTACGGTCTCACAGAAGGAGGCTACGGCCCTCCACGCCGTATCCCCGCTCAGCATCGCCGACACGACTGCTGGCAGGGAGAGATTCCGACCGATCAGGTCGACCAGGATCCGCCGCTCGGGTTCCCACGCAGGGCACACCGCAAGCGTGTGCGATGCGGAATCCTGGTCGCTTCCACCGCAATGGAAGCAAGCCGCCGTCGCCTCACGTCCGATCCTACACAAATAATCACCGAAGCACCCATGCCCGGTGAGAATCTGTGTAAGTCTGTAGGTGAGTCTCCCACCTTGTCGCTGCATCCAGGCCTCGAAGACCGGCAGGACTGCTCCGACAACGCGTTTGCGAGCATGCCGCTCCTCACGGAGCCTTGCACGCCACGTTGCGAATGCGATAAGTCGCTCCTGCCGTCTGATCGCCTCTTCTGGATCGCCTCCACCACTCTGGCGGACGATGCGGATCCGGTCATAAACCCTCGCATCCATGTCCGCCAGAATGTCCAGCGGCGGAAAGCGAGCCAAAACAGTTGCCGCCTAACTCCGTAGTACCTACATCATTTTTTTTAATAAAAAAAAAAAAAAAAAAAAAAATATATATCAAAATGATGTAACTCCGTAGTACCTACATCATTTTGATATACCTCGTAAAGTATAGTCAACGTTAGCAAAGAGAGCGCAAAAAATTCTAAGTGTTAACAAAACATTTACTTTTTTTATAATATTCTGTATATTGGGTGACTGGTAATTAGTAAACGATACTTAGACATATGATTTTACTCATGATAACAAACAACTTTCCTATATACAGTATAAACATTCCTGGGAAAATTATCTAACTCATAGTGAAAACCGCATCAAAATCCGTTGCGTGGTTTAGAAGGAGTTAGCGGATAAACAGACAGACAGACGCGGAAAACGACTTCATTTTATACTATGTCGTGATGATGATGGTGATGATAGTCTGTGATGTGAATCCCAAGGAAGTTAAATGTATATTTTATTCGTGTTCAGAAATGCTTCACATCTGAATTGAATTAAACAACTGGAGTCTTCTCAGTTTAAGCTCAGAGTATAATAAATACTACTTACAAGTTTAAGTGTATGTCGAACCGGTAGTTAATTCAACAGTATGTAACAACTTAACGTTCATAAGTGCCTTACCAGGGCCTAAACTAAATTTATTTATTTATTAAATAAATGACTTTTTGATTTTGATTTGTAAAACTGCCGGTAAGCCGTACAGTACTACCCAAGTGATATGGCGCGTCGTGAATCTTCGATCACATAGAAGAGAAAGTATGGCCCGAGGATTAACGAAAGAATGCTTAAAACTTACAATCAACTCGAGGCCCCTACTATGAGGTTCATAATACGGTGCAGCTGTCAGTTCCGTCTCACTCGCAAGTGACGCCCCTCCGCACCAATACCAATAGCATTTCCCGCGCTTTGAAAATGTATCTTCTGCGCAGGTACACACGGCAACAGATCAAGCTATACTTTCTAGTATAAGCTGACCTCCCATTGTACGGAAATCCTATACAATGCGAGATCAGCTTATATTGGAAATGTATAGCTTGATCTGTAGCCGTGTGTACATCGGTAAGCCATATCAGTTGGGTACTACTGTACCGTGGCAGTTTTACAGTTGTTTAATAACTTCCCTTAATAACTTAATTGATTAATACTAATTTCGTTCAAATTTGATCAAAAATAGACTGTCGAATTGCATTCAGATATGCAAGCAACTAGTTAGGCTTTTTGAATATGAAGATTATTGGACATAATATAAGGGAAAACCCTGAAGTAGTCTTTCCTTGAGGGAGAGGACGGAAAGAAGTAGCGTTTAGTAAGCAAGTAGATGAAATGATTGTGTGTGGGATGGGAACTGACAGAATTGGCAAATATCAGAAAAAGTATCTACACTGGACAGCAAATAAACCGGGCCACCCGCTGCCTTGGAGCTTTAATCCAATTTTCTCAAAAAGTATAAAGCTTACCACTTACAAAGTTATACCTACAGAAAGTGTGTTTCATGATGAACAAAATGAATGGAAACACATTAGGCTTAATCAATTTATTAAATGTTTATTAAGGATTTTACAAAGAAGAGTTGTTTTCCTGTCGTGTTAATCGTTCGTAATCACCAAAGGAAAAACAATTTTTTGGCAGAAAAAATATAAAAAATGAAAAAAAATTTTTGCACAGTATTCAGTGTTCCTTCCCCCTGCTCGTGTAACTGCTAGCATCTTCGTATTCAAAGACCTCACGAGCCTGACGATGAAATCTTGGGGAATTGCATTCTACTCCTCTTCATTTGCGATTCGTAGCTCTGAAAGCCTTGTTGGAACAGGTACCCGGGCTCGAACTCGACGTTTCAGCTCATCTCATAAGTGTTCTATCGGATTCAAGTCCGGACTTTGAGCTGACTAGTCCATCGTATGAATGCCGACGTCGCGTAGATACTGGGTCACCACATGAGCAACATGAGGCCGTACTTTATCATGCATCAACTGCATATCCTGCCCGATATATCCTACGTAAGGTACCATATGGTCCGCGAGGATTTCAGTGATGTAGATGAGAAGTCAATCCACGTGGACGGCCCGTCGGTTTGATGAAAACTAACGCTGTATGTGCGTTTAACGAGATGCCGCCCCAGACCATTACCGATCCTCCTCCATAAGCTACAGTTTACTCGATAAACACTGAGAACAACGTTCTCCAGGGCGACGATATACTCTCTGACGTCGATTGCTTCCATGTAGACTCACCCTGGTCACATCAGGGCAGAGTAAACTACCTCACTGCTCTAACCTCAAATTCATATGCTTTCGAGCAAATTCAAGTCGTGATCGACGGTGGGCTACCGTGAATCCTGGGCCTATTGCAGCTCTTTTTGGAGTCAGGTTCCTTTCAGCAAGTCTCCTGCTGACGGTATCTGAACTTATGACCACTTGGCGTTCGTCACGCAGACTTTGTTGGACTTGAACTGCGTTCAGGCAGTGATTTCGCAGATTAGTAAGTTGGATATAACGATCATCTGTTGCTGATGTAGCCCTGGATCTGCCCGTACCTGGACGGCGGTCGATTGCTCCAGTCTCTAAGTATCGTATGTAAACTCGTTGCACTGAATATCTGCTGATTCGAAGACTTCGAACGACCTCACGTTTCCCAACAACTGCTTGAACTAGTGCTAGTGCTTGAGCTTCTTCTTAAGGAGTCGTATCTATCATTGGCCGTAAAAAATAGCAAAAATACACGCGCCTGAACAAACGATGGACAAAAACTAAAGAAATGATAAGAGATATCACTGTAGAAAAAAAAACGGTAAGCTCGAACTCTAGAGAAAATAGTGCAAATCGTTAGGCATTGTGTTTGTGGCATGATAACAATGTGAGTTGACGGTGCTTTCAATTACATTTATACTCATTTTGATCATCATGAAACGTACTTTCTTTAGGTATATCTTTAATAGCTGTAAGTTGTATACTTTTTGAGAAAATCGGATTAGAGCTACAAAAGGGCGGGTGGCCCGGTTTATTTGCTGTCCAGTGTAGGTACAAAGTAAATCTTACCATGAATAGTGTACCAGCTCCCACGTTCACCCCAGTCGTGGTATCCTATGAGTGCATTGTCTTTCCATACAGATGCTTCAATCACACTTTTTGGATGCATCGAGAATAACTTTGCTAACACCTGGGCTTCCTCTTCACTGTTGATGATGGCTAAATGTCCACCTTCCGCCACGCAGATCATGTAAGCCTTTGGCCAGGTCTCAGCCTGTGAGTGGAACTTGTAGCAGCTTCCAGTCTTCGTGTCTAAAGAGTATCCTATGACCACAAAAAATATTTAAAATGATAACGTGGAAGACTAAATGCTAATTTAAATCGTACTGTTCTTGAAAAAAATTTAGACGATAAAATAGAGACTTAAAAAAATCAAAATAGATGTTAATCTATTTGTATGCCTTTTCTAAAGGCAGTCACAGTACAGCTTCATAATAAAAAATAAAAATGCTTTAGATGGATGCAGAGATAGATATAACCATAATTATCAAAATTAATGTAGGCATAATTTTAAAGGTAACATGAAAATCACTAACCAGGGTCCAGTGTGCCACAGCTGTTCATCAGTAAGTTTTCATTCTTTTTGAAGCACATGTAAGGGAAGGTATCCGTGCACTTGACGTCAGCCATGGTTCCGTTGGCGAGCAGCATGAGGCAGTCTTCGTTGTCCTGGAAGTTGTCCGGCTCGTTCGGCGCCCAAGTCACAGGGATCCTAGATAGTGGCACTCCTGGAATAATGCCATATTGTTATTGAGAACCTTACCTCTCTCGGCTAGCCAAGTCCACCCTCAGCGCCGTGCAAAAGCAACTAAAAGAGAGGGGGATTGCACTATGGCAAATTGCTCCAGATGCACCCCCTCCTGCCGCCAATACCGTAACCGCATCCGCGGCCGCGGCCATCCCAGCATCCACTCCATATAGGAGCAAGAAACCATGGAGTCCGGACGAGGTAGAGTACGAGGCGGCAAAGCGCCGCTACGCCCCACCTGCGCGCCCCGAACAGCATGGCCCCACGCCCATGCCCCTACACCAAAAAGAGCTGCGTAGAACTCGACTCCCAATGGAAATGGGAATAGATTCCCCCTCACCCCCGCCGACGGGCTCACTTTCGCTGAAGTGGCCAAGAGTCCGACCCCTTCTGAAGCCAGAACCAGATTCCCCTCAGTGAGACAGATGCGACGACGAGTACTGCATCCCCCAGCACGCAGGCCGGCGACAACGCCACTTCGATCAACAAAAGAAGGGAGAGTATAATTTCCAAATGCCCCCCCCCCCCCCTAATCATGGAAAAGCTCCCAAAATGGCCGAGCCACTTCCACGCCCTGAAGGGATTACTAGTTCGGCCAAGGAGTTCGTTTTTTTTCCCAAGGAGGACCACGAATACCGGATACTCCAGCGGTACTTCACCGACCTGGAGAAAAAGGAAAAAATCTGGGTGGTTCTCCTATTCCCTCCCCGCGGACAGGAGTTTGAAGGTGGCCATCAGGGGGCTGCCAGTCAACACCGATTCGGAGAAAATCGAGGAGGAACTCCGTGAACTAGGTTTTACACCTGAGTTCGCGCGCATCCGGTCCCGCAGAGGGCGGCCAGGATGTATATTCCTAGCTGTCCTCAAAAGGACCAGGAACCTCACGCCGGCCATATACAATGTCTCAGAGCTACTCGAAATGTCCGGTGTAACCATTGAGAGGTCATCCACCTTGCACCTCCATAAGTCTTTCAGCGGCGACCATGTTTTTGAACACAGGTAAGGCCAGAGTCACCCAGACTCACTAGCTGGCAGGCAGTACAGTCAGTACATACTAGCAATTAAGTGGTAGCCATCAGTAGTCTTAACACTCGTACCTTCGATAGAGACGTAAACTCCCTTGTAGAATATGGAATGGATGCCAGTAAACACTCCGCAAGACTGTACTTGACTATCAGCGATTACGTTTTTCATTATTTTAAGGAACTTAGAGTTGGAAGGTGATGCCAGCACAGCTCCTGAAGCATATAACAAAATTAGTAATTCTAATGGCAATTAAGAAAAATGTATATTTCATTTCAATGAAATTAATGATTTACGCCATTCGGTTCAACTAATGGACAAAAAAATATTATGAAATAAGTTAAAATGTTGATTTATTAATGCATGGTCATTAAATAATTTATTATGGACGTTGTTACCACGAAAGGATCTACAAATATTTAACAGTAGAATTGCTGATTTACCTTCATAGTGACATCTGAGACGTGCCTCGTGCCATGTCACCGGCACATGATGCAGTTTGATAGAACCACTAACTTCCGGGACGTATTTGTAGTCAAACCTTAGGAAAGCATCTGCAGAGTAAAGTATAGACATACTTACTTACAAAGAGTAAAATATCGTAGATGACAACTTGACCGTGGACGACTTAAACTTGAACAATAGGTACGATGCGATGAGCTCGTCGGAAATTCCCAACCCTACGGCTGAATTGCAATAACGGCAATATATTTTTCAATTGTTTGATGTGGGGCATGGGTTCTCCCCGTGAAGCAAAAATCCAAATTATTTCTGCATAATATGGTTCTCTGGTTCAAAATTCGGAGCAGCCCGACTGGGGAAATACTTCTCCCGTATGAACACAGCCAAATAACATTATGTTGCCAGAGCTTCATACAGGAGGCGCTATGACTGATACTCCTGGTGTTGCAAGCAACTATAAGCTACGGTAACCGTTACCATCCGCGAGCCGTAGGTATGTGTTTACCGGATTAACCTCAGGTGGGTTAAAAAATAATTTGTGCAAATAACAAAGTATGATAATATAACTTACCTGCACTAAAAGTGAAATAAACTACCACCAAATAAAATATATATTTTTTCAATAAATACATAGCGTCAACTCAGAGTTGGAATTAAGGACAATTTATCTTTGGTATAATAGAATAGTATGGACAGAATTTGAGTTTGAATGAGCCTTTTATTGGTGATTTTATTGTACTTATTTATATTAAATAGTAAATACACACACACCACATTAAAACCACAAAGTGTGTCATGTCAAAACCTATTTACATTGTTTCCCTAACGTATAGGCTATTTTTAAGATTAAACAATTTGCATCACAGCTATATTATGAAGTGTTTTCTACGGTTTAAATATTTTATTTTATGAAGACATAGGTAGTTATTTGATATGGGACATATTGAGCTATATGTAACCATACCATGTGTCACCGAACTTATGCTATTTGAAATCTACTTTTAGTAGCAGTTTTTCAATTTGTATTAAATTCTGAGTGTTTATTTATTTTTAACACCTAAGTAATATTTTGTAAATTATACATAAAAATCAGCTTTCAGAATTAAAGACTAGCACGTATGATGTTTTTACATAACTTTCATACCCGGTATGTAAATTGGCCATCGGGCCAAGCCGTGGGGCCAAGCTAGCAAGTGTGTGTACGTTTGAAGTACGTAGGTACTGATACTACCCAATTCCGGAATGTTGGACTATTATGCTCATTATTAGAATCCAAAACACGACTATCGCCGCGGTTGTAAGTGCGACTGCCAACCACTGTACTATATCACTACAAACTCTACTCCTGGAAATGTCTTATAAAGTTCAGGGTCACTTGAAATTGCATCTTCTTATCCATATTTATGCGCATCTAAGACCCTCTAGCTGTTCATGCAGTTGGCAAGATGAGCCTTGCATATTTAAGACACCATTAACCCTAAGCATTCGCACCGGGCTAAAACTAAAGTTAAGAGGCTGGTGGCGTTTGTTCCATACAAACGTAATCCTCAGTGTAGTTCGCAATGATTATTTTACCATGCAATCTGTAGGTACCACTGTATGTCCCTCGGTTGTGTTTTTCTCCATAAATTGTTATTATAAGAATTAGGAGCCTTCTAAAATCACGAAAACTTACCATTTTTAACGCCCTTATCAGACGTCCAGCGACCAAATTTGACGAATATAAAAAAAAGGAAAACTGACAAATATAGCCAAAGCCCAAATATTACGATTCCTCATTTTTTTCGCGCACAGCGCGACAGCAATAGATATGTTAAAAACCTATTTTTCAAATTTCTTGCAGCCATCCTTTCCTCTTAAGCTCTATATTTAAAAGCACAAAGTTGTAATTAGAACTGCAGTTTTTGTGAGAGAATTTTCTACTCTTCGCTTCAAAGCGTCAAATGTATGGAATACATTTAGTTTTAAAGTTAAATAAACGGAGAACTCAAAACATCAAAACGTTGAAGAAGAAAATTCCAATATCTGGTGCTATCTGGTGCGTCCATGCTTGGCGAACCGAGCACGAGCCAATCCACGAACGAACCTATAACACAACGAGTATGATGCGAATCCCTTTGTTCGTGAAAAAACTGACAATCGTTCAAGGCTCGCAAGCCCGTCCACGCTACGCGAATCGTGCTCGCAGTGTGCTCGTTCGTGGCTCGGCTCGTGCTCGGTTCGCCAAGCATGGACGCACCATGAGATTACGTACCTACCTATTTTTACGCTCGAAACGTACATAAACATTCTGTATCTGATGAAATTATTATGACACCAAGATGTGGTGATTTAATTTATCCTCATAGAATTATTATAAACGCGAAAGTTTGTGAGCATGGTTGTTTGTTACTCTTTAATGCAAAAACTACTCAACGGATTTAGATGTTTGGCACGCAGAGCAGAGATATATGTTCTGGATAAACACATCCAGTACTATTTATTCCGGATAAAATAATTGGTCCCTTAATATACTGGGTGTAGATTTCGAGATGGCATATTTTCGAAACCTATGTTGGGTTAGTCATGCTAAACAACTTTAACTATCGGACCAACACTGAATACTAAAAATAAAATGTTTGGTTTTCAAACATTATGATCGAGCAAGGTTGACATTTACTATTTGACAATTCAAATTCAAAATCATTTATTCAAATAGACCTTCGCAGGCACTTATGAAAAGTCTGATTCTAATACCGGTTCGGAAGGTTGCATTTTGCTATTGGTCCCATAGTAAAAGTTGTTCAGTATGATTAACTCAACATAGGTTTCGAAAATATGCCATCTCGAAATCTTCACCTGTTATTGTAGTTTTTTTTTTTTTTAAATATAGTATAGTTAGGGATTTGTATCCTCTAATAAGACACTCAACGTTGATAATACGGTCTTATTATAACAGACGTAGCAGCAAATGGACATTGGTTGTCCCGTTTCCTGTTTCCTGCGCCTTTGGCCCTTTGGCTGCGGTTTCTATCATGGCAGTCACCACTTCCGATCTCGCATGGAGGCTTCAGGCACCTACTGGAGAAACCGACAGACAGCCTACAATCCTAGTTACTAATATTATAAACTAGCGTTTAATTTTAACTTTAAATTTTTCCCGAATTTTCCAATGTTCTGGACAATTTTTTTTTTTTCTTTCCAGCAATTTTTTCGTACTACTGTGAATATTTTAAAACAACAATAACAATAGCTAAATCAGTCCAGCCAGCCGTTCTCATTATTAAATGTTAATTTCTGTACTTTCGTCGTGGCGTCTAAACGGATTTGACAGTTTTTGACCACATTTGAGAGAGGTAGAGCATAGCGTTTATTCGCTCAAAGAGCAGCTCGACTGGGGAAGTACCTCCACCTTACAGAATACCGCAGCCAAATAACTTTATGTTGTGTAAAGTTGTGTTCCTGCGCGTGAGTAAGGTCGCCAGAGCTCATAGCGGAGGGGGGAAAGGTCGGTAACGCGTGAACAATGCTTTTTGTGTTGCAAGCGTCCATATGGCTGCGGTAAACGCTTACCATCAGGCGGGCCGTATGCTTGTTTACCGACTTAGTTGTATAAAAAAAAAAAACATTTATTCCGATTTCTGTGGCAGTGGTACGCGTCAAATGCCGTGATTAAGGTCACAGGTTCGCATCCCACAATGAGCTTACGGCTATAACCCTTAAGTTTAAAATCTGTCGTCAAGCATCTACCGATGTGTTTCGACAGCTGCACTTGAGACCCAGTTATTTTCTAGACTATTTGAGCTTACCTTCATCTTGACCTTCACCTTCAACTACATCATCAGTGCCCATGGCGACATCGTTTGTTTTTTAGGGTTCCGTAGCCAAATGGCAAAAAACGGAACCCTTATAGATTCGTCATGTCTGTCTGTCCGTGTATGTCACAGCCATTTATTTCCGAAACTATAAGAACTATAATGTTGAAACTTGGTAAGTAGATGTATTCTGTGAACCGCATTAAGATTTTTACACAAAAATAGAAAAAAAACAATAAATTTTGGGGGTTCCCCATACTTAGAACTGAAACTCAAATTTTTTTGTTTCATCAAACCCATAAGTGTGGGGTGTCTATGGATAGGTCTTCAAAAATGATATTGAGGTTTCTAATATCATTTTTTTCTAAACTGAATAGTTTGCGCGAGAGACACTTCCAAAGTGGTAAAATGTGTGTCCCCCCCCCTGTAACTTCTAAAATAAGAGAATGATAAATCTATAAAAAATATATGATGTACATTACGGTGCAAACTTCCACTGAAAATTGGTTTGAACGAGATCTAGTTAGTAGTTTTTTTTTAATAGGTCATAAATTGAAATTAATATCAAATACTCAGGTCTATACTACCATTTACTTATATACCTACAGGTTTGTACGGAACCCTCAGTGCGCGAGTGTGACTCGCACTTGGCCGGTTTTATTTTTTGTTGTTTCAGTAATCAATATTATACCGGGTGTTGTTCTGTATTTGTGCCATATTTAAGGAGGTTGATATTTACCTTGTATAGAACACTAATCAATTATAAAATCATGCTCGTAATATAAAATTTTATTTTTAAAGTTTTGTAAAAATAAAAATCCCCAACACACGGGTTTGACGATGTTTTATAAAGATTTATAAGATATAGGTTGGTGACCGCTGCGCAGCGGCCCGGTTTCTCCCCTCGCCCCGGATCCCAGACCTATTCTGTGCAGTTACGAAGCCTTATTCTGATTTGAAATATGGCACGAATGCAAAACAACACCTGTATATTCATATGAATTGTTGAATCTGCCGCCTAGTCTAGTAGGATAGGTGCGGGTCTTGGTTGGATCTCGAATTTGTTTGTTACTTTAATTGGTAATGCAATAATAGTCGGTACTTCTAAATTTACAAGTTTATTAAGTGAGAATTTTGTTCGTTGCGGAGGCCCGGAACGTACAGAAGAGAATTAAAAAATATTTCATCCCTACCTAGGCTGTAGGGATGAAAGATGTTTCGTACGTTTTCATTATAACCATTTCGTTTCTTGTAAAGCATGAGCACGGACTTAGCCATAAATCCATAATTTATTACTAAATTACTCAAAAGCTATGTTAGTAAATATCTTGTTTTTACATTTTTGATTTGCCTCTTACTAACCACTGACTGGCAATGCATAGGGCACAAGTATGGAACAGTCAGCCTTATCTACTAATACATACAGGATGGTGCCGCCGCCGCGCATCCGGTGCATTACTAAAGCGGTTCGGGACCACGTCATGCCATAAAAATAGCGCGTATGAGCTTCCTCAAATATTGTGGTCCTGCTACGAAAACGCAACAGCCGCAACATCGTCCTGAATGCATATTATATTGGACACCCAGGGCATTATTTTGACCCATGCGCTGCACGTGCAAAAAGACTGACAGTAAGATCTAAAACTAATGGTTGTCAGACAACATATCGGGGACCAAACTGGTAGGACTTTTCTCGCATATAAAAGCCGCTTTGGTATTGCACCAGATATCATCAAGAGCAGCCGACCTATTGATGGAGCCGCAATATTCACCAACGCCGAGCCGAGTTGCATTAGCCGGTTGACCTTGTAACCACTTAGTGTAACCGGCTTGTTCGAGGGTTTGTCCTGAAATTTATAAAATATTATAAAATACTAACGACCCGACCCGGCTTCGCACGGGTGCAATGAGGTGTGGTGTCGAGCGATTTGCGCCGTGCGCTCACGGTATCGCGACTACTGTTTCTTGTGATATCTTTTAAAATATAAATGATAAGGATTTTCTGTAAAGAGCAAACATTATCTCTATTAAATGCTCGTCGTAACTAATTTATTTAATTAGATAAGAATTATAATCATATGGGTCAAAATAACTTCGAAAGTATAACCCACAAAAATAATAATCTCAAACGCATAAAAATGGTTACTGTGGGTTATCCATACGATATAAACATAATACCATCGCAATTTTTTTACTCAACTCCGTAGTACCTACATCATTTTGATATACCTCGTAAAGTATAGTCAACGTTAGCAAAGAGAGCGCAAAAAATTCTAAGTGTTTACAAAACATTTACTTTTTTTATAATATTCTGTATATTGGGTGACTGGTAATAAGTAAACGATACTTAGACATATGATTTTACTCATGATAACAAACAACTTTCCTATATACAGTATAAACCTTCCTGGGAAAATTATCTAACTCATAGTGAAAACCGCATCAAAATCCGTTGCGTGGTTTAGAAGGAGTTAGCGGATAAACAGACAGACAGACGCGGAAAACGACTTCATTTTATACTATGTCGTGATGATGATGGTGATGATAGTCTGTGATGTGAATCCCAAGGAAGTTAAATGTGTATTTTATTCGTGTTCAGAAATACTTCACATCTGAATTGAATTAAACAACTGGAGTCTTAGTATAATAAATACTACTTACAAGTTTAAGTGTATGTCGAACCGGTAGTTAATTCAACAGTATGTAACAACTTAACGTTCATAAGTGCCTTACCAGGGCCTAAACTGAAAAAATGACTTTTTGATTTTGATTTGTAAAACTGCCGGTAAGCCGTACAGTACTACCCAACTGATATGGCGCGTCGTGAATCTTCGATTAACGAAAGAATGCTAAAAACTTACAATCAACCCGAGGCCACTACTATAAGGTTCATAATACGGTGCAGCTGTCAGTTCCGTCTCACTCGCAAGTGACGCCCCTCCGTACCAATACCAATAGCATTTCCCGCGCTTGGAAAATGTATCTTCTGCGCAGGTACACACGGCAACAGATCAAGCTATACATTTCTAGTATAAGCTGACCTCCCATTGTACGGAAATCCTATACAATGCGAGATCAGCTTATATTGGAAATGTATAGCTTGATCTGTAGCCGTGTGTACATCGGTAAGCCATATCAGTTGGGTACTACTGTACCGTGGCAGTTTTACAGTTGTTTAATAACTTCCCTTAATAACTTAATTGATTAATACTAATTTCGTTCAAATTTGATCAAAAATAGACTGTCGAATTGCATTCAGATATGCAAGCAACTAGTTAGGCTTTTTGAATATGAAGATTATTGGACATAATATAAGGGAAAACCCTGAAGTAGTCTTTCCTTGAGGGAGAGGACGGAAAGAAGTAGCGTTTAGTAAGCAAGTAGATGAAATGATTGTGTGTGGGATGGGAACTGACAGAATTGGCAAATATCAGAAAAAGTATCTAGGTACAAAGTAAATCTTACCATGAATAGTGTACCAGCTCCCACGTTCACCCCAGTCTTGGTATCCTATGAGTGCATTGTCTTTCCATACAGATGTTTCAATCACACTTTTTGGATGCATCGAGAATAACTTTGCTAACACCTGGGCTTCCTCTTCGCTGTTGATGATGGCTAAATGTCCACCTTCCGCCACGCAGATCATGTAAGCCTTTGGCCAGGTCTCAGCCTGTGAGTGGAACTTGTAGCAGTTTCCAGTCTTCGTGTCTAAAGAGTATCCTATGACCACAAAAAATATTTAAAATGATAACGTGGAAGACTAAATGCTAATTTAAATCGTACTGTTCTTGAAAAAAATTTAGACGATAAAATAGAGACTTAAAAAAATCAAAATAGATGTTAATCTATTTGTATGCCTTTTCTAAAGGCAGTCACAGTACAGCTTCATAATAAAAAATAAAAATGCTTTAGATGGATGCAGAGATAGATATAACCATAATTATCAAAATTAATGTAGGCATAATTTTAAAGGTAACATGAAAATCACTAACCAGGGTCCAGTGTGCCACAGCTGTTCATCAGTAAGTTTTCATTCTTTTTGAAGCACATGTAAGGGAAGGTATCCGTGCACTTGACGTCAGCCATGGTTCCGTTGGCGAGCAGCATGAGGCAGTCTTCGTTGTCCTGGAAGTTGTCCGGCTCGTTCGGCGCCCAAGTCACAGGGATCCTAGATAGTGGCATTCCTGGAATAATGCCATATTGTTATTGAGAACCTTACCTCTCTCGGCTAGCCAAGTCCACCCTCAGCGCCGTGCAAAAGCAACTAAAAGATGCACCCCCTCCTGCCGCCAATACCGTAACCGCATCCGCGGCCGCGGCCATCCCAGCATCCACTCCATATAGGAGCAAGAAACCATGGAGTCCGGACGAGGTAGAGTACGAGGCGGCAAAGCGCCGCTACGCCCCACCTGCGCGCCCCGAACAGCATGGCCCCACGCCCATGCCCCTACACCAAAAAGAGCTGCGTAGAACTCGACTCCCAATGGAAATGGGAATAGATTCCCCCTCTCCCCCGCCGACGGGCTCACTTTCGCTGAAGTGGCCAAGAGTCCGACCCCTTCTGAAGCCAGAACCAGATTCCCCTCAGTGAGACAGATGCGACGACGAGTACTGCAGCCCCCAGCACGCAGGCCGGCGACAACGCCACTTCGATCAACAAAAGAAGGGAGAGTATAATTTCCAAATGCCCCCCCCCCCCTAATCATGGAAAAGCTCCCAAAATGGCCGAGCCACTTCCACGCCCTGAAGGGATTACTAGTTCGGCCAAGGAGTTCGTTTTTTTTCCCAAGGAGGACCACGAATACCGGATACTCCAGCGGTACTTCACCGACCTGGAGAAAAAGGAAAAAATCTGGGTGGTTCTCCTATTCCCTCCCCGCGGACAGGAGTTTGAAGGTGGCCATCAGGGGGCTGCCAGTCAACACCGATTCGGAGAAAATCGAGGAGGAACTCCGTGAACTAGGTTTTACACCTGAGTTCGCGCGCATCCGGTCCCGCAGAGGGCGGCCAGGATGTATATTCCTAGCTGTCCTCAAAAGGACCAGGAACCTCACGCCGGCCATATACAATGTCTCAGAGCTACTCGAAATGTCCGGTGTAACCATTGAGAGGTCATCCACCTTGCACCTCCATAAGTCTTTCAGCGGCGACCATGTTTTGGAACACAGGTAAGGCCAGAGTCACCCAGACTCACTAGCTGGCAGGCAGTACAGTCAGTACATACTAGCAATTAAGTGGTAGCCATCAGTAGTCTTAACACTCGTACCTTCGATAGAGACGTAAACTCCCTTGTAGAATATGGAATGGATGCCAGTAAACACTCCGCAAGACTGTACTTGACTATCAGCGATTACGTTTTTCATTATTTTAAGGAACTTAGAGTTGGAAGGTGATGCCAGCACAGCTCCTGAAGCATATAACAAAATTAGTAATTCTAATGGCAATTAAGAAAAATGTATATTTCATTTCAATGAAATTAATGATTTACGCCATTCGGTTCAACTAATGGACAAAAAAATATTATGAAATAAGTTAAAATGTTGATTTATTAATGCATGGTCATTAAATAATTTATTATGGACGTTGTTACCACGAAAGGATCTACAAATATTTAACAGTAGAATTGCTGATTTACCTTCATAGTGACATCTGAGACGTGCCTCGTGCCATGTCACCGGCACATGATGCAGTTTGATAGAACCACTAACTTCCGGGACGTATTTGTAGTCAAACCTTAGGAAAGCATCTGCAGAGTGAAGTATAGACATACTGTAACTTACAAAGACTTACTTGACCGTGGACGACTTAAACTTGAACAATAGGTACGATGCGATGAGCTCGTCGGAAATTCCCAACCCTACGGCTGAATTGCAATAACGGCAATATATTTTTCAATTGTTTGATGTGGGGCATGGGTTCTCCCCGTGAAGCAAAAATCCAAATTATTTCTGCATAATATGGTTCTCTCGTTCAAAATTCGGAGCAGCCCGACTGGGGAAATACTTCTCCCGTATGAACACAGCCAAATAACATTATGTTGCCAGAGCTTCATACAGGAGGCGCTATGACTGTTACTCCTGGTGTTGCAAGCAACTATAAGCTACGGTAACCGTTACCATCCGCGAGCCGTAGGTATGTGTTTACCGGATTAACCTCAGGTGGGTTAAAAAATAATTTGTGCAAATAACAAAGTATGATAATATAACTTACCTGCACTAAAAGTGAAATAAACTACCACCAAATAAAATATATATTTTTTCAATAAATACATAGCGTCAACTCAGAGTTGGAATTAAGGACAATTTATCTTTGGTATAATAGAATAGTATGGACAGAATTTGAGTTTGAATGAGCCTTTTATTGGTGATTTTATTGTACTTATTTATATTAAATAGTAAATACACACACACCACATTAAAACCACAAAGTGTGTCATGTCAAAACCTATTTACATTGTTTCCCTAACGTATAGGCTATTTTTAAGATTAAACAATTTGCATCACAGCTATATTATGAAGTGTTTTCTACGGTTTAAATATTTTATTTTATGAAGACATAGGTAGTTATTTGATATGGGACATATTGAGCTATATGTAACCATACCATGTGTCACCGAACTTATGCTATTTGAAATCTACTTTTAGTAGCAGTTTTTCAATTTGTATTAAATTCTGAGTGTTTATTTATTTTTAACACCTAAGTAATATTTTGTAAATTATACATAAAAATCAGCTTTCAGAATTAAAGACTAGCACGTATGATGTTTTTACATAACTTTCATACCCGGTATGTAAATTGGCCATCGGGCCAAGCCGTGGGGCCAAGCTAGCAAGTGTGTGTACGTTTGAAGTACGTAGGTACTGATACTACCCAATTCCGGAATGTTGGACTATTATGCTCATTATTAGAATCCAAAACACGACTATCGCCGCGGTTGTAAGTGCGACTGCCAACCACTGTACTATATCACTACAAACTCTACTCCTGGAAATGTCTTATAAAGTTCAGGGTCACTTGAAATTGCATCTTCTTATCCATATTTATGCGCATCTAAGACCCTCTAGCTGTTCATGCAGTTGGCAAGATGAGCCTTGCATATTTAAGACACCATTAACCCTAAGCATTCGCACCGGGCTAAAACTAAAGTTAAGAGGCTGGTGGCGTTTGTTCCATACAAACGTAATCCTCAGTGTAGTTCGCAATGATTATTTTACCATGCAATCTGTAGGTACCACTGTATGTCCCTCGGTTGTGTTTTTCTCCATAAATTGTTATTATAAGAATTAGGAGCCTTCTAAAATCACGAAAACTTACCATTTTTAACGCCCTTATCAGACGTCCAGCGACCAAATTTGACGAATATAAAAAAAAGGAAAACTGACAAATATAGCCAAAGCCCAAATATTACGATTCCTCATTTTTTTCGCGCACAGCGCGACAGCAATAGATATGTTAAAAACCTATTTTTCAAATTTCTTGCAGCCATCCTTTCCTCTTAAGCTCTATATTTAAAAGCACAAAGTTGTAATTAGAACTGCAGTTTTTGTGAGAGAATTTTCTACTCTTCGCTTCAAAGCGTCAAATGTATGGAATACATTTAGTTTTAAAGTTAAATAAACGGAGAACTCAAAACATCAAAACGTTGAAGAAGAAAATTCCAATATCTGGTGCTATCTGGTGCGTCCATGCTTGGCGAACCGAGCACGAGCCAATCCACGAACGAACCTATAACACAACGAGTATGATGCGAATCCCTTTGTTCGTGAAAAAACTGACAATCGTTCAAGGCTCGCAAGCCCGTCCACGCTACGCGAATCGTGCTCGCAGTGTGCTCGTTCGTGGCTCGGCTCGTGCTCGGTTCGCCAAGCATGGACGCACCATGAGATTACGTACCTACCTATTTTTACGCTCGAAACGTACATAAACATTCTGTATCTGATGAAATTATTATGACACCAAGATGTGGTGATTTAATTTATCCTCATAGAATTATTATAAACGCGAAAGTTTGTGAGCATGGTTGTTTGTTACTCTTTAATGCAAAAACTACTCAACGGATTTAGATGTTTGGCACGCAGAGCAGAGATATATGTTCTGGATAAACACATCCAGTACTATTTATTCCGGATAAAATAATTGGTCCCTTAATATACTGGGTGTAGATTTCGAGATGGCATATTTTCGAAACCTATGTTGGGTTAGTCATGCTAAACAACTTTAACTATCGGACCAACACTGAATACTAAAAATAAAATGTTTGGTTTTCAAACATTATGATCGAGCAAGGTTGACATTTACTATTTGACAATTCAAATTCAAAATCATTTATTCAAATAGACCTTCGCAGGCACTTATGAAAAGTCTGATTCTAATACCGGTTCGGAAGGTTGCATTTTGCTATTGGTCCCATAGTAAAAGTTGTTCAGTATGATTAACTCAACATAGGTTTCGAAAATATGCCATCTCGAAATCTTCACCTGTTATTGTAGTTTTTTTTTTTTTTAAATATAGTATAGTTAGGGATTTGTATCC
The DNA here is from genome assembly GCA_947623365.1 of Achlya flavicornis. Classification (NCBI taxonomy): domain Eukaryota; kingdom Metazoa; phylum Arthropoda; class Insecta; order Lepidoptera; family Drepanidae; genus Achlya; species Achlya flavicornis. The sequence goes on from OX392479.1 coordinate 15,194,057, forward strand.
TCTAATAAGACACTCAACGTTGATAATACGGTCTTATTATAACAGACGTAGCAGCAAATGGACATTGGTTGTCCCGTTTCCTGTTTCCTGCGCCTTTGGCCCTTTGGCTGCGGTTTCTATCATGGCAGTCACCACTTCCGATCTCGCATGGAGGCTTCAGGCACCTACTGGAGAAACCGACAGACAGCCTACAATCCTAGTTACTAATATTATAAACTAGCGTTTAATTTTAACTTTAAATTTTTCCCGAATTTTCCAATGTTCTGGACAATTTTTTTTTTTTCTTTCCAGCAATTTTTTCGTACTACTGTGAATATTTTAAAACAACAATAACAATAGCTAAATCAGTCCAGCCAGCCGTTCTCATTATTAAATGTTAATTTCTGTACTTTCGTCGTGGCGTCTAAACGGATTTGACAGTTTTTGACCACATTTGAGAGAGGTAGAGCATAGCGTTTATTCGCTCAAAGAGCAGCTCGACTGGGGAAGTACCTCCACCTTACAGAATACCGCAGCCAAATAACTTTATGTTGTGTAAAGTTGTGTTCCTGCGCGTGAGTAAGGTCGCCAGAGCTCATAGCGGAGGGGGGAAAGGTCGGTAACGCGTGAACAATGCTTTTTGTGTTGCAAGCGTCCATATGGCTGCGGTAAACGCTTACCATCAGGCGGGCCGTATGCTTGTTTACCGACTTAGTTGTATAAAAAAAAAAAACATTTATTCCGATTTCTGTGGCAGTGGTACGCGTCAAATGCCGTGATTAAGGTCACAGGTTCGCATCCCACAATGAGCTTACGGCTATAACCCTTAAGTTTAAAATCTGTCGTCAAGCATCTACCGATGTGTTTCGACAGCTGCACTTGAGACCCAGTTATTTTCTAGACTATTTGAGCTTACCTTCATCTTGACCTTCACCTTCAACTACATCATCAGTGCCCATGGCGACATCGTTTGTTTTTTAGGGTTCCGTAGCCAAATGGCAAAAAACGGAACCCTTATAGATTCGTCATGTCTGTCTGTCCGTGTATGTCACAGCCATTTATTTCCGAAACTATAAGAACTATAATGTTGAAACTTGGTAAGTAGATGTATTCTGTGAACCGCATTAAGATTTTTACACAAAAATAGAAAAAAAACAATAAATTTTGGGGGTTCCCCATACTTAGAACTGAAACTCAAATTTTTTTGTTTCATCAAACCCATAAGTGTGGGGTGTCTATGGATAGGTCTTCAAAAATGATATTGAGGTTTCTAATATCATTTTTTTCTAAACTGAATAGTTTGCGCGAGAGACACTTCCAAAGTGGTAAAATGTGTGTCCCCCCCCCTGTAACTTCTAAAATAAGAGAATGATAAATCTATAAAAAATATATGATGTACATTACGGTGCAAACTTCCACTGAAAATTGGTTTGAACGAGATCTAGTTAGTAGTTTTTTTTTAATAGGTCATAAATTGAAATTAATATCAAATACTCAGGTCTATACTACCATTTACTTATATACCTACAGGTTTGTACGGAACCCTCAGTGCGCGAGTGTGACTCGCACTTGGCCGGTTTTATTTTTTGTTGTTTCAGTAATCAATATTATACCGGGTGTTGTTCTGTATTTGTGCCATATTTAAGGAGGTTGATATTTACCTTGTATAGAACACTAATCAATTATAAAATCATGCTCGTAATATAAAATTTTATTTTTAAAGTTTTGTAAAAATAAAAATCCCCAACACACGGGTTTGACGATGTTTTATAAAGATTTATAAGATATAGGTTGGTGACCGCTGCGCAGCGGCCCGGTTTCTCCCCTCGCCCCGGATCCCAGACCTATTCTGTGCAGTTACGAAGCCTTATTCTGATTTGAAATATGGCACGAATGCAAAACAACACCTGTATATTCATATGAATTGTTGAATCTGCCGCCTAGTCTAGTAGGATAGGTGCGGGTCTTGGTTGGATCTCGAATTTGTTTGTTACTTTAATTGGTAATGCAATAATAGTCGGTACTTCTAAATTTACAAGTTTATTAAGTGAGAATTTTGTTCGTTGCGGAGGCCCGGAACGTACAGAAGAGAATTAAAAAATATTTCATCCCTACCTAGGCTGTAGGGATGAAAGATGTTTCGTACGTTTTCATTATAACCATTTCGTTTCTTGTAAAGCATGAGCACGGACTTAGCCATAAATCCATAATTTATTACTAAATTACTCAAAAGCTATGTTAGTAAATATCTTGTTTTTACATTTTTGATTTGCCTCTTACTAACCACTGACTGGCAATGCATAGGGCACAAGTATGGAACAGTCAGCCTTATCTACTAATACATACAGGATGGTGCCGCCGCCGCGCATCCGGTGCATTACTAAAGCGGTTCGGGACCACGTCATGCCATAAAAATAGCGCGTATGAGCTTCCTCAAATATTGTGGTCCTGCTACGAAAACGCAACAGCCGCAACATCGTCCTGAATGCATATTATATTGGACACCCAGGGCATTATTTTGACCCATGCGCTGCACGTGCAAAAAGACTGACAGTAAGATCTAAAACTAATGGTTGTCAGACAACATATCGGGGACCAAACTGGTAGGACTTTTCTCGCATATAAAAGCCGCTTTGGTATTGCACCAGATATCATCAAGAGCAGCCGACCTATTGATGGAGCCGCAATATTCACCAACGCCGAGCCGAGTTGCATTAGCCGGTTGACCTTGTAACCACTTAGTGTAACCGGCTTGTTCGAGGGTTTGTCCTGAAATTTATAAAATATTATAAAATACTAACGACCCGACCCGGCTTCGCACGGGTGCAATGAGGTGTGGTGTCGAGCGATTTGCGCCGTGCGCTCACGGTATCGCGACTACTGTTTCTTGTGATATCTTTTAAAATATAAATGATAAGGATTTTCTGTAAAGAGCAAACATTATCTCTATTAAATGCTCGTCGTAACTAATTTATTTAATTAGATAAGAATTATAATCATATGGGTCAAAATAACTTCGAAAGTATAACCCACAAAAATAATAATCTCAAACGCATAAAAATGGTTACTGTGGGTTATCCATACGATATAAACATAATACCATCGCAATTTTTTTACTCAACTCCGTAGTACCTACATCATTTTGATATACCTCGTAAAGTATAGTCAACGTTAGCAAAGAGAGCGCAAAAAATTCTAAGTGTTTACAAAACATTTACTTTTTTTATAATATTCTGTATATTGGGTGACTGGTAATAAGTAAACGATACTTAGACATATGATTTTACTCATGATAACAAACAACTTTCCTATATACAGTATAAACCTTCCTGGGAAAATTATCTAACTCATAGTGAAAACCGCATCAAAATCCGTTGCGTGGTTTAGAAGGAGTTAGCGGATAAACAGACAGACAGACGCGGAAAACGACTTCATTTTATACTATGTCGTGATGATGATGGTGATGATAGTCTGTGATGTGAATCCCAAGGAAGTTAAATGTGTATTTTATTCGTGTTCAGAAATACTTCACATCTGAATTGAATTAAACAACTGGAGTCTTAGTATAATAAATACTACTTACAAGTTTAAGTGTATGTCGAACCGGTAGTTAATTCAACAGTATGTAACAACTTAACGTTCATAAGTGCCTTACCAGGGCCTAAACTGAAAAAATGACTTTTTGATTTTGATTTGTAAAACTGCCGGTAAGCCGTACAGTACTACCCAACTGATATGGCGCGTCGTGAATCTTCGATTAACGAAAGAATGCTAAAAACTTACAATCAACCCGAGGCCACTACTATAAGGTTCATAATACGGTGCAGCTGTCAGTTCCGTCTCACTCGCAAGTGACGCCCCTCCGTACCAATACCAATAGCATTTCCCGCGCTTGGAAAATGTATCTTCTGCGCAGGTACACACGGCAACAGATCAAGCTATACATTTCTAGTATAAGCTGACCTCCCATTGTACGGAAATCCTATACAATGCGAGATCAGCTTATATTGGAAATGTATAGCTTGATCTGTAGCCGTGTGTACATCGGTAAGCCATATCAGTTGGGTACTACTGTACCGTGGCAGTTTTACAGTTGTTTAATAACTTCCCTTAATAACTTAATTGATTAATACTAATTTCGTTCAAATTTGATCAAAAATAGACTGTCGAATTGCATTCAGATATGCAAGCAACTAGTTAGGCTTTTTGAATATGAAGATTATTGGACATAATATAAGGGAAAACCCTGAAGTAGTCTTTCCTTGAGGGAGAGGACGGAAAGAAGTAGCGTTTAGTAAGCAAGTAGATGAAATGATTGTGTGTGGGATGGGAACTGACAGAATTGGCAAATATCAGAAAAAGTATCTAGGTACAAAGTAAATCTTACCATGAATAGTGTACCAGCTCCCACGTTCACCCCAGTCTTGGTATCCTATGAGTGCATTGTCTTTCCATACAGATGTTTCAATCACACTTTTTGGATGCATCGAGAATAACTTTGCTAACACCTGGGCTTCCTCTTCGCTGTTGATGATGGCTAAATGTCCACCTTCCGCCACGCAGATCATGTAAGCCTTTGGCCAGGTCTCAGCCTGTGAGTGGAACTTGTAGCAGTTTCCAGTCTTCGTGTCTAAAGAGTATCCTATGACCACAAAAAATATTTAAAATGATAACGTGGAAGACTAAATGCTAATTTAAATCGTACTGTTCTTGAAAAAAATTTAGACGATAAAATAGAGACTTAAAAAAATCAAAATAGATGTTAATCTATTTGTATGCCTTTTCTAAAGGCAGTCACAGTACAGCTTCATAATAAAAAATAAAAATGCTTTAGATGGATGCAGAGATAGATATAACCATAATTATCAAAATTAATGTAGGCATAATTTTAAAGGTAACATGAAAATCACTAACCAGGGTCCAGTGTGCCACAGCTGTTCATCAGTAAGTTTTCATTCTTTTTGAAGCACATGTAAGGGAAGGTATCCGTGCACTTGACGTCAGCCATGGTTCCGTTGGCGAGCAGCATGAGGCAGTCTTCGTTGTCCTGGAAGTTGTCCGGCTCGTTCGGCGCCCAAGTCACAGGGATCCTAGATAGTGGCATTCCTGGAATAATGCCATATTGTTATTGAGAACCTTACCTCTCTCGGCTAGCCAAGTCCACCCTCAGCGCCGTGCAAAAGCAACTAAAAGATGCACCCCCTCCTGCCGCCAATACCGTAACCGCATCCGCGGCCGCGGCCATCCCAGCATCCACTCCATATAGGAGCAAGAAACCATGGAGTCCGGACGAGGTAGAGTACGAGGCGGCAAAGCGCCGCTACGCCCCACCTGCGCGCCCCGAACAGCATGGCCCCACGCCCATGCCCCTACACCAAAAAGAGCTGCGTAGAACTCGACTCCCAATGGAAATGGGAATAGATTCCCCCTCTCCCCCGCCGACGGGCTCACTTTCGCTGAAGTGGCCAAGAGTCCGACCCCTTCTGAAGCCAGAACCAGATTCCCCTCAGTGAGACAGATGCGACGACGAGTACTGCAGCCCCCAGCACGCAGGCCGGCGACAACGCCACTTCGATCAACAAAAGAAGGGAGAGTATAATTTCCAAATGCCCCCCCCCCCCTAATCATGGAAAAGCTCCCAAAATGGCCGAGCCACTTCCACGCCCTGAAGGGATTACTAGTTCGGCCAAGGAGTTCGTTTTTTTTCCCAAGGAGGACCACGAATACCGGATACTCCAGCGGTACTTCACCGACCTGGAGAAAAAGGAAAAAATCTGGGTGGTTCTCCTATTCCCTCCCCGCGGACAGGAGTTTGAAGGTGGCCATCAGGGGGCTGCCAGTCAACACCGATTCGGAGAAAATCGAGGAGGAACTCCGTGAACTAGGTTTTACACCTGAGTTCGCGCGCATCCGGTCCCGCAGAGGGCGGCCAGGATGTATATTCCTAGCTGTCCTCAAAAGGACCAGGAACCTCACGCCGGCCATATACAATGTCTCAGAGCTACTCGAAATGTCCGGTGTAACCATTGAGAGGTCATCCACCTTGCACCTCCATAAGTCTTTCAGCGGCGACCATGTTTTGGAACACAGGTAAGGCCAGAGTCACCCAGACTCACTAGCTGGCAGGCAGTACAGTCAGTACATACTAGCAATTAAGTGGTAGCCATCAGTAGTCTTAACACTCGTACCTTCGATAGAGACGTAAACTCCCTTGTAGAATATGGAATGGATGCCAGTAAACACTCCGCAAGACTGTACTTGACTATCAGCGATTACGTTTTTCATTATTTTAAGGAACTTAGAGTTGGAAGGTGATGCCAGCACAGCTCCTGAAGCATATAACAAAATTAGTAATTCTAATGGCAATTAAGAAAAATGTATATTTCATTTCAATGAAATTAATGATTTACGCCATTCGGTTCAACTAATGGACAAAAAAATATTATGAAATAAGTTAAAATGTTGATTTATTAATGCATGGTCATTAAATAATTTATTATGGACGTTGTTACCACGAAAGGATCTACAAATATTTAACAGTAGAATTGCTGATTTACCTTCATAGTGACATCTGAGACGTGCCTCGTGCCATGTCACCGGCACATGATGCAGTTTGATAGAACCACTAACTTCCGGGACGTATTTGTAGTCAAACCTTAGGAAAGCATCTGCAGAGTGAAGTATAGACATACTGTAACTTACAAAGACTTACTTGACCGTGGACGACTTAAACTTGAACAATAGGTACGATGCGATGAGCTCGTCGGAAATTCCCAACCCTACGGCTGAATTGCAATAACGGCAATATATTTTTCAATTGTTTGATGTGGGGCATGGGTTCTCCCCGTGAAGCAAAAATCCAAATTATTTCTGCATAATATGGTTCTCTCGTTCAAAATTCGGAGCAGCCCGACTGGGGAAATACTTCTCCCGTATGAACACAGCCAAATAACATTATGTTGCCAGAGCTTCATACAGGAGGCGCTATGACTGTTACTCCTGGTGTTGCAAGCAACTATAAGCTACGGTAACCGTTACCATCCGCGAGCCGTAGGTATGTGTTTACCGGATTAACCTCAGGTGGGTTAAAAAATAATTTGTGCAAATAACAAAGTATGATAATATAACTTACCTGCACTAAAAGTGAAATAAACTACCACCAAATAAAATATATATTTTTTCAATAAATACATAGCGTCAACTCAGAGTTGGAATTAAGGACAATTTATCTTTGGTATAATAGAATAGTATGGACAGAATTTGAGTTTGAATGAGCCTTTTATTGGTGATTTTATTGTACTTATTTATATTAAATAGTAAATACACACACACCACATTAAAACCACAAAGTGTGTCATGTCAAAACCTATTTACATTGTTTCCCTAACGTATAGGCTATTTTTAAGATTAAACAATTTGCATCACAGCTATATTATGAAGTGTTTTCTACGGTTTAAATATTTTATTTTATGAAGACATAGGTAGTTATTTGATATGGGACATATTGAGCTATATGTAACCATACCATGTGTCACCGAACTTATGCTATTTGAAATCTACTTTTAGTAGCAGTTTTTCAATTTGTATTAAATTCTGAGTGTTTATTTATTTTTAACACCTAAGTAATATTTTGTAAATTATACATAAAAATCAGCTTTCAGAATTAAAGACTAGCACGTATGATGTTTTTACATAACTTTCATACCCGGTATGTAAATTGGCCATCGGGCCAAGCCGTGGGGCCAAGCTAGCAAGTGTGTGTACGTTTGAAGTACGTAGGTACTGATACTACCCAATTCCGGAATGTTGGACTATTATGCTCATTATTAGAATCCAAAACACGACTATCGCCGCGGTTGTAAGTGCGACTGCCAACCACTGTACTATATCACTACAAACTCTACTCCTGGAAATGTCTTATAAAGTTCAGGGTCACTTGAAATTGCATCTTCTTATCCATATTTATGCGCATCTAAGACCCTCTAGCTGTTCATGCAGTTGGCAAGATGAGCCTTGCATATTTAAGACACCATTAACCCTAAGCATTCGCACCGGGCTAAAACTAAAGTTAAGAGGCTGGTGGCGTTTGTTCCATACAAACGTAATCCTCAGTGTAGTTCGCAATGATTATTTTACCATGCAATCTGTAGGTACCACTGTATGTCCCTCGGTTGTGTTTTTCTCCATAAATTGTTATTATAAGAATTAGGAGCCTTCTAAAATCACGAAAACTTACCATTTTTAACGCCCTTATCAGACGTCCAGCGACCAAATTTGACGAATATAAAAAAAAGGAAAACTGACAAATATAGCCAAAGCCCAAATATTACGATTCCTCATTTTTTTCGCGCACAGCGCGACAGCAATAGATATGTTAAAAACCTATTTTTCAAATTTCTTGCAGCCATCCTTTCCTCTTAAGCTCTATATTTAAAAGCACAAAGTTGTAATTAGAACTGCAGTTTTTGTGAGAGAATTTTCTACTCTTCGCTTCAAAGCGTCAAATGTATGGAATACATTTAGTTTTAAAGTTAAATAAACGGAGAACTCAAAACATCAAAACGTTGAAGAAGAAAATTCCAATATCTGGTGCTATCTGGTGCGTCCATGCTTGGCGAACCGAGCACGAGCCAATCCACGAACGAACCTATAACACAACGAGTATGATGCGAATCCCTTTGTTCGTGAAAAAACTGACAATCGTTCAAGGCTCGCAAGCCCGTCCACGCTACGCGAATCGTGCTCGCAGTGTGCTCGTTCGTGGCTCGGCTCGTGCTCGGTTCGCCAAGCATGGACGCACCATGAGATTACGTACCTACCTATTTTTACGCTCGAAACGTACATAAACATTCTGTATCTGATGAAATTATTATGACACCAAGATGTGGTGATTTAATTTATCCTCATAGAATTATTATAAACGCGAAAGTTTGTGAGCATGGTTGTTTGTTACTCTTTAATGCAAAAACTACTCAACGGATTTAGATGTTTGGCACGCAGAGCAGAGATATATGTTCTGGATAAACACATCCAGTACTATTTATTCCGGATAAAATAATTGGTCCCTTAATATACTGGGTGTAGATTTCGAGATGGCATATTTTCGAAACCTATGTTGGGTTAGTCATGCTAAACAACTTTAACTATCGGACCAACACTGAATACTAAAAATAAAATGTTTGGTTTTCAAACATTATGATCGAGCAAGGTTGACATTTACTATTTGACAATTCAAATTCAAAATCATTTATTCAAATAGACCTTCGCAGGCACTTATGAAAAGTCTGATTCTAATACCGGTTCGGAAGGTTGCATTTTGCTATTGGTCCCATAGTAAAAGTTGTTCAGTATGATTAACTCAACATAGGTTTCGAAAATATGCCATCTCGAAATCTTCACCTGTTATTGTAGTTTTTTTTTTTTTTAAATATAGTATAGTTAGGGATTTGTATCCTCTAATAAGACACTCAACGTTGATAATACGGTCTTATTATAACAGACGTAGCAGCAAATGGACATTGGTTGTCCCGTTTCCTGTTTCCTGCGCCTTTGGCCCTTTGGCTGCGGTTTCTATCATGGCAGTCACCACTTCCGATCTCGCATGGAGGCTTCAGGCACCTACTGGAGAAACCGACAGACAGCCTACAATCCTAGTTACTAATATTATAAACTAGCGTTTAATTTTAACTTTAAATTTTTCCCGAATTTTCCAATGTTCTGGACAATTTTTTTTTTTTCTTTCCAGCAATTTTTTCGTACTACTGTGAATATTTTAAAACAACAATAACAATAGCTAAATCAGTCCAGCCAGCCGTTCTCATTATTAAATGTTAATTTCTGTACTTTCGTCGTGGCGTCTAAACGGATTTGACAGTTTTTGACCACATTTGAGAGAGGTAGAGCATAGCGTTTATTCGCTCAAAGAGCAGCTCGACTGGGGAAGTACCTCCACCTTACAGAATACCGCAGCCAAATAACTTTATGTTGTGTAAAGTTGTGTTCCTGCGCGTGAGTAAGGTCGCCAGAGCTCATAGCGGAGGGGGGAAAGGTCGGTAACGCGTGAACAATGCTTTTTGTGTTGCAAGCGTCCATATGGCTGCGGTAAACGCTTACCATCAGGCGGGCCGTATGCTTGTTTACCGACTTAGTTGTATAAAAAAAAAAAACATTTATTCCGATTTCTGTGGCAGTGGTACGCGTCAAATGCCGTGATTAAGGTCACAGGTTCGCATCCCACAATGAGCTTACGGCTATAACCCTTAAGTTTAAAATCTGTCGTCAAGCATCTACCGATGTGTTTCGACAGCTGCACTTGAGACCCAGTTATTTTCTAGACTATTTGAGCTTACCTTCATCTTGACCTTCACCTTCAACTACATCATCAGTGCCCATGGCGACATCGTTTGTTTTTTAGGGTTCCGTAGCCAAATGGCAAAAAACGGAACCCTTATAGATTCGTCATGTCTGTCTGTCCGTGTATGTCACAGCCATTTATTTCCGAAACTATAAGAACTATAATGTTGAAACTTGGTAAGTAGATGTATTCTGTGAACCGCATTAAGATTTTTACACAAAAATAGAAAAAAAACAATAAATTTTGGGGGTTCCCCATACTTAGAACTGAAACTCAAATTTTTTTGTTTCATCAAACCCATAAGTGTGGGGTGTCTATGGATAGGTCTTCAAAAATGATATTGAGGTTTCTAATATCATTTTTTTCTAAACTGAATAGTTTGCGCGAGAGACACTTCCAAAGTGGTAAAATGTGTGTCCCCCCCCCTGTAACTTCTAAAATAAGAGAATGATAAATCTATAAAAAATATATGATGTACATTACGGTGCAAACTTCCACTGAAAATTGGTTTGAACGAGATCTAGTTAGTAGTTTTTTTTTAATAGGTCATAAATTGAAATTAATATCAAATACTCAGGTCTATACTACCATTTACTTATATACCTACAGGTTTGTACGGAACCCTCAGTGCGCGAGTGTGACTCGCACTTGGCCGGTTTTATTTTTTGTTGTTTCAGTAATCAATATTATACCGGGTGTTGTTCTGTATTTGTGCCATATTTAAGGAGGTTGATATTTACCTTGTATAGAACACTAATCAATTATAAAATCATGCTCGTAATATAAAATTTTATTTTTAAAGTTTTGTAAAAATAAAAATCCCCAACACACGGGTTTGACGATGTTTTATAAAGATTTATAAGATATAGGTTGGTGACCGCTGCGCAGCGGCCCGGTTTCTCCCCTCGCCCCGGATCCCAGACCTATTCTGTGCAGTTACGAAGCCTTATTCTGATTTGAAATATGGCACGAATGCAAAACAACACCTGTATATTCATATGAATTGTTGAATCTGCCGCCTAGTCTAGTAGGATAGGTGCGGGTCTTGGTTGGATCTCGAATTTGTTTGTTACTTTAATTGGTAATGCAATAATAGTCGGTACTTCTAAATTTACAAGTTTATTAAGTGAGAATTTTGTTCGTTGCGGAGGCCCGGAACGTACAGAAGAGAATTAAAAAATATTTCATCCCTACCTAGGCTGTAGGGATGAAAGATGTTTCGTACGTTTTCATTATAACCATTTCGTTTCTTGTAAAGCATGAGCACGGACTTAGCCATAAATCCATAATTTATTACTAAATTACTCAAAAGCTATGTTAGTAAATATCTTGTTTTTACATTTTTGATTTGCCTCTTACTAACCACTGACTGGCAATGCATAGGGCACAAGTATGGAACAGTCAGCCTTATCTACTAATACATACAGGATGGTGCCGCCGCCGCGCATCCGGTGCATTACTAAAGCGGTTCGGGACCACGTCATGCCATAAAAATAGCGCGTATGAGCTTCCTCAAATATTGTGGTCCTGCTACGAAAACGCAACAGCCGCAACATCGTCCTGAATGCATATTATATTGGACACCCAGGGCATTATTTTGACCCATGCGCTGCACGTGCAAAAAGACTGACAGTAAGATCTAAAACTAATGGTTGTCAGACAACATATCGGGGACCAAACTGGTAGGACTTTTCTCGCATATAAAAGCCGCTTTGGTATTGCACCAGATATCATCAAGAGCAGCCGACCTATTGATGGAGCCGCAATATTCACCAACGCCGAGCCGAGTTGCATTAGCCGGTTGACCTTGTAACCACTTAGTGTAACCGGCTTGTTCGAGGGTTTGTCCTGAAATTTATAAAATATTATAAAATACTAACGACCCGACCCGGCTTCGCACGGGTGCAATGAGGTGTGGTGTCGAGCGATTTGCGCCGTGCGCTCACGGTATCGCGACTACTGTTTCTTGTGATATCTTTTAAAATATAAATGATAAGGATTTTCTGTAAAGAGCAAACATTATCTCTATTAAATGCTCGTCGTAACTAATTTATTTAATTAGATAAGAATTATAATCATATGGGTCAAAATAACTTCGAAAGTATAACCCACAAAAATAATAATCTCAAACGCATAAAAATGGTTACTGTGGGTTATCCATACGATATAAACATAATACCATCGCAATTTTTTTACTCAACTCCGTAGTACCTACATCATTTTGATATACCTCGTAAAGTATAGTCAACGTTAGCAAAGAGAGCGCAAAAAATTCTAAGTGTTTACAAAACATTTACTTTTTTTATAATATTCTGTATATTGGGTGACTGGTAATAAGTAAACGATACTTAGACATATGATTTTACTCATGATAACAAACAACTTTCCTATATACAGTATAAACCTTCCTGGGAAAATTATCTAACTCATAGTGAAAACCGCATCAAAATCCGTTGCGTGGTTTAGAAGGAGTTAGCGGATAAACAGACAGACAGACGCGGAAAACGACTTCATTTTATACTATGTCGTGATGATGATGGTGATGATAGTCTGTGATGTGAATCCCAAGGAAGTTAAATGTATATTTTATTCGTGTTCAGAAATGCTTCACATCTGAATTGAATTAAACAACTGGAGTCTTCTCAGTTTAAGCTCAGAGTATAATAAATACTACTTACAAGTTTAAGTGTATGTCGAACCGGTAGTTAATTCAACAGTATGTAACAACTTAACGTTCATAAGTGCCTTACCAGGGCCTAAAGTAAATAAATGACTTTTTGATTTTGATTTGTAAAACTGCCAGTAAGCCGTACAGTACTACCCAAGTGATATGGCGCGTCGTGAATCTTCGATCACATAGAAGAGAAAGTATGGCCCGAGGATTAACGAAAGAATGCTTAAAACTTACAATCAACCCGAGGCCACTACTATGAGGTTCATAATACGGTGCAGCTGTCAGTTCCGTCTCACTCGCAAGTGACGCCCCTCCGCACCAATACCAATAGCATTTCCCGCGCTTTGAAAATGTATCTTCTGCGCAGCTACACACGGCAACAGATCAAGCTATACATTTCTAGTATAAGCTGACCTCCCATTGTACGGAAATCCTATACAATGCGAGATCAGCTTATATTGGAAATGTATAGCTTGATCTGTAGCCGTGTGTACATCGGTAAGCCATATCAGTTGGGTACTACTGTACCGTGGCAGTTTTACAGTTGTTTAATAACTTCCCTTAATAACTTAATTGATTAATACTAATTTCGTTCAAATTTGATCAAAAATAGACTGTCGAATTGCATTCAGATATGCAAGCAACTAGTTAGGCTTTTTGAATATGAAGATTATTGGACATAATATAAGGGAAAACCCTGAAGTAGTCTTTCCTTGAGGGAGAGGACGGAAAGAAGTAGCGTTTAGTAAGCAAGTAGATGAAATGATTGTGTGTGGGATGGGAACTGACAGAATTGGCAAATATCAGAAAAAGTATCTAGGTACAAAGTAAATCTTACCATGAATAGTGTACCAGCTCCCACGTTCACCCCAGTCTTGGTATCCTATGAGTGCATTGTCTTTCCATACAGATGTTTCAATCACACTTTTTGGATGCATCGAGAATAACTTTGCTAACACCTGGGCTTCCTCTTCACTGTTGATGATGGCTAAATGTCCACCTTCCGCCACGCAGATCATGTAAGCCTTTGGCCAGGTCTCAGCCTGTGAGTGGAACTTGTAGCAGCTTCCAGTCTTCGTGTCTAAAGAGTATCCTATGACCACAAAAAATATTTAAAATGATAACGTGGAAGACTAAATGCAAATTTAAATCGTACTGTTCTTGAAAAAAATTTAGACGATAAAATAGAGACTTAAAAAAATCAAAATAGATGTTAATCTATTTGTATGCCTTTTCTAAAGGCAGTCACAGTACAGCTTCATAATAAAAAATAAAAATGCTTTAGATGGATGCAGAGATAGATATAACCATAATTATCAAAATTAATGTAGGCATAATTTTAAAGGTAACATGAAAATCACTAACCAGGGTCCAGTGTGCCACAGCTGTTCATCAGTAAGTTTTCATTCTTTTTGAAGCACATGTAAGGGAAGGTATCCGTGCACTTGACGTCAGCCATGGTTCCGTTGGCGAGCAGCATGAGGCAGTCTTCGTTGTCCTGGAAGTTGTCCGGCTCGTTCGGCGCCCAAGTCACAGGGATCCTAGATAGTGGCACTCCTGGAATAATGCCATATTGTTATTGAGAACCTTACCTCTCTCGGCTAGCCAAGTCCACCCTCAGCGCCGTGCAAAAGCAACTAAAAGATGCACCCCCTCCTGCCGCCAATACCGTAACCGCATCCGCGGCCGCGGCCATCCCAGCATCCACTCCATATAGGAGCAAGAAACCATGGAGTCCGGACGAGGTAGAGTACGAGGCGGCAAAGCGCCGCTACGCCCCACCTGCGCGCCCCGAACAGCATGGCCCCACGCCCATGCCCCTACACCAAAAAGAGCTGCGTAGAACTCGACTCCCAATGGAAATGGGAATAGATTCCCCCTCTCCCCCGCCGACGGGCTCACTTTCGCTGAAGTGGCCAAGAGTCCGACCCCTTCTGAAGCCAGAACCAGATTCCCCTCAGTGAGACAGATGCGACGACGAGTACTGCAGCCCCCAGCACGCAGGCCGGCGACAACGCCACTTCGATCAACAAAAGAAGGGAGAGTATAATTTCCAAATGCCCCCCCCCCCCCTAATCATGGAAAAGCTCCCAAAATGGCCGAGCCACTTCCACGCCCTGAAGGGATTACTAGTTCGGCCAAGGAGTTCGTTTTTTTTCCCAAGGAGGACCACGAATACCGGATACTCCAGCGGTACTTCACCGACCTGGAGAAAAAGGAAAAAATCTGGGTGGTTCTCCTATTCCCTCCCCGCGGACAGGAGTTTGAAGGTGGCCATCAGGGGGCTGCCAGTCAACACCGATTCGGAGAAAATCGAGGAGGAACTCCGTGAACTAGGTTTTACACCTGAGTTCGCGCGCATCCGGTCCCGCAGAGGGCGGCCAGGATGTATATTCCTAGCTGTCCTCAAAAGGACCAGGAACCTCACGCCGGCCATATACAATGTCTCAGAGCTACTCGAAATGTCCGGTGTAACCATTGAGAGGTCATCCACCTTGCACCTCCATAAGTCTTTCAGCGGCGACCATGTTTTGGAACACAGGTAAGGCCAGAGTCACCCAGACTCACTAGCTGGCAGGCAGTACAGTCAGTACATACTAGCAATTAAGTGGTAGCCATCAGTAGTCTTAACACTCGTACCTTCGATAGAGACGTAAACTCCCTTGTAGAATATGGAATGGATGCCAGTAAACACTCCGCAAGACTGTACTTGACTATCAGCGATTACGTTTTTCATTATTTTAAGGAACTTAGAGTTGGAAGGTGATGCCAGCACAGCTCCTGAAGCATATAACGAAATTAGTAATTCTAATGGCAATTAAGAAAAATGTATATTTCATTTCAATGAAATTAATGATTTACGCCATTCGGTTCAACTAATGGACAAAAAAATATTATGAAATAAGTTAAAATGTTGATTTATTAATGCATGGTCATTAAATAATTTATTATGGACGTTGTTACCACGAAAGGATCTACAAATATTTAACAGTAGAATTGCTGATTTACCTTCATAGTGACATCTGAGACGTGCCTCGTGCCATGTCACCGGCACATGATGCAGTTTGATAGAACCACTAACTTCCGGGACGTATTTGTAGTCAAACCTTAGGAAAGCATCTGCAGAGTAAAGTATAGACATACTGTAACTTACAAAGAGTAAAATATCGTAGATGCCAACTTGACCGTGGACGACTTAAACTTGAACAATAGGTACGATGCGATGAGCTCGTCGGAAATTCCCAACCCTACGGCTGAATTGCAATAACGGCAATATATTTTTCAATTGTTTGATGTGGGGCATGGGTTCTCCCCGTGAAGCAAAAATCCAAATTATTTCTGCATAATATGGTTCTCTCGTTCAAAATTCGGAGCAGCCCGACTGGGGAAATACCTCTCCCGTATGAACACAGCCAAATAACATTATGTTGCCAGAGCTTCATACAGGAGGCGCTATGACTGATACTCCTGGTGTTGCAAGCAACTATAAGCTACGGTAACCGTTACCATCCGCGAGCCGTAGGTATGTGTTTACCGGATTAACCTCAGGTGGGTTAAAAAATAATTTGTGCAAATAACAAAGTATGATAATATAACTTACCTGCACTAAAAGTGAAATAAACTACCACCAAATAAAATATATATTTTTTCAATAAATACATAGCGTCAACTCAGAGTTGGAATTAAGGACAATTTATCTTTGGTATAATAGAATAGTATGGACAGAATTTGAGTTTGAATGAGCCTTTTATTGGTGATTTTATTGTACTTATTTATATTAAATAGTAAATACCACAAACACGACATTAAAACCACAAAGTGTGTCATGTCAAAACCTATTTACATTGTTTCCCTAACGTATAGGCTATTTTTAAGATTAAACAATTTGCATCACAGCTATATTATGAAGTGTTTTCTACGGTTTAAATATTTTATTTTATGAAGACATAGGTAGTTATTTGATATGGGACATATTGAGTCATATGTAACCATACCATGTGTCACCGAACTTATGCTATTTGAAATCTACTTTTAGTAGCAGTTTTTCAATTTGTATTAAATTCTGATTGTTTATTTATTTTTAACACCTAAGTAATATTTTGTAAATTATACATAAAAATCAGCTTTCAGAATTAAAGACTAGCACGTATGATGTTTTTACATAACTTTCATACCCGGTATGTAAATTGGCCATCGGGCCGTGGGGCCAAGCTAGCAAGTGTGTGTACGTTTGAAGTACGTAGGTACTGATACTACCCAATTCCGGAATGTTGGACTATTATGCTCATTATTAGAATCCAAAACACGACTATCGCCGCGGTTGTAAGTGCCACTGCCAACCACTGTACTATATCACTACAAACTCTACTCCTGGAAATGTCTTATAAAGTTCAGGGTCACTTGAAATTGCATCTTCTTATCCATATTTATGCGCATCTAAGACCCTCTAGCTGTTCATGCAGTTGGCAAGATGAGCCTTGCATATTTAAGACACCATTAACCCTAAGCATTCGCACCGGGCTAAAACTAAAGTTAAGAGGCTGGTGGCGTTTGTTCCATACAAACGTAATCCTCAGTGTAGTTCGCAATGATTATTTTACCATGCAATCTGTAGGTACCACTGTATGTCCCTCGGTTGTGTTTTTCTCCATAAATTGTTATTATAAGAATTAGGAGCCTTCTAAAATCACGAAAACTTACCATTTTTAACGCCCTTATCAGACGTCCAGCGACCAAATTTGACGAATATAAAAAAAAGGAAAACTGACAAATATAGCCAAAGCCCAAATATTACGATTCCTCATTTTTTTCGCGCACAGCGCGACAGCAATAGATATGTTAAAAACCTATTTTTCAAATTTCTTGCAGCCATCCTTTCCTCTTAAGCTCTATATTTAAGAGCACAAAGTTGTAATTAGAACTGCAGTTTTTGTGAGAGAATTTTCTACTCTTCGCTTCATAGCGTCAAAGGTATGGAATACATTTAGTTTTAAAGTTAAATAAACGGAGAACTCAAAACATCAAAACGTTGAAGAAGAAAATTCCAATATCTGGTGCGTCCATGCTTGGCGAACCGAGCACGAGCCGAGCCACGAACGGACCTACAACACAACGAGCATGATGCGAATCCCTTTGTTCGTGAAAAAACTGACAATCGCGCTCGTTTGAGGCTCGCAAGCCTGTACACGCTACGCGAATCGTGCTTGCAGTGTTCTCGTTCGTGTCTCGGCTCGTGCTCGGTTCGCCAAGCATGGACGCACCATGAGATTACGTACCTACCTATTTTTACGTTAGAAACCTACAATAAACTTTCTGTATCTGTGGTGAAATTATTATGACACCAAGATGTGGTGATTTAATTTATCCTCCTATAATAGTGTAAACGCGAAAGTTTGTGAGCATTGATGTTTGTTACGCTTTCATGCAAAAACTACTCAACGGATTTGGATGATTAGCACATACCTAGATAGAATATGTTCAGGATTAACACATCCAATACTATTTATTGCGGGAAAACAAAGGGTCCCTCGCGAACGCAGGTGAAACCACGAGGCGGTAAGTAGTAACTTATATTTTATTTATAATATTGTAAAGGGATTTGTATCCTCTAATAAGAGTGACACTCAGCGTTGATAATACGGTCTTATTATAACAGACGTAGCAGCAAATGGACATTGGTTGTCCCGTTTCCTGTTTCCTGCGCCTTTGGCCCTTTGGCTGCGGTTTCTATCATGCCAGTCACCACTTCCGATCTCGCATGGAGGCTTCCAGCACCTACTGGAGAAAGCGACAGACAGCCTACTATCTACTAACCCCCTTACTCATGAAACGTTATTTAACTAATATACTGTTTAAAGGGTCACGTAAATAACGTCACTTTATTGTCATTTTCAATTAATGTGGCATTATTTACGTGACCATTTAAGTAATAGGGGGTTATATCAAATCAAATCAAATCAAAATTCTTTATTTGTGGTCACAGGTTAAACAATGATAACTTAAATAGGTCTTATAAATAGTTCCACTGTGACTTGCCTATATAGGCGTACAAAATAATAGAATAGTTATAGGTACGTAAGTATAGTAAGTATTTATATACTCTGAGGTTATATTATAAACTAGTTGACTATAATCTCAGAGTATATAAATACTGCTATAATGAACACGGAACAGAAAACAAATGAACGTTTTTAATTAAAAACCGGCCAAGTGCGTGGCACACGGAGGATTCCGTATGTTGTGCTATGAATTTAAAAGAATGGTAAGCGCAACAAAATCTTTTGAGAATAATTGACCGAGCGAGCGAAGCGTCTCCATTTCAGCTTGGCCATAAATGCTTACTGATCTCCTCTATACCAGGGCCAGTAGACAAGATTTCCAAATCGAAATATCACGTGAGTCAATCCCATACAAAGGTTGATCGTTTACTAACGATGACGATTGTCGATACCCATCTTGTCTAGGGGGGCAGGTCGCATTTCTCAACAGATTCTCGTGAAATTGTGTGAGCAGTATCGATAAATATAGGGTTCGGATATAATTATCAGAATTATCGAGACTCGCGAGGTCTACAGATCACAAAGACACTAGTGTTATTATTGGCTGAAGACTTTGGATGTGGCAATGAAATAAGACTATCTACTTCTAAAACAAGTTTATTGCATGAGAAAAATACAGTACCTATCGCGTCGCGTCGCTCCATAGTATTACATAGAAACGAAAGAGAAAGAAGTTATGACGACAACAGTGTTGCCGCTGCTGCTGCATGCGGTCGGCTGCGAACCGGCACCTTTAGCCATAAATCCATACTTTATTGAGTAAATATCTTATCTTAACATTTTTGATTTACTTAATCACATTTAGTTTTACACAGGGCAGAAGCATGGTACAACCAGCCTTATCTACTAATACATCCAGGATGGTGCCGCCCGCGCCGCCGCGCACCCGGTGCCGGTGCACCACAGAAGCGGCTCGAGACCACGTCATGATATAAAAATAACTCGGGTGAGCTTCCGCAAACGTAATGGTCCCACTACGAAAACGCAACAGCCGCAACATCCATGTCAAGTCAAAGTCAAAGCCATTTATTCAATTTAGGCCCTAGAAGGGCAGCTATGAAGGTCAAAGCTACTGAAGCTACCGCCAGTTCGTAAATCGACCTTCAACTGAGAAGAACAGGCAAAAAACTCAGCAAGGCTACATTTTTTTTTTTTTTTTACAATCTGACTATAGTTGTTGCATGCATTATTTTATTGACATTGTCTTGTATGTACCACAGTATATAAAACCATATACCATGCGCAGCACGAGCAAAAGTTTACAGTAAGATTTAAAACGAAACTAATGGAAGTCTGATAACATATTATCGGGTACCAAACTGGTTGGACTTTTCTCGCATATAAAAGCTGCTTTGGCATGGCACCAGATATCATCAAGAGCAGCCGACCTGAAGATGGAGCCACAATATTCACCAACGCCGAGCTGAGTTGCATTATCCGGTTGACCTTGTGACCACTTAGAGTAACCGGCTTGTTCGAGGGTTTGTCCTGAAATTTATAAAATATTCGTTTATTTCTGGCATAGTCTGCAATATGAATCCCAAGGAAGTTAAATTCTGTAATTTATTTCGTGTTCAGAAGAATGCTTCACATCTGAATTGAATTAAACAACTGTAAAACTGCCACAGTAGGCTTAATACTGATTACGTTTCAAAATAACAAAATAAATTGTTGAAAAATATTGAGAAATGCTATGATATACAAGTGAAGCTAATAATTTGGCCAAATTTGCCCTGGCTAGACTTTTGAAAGCCATGAAGGAAAGACGAAAAGATGGAAATAAGACACTAATAGAAGAAGTGTTTAGTAAGCAGGCAGATGAACCAGTAACTGGCTGTATAGTACAAATTGCACATTTGCAAATCATGTTCAAATATCAGACAAAATGTCTAGGTACAAAGTAAATCTTACCATGAATAGTGTACCAGCTCCCACGTTCACCCCAGTCTTGGAATCCTATGAGTGCAGAGCTTTTGTATACAGATGTTGTGATAACATTTTGTGGATACTTCGAGAATAACTTTGCTAACACCTGGGCTTCCTCTTCACTGTTAATGATGGCTAAATGTCCACCTTCCGCCACGCAGATCATGTAAGCCTTTGCCCAGGTCTCAGCTGGTAAGTGGAACTTATAGCAGCTTCCAGTCTTCGTTTCTAAAGAGTATCCTATGACCACAAACAATATTTGCAATGATAACGTGGAATACTAATTTTTAACCGACGAAAAAACGGAGGAGGTTTACAAGTCGACGCGTATATTTTTTTTTTTTTTTTTTTTTTTTATGTATGATCACGCATAACTTTTGACAGAGTAGTCCGATTTTGATAATTCTTTTTTTATTGGATAGGGTATACCTCGAAGGTGGTCCCATATAAATATGGATAAAAAATACCTACCCTAAGGGTGGGAAAATAGGGATGATTTATTGTTCACTCACCGATTTTAATGCTGAGTTGTGTATTACATCAAAAGAAATCAAAAATTAAGCATGTAGTAATTAGTAGAGTATAGCCACAAAAAATTATAAAATAAAAACTTTTTAACAAAAAAATAAACCACCGAAAAAACTGAAAAGCAAAAAATAATTTTGAATATAACTTGAATTTTATAAGGTTTTGCAGTCGGGGACAAACCAATAACATAAGCTATTACGACACGTAAAGTACTCATGTATCCGATCAACTTTTACTATGGGACCGGGGGCTCTACCGCGTAACTTTGGTGTTAATCGTAACGAACACCATTAATGAATTATTAAGAGAGGTAGAGCGTAGCATTAATTCGCTCAAAGAGCAGCTCGACTGGGGAAGTACCTCCACCTTACAGAATACCGCAGTCAAATAACTTTATGTTGTGTAAAGTTGTGTTCCTGTACGTGAGTAAGGTCGCCAGAGCTCATTGGCGAGGGGGGAAAGGACGCGTGAGCGATGCTTCGTGTGTTGCAAGCGTCCATATGGCTACGGTAACCGCTTACCATCAGGTGGGCCGTATGCTTCTTTGCCGACTTAGTCGTATAAAATAATAATAATGAATTACTTCCAATCAGGGCCCACGAATGGTCATCGTCGCGACATACCGCGTGCGCATAATTGGATGAAATAATTAATGGTGTTCGTTACGATTACCACCAAAGTCACGCGGTAGAGCCCTAGCTTTAAATTCGAAAAAATGAATTGCGTTAGCAATATTGCTTAGCTTCCTTTTTTGACAAACGTTACATTTAACAAATATTACAAAAAAAATACATATCTACGTAGGTTATTGGTTTGTCCCCGACTGCAAAACCTTATAAAATTCAAGTTATATTCAAAATTATTTTTTGCTTTTCAGTTTTTTCGGTGGTTTATTTTTTTGTTAAAAAGTTTTAAATCGTACTGTTCTTGATAACATTAAACTTTTTCAAAATTTTCTAAACATGTTATAAAGACGATAAAGTAAAGACATAAAAAATAGTTAGGGTATAGTTTCATAATCAAAATTAAAAACGCTTTATATGGATTTAGAGATAAATATAGTATATCACACAATCAATGTGGGTATATCATGAAAAAAACTTACCAGGGTCTAATGTGCCACAGTTGTTCATCAGTAAGTTTTCCTTCTTTTTGAAGCACATGTAAGGGAAGGTATCCGTGCACTTGACGTCAGCCATGGTTCCGTTGGCGAGCAGCATGAGGCAGTCCTCGCTGTCCTGGAAGTTGTCCGGCTCGTTCGGCGCCCAAGTCACAGGGATCCTGGATAGTGGCACTCCTGGAATAATGCCATATTGTTATTGAGAACCTTACCTCTCTATAGTAACCACTAAATTACCGGAAAAAGAGTCTGTAGCGACATCTTCAAGTAACACTGATATAGTTCACACACGGAAAGATAGATGGAGTGGCGCCACATTATCCTGCATCGTGCTTACGAAGTTTTCTCGAGAATTTGCATATATACAACTGTCCGACACGTACAGTTGAACTGCGGTTCCCAGGCACGATGACCCAGCCTGGTGGAAGATCTTCCCTTTTAAATGGAGGTAGCATCCACCTTGCACCTTCATAAGTCTTTCAGCGGCGACTATGTTTTGGAACGCAGGTAAGGCCAGACTCACTAGGTGGCAGGCAAGGCAGTACAGTACATACTAGCAATTAAGTGGTGGCCATCAGTAGTCTTAATACTCGTACCTTCGATAGAGACGTAAACTCCCTTGTAGAATATGGAATGGATGCCAGTAAACACTCCGCAAGACTGTACTTGACTATCAGCGATTACGTTTTTCATTATTTTAAGGAATATAGAGTTAGAAGGTGATGCCAGCACAGCTCCTGAAGCATGATAACAAAATTAATGGTAGTAATGGCAATTAAGAAAATTTACAACTAAGTTAACTGGTTTTTTAATGCATGGTGATTGATTTGAAACATGCTGATTCGCAGATTCGCTAAATGCACAGATTCAGTTAAGATAACGCTGTTTAAGGCATACTGCACATCTTTGTATTCGGCGAGTCTGTGGTTCTACCAAAGGGCTTACAATGCTCTACGGGTCAAATACAATAACATTAAGAATGCTGTTTCGACTGCCACGATTCTGCAGCGCATCAGCAATGTTCGCGAATGCACGTACAGATGGATTTGATGCTGTCAGCCTCGCTACTAGAAAGAGTCCGTGGGAGTAGAAACAGGATTCTAAATATGATTGCAAATAAAGTGAATTGTCCTCGGCTGTGGAAACTCACACAGAGAACGAAAACAAATACCACTTTTGAAATATAAGTTATAATTTCTTCTTTTTAATTTTTATATTTGTTAATTTTAATTTCATAAATGTAATGATGATGAAATGAATTTTATTATTATTGCTGAATTTAAAATGGATGGTTTTACCACGAAAGACTCAACAAATATTATATTTAACGGTAGAATTGCTGATTTACCTTCATAGTGACATCTGAGACGTGCCTCGTGCCATGTCACCGGCACATGATGCAGTTTGATAGAACCGTTAACTTCCGGGAAGTATTTATAGTCAAACCTCACCAAAGCATCTGTAGAGTGAAGAGTGAATTATAGACATACCTACTGTAACTTACAAAGGGTAAGATATCGTAGATAACAACTTGAAAGACTGTGGACAACTTATTAAACCTGAACAATACGAAGAGCTCGTCGGCAATTCCCAACTTTACAGCTAAATTGCAATAACGGCGATATATTTTTCAATTGTTTGTGAGATGTAGGGCATCGTGGGTTCTCCCCGTGAAGCAAGAATCCAAATTACTGCTCCATGGTTCTCTCGTTCAAAATTCGGAGCAGCCCTACTGGGGAAATACTTCTACCGTATAGAAGAACACAGCAAAATAACATTAATGTGGAGTTATGTTGCCAGAGCTTCATATGGAGGCGCTATGACTGGTACTCCTGGTGTTGCAAGCATCTATAAGCTACGGCAACCGCTTACCATCGGCGAGCCGTAGGTATGCTTGTTTACCGCTCAGGTGGATTATGGCCGATTTCTATAATTTACGGACCGGTTATCGGTTAAAATTAAGACTCGTCATATCTTTACTAATAATGAAGCAAAGACCTCAAAGCTTTGCATAGCAGACCCTCCCATATGGAAGTAGCTATCACAGGTAAAATTAGCTTACGATATGATCTATATGCTCAGTTTGGCAATAACAAAACCTACCATTGGTAAGGAAATCGATTCTTTTTTGTTTATAGAAACCGGGCATTAAAAAATAACTTGTGTAATCATCATCATCATCAGCCTATAATGTCCCACTGCTGAGCACAGGCCTCCTTTCACAAATGAGGGTGAAAGGGAATGGGCAGATACTCCACCACGCATGCCCACTACGGATTGGTGGAGGTAGGCTAGTGGTCAACCTACTGTTGGAATTTTTCAAGCCTAGGAGGCATCCACCTAGCTTAGCGACAATTAAGTGATAACCGGGACCAACGACTTTACGTGCCTTCCGAAGCACGGAAACGCTCGATTTGAAATACCACTAGGCGGTCACCCATCCAGGTACCGACCACGACAGACGTAGCTTAACTTCGCCGATCGATTAAGAACGGCTAATCATGCTACACCAAGAGCGCTTCTCCTACGTTCTCTACGTTCGTTTCTACGTTCTTTTACGTGTTGTGTAAATAACAAAGTAAATATTATAATCTAACTTACCTGCACCAAATGTGAAATAAACTAGCACTAAATAAAATATATATTTTTTCAATAAACACATAGCGTCAACTCAGAGTTGGACTTACGAACAAACAATTAATTATCTTTGATATTACGGAATGGTATGGACAGAATTTGAGTTTGAATGAGCCTTTTATTGTATTTATATTAAATAGTAAATACCACAGACACCACATTAAAACCACATAATTTGTCATGAGAATACCTATTTACAATGTTTCCCTAACTTATAGGCTATTTTTAAAGTAAACAATTTGCATCACAGCTATATTTAGTGTTTTCTACAGTTTTTTTGTGACCCTTACCAGCTTATTTAAGAGGTTTTGTGTAAAATCAAAATCCTAAACTACAGAAAAACTAAGACAGAAAGACTTGGTTTCCAATCCAAATAATACCTATAAAATCAAAAATATAATAATATAATAGTTTATAAAGAGTAAAGCTACGCTCTTAAATATAAACCCAACAGATACCTAATAGTACATTATGATACAAGTGTGCAAAGTTGGTTATTAACAAAAATTAAAATTAACAGTCGAGGCGGTATGTAGAAAAGTGTGTTGAAAAACGTCGTATGACACGAAAAGTGACATGACATGACGAGTAAAAAAACAGACTTGAATTTTTTTAAGTAGATTTTTGATAATAATCAACCACACAATGAGAACAAAAATAATTCGTGCAAAAAAATCAAAATTCCGAAATTGAACTCAATCAGTAAAACGTATTAATTTAAACTTTTATCTTAAAAAAAAGTACCCACGGATTATTTTTCTAATATTATTTTTAGGGTTCCGTAGCCAAATGGCAAAAAACGGAACCCTTATAGATTCGTCATGTCTGTCTGTCTGTCTGTCTGTCCGTGTATGTCACAGCCATTTATTTCCGAAACTATAAGAACTATAATGTTGAAACTTGGTAAGTAGATGTATTCTGTGAACCGCATTAAGATTTTTACACAAAAATAGAAAAAAAACAATAAATTTTGGGGGTTCCCCATACTTAGAACTGAAACTCAAATTTTTTTTTTTCATCAAACCCATAAGTGTCTATGGATAGGTCTTCAAAAATGATATTGAGGTTTCTAATACAATTTTTTTCTAAACTGAATAGTTTGCGCGAGAGACACTTCCAAAGTGGTAAAATGTGTGTCCCCCCCCCTGTAACTTCTAAAATAAGAGAATGATAAATCTATAAAAAATATATGATGTACATTACGGTGCAAACTTCCACTGAAAATTGGTTTGAACGAGATCTAGTAAGTAGTTTTTTTTTAATAGGTCATAAATTGAAATTAATATCAAATACTCAGGTCTATACTACCATTTACTTATATACCTACAGGTTTGTACGGAACCCTCGGTGCGCGAGTCTGACTCGCACTTGGCCGGTTTTTTGATTGCTAATGACCTATACATTCATCCCTCAAGAGGAAATTCACTAATTTATTAGGGCCTTATATATATATAGATCGATCATATTTCCAAAATATGCGGGCCCATGCCTATGCACTGGCACACTTAGCTAGTGCCCAGGGTCCCGCGATCCACTGGGAGCCCTTGCTCAGGCCAACCAACAAACAAATGAAGTATTTTAGAACCAGTCAAATAAGCAAGAGCTTTGTAAAACAAGGTGTTCATACTAAATTCTTGGATTAAAATACTTGGATACAATTCCGAACTCCTTATCACACCTATCTTTTTTAACCAAAGGGTGTCAACGGGACCCTATTACCACAGTTTTACCATGTATTACTAAGCCTTCGCTGTCCGTCCGTCTGTGCATGGGCTGAATTTCATGAACCGTAATAGGTAGACAGTTGGAAAATTTCACAGAATGTGTAGGTATTTCTATTATCGCTATAACAATAAATTAAATAAAATGGAAAATTTAAGGGGCCCATTCGATAAAACGCCTTTACGGAACCCTTCGTGTGCGAGTCCGAATCTAAGCGTGATACTTATGATTGATACGGGTAGAATAGATTGAAAAACATATTTTTGAACACACTCGCTCGTAAAGTGACAATTATTGCACCGTTTTTAGGGTTCCGTAGCCAAATGGCAAAAAACGGCGCCCTTATAGATTCGTCATGTCTGTCTGTCTGTCCGTCCGTATGTCACAGCCACTTTTTTCCGAAACTAAAAGAACTATATAATATTGAAACTTGGTAAGTAGATGTATTCTGTGAACCGCATTAAGATTTTCACACAAAAATAGAAAAAAAACAATAAATTTTGGGGGTTCCCCATACTTAGAACTGAAACTCATTTTTTTTTTATAAAACCTATACCTGTTTGGTTTCTATGGATAGGTCTTCAAAAATGATATTGAGGTTTCTAATATGATTTTTTTCTAAACTGAATAGTTTGCGCGAGAGACACTTCCAAAGTGGTAAGATGTGTATCCCCCCTTGTAACTTCTATAATAAGAGAATGATAAAACTAAAAAATATATGATGTACATTACGATGCAAACTTCCACCGAAAATTGGTTTGAACGAGATCTAGTAAGTAGTTTTTTTTAATACGTCATAAATTGAAATTCATATCAAATACTCAGGTCTATACTACCATTTACTTATATACCTACAGGTTTGTACGGAACCCTCGGTGCGCGAGTCTGACTCGCACTTGGCCGGTTTTTAGTATCCGCACTTGTGCTTTTTACATTACATTACCGCACAGTTTTATGAAAGGTATAATTCCGATTATGATAAGTTTGTACCTCACCGCAAGTGATACGTGTGTAGACCAAGATATCTTAATTTAAACGGGTAACCTATACATTCATCCCTCAAGAGGAAATTCAATAATTTAATTTATATAAGTATATCTCCGTACTGGAGGAGAGTCACACGCGATAGACGGCAATGGAAAGAGTTAGAGGAGGCCTTTGCCAATAGGCACACTGAGTTAAGGGATATCTTGTAGTTTGTAAGTTTTAATATTTAATGTTTAAATTTGTTTTTTTAGTTTCCTGTCCTACTCAGAAATAAAGGCTATTTTATTTATTTATATATCTCTTACAAAGCGCAGTATGTTCTCACAATCCGCATTTAGCAAGCAATGTTTACTAATAATTTCTTTTGTGAATATCCATTTCTTTTGTGATATTCACAAAAGAAATTATTATTACTAGCTGTACCCGCGGTTTGAACCACTTTCCAGTAGTGAAATAAATTTTTAAATCCAAATTATCTTTAAATGTACCTATATTTTTCGTTCAAAACAAGGTTATTATCACTATTTTTTTCTGTGATATTCCAGTACCTATATGGTTTGGGAGAAACCACATTATTATCAGGGCGTAATGTTTAAACAACACAAAACAACATCACTGGTAGGTATGACATCAAGTAACGTAAATGAAACCAACCGGGGAAACAAAAGATAGCTAAGTACATACATCTTATTATATTTATTTAACAGTCACAAGTCACAGTATTTTACAAGTAAACAAATTAAGTATCTTAAAACCCGTAAGTACCAACATACTCGTATTGTGATAGTAATGTCTGACTATGCGGTCAAAATCGAAGCTTAGAAACTTCCTAATATTATGAAAATTTGGCCGCAAGGCGCCAATCAAGCGGTCAATCAAGTCTCTTTTATAAAAGAATCATGGCGAGATTTGTACAAAAACATAATCATTTTTAGGGACGTTGAAATGACGTTATTATTGATCCTTGGTGCCTAAGGAATAACTTGAGGCATTTAAAATATTTTTAGATCCCCGGAATAAAAATGCGACATTCTATGCCATGCCGGCGAATCGCTACCAAAAATACTGTTGTTTTTATGTTTTGCGGGGTTTATAAAATAATTCAATTATATTAATATGTTGCTGGTCTCAATTATATTAATCTCAACATTGGAAGCGATTCAAAACTCTCTAGAAAGTTTTATTATTTTGTGTAAATGAATGTATGCACTCGCCATGATTCTTTGGGAGCTAAGAAAAAAAATGACATCGGTAATCAAGCGTACGGCCCGCCTAATGATAAGCGGTTACCGTAGCCATCTGGACGCCTGCAACACATGGGGCATCACTCACGTGGTATTCTGTTTATGTGTGAAAGTGTAGGTACTTCCCCAGTCGAGCTGCTCTTTGATTAAATAACGCTACGCTCTACCTCTCTTGAAAAATTATAATATCAAAATCAAAAAGTCATTTATTCAGTTTAGGCCCTGGTAAGGCACTTATGAACGTTACATACAGTTGAATTTACCACCGGTTCGGAATACACTTAAACTGAGAGCACTCCAGCAAGAACCTCAGCAAGGCTTTTTTTTAGTTGTGGAAGATCTTTTCATATTACAGCTTTTTTCCAAATACTTATACAATATACCATATAATTATTATGCTTATTCATACAATTGTCACTTAGCCACGGGATGCAAGTGCAGAGAGAAATTACTGCAACCATATATTCTTGTCTTCCACGTAATGAGCCACCTTATAGCTACATACTAGCAGTAATAACTACAGCCGCTGGTTCTTCAACTGCTAATGATTGTTATTCATGATTTGACTTTTTTTCACAGATGAACGCCTGAGTATAATGGCAGGGAATATCATTCAGTTCTCCCGATCTGAATACGCAGCCGCAATACTCATCGTTGTGAGCGTTATCTGGTTGCTCTCCTGACCATTTCTCGAAGCCAGCATCTTTAAGGGTATCACCTAAAATAAAATAACGATTTTAATGATCATGTTTATAATATTTTCTCCCCGCACCCCTACTAAAGCATCAAGCTGCAGTAGTCGCAGTTAGATTGTAATAGAAGATGCAAATTGAGTCAAACTAATATTTCTATATGTTAAGAGGTTGAACGGCAAGCAGTTGCTCCTCGTGTTGCAAACAAATACGAACTACGAAGACAAAATTTGTCTATCATATATTAGACAATTTATTTATTTATTTATAAAGGTAGTTACAACCAGCCGGCCAACCAGCTGGCAGCCAGGTAATAGCAGCAACTACTGACCGGAGATAATATTGACGTCGGTAATATATATTTATTATCATACCATGGATTGTCCGCCACGTTCCATGTTTGTCCCAGTCATGAAATCCAATAAAAGCTGCTCCCTTGTGCCGTGACAATATCATGTCTTTGTCCTTAAAATTTCCAAAGAGTTCTTTGAAGACCTGGGACTCCACCGCGCTATTAATGATACCCAGATAGCCTCCTTCAGCTGCACAAGTCATGTAGGCTCGGGCCCAGGTTTGGCTTATGTGGTGGAACTTGTAGCAGCTACCAGTCCTAGAGTCCATGCGGTATTCTGAGGAAATTAAACAACTTAAGTATTTTCGGAGGAGCTTCAGAAGCGTCGATGATGATAAATATGTTTATGACGCTGGCACAAACCTTTATCAGCAGTTCCGCAGACACTCTTACTTATGTCCACGTCTTTCTTGTAACACACGTAAGGAAAGACTTCTGTGCACTTGACGTCAGCCATGGTTCCGTTACCGAGCATCATGAGACAACTGTCATTATCCTCAAAGTTGTCCGGCTCGTTCGGTGCCCAGCCCACAGGAATCTCGGACAAAGGCACCCCCATACATTTTATGTTTTATCGAATTTTCATTATTTATTTTATTGCAAAAACTGTGCTACCCAAACCTTCGACAGAAAAATAATCTCCTTTGGATATGGTTGCATGGATGCCGGAGAATATTCCACAATGGACGCGATTGGCCATCACCTCCTTCAAAGCGCTTAGAAGGTTTGCGTTTAAAGGTGACGCTAATACAGCTCCTGAAAATAATACGTTATCTAAATAGTATAATACCAATGATTAACGTAAAATTATTTATTTTATTTACCTTCCAGGTTACATCGCAGACGCGCTTCGGCCCAGTTGGCCGGCACGAGGTTCAGCTTGAACGAGCCCGCCGCCTCCGGGTAGTGCTTGTAGCTAAACCCTACCTCTTTTCCGTCTATGAAATATGAATAATGATCAAAAATATCTAACAACAATGATGATGTGTTAGTAAATTAAGAAGTTTCGGGTAAGCCCCAATCTAAATCCTGAATACCGATGAAGAAGAAAATGCTTTCTGCCTTACAGTCAAGTTGGTACTGCATGATGTATGTGTATAGCGTGGATGGCCAAATAATGTAGTGAAAGTTTATGAAAGTCGCTTTTAATTATGGATTTTGGTATAACCATTATGTTACTACATAATAAAGATTATACAACTTCTTACCTAATACTGCCGCAGAGAGCAGAAGCACTAAGCATAAACTAAGACTGATTGTTAACATATTCCAAATTACAGCAATTGATTGCAATTTAAAATATAGCGCAAAATGAGATGAAATTATTTTAATTCGCTATATATAGGAGACCATAGTTGATAATATTGCAGCAACAGATAGCTATTTCCGGGATATGTCTCGATTATCTTTGAATGATTCCAGTGTAAGCATTGTACCGACTGATAGGAACAAAAATAGACATTGTTGAAATGCGGATGGAGGAATTAGTTCGAACAGTTATAAGCAGTTACCGTAGCCTATGGACGCTTGCAACTCGCGCGTTGCCGACCCTGAAGAAATCTCTTCACGCCCTTTTTGAAGAACCCCATGCTGTATTCTATTGGGCGGGGAGCTCATTCCACAGTCCGAGCGTCAGCGGAAGAAAACTCCTTTGAGCCCGCACAGTTCGAAACAATTCTGGTTTGAATGTGTGAGGATGAACTCCCCGTCGATGGCGAGAGTTGCATGGTGAAAGGTAGCCGTGGGCATCATGTCAAACAATTATTTAGAACACTCTCCGTTGTACAAGCGGTAGAACACACATAAGGAGGCAAAGTCTCTCCTCAGACTGAGGGGCTCTAAACCGCTTGTCAGCTCGGGATCGTCAACAATTCTGATGGCACGTCGCTGAACCGAGTCTAAAGGCCCAAGCTGGTATCCAGGTGCTCCCGCCCATAGATGATATTATATTAATATAAGATGCCCATATATTAATAATAATAATTTAATAGGAAGCGCTCGTGGTGTAGCATGATTAGCCGTTCTTAATCGATCGGCAAAGTTAAGCTACGTCTGTCTTGGTCGGTACCTGGATGGGTGACCGCCTAGTGGTATTTCAAATCGAGCGTTTCCGTGCTTCGGAAGGCACGTAAAGCCGTTGGTCCCGGTTATCACTTAATTGTGATAGTCGTTAAGCTGGTTGGATGCCTCCTAGGCGGCTTGAAAAACTCCAACAGTAGGTTGGCCACTAGCCTACCTCCACCGATCCGCAGTGGGCACGCGTGGTGGAGTATCTGCCCATTCCCTTTCACCCTGATTTGTGAAAGGAGGCCTGTGCTCAGCAGTGGGACATTATAGGCTGATGATGATATATTAATATAAGAGTACACAAAAATAAAAAAACAAAAGGTTCAGTTGAATATGGTTTTATGTCACACATGAAGTTTTATAGTATCTATTCGTTTTATGTTCCGAATTCCGAGAATTTTGTTATCGTCATCGTCAGAAGGTACTGACGCCACTGATGATTTGTATCCTGCGCTTGCGCTAGTCACTGTCCCTGGTTGGACTTTTCTCACAAATGAAACAGAGTTTACTGTTGCAATTGGCATCATTCATCAATCCTGTTCTGAACAGAGCTCCACAATACTCATTGTTTCCCCCATTGTTTGGTTCACCTGCTTGCCATTTATCAAATCCAGCTGCTTGGAGTGTTTCACCTGGAAATAACATCCAAAAATGTTCGATTACTAATTTGAAAGAAAGAAAAGACATTTATGTATTGGCTAGTGTGTTTTTTTTACATTTTCGATCATGTTTACGTCAAATCTAATTTGTGTACAAGTGATACATAAATAATTACATAAATTGGTAAAATAATATTTTTTTGTTAAAAATTTAATTTTTAATACAAGCTTTTTTGGTGACTGTATACCAAATATCAAGTCAATCCGACCATTGGAAGTGGGTGAAATTCGACTTGCAAGATTCCACCCGAACAAACATACATACATTGCAAGTTAAATAAAAACTTGTAAAAAACAAAAGAGAAAAAGTTCTCCTACTTAGTTTATTACTTACTCTGATATAATACCTAATGAAAATATAATATTTTCCACAAAACGGTCCCAACTCAGTATAATTCTGGTTGTTGATAAAACAGTGCTGATCTTCCGTTCCGAATGTGAAGCCTACTTTTATTTTCCTAGGACCAATTTTCATCGGAGTGGGTTACGGATCGAAATGAATTATCGGCTTTCTTACCATGAACTGTCCGCCATGTGTTATGGTCGCCCCAATCGTATAATCCAATAAACAGAGAATCTGGATAACGTGATGTTATGACGTTGTTTGGAAACTTTGCGTAAATCTCCTTCAGGACATTGAACTCCAACTCGCTGTTGATGATGGTCAGATACCCTCCTTCGGCGGCACACGTCATGAAAGCTTTGGACCAGGTCTGGCCTATGCGGTGAAACTTGTAGCAACTACCAGTCTGAGAGTCCAGGTGGTATTCTGAGAAAATAACCAATAATTAATTCCTTCTTTGATGATATTTTGGAAGATACATTATCGGGATGACTCTAACACATACCACTATCAGCGGTCCCGCAGCTACCCACAACTATATCGACGTCTTTCTTGTAACACACGTAAGGAAAGACTTCTGAGCACTTGACGTCAGCCATGGTGCCGTTAGCGAGCATCATGAGACAACTCTCGCTATCCTCATAATTGTCCGGCTCATTTGGTGCCCAAACGACAGGAATCTCATCCAGAGGTACCCCTGTGGCAAGAATTTTAGAAAAATAAAATAAAACTATTTTTTTTTATTTAACTGCGAAGTATGGTAAAATTAATGTTTTGTTAGGCTATTTCAAACCTTCGATAGAAAAATAATCTCCTTTTGATTCGGTGGCGTGGATACCGGAAAACACTCCGCAATGCACTTGATTGGCCATCACCTTCTTCATGGCATTCAGCAGCTTTGAGTTCAAAGGTGACGCTAATACAGCACCTGAAAATTATACGCTTGTTCAACATTTTGTATTCTAAATAGCCGCAAAATAAAATGAAAAATAAAACATTATCTTTTCCACCTACGTAAGCTGCGCGGGAACTTACTTATATCAAGGATATAATTATAAAAGTGGCGACCTTTAAAGGTGGGTACTGAAACATCTTTAATCTGTGTCTGAGCTGACTGGTGTTACGGGGTGTAATGTGCCATTCGCAGCTAGCATATGTTACACCGTGTGCTAAAATCTGTGTAATTGCTCGTTGCGAGCGCAGTGTTTCCCCGTGCTCAATGCAAGAACGCTCGCTGTGTAACACGTTATGGTGCGTCCATGCTTGGCGAACCGAGCCACGAACGAGCACACTGCGAGCACGATTCGCGTAGCGTGGACGGGCTTGCGAGCCTCGAACGAGCACGAGTAACCACAGATTACTATCTGTAACGCCGGTCAGTACGGCGGATGCTCAGCATGAAGCGGGAAATTTGAATGTTTTCAAGATTTTGTTGATGTTTACCTTCGTTGAACAATATGGCTAATGTGGCTAAATATTTCGGTGATTCGCGACCGTATTGCTTCACCTCAACATTGATTTACATTAATTTTGAATACAGTAAGCCAGTAAGTATATTTGTTTACCTTCAAGGTCACATCGTAGACGTGCTTCAACCCAGTTGGCTGGCACGAGGTGCAGCTTGAACCAGCCCCCCGCCTCCGGGTAGTACTTGTAATCAAACCTGAACGGTTTACCGTCTATAAAATACGAATACCTATATAATAAATGATAAATATCCTGGGACATTCCTCACACACGGTCATCTGATCCCAAACTGAACAGAGCTTGTACTATGGAAACCAGATCACTGATTACACTGGTAACTGGTACATATTTAGTTTTATTTTTTTATACCACTTAGGTGGCAAACAAGCATACGGCCCGCCTGATGGTAAGCGGTTACCGTAGCCTATGGACGCTTGCAACACCAGGGGTATCACGCGCGCGTTGCCGACCCTGCAGAAATCTCTTCACACCCCTTTTGAAGAACCCCATGCTGTACTCCATTGGAAAAACCACGGCGGGGAGCTCATTCCACAGTCTGAACGTCGAACGAACTGTCGAATGAACTGAACGTTTATGTTATTAGTAAAATCTATATACTACTTGTTGCGCCCTGCGGTTTCACCCGAGGGATATCCTACCCTAGCCCACCCTACCGTTGTTACATTTTCAAATTTTCTACGCAACTTTCTTAATTTTTTATCCCGCAAAAACCTTTTCCAGAGTATTAGAAAACTTAAAAAGAAACATGGATGAAATCGGTCAAGTCGTTCTCAAGTTATGGCGTGACCAAGGGAAATAGGGATTCATTTTTATATACTGAATACTGATGATTTTGTTTTCCAGTCAGTTAGGGCAACTTCTAAACTACAGGTCTTAGAGAAAAAAGCTGAAAAGAACCCCGAGTTGAATTTTGAAGAAAATAAAATCCCATTCAAAAAAATTCAAAAAAATGTGTATTTTATTTAATAATTTTAAGGAAAATATAAAATAATATTTTTAATAACTTCTAGCAACTTGTGACCAAGATTGTCATATGTAATTTTGTTCGTATTATGTCGTAGTAGCAGAAAAAGAAAAATTTAAAAAAAAACCATATCTCCTAAAATACTCACTAAAACTCTCTCTCTCATTCATTTAAATAAATTTTAATGCCACTCTTATTTTCAACAAAATTCCGCTCATGGATCATTTCAGCGTTTTTCTCTAAGACCTAGTTCAGAATTTGCCCATACTGGCTAGAAAATCACCTGTATAGAGATTAGAATAGAGAGTGCGAATTTTGTGAGTTTGTGTGTATTTGGAGGTTAATCTCAGAATCTACTGAGCGGGTTCAAAAATATCTTTTACTGATTAGCTACAGAATCCCCGAGTACAATAAGTAATCGGAATAGGTACAATAGAGTATATTTACATTATTTACCTAAATTCAAAATTAGATAGGTACCTGATATTCGCTTTTGAATTTTTATTTGCTATGTTTAAACAAAGTTTATTAAAAATAAGTGTTTTCTTTTAATAAAGTTTGCGCGTCATCTGACTTTTATTATGTAATCTGAGGTTCTTTCTTTTTTTTTGTTAACTGTTTTTCTAGAGTACAATAAAGAGTTATCTATCTATCTAAAATTGTGTCAAATTCAAATGTTTTGATTGAAGTAAGTAAAATGTAATTGAGTTTGCTAATAAAAATAATTTGTTACGAATGTATTCAAAGTGCAATAAATAATATTCAATTTCTTAAATCCCGGGACTTACTCCGTCGTTTATGATTCCAGGATTTTGGAGGAGATTACCACTCTATCTTACTTATTCCCTCGAAGTTTAGGGAAATATACTCTACCTTCTACCTCTACCTATTTCGATCACTGGCTTAAGACATTTTATAACGGGTTCTCTGGTGAAACCGTGAAACGGAATTAAGTGATAAATAATACACAAAATCAACATACCTGCAACAATTGCAGAGAGTAGCAACACTGCACAAACACAAACACTTCTATGTAACATTGTTTAAGTTTAAAAACAATAAGCGAAAAAAGTAATGAACTCTTACAATATGACATTTGCTTTTATGAGGGACACCAGCGAGATAATTATTTTTAAAGATAGCCTTAGACCGACAGTGTTTTGATTAACGCAACTAGAGGCCAATTAGAAAATAAATAAAACATGTTTGCAAACTGGTTCTACCTTGTGACATTATTATATCAAAGGGCAAAATAAATCTTTTTAAAATTATTTATGAAAATAGCTCGTGACTTGCGGAAAAATATATACAGAATGTGTGCGTACAAACTTTTGCAGTTTGAATGTATAGGAGAAAATGGTTTGTACGGAGACCTCTCCACGCGACTTCAACTGGCACTTTTCTGGTTCTTTTTTATTTATTTGCCACGATTCACGTTTTACGATTAAGGACGGTTTACTAAGACTAATCAAAATGTATAAAATCAAAAAAAGATATATTTTGTTATTAATTATTATATTTAAAGTTTAATCGTTAAAAATAATCAATCATTAAGATTGTAATAATATTGGTAAATTAATACAAATTTAAAAGTACACTACGAACGATAAAAACTGGATGGTCCATGAAACAGTCAGTGTTCGATAGACGGTGGATGTCCAGGTGGTTCCATAGACCTGGAAACAGACCGTTATACTGGGTGGAGATTTCGAGATGGTATATTTTCGAAACCTATGTTGAGTTAGTCATGCTGAACAACTTTTACTATGGGACCAACACTGAATTCTCAAATATTTTTTTTTACTTTTCATACGTTATGATCGAGCAAGGATTACATTAACTATGGAAAGTAAAAAAAAAACTCGAAATCTCCACCTGTTATATTGACCTTTTTTATTTTATAATTTAGTTGGGTATTTATCTTGTAGCCCAAGATAAATTATCGATATTTGCTACAACGTTTAGTACACCAGACACACCCCATCAAGAATTAACAATGAAAATATAATAATAAATGTAATCAATAAATCCATACAAATATTACAAATACGAAAGTAGCCTGTCCGTCTGTCTGCTACCTTTTCACGCCTAGACCTCTGAAGCGATTGCGATTTGTAGATAGTTTATGGTATTGAGAAAGTCATAGGCTACTTTCTATCACAGAAACGTGGGTGAAACCGCGAGATTCAGCCAGTACAGTATAAAGCACGAGTCGTGAGCACAGATAGGCAGTAGTGGGGGCAAGCTCGCGCATGTACACTTTCGGCCAAATCACAGTAACCAAATGACACGCGAGAATCCAATAGACGACGAGCATCGACTTACGAACCAATCGTGTGCAGCTCGACGCTTCCTTCTTCATTCTGCCAAACAGACTGAATAATTAACTACTCCACAGGTGTCGTTTGTGCTCACGACTCATGCCGGTTACTGTACCTTATAATTACGAAGAGGTGGTCGTTATAAAATTAATACTTTTCATTTTAAAAGTTCATTTAGTTCGGTCAACTAATAAGTATGTATAGTATTTGATTACGAGAAAATATTACTTTGGATGTTTTCTGTCCCACTCTTTGAATATTTTGCACATGCTTATAGCTTCGGAGACAGGCTGCCTTTTGTTGCAGGTCTCGCACACGCCGTTGCATGAACAGACTGAAAAAAAAGCAAATATAATACTGACAATAATACAATTTCTTTATTCAGGCATACATAAGCAATTAGTGTGTAAGATTTTATTTTAAGAGAGGTACGTAGCGTTAATTCGCTCAAAGAGCAGCTCGACTGGGGAAGTACCTCCACCTTACAGAATACCGCAGCCAAATAACTTTAAGTTGTGTTCCTGCGCGTTAGTAAGGTCGCCAGAGCTCATTGGGGAGGGGGGAAAGGTCGGCAACGCGTGAGCGATGCTTCGTGTGTTGCAAGCGTCCATAAGGCTACGGTAAACGCTTACCATCAGGTGGGCCGTAAGCTAGTTTGGCGACTTAGTCGTATAAAAAAAAAAAAAAAAGAAGATCCCTGTAAGATCTTACTAAGTTTGTGAGTATATAAAACCAGAAACTTTTTGATGTGGTCCTCTGTATGAGTTTTCACACCAGCCCCCCTAGACAAGATGGTTATCGACAATCGTCATCGTTAGTCAACGATTAACCTTTGTATGGGATTGACATTTCAAATCGAAATGTCACGTGATATTTGACAATCTCTTATGTCAATCCCATACAAAGGTTGATCTTTTACTAACGATGACGATTGTCGATAACCATCTTGTCTACTGGCCCAGCCAGAGCAGGGCTCAGGGCCTCAGAGATTAGGGCTCAGATTTATTGCTAACCTACTTGGTAGTTTTTGGTCAAACATATGATCAAAAGTCTAAGGCAGGTGACATAAATGTATTGAAAATGATGTGTCATTATGACACAAGTATTGTGTTGTTGAAGCATTACTTATATTTATTATTCTATGTTGTAATACTATTTTAATTTTATATAATGTATGTACCATCTTTTGGAATTTTGTTATGGCACCGTATTAGCACAGTAGGTATTAGTCTTATTAACTGTAATGGTGTTATAATTTGCAATAAATAAATAAATAAATGTTACGAGAGACAGTAATATACAACGGGGATGCGTATGGGATGGTCCTAGGTCAACTCAGGCCTTGGGTTGGGTCAACACTTAATAATGAAGTCACGGATTTACTTGAAACCGGAAAGATTAATAATTATTTTTTCGATAAATACCAGTTTTTATTTTCTTAGCTGGTGCTGCGGTGGTCACACCCTGCAGATATTCCCTTGACCCAAAAGTGCATTGGGATTGGGGTATCTTCGCTTCAAATGTACGATCTATTAAACCTGCAACCAGTATTATTAGTAGAGTATTATCGTATTGATTGATCACAGCGTTCCACAAATATCTTGGGGCCCACGCTAAGCCATCGAACAATTAACCCAAAGAAGCGCAATGACGTTCATTTTGGTAGAAATATATTCCGCCAATATCCCACCGCCGACAATGCGCTCTGATTGGTTAATACGAGGACACATGCGCTCTGATTGGCCAAGTCATAAACACGCGATGCGGTGAGTGGTCCTTACTGTTCAAAATCAGTGACAAATCACTGACAAGTTTCGGAATTTCATTGTTCAGTATTACTACTCTAAAGGGATATTTCCTCGATGCGCTAAGCGAACGAATGCCAGCGAGGACCAAGAAAGAAAGTGAACACACGAGTTTGATCATTTGTGCGCCCGATCCTTCGTTCATTACGTTTGCTTAGTTATTTCCCCAATTTATTTGGTGCCAGTCCCAGCCCCAGTGTTCTTGCAACACATCAAATTGTATGTAATTAAAAAAAAAATATGTGTGCCATTATTTGACTGAAAATCAGTTCCATCCAAGGTATGTTGAGTCGTACTCGTAATCCTTTTTCGACATCACACAATATTACTGAATGTGTTAATTTAATTTATTTTATCTGTTGCGTATGTATTGGTCTGTAATGTTGTTTGTATGTCGAAATAAATGTTTTTCTATTTTTTTTTCTTTAAAAGAGCTTAACATTCATATAACTATGAAAATTATAAACAAATTTATAACAACCTTTATGTTCTGCAAACTCCAACATTGAAACTGCAGTCTTCATCTTTATAGGTCGATCGCTGTCAGAACTGACTGATTCGGAAGAACTGACCGATGTTGATGAGCTGGTCCAATCGTACTCCTTCAAGTCCTCTGGATCCTAGAATATGTTGTGTAAATTATTATAGCTATAAGCGCGAATTCAATAAAGAGAGCAGCCAGTAGAATGGAGAGAGTTATCCAGTATATTAGTATTGGTGGGAACGACGATTGACAGAAGGTACTCCTGAAAGTATTTTCAAACGATAAGAATGCCCATGCTCTGAAAGAAAACCTGCAATTCGATCGTCGGCAAATGTACTGGAAAAGTTATTTCTTACTGGACCATGAGGCATGACTGTGTTTTACATCAATTTGAAGACCATTTCTAGCATGTGCCCAATCTCGGAGGTTGTAGCTATACTTCTTTAAGGGGTCTAGGACTTGATTCAGAACTGACTCAATTAACTGATGCGTACCTACTTTATAATTTGGAATATAATTCCATATGCCCTGCAATATAACATCAGAGCCTAATAAGCCTTCGTGGTCTCCATGGTGGTTGACCATCTCAGTAAAGCTGAACTTCCAGATCGTTCTGGTTGCGCAATTGGCACATCAGACTGAACCAGGCAATGGTCGGACGATCCAAGATCGTCCATATTTTTCAATACCAGATGGGTTACAGGGTAGAATCATTATATGACATTTTGGACGGCAGGTAATGGTAAAGAATATTATCCACATAAAAACTGTAATAGAAACCCACCGGCATGGCCATCAAATTGTTCAGTTCGGGGTGACTTCTGATCAATTCCCAGAACGCGCAGCACTTGTTCTGCACAAAATCGTTGTCCAAAGTCTCATCGGGGGTGAAGTCTATCACCAATCTTTGTGCACACAATGGCTCTCCACACTCACTGTCTCCGAATTCACTAAATCTGTCATGAAGGCTCAAAGGGCGACTCCTGGATTCAGATATTATTGAAGAAACAGTTTTCTTAGAACTAGTTTTCTTCGATACAGTCATATTCGTTGCAGACACTAGTTTCCGGTTACATTGCATAATAATTATTTTATTAGCTTAGTAATACTGAAGATTCTAGTAAAGTTATATCTTCTTACAAACCCTAAAATAACTCAATACTTATAAACGTTTTTTTCACTATACTCTTTGTAAAATCAATTGGTTGAAGTGACACCTAGTGACATTTCACGTTAGATGAGAAAGAAGGTTGATATTTAAATGGCCTGATTGAAATTAAGGCCTGACCGCGAAAATATATCGTCTTACCCTAGGAATAGAGTCACTCTTGCAAAATACAAATTAGGATTTTCTCAAATTATTTCGTTTACAATTAATGTAGATTATTTTAAAAAAACATAGCGTAAAAAGGTTATAATAGACTCCAAATCAATAACTAAAACCCTCCTTTTATTGATATACCTTATCCACCCAACTCTTAGCAAATTATCAATGATAGTAACTTTAAATGCAGAAAATGCATATGTTATTGCAGCTGGGGGCCAACCACATGCTCTTAAAACAATATTATTATAACCTTATTTGTCTTTTGACCTGTTTCGACGCCGGATGTCAAAGAGGGACAAAAGACAAATAAGGTTATTTTAACCTTGCTTGTTTTAAGAACATGTGGTAGGCCCCCTGAACTATTATCGGTACAGAGTCTTGAGACCTTGTTGAGTTTCTTGCCGGAGTCTTCTCAGTTTAAGTGTAGTTACGTACTGGTGATAGATTCAACTGTATGTACTTAACGTTCATAAGAGACCTACTAGGGCCAGAATTGAATGGCTTTGTCTTTGACTATAAAAGGAAGATATGAGAAAACTTTAATCTAGTGATAATTATTACTGCGAGTAGAAACAATTAAAGTGCCTATTGAAGGAATATGAGCAACCAGTTCTGCATCTTACACAGTCTATTTAAGTGCCTGTTGACGGAATATGAGCAACCAGTTCTGCATCTTACACAGCCAATTTAAGTGCCTGTTGACGGAATATAAGCAACCAGTGCATCATCTTTCCAACCAAATAAAACGCCTGTTGACGGAATTTGACCAACCAGTTCTGCACCTTACACCGCCAAATAAAGTGCCTGTTGACGGAATATGAGCAACCAGTTATGCATCTTACAAAGCCTATTAAAGTGCCTGTTGATGGAATTTGAGCAATCAGTTCTGCATATCACATCTGAGTGGCTGACTCCCCACCCCCACTCCCATACAAGTAGACTAATAATTGAATAAATAAATATCCTAGGGCATTCTTCAGAACTTTTACTATGGGATCAATAAGTGATATCATGGGCGTCGCCAGGGAGACAAGAGGGACAGCTGCCCCACCCTAGAGAAATTCCTTAGTCTACTCATTTGACTTGCTTGGCCTTTGTACCATTAGTTCTTATTACAATCGCTGTAAGTAAGACTACAAATAGTATATATACTATAGTATTTCACATAAGTATGTTTTATTGAAACCACAAATAACATACATTGGTAGCTGTTGTAACATAATGAAAAACGTTGCTAGAAAATGCTATTAAATCCGGTTGAAAAATGTAACAAACAAAAATAGAAGTTTCAAATAAAAAGGAGAAAATACATTTATTTATGGCAAGCTAAAACATAATGAATATGAAAAGAAAAGCTACAAATAAAAAAAAAGTAAAAAATTATAAAAAAAGTACGTAAAATTGCCATAAAACGGTAAGAAACCAGACCTGGTCTTCCGTGGACTGGTTCATGACGTGACTATCAAAGAGTACTTATAAACAATACGTTCAAGTCACATTTCATTTTTTTTATGCTAGCAACATTCGATAGCCTGTATGTATTACTTTCAATTTATTAAGTGGCGATCATCAAGGAGACTGAAAGGGTCTTTCTCACAGATGAAAGATGCATACTCGTCGCACCAGACGTCGTTCAACAGTCCAGATCGGAAGATGCTGCCACAATATTCGCCAGTAGTTGCGTTGTCCGGTTGGTTGGGTTCAAACTTGTCGAAGCCAGCTTTTTGCAGTGTCTCCCCTGAAATTTAAGATATTATTACCATCATACATTAGATGAAATCATATCAAGCCATCAGAGAAGAAACGGATCTAGATGCATTTTTTCTTCATCATCATATTTGTTCATTGTTGGACGTTAGACTTCAACTTCATCCAACATTGATGGATATTTGGGGCTTTTAGACGCACTATGAACAGTCTTAACAAATAAACCTACCATGAACAGTCCGCCAAGAGCCATGTTCTCGCCAGTCGTGGAACCCAATAGCTGCGATGCCCTTGTGGGGCGTTGCTTGTAGAACTTCGTCAGGATACTTAGCGAAGAGGTCTTTGAGCACTTGTGACTCAATATCACTGTTAATGATGCTAAGATAGCCTCCTTCAGCAGAACAGGTCATGAATGCTCGGGACCATGGCTTAGCTGAGCGGTGGAACTTGTAACAGCTGGCGGTTCTTGGGTCCAAGTTGTACTCTGTAATTGAAGTGATGACAGGTTAATAGTGATATAAAAATAAAGAAGCATGAACAATGTCATGTTCAGATAATTAACACACTCTGACCCAGAATCAAAATAGAAGGTGTAGCCGGGTGAGCAAGATACAAAGCAATGCAAGATGCTCATACTAAGATAACATAAAGAGTTAGATTAAATTTTGATACGCGTCTGAACATTTTAGGTACCTGTGTCCGTTTCACGAGGACTTTTGATTGTAACAAATATCTAACTGAAGAAGTCTGAAAGTTGTTGATGAATAAACTCACCATCATCGATAGTCCCGCAACGGTTAATCACCAAACCGGTGTCATTTTTATAACAAATATAAGGGAACACATCAGTGCATTTGACGTCAGCTAGGGTGCCATTAACGTAGAAAGTTATACAGCTCTCAGAGTCTTCGAAATTGTCCGGCTCATTTGGTGCCCAAGTCACGTGTAGTTTGGACAGCGGCACGCCTGAAACGACCACAATGCGTTTATTTAGTTTCACCTTTATCGTTCACCTGTCTCGCAACGGTCTATGTGACTGTAACCAAATCTTGCAAGTTAAATTTGACCCACTTTCCGGTTTCCGATTGAGCTGATATTTTGCCTGCATATTTAAATCGAATAAAAATTCAATATTGTTATGACATGGAGCTGATAAGATGATGAACTCGTTCGATTCGTATTTACAAGGGCTCTGGTTCTAGGGTCTGATGATTAAGTTGATCGACTATTGTATAAAAAAGATTATATAAAATTAAAAACAAAAAATTCTTGTTATTTTTTTAAACCTATGATAACTTAGAAACTCCGACTTGGCTCCGAAGCCTCATTTCATAAAGACTTATCGATGGTAACAGAAGCATAATATTTATTTTAAGTTTTCTTTAAATCTAAAATCGTAACTATAAGTACTAAAAATAAGAATTTATTTTTCGATAAAACAGATTTAAAAATTAAACAGCACATATCTAGATGACACGGGGCAAAAGTTATTTATTGTCTTTCATACCTTCAA
This sequence comes from Achlya flavicornis, assembly GCA_947623365.1. Taxonomy (NCBI): domain Eukaryota; kingdom Metazoa; phylum Arthropoda; class Insecta; order Lepidoptera; family Drepanidae; genus Achlya; species Achlya flavicornis. Next base: position 15,239,009 of record OX392479.1, read on the forward strand.
CAGAAAAGAAGTCTCCCCGAGAGAAAGTGGCATGAACCCCGGTGTAGACTGCATACTGCTGCACCTCTTTGATCCATATCACCGTCTTCATGGCGTCCAGTAGGTCAGAATTCAATGGTGATGCCAGAACAGCACCTGAACATTTAAGTGTGGCTCAAACTCCTCTTTTTATTAATGGATTATACCCACATACCTACCAAAAAAAAAACTCACCGGCTCCCCATTAAACCATCTCTTTAATGTATGATCATCTGCTTACTTTGACACATGTTTTGGCAAATAAATTTATTCTATTTTATTCTGTTCTGTTCTGTTCTACTCTATTCTGTTATATTCTGTTCTGTTCTGTTCTGCTCTATTCTATTCTATTATATTTCTCTTAGTTGAAGTAGCTTCAATACTCAAGACTATACGTCTGATTATGGGCAACATATGACAGGTTTTAGTCGATATATAGCCAAATACGATGCGCAAAGGCGATGAAAGTCTGGAAAAACTGATCATAGTTGGGAACACGGAAGGAAAACGACTACGTGGTCGTTCGCCAACTAGATGTTCCGATCAAGTAAAAGACTCATCGTCCTCCAAATTTTACACGGTCGTAAGGGACGCGTTGGACAGAAACCGGTGGAGGCAGATCATCCGCTCTAGATGCAAACCCGATGCTGACCACGATCCTCAGACATGAGGGAACGACCATAGAGAGAGCCAAATACACCAACTAGTCGGAAACCCCTAATCTTCACGCATGCACTAGCACTGTAAAAGTGTTACCCCGCTGACCGATTAATATATTCCCCGCCATCCATAAGATTATGTTAATGCAAAACTTTGTTACCGTGGCCTGTGGCGCCTACCATGCTTATCGGTCTGTGTAATGTAATTCATGTATAAGTTGAATGTCAGGTCAAACGTACCTTCAAGGTCGCATCGCAAGCGCGCCTCATGCCAGTTGGCTGGCACGCGGTGCAGCTTCAACCAGCCATCCGCCGCCGGGTAGTACTTGTAGTCGAATCTGAACTTTTTGTCTTCCGGACATGACGCGACTGCTAAAATTTAATAAATTTTAGTGTCATTCGCGGCAAACAAAAATAAATGACGTCAGTTAGTCGCACGCAGTTCTTGACATTCCCACATGTACTAGTTGGGTACCTACCTAACTAATTATATTTGGCAAATATAGCCCTTGATTGAAAAGTGTACCGAGAGAAGCAACAGGTACTTATATCTGAGCCATAATTAATCTGTTTCTATGTAGATAGTGGCTATTTCATTACAAAGAGGAGTTTAAAGACGGCTCAATATTTCTGAGGCCCAAGTCTGCTATAACAATTGTATTGTGTTCAAATGAACAGACTATCAGACTATCAGTGGTGCCCAAAATTGATACATTTTACAGTTTTGGTAATAGCGTCGATAACCATTTGTTTTTTTTTTTTTTTTATACAACTTAGTCGATAAACAAGGATACGGCCAGCCTGATAGTAGTAGAATTAGAAGATTTAATTTAGTAGAATTCATTTAATCTGAATTTAGTAGATAACGAGCAATGACACTGGAGTTTTAATGGGATCATGCCAGATTGTAATTTTTTGTAAAAAGCAGCAGATTGGCCCCCGGCTCAATTTAATTTCTATTTAAGTTACTTACCTGTATCAACTACACAACACACAAATAATATAATATAATTCAGTCTTGATGACGTCATGTCCTAAACTAATATTCACTTTTAGTAACCGGTGAACAACATTCAACGTGTATTCTAATACAATGTAAAATAAAATTGTTGCCCCAAGTATTTATATACCTACAGGACTGGGAATCTTAATGCACGAACAGAAGATAAACATATACATAGTATATCTACCATGTATCCACGTTTGAGATTTGATTGTTTCCATAATACAATACATTATTAATTTTGTCATGCAGTCTGCGACAGTGCTGTGGTTCAGTAAAACCACAAAATTCGTGCTGCAGCATGATTCTAAAGAAAATGGCGAATGTTCCTATTGCGGGCCATTAGAATGAGGAATAAGCTCCTCACGGGTTTCCCTCAGCGCGAGAACCCCATGTTCTTCATAAAGAGCTCTTCAAGATTTAATTTTGACTAACCTCGACGTTTCGACCAAGTTGCATTGATCGTGGTCACGAGTGAACTGGAAACTGCGGGTATCAGCGTCTCGATGAACGGGAGTTGTTTCCAACTTCTCGCATTTGGTCTTGTAAACCATAACTGTCACGATCACGACACACCGTACTAACTGTATCAACGCACATACTCGATCGCAAGTCACGGCGTGAACATTTTCTTATCACTGGATTCCACGCAGCAGACCATCTTCCCTATTGAAATTTGGATATTTCTTTATTTCAATAGCTTCACGAACTATTCTGAGATAGAACGAACGATGGACTAGTTGGCGCAGTTGGTTAAGAGTCTGGTAAAGATTCCACCTATTGCGCCACAGGTCGTGGGTTCGATTCCCGCACAGGACATGCATTTGTGTGCATGAACATGTCTGTATGTCCTGAGTCTGGGTGTAATTATGTATATTAAGTATGTATTTACAAACAAAAAGTAGTATATGTATTATATCAGTTATCTGGTTTCCATTGTATGTACAAGCTCTGCTTAGTTTGGGCACAGGTTTGGGATCAGATGACCGTGTGTGAGGAATGTCCCAGGATATTTAATTTATTTATTTATTTAGAAATGACGATCGGTGGAGAGAAATTTGGGGTCATGAAGCTCAATCCAGTGGTTTGATCCAGATTCTAATATATGCTCGGCAATGGCTGATTTATTGATATGACGGCATTTTACAGCTGCAATATGTTCCTTTACTCTTTCAGCAATAGTTCTTTTCGTCTGTCCGATGTATGAACTACCACAGCTGCAGTCATTTTTATACACTCCTGGGTGTTTGGAATGGTATCACATCCTTCGCCGTCCGGATCTTTTGTGCTATTTTGGATAATGGAGTGTATACAGTCTTAATGGAGTACTTCTTAAGTGCTGTTCTAATTTTGTCTATTATCCCTTTCACTGTGCGCGAATGGACTCGATACATTTATACAAATTAAACAAAATACTTATTTTTTTTATTAATTACTTTCAAATTTGGATCACCTTTTATTTATTCTTATTACGGCCTATGCCCAGCAGTGCGACAGTAAAGGCTAATAAAAAAAAAAAAAAAAAAAGGAAAAACGGTTCTGGTTCACTAGACATGGATAACATCTATAGCACAATATTAATAAAGCATCAATGGCTCAAACGAAAGCATTTAATTTTCATATGACCGTCATCGAGATTACACAACTAATTTTAGTCACAGAGGTTTGTTTATAGCTAGTGTAGCCTGTTGATTTATAGCCTAATTTTAGCCGTGAATAAATAGGATACACCTAAGTTTAGCCAACTGCAATCGGCCGCACGCTAGTTCTAGCCGGCTAAGCCTAGGTAGCCCCACTTCAGCTTTTAGCCGTCATCTATCTATATATATATAAATGAATTGCTGTTCGTTAGTCTCGCTAAAACTCGAGAATGGCTGGACCGATTTGTCTAATTTTGGGTTTGAACTATTCGTGGAAGTCCGGGGAAGGTTTAAATGAAGGGTAGGGTAGGGTATTACGCGAACGAAGTCGCGCCGGGCAGCTAGTATACAATAAATGCCTGAATATTAGTAAGACACCATTCTAATGGTGCGTCCATGCTACGCGAATCGAGCACGAGCCGAGCCATGAACGAACCTACAACGAGCACGATGCGAATCCCTTTGTTCGTGAAAAAACTGACAATCGCGCGCTCGTTCGAGGCTCGCAAGCCCGTCCACGCTACGCGAATCGTGCTCGCAGTGTGCTCGTTCGTGGCTCGGCTTGTCCTCGGTTCGCCAAACATGGACGCACCATAAGAATTCGTTAAAGTCGTGACAATGGAAACAAACGACATTGTTTATTATTGCACAGTTCTTTATGAACCTCACACATTTTGGCATTCGCCCGATTTATCCTCTAACCTCCACGTGAATAGTTGAATTATTCATTGGTTTTCAATAATAATCAATGTAAGCACGAGTACATGTTCAAATCGATCAGCTGATTGAATTAACTACTTATTAGTTATTTTTTCAATTATCTAAAAACTTGTTGTAGAAGTATCTATCTACGATATGAAAAAATAGATCAAAAATAATGTTCCTGAAATAAAATACAGCTGTTGCGTTTGAATTACTTAGGTAGGTACATTGATTAAAAAAACAAACAATATCTAAAAAATAAAATAATAATAAATACCTATCCATACATATTTTTCACACACGGATCTGGTCCCAATCTAAGCAGAGCTTGAATGGAAACCATATGGAAACCAAATAACCGATATACTTACAACTTTTTGTAAATACATACCTACTTACACCCTGACTCAGGATATGCAGACATGCTCATGCACACAAATACATGCCCTGAGTACTCCTGAGTGGGAGGGGATCGAACCAAGCCCTATCGTTTATACATACATACATACACTCACTCATATAAGACTGTAGTCAGTACAACAGCGGAATAAATAAATGGTCGAGTAGTGTCCAAAAATTATAAACACTTGCGTGTCTCATAATACGACTGCCTAAAAAACAAAAGTGTAATGTTTTCGGGGTTAATGTATGAATAATTTTCCGTTTCTTTATTCCAACGAGATTATTATATCGAGGTAGGCATTTGAAGAGGACATACAGGTATGGTATTCAAATATTGGATTTGGATGAAATATGGCACGTACATTAATCATAATCTTGGAACTAACCGCCCAGAAAATAGATAATAGGTTTCAACCACAGACAAAAGTGTATTCTCTTTTCCGTGGTTTCACCTATTATCTATTTTAATCCTTTATTGATAGAATTTTCAAAAAATCTTACTGCTAGAGTAATCAAGGAATAGTTCTTCCAATTTTTCAATAACTACAGAATGAAATAGAAATCATTCGACAAAATTTAATAGGACGTTACACGCATAATATAGATTAAAACCAAGTGCGTGTCGGACTCGCACACGGAGGGTTCCGTACAATAATAATATTAACTCAAATTGACTGTGAAATGAATAGAAAGCGCAACCAAAAAAACACCAAAAAGAGACGTTTCTTGTATCGGGGCAAATCAAAGTCAAAGTCAAACCCATTCAATTTAGGCCCCAGAAGGGCACTTATGAAGGTCACATTTACTGAAGTTACTACAGGTTCTGAACTCGGCCTTCAACTTTTTGGTCAATCTGATTATGTTTGGCTCTTATTTGTTGTTATAGCGGCAATAGAAATGCATATTCTGTGAAAATTTCATGTGTCCACCTATTACCGCTCATAAGATACTGCGAACCGAGCACGAGCCGAGCCACGAACGAACAGGATTATATCTATTCTATTCAGGAACATAAACTAAGCAGAATTTTTACTATGGAAATCAATAAGTGGTATAATGGGCGTCGCCAGGGGAGACAAGAGGGGCAGCTGCCCCTAGAGAAATTCCTTAGACCACTCACTTGACTTGCTTGACCTTTGTACCATTAGTGCTAATTACAATCGCCGTAAGTTAGACTCGCAAGTAAGACTACAAGCAAGTGTAAAGCTTCATGTGTTCTGACAGTACCTACCCCTCGACTATCGACTGGCGACGCCCTTGAGTTATATATACTACATACATTATTTTTGTAGACTTGGACTGAGGAGTTACATAAAGACATTGTGCAACACGCAAAGTAATTCACGTTGAATCAAATTCGCATAGTCGTTGAATCAACCTCGCGTTGGTCGCGCACGCTACGAGCATTGCTAGTGTGTGGACTTGTGGAGCGTCCATTAATTTATCGGTTGTTTAGAAGAAACATTAAATCATGTAGAATTTAAATTATAGAATTGCATGCAATGCATCAGTCTGCACGCGGCATAAGCTTACAGTCCCACAAACTTATCTGGGCCGGTGAGAGTCGTAGTTATCGTATTTGGTGGAGCAAATAGCCAATGATCGTTGTGGTTATAATTCTCTTTGACCAATGGCGTCGTTAGTTCCTCTTTTGGCCACCGGGCCAGATTAGTTTGTGGCACTATAGTTATGGGAAACCCTAAAAAGTATGGGGTGTATAAAGTGACCTGTAAATCTACAACAAGTTCTTTTTTCAATATGGTTACTAAAATAAATCAAATTGTGAAGATGCAGTTTAATATTCATCACAATTAGTCACAATAGCTTACATATTTCACATAATTATGTTTTATTGAAACCATAAATTTGTAGGTAACTGTCGTAACGACAAACGTTGCTAGAAAAATGCTCCTCGAAAATACCAACAGGTCCAACACAAAAACAAAAGTTTCAAAGTATGTATGTATGTATCACTTTCAATTTATGAAGTGGCGATCATCAAGAAGACTGAGAGGGTCTTTCTCACAGATGAAAGATACAAACACGTCGCACCAGATGTCGTTCAACAGTCCAGATCTGAAGATACTGCCGCAAAATTCGCCAGCAGTTGCGTTGTCCGGTTGGTTGGGATCAAACTTGTCGTAGCCAGCTTTTTGAAGTGTCTCCCCTGAAATTTAATAAAATATTCGCATGATGTAATGAAATCATATCAAGCCATCAGAGAAGCTATGGACTTGCAAAAGCCCAAACTCTGAATTATTATATAAGTATTGCAATTCTATTATTTTCTAATCTATTTGTAGGCTTGTGTAAGCATACAGTCAGAATTGCAATTGGATCTAGATGCATTTTTTCGTCATCATCATATTTGTTCATTGTTGGACGTTAAGCTTCAACTTCATCCAACATTGATGGATATTGGGGGCTTTTAGACGCACTATAAACAGTCTTAACAAATAAACCTACCATGAACAGTCCGCCAAGAGCCATGTTCTCCCCAGTCATGGAACCCAATAGCTGCGACGCCCTTTTGGGGCGTTGCTAGTTGAACTTCGTCAGGATACTTAGCGAAGAGGTCTTTGAGCACTTGTGACTCAATATCACTGTTAACGATGCTAAGATAGCCTCCTTCAGCAGCACAGGTCATGAATGCTCGTGACCATGGCTGAGCTGAGCGGTGGAACTTGTAACAGCTGGTGGTTCTTGGGTCCAGGGTGTACTCTGTAATTGGAGTGCTGATAGGTTAATGGTGATATAAAAATAAGGAAGCATGAATTATTTGAACTGTGACTGACAAATAAAGAATTTTGATTTGAAGGTAATAAAAATTGACAATGTCATGTTCAGATAATTAACACACTGATACAGCATCAAAATAGAAGGTGTAGCCGGGTGAGCAAGATACAAAACAGTGCAAGATGCTTAGATAACATAAAGAGTTAGATTTAATTTTGAAACTTGAACATTTTAGTTAGTGTCCGTTTCACGAGGACTTATGCTCATAATAAAAACTTTTTAACAAAAAATAAACCACCGAAAAAACAGAAAAGCAAAAAAATATTTTGAATATAACTTGAATTTTATAAGGTTTTGCAGTCGGGGACAAACCAATAACCTAACGTAGATATGTATTTTTTTTGTAATATATGTTATGTTTGTCTAAAAAGGAAGCTAAGCAATATTGCTAACGCAATTCATTTTTTCGAATTTAAAGCTATGGCTCTACCGTGTAACTTTGGTGGCAATCGTAACGAACACCATTAATTATTTCATCCAATGATGCGCACGCGGTATGTCGCGACGATGACCATTCGTGGGCCCTGATTGGATGAAATTAATTAATGGCGTTCGTTACGATTACCACCAAAGTTACGCGGTAGAGCCCCCGGTCCCATAGTAAAAGTTAATCGTATACATGAGTACTTTACGTGGTTTCATTTAATGTCGTATTGTCGTAATAGCTTATTTTATTGGTTTGTCCCCGACTGCAAAACCTTATAAAATTCAAGTTATATTCAAAATAATTTTTTGCTTTTCAGTTTTTTCGGTGGTTTATTTTTTGTTAAAAAGTTTTTATTTTATAATTTTTTGTGGCTATACTCTACTAATTACTACATGCTTAATTTTTGATTTCTTTTGATGTAATACACAACTCAGCATTAAAATCTGTGAGTGAACAATAAATCATCCCTATTTTCCCATCCTTGGGGTAGGTATTTTTTATCCATATTTATATGAGACCACCTTCGAGGTATACCCTATCCAATAAAAAAAGAATTATCAAAATCGGACTACTCTGTCAAAAGTTATGCGTGATCATACATAAAAAAAAAAATATATATATACGCGTCGACTTGTAAACCTCCTCCGTTTTTTCGTCGGTTAAAAAAAAATATATATATACGCGTCGACTTGTAAACCTCCTCCGTTTTTTCGTTGTTAACAAATATCTAACTGAAGAAGTCTGAAAGGTGTTGATGAACAAACTCACCATCATCGACAGTCCCGCAACGGTTAATCACCAAACCGGTGTCATTTTTATAACAAATATAAGGGAACACATCAGTGCATTTGACGTCAGCTAGGGTGCCATTAACGTAGAAAGTTATACAGCTCTCAGAGTCTTCGAAATTGTCCGGCTCATTTGGTGCCCAAGTCACGTGTAGTTTGGACAGCGGCACTCCTGAAACAACCACAATGCTTTTTACAAGCGTTTATTTAGTTTCACCTGTCTTGCCGCGGTGTCTGTGACCGTAATCAAATCTTGCAAGTTAAATTTGACCTACTTCCCGGTTTCCGATTGAGCTGAAATTTTACATGCATATTTAAATCGGATAAATATTGTTATGACATGGAGCTGATCTGATGATGGAGCCTGGGAACTCTGTAATAGAACGACGGAGCCCCATCGAATTTGAACTCGTTTGATTCGTCTTAACAAGGGCTCAGGCACAGAATAAATAACGTAGCTCAAGTTCTAGGGTCTGATGATTAAGATGATCGACTATTGCAGGGCTTCCCAAGTAGGCATTTGTATGGCAAGAACGCCAGGGAATCGCAAAAATATGGCAACTTCCCAAGGGCATCACAGTTAAATAAGGATATTATTGTATAAAAAAGATTATTTAAAAATAAAATAAAAATATCTTATTTTTTTAAACCGAAGAAGCTTCGAAGCCCCACTTCATAAAGGCTTATCGATGGTAACATGAGCATAATATTTATTGTACGTTTTCTTAAATCTAAAATCGTAACTATACTTACTAATAACAGATTTGAATGAAACAGCATATATCTAGATGATACCTGAATTCAGTTGAAACATGGTGAACTACGGGGCAAAAGCTATTCATTGTCTTTCATACCTTCAACAGAAAAGTAGTCTCCCCGAGAGAAGGTGGCATGAACCCCGGTGTAGACTGCATACTGCTGCACCTCTTTAATCCAAATCACCGTCTTCATGGCATCCAGGAGGTCAGAATTCAATGGTGATGCCAGTACAGCACCTGAACATTTAACTGTGGCTCAAACTCCTCTTTCTCTTAGTTTTAGTAGCTTCAATACTCTAGTCTAGACGTCTGATTATGGGCACCATATCATGACGGGCTTTAGTCGATATCTTAAGAATCATATCGAGTAGGAATTAGTATTTGAACAAAAAAAACAATAGAGGGTTAGTATTTATTTTATTTTAAATGGATACAATATCATAATATTGAAATGAATTTAGTGATGCCTTACGTACAGGTTGCCAATGCATGCAAAAGTGGATTTACTTATTTTAAGCTATAATTAGCAATGAAATAATGTAAGTCGATCAATTAGACAATTTAAATGTAAAACGTATGTGAAGTTAGGTTGTTAGTTAGATATTGAAACAATGCAAAGAAAATAAAGTTATGAGGAAGGAGAACAAGATTTTGTTAAGGTTATTTAATCTAAAGTAGTTTTATGATTTCTTTTTTAAATTTGTTGTGACTGTCATGAAATATATATTTATTTTACATTAATATTTTACAAACCCCGCATAATTTAATGCAGTTATTTTACATAATTAGTAGTTTTTGATCTAGTTTCGACTGCCGTATATATTTACTTGCAATATCATTATCCACCCGGCTGGCTACAAACAACGCAAGAGTGCCCCTCCGCCTGACACAAAAGGCATCAAAAGGCATCATCAAAGATTTTTTTCGATCGAAATTGTTTTTCGCATTTGCGACGCCGACGTCTCCCTCCACTCGCTCTACTCTACACACTGCCACACACATAATATGACCACGGCTATCCTCTGAACATCACTATGAATATGTATTAAATACATTACGTGTAAGTTGTTTATTTAATAGACGATAAATATTGAACAGTGTGTACATAAATATTTTCTTGTTTCACACTTTTTAGAGCGTAGTCGGGTTTTAGTTTTAAAATTTACTTTTTATGTAGTAAACCACAGACCAATAAGCCTACACGATGCCAATTAGTCGGATACCCCAGCTCGTCTAGCTTATGTTACTAGTACAGTACTGCACAAGAGTCACCCGCTTATCAATTAAAATCGCATAAAAAACGCTGTAACACGCCACGCCCGCGCCAGCCTTTCCCCGATAAGATTTTACGTCTAGGTATGATATCATACAAAACATTGTTGCTGTAGCGTCTAGGCTTGTTGGTCTGTAATGAACCAATGTCAGGTCAAACGTACCTTCAAGGTCGCATCGCAAGCGCGCCTCATGCCAGTTGGCTGGCACGCGGTGCAGCTTCAACCAGCCATCCGCCGCCGGGTAGTACTTGTAGTCGAATCTGAACATTTTGTCTTCCGGACATGACGCGACTGCTAAAATTTAATTATTTTTCCGTTTCAACGCAGTAAACACAAATGTGACCTCAGTTAGGTCGTCGGTTCTTTGACATTACCACATTATTAAATCTTTCATAAATCAATTTAAGAGAGGTAGAGCATAGCGTTTATTCGCTCAAAGAGCAGCTCGACTGGGGGAGTACCTCCGCCTTACAGAATACCGCAGCCAAATAACTTTATGTTGTGTAAAGTTGTGTTCCTGCGCGTGAGTAAGGTTGCCAGAGCTCATAGGGGAGGGGGGATAGGTCGATAACGCGTGAGCGATGCTTCGTGTGTTGCATGTGTCTATATGGCTACGGTAACCGCTAACGATCAGGCGGGCCGTATGCTTGTTTATCGACTAAGTTGTATAAAAAAAAAAAAAAAAAAGACAAAAAAAAAAAATGATAGGTAAGTCAAATTTCACTGTTACAGAAAATTAATTTCACTGGATAGGTATGCCTCGATTAAAATAGTCTACCGAGTGAAGCAAAATGAACTTGTTTCACTCGTTACACACGAACAACAGGAGTTTAAAAGACTGATATTACTTTTCCTGATAACGCTGGTGAAACCGCGGGGCACGGCTAGTTAATGTTATACAACTGTACTATCAATCAAGCTGTATTGATTGTGGCAAATGCCCACGAACTATGTATAACCAAAAGTTACTTACCCGTATCAACTACACAACACACAAATAATATAATATAATAAATTCTTGATGACGTCATGTCCTAAAATAATGTTCACTTTTAGTAACATGTGAACAACATTCAACGTTTGTTCTCAAAATCAATGGAAATTAAAATTGTTGCCCTAAGTATTTATATACAGGACTGGGATTCTAAATGCACGAACAGAAGATAAATATATACCTATATCAACCGTGTATCCACGTTTGAGATTTAGCTTGTTTCCATTATACAATACCTTTTTGATTTCGTGATGCAGTCTACGACAGAACGGCACAGTAAAAACACATAATTCTTGCTGCAGCATGATTCTAAAATGGCGAACGTTCCTACTGCGGGCCATTAGAATGTGGAATGAGCTCCTCACGGGTTTCCCTCAGCGCGAGAACCCCACGTACTTCATAAAGAGCTCTTCTAGGTTGGCAACTCATTGGCAATCGGGGTATTCCAAATTTCCATGGGTTGTGGTGACCTCTTACCATTAGGTGACCCGTCTGCCTGCTCGTCAACCTGTTGACGTAAAAATATGGTAAAGTCGTTTCTAGAGTTCCTAACTCCCTGGGTCCGAAAGTCTGAGAACGGAACCCTATTGTGTTATCTTATCCTATCTTGTGCAGGGGCTGAGAAATAACTCGGACACTTCGACCCATTGGGATCTATTGTGGTCCCCTGGATAACTTACTCCTCCCCAGTCTCGTTGAAAACTCTTTTCATGAGTTTTACAACGAGGCTAGGAGATATGAGCCTATAGTCTTCTGGTTTTGGATATCCGATCCCTAGGAGACTCTTCGCTTACCAGCCAGAGCATCGCATGTGCATAGAAGATGCTCCATGCGTTTCGTATGCTCCCCACACAACCTGCACATGGGTGTCGCGGTTAGACCATCTTCAAGAGCATGTCGTTGGTACCAAAGTGCCCAGTAAAAGCCCCAAGCTGGTAGCGGATTTGCCCCCTGCTTATTCCAAATGCATTCCCGGGCGGACTGACGACCGACTGTTGTGTTAACTCTGTTCTTATTAAAGTGTCTCCATCTTTATTAATTGAATAGTAATAGAAAGATGTCTGTTGATTTAGGCTGTTAGTTTTAGCCTTGAATAAATAGGATACACCTAAGTTAAGCCAACTGCAATCGGCTGTACGCTAGTTCTAGCTTCCAGCCGGCTAAACCTGAGTGTAGCCCCACTTCGGCTTTTAGCCGACATCTATAGGGTGTAGCGGAAAGTGTATATACATTACAGTAATCCACTTTTTTGGTACTAGGCGCACAGATCGCGGAAGATAACATTTTATATTAATACTAGCTGCCCGGTGCGACTTCGTTCGCGTGGTGCTACCCTACCCTGTGGTGCTACCCTACCCTGTGGTGCTACCCTACCCTACCCTACCCTACCCTACCCTACCCTATTCTAAGTATATACTGTAGTCTTTGCCCTATCCTACCCTATCTAAACCATCCAGGGCGTCACCCAAACGCATACAAAAAATATCAACTGTATGTACGTGTGTTTGACACTGAACTCCTAAACTCAGCAATTACCTACTCTTTTCAAAACAAGCTTAGATTCATCTATACTATAATATACTATAATAATAATAATATTATAAAGAGGAAAGATTTGATTGTTTGTTTGTTTGTTTGTTTGTTTGCATTGAATAGGCTCCGAAAGTACTGAACCGATTTGAAAAATTCTTTCACTGTGGGGAAGCTACACTATCCCCGGGTGACATAGGCTATATTATATTTTCAAAAAAAATAGGGATCCTTACTAAAACTCCAATAATGTAACCAAAGGTGTAAAAAAAATACCGCAAATATTCATTACATCGCGTGCGCTGCGAAAACTATTGATGATAGAATAAAATAATGTACTACGACTTTGCAGAACACATTATTATTTACAAAAAGTGTCGCGATACCATATGTCTAACTATTATAGTTATGCCAAAATAAGTGTTTTCATATTTTAAAAATGTAATTGAAATGCCGCCGCTAGAAATGGCTCTATATTTGTATCTTGGTATTAATCCTTATCAAAATATATTACTTCATATTCAAGACTGCTTCAATACCTTTATATAACTTTTTGAATTATTCAATTCGGACATTTCATTCAAAAGATATCACGAGTTTAAAAATATAAGTATTAGCAGAAAAATCACGTCACGGGTACGGGCCGTACGGGAGGGAGTCAATCTCTTTCCGTGTCAAAACACTGAGCGTTTGTAAAAAACGGCTTGACGGTAGGGTAGGGTGAGGAAGGGTAGGGAAGGGGGAAGGGGGAAGGGTAGGGTAGGGTAGGGTAGGGTAGGGTAGGGTAGGGTAGGGAAGGGAAGGGGGAAGGGTAGGGTGGTAGGGTAGGGTAGGGCACCACAGGGTAGGGTAGGGTAGCACCACGCGAACGAAGTCGCGCCGGGCAGCTAGTTACATAATATTTACATTCTAATCGCACTGAAAACAATTACGTGCCATATCACAGAATATTTAATAGTACTACGTAGCCATATGTAGTCTTCACCCCTTCGGATGTAGTTATGTAGGTTCCCTTCCCGTTATCAGTATACGAGATATTCCTGAGTGCTCGTAAGACAACAGTCTAAGAATGTGTTAAATTCGTAAAAATGGAAACAAACATTTTTTTTTATTGCACAGTTCTTTATTAACCTCACACATTTTGGCATTCGCCCGAATTATCCTCAACAATTCACGTGGAGTTCCCACGTGAATTGTTGAATTATTCATTGTTATTCAATAATAATCTTTAAATTAAGCACGAGTACGTTTTCAAATCAATCGGCTGATTGATTTAACCACCTTTAAGTAATTTTTTCAATTATCTGAAAACCTGTTGTAGAAGTATCTACGATATGAAATAATAGATCAAAAAAGAATCAAAAACCTGACTGTAAAACAAAAATTAATTGGAAAGAGAAAAACAAGCTCTTTAATGTATAGAATTTTGAATATTACTTGAATTTATAACCTAATACTAAACCAATAACCTAAGTATGTATTTTTTTGTAACATTTGTTTGATCCCGACTGCAATACCTTATGAATTCAAGTAATATTCAAAATTCTATACATTAAAGTTGAACGCACACAAACAAACGAATTTAAGAATTCTGTAAAATCTTATCTCGGACGATTCGACCGAGGCAAGTGCTTTCATAAGATTTCATATACTTACAGAATTCTTATATTCAGTTTTATTAATGAATCAGTTGTATGTAAGTAAATGAGCGGTAAGGTAAAGGCTAACAACCTTCGCAACTCTGTGAGTTACGTACGGTAACCTCTCAGCACCTGTCCTTGCATTAAACGTGATTTTTTGCAGTTTACGTTAAAATGGTAGCAAAAAAGTAGCAATGTTTAAATCCATCAAGCCGTTTAGGCTGCAGAGCGTGCCAAATTCAAATTCAAATTCAAATGTTTATTGCATTTTTCATGTGTAGATAAGTTGACAAATATTATTAAGGCACTACATGAAACCCTGTTAGGGCACAGCAAATAAATAATTACAATATAATATAAAACATATTAAATTAAAACTATGGTTATACATAAATTACTTAATTCTACATTTTTAACAGATATAATATTTATAGTGTTATTATTTATTAAATTTATTTTAAAAACAATTTAAATTATATCCAACTAATAATACCTATATAATTCTTAATATGAAATTTATTGCGTATTTACTTTTCATCAAAAAACTCCTGCAGTGTATAAAAGCATTTATGTTTCAAGTAATTAGATAATTGTGTTTTAAATGCATTAAGTTTTTCTGTATCTTTAATATGTTGGGGAATTTTATTATATACTTTTATTGACGTGACATATGGACCAGAATAAAATATGTTTAATTTTGAATTGGGGAGGGCTAATCTATTTTGGTGTCTTAAGCTTCGTGATTGGGAATAATGATCTTTTGCTTGAGAGAATAGGGACATATTTTTTCTTACAAATAGCCCAATTTCCAAAATATATAGCGATGTAAGCGTGAGAATCCCATGTTTAACAAAGTGAGATCTGCAACTCACCATAGCATCTATGTTTGATAATATCCGAATGCATTTTTTTTGTAAGATAAAAACGGTGTCTACTTCTGTACTATTCCCCCATAAAACTATTCCATAACGGAGCCAAGCGTGTGCATATGCATAGTAGGCCGAAAGGGCTGTTTTGGTGTCAGTAGTTTTCTTTAGCTCTGTCAGCGCATATGTAAATCTTGATAACTTTCCTGCTATATCACGGATATGAGATTTCCAATTAACGTTCGTATCAATATTAAGGCCTAACAATTTAAAGTTCTCAACGCATTCCAGTTTTATGTTTTTAAAAGAAAAATCAATTAATAAAGGCCGTTTTTGGTGTGGTCTAAACTGCATTAACTTTGTTTTTGAAAAGTTAACTTCAAGGTTATGCTCATTTAGCCAACAGACAATATTCGATGCCAGAGTATTTAGCTGGCAATTTAAATTTATACTATGTGTGCACGGAAATACGACCGAAATATCATCTGCAAATAAAACACTGACCGCGTCTATAGTTTTTGGAAGGTCATTTATGTAGATTAAGAAAAGAATACACCCAAGCACGCTACCCTGAGGTATAGATTTAGTTATATCTACTTTTTGTGATCTAATATTATTGATTTTACCAGTTTCCTGATCAAAGTGTTCCACCTCAACATATTGCACTCGATCTCTGAGATAGGAAGCGAACCACGCGTGGGCAATGCCTCTCACACCCACGCCATACAGTTTGTCCAAAAGAATACCGTAAAGAACTCTGTCATATGCCTTGCTCATGTCGAGTAGGATACCGATAGCATATTGCTTATCATTTATAATTTTTAGTACTTGTTGTATATACCTATAAACAGCTAATGTAGTGGACCGATTCTTCCTAAAACCATTCTGGCTTTCATCAAAGATTTTAAATTTTTCACAATATGAATAAAGACGATTTGACATTGCGGTTTCAAATATTTTCGAAAATGTGGATAAAAGTGCAATTGGACGATAATTATTGGGGTCAGTTTTATCTCCCTTTTTTCAAAGAAATAGACATACAAACATACATACATACACTCGAAAAACATAACCCTCCTTCCGGGTCAGTAGCGTAAAAATAATGTTCCTGAAATAAAATACAACTGTTGCGTTAGAACACGTTAGAATTACTTACATTAATTAAAACACTAAACAAAAAAAAAACAAAACAATGTCTTGAGATATTTTTCGCACGCGCCTAATCTAAGCAGAGCCATATGGA
Organism: Achlya flavicornis; assembly: GCA_947623365.1. NCBI lineage: Eukaryota > Metazoa > Arthropoda > Insecta > Lepidoptera > Drepanidae > Achlya > Achlya flavicornis. The sequence continues at coordinate 15,255,749 of OX392479.1, forward strand.
AACCAGATAACCTATACAACGTGTAACAGATTAAGATGCTAAACCGTTAAACTGGTTGTTCAGAATCGTTTACTGAATCGATTTAATTAACTTTTAATATAGATATTTAAAGTTGAACGGTTTTATTCAAAATCGCCTACAGAATCGATTTTGAAAAAATAAAACGTTTTCTGAACGACCAGTTTAACGGTTTAGCATCTTAATCTGTTACACGTTGCATACTTACTACTTTCTGTAAATACATACCTACTTAATATACATAATTACACCCAGACTCAGGATATGCAGACATGTTCATGCACACAACTGCATGTCCTGGGAGGGAATCGAACTCATGACCTGCGCCAAGTCCCATCGTTTAAAATAATAAGACTATCTGTAGTCAGCCTAAAAAACAAGAGTGTAATGTTTTCGGGGTTAATGTATGAATAATTTTCCGTTTCTTTATTCCAACGAGATTATTATATCGAGGTAGGCATTTGAAGAGGACATACAGGTATGGTATTCAAATATTGGATTTGGATGAAATATGGCACGTACATAAATCATAATCTTTGAACTAACTTTACGCCCAGCGGTTTCAACCTATTATCTAGTTTAGCCCGTTATTGATAGAATTCAAAAACTCTTACCGCTAGAGTACTCATGGAATAGTTTTTACAAATTTTCAATAACTGTATCCACCGGTTTAGTCGAAAGTGTCATCTGTTACTGTTAGGAATAGATAAAACATACCTACGTACTATAACATTTTATCCGGAAAAACGCTAACATCCCACGAGGACATAGGTGAAATCGCAGGCAGAAACTATTGTAGGTAGGTAATTAAAATATAGCATGTGAATCAATTATTTTATTCCAACAGTCTGTCATTTTCATCGTCATCATAAACTGATATTGTTGATGCGGTTGCGGATACATGATCATCGCACAGTAGGTTTACCTGACTTTCCATCTCTGACGATCTATACTTCTTCTTCCACCTTACTTTGCTCATTCTATCACAAACTTCCACGCGACTGTTCCTCATTTCCAAAGGCAAATCTCTTAAAATTACTTCTCGTAGCAAAGTATTCCTCACTTCTTTATCGACATGAGATTTCTTAGATCTAAAAACTGAACGTGATGTTTTAAATTTGCTTTTCAGATTCTTAAAGAACTTATACAATTTGCCACTTGACCATTTCCTATATAACCATATAACTGTGTTAACGCAGCACACAAACGAAAATAACACAGCACATATGCCAGCAATACATGTTACTATTGATAGCAGAGCTTTTTTTGAGCATTTTCTCAAGTCCGACGTATCACATAAGATTGGCGTAAGCTTTCCATATATCATATCTAGTAGAAAGTTCAAATTCTGGGATATTGTCGAACAGTTCGATATTACTTGCACTGTTAGACTATCATTATAATTCGTTGACTCTGTCACTACGCCAAGTCTCGATGATATTGCTAAAATATCAGCAACAGAAAATGAGTAATCTAAATTTCTACAAGCATTTCCATTTGGTACGTATACCACATCGGGAAGATCTTTACTAGGATCTGCGTTACATATAGGAGCTTCCACACATTGACTAGCATTCGTATCATAGAAAGGCTTCTTACCAGAGTATTTTAAGTCACAATCTACTGGATTGCACTCATTCAAAGAATCTTCGTCTAAAGTATCACATTCTGCTGTTTTTCTATTATCTACATAGCTACTTACTAAAGATTGAGTTTTACTATTCAATTTTGTATCAAACGGTACATAAATTTCTTGTCTTTTTAACATTCTGTTATTGCAGCGATATTCTAAAATAATATTACAAAAACCGATCTGATCGTGTTGATATAACGTTGGGTAAACGTATACCATTGTTTCTCGGTCTTTTGGTTGGACTACGCAAGTATTTTCACCATATATAGACATAATATTGCAGTTTTTCTCTTCACCATTTATAAGACAGCACCTTTTAGACTTCGAATGTAGTTTACAAGCGTATGAACGATCCACGTTTTCTATGTCTATATAAAATTGTATAGCAATGGAATTCTTCTCCAAAGGTAGAATGCCGTAATCTAAAATGTTTATAGTAGCTTGCACGTCGTTTATTATTCTTAATAGAATGAGATATATATATTTGAACACATAAATTAACATCTCTATAAAGCCGCATACATTTTATTTTGTTGCTGCGAAAATTTACTGTCAACCAGACGTTTCTGTGACATATATCAATGGTTTGTTCTAAATTATTAAAAAACATTCAATTTATTATTCTCTAAAAAAAGTATCTAATATAATATACATTAACTTATTTCTGCTCGCGGCTTCGCCCACGTGGCCCACAGGAAACAAATGACATATTTTTCTACAACAATAAAAGAAAACAAAACAACTTCATCCCGCTTCGATTATTATGAAAAACGTGAGACACGTATTAATTAATTTTCAAATTTCAGCCTAAACACAAAATTTGAAAACCCTAACTTCGAAACTGACGGACTTTCATACAAACTTTCATTCCCTATTTTACCCCCTCAGGGGTGGAATTTCGAATTTTTTTTGAAACGAAACTCTTCACAAAGAATATACCCTCTAAATTTCATGTCTCTAGCATCAGTGGTTTAGGCTGTGCATTGATATATCAGTCAGTCAGTCAGTCAGGACTTTGAATTTTATTTATATAGATACTTTGAAGTTTTCTAATGCAGATAAATAAATAAACAATTTACAGCTCATCTTTTTTATTTATTACAACCCCATATTCCTCCTTGATGAAGTCAGCAGCTCGTTCGGCAATCATCATAACTGCAGCATTAGTATTGACGCTAGGTATTGTCGGCATTATGCTTGCATCCACCACTCTCAGGCCTTTCACGCCATACACTTTTAGTTCACTATTCACTACAGATTCAGGGTCATTAGCTGAACCCATTTTAGCTGTTCCAACAGGATGATAAACATTATATGTCACTGTTCTAGCAATACATTCCCAGTATTCATCGCTAGCAAACTCAAAAGGATCACAATCTGCGTATTCTATCCTTTTTAACTCAGCGTTAATACCTTTGAATGTTGGAGTATCCACAATTTCAGTAATACGCTTAAGGCTGTTTACAAAGATTTCCATATCTCGTTTATCACTGAAATATTTAGGATATATTTTTGGATGTTCCAGAGCATTAACACCGCGCAACAATATTTTACCTTTTGAATACGGTCTGCAAAGAGAAACATAGAATATTATCATTTCTTTATCGGTATTAAAATCTACAAATTGCTTGCAAATTTCTTCTTTAAAAGATAATATATTTTTGCACATAGAATTAACATAAGATGTGTTTGCTACAAAGTAATTATGATCAATTTGTACATCAGGTAACTCTTTACCCTCAGGTACTGACAGAAATGCGTTTATATTAGGCTGGTCATAATTAGTTGCGTGTGGACCTTCCTGTTCAAGTAAGTATTGTACTATAGCATTTTCCCAATAATGTTTATCTTTTTTTTTAGCACCAGTATCTATTGTTATAGGAACAGGTATCCTAACATGGTCTTGAAGATTACCTCCAACCGGTAGATCAGATACAACTTTGAAGCCCAATCCTTCTAAATGTGCTTTCGGCCCAATACCTGAAAGCATTAGCAGTACAGGAGTACTCACTGTACCAGCGCTGAGAATGATTTCTTTTGTTGCATTAAATACCACGGCGTCACCTTTCAACGTAACTTTAACTCCTGTAGCTCTCTTGTTCTCATCAAATACTATACCGTATGCGAATGCATCTTTTACAACATATAAATTGTTACGCTCTCTCACAGGATTCAAGAACGCTGTAGCAGTGCTGACTCTTCTACCTTTGAAATTGCTACCTCTTATTTTACCAACCCCCATTTGTGTATCACCGTTTAAATCATCTAGATACTTTAAGCCCATCTCTTTATATGCTTCGGTTAATTTATCGACTACCTCAACGTGAGTAAAATTCAATTGATTGATGATAAATTCTCCATCGACACCGTGATCTTTTCTTAGTTCAGGATTATTAAGAATGTAGGGATCCATCATCTTTTCGCTCTTCATGAAGTATTTTCTTATGGTTGGCCAATCCCAGCCGTCGCCTTTTTTCAGGTGCCAAGGTGCGTAATCTCCTGGACTGCCACGCATGTGTAGAAGTCCATTCATGGAACCTGTACCTCCGAGCATCCTGCCTCTTGGCCAAAATGACCTCTGTCCTATGCAGCCTCTATTTACACTCTGGTCCTCTTCAGAATAATATTGATATGCGTGTTTACTTCTATGTGTCGCACCAGAGAAATTCGGGATCTGAAAATACGTGAAACGATATATTTATGATAACGCTAAATAAAAGATATACTCATTATGAAACAGAAGCATCAACTAACGATAGTTTCCATGGGTGGATCTCCACCCGCCTCTAAGAGCAGCACCTTCCAATCTTCGATCTCAGTCAGTCGAGTAGCAAGCAGGGAGCCAGCTGTACCCGAGCCGATGATGATGAAGTCGAAGGAGTCACCGTCTGTAATTCAATGACGGGGTTTCACAATATAAGTTATACGTAATATATTATTAACTGTGGTATAAGAAATAGAAATTTATGTTGCAAATATTTACTAATTAATTGTTCTATACAAGTATGTATAGTTGAATATTTTATTCATCATCATCAGCCTATAATGTCCCACTGCTGAGCACAGGCATTTCACAAATGAGGGTGAGAGGGACTGGGCGATACTTCACTACGCGTGCCCACTGCGGATAGGTAGGCTAGTGGTCAACTTACTGTAGGAATTTTTCAAGCCGCCTAGGAGGCATCCCGTATATCACAATTAAGTGATAACCGGGACCAAAGGCTTTACGTGCCTTCCGAAGCACGGAAACGCTCGATTTGAAATACTACTAGGCAGTCACCCATCTAGGTACTGACCACGACAGACGTAGCTTAATTTTGCTGATCGATTAAGAACGGCTAATCATGCTACACCACGACCGCTAGGTATATATTTTAATATTTTATTTACATTTTAATATACATAACATACTATAAAACTAAAACTTACTAACTAACAAAAAATAATGGAACAAGTAATAATAAAAATTAAAAAGAAAAATATATACACATAAAAGATTATAAAGCAAGCAAGCATGTCAGAGAGGCTCATTTGGAGGCTAGGTCAAAGTTTTTAGCGTGGGTATCGTATGGCAAGCCTACATGTGGATACGTATATGATGAGATGTGTCGAAGCCGTAAGATATTCAAATCGCGATTAAAATGGTGTCAGGATCACAAAGACCAAATTAAGATGGATATCTTGGCCTCACAGCACTCAAAAAATAATTTTCGAGGCTTCTGGAAAAACACCAATAAGGTAAACGCTAGGCCTGGCCTCCCAGTGAGCGTTGATGGTATGAGCGATCCCAAGGAAATAGCGAACCTATTTAAGGACCACTTTATTGTACAGTCCCCCCTGGGTCCGGCGCGGAGGGTGCTCCCTGCTGAGTTGCCTACGGAGAAGTTAGGAACTAGATTTACGGCAAAGGATGTAGCAAAAGCAATACAATCGATATCTAAAGGCAAATCTCCCGGTCACGATGGTCTCAGCATTGAGCATCTTCAGTATGCCGGGCCACACATTTCAAGGGTCTTAGCTATGTTCTTTTCACTGTGCGTGAGTCATTCATACTTGCCGCGGGAACTAATGAAAACTGTCGTAGTGCCTGTAGTAAAAAACAAAACGGGCGATTTGGCCGATAAAGGTAACTATAGACCTATCTCCCTCGCAACAGTTATTGCAAAGGTGTTTGACGCCCTGCTTGAGACACAGTTAGATAAGTACCTCGTGTTGCACGACAATCAGTTTGGTTTTCGACCTTTTCTATCCACCGAAAGTGCAATACTGTGTCTCAAGCATACCGTCAGATATTATACAGCTAGAAGGACTCCTGTTTATGCCTGTTTCCTGGATCTGTCTAAAGCTTTCGACCTGGTCTCCTACGATATCTTGTGGGAAAAGCTTGAGGGCATTAACTTACCTGGTGAAATTATAAATATCTTCAGGTATTGGTACGGACACCAGGTCAACTGCGTCAGGTGGGCGGGAGCGCTGTCCGAGCCATATCGGTTGGAGTGTGGGGTGAGACAGGGGGGACTGACCTCTCCCGCACTCTTCAACTTATATGTGAACGCTCTGATCGTCGCACTCAGCAGTCAGCATAATTTAAGTTACGCGGACGACATGGTGCTGATGAGTGCGTCGGTTTGCGGCTTGAGAAAGCTTTTACTGACGTGTGAGAACTACGCTATGAGTCATGGTCTGAAGTACAATGTATCCAAAAGTCGGTACATTGTTTTCGAGGCTGGTAATATACGGCCTATAAGTGTACCAGACATTCCGCTATACGGTGTTCCCCTTGTCAGAGTGGAACAATTTAAATACCTAGGCCACTTACTCCAAACCGACCTCAAGGACAATGCGGACATAGAACGGGAGCGGAGGGCCTTCTCGGTAAGGGCAAATATGATAGCTCGCAGGTTTGTACGTTGCTCCAAGGACGCAAAGGTCACGCTTTTCAGAGCATATTGTACGTCATTTTATACGTGCAGCCTGTGGGCAAATTATACTCTGAAATCGTACAACGCCCTCCGCGTCCAGTACAATAATGCGTTTAGGGCGATGTTGGGGCTGCCCCGGTACTGCAGCGCCTCGGGTATGTTTGCGGAAGCGAGAACTGACTGCTTCTATGCAACTATGGGCAAGCGGTGCACGTCTCTGGTCCGCCGGGTGCGGGCCAGCTCCAACACCGTCCTGGCCATGATAGCGGAAAGATTAGACTGTCCATACATGCGTCGTTGTTGTGACATACACGCAAATATAATAAAATAAATTTAAAATCATTATATAATTACTTACTAACATGTAGAAAATAAGGTGTACCTACTAACAATATTGAGTCTATGTTACTGGAATAAATGAATTATTATTATTATTTATTATAAATAAAACACAGAATTTAGGTCGCTGTCTATGGGTAGGGTGCCCATATTTTATTACTAATGATTATTTATTTTGTTTTTGTGTTTTTTGTGTTTATGTGTGCATGTGCACGCGCGCCTGTGTGGGGGTGTATGTGGGGGGTGTGTGGGGGCATGTGTGTAGTGCACCTACAGGAAACCCTTACTTGAGACAGTATGGGAACTGTCTTCAGGCCAAGGCTCGGTGATTAGGCACTGAGCTGCCAACAGCTGGGTGATGACAGCCGTGAACCGCACCCCGGCTGGACCATGACTGTAATCTGAACACCCATGGTCCAGACATGTCATAGCTCTGAAATATGGAAGGGTGTTACACATTTACACATAGATTTTAGGTATGCTAGATACCGCATGTAAATTTCATATTTAATCTAAATTAAAATCACTAAGGATCTTGGTCTCTTCACTGGTTTTTTTTTTTTTTTTTTATATGGCGAAGTCGGTAAATAAGCTTACGGTCCGGCTGATGGTAAGCGGTTACCGTAGCCATTTGGGCGCTTGGAACAACAGACCCTTCACCTCTGTCGTGAGCACTGGCGACCTTACTCAAGCGCAGGAACAAAACAAAGTTATTTGCCACCAGTATTCTGTAAGGTACCTACTTCCCCAGTCGAGCTGCTCTTTGAGCGAATAAACGCTACGCTCTACCTTGAATTTGTAAATTTTCTTGTTCTTACCTAAACCAAACAACACGTTTAAACAAACGTAGTTTCTAAGCTAGTTTACGGCTATAGGGTCAATTATAGTGCTAAATGTAGGTACGTCAGATGTATGTGAAAATTGCTACGCTGTAAAAAAAAATATGATGCTTTTTATTCATATACCTATTACTTACATAAAAATATAACATAGCACAATTTAAATAAATGGACAAAACTAAACCATTTCCTTTAAAAAAAAAATGCAACGTTTAAGTAGTATCATTATCTAAATGATTAATTATCGACTTACCTATAATTAATAGGATATTCCCGTAAAAGTTATCGCACGAACAAAACGCACTCTCGGAACCAACTCACTGACAAACTGACAAGAATAAAATATTATACTGTCATGATTTTCCTACGGAGCTATCTATTTAACCTACTATGTAGATATAAGTCGTTTTGTCTGTTGGTTTACATTCTTTTTTTTATTAATTGTTGAAAATCCATCATCGACCATCATCGATCGATTCAAAAATTCAATATCATTTATTCAAATAGACCTTCGCAGGCACTTATGAAAAGTCTGACTCTAATACTCTAATACCGGTTCGGAAGGTTGCATTTGCTGTGAAGAGCCGGCAATAAACTCAGCAATTACTCTTTTCAAACCAAGCTTAGATTCATTACATAATATTTACATTCTAATCGCATTGAAAACAATTGCGTGCCCCGCCCGGCGCGGCGTCAAAATTACAAAGTAGACTGAAAAAATATTTAATAAGTAAATAAATAGCAAACTTAAACAGACCAGCCCCCACAAGCAGCACCTGTTCACAAGTATGACGCGTGTGACAGCCATCGCCCTCCTCGCCATATTGATGTGAGAGATTCATAATGGGCAGATTAAACGGGGGACATACTTGAAAGGTTGAGGCCTCGAAACTCGTCAATATTACTACTATCCTACACAGGTTGGAAAATAATCCTACTCATTGTCCTATTTTTAATATTCTAAATGTGAAAGTTAGTATGGAAGTTAGTATGTTAGGCCCCGGGGCACTGCCCCGTCTAGCCCCCACTACTACGCCACTGTTGTTACTGTTTCACGTAAAATCTACTGGACGGATTTGGATTTATTTGGCATAAGTATTATGTTCTTGATTAAGACATATGTATAAAACTTTGTATAACATATCACTCGGAACGCGGGTGAAAGAAACCGCGTACAACTAGTAGGTATTTTAATCAAAACCTCATCATACCATCGCACTTTCATTTTTATATTACTTCATACGTTGTAGCGTGAACCTTACGATGTAAGTCGACAACCACACCATAATTATCATAATATTGAACTTGACTCCCATTTTCACATTTATGTTTTGGTGGGATAACATTATAGCTCTTATGATAATGATAATCTTCATCCATTGACAGAGTTATAACAATGGGTTTAAACAAGCCAAGCCGCGATCCACTCTAGGCTTACGATTGTGTTATCAATATTAATAAATAAACCAATCACATTATGTTCGTATCACCTACATTAATTTACTTATCACCTCTGACATAACTGCTATCAACCACCTATCAACGAACTAATTCCTCTGTTTATCTTACAATATAATAATATACTTGCTGAGTTTCTATCCGGAGTCTTCTCAGTTTAAGTATATTTGGAACCGGTGGTAAAATCAACTGTGTGTAACGTTCATAAGTGCCTTACGGGCCTAAATTGAATAAATTACTTTTTGATTTGATTTGATACATAAAACGTTATATTGTCATTTCTATGGAGGTGCAAAGTGGATGACACCTCTATTTAAAACGGAAGATCTTCCGCCTGCCTGGGTCCATTGCCACGGTCTATAGATGATACACAGTACACTACTAGCTAGCTGGGTCATCGTGCCTGGGGACCGCAGTCCGACTGTACATGTCAGACAGTTGTATTTGTATATGGTAAAACTGTGGTTGTATAGTATTTATATACTCTGAGGTTGTATATTATGCAGATTCTTATATGCAGGATTTTGTGGCTTTGTATACCCACTGCAGGATAATGCGGCGCCACGCCATCTATCTTTCTGTGTGTAAACCATCTCAGTGTTACTGATACAGAGGCCGGCAAACAACTTGAGCCAAAGTCGACGTAGTGGGGGTAAGTTCGCGCATTGTACACTCATGCTCGGCCAATAGCGTGGACGCGTGCCGACAGAATGCCCCCGCGCACCTCTCTTTCCACCAACGACACCTTAAAATAGTCTACTGCGCACTCAAGGTCATGGCTCAAGTTGTTTGCCGGCCACTGTAGATGTCGCTACATTTCGTATTTTAGTTACGGCTAAAAGCCGAAGTAGGACTATTTCTACGTTACCTTCCCTATGTTTGTACGTAGTATTTATCTACTCTGAGCCTATGTTTATCCGGCTTGAACTAAGTGCAAGTCGGTTGCATACAGCTATAGCTAGGTCTATGAGCTAGGTGAAGCTCAATAGGCTACAGCTAAAACAAATTCTCGGTGTATGAGAGATGAGAAATACTTTTTTTTTACTAATCTAACAGTTTTCAAGGCTTGCTCGCTCGAAAGCCAGTTTCTTAGTGTGTTTGATTATACTAGTATTTATATACTCTGAGATTATACCTACCTAAATAAATACATATACATACTACCTCAGAGTAGATAAATACTACGTACAAGTACAATACTACAAATAAATGCTTATAATATCGTGACTCTTCAAGTTTTCTTAATAGGTCTGTGAAAAGTTTTAGTAGAATGGTTACAATTTTACTAAAAACTAACTTATATCAAATAAGACAAGGCTGTATGGCTTTCAACTTTTGCCTGCCATTTAGCGAACTAATTAAAACGAGAATTGGCAGGGCTGCCAGATTGTATTATTGGATACAAATATTGTATAATTATGTCGCAGAAACGTTCTTTAAATTTTGTAATGTAAGATTAGTGTTTAATGCCGACTTTAAAATTTTAAGAACGTTTCTGCAACTGACTGGTCAAAAGTTCACATATAAGGCAAAAAACAAAGGCGAGAGATGGGGTTAAACAGGCCCTAACACTGAAATGGAAATGGTCAGGTCACATCAAGAGAGCGTCCTATGAAAGATGGTCACAAATAATTACGAATTGGTATTCAATATACAAAAAAAAGAAGGAAGGGTAGACCATATAATACAACTCGAGAAAACTGAAATAAGACCAGGCTGTATGGCTCAGACCTTTGCCTGCTTTTTGGCGAATAAGTAAGACAACAACAAACAACTTACTTAGGCTGCATTCCGAATTAATGATATAATCGCTGTAATCGATTTGAGCGTGCTTAAACCCGTACCGAATTGAGTAATGACAGATTACGTTGTCCCGTGAAACGTCATAGATGACGTCATGATATCCGCCATATTGCGCTCACACCGACCATGCCCTAAACTGATATCACCGTGAGCGCTGTCAAAAGTGACGGTTAACTATTGTGTTTTCGGCAGAAATTCTAATAAGATTCTTGGTTTTCTATTTGGCAAAGATACTTTTTATGATTTTATGAGAGAAAAATAATAAAGAAAGCGAATATTCCTTTTTGCGAGTCAAATTAAAAAAGATCTAAGGAGTCCTAGCGCATTGTTAAATCAGAATTTAATTTAATTCTCAAATGTTCTGTTTTGAATACTGTGAGCGCGATAACGGGCGTTCCGAATGAGAAGTTTTCTTGTAGGTATTTAATTTTCTTTTCTTTAAGTCTCAATAGATGGCGTTAATATGACTGAAACGAACTATCTTGCTGTCAGTTCAATAAAAAAAAAAACTATGTAACTTCATGGGTGCGTTCAGTTACTACACATGTTATTGAACTGTTACTGAACGCTACGATGATCTTCGGGCGATCACACGGCGTAGTTACTGAACGCAGCCCATAACTATTTGGCTTTATACTGGTAACAGACGTACCAATGTCGGACTCCTATTTTTATTATTACACAGGAGACACGGCCAAGGTACGTAGGAAAGTGTGTAGTGCGGCAGGACCCTCATAATTATTACTAATACCGGTTGGAAGCTTTCGACGTCCTGCCCAAAGACTACAGTATATATACTTAGAGAGTCCTGCCGCGCTACACACGGCCCTGACCATCAGACGTCCGACAGTCGGATCGTCTGTAACTAGTATTATGTCACTATCATGTGTGTTTTGTTCAAAACTTTTGTGAAATTTAGCTTAGATTTGAATGATTTGAAAACTATTGAAAATGCGTGTTTGTGCAGTTGTGAATTGTACCAATAAGGGACGTCTTACATTTCCAACTGATGAACCACTAAGGTCACAGTGGATAAGAGCAACAAGGGTGGATGTCCAACGAATATCAAAACAATGATAGAAACAAATAATCCTTAAGCGTGACTTCCACAACAAAACAAACAACGGAAACAAACATCCACTTATACCAGTGTTGCCGCCTCTTATTACTAATTTCGGACGAAAAAAAACAGGCTGTTACCAAAAAGCAACGAAAATTAAGTTTTGCTCCTCTGAAATTTGGTTTCATTTAATCATGTTCATGGTTGCCATTAATATCAATTAACACTTAATAAAAGAAATCTGTTTTTTTTTTTTTCAATTGTCGATTTTGAATTAAAAAGGATGGACACCTTCCGTTGTTGGCCTATGTGGCAACACTAAAGTTATGTGACAGCATATTTTGATTTGACAATTCAATTTGGTGATGACAGCGCCACCTAGTTATTTTGCAGCAACTCTTTAAATACCTACAAGAAAACTTCTCATTGTTAACAGTTCTTAGCTGTCAATATCGTGATATCTAACTCGGTACGCAAATTATTGCTGTGAGCACTGTGAGCGATATTATTTAATTCGGAATATAGCCTTAGGCTGCATTCCGAATTAATGATATAATCGCTGTAATCGATTTGAGCGTGCTTAAACCCGTTCCATATTACCTTGAGCGCCATCACGATGTCCCGTGAAACGTCATAGATGACGTCATGACATGCGCCATCTTGCGCTCACACCGACCATGCCCTAAACTGATATCACCGTGAGCGCTGTCAAAAAGTGACTGTTAGTTATTGTGTTTTCGGCAAAAATCTAATAAGATTTCTGGTTTTCCATATGGCAAAGATACTTTTTATGATTTTATGAGAGAAAAATAATAAAAAATGCGGATATTCCTTTTTGCGAGTCAACTAATAAAAGATATAAGGAGTTCTAGCGCATTTTTAAATCAGATTTTAATTAAATTCTCAAATGTTCTGTTTTGAATACTGTGAGCGCGATAACGGGCGTTCCGAATTGTTTACAGTTCTCAGCTGTCATTATCGTGATATCTAACTCGGTACGCAAATTATTGCTGTGAGCACTGTGAGCGATATTATTTAATTCGGAATGTAGCCTTAGGCTGCATTCCGAATTAATGATATAATCGCTGTAATCGATTTGAGCGTGCTTAAACCCGTACCGAATTGAGTAATGACAGATTACGTTGTCCCGTGAAACGTCATAGATGACGTCATGATATCCGCCATATTGCGCTCACACCGACCATGCCCTAAACTGATATCACCGTGAGCGCTGTCAAAAGTTACGGTTAATTATTGTGTTTTCGGCAGAAATTCTAATAAGATTCTTGGTTTTCTATTTGGCAAAGATACTTTTTATGATTTTATGAGAGAAAAATAATAAAGAACGCGAATATTCCTTTTTGCGAGTCAAATTAAAAAAGATCTAAGGAGTCCTAGCGCATTGTTAAATCAGATTTTAATTAAATTCTCAAATGTTCTGTTTTGAATACTGTGAGCGCGATAACGGGCGTTCCGAATAGTTAACAGTTCTTAGCTGTCAATATCGTGATATCTAACTCGGTACGCAAATTATTGCTGTGAGCACTGTGAGCGATATTATTTAATTCGGAATATAGCCTTAAAAACTGGGCCTACGGACTTTTTGGCGGGAACTTGCAGAGTGACGTAGCATTTTCATTTTTATTTTCATAAATTTGTGTATTTTGAGTTTTATTGTGTATTATTGGTGGTATTTTACCCAATAAAGATCATCTATGTGCACCAGTGAAGTGAAATGAAATGAATTATGTGTATCGTTACTTTTCAAGTTGTCTCAAAATGTCCGTGAAGAGTTTTAGTACAATGACCACCATTGTAGTAAAACATGACTTTTATGGACGGTGACTGACTGAGGACTATAATGTGAAGTGATTTATTGTGACTGGAAACTATAATATAACTCGACACTGGCAGAAATGAGCCCTAATTTGGGCTTGGTTGCCAAAATTAAAAATAAGAAGAAGAACTGGGCCTACTACTACTCCCAGTTTCGCCTCGCAATAATATTTGAGTTTATAACATAGAAATTACACGAATCGATATAAAAGATGCTACTACAGAAAATATATACTCTAGTATTTGTACATAATGAAAACCGAGTACTTTTAGGCTTGAAAAAGCGTGGTTTTGGCGTTAACAAATGGAACGGTTTTGGCGGCAAAGTGGAACAAAACGAGACAATAATTGAAGCTGCGACGCGCGAGTTGAAAGAAGAATGTTGTTTGAGCGTTAAAACTAGTGATTTGAAGAAAATTGGCCATTTGGAGTTCACTTTTGAAGGAGAATCATTGGTGATGGATGTTAGGGTGTTCTCCACCGGTGTATTTGAAGGAACGCCATTGGAAACTGAAGAGATGCTCCCAAAATGGTATAAGTATGACTGTATACCATTTGACGATATGTGGCCAGATGATAAGTTATGGTTTCCATACATGCTGAAAGGGAAATTCTTCTATGGAAAATTTCATTACCGAGGATACGATAAGATTTTGAACTACAATATTTTAGAGCTTCAGTCTATGGAGAAATTTTATGCGAACAAAAAAAATTAATTTGTAATCTTATGTTAGTGTTAGTATTTTGATGCCTGTGATTTTAATTGTGATTTGCTAGAATAGAAATTTTGATGCCTGTGATTTGCTAGAATAGAAAAACCCACATTTTTCATGTTTTTATATCGTCTGCTTGTGTATTCAAGAAATTATGGTATTTGTTTTATAACATGGCAAGTGCAGAAGGGTACCCTTTGTACTATTTCAGGACCTAGGTCATACCATACTGTTTCGCCATTACCGAGCTCAGTAGTAACAGACTCTTGCATTTATATTAAGTAGAATAAGCAAAGTTTCAAACTTATTTCTTCTAAGATTATGTCACTAAATGTGAAGTAAGTTATCATGTAGGTATGTTTATCTCAAACTCATACTACAATAATAATTATTAATATTTTAATCTACAGTGTATCACCATCTATTACTGAATCTAAATTCCTATCTATTCTAATAATGTCTGGAAGAGATTGTTTCTTACTTCTCAGTCTTTTTTTTGTACAATAATGTCCCAGGCAGGATATTATTAATTAACTATATTCATAGGTTTTAAATAGCTGTTATTAAGTTATTGTTTGCTTGAATTAGAAGCACAATTTTAATAGTTTGCTTCTTGGCTACGGTTGGCTCCACACCTCTTCATATTAATACAAATAGGTGCTTTTTCCATATTATCTTGCAACACAGTTGCCACTCGCTCTTGTGTAGCAGCTCATATTTATATTACTCATTTAAGGGTTAGTTATTTACCTAGACATACAATTCAGAAATTGTTTTGTGGGTTTTAACTGAAATCAGTGTTCTACTAAAATGGTCCTTCGAGCCGGACTACAAAAAAATCCACCAATTGATTTTAATATGTAATGTTCAGGTTTCCCGTATAATCAATGTTCTCAAGGACGTAATAAAGAATCATGGCGAGATTAGTACAAAAAAATACATATTTTTAGAGACATTGAAATGACTTAATAATTAAACCTTGATTCCTAAGGAATAACTTGAGGCATTTAAAATATTTTTAGATACTTGGGATAAAAATTGTAGGAGTTGTCCCTACATAATTGCTGGCTCCTGATGTACAGGCAACCCCTAGTTTAGAAGTCAGAGCTTAGCACTAAACTGTAAACGTGTTTTGGCAATAAATTACTACTTCCAATCGTAAAATGCGATTGTGTTTGTGAGCCTGTTTGTTTTGTCTACTTTCACATCAAGACGTGGCCAACTGATTTGCCTCTATGAGATAGTTGTAAACCTGTAAGAGTTAAATAGAATGCTTTCGATCGCGGAAAAAATACGTTACTAAATGTAACCAACCAACGAGAGGAGATATTAGACTGTTTTACAAAAAACTTAAACCGACTTCAAAGTACACCAAGACGTAATCAAATCCAGATCTGATGACAATGGGACCAAACGGGAAGTGTACCCTTCCAGTTAAAAAAAGAATTTTCCAAATCGGTTAATAAATGACGGAGTTATGAGGTAACAAACATTAAAAAAAGTCGAATTGAGAACCTCCTCCTTTTTTTGAAGTCGGTTAAAAATATGTAAACAACCGACCTCTACTAAGTAACATTACGATAGCGAGCGATCATTATCTCTCGCATGCAAAAATGACGACAGCTGTCGTTGTGTGATTCGTGGTACAGGAAAGCGGTTAGTAAAGCAGCTGTAACCATAATTTCATTAAATAAAAATTGTTTTTTTTTTTTTATCTCGTCTCGTTGGCTTACCTTTAATTACGCGGTGTACATCTAGCCATTTTGATAAAATTAAATAATGCCCAACGAAAATGATAAGCACTAAAAAGGTAACAAAAAAAACATTTAAGAAAAATACTTTTGTTTAATTTTATTTCTTAAAAACAAAACAAACACACATTATAACAACCTTCATTCACACTGAGTCAACTATTTTCCCACGGTTTTATTAGTTTAGATTTTAACAAAAACATTCACTCTTATTGATTTGTTACATAAAGGTGTTATTTGCATACCCTTCGACAGACTGAATAACTGATACTGCATTACCTAATTATACTGTTTTACTTAATTAACTAATCGTTTAAATCTTCATCGCCTTCAGCCAAGGAGGTCCTGGCGAGGTTTCTAGCAAGAGCCAGCCGGAGAAGATCCGCTTTTTCTCCATCCAGCTGTTTGACCGACTTGAGTTCTAAACATAGCATTATTTCGTACGTATCTGATGACGAGAACACTGGCTCATCCGTCTCAAGGAGTGGAATGGTGTCCAGCAGGAGAGTCTCCCAGAAACTGCAAGAAAAATGTGGTTTTAAAACTGCGCAGATTCCGGTTTATTTTCAAGGGGAGAAAAATAGAACATTTAGAACTTACGCGTGATGGCCTAAAAGTAGTTAAATAAATATCCTGGGAGATTCCTCACACACGGCTATTTATGACTACCCACAATTTCATCATCATCAGCCCATAATGCCCCACTGCTGAGCACAGGCCTCCTAAGTCGGTAAACAAGCATACGGCCCGCCTGATGGTAAGCGGTTACCGTAGCCATATGGACGCTTGCAACACGAGAAGCATCGCTCACGCGTTACCGAACTTTCCCCCCTCCCCTATGAGCTCTGGCGACCTTACTTACGCGCATCCATTCCTCCTTTCACAAATGAGGGTGAAAGGGAAGGAGCAGATACTCCACCACGCATTTCCAGTACGGATCGGTGGAGGTAGGCTAGTGGTCAACCTACTGTTGGAGTTTTTAAGCCTCCTAGGAGAACTCCAACTAGCTTAATGTAACTCACAATAATTAAGTGATAACTGGGACTAACGGCTCTACGTGCCTTCCGAAGTACGGAAAACGCTCGAGTTGAAATAGTACTAGGCGGTCACAGACCGGTTAATTGTCCGATCGCCGGTTGAAAATATGGAGTCAAAGTAGATAAAACTTACTAATCTGGAGCTATTTTCGATGTAAGTAGTGACACTAGAAGCTGCGCTGCCTTTTTGAACTCTCTGTTTTTGTACAGTCTATGGAAATCACAGTACTTTCCTGAAACAAAATAAACATTGTAAGGTTGTTTTTCTTCGTACCTTTTTTTATACTACTAAGGTAGCAAACTAGCTTACGGCCCACCTGATGGTAAGCGGTCACCGTAGCCTATTTAAATATTGACTCTTGCAAAACGAGGGGTATCTCGTGCGTTGCCGACCATGCAAATATCTCTTTACACCCTTTTTGAAGAACCCCATGCTGTACTTCATTGGGAAAAAACACGGCGGCGAGGTCATTTCATAGCCTGAGCGTCCGTGAAAGGAAGCTTCTATTTCGATGAGAATTGGCATGACATACCCTTGAATAACATAATCTTATAGGATACCTTTTATTCTGTTATATCAATAATTCATAAGAAAATAGCTGTTCCATACAAGAATATACAAATTTTTAGGTTTATCTGCAAATATATCTTCTATATACAACGTGTAACAGATTTGGATGCTAAATCATTGAAAGGTTTGTTCAGAATCGCCCTCGGAATTGATTTATGTAACTTTAAATATCTATATTAAAAGTTAGATAAATCGATTCAGAAAACGATTCTGAACAAACCGTTTAACGGTTTAGCATCCTAATCCCCTTACTCATAAAACGTTATTTAACTAATATACTGTTTAAAGGGTCAGGGTCTGTTTAAAGCGAGCCAGTACTTCACATCGGGGCAAAGTCTGCAACTTTACAAGTCGCAAGTCCGGCCTCATATGGAGTACTGCTGTCATCTATGGGCGGGGGCACCTGGATACCAGCTTGATCCTTTAGACTCGGTTCAACGACGTGCCATAAGAATTGTTGACGATCCCGAGTTCACAAGCGGTTTAGAGCCCCTCAGTCTGAGGAGAGACTTTGCCTCCTTATGTGTGTTCTACCGCTTGTACAACTGACGGTGTTCTGAAGAATTGTTTAAGATGATGCCCACGGTTACTTTCTACCATCGCAACTCTCGCCATCGACGGGGAGTCCATCCTCACATATTGAAACCTGAATTGTTTCGTACTGTGCGGGCTCAAAGGAGCTTCCTTCCGCGGACGCTCAGACTGTGGAATGAGCTCCCCGCCGTGGTTTTCCCAATGGAGTACAGCATGGGGTTCTTCAAAAGGGGTGTGAAGAGATTTCTGCAGGGTCGGCAACGCGCGCGTGATACCCCTGGTGTTGCAAGCGTCCATAGGCTACGGTAACCGCTTACCATCAGGCGGGCCGTATGCTTGTTTGCAACCTAAGTGGTATAAAAAAAAAAAAAAAAAAAAACGTAAATAAAGTCACTCTATTGTCATTGTCAAATAATGTGAAATTATTTACGTGACCTGTAACGTTATCTATTAAACGTTTTAATTTAAAAAAAAAAAAAAAGTTCGTAGGGTAGGATTCAACCCAAACGAAGTCGCACCGGGCAGCTAGTTGTATCATAAATGTGCCGAATAGAAAAAATCTAATCTAGGGAAAAACACAAAGATGTTAAATTAAAAGAACATACATACCGAGGAAGAGCATGGCGTCGGATATGAGCATGGCGGGTCCGGCGGTGAGCAGCAGGTCCCGGGCGGGCAGCGGCGCGCCGCTTGTGTAGTGCGCCAGCGCCGCGTGCGCCGCGCGCTGCGCCTGCGCCGCCGACCGCGCGCGCACCGCCCACGACAGCGCGCCGCCCACGCGCCCCCCCGCCAACTGACGAGACGACATGCACCGCCCTATACTCTCACCTGGTCGACAATCAACATCATCATCAATCATCATTATTGTTATTTAATTTAATGTAATTTCAGGAAAGTTGTGCTGCGAATTATGAATGTCACAGCCGAAGGACCCAAAAAAAACCAAGATTAATTTAATTATAATAAAACTTTAATTATTTTAAGATAACAATATGAGTGAATCTAATCGATGTAGGATATAGAATGAATACAATTATGTTTTAATTAATAATGAAATGTTGGAAATGTTTCCGCTGCTGTGTCAGCGTCCTCATTTCCACGGCGACGTAGTGCTGACTCGACGACTCGTGGCTGTTCGCAGTCACGTAGGCTATACAAGTTTGTTATGCGTCGCTGCTTGCATAGCAAATTATATATTAGTGAATACTATAACACCTCCCCCTTCAGAACAGCAATTATTTTTGAATCTTGAGATGAGAAAATATTGCTGACTGCTGCTGCTTCGATGTTTCAGGTTTTTCATCAGGTTGTGAATAGATGGGTTCCGTAGGAGGGTTTTCAGTATACTTGCATTTGAATATGTTGTAACGTTGTGCGATCAAGTATATCGCTAGTGCAAATCCACTCAGTAGTATTATAGTATAGAGCGGAATTGTTGTATGGTACAAGGATGAAGATGGAATTTGTTCCACACGTAGAGCAGGTTGTGCCATCAATCTGTGTTGAGCATCGTGTAATTTCTTGAGATTGATTGAGTTCAGATGTATTTGATTTGTATTAGCTTCCTGATTTTCATAAGGGATGTGCATTATCTTCAATGGTCGTCCTTGTACTTGATCATTTGTATTTGTGATAGTGAATTCAGAAGTGTGCAGGAAACAGTTCACAGGAACAGTTACTAGATAGCTGCCATTCAATACGTTGTAATCTTCTTTTCCGCATACAGTATGAATCTTTGTCACATTGGGGAAAGAAATGACGTAGTGTTTTTCGTCTAATTCTTCCATGGCTACTCTCGATAGGGTTACTGTAGACATCTCGCAGGTCTTGTCCAGTGATTGGTTGATGATGAGATTTTGAGTGCAATCCGGTGTTTGACGAAGTTGATGATCCATCTTCTCTCCACAAAGATACCAGTCATCGTACTTCGGGCATTCAGCCTCTATGTACACATAACCTTTCCTGTTGGTTGCTATCAATGGATAAGGAGGGATGAGGGCCTGCCTTTGCTTATTAGGAGCTACAGACAATTTGTAAAGATCATAACTATCTACAGCAAATATAGGAATTTTAAAAATAATTACTATCTGACTGCCTAGGAAATAATAGCCAGGTTTTATAAGATCGTAATATTGTCTTAGTTCTAAGTCGAGAACTTGTCCCTTACCATAAATTGTAACTAACCTATTTATCATATAATTTAAAACTTTAATATTAATCATGGAGTGATGCGTACTTGACGCGCGGATGAAAGCTAACATATTCTCTAATCTAATTAATTCATCTAAAATATCATTTACGTTTTCAGTTATTATAGCTATGCATTGACCAAATTTAGCGTACCTAATAAGACTGGTTCCCTTATAAGCATCGCTTTCCAAAAGTGCTTGTAATGTTTCATTTATCTTAACTTGATTTTCTGTCAGTTTAGTCATAATATCAGTATGTTGGGCCATCCACTCTTTACTAAAACTTAAATGGTTATTAAATTCATGAGTGATTTGGTTATCATTATCTTGTAGGATTTTTATAGCATTATTGTACTTTACAGCATCAGATTCATCTAAATTACCGGTAATGCTCTTAATGACCGAGCCTAAACCATTAATGAGACCTCTTTTTACTCTATTTGGCTCTAATGATTCTAAATGACTTAAGACCTTTACCATTTTACTAGAAAGGTATTCTAATTGGAGTTCATATAGCATATAAGTATCATTTTTCAATCTAATCTTAAAGTCTGATAATTGATTTTCTAATACCGTAATTTTGTCACTAATTTCATCGAGACGTATGTACTGTACGAATGTATGATAGTGTGTTATAAGCCTTGTTGTTCCGAGTCGGAAGGGTAGTAGTCCGGGCCCATCATCTAGACTCTCAAATTTTATTTCTTGGTTGGTTTCCTGGGCTGCTATCAAATGAACAGTCAGGACCAGTAGCACCCTGCAACAATTGGGCACTTTTAGGTACTTTTTTCAAACGACTTTTAGCTATGGGTCCACGTTTACGTGAAGTATATATGTGAATAGGTAAATCGGCGAGAACCGTATCTTGAGTATATCTGGGGGCTACTTTCTGACGACTAGCTAAAGGATTACTTACAAAGATACGTTGTTGAGGTTGATACTCTACTTCGGGATCCCGATTCTTATTAAGATTGTCAATAATATTAGTACGAGTAGCGAGAGAGGATTCGTTAATCGTCTCATATACAACTTTCATCTGTTCCCGGTGGTTTTGAATATATTGTTGCATGAGATATTTTGTTAGATCTACATCAAATGGGTCGCGGGGGTCAAAGTGACCTGTTATAATATCAAACGGCCTACATTTAGTAAAACTATGTATGGAGCTATTGTAAGCTAATATACCGTATGGGATGAGGTTAACTATGTCTTCATTTTTATTACGTAACTTCAGAATACGGAGATGTTCTAATAAAGTCGAGTGAAACCTTTCTACTATACCATTGTCATTTGGAGAGTGCGGTAATGTTCTATGGTGGATTATTTTATGCATATTGACAAATTCATTAAATAACTGGTTGGTAAATTCTGTACCATTGTCCGAAACAATGGTTAACGGTAAACCATGATGAGTGCAAAATTTAATAAGACCTTGTAAAATGCTGATGGCAGTGCCATCTCTTAACCGGTACGCTTGTGCATATTTTGAAAAGACATCTACTATAGTTAAATATTTCTCATTCTGAACTGTGAACAAATCTACATGGACAATTTCAAAGGGTTTAGTAGCAGGTGGGACTATGTTAAATTGTTGTTTGATAGGCTTTCGGTCGTACTTAGCTTGGCCGCAAATAGTACAGTCATTAATGTATTTCGTGATATGATCTTTCATCTTTGGCCAATAGTAACGTTTAGAAAGGGCTAAGTAACATTCGGTAATCCCGCGATGGTTCGTTTTACCTTCGTGGTAATTCTTAATTATCTCCTGTTGTTTGAGATATTCCTTAACGTTTTCTACTTCCGTTTTAGCTAGTACTAAATTCATTGACGAATTCTTAAAGTTTTCCTGAATAATGGGTATTACGTCATACATAGACAAAGGTGGGTTAATAAGCATCGCGGTTTTAACCTTTGGGTTAACGTATTCCTTAATGACATCTACAACATCATTTTCCAAATTGGTCATAGATACTTGAACAACGGTTCTAGTATGTGTCTCGAAAGGCTTGGATGCTGTGGTGCGCTTTTTGATATCACCGACAACAGTTATGTGTAACTGCCTATGGAATTTATTCAATGGTTCATCTACGATTGGAACTTCGAGGATCGGGTTCTCTTTACTTGTATGAACAGACGTTGTAGATGATCCATCAATAGATATTGGTCGCTCGGATGCATTTGCGACCATGGAACTCGTTTCCTCATTGTGGATTTCTATCCTAGAAAGAGCGTCAGCATTGGTGTTATTCTGACCTTTCTTATAGATTACAGTGTAATCATATTCGGATAACTTAAGTTTCCACCGAGTCAAACGTGAATTTGGTTCCTTGAGGTTCATAACCCATTGAAGAGGCTTATGATCCGTAACTATCTTAAATTTTCTGCCAAAGATATATGGCCTAAAATACTTAGTGGCCCATACTATTGCGAGGAGCTCCTTTTCAATAGTGCTATAGTTTATTTCGCTCTCATTAAGAGTGCGAGATGCGTAACAGACTGGCTTGTCCGATCCTATAGTTCCTTGGGACAGTACCGCGCCTAAAGCTACATTTGAGGCATCGGTTGTTAAAACAAAATCCTTACTAAAGTCAGGATACTGCAAAATCGGATCATTAGTTAAGAGTGTTTTGCACTTTTCAAAGCAGCCGATGTATTCTGCATTAACCGTAATTTTCCTACCTTTTTTAAGGCATTGCGTGAATGGTTTAGTTATACGTGCAAAATCAGGGATGAATTTTCTATAGTAACCAATTAAACCGAGAAATTGTTTGATCTCCTTGGGAGTTCTTGGTAACGGATATTTCTGAATAGCTAGAATTTTATCAGGGTTAGGCTTAATACCATCCTTTGTAATAACGTGTCCTAAGTACGCGGTTTCTAATTTGAGAAATTCAGACTTATCCATCTGAATTTTGAAATTCGATTCACGTAGTTTTTGAAAAACCTTTTCAAGATTAGTCATATGTTCTTGTAAGGATGTGCTAAAAACGATAATATCATCTAAATAAACTAGACATACTACGTTCTGAAGGTCCTTAAGGACATTGTCCATAACGCGTTGGAATGTCGATGGAGAATTCTTTAAACCCATGGGCATACGTAAAAATTCGTAATGTCCATTCTCTACATTAAATGCCGTTTTCGGAATATCAGCAGGATCCATTTCTACCTGGTAAAATCCGCTGGCCAGGTCAAGGGTAGTAAAATACTGGCAGTTACCTAACTTGTCCAACACATCCGTGATGTTAGGTATTGGATACTTATCATCATGAGTTTTTTCATTAATCTTCCGAAAATCTACAACTAACCGCCATTTAGTCTTGCCAGAGGCATCGGCCTTCTTTGGTACTACCCATATGGGTGAGCTCCAGGCAGACTCAGATGGTTGAATGATACCCTGGTCTAACATCTTAGTGATCTGATCTCTAACTTCATCTCTATGTATATATGGATAACGGTAGCTTTTTGTATAAACAGGAATTTCGTCCGTAGTCCTAATACTATGCTTTATCTTGTTTGTAAAAGTTAACGCTTCGCCATCTATGTAAAATACGTCAGCATATTTTCCGCATAAAGTCTCTAAGTTAATTCGCTCCTCCGGATTTAAATGGCTTGTACGCAATCGAGACAAAACTTCTTTAGCGCGCGTGGACGATTGTTCAGTGCGCGTGCACTCAACAGTATAGGCTTCCGCATGCAAAGCACGGTCCATTGAAAATATTAAATCATGTGAAGTAGGGTTCGAAATCTCTAACATTCCACGATTATTAACTACGGAAGTAATGCATTCGTTTATTACGCAATTGGAAATGGTTTGTTCATTAATAAAGGCATCTCCATCTTGTATATTAATAGGGATTTTAACTAATTTCTTAGAGTTGGCTGGAATTACATCCTCGTATAAATTGATGTTACGCGAGTTGTACATAAGAATAGGGTTGGAGTATTACGAGTTAAAAGTAATTTATCTTTAAGATCAATTCTAGCCTCCCATTTTTCAAGAAGATCAAGCCCGATAAGCCCATCAAAGAAATCATGAAATCTGTAAATGAATAACTTAATATTTTCAGTATCTTGAAATTCGGTAAAGCAAGGAATAGTAATTGAATAATTGTTCCTTGTTGTGGCGTGAACGTTAGTTACCTCAAACGGATCGTAATTTAATGGTACTTCAAAGAAAAAATTCTCTA
The DNA here is from genome assembly GCA_947623365.1 of Achlya flavicornis. Taxonomy (NCBI): domain Eukaryota; kingdom Metazoa; phylum Arthropoda; class Insecta; order Lepidoptera; family Drepanidae; genus Achlya; species Achlya flavicornis. The sequence goes on from OX392479.1 coordinate 15,280,642, forward strand.
CAGCTTCCGGACTAATGAAAGATTGATTCGCTCCCGTATCTATTAAGAATCTTAAAGGTGGATCTAAAATTTGTATGAATGGAAGTTGTCTTTGTGTCTGCAAATTTAATTCTATTTTGGCTTGTCTAACTTCACATGCTTCTGAAAATCCTGCTCCGAAGTGGAGCTAGTAGATGGATAGGGTTCCTCAATAGGATAAGGCGATGGGGGCTCATTCGGTGCCTCATAACTATGTTCGTATACTACGCAATTGGAGTTAGAATTGTAGTAATCATTGTTAGCATAGCAATAATCATCGGGTTCGTTATAAGAATAACATTCAGGATAGTAATAATCACCGTAATTCGCACATTCGTTCATATTCATCTCTCGTGTTTTAAAATAGTTAGAAGGTGGCGGATTACCCTGTCTATGCCAATCGTGACCAGTCCTAGGTAATTCTTTAGCGACGTAGTGACTTACACCACTCATAGGCTTAGGGCCTTGATGTTGTTGCGGTTGTCTAGGGGGCAACTGGAAATTATTCTGATAAGCGTTATAATTAGTGGGTGGTGCTCGGAACATCTGCTGCGTGCGTGACGGCATACCTATGGGTCTGTGTTGCATAGCCTGGTTAGGCTGAAAATTGGGTTTCCACGTTTGTTGAGGTGGCTGCCAACTAGAGTTAGGTGCTGGCATCCGTGCAGGAAAGTTGAACGGCTTAAACGCGGGCATGGCTGCTGGAGCCAGTGGCATAAGTTTAGGTATGTTGGGTTTCCTTTCAGTAACTGTATCATTTCGGTTTTGAAGGTACATTACGTTTAACTCTTCTTGCACGAACTCAAGCGCCTTCTCAACACTATCAGGACGCATGCAACGAATGCGAGAGCCTAAGGGCTCCTTTAACCCGCGAACAAATGCCTGCATGGTTAATTTTCTATACAATGCACGTTTAGCTTCAACAGTAGTTGTAATGCTTTCATGCAAAGTGACATAGGTCATGATGGTGCTGAAAATGTTCACACAACGATCATAAAACTCTTGAGGCGAACTGTTCCCTTGAGCCGCTAATATGAGGTCGTTGTAAAGAGCGGTCTCATCTCTTTGGTCGGAGAAATTGTTTATTAATGCTTTTTTAATGCTATCCCAATCCTCAGATATACCATTTGAATTAAGGATCTGTGCGGCCGGCCCTTTTATTTTATTTAATATCCCGTTTAAAATGCATAGCTTCGCTAGCTCATTCCCTGGATTAGCATTGATGTACTCGGCAACAATTTGGTCACACAAGTGAATAAACCTGGGGAGTATGTGAGGGTTGCCTTCAAAATCCGGCACAAGGCGCATGGCCTTAAAGATAGTGTCCACGTCGGTCATCTTGTTGGATTCAGAATACTCAGAACTTATGAAATTATCTAAATTAATATCTAAATCTACACTAAGATCTCTATTTATATCTAAGTTCAACCTACGGGCTTCTCTAATACGGGCAGACCCTTTAGGGGTAGTTTGCCTTGGATGAAAAATCTTAACGATTTAAAATAACTAAAAGGGAATTAGGATTAATTGAGAGCAACACACAGAAATGATTTTTGAGTGTACTTACATTAGCATCTTGGTACCTCTGGGATCGATGTCTGGATTTCTCCTTCGCTGCGACTTCAGGTTCTTATAACAGGATACTCAAGTCCGGCGATTCCTTGCAACGGTAGCGATGTGGATCTTCGATGTGAGAATAACCCTATCGAACTACCTCGAAACTTTTTTGAGTATCCTACCGACTGCGCCAATTATGAATGTCACAGCCGAAGGACCCAAAAAAAACCAAGATTAATTTAATTATAATAAAACTTTAATTATTTTAAGATAACAATATGAGTGAATCTAATCGATGTAGGATATAGAATGAATACAATTATGTTTTAATTAATAATGAAATGTTGGAAATGTTTCCGCTGCTGTGTCAGCGTCCTCATTTCCACGGCGACGTAGTGCTGACTCGACGACTCGTGGCTGTTCGCAGTCACGTAGGCTATACAAGTTTGTTATGCGTCGCTGCTTGCATAGCAAATTATATATTAGTGAATACTATAACATGCGGTTGTTGAGTTGAAATGATTATGTTATTAATGATTATTTGTTAATTAATTATTTTCTTTACTTTCTACTAAATTATAAGTTTTTTGTGTTCTCTGTTTTCTGTGATAAGTTATTGAATTACTTTTATTTTTATGTTACCAAAATATAGAACGAATGTTGTGACTCCTTAAAAAGTTGTACATTTATCTCATTTTCTATATTAGTTAGTTTAAGATTTTTTAATTTTTAATGTAAACAACTACTGGTTGTCCTAATTAAATAAATAAATAAATAATGTCCCACTGCTGAGCACACCCCGCCTATCACAAATCAGGGTGGAAGGGAATGGGCAGATACTCCATCACGCGTGCCCACTGCGGCGAGGTAGAAGTAGGCTAGTGGTCAACCTACTGTTGGAATTTTCAAGCCGCCTTCAACTAGCTTAACGACTATCACAATTAAATGATAACCGGGACCGACGACCTGACGTGCCTTCCGAAGCACGGAAACACTCGATTTGAAATACCACTAGGCGGTCACCCATCCATGTACCGACCACGACGGTGGTAGCTCAACTTGCCGATCGATTAAGAACGGCATATCAGCACACCACGAGCGCTTCAAATTGAAACTCATCGCCTAACAGGTTTAAAAAGGGCTGGAAAGTTATTTTAGGGAAGATTTGCATGTTAATATCAATACTCCTTTGTGCTTTTGATTTAAATATACTTTTTTATTTGACATTCCAGTTTTAAAGAGTATTGCATTGCACCAAGCTTTAATGTGAGTTCAACTTTTTCGCAATAGGATTGAACTTTTAAACATTTTCGTCTGTCTATTCCGGTTGATAGCTGATGTTATAAGGAGTAACTTAATTACATTTATTTTTGAAAAATAATTAAGTGTTAAAAAAATACCCGTACGCGGCTGAAACCGCGGGGGTCTGCTAGTTTTAAATAAAATGTGAAATTACACCAAAGTACTCGAGACTTTTGACTCACGTCAAAATTGTGTATATGTCTCTGGATAGGATTGTCTCTTTTCCACGCTTCGGAGGTCTGCTTAGCGTAGCGAAAATAGTCTATGGTCTTCTGACTTTGCAAACCATGCAAAATGTTTTAAATATTAACTAGAGTTTATCCATTATAATTGGACTGTTTTACAAAAAACTTAAACCGACTTCAAAGTACACTAAGAAGTAATCAAATCCAGATTTGATGACTATGGGACCAAATGGGAAGTTCCTTCCAGACAAAAAAAGAATTTTCCAAATCGGTTCATAAATGACGGAGTTATGAGGTAACAAACATAAAAAAAAAAAAAAACAACCAAATTGAGAACCTCCTCCTTTTTTTGAAGTCGGTTAATTAAAAATGCTTACCAACACTATGAAGTCCATACTTCTTAGCCTCAGCAACTAACCGCATAGCTTTACTCTCCGTTTCCACCGGTATCCTCTCTAATAACAACTCGGCCCTCCTTAGGCCTTCGGGAGGACAAGAGGCCAAGTACGAGAGGCCCACCGGCCATAGGGATTTATGCTCCATTATAAGACAACCGTATTCTAGGATTAGGCTGTCACGTAGACGATCGGCTATGCTGAAATTGATATTAAATACATTGATTAAGGATTTAAGAAAATATTGTTGTCCTTTTGTTTCATTGTATAGATTAGAATGTAAATATTATGTATGAATCTAAGCCTTTTTTAACCGTTTCAAAAAAAGGACGAGGTTCTCAATTCGGTTGTATGTTTTTTTTTTCTCCATCTCATTTATTAAGAGATTTGGAAAATTATTTTTTTGTCTGGAAGGGTACACTTCCCGTTTGGTCCCATTGTCATCAGATCAGGATTTGATTACGTCTTAGTGTACTTTGAAGTCGGTTTAAGTTTTTTGTAAAACAGTCCAATTATAAAGAGTAATTACTGAATTTATTGCCGGCTCTTCTCAGCAAATGCAACCTTCCCAACTGGTATTAGAGTCAGACTTTTCATAAGTGCCTGCAAAGGTCTATTTGAATTTTGAATAAATGATTTTGATTTTGAATTTAAGAGAGGTAGAGAATAGCGTTTATTCACTCGACCCGACTGAGGAAGAACCTCCACCTTACAGAATATGCAGCCAAATAACTTTATGGTGTATTCCTGCGCGTGGGTAAGGTCTCCAGAGCTCATTGGGGAGAGGGGAAGGGTCGCTAACGCTTGAGTGATGCCACATGTGTTCCATGCGTCCAGATGGTTATGATACTCGCTTACCATCAGGCGGGCCGTGTGCATGTTTAGCGACTTATACAAAAATAATAGTCAGTGATTTTGTGGCCAAAGGAGGTAATCACGCAGCCTAAAAAAGAACTGGCTCATTCCTAGATTGATGGTGGTGGTATCCAGCTAAGCGGGGTACTACAAAGTACCCTACCACCATGCTATGGTTTCCTCACAATGATTTCCTTCAACAAAACTCATTCAAATTCCAAATAATTTATTCAAATAGACCTTTGCAGGCACTTAAGAAAAGTCTGACTCTAATACCAGTTGGGAAGGTTGCATTTGCTGAGAAGAGCCGGCAATAAACTCAGCAATTACTTTTAATTACTCTTTTCAAGACAAGCTTAGATTCATTACATAATATTTACATTCTAATCGCACTGACAACATTGCGGGGTGTATAAATCGCAAACTCACCCTTTTTTCATTCAAATCGGTCCAGCCGTTTAGGAGGAATTCAGTGACATACACACGTACAGTAGAATTTTATATATACAGATATGAAATTCGGATCGTTTATTTTAAAAGGGTGATTTTGCGATTTATAAACCCTTTAAGAGGAGTTCAGTGACAAACACACGTACAGTTGTTTTTTTTTGTATGCGTTTGGGTGACGCCCTGGATGGTTTAGATAGGTAAGGTAGGTTAGGGTAGGGTAGCAACGTAGGGTAGGGTAGCACCACGCGAACGAAGTCGCGCCGGGCAGCTAGTTTCTTTATACATTAACTCCTAGATACAGAACCTTATATTTGGTCATTCTTACTTGTTGTGGTGTTTGTCTAATATTTTCAGCTGGCCGCAGTGGAACAGAATGTCTGTGAGATGTGTCGCAAACCAACCGTTGTCCGATATTTGCTGGATTTCGTGTATCACCTGGAGGAATTTAACTGGTTATAATATTTTAAATGCAAAGGGAATTGCTCAGTTTGTTATAGCGGATTTGGCTAAATGTGGACAGATGCTACTGTTATATTAATGTTGAAGTAATGTGTTAAATAAGCTTAATAAAGGGTTAATGTTATTATCTGTGTATTTTTGTAACTTTGGAGACATAAATTTATTATAAAGTTTGTTAAAATGTAAGTTTGCATGTAAATCTCCGGAATTTCTGAATGAATACCGAAAATTCTTTCACTAATAGGAATCTATATTGCTGCTAAGTGCTATAGGCTTCTTCTCATCATGGATACGGGCACAGAGGATTGAACAGAGACCAAGCTTCATACAAACGCGCTACGGTAGGTACACAACTACAAGCTTGAGGCGCGTGTGTGCGAAAGCACATGCGGCTCGTCACGTACGAGGGGAAACCGGTTTATACTGGCTCGGCCTGTGCTCAAACTCAGGGCACTCGCGCATCGTGTTTGTTTATGTTTAGATTTTAATAATAGAATTTTAATATCCAAATGTGTAAATATGGTTTACTTTACTGAGTCTATGAACAATAATATTATGAATAGGGATTGCAATCCGGATACTTCGAAATCCGAAAATGACTGAAAAATCCGGATTTTAGGGTCCTATTATAAATCCGGTTTTTTCGAATTTTAATCTTAATTGATAATAATTGATGTTTAACTAAAAATTTTCATTAAATATCCAGTACATTTAGGTCAGTATTACTCTGAAATCTATGCACCGCTCGGCTCACACGCGGCTAGCTGCTACCGCTCATCCATCTAGCTAATAGTTAAGTCGGCCAGTGAGTCTTAGATGGAGGCGATGCGCGCGCGATAGTTCTATATAGTCGGGTTACCGCTGAAAGCATTTTGTACATCGGCTGATCTCAGTTTTTTTTTTTTGAAAGGGTCTGACACACCCGCTTTCTAAGCAAGCTTCCTTTATATGAAATCTCTGGTGGTTTGTGCGCTTGGATTTCCAATTTCCTGAGCGAACGGTCTATTCATGTAGTCATAGACGGGTGTTCGTCGGACCTTTTCGCAACCAATTTCACAGAGATCAGATTCAGTTCTCTCTGCAACCTTATTTCTGCTGCATATTAACGATCTGGTGAAGCCCGGTATCTTTGGGTACGTAGACGATAGCACCGTTGTCATAGATCCAATCGTTGCGAGAGGCCATGGTAGAGCGTTTGAACGTAACATTACAGGCAGTCTCCGATTGGGGCAATGCCAATCTGGTCACTTTTAATGCCACCAAGACGCAGGTGTGTCTTTTCACCACCAAACGGAGCCCTTTCCACCAGGCTCTCGCCCTCGACTCAATAAACCGCCGAGCCAGAAGACTCATCGAATATGAGACTAATTATGACGAAACTCACGAGGCTCGACCATCGAAGAAAGGTTGCTTGCCTTATCGGTTTGGTACAGGATATATTTTTGAGAGTCCTGATCGATCTACAGGAGATCTCCTAGTGCTAGCCACCTACCTATGGGGCGAGGCCATTAAGAAACATGGTGAAGCGGTAGCAGTTTCACTGGACATCTCGAAGGCTTTCGACAGGGTCTGGCATGATAGTCTGCTCAACAAGCTTCCCTCATATGCACTGCCCTCTAGTTTCTGCGCCTGGATCTCTGATTTCCTGAGTGGACGGTCTATTCGAGTGGTCATCGATGGCTGCTCGTCAGAACTAAAGGCGATCAACGCTGGTGTTCCTCAGGGATCTGTTCTCTCTGCAACGCTATTTTTGCTGCATATTAATGACTTGCTGAGACCCGGAATCTATGGGTACGCAGATGACAGCACCGTCACAGAGAGTTATGTATCCGATCCGCGGGCTAGTAGGGCCACTACAGAGTCTCTCAGAGAGGGTATGGTTACGAGGTTGAACTCGGCTCTGCAAATTGTATCCGAGTAAATGTATCCGCCAATAGGGTCGAGTTCAATGCCTCTAAAACACAGGCCTGTCTCTTTTCTGCAAAGAGGAGTCTCTTTAACCTGACTCCCGCATTTCGTGGTGTATCTGTACCGTTATCCAAACACCTAGACCTTTTGGGTCTCAATTTATCCTCTGACCCTAATTTCGGACGGTCCATCGAGGCCAAGGCCAAGACTGTTGCCAAAAAACTTGGTATCCTGAACAAGGTGAGACGGTACTTCACAAAGGAACAGCTTCTAAATTTATACAAAGCTCAAGTTCGACCTTGCATGGAGTACTGTTCTCATCTGTGGGATGGCTCAGCCAAATATCAACTGGCAACTTTGGACTCGTTAGATAGGCGCGCTCGAAGGATAATTGACGATAGCGACCTAACGAGCAAGAAACTGCAAAACCTGGATCATCGGCGTCAGGTTGCAAGTTTGACGGTATTATACAGATTGTTCCACGGAGAATGCGATAAAGAACTCCATAATCTTGTCCCTCCATCCCCGTTCTTCTATAGGACCACTAGGCGTCGGGGGGGTCTCCATCGCTTCATCGTCGACATTCCATCTTGCCGTACCAAGCGTTTCGCTTCCTCTTACTTTATACGCACGTCCAAGTTGTGTAATGCTCTCCCGGACAACGTGTTTCCAGACACATATAACATGGGTTTATTCAAGGCCAGAGTGAACAGGCATCTTATGGGTACGCGCGGTCCACCCTAGACTACATCTTCGCTTACCATCAGGCGGGATTGCGGTCAAGCGCAAACCTATATAATATGTGCAGGTATTGCTCAACCTTATTCCAACCACCATCCCTATTTTTAGATTTTCCGAACCACAAGACACGGGGAAATTTTTTCTTTTGTATCCTCAATTATAATGCGGACAGCAAAGGAGTGGAACTTGCTTCCGGCGACTGTAGTTCCTGACTCTTAAGAGGGACTTTCACGGCCAGAATGAATAGGTTCCATTTGGGTTAGCGTGCTCCACCTTAGGCTTCGTCATTATCCTTTATGGACGGCTCAGTAGCCAAATACAAGCCCATTTTTTTTTAATATTACTTGCAGTTTAATTGAATTTTTATTCAAAAGCAAGCAATGGAAATACAATAAAATAGAACATCTCTCTTCAAACTACTAATAATTAAGCATAAACTACGCGTACAGTTCAAAATTACAAATTATTGCAAAAAAATACAAAAATCCGAAAAATCCGGATAATCCGGATTTATATGTGATGATAAACTTTGAATCCGGATTTGAAAAAAATCCGGATTTTGCAATCCCTAATTATGAATAAGTTTTCTATTAGTATCTTGCATATAATAGGTAGGCTTTCTGGTAAATTGTTTTTATATTGTCTCTTTTCTCGTAAATTAATGGCATGATGTTTATGATTTCAAATACGTAGGTGTACCTACCTACCTATCCTATTTAACGAGCATGTATGTTTGAGATCTCGAAAACGGCTTTAACGATTTCGATGAAATTTGCTATATGGGAGTTTTTGGGGGCGATAAAGTGATTCAGCTAGATTTCATCTCTGGGACAACGCGATCTGCCGAGTTTGCGAGCAAATCTTAGTCACACAGGTATGGTCAGCGTCAAAACTAGATTTGAATTTTAGTACCCTTTCCTAATAATCTGTAATATGTGAATAGCAATATTCTATCATCACGAAAAAGCTGATAGGTATACATTTTTATGTATTCATTTAATGTTATTCTCCTGTGCTAGCCCTACCAAAATAGGTATAATTTTTGAACGCTCCTTAGAAGCTTGTACTCTGTTCCCTTCAATCCTCTGTGATACGGGATTGAACAACCATTATTTAAATAATAAATAAATATCCTTCGACATACCTCACACACGGCTATCTGATCCCAAACTAAGCAGAGCTATGGAAACAAGACAACCAATATACCTACTACAGATACTACTTTGTTTTTTATACACACTCAGGACATGGACACTAATACATAACCTGGGTGTCCTGCAGCATTACAGGTGGAATCTTAACCAACCAACGCTAACTGGCCCGTCTTTTACGAGCCATTATTTAGTTTCACCGGTCCAGTGTCTGTAATTGAATCTTGCATGTTAAAGACCCACTTCCCAGTGTCCCATTGAGCTGAAATTTTGTACCTATATACTAGTATATTGGATGACAATACTAGTACAGACAAAAAAAAGTACAGTCACCATAAAAAGCTTGTAATAAAAATGTTTTTTTTTAACTTGTTGTCAGTTAAGATTACCTGATGCAGATCTCCATCCATGAGAGCCCGCACCATGAGATCGAGATGCGACCTGGCGGCGGTGCGCATGCCGGCGCACGCGGCCGCCGCGGCGCCCAGCTCGTGGCGGCGCGCCCACGGCATCGTGAACAGCACCCACCCGCCCACCACGTCGAACCATGACGAGTACATACCCAGGATCGATTCGAACGCGTTATAGTCGCCGATTATCAACTATAGGAGATATAACACTATATAATATTTGGAACTAAAGCTGTAATATCCACAAAAAATAATCCTTTTCAATTGTATGAAACTATAAAACAACTTAACGTTCATAAGTTACCTTAGATAATTATTTACCAGAGCATAAACCAAAAGAAATACTTTTGAAAAAATAATAACCAAATTGCTCCAAAAACATTGGAAAAAAAAATTGGGTGTGGACCAGAGCCCAAACAAATTTGGTCATTCTCCTTTTAATGATCATCATGAAATTTGGCATTCAACTTGCCTGTGGTATGGAGAAGGATATAGGATACTTTTGATCCCGGGAATGTGATGAAACGGCTGGGGACAGCTAGTTAACTATTAGTACCTATCGGTGTGTTGCAACAGCTGCACTTGAAAGCCAGTTCCTACTAGGCTTTGTTTTGTTTACCAACTTCGGCCACATCATCACTTACCATACCACAGTAAAAAAAAACTCGAAATTTTGATGATTCCTTTGCTACAACAAACTCCCTAAATGAATCAGAGTTCAATAATAAAATATAAAAAACTGCCTGTCTTTTCAGTGTAGTATGAACCAATTGTCAATTTACAATCATGAGTGCCTTATACAGGGTGGGCCAGAAAGAATTGCGAATTTGAAAAAATGATTAAAAAAAAACTTAGTACAATTCACATATAAATTTTTATTTTTATAAAAATTTACATCTGGGAAATTCATTTCTTAAAAATAACGTCATCCAGGTGTGCACCATCCCGCTGCAAACATTCTTCGAATCTGAACCTCAAATTGGTAAAAACTCGCTGGCACATTGCACGGGGAATAGCTGCCATTTCTTCCTGGATATTGGTCTTCAACTGGTTAATCGTGGCTGGGTTATTGGAGTAGACTCTACTTTTTAGGTATCCCCACAAAAAAAAGTCCAGTGGCGTTAGATCCGGACTTCTAGGAGGCCATGCAATGTCACCTCGGCGCGATATCAGTTTCCCAGCAAACATCTCGTTTACGACCGCCAAAGAGGCATTAGCTGTATGGCATGTCGCGCCATCTTGTTGAAACCATGTCGCACGATTATAGGCTAGACTAAATTTCCGGGAACCGAGCTACTTAACCCCACCACCCGCGCAGTCCCCTCTCTAAAGCTTCAAACGCAAGAGTGTTTTTAAAATCGTACGCCTTTCTGGCCCACCCTGTATAAGTAAATATCCTGGAACATTCCTCAGACAAGGTCATCTGATCCCAAACTAAGCAGAGCTTGTACTATGGAAACCAGACAACTGATATTAATACATATACTACTTTTTGTTTGTAAATACATACTTAATATACATAATTACACCCAGACTCAGGACATACAGACATGTCCATGCACACAAATGCATGTCCTGTGCGGCAATCGAACCTACGACCTGCGGCGCAATAGGTGGAATCTTTACCAGAGTCTTAACCAACTGCGCCAACCCGCCATATCTGAATCTGCTCTTAATCAGTTGACTCAAACTCGGAATTCTTTGTTTTCGTATGGTGTTATAGGATGCATGTCCCATCAAGCCAATGGGTTAATACAAATTCTTTAATCATACCTTCATAATAAGCTCCAGTTTGGGTTGTGACACCAACACTCTACTGCTGAGCTTGGACCGACACTCTGCCTGCCAGTGTTTCCAAGATATTGTGAATTCCCCAGTTGATATACCTCCATACACCTGTAAAAGATTGGTTATATAACATTCAGCAGGGCTATTTTAATTTCAGAAAACTATTCGTTGAATCCGTTTCCGATATTGAATCCGAGCATTTTAAAATAGCCCTGCTGGTATAGATATAGGTATCTAGAAAATACTTTAGTAAATCGTATAGAGAACTTTTAAATTACACAAAATAATTTTCTTTGTATCATTTTCCATTTCATCCTTAAAAGGAACATTGTATTCAACAGATATCAAACATAACATAGATCAGAATCAAAATAAGATGATCACTTTAGTACCCCTGCATAATAATCTATTTTTATTATCCTGACATTATTGTGAACTGTGAAATGTGACACAGTATTAAAGTGATCAGGTACTTTTGACTCTGACTAAACCATAGTATTATAAATTGAAACTCACACTGTAAACAGGCATACTCCTCAAAGAGTTATCAACCAGCTTGAACTCATTGGTTTCAGCTGCAGAATGCAATTTCAACAGTGCCCTTGCTACGTCCACTCTTCCTTGCACCAGCATCCCTACAACTGTGTCCCAATACTCATTGTGATCCTCTGACCCTCTCTCACAGGCCTCCAGCAACTGCGCTGCCGTCTGCTCATGACACGGGAAGTGAAATCTTACCCACTCAAGCAAAAATGGTAGGACTATGTCCCCCGGAATATTATCAATATACAAAATCTCACAGAGATGCCATATACATTCTATGGAGTAGAAAATTGTTACGTAGGACTGTATGCTGTTCTTCTCCACGCCATTTGTTTCTTTGGAAGCTGCTTCCTGCAAACTTTCTATACAAACACGAATAATAGAGCGGTACTGACGGGACAGTTTCAAAAACTCCACTTTGTTATCCGACTCTTTCGCAACTTCAGCGGCTTTTTGTAAAGAAAGGTACGACCCATTTGATTCATTGACTAATTTACGTAGAATTGGACTGAATAGAAGTATATCTTGACGAATATTTAAAACTTTACTGTCTGTCGAACTCGCGGGTGTTTTGTTAACAGTTTGACTTCGTGCGTATACGGCTAGCTTGTTTCCACGTCTCCATGTACAGCCGACGCCGTTTTCAAAGCATTTCCCCGTTATAGCCTGAAATGAAAGTTTTATTAAAACCTAAATTCTTACATATTATACTAAACATAACCTACAAAGTTTTATACTAAGGCTTACAAAAGTTTTTGCGCGTTTTGAGGTATCCTTATCATCACTGTGAGAAAGATTTGCAGAGTAACTTGAGATATCCATCGTATATTCTTCTTTACCATTTAAATAACACGTTAAAAAACTTATCAACTAGTAATGTAGGTAAAATAAATAGAAATCGTTCCGTTCCGTTTTCATTTAATTCCACAGATTGTAAATTTGTAATAGATCTGTCTGTGGCTACATTCCGAAATGAATAATATCGCCAAAGAGAATATAACCACTACGCATCGAACAACCACTACGTAATATCGCTCACACACAGTGCTCCAGTCCAGTCACGCCTGGCAATGTTCTAATCAAAATAACCCACTGTATCGAATGACAGTGCAAAGTTCTTACTCGACGTTCTCGCCCCTCTCTTCCTTCCTTCGCCCCCGCCATGACCCATGCCGGCCATTTTATTTTCATTCCATTCCACAGAGTACTTTTTATAACTACCTAGCAATTCCATTCGTCAATATAATAATAATAATTTTTATAATAATAATAATAATTTATTGTGCTGGAAAAAGTTTTTACAAATAATGTGACACCGATTCCTAAACTGAGTCGAATACTCGTATTTTAGGATTCGGTGGTCCTTAGATCTAGATGGCTCAGGTTTCCAACCAATACAATACACACATAGGTACAATCTTAAAGTCTAACTAGTAAAACAAACAACAAAAAAGGGCAATTGAAAACATTCCCCGCAATCAATTTTCATTATCACATGTCTTCATATCATATTTTTTATTTTTTTATTTGTTGATTAACAAATAAAAAAACAAAAAATAAATTAAACAATAAAATAAATTAAAACCTTGTAAATAAATGAAACAATAAAATTAAAACAATATGTTGTCAATTTACGCTCACAAGTTTCTCAGTTTCATCATATGCAAGTAAGTGTAACCAATCATTCAATTTATGCTTTAAGTCATATTTATTTAAATGATATATTTGGATTTTCTTATTGACGATATTATATAGCCGGGAACTCAAAGCATCATACTGCCGGAGCGCGAAAGCTGTTCTGCAATTTACAGAGGGACAGACTAATGCACCTACCTGTCATCAAACACGTGTTTGTTTTAATGAGAACTTAAGTTCTTATGTCGATTTATTTCCACCTCTTTTAATCCATAAATTCAGTGTTTTCCGTATTTGTATGACGAGATGTGTTGTATTGATAAATTTCCGCCACTTTAACAACATTTCAATACAGTGATTTCGGCATTTTTAAGTTTCGAAAATGTTGTATGTCCAAGTGCAACAGTTTACGCCAAGACGTTAAACTACATCAGTTTTCTATAAGTGAGGAAAATAGAGACAGTGGATAAAGTGTATTAATTGTGACACAATAACTTAACAGCGATCCCCGCAAATTATATGTTTGTCACCTGAAGAGTGGCGCATATCGAAGCTTGGAGATTTCTTCAGGGAACCCGACAAATATCTTTTTTGAAGCAGGTAAACAACTATCGATCTACAAGTTGACTGTAATAATATAATATCTTATTATTATATGTATTATTCCTAGTCAACTCATAACATTTAAAGCTATAACCCAACCTTTGTGGTTGTGAAGGCATATTAAGTCTAACCCAAAATAAATGCCTGGCAAATGCAGTTATATTGAGATATATATAACACATTAATAACCATGGCTCCACCAGAGTTAGAAATCTATTGTTTTATACGGTTAGTTCACCCTTATTCCTTATTTATTTTAACATAGGTTGACGGGCCAGTTGGTTAAGATTCCACCTGTTGCACCGCAGGTCGTGGGTTTGATTCCCACACAGGACATGCATTTGTATGCATGAACATGTCTACATTTCCTGAGTCTGGGTGTAATTATGTATATTAAGATTGATTAATTATGTATTTACAAACTAAAAGTAGTATAATAATATATAGTATATCAGTTATCTGGTTTCCATAGTACAAGCTCTGCTTAAGTTGGGATCAGATGACTGTGTGTGAGGAATGTCCCACGATATTTATATATAGTTACAGAGATAAATTGCATTTTTTCAGATAACAAGAAAACTGTATGCGGTGTTCATACTTAGTCAAAGAAGCGCCACAATGATCATTCATATTACCAATGAAAGTCGCAAGAACAGAAGTTTTTGGTATGTATACATCATCCAGCACTTTTTGAATAAATTAAAAGAAATAATATAAAAGTAAAATTAAATTAAATTAAAAGTTTACTTTGATTATAAAATACTACTATGGGTAATGGACATGCCATTTATAGATCTTTACTCACTGGACTAGAGCATGATGAGGCTGTTTCCACTTTACACAAGAATATTTAACATTCTGTCCATATTGATGATACATGAACGTTTAGGTTTTAAAATAATAACAGCTCATATAAATTTTCAGATACCTCTGTCCAACCATCAGCTGCGAGCCATCAAAGTAATGCCACATGTGTGTCTCTGAATAACACAATGCAAATGTACTCAGGTAATTTTTTGCCATTTAATTGCAGTGCGCCTAGTTGAGGCGACACGTTCCCAGAATGCTGGCTTATACCTCGGTCAGCAGATTACCACAGCCATTCAACGTGGCAATGCTGCCAGTGTTCTGGGAACGTTACCCACTGGCACGGATTTAGAATAGTGCTATTTTTTAAATATTAGGTTTAGTTTAGAGTATCTCTTTTTTTGTAATCTTATTTAATAATGTATCCCCCTGTCCCCTTTAGATTAAGTGCTGGCTCAGTATCTCCAGCAGTGTGTTCCATTTGTGTAGGCTATTTCTATGTAAAATTTATAGCTGACATAAAAATATAATATTTTTAATGCATAATTAATTACTACACCCAAAATCTTTACCAATAAATTATATATACAAAAAGGCAGATGATAGGAATGCCAGGCTCCATACTAAAATCTTCAAATCCATTGACTATCTTGTACATAAAAAATAAAACATTTCAAAGATTTTGTTATTATTTTCGGCCACCTTTTTGATATTCTTTGTGACGTTTTAGGACAAAGACACCCTATTATTTTTAAAATATAATATTTTTAATGCTTAATTAATTACTACACCCAAAATCTTTACCAATAAATTATATATACAAAAAGGCAGATGATAGGAATGCCAGGCTCCATACTAAAATCTTCAAATCCATTGACTATCTTGTACACACGGCTACCGATCAAGCTATACATTTCCAGTATAAGCTGATCTTTGTACATAAAAAATAAAACATTTCAAAGATTTTGTCTTTATTTTCGGCCACCTTTTTGATATTCTTTGTGACGTTTTAGGACAAAGACACCCTATTATTTTTTGTTTGCATGGGTATCCCCAATCGATGTATATAGGCTTCATCGTACGCCACTATTTGAAAAAATAAAAAAAAACAATATGGAGCCTGAAGATTAAGCTAGGCTCCGATCGAAAATCTTCGCACTCATTTACAGTTACATTATACTTTGTTTGCAGATATTTTAATGATGCCAACAGCAGTCCAGACCCATCTAGACCGTCACTACAGATAGGCTTAAAAATGAAAATTTAAATAAATAATTTATAACTAAATAATTGTGTTTCATTTATTATTATACCAAAAGAACCTTTGAAATAAAAAATAATTGTATTTACCCTAAAGCCCCGGGGCCCTACATATCATAGGCTGTATGACTATTTTTCATTGTACAATAGTATGGGACTATTAAAAAAAAAAAAACGTCATGTTCAAACTCTGCATACGGTTTATCACCAATGTTCGTCAGATGGCGGTCTGAACTTTAGTTCTCTTGGTAGTTTGTGAGTCCAGTCAAAGAGTAATATAATACATTGCTCCAGTGCTCACAGCAATAATTTGCGTACCGACCGAGTTAGGCTATATTCCGAATTAAATAATATCGCTCACAGTGCTCACAGCAATAATTTGCGTACCGAGTTAGATATCACGATATTGACAGCTGAGAACTGTCAACAATTCGGAACGCCCGTTATCGCGCTCACAGTATTCAAAACAGAACATTTGCGAATATAATTAAAATCTGATTTAACAATGTGCTACGACTCCTTATATCTTTTTTAATTTGACTCACAAAAAGGAATATCCGCATTTTTTATTATTTTTCTGTCATAAAATCATAAAAAGTATCTTTGCCATATGGAAAACCAAAAATCTTATTAGATTTTTGCCGAAAACACAATACTTTTTGACAGCGCTCACGGTGATATCAGTTTAGGGCATGGTCGGTGTGAGTGCAAGATGGCGCATGTCATGACGTCATCTATGACGTTTCACGGGACATCGTGATGGCGCTCACACTAATATGGAACGGGTTTAAGCACGCTCAAATCGATTACAGCGATTATAGCATTAATTCGGAATGCAGCCTTTATTTGAAACCGAATCCATAGACAGAAAATCTACAAGTAACTTTACCACAGAAAATTTAATTTCTTTGCATTTATTTACGTTCTACGGTTATAAAATAAATAACTTTTAAAATTTTGATGATTTATTTCATTAAATCCACAGGAGTTAAAGTAAAAAAAAATATAACTCAAATAATTCACCATAAATAGCATAATTTTAACTGATATTGTTGGCTAAATATAATAAAATAGGATAATGACTGGAATTGACCGGATGACCTGTTGGATGGAAGACATGTTGAATTTGTCACGAATAAAAACGATAGTTGTCAAATCGTCAAAAACTGTTTTGTTTAGACATTTTATTTAGCTAAATTATACAGTAAATCAAGTTAAATCGTGTTGTGTAACGTGATAGCAGTATAATGTGTGATATACATTTACGTTAATAAGTCTGAAAGAAGGAAAAAAATAAATAGTCAATCTTAGCAATTTGGTAAGTTTTTCGAGTGTTTTGCATCATAATTGCGCCTGTCACTAACTTTCTATCGTAATTAGATCGCGACACGGTTATTTGTATGTATACTACACCTTCTCCCCTACAGGAGTCTTCGCTAAACGAATCGTAAGTAGTGTAGTGACCCCGTCTGACGTAGCGTTTGCACTAAGCAATTTTAATTTATGATGCTTTTAATCGCTTATCTGATGTCTTTATTGTGTGCTGGTTGATTGGGTGGTTGTTTTGTGAAGTGACGTGTGTTCTGAGGATTCTTTTTGCCAAATGTGATAAACACTATCTTGATAGCGATATCAAATAGTTCGCCAGTCACTCGTTCAGTTATCCAAATACAATACGTGCTATATAGTTAGCATAGCAAGGGAAAAGTGTTTTTTACTGCAGCAGTGTTTTCAGTGTCCTTGTCAATATTGTGTAAGTCCAACTGTTTGATACTTTAACCTTTTCTTTACAAAACCTGTGACCTTTTGTAGCTCACTAACCTTTTACCTATTAAAGATATAAACAAAACATTAGTACTCTTTCCCTATCTGATATAACTTGGTCTCATGATACCTTTCGATAACAAAAAATTTATAAACAAGTAGACTCAGTTCTGTTTATCCATAATTTGTCACTTAAATGAATTACTATGACTAATCTACAGTATATCCTGCTTTTTTTCGACCCATAATCCCCCACACAAACCCCCCCCTTACTAAACACAAACTCAATGTCCGGCCTATATGCAATCCAATCCCGATCTCAATGTCAATGTCGTCAAGAGTACCGACCATTGCGCAGGATTGGAATTTCATTGTATTGAGATTGGCATTGAGTTTACCGTCGAGAGTAAGCCTACTGGTCCTGCTGTAGCTTAATCTATCATCCAAGCTTGTCCCACAAACACCAAATAAATAATGGCTCGAATAAACAAATGCTGGCATTGAACAAACTGCACATAACCATGAAGGCTATTTCATATCTAAGTTTTTCTTTTATTCATATCACAAAAACTGATGACCCCGCTCTGATTGTATTCCATTGATTCTTTGGTACCTGGTTTATTGTATTGTTAGATAGGATGTGATAATGTTATCACATTCATTGTTATTTTTATATTTTTTATATGATAGTTTATTTGTGATAGCATATCCACAGTATATTTCCAACATAAAATTTATGAAATCCATTTATGACTTATTTTTGAGATTTCCTTGATGATTCATGTTATCTTAATATTTTTTTGGTAATTTGCTATTTAGTATATGGTCTTCTCCATCTCCAGTGGAGATGGGCTGGCCATACCATAAGAGGAATGGATAAGTGGAGTAGAAGGGTAACAACCTGGTATCCAAGAAATGGAAAAAGGAACAGAGGACGGCAAAATAAAAGATGGAGAGACGAAATAGAAAAGACGGGAGGAAAGTTGTGGATAAGGGCTGCAAAGGACAGAATACTATGGAAGAAGTTGGAGGAGGCCTATGCCAAAGGGCACACAGACTATTAAATTTAGTCTGAATAAATGGCTTAAATAAAAAAAAAATGGTCTTCTAAACCAACTGTTTATACTCACTCAAATAGCAGTTCCTGTTTTTTTTTTTTTATGTAGTCACATGTGCTACTTGTGGGGGCTGGTCTGCTATTTATTTACTTACTAAAATCTCAACCCGGATTAGAACCCGGGCCCTAGTTCATGACATTCAACATCACTACCACTGATCTATCATCACATTATAAAATCTCGTCTTATCTTGTTTATTGCATAACAATATAGAGGCATCCGGATTATAGTATGCCAAATTGAATGGTAATAAAACACATGTTTAACCTTATTTTCTTTAAAAACAGTATGTTAAAATAAAACAATAGTTAATCCTTCTTGAAAACGCCTGTAATACTCCTCTGTTTATGATTTTCGCAATACACCCGCTCCCCCATTAGCTGGTCAGCGATACAGCGATCGCCGAAAAAGCGGGAGTTCGATTAACGAGGCCATACTGTAGTTAGCTTCCAAACAATATTTAAACAATAAGTAACCTCGCTGAGTTTCTTGCCTATTCTTCTCAGCGGAAGGCCGAACGAACAACTACTTCGGTTTCTTTGACCTTCATTAGTGCCCTACTAGGGCCTAAATTGAATAAATGGCTTTTAAAGCCCTTTCATATGATACCCCAGGATACCCCATTTAAACTTCTGCCCTACTTTGAAATTTCGTTCTGCCATTTCGGTCCTTTTGGCGAAAAAAGGAACACAAATAAGACCAACGTGTGAGGCCAAAAAGACACCTATCTCAGCTTATTGTTAGATATGTAGTTACCTATTTGTAGTTAAAAAAAATACTGCTGCATTAGTAATAATGCACTGAGAACATTTTGAAAAACGCGAAGACTCACGAATTTATTGTCCAGTCTAGTACCTAATAAGTTTTAATAGCTTCGCATGTATGTCGTGGCCGTTCGGTCCAAAAGGATCTGGTGATATGAGTACCTTTAACTTACCTACCTATTATCACGAACATTGTATACCTATGTTGTCAAGTTTCAATAAAATATTCACTCAGCATCCTCATGACAACGCTGATGAAAACGCAAGGTCTCCAGTTCCACAATGTCACTTCCTCATAGTGTCCCGCGTACCTTACGCACAAGGGTCAACGTCGCGTGACAATTAAATAGTTGGTTCCTTCCGCATCGCTGCATATCTTATGTTAAATAGTTTTTAAATATGGATCTTATCGACATGTGAGGTAAAGAAAAATGTCACACAACAGTATCCAAATAAATGCTACTTTATGCTTGTTTAGGTAAAGATATATCATGGACGTGTCTTCTTCACAAGGGTAATATTATCCATATGTATTTATTATGTTTGGACATCCTTATTTATTATATGATTCCGCTTTGGACATAGCATATGACCCCAAAATCTGCTGAAGACTTTCTTTAAACAAGCATTTCATATCAAGTCAGTCACAACTGATATCCATTCTGGATTATCAAGTTTATCATGTGCAAAAGGTTATTGTTAAACCACGCATGATATATATCGATGTGAATAAAACTCTAGCTAGACATTAGCTAGATGCTATTGTTGGCCTATAGGTATTTGCATTGAGATGATAATTATCGTTAAAACTGCGCATAAATATTTTTGAAAACACGACACGGTTTTCATAGTAAGTAGCTTTTCTTTATGGCAATTTATTTGAATTAAGAATTAAACTGATCTAACATTTTTTTCCGTATTTTCAAGGGCCCGACTGCACGCTTCCGCGCAAGCTCGGCCGTGATCTGATATTCTTTATTGGCAGGGTAATGCTCAGAATCCGTGATCCCCGCCTTTTAGTGACTACCATTATCCTCTAACCCCCTTATTTATAATAAAGTTATCACACGTTGATTAGCTAAAATTCTGAAGTCTTTATCTGACACGTGACATTTGGTGATCGAAAGAGTGAGACGGAATAAGGGGCTAAGACTCTAAGGTGACTTATCCACGCCCGGGGATCAAACCTTTATGCTCATGTCGCGCTTACCAATCAGTGCTCTCTATTACAGTCGTCCCTCACAGCAAAAAGGTGAATTAAGTTTTTAAGAATGCACTGATTCGCTGTTCTCTCTTCTGTAGGCCTGAGTTAAATGGATGATGAGTGGAATCAGTTTAATGTTGAAACGATTTCCACCTAGAATCATCGATGTTTGTACATTCTATTATAAGAATCAGCACCTAAAATGACAAACTGTGTTGTATTGGATCATGCATCAAATGTTGCTCTTGAGGCAATCGACCATTATACGATATGTTAACTTACTTAATCATTGGAGCCAATTAACATTTACATCATAAACACAAGATGCACAGCCGATATCAGCCAAGGCTAACCTGTTAGACTACCTTGGCTGAACCTTGCTTAACACATGGCTTATTGATTTCTAGCCACAAAGACAAACGCTGTGTTTACAGTAAATTTTACTGACATAACAATGAGCTTAAATTAAATGTTTAGTAAAATCAGGACTGGGGATCTTACATTCACTGTATTTTTTTTTTATTTTTTTATTTCCCAATATGAATCATTATTTAGGGGGCGTCCATAAATTACGTGAGGTGTTTTTTTAAATTTTCTGTCCCTCCCTCCCCCCCTGGTGAGATGTCGTGAGATTTTATTCAACCCCCTCCCCCATCCCTCAATCTCACGTGAGATTTTTCAAAAGATTTCTTACGTAAACGCGTTGGATTGTTATTGTAAAAAGAAAAAAATAATTTGCTTCGTGCTTTTATTGAAGACTAGTTAAGACTAGTAATCAATATTGCTGAGAATTTAATTATAAGTGTAATAAAAATTTAACAATAGAATAATTAAATCGAAAGTACTGAGATTAAAAAAAGAATATCTACTCTAATTCAGTCCATGGAGAGAGAGAAAAAAATTGCGTGATATTTTCCGAGACCCCCCCTCTCTCCAACGTAAGATTAGATGAGATTTAACTCGACCCCCTCCCCCCCTTAAACATCTCACGTAATTTGTGGACGCCCCCTTAGACTTCAAAAAACCAAGTTTTCTAATGTTAGGTACTTATTTTGTGATGATATCCTCCTATTTCCCAACAAATTCTCTGAGGATGTCGCAATTTTTGAATTGATCATATTTTTTTCACGAAATGTATGACTCACGATTACGGTGTGAGCCGGCACGAAGTTCAGATAAATATTCAATCAAGCTTTGCTCAACAGATAAGGAGATTAGCTTTATGATTAATTAAATTACTAGTTGTTCCCCGCGGTTTGACTCGCGTTCTTGGAATATAAAGTAGCATATGCTCGCAATGCCATTTTAATTGGTTTTGCTTTTGAAGCGTCAATAATTATCAAACTAAGTAGCTTTCGCATTTTTATACGAAGTCTGTTGACAAGGGTAAGTACGGCCCGCCGATAGTAAGCGGTTACCATACCCATATGGACGCATGTAGGTACCTACTTATGTTATCTCTATGCTTGTAACACACGGGTAATCATTCACGCTTTACCGACCCTTCCCCCTCCCCAATGAGCTCTGGCCACCTTACTCACGCGCAGAACACAACATAGAGTTAGTTATTTGGCTGCGGTATTCTGTAAGGTGGAGGCACTACCCCAGTCGAGCTGCTCTTTAAATCAATGGATGCTCTACGCTTTATCTCTATATTCTCTATTAATAATATTAGTTGGATTATCAATATCACAAACATTATAAAGCCTGTTTAATTGGATAGATAAATTATAATTCTAAGATAATAATTTCACTTTCACTGTCCTTCAATTTTGTTCTTCTATGATCTGATGTTCTTCTATAAAAATATCCCTTTGGAGTCCTATCGCTAAATCTATCTGACAGATATTTGTCCATTGTATATTCCACACAAATGTATGTCAATGGCAGTCACCTAGTCATTGTGATCGGAAACAATAAAACACCATGTGATTCAAATGTGATTGTTGAATAGCACATAGGATGTGCGAGGTGAACGGCCGGCGTGCTCAGGCGCAGGCGTCGACACTGTCATGCGCGGGAGTGACCTACCTGCCGTGATATGCTGCCATCGCTATCGTTTTATCACATTTTATCATTACATACGTATGAGTTGACTCCCATCACATTCACATTCCTTGCTGTTGGCACGTATGAATTGACTCCCATCACATTCACATTCCTTGCTGTTGGCAATCCTCATACCCGGGGCACTACCGCGTAACTTTAGTGGTAATCGTAACGAACACCATTGATGCATTTCAACCAATCAGGGCCCACGAATGGTCTTCGTCGAGTCGTAACGCGTGTGCGTCATTGGTTGAAATAATTAACGGTGTTCGTTACGATTACCATCAAAGTTAGCGGTCGAGCTCCTGGAGGAAAACCATATAGGTACCTACTGGAGGTTTCGCTAAGCTTTATTGCAAATCGCACGAAACTAATTTTAATTACATCACATATCTTTCTTACTGCAGTATCTCTACCATGAGTTTTCTACACTAACGTAGTACGTAAAGCATCCACTAGAGGCGGTGCTCGTCATACAAAATATTCACCTTAGTCGCTAGCGTGTGTAGATTACGTTTGTAGAAAACTCATGGTAGGGGCACTGTAAAGTCTTATGCCATTGTCATTTATGTGCAAATAGTCGTGCGTGTTTGACCAACTTTAATGGCGACTAAATTTACTACAGGACATTTCTTATATTATGCGTTAGAAAGAGATAGGTATACACCTGCCTAGAGTACCTAGCTAGACTAGATTAGTTTAGACTGGAAACGATAACTGGAAACTGATTCAGCACCATTGACGTCCGAATTATTATATTAATTTTCCTTTTCTTCATTACGTAATTAGACCCCTGAAGGATCGCCGCCATACTGGTACAAATGACCAGGAAATTTGTGCGAGTATCTCCCGGTCTATAAGGATTTCCTAGAATTCAATGTAGTCTAGGTGTTCGATAGAGATCTCGCCAAACGTCAACTATAAATTAGCATTTACTACTGCTATTACAGTTTACAGCGTACATTCATATGTTTTATTTTTTTCCCAATCATCTGGAATCTGTGCATATTTCATTCCACACCTCTATCGCTCATATCAGCTCAGCATTCACTCCTTCGATCCACATATCACGACAGGCGGTCCCTGAAAAAGAACATCGAACGTTTACTACAATGGCATGATGGTATCATAGACTTGAACTCTAAAGTTCATTGTACGTCTCAGATTGTCGAGTCCGAATCCGCACACCTATCATCATTCAAAGTGCCATTTTAAATTCGTATCTCGCCAACCAGTATTTTTTCCATATTGATCTTTATTACATTGAAATAGAGGCTACGATTATTTTTGGAGATGGAACACCGTGTTTGTCAGATGTACAGTTAAAATCGTGCTGCTGTGGTCGCTGCAAAGATTTCAGCTATCTCAGATTGCGGGTTGTGAAACTCGAATTCAATTTTGAATTATATTGCTTCCAATTTAAAATGTAGCTCTGGGTTCTCGATTGGGTGCAATTAGGTACCTACGTGATCGGTGGTTGCTTTCAATGTAGGTACAATTAAATTAATTAATTCGACTTACACACAAATTGAAAGATATTGTATTGCTTTTTCTGAAATCTACTGAGTTGGTTTTTGTAAGTGATTGCATTTTTCAGTTCATTGGTTTTCATTATGTATCTGTACTTACTGCTATCTGAAAGAACTTAAAAGACGACCTACGGTAGCTTTAGGACTTAATGAAACCTGTAGATCTTTCTTCAATTATTGAAACCCTAAAAAACAAAATCCCCGTATGGGCTTACATTCCTATATAATGAATTTATGTTTTCACGCAATTTTTCCTTGAAACCCTATCATTCTGCAGTGGTAATGTGTCTTATAACATAACTCACTATCGTTCGTTCCTCGTGATAACACGGTTTGATTACCTGTGTGACGTCACCACACCGGCTGAAAGCATACCATGTAAACAGTTTCATTGTTACAATTTACTTTGTGTACACGCAATAATGGCTTTGATCTATGCGGGGCGTGTATGGGGAATGTCTGTTTGACTACAAAGCTATAGCACGTTAGAAGTATGCATTGCGTGTCTACTCGTGACGTAGTTGGTAGAATTGTTGTAGTTTGTTTTCTTGTTTACGTGGTTTTAATAGCATGTTTAATAATTTATAGATTCTGATAATGGCGAACACGAATAGTGATAAGTAATCAGTCAATTTTATTAGCTAAATGTTGACGTTGACACTGATTCCGTTGTTTACAAACTAACACTTTATATCCCTTTCGAATAAATGATATTAAATGTTTAATAATTGGACTGTTTTACAAAAAACTTAAACCGACTTCAAAGTACACTAAGAAGTACTCAAATCCTGATCTGATGACAATGGGACCAAACGGGAAGTGTACCCTTCCAGTCAAAAAAATAATTTTCCAAATCGGTTAATAAATGACGGAGTTATGAGGTAACAAACATAAAAAAAAAACATACATCCGAATTGAGAACCTCCTCCTTTTTTGAAGTCGGTTAAAAATAGGATGTAAGTAGAGAAGAAGTAGGAAATTCATCGTCAGACCTACTTTATATAAATAGTATAAGCTTTTGTTGACACCTTTACTGTTTCCTTGTCATGACAAACAATAAATTGTACTTTGTGTAAAAACTCGTCATTCCCCAGAGAATTTTCCTTCCCTTGATTTCGTAGTACTGGCATGTACTTAAATACCTACATAGACGTTCCATTTACAATAAACGCCTCAACAACTCGCATTGCTAAGGCTTCCTCCCCCAGTCTGTTGTTTGACCCGCCTGCGCCTAGACGACCTAGAGGTGTTACCGACTGTATCGTCAACAATATAATTATGATACTGAAGGGCGAATGTTATTTGCTCAAGCTTACACACAATTTATTTTGCTATCAGTTTTTCTCAAATATTTTTTTGCTTTTTTAAGTAATTTGTATACGTGTAAATATGTTTTGTATGACTCCTTATCAAGGTGATAAAGGGTAACCTAATCATTCTTTTGTTGATAGTTGCAACATAATTTCAAGTTTGTCTGTACTTTTTTGTTATGTTGAAATACTCTACTCTATAATATAGGGTTATTCAATATTGATGATGAGTGCTGCATAAATGTCATACTTAATGACTTGAACATTCAGTCAGAGGCAAAATAATATTATATCCTAGGCATAACTCATTCTAGAGTTAAGGTAAGGGAATGGCCAGGTTTTTATCGTGTAAACTGCACTGCACGTTTGCATGGTCATAGGATACTTTGTGGACTCAGGTTGTGGAATGAGCTCCCCGCCTGGTTTTCCCAATGGAGTACAGCATGGGGTTCTTCAAAAAGTGCGTGAAGAGATTTCTTCAGGGTCGGCAACGCGCGAGTGATTCCCCCGGTGTTGCAAGCATACGGCCCGCCTGATGGTAAGCGGTTAACGTAGCCTATGGACGCTTGCAACACCAGGGGTATCACGCGCGCGTTGCCGACCCTAATCCTTCCGGTATGTCACGGCAGTTAAACCTGGCAGCCAGAATCCTCCTAGACTTTGTGTGCTTATCACTTCACCCCTTACTATGGTGAGTTAGTCGTCAATCAAACAAGCTGATAAAAGAAAATCCCGCGGTAAAAATACCAATATTGATGTTAGATTTTGTTAGTCAAGTTCATGCGAATCATTTGAGTCATAGCTGATTCAAACAAACGCCAGTACGCCACTAACATTGGCGCGTTGATGTTGTGCGTATGATCGTGTGCTGACGGCATTATAGTGGCGATTTGTGACATGACGCTTTAGAGAACGTCTGTAGTGTTTATAAAGCAAAAGTCTTTTTTAATGAATGTGTTTTGTGGCTTCAGAAGTGTGTTGTGAATTTGGATGTGTGTGATAAGGATTACAGTTGACCTATTAGGGATCTGTAGATAGCACTGTAAGTAGATTAATGTAGTTATTTTGTTATATAAAGGACTATGTAGTTACTAGGTATTTTGACCTGCTATAGGTAGAATGTAATAATGAAGCGATAATGTACTCTGTATTAAAAAAAAAACATTAGCATGAACAATGAATAATAAATTAGTAGCTATGTTTATCGCAAATTAATTGCAAGGCGTTTGTTTCTACGCAATTATAGGTCTTGAGTATTTTAGTAATAAAATTGAATGTTTATTGTTAAATATTTACTCTAAATTGATTTAATGAATTTTAAAGTAATAAAATTATTATTATTTAAAGTTATATTTACACCGAGCAATTTAATTGCAGTCAATGACGCATACGCGTTTGACGTGTTAATTGTTTACATAATTTATAACAGAAGTTTTGATAAACAACGAACACAACGATTCAAAACACCCGTAGAATAGAGAGGAATTTGAAAGCACCTGAAGTTTTAGGTGTTTCTGTTTAGATCTCAGCTACTTAATCTTAGTCACGAAGAAAGAAAAGGACACAGAACGGCAATTTACTAATATACATTCCATATTAAAATATCATTACTTACTAACAATCTGCTTCTAAATACCAACTAACTATTATTATATTTCAAACAGCTAACATAATAACCGATGTAGATGTAATGTATTTTTTCTATTTTTTTTTAATACAATGCATGTATTTAATGGGGTTTTGTGTATATCTTTTATATGTATATTGTCGGCAGACGCAGCGTTCACAGCATAACCAACTTGGCTGTTTTTGACTAAAAACAAATAAAACACAGCATTTATTGCACTGCAAAGTAAGTTCAAATAGAAACCCGACAATTTAATCCTCTTTAGTGTTGGCTATTTTTCCTGCATTTTTTTTATCTGATCTTATTTATGGGCTGGTTTACACGTAACGATATTTTTAATATAACTGATAATAATTTGATTATTTTGTATTGTTTAGATGTATAACATTGACGTTGCGTGTAAACAAGTCCTTATTCGAGCAATATTTTTACATCAGTAGATTTTTAGCGAGTTAAATTATCTTTGCTATAAATTACCTATTTAAAATGGTTATAAGAGAATATGCTTGCCTATTTTGTATCCACTAGTTAGTTTTTTTTATTGGGTGTACGATTTAGTCAGCTGTAAAAAGTGACCTTATATGACTTCAGTTTCGCTTCAGCTCACTTATTACGTCACCGTTTATTTGCTATGATTGAGTGCGCGTCACACTTGTACGCTCCAATAGCAAACATAGTACCTATAGACAGACCTGTGCATCTGTGTAAATAGTGATAATCTGATGCACTACGTATAGGTACATGTACCGGCTGATAGAGCGTTGAGATGCGCGGGCGCAGGCGTGAGAATGCGCTTTTAATTTTCGTACGTGTAACGTGCTAGACACTGAAAGTGCGATTTGTAGATAATACAATGAACTAGTAATCTGTAAACGCAGACTATCTGCGTCTATTAAATCATGGACCTGGTGACATATTGTGAGCATCACAATGATTTAAGAATAGGGAAAAAGAGACTGGGTAAAAAAATATCTTATTAACTCATTGGCTCGCGTTTAAAAATATAACAATGAGATCAATTGTTATAATAGGACGCGCGTCCGACGGAAACGACGGGTACCTACGTAAGTTAGATTATCAAAAATTATTGGACACGTATTTTTTGATTTACTTAATTATTCAGAATTTACAAAGATATAGCGCGTCAAAGTTCGGAAGAGGGGGCTCGTGACGTCACTTTAGTGTAAAAACTGTACCATAACGTGTAACGTCACGCGGAACGTAAACACACGATATCTTCGTATTTTTTTTGTTCAATTCACGAATGCAAAAATACGTAGGTACCTAATGGTGCGTCCATGCTACGCGAATCGAGCACTAGCCGAGCCACGAATGAACCTACAACAATCACGATGCGAATCCCTTTGTTCGTGAAAAAACTGTCAATCGCGCTCGTTCGAGGCTCGGAAGCCGTCCACGCTACGCGAATCGTGCTCGCAGTGTGCTCGTTCGAGGCTCGGCTTGTGCTCGGTTCGCCAAGCATGGACGCACCACAATATTTTTTGATAAGTAATGATCCACATAATTTTTCACTCTTCTAGCCTTATTACCTTTATACCTAAACTTTGACCTTTGACCAATCTTAAATCAGTCAGCATCTTAAGTAGGCTGGAATAGCAGTTTTGCCTTTTGTCACTTTGTGCCTTAGCGAAAACAAAGACCCAACTTCCTAATGACGTGACAGTTTCGCGAATGTATTAATAAATATCTCAAATCGTCGGGTCATTAACATTTAAAGATAAAAATAATCTCAGTCGCTCGGGCACGCGTCTTTGTTTACATCGTCCAGCCTATGTACTTGGTGCTCCAAGATAGGTAAGTGCCACACGAAGAATTCGTTTACAAACATTTCGTCGCTGTTCTACGGGCCGTTGACCTCCGAAATATGGGCAAATTGATAGCGGAATTGGATGTATGTTTGTCGATGATAGTTTCATTGAAACCGGTAATCTTTTGAATTGATAAATAGGTACAGGTGTGTCCTGTCATGTCTAGTTTAAATCATAAATATCGGAACTAATACAAAATTTTACTTGTGGTTTATTACTTTTATTTTATTTTAAACAAGCTTTCCGCCGTTTCACCCACGCCCCCTTCTATACCCCCTTACCTACCCTACCCTACCCTACCTATACAATTTATTTAAATTCCTGCTAAACGCGAGTAAAACCACGAGGCGATCGTAGTACCTATCAGACTTAACTAGATCAAATTAGTTGTCATATGAGAGTTTGAAGTCCATTAGTATTGTGAATACTTGTATTGGAACATGCTGACTATTGTTACTATTTATTCGAGTTGTGACGCAAATACTTACAGAATATGATAGAAAATAGTGATACATTGTTCTCTATTCGTGTTGCGTTTAAGGCGATGATAGCTCAGTGGTAGTGACGTCGGATACCGAGACGAAGGTCCCGGGTTCGAATCCTACAATGAGCTTGAGCTTTCGGTGAAGGAAAACATCGTGAGGAAACCATAGCACGGTGGTAGGGTACTTTGTAGTACCCGTCTGGCTGGCTACCACCCTCAAGTTGAAAATCTGTCGCCAAGCACCTATCGGTGTGTTCCGTCAGCTGCACTTGAGAGCCAGTTCCTTCTAGGCTTTGTGTGCTTACCACCTTCGACCACATCATCACTTACCATAGTGAGATTGTGGTCAAACACAGGCCAATACACAGTAAAAAAAAAAAAAAAAAAAGCATTCGCACCACAGACATAAATCTAAATGGATATCGTAGTCCCTCCATCCGTATAAAAACAAACCGAGCCTCTTTTTTTGTACCTACCATAATGTCACAGTCACAAGAGCGCTTTAGTTAGATTAGCATTAGAGCTATTATGTGAAAATGAATGATGAGTGAAAGCGATCTTTTACAAACGATATAAATACATCCCTCGCTCGCTATACATCTCTGGTGGACATGCAGCCTTATGCGAGTTCTAAAATTATCTTTAGAAGGGATATATTTTCACTGTGGCAGATGTTATAAGACACAAGAAGCCTTGAAGCCTGCCACCTGCGCTTCAGAGGGAGGCGGGCTCTCGTGCAGATCGCGTACCTGCACGCCCCTACACGCGCGGCGCTGTCATAGCCCGTCCCAGGGGAAGTGTGATACCTCCCCCCAGCATCCTCGCAGTATGCACGATGAGTCTTGACCACAATGACCCATCGTCCTCCTCGGGGCCGCTTCTGGGCGTTCAGGGCCCCCGCCCCGATTGCCCACGACCCCGAAGGTCCCCGTTTAGTCGCCTTTTACGACAGGCAGGACACCGTAGCTGTGATTCTAAGCCCCAGCTACAGGTCTGGAGGGCCGCCACGAGGCACGACCGCGCCTCGGCGGCGTCGTCTCTGGGCGTGTTCGGCCCTCTCTCGATCCCACTCAGCTGCCTCCGTCTGGACCATTACGGTCTCACAGAAGGAGGCTATAGTTAAATAACCTAACCTAATCTTACCTTCATGCATCTCTCAATACTGAAATACTCAGGGTTGTGACCTCAGTATTTCACTTGTTCGAGGTTAATGGTTCATCAACTCTGTCTTCTCTTTACTGTGTTGCATAACGGACACTCGCGTCCAAATAAAACGTCTCCGTTCCTTTATTTTGTACCCTGCTCTGTCAGTTCAATCTTCTTCAAGGTTTCTCTTTATGGCAGTATATTCGAAGTATTACAAAAATCTGAGGGTCTATTGAGAACTTCGATGATATCAACGTTGGTTCAAAGTTATGGCAGCATCTTCCAGCACCATATTATGTCAAATGAGTCTACCTATAATTACCTGAATCAACCGAGTTCACCCGACGGAGCTTAATTGTTAATTATTTGACGCAAATCATACCCTTGAAACACATGTACGGTCAGAAATAAACATTGAGCCACTGAAACTTTTTGCAATATTTTCCTGTTCCTCTTCAACTGCTGGTATGTCCATGTATTGTTGCAATTTTATGAATGATAATTGTTTTACGTCGTACTATTTAGTATCTGCTATAGTGAATTCAATTGATAAATCATCGTATTTATTATTGCCCTCCTAGTCATGAAATATAATCACTTCAATGTCTAAATTCAACGTCAAACCGTTATCACATCATATTTGGAGATTACTGGTCGATAATTGGTGTTCTACCCGATGTTGCTCATTGTCATAATTTCCCACTATTTCGATCGCAAGGAAAAGGCCAACGAAATGTACCTACTTTGCCTAGAGGTTGATAAAAACCACACACACACAAATAAGGAGTATTAAGTAGGATACTTAGATAAGATTTCGTAACTACACCTCAAAAGGTTCTTTGAAGCAAAGGCAACCTATCAAAACGTTGTAGGAGTCGTATAATTCATAACTGCCCGATATTAAATATGGTATTACTTCCGCTACTAAAAAGGATCGTTAATCTTGTAAAATCTATAAATATCCCATAACAAACATCTATGTAACGTTGCTTGTTCGTGTTACAGATGCCCCGGGGACGGGACGATATGCAAGTAAACGTGGCGGGCCTAAGGAGAAATATTAAAAACCTTGCGCACAACTACTCTGACGCTCAGGTAAGCTACAACTTCCTTGATGACATTGTGGCTCTGCCCAGTCTTCAAGTCGGCCTTATAGTCTATGCCAGTGGCCTCAAAAGACCTCAGTTCCAACTATTTCTGAGGATGTTAAGTTTAATAAAGCGAGGAAGGGAAAGATAAGTCATCCGGCAGTTGCAGACTTTTTTACCGTAGTGTACTAAGAAAGTTGCAAAGTTCTATTCTTTGCAAAGTATGACAGCGCATTGGTAATCCTAAGGTCCAAAGGAATCGGTGGCCAGTTACTTCTAATAAGAAGGCAGACCGCACAATCTGAGAGAGATATACAGCTCCAACCTTCAAAACCCAAGCTTGTCGTAAACGTTAATAAGGGTCCAAGAGCTGCATGGGATCAAAATGCCAGAATTCAACAGCTCCATTTTCACATGACAAATTTTCAGGTAAAAGTGCGCGAGGCGACATCGAACGACCCATGGGGCCCATCGAGCACACTTATGGCGGAGATCGCCGACCTCACGTACAACGTGATGGCGTTCACGGAGATCATGCAGATGATATGGAAGCGGCTAAACGACCACGGCAAGAACTGGCGACACGTGTACAAAGCGCTGGTACTCATGGAGTATCTCATCAAGACAGGCAGTGAGAAGGTCGCGATGCAGTGCAAGGAGAATATATTTGCGATACACACGTTAAAGGACTTCCAGTATATGGAGGAGGGGAAGGATCAAGGTGGGTTTCACTGGTATTTACTTCAGTTTGATAAGAGATGGGACATGACGTAGTTTTCCCAATGGAGTACAGCATGGGGTTCTTCAAAAAGGCTTTGAATAGATTTCTGCAGGGTCGGCAACGCGCGAGTAACACCACCGGTGTTGCAAGCGTCAATAGGCTGCGGTAACCGCTTACCATCAGGCGGGCCGTATGCTTGTTTGCTACCTAATTAGTATAAAAAAAAATAACATGAAGGTAATTTGTCGTTTCATGTGTATTTCCTTCTTATGCTGAGAAACGTCGCATCTTTCCCGCTTTTCGTGCACAGCGCTACGCAAGTCACCAATACTCGACAACTTTAGTATCTAGTCGACTTACCGCAACATAAATATTATGGTGGCAGTAGCGGATCCAGAATGGGGGGGATTAGGGGCTCAAGCATTTCGCATACCAATAGTTACTTTTTACAACGGCCAATCACAGTGACAAAATATCTCGCTATCACTATCTAGTGTCAATACGCCTACTATTTGTCTGACATGACAAAACTTCATGTTATCGCGTCTGCTCGACGCTAATTAGTAACGCCTGTTACCTATTTGCGACATTTTTGTTGCTACTCGGCCACTATTAATGTGTAGATTGCATACATATTTACAATGGCTCGTGGGTGACATGATTCACTAAGAATTTGGACAGTCTAATTGAATCAAAGGACGCATTATGTGGAAGATAAGAATATTATGGTCCCTCTACGATATGACGATTGATAGAAAATGCCGGAGTGTTCTTGTTCGTGTTCTTAGTTTATAAGTGTGTATTCTGAACGGGTATCTAATAAATGCCTCATCAAAGCTTAAAGTGAATAAATTAGTTTGAAATCCTTGGGTTGTTTACGTGCGTTGTGCACTTGTAGACTCGATTGTGTTAAAATTGTCTGGAGATTCGAACCTCATTTATTTGAATTGTTTCTTTTTATCAATGTAATTAAGAAGTAGTGAAGCGATATAAATGGACAATGCATCAAATTTTAAAGCATTGATCGATGCCGTTAAGATTTACACTGTTGTGTAGATAAAGTTAATTTGTTCCTACAAATTAACTTTTTATTAACTACTGAAGTTCTAGAATGCTCCATTCGCATAGCCTATCTTGCTTTTATGAGGTAGTTGTTTGGTATATAAGACATAATTATGAATAAAAAAATTAAAGCAGCAATTCATTGTTTTCAGGTTTGAACGTACGCGAGAAAGCGAAACAGTTAGTGAACCTATTGAAAGACGACGAGCGATTGAAGAATGAACGAGCGAGAGCGCTCAAAGCGAAACAGCGCTTCGCTCAGAGTGCCAGCGCTTTCGGCAGCGATGGAGCGCTTGACATGCCGTCCAGTCCTTCCTACCCTGAGGTGAGTAGCATTTATCTATGAAGATAGTATAAAACGGTTACTTAGACCCTATAAGATAGTAATATTTCTATAGTGCTATCCGGCACAAAGGACCATTAATATTGAGCCAAAAACCCAAAATTTTTTGTGTGGGCTGATGACGTTATACTGATAGTTTTGATGGGAGGCGGCTCCCGGGATTGATGAATAAAACCACCTCGTGCTTAGTACCGCTTGATTACACTGATTTAATTGTTCCGTTTTCTTTTCCAAAGGTGCAAATCAAAATGATCGAGTACTATTTATCGCTCGTGACTAGAATAAATATAGTAATGAAATTGTGTATGTATCTGTTCAGCTGGACGGGTCGATGGCGGGTGGCGGCGGCGGGTCGCTGGGGCGGTCCGTGGAGTGGGGCGGGCGCGCGGTGGAGGCCGAGCTGGCGCGGCCGCTCACCGCCGGCGAGGAGGAGCTGCAGCTGCAGCTGGCGCTCGCCATGTCCAGGGAGGAGGCCGAGAAGGACGAGCGCCGGAGACGATCCGACGACGTGCGGCTGCAGCTCGCGCTCAGCCAGAGCCAGCATGACTTCAGGTACCTTCACTAGACTGTTCACACAACCAGGAGGAGCTGCAGCTGCAGCTGGCGCTCGCCATGTCCAGGGAGGAGGCCGAGAAGGACGAGCGCCGGAGACGATCCGACGACGTGCGGCTGCAGCTCGCGCTCAGCCAGAGCCAGCATGACTTCAGGTACCTTCACTAGACTGTTCACACAACCAGGAGGAGCTGCAGCTGCAGCTGGCGCTCGCCATGTCCAGGGAGGAGGCCGAGAAGGACGAGCGCCGGAGACGATCCGACGACGTGCGGCTGCAGCTCGCGCTCAGCCAGAGCCAGCATGACTTCAGGTACCTTCACTAGACTGTTCACACAACCAGGAGGAGCTGCAGCTGCAGCTGGCGCTCGCCATGTCCAGGGAGGAGGCCGAGAAGGACGAGCGCCGGAGACGATCCGACGACGTGCGGCTGCAGCTCGCGCTCAGCCAGAGCCAGCATGACTTCAGGTACCTTCACTAGACTGTTCACACAACCAGGAGGAGCTGCAGCTGCAGCTGGCGCTCGCCATGTCCAGGGAGGAGGCCGAGAAGGACGAGCGCCGGAGACGATCCGACGACGTGCGGCTGCAGCTCGCGCTCAGCCAGAGCCAGCATGACTTCAGGTACCTTCACTAGACTGCTCACACACCCAGGAGGAGCTGCAGCTGCAGCTGGCGCTCGCCATGTCCAGGGAGGAGGCCGAGAAGGACGAGCGCCGGAGACGATCCGACGACGTGCGGCTGCAGCTCGCGCTCAGCCAGAGCCAGCATGACTTCAGGTACCTTCACTAGACTGCTCACACACCCAGGAGGAGCTGCAGCTGCAGCTGGCGCTCGCCATGTCCAGGGAGGAGGCCGAGAAGGACGAGCGCCGGAGACGATCCGACGACGTGCGGCTGCAGCTCGCGCTCAGCCAGAGCCAGCATGACTTCAGGTACCTTCACTAGACTGCTCACACACCCAGGAGGAGCTGCAGCTGCAGCTGCTACCACTGCACCCGACATTACTTTAGAACCACCCGATATGAAACTGCCAATAATCAAAACTCATATATAATCCATCAACCAAGCAAACTCTACCACTGTTAACAAAGATTACAGGAGCGTAATTTTTCAACACCATTCAAACAAGTCCAAACACTGTCCATTCCAAAGCCCGATCATCCTCCCCCTCCCTTCCCTATCCTCAGAGTGCAAGAGTTCCTGGAGAGAGAGGGTCTCCGGCTGCAACAGTATGAGTCGACGGACTGTTCGCGCAGTTGGCTCTACGGGTGCATCGACTGTCTTCGTTCCTCACAGGAACCAAGTGTGTGTGTACCGTGCACGTTTTTAAATCACAGTATTCATAGACTAGTTTTAGCCCGCGGTTTCACCTGCGTTCTATATTCTTTAATTCAAGAACATGTTCTATCTATATGCCGAATTTTATCCAAACCCCTTCAGTAGTATTTGAGTGAAAGAGTAACAAATATATACATATCACAAACTGTCGTAGGATATTGTAGTTACAAAACGTCGTAAGTTAGACTTAGTTTTTGATTACTTGTTTCATGTTCACAATCATATAGGACAGGCGCAATATTGTATGCTTCTTTCATTTAACCAAATTCTAATTCCTTCCTTTGTACCCCTTTTTAGGGTTCCGTACCCGAAGGGTGCCGCCGTCCGTCCGTCCGTCCGTCCGTCTGTCTCTCAGTGATAGGTAGACAGCTGAAATTTTCAGAGAATATGTATTGTTATTGCCGCTATAACAACAAATAATAAAAATTAAATACTATTAAAAATTAAAGGGGGCGCTCATACAACAAACGTATTTTTTTGTTGTTTTATTTGCACTATGATTTAGTTAATATTGTACGGAACCCTCCGTTTGCGAGTCCGACTCGCACTTGGCCGGTTTTTAAGGTTTATTGCGCACACGTAGGAGTGTGAGATTTGGCATAGTTAAAGTTTATATGAAGAAGGAGCGCAGTTTTTTTTTTTTATTTCGTCTACTTCTTATTACTCTTATATAAATAAATAAATGAATGCTTATTAGAATGTGGTATTTTTTCGACATCTAAAATATTTGTAACACATTACAGAACGCCAGGTGAGAAAGCAGAGTCGTCCCAACAGTCTCACCTGCTAGACCTACTGGATGTGAACCTTGGACCAGCGCCCGCGCCCGCTCCCGCGCCTTTAGTCGACCCGTGGGGAGTTCCCTCACCGCAACAGAGACAAGTATAAACACTCATGTTGTAAACTAGTTTTATCCCCTGTTGCACCCGCGTTCCCGGGATTAAAAGTAGCCTATATCCTTCTTCATACCATAGGCTGTCTGTGTGCTTAATTTCATCGCGATCGGTTAAGCGCTTTTGTCGTGTAA
Source organism: Achlya flavicornis (assembly GCA_947623365.1). Classification (NCBI taxonomy): domain Eukaryota; kingdom Metazoa; phylum Arthropoda; class Insecta; order Lepidoptera; family Drepanidae; genus Achlya; species Achlya flavicornis. Next base: position 15,317,662 of record OX392479.1, read on the forward strand.
AGTTAAAAAACAAACAGAGTTAGTTAAACATTTATAATATTGTGTATGGATCTTCTGGCCCGTAGAGGAATCAGAGTTTCACTTACAGTAATTTTATTTTTATTAATTTCTTTTGCCGGTTGGATAACTGTTTATATAGAAAAAAAAAGAAAACATGGCGTACATCTCTCAAGATTTATATATTTTTTATGATATCTGCCACCATGGTACAGTGGTACCCAACTGATAAGGCGCGTCGTGGATCTTCGTTCGCACAGAACAGAAAGTATGGCCCGAAGATTAACGAAATAATGCTTAAAACTTACAATCAACCTTAGATCACTATTATAAGGTTCATAATACACTGCAGCTGTTAGTTCCGTCTCACTCGCAAGTCACGCCCCTCCGCACACATGACACATGCCGACCAATAGCATTTCCCGCGCTTTGAAAATGTGTCTTCTGCGCAGGTACATCGGTAAGCCATATTAGTTGGGTAATAATGTACATTGATGACTAAATCATAAGAATCGGGCAGTGGCCTGCATTAAAATTATTTCGGTTTAATATTAAAAGATCTTATAACATAGTTGTTTACTTTACCAGCCAATGCATTCGGAATACAGTATATTTTCCGACGCCATGGTAAGAATGCGTGTGGAGTAAAAAGCTAGTCGTTTTGTTGGTTGGTAACGCTAGTACAATTGTAGCTCTTACACAAACTTCTAAGCCTCGATGTGAACTGGGAGGCTAGAGAATTCCTTAACCAAATGCTCGATGCAAGACTTCAGATAACCCATCTGATTATAATAATAAGTATGGTTTACCATGGAGTTCTCCGAGTTGCAAGAAAGGTATGCTACGGCATCCGCTTATAGATCCCGGCAAACTTCTTGGCACAATTTGGGCGTAGTGGGGAATGGTTTGCGCAGGTACACACGGCTACATATCAAGCACGTTTCCAGCTGACCTCTCATTGTACGGAGATCTCATACAATGCGAGATCAGCTTATACTGGAAATGTATAGCTTGATGTGTAGCCGTGTGTACACTGACGAGCAACATAAATGTACTTGTAGTTTATTTTTATTTATTATCTCGCGACCGCCCCAGTCCCCGCACCTCACCATCAGAGACCTAAAAGGATCATAGCGAGATTCATACATTGATTTGTACAAAAAAATTTAACATTTTAGAGGGATTTTGAATCATTTCCAATGTTGAGATTACGTTATCATATTAGTATACTTGAAATAGTTTATAAACACCGCAAAACATAACAACAACATAATGGTTTTGGCCGCGATTCGCCGGCACGGCATAGAATGTTGCATTTTTATACCGGAGATCTAAAAATATTTTAAGTGCCTCAAGTTATTCCTTAGGCACCTTAGGATCCTTATAACCTCATTTCAACGTCTCTAAAAAAATTTTTTTTTTTTGTTGTACAAATCTCGCCATACCGGCTACTGTAGTCCGGCCATCAGGCGGGCCGTATGCCTGTTTGCTAAAGTTTCTCCTAGTGACTTAAGTACGGGCCAGTTGGCGCAGTTGGTTAAGACGTGGAGTCTTAACCTATAGCGCCGCAGGTCGTGGGTTCGATTCCCACACAGGACATGCATTTGTGTGCATGAACATGTCTGTATGTCCTGAGTCTGGGTGTAATTATGTATATTAAGTATGTATTTACAAACAAAAAGTAGTATATGTATTATATCAGTTATCTGGTTTCCATAGTACAAGCTTTGCTTAGTTTGGGATCAGATGACCGTGTGTGAGGAATGTCCCAGGATATTTATTTATTTATTTATTTATAATAGTAATAAGAAGTCCGTGTCGTTTGGCAGGAGACATCAGGCGAGGGGTGGTCCGGCGTGAACAGCCCGGCGCGCGACCCCTGGGCCCCCACCGCCGCCGACCCCGCCGACCCGTGGGCCCCACAAGCACAGGTACATCTACATATATATATATACATGGAGAACATGACACACAACGCGCAGTCTTAATGGATGGCCCAAGAGATTTCTTCAGCCATATACTTACAAGAGAATAAATTACTGATTGGCAGGTGCACCGCAGGGTCTTGAACACAGATTTTTTATACCGGGTGTTGTTCTGCTGTGCCATATTTAAGGAGGTTGATGTTTACCTTGTATAGAACACTAAAAAATTATAAAATCATGGTCGTAAAATTAAATATTATTTTTATGGTTTTGTAAAAATAAAAATCCCCCCGTCTTTGACGATGTTTTATAAAGATTTATAAGATCTAGGTTGGTGACCGCTGCGCAGCGGCCCGGTTTCTCCCCTCGCCCCGGATCGCAGACCTATTCTGTGCAGTTATGAAGTATTATTCTGATTTGACATTAATTACAAATCATCAATAATTGTTTACTTATTAAGCCCAGAATTAATTACCTATTTTATAATAACTAAATAAATCATTTACTATTGGTTCTGTAAATATGGCACGAATGCAAAACAACACCCTGTATAACCTAGGCAGTAGGCATCCACAAAGAAAAAGGTTTCACCCGCGGGGCATAAAGTTAGTCTCCAACTACGAAAACAGCTCAATTTATTTTTTAACTAGCTGTCCCCCTCGGTTTCACCCGCGTATGTCCTATGTCCTTCTCCATACCATAGGCTAACTGCATGCCAAATATCATGATGATCCGTTGAGTATTTGAGGTGTAAAGGCGTAACAAACAAACAAACTCACTTTCGCATATATAATGGTAGTTAGGATTGCGCAATTTGTAATATCCTTCCGGTACAGAGGGTCTACTACGAAAAACGATATACGATAGTCCGATCATAGTTGTCAAATATTAACCAATAGAATTGCTGCAAAACTGACGATACGTAAATTTTTTGCAATTCTATTGGCTAATTGATTGACAACGATGATCGGACTATCGTGTATCGTTTTTCGTAGTATAGGTCCTGTATTTAGAGATTTTAAGAGAGGTAAACATTCAATTTTCTCAGCAATGCCCAGCACCATTGTCCAGCATCGCTGTGAAGATGTTGATCGAAGTCCTTTTACTATTTCCTTCTTCATAGTTTTAAGTTGGGCAATCAAATCCAAATAGGGACTTATTTCTGCCATTGTCGAGTTATATTAAAAGGAGACGGATAATAGTGGTATAATATTCTGAAGAAATTTGAACAGCAATGTGATATACCTTATTAGAAAGGTTATTGATAAAGCTACTAGATTATGATAAAAAAAAAAGAAAAATGTATTTTGAGTTTTATTGTGTATTTTTGGTGGTATTTTACCCAATAAAGATCATCTATGTTCACCAGTGAAGTGAAATGAAATGAATTATGTGTATCGTGACTTTTCAAGTTGTCTCAAAATTTCCGTGTAGAGTTTTACTACAATGACCACCATTGTAGTAAAACATGACTTTTATGGACGGTGACTGACTGAGGACTATAATATGAAGTGATTTATTGTGACTGGAAACTATAATATAACTCGACAGAAATGAGCCCTAATTTGGGCTTGGTTGCCAAAATTAAAAATAAGAAGAAGAAGACATACATCATGACATGACGTTTGTATGAACTCTCATTTACTTTGCAACACATACACACTTTTATACATACATACATGCTTACATACACGCCACATGGCTACCAACCAAACTTACTCTGAGCTACCAACCCTTAGATAATGTTTGTAGTGTTGCCAACTCATCTTTTTTTTTTCTTACACTCGACTTTCAGTTTCAGTTTTTAAAAAAACGGAGGGCTCTAAAATTTTTTTAAGTACTCAAAAAAATCTAAAAAAATACGTCCTTTCAGCCTATATAGCTCAGATTGTGGTTCAAATTAATAATTATTTTAGTACCAAGTACCTTTCCAGTCACAATTAATCACTTTCACATAGTCCTCAGTCAGTCACCGACCATAAAAGTCATGTTTTACTACAATGGTGGCCATTGTACTAAAACTCTTCACGGACTTCTTGAGACAACTTGTAAAGTGACGATACACATCATTTATTTCATTTCACTTCACTGGTGCACATGGCTTGATATTTATTGGATGAAATACCACAGATAATATGCAATGTAACTCAAAATAGAATCGGACCAAACTTAATGGCGGCTGTGAAGTGCGCTCCGAGCCGGCTTTGCGCAGGTACAGTCATCTCGAATGTACCGCATACCTTCGTTTTCGCTACTGCGCAGCGTTCCGCGCCTTGTATCACAGCCGCCAATAAGTGTGGATCAGTCTGTACACGAATTTATGAAAATAAAGATGGAAACGCTACGTCACGCTGCAAGTTCCCGCCAAAAAGCCTTTTACTATTTTAGGCTACATTCCGAATTAATGATATAATCGCTGTAATCGATTTGAGCGTGCTTAAACCCGTTCCATATTAGTTTGTTGAAAAACGTCATAGATGACGTCATTAAATGCGCCATCTTGCGCTCACACCGACCATGCCCTAAACTGATATCACTGTGAGCGCTGTCAAAAAGTGACGGTTAGTTATTGTGTTTTCGGCAAAAATGTAATAAGATTTTTGGTTTTCCATATGGAAAAGATACTTTTAATGATTTTATGAGAGAAAAATAATAAAAAATGCGGATATTCCTTTTTGCGAGTCAACTAATAGAAGCGTTTTACCTACCAATAAAACGCATATTAATTTACTTACCTTATTCGAAGCTTATAGCTTTATGAGATAGCAGTCATGTGTTCCCGCTTATACATCTGTCTCTTTCTTCCCTATAGCTTTTTCCTTTTTTCTACCACCTCCCAAGAGTGGGGGCGAGCTGTGTAGCTGTGCGAAACGTTTTCGTTCTTCATTGCGTCGATTCGATATGAACCAGGCAGAAATTATCTATAAGCTTCGAATAAGGTAAGTAAATTAATATGCGTTTTATTGGTAGGTAAAACGCTTCTATTAATTTGACTTGACCGTTATTCGAAGCTTATAGCTTTATGAGACGTGTTTGTTATCGCCTGGTGGTAGAAAAAAAAACCGGACGCCAATGTGAACTGAATTTCAACAAATTATGAGGATAATTTTCCACGTTTGTGAAGTAGGCAGTTGCTTATTAATAAAGGTATTCTACCTACTTTATTTTAGATTGAAAAATGGAATAAAATAAAATATTTCAGTAGTTTTACATTGTATAATTTAGGTCTAATCAAAGATGATACATTATATAGATATCACAATAATATAACATAATGTGCTATAATAAAATGATTGATAGCAACATAAACCAAATATTTACAATCACTGCAAGGTTATCCAGTAAATCAAAACAATAAAAACAGGAATCATTGTACAGGAGTAAATAAATTAGAAATATTCTTAGTAGTAGTAGCAGACATTACTTCACGCCTATAAAATTGCCTAAATGTGTTTCCAGAACGCCAATTACCTCTTTCAAGTATCTCATCAAGAGGACAATTGTTTAACCAACTTTTTGACGCCACAGCAGAACGGACACTGCCCGGTGAGGCGGTTATGTTTGCTTCTACTAAAAGAGATTTAATCCAACCAGCGATCATAGCTCTTGATGCTGGCTTAGGAACACCTCTAAACGAAATAAACAAATTATAACAACGCGCTTCTTTGCGTCTTACGCTTGACATACAAATTAACTTATTTATCCAAAAAATTGGGTCTAATTTTTGTGATTGAGTATTAGTCGACAATTTCCATCCTGATTGTCTATAGTCTTGCGAATCAGTCTTAGAACCAAACACAGGCCATAAAATCATTGCATTCAGAGTTTTAATACAATGATCTGAATCAGTACTTAATAGAGTCAAATCGTGTATTCTCCTACCAGAGCACAGAAGTAAAAGAATCGCTGTATGTCTGGACACATGAAAAATGTTACGCTCATCTACTGTGTATTTTTGGAGATAAGATACGAGGCTTTCTACATCCCATATAGGTGGTTTCATTTGGATAGGCTTTTTAAGAGCAATGGCCTTTAAAACGTGTTTTACTAAGGAGTGTGAACTTAAAGCACTTGACGTATCTGCACAGCAAAGTGTAGACACTACAGACTTGTACAATAATATACTATTATATGATAGACCATGAACTAAGTATAAATCTGCTAGAAAACGTGCTAACTCCGCTCCTGTTGGGTTTTTACAATTTATCTTGTAATCATTACACCAAAGTATCCATTTTTTCCAAGCAACATCGTATGTTTTGCGGGTAGAAGGTCGCCATGATGATTTCAATAATTTCTGTTGATCCTCACTCCAACCTTCTATGTCCCTAGACCACCCCCACATTTCCACACCTCTAGTTCTATCTCCTGGACATTGGGAGGTGGCTGGCCAGTCGACATGTCCAACAGAACTTTGCTCAGGTTCCGTATGCTGAATGGTGGAGCTAGAGCTCGAGACTTTAGGTCTGCTCTCCAAAAGACCCTGTTCCACCTGGGCACTACTAGAAGGTAAGTTCCTCTCGAATGGTTGAGGTGTGCCAGAACTTTGGGTACGAGGAATGGTGGTGGGAACACCCATGCGAGTTGAAAGTTCCATTGCTGGGAGCTCGAGACTTTAGGTCTGCTCTCCAAAAGACCCTGTTCCACCTGGGCACTACTAGAAGGTAAGTTCCTCTCGAATGGTTGAGGTGTGCCAGAACTTTGGGTACGAGGAATGGTGGTGGGAACACCCATGCGAGTTGAAAGTTCCATTGCTGGGAGAAGGCATCGTGAAACAGAGCCTGATTGTCCATAATGTCTATCGTTACATAGTTCGCAACCACATGAGCCCGTTTCGATGCGAAGAGATCCACAATAGGAGTTCCCCATTTCATAAATACCTTTTTTGTGGCAACGGTCTGTAGGTGCCACTCGGGAGGCTGACGTAAGCGTGATAAGTGATCCGCGTGACTGTTGTATCGTCCCGGGATATGAAAAACTTTGATTTCTATATGATTGTGATCCAGAATGTGAAATATTTGATACGTTAGATCTAGCAGAGGACTCGACTTGGTGCCTCCCTGATTTCTCAGGTAAGCGACTGCTGTCTTGTTGTCGCATTGGATAAGAACAGTGGAACACGTCAGGAGCAGAGCGTGTCCTTCTAAAACTTTTAATATAGCTAATAGCTCCTTCTGGTTGCAATGAAGTGTTTGCTCCTGGGGAGACCATTCGCCCGAGATGGGCACATTGTCCAGCTGTGCGCCCCATGCTAGATCTGAGGCATCTGTGGTTAGAAAGTGAGATGGAGGTGAAACATGAATTTGGGTCAAATTGCGGCAGTTGGCTATCCACCATTTCAGATTGTCTACGGCAGGAGGCGGCAGTAGGTGTAGTGTATTTGCCTTTGCTTTGAGAAGGGCATTTGAAAAATTCAGTAACGATCGGAAATTTAAACGGCCCATTGGCACAACAAAACTTGCAAAATTCAGTAGCCCGACTACACTTTGAAGTTTTTTCAACGTAGTGGCACCTTCTTGAAGCATCAGCGTTAGTTTGCTGGTTAGATGTTGTACCTTCTCGTCCGGAAGGCCCTTTTGATTTGACCAAGGGTCCCATTCTATCCCAAGATATATCAGCCTTCTCTGGGGTACAATGACAGATTTTTCGAAATTTACTAGCCATCCTAGAAATTCTAGAATTTCTAAACTCAACTTCACGTGCTTCTGAAGCATTTCGGGGTCCTGATGTGCAAGAAGAAAATCGTCTAAAAACACGATTACTCTGATCCCCTTCTCTCTCAGGCATTGTGCGACCCAATTCGTGAGAGCGGCAAACGTCTTTGGTGCTGTACTTAATCCGAAAGGAAGACATGTCATTTCGAGAAGCTTGCCTTTGTAAATTAGCCTTAAAAATCTCCTGTGGCTGCGGCTGATTTTTAAATGAAAATAGGCCTGAGAAAGGTCTATTTTGCATAGCCAATCTTGTTTCTGAAGAAAATCTGGAAGCCGTAGGACATTTATAAGTCTGAATTTCTCTGTGTGAAGATATTCGTTCAAAGCTTTCAGGTTGAATATGGGTCGTGCAGAGCCGTCGCTCTTGGGGACAAGAAATATCGTTGAAAGAAAGCTTGGAGACATTTGAGCAGCATTGAGGACTCCCTGTTCCATTAAATGATTTATTACATTTGTCATTTCCGGCGACTCTTGTGTCTGATAGTTCGACCGCCTGAGATTGGGATAAATGAGGGGAGGCTTTTGACGAAAAGGTATGCGATACCCTTGAATTATTTTTAAAATGAACGCTGGTGCTCCCATTGACTCCCAATTGTTGCAAAAATGTGCAAGGCGACCGGCAGTGAAGGTTTGCAAGTCAATACTTACGCCTTTTGTTACCCTTGAATTTTGGGGGAGTTGAGGTGCGTTTACGACTATGGTTGTAGCTTTCCTGCTGCCTTGGCTTCGGTCGTGAAGTACGGGATCGAAAAAAGTCATTACTATGCGAGCCTGCTGCAGCACGTGTGTTATTGTACCCCTGCGAGGGGCCACTGTGATTGCAAACACCCTGCGAGGGTGGCATAGGTCTGCTGCAGCATGGAGCATTAGGCATATTACTCGCATGTTGGTTACGCCAGTGTTGTTTTGATTGGTTTAATTTGATAGATTTAGTGATTATTACATTTTATTGGATACTCGTGGCTGTTATGACAAAATAAATTGTGGTTTGGACACTTGAATATTTCGCGGGTTAATGTCGCCCTCGCTCCCCATTGGTCCATTCTATTTGAATGGCGGACACGTTGACATTTCGATATACGTCAATGATCGCGCTTTCGAGTTGATGCAAAATTCTCGCCTCCCGGAAATTATATATTTTCTGGACGTTTTTCGCGTTGAAGAAACTGTGAAAGTGAGCTCTGCTGGTTCCCGAAGAGGAGTACATGGTGGCAGGAGCATTCGCCTTTGGGATATGCAGGTACGTCCAAGCCTTGATAAAATTTGTCAAAAAACCGCTACGAGTTGAATCAGTCAGCATTTACCTTTTTATAGCATACAGTCCAACATTGGTGATTCTATATCCCCTATAGATATTTTTTTCTATCCATAATTTTGGTCCATCTCCCCGGATGACAATCGAATTTGAAACAAAAAAATAAAAAAAATTGAAATCAAAAATTCGATGGTGATTCGACTCGAGTTGGCTTACGTATTTGATATTGAACCTTATTGCGTCTAACATTAGGTTGATTGTTATTATTCAGTGGACATAGGTTGCATACTTGATTTATTTGAGAAATAAGTTATTTCTTATTAATCCCTTTGTTATTAGTAATTGACTTTATATCACAGTTTTACAACGTATATATACTTACTTTTATGATATTATACGTTTTCTAGCGTATTTTATTGATTAAATCGCATTATGTAGGTAGTTTCGATTAACTTACCTGCATACAAACATTCGCTTCACATTCGCCTTTTTGCAATTTTTATAAATCTGCAATTAGATAGGTACGTAGGTACTAATATTTTTTATATATTAGAGTTCTTCGAATACGTATAATTTACCTGTGGTCATACACACAGCTCCGCCAAGTAGGTATATACTAGCAGTATTGTTACTTAGGTAAGGGCTAGTAATAGCTATATGTAGATAGCTATTTACGAGTTCGACCACTGCACTGGTTTTTTATTGGGTTTATTAGTGGTACTAGGTAGGTACGTAACTGTCGCATGCCGTATGGCCATAGCATTGTGATCGCACCGCGACCGCGCCACAGCCACAGCCATACCGCTGCCGCGACACCGCGCCGCGCCGCATCGCCCCACCGCGACCGTGCCGCGCCGCACAGCCATCGCATCGCGCCGCGCCGCCGCGCCGCCGCCCCGCACCGCCGCCGTCCTGCCGCGGCGGACCTCTGTCGCGCCGCACCACCGCCGCGCCGCGACCTTTTTTATCTTCATCGCTCGCAGTTTATGTATAGATACAAATAGGTGCGTGTGCATCCACAAATCGTATAAACATAGCCTTAACTTGTAGCTATTTTCCTCTCATCGCATCGCTCACCTTATAGGTATTTATTTACCAATTAAGTACATCTTTTCTACTCTCTCGTGACTTCTTCTTTGATTGAACAATGGCAGAAAAGAGTGGTACACAAAAAGATAAAACTAGGCAAATTCAATTATTGGAAGCTAAACGCCAGTTGTATTTTGCTCAAATAACAAAAACATTTAACTTATCAACAAAAACAGATGAAAAGTCGCGGCTTACTTTTATGTCACAAGCTCGCGTCATTGACCAATTACGTAAGGAGTTTGTGTGTGTAGTTGATGAGTTGAATTTATTAAACTTGGAAATAAATCCTGAATACATTATTAACTACCAACCGATATCGGCTTTTGACGATTTATATTATTTCATAAATGAGACTTTCAATGGATTGGAAAGGTCAACTCTTACTCCGTCAAAAACTAGCACTCGTGAACATCCCATAAAGATTCCTCGTATTGAATTGCCAATATTTGATGGTGAAATTCAAAACTTTCCGTATTTTTACGAGACGTTTAAACGTTTGATAGATGAAAATAAAACTTTGTCTGATTCCGAGCGCGTCCATTACCTTATCAGTCACCTCTCTGGAAAGGCAAAGAACATTTGTGCCGGTATAGCCCCAGCAGCAGAGAACTATAAGATTATTTGGTTAGCATTGTTAGACAAATATAAGGACGACAGAGCTTTGGCCACTACCTATTTAAATCAATTGTTTTCGTTAAAAAACATAAACGGACCGTCGGCAATTAATTTGGAAAAAATTGTTGATAAATACGCAGCTACTATAGCAGCAATCAAACAGCTTAAAATTGATGAATTAAGTGATTTTATTTTTGTTTATATGGGACTAAAGCTTGTAGACTCCGATACAGCAAAAAGTTTTGAATCGTCCATTCGCAGTAAGACAGATATGCCTAAATACGACGAATTTGTAAAATTCTTAAGAGAACAAGTAAAGATTATGTATCGTACAAGCTCAATGTCATCACAACAAATTCGTGGCAACCCTATACCACAGCCCGGTTCTAGCGGTCGAGCAGGTACTTCTCGCTTTCCTGCGCCTCCGCGCGCACTAATCACAACTCAGCAGGCTCAAACCTCCGGCTATGATAAGCTGTGTAAGCTTTGCAAAAATCCCGCACATACGCATCTCTATGCATGTAAGTCATTCACGAATCTTTCTGCACTCGATAAATTTAAATTTGTGAAAGAAAATCGTTATTGCGTTAACTGTTTGAGTAATCAACATACAGCGTTTTATTGTAACTCAACCACGTCCTGTCGGAAATGTAACGCGAAGCATCATACGTTGCTTCATTTCGGTAAAGAGAGTCAAGCAATCCAGTCAAGTACCGCCACTTTAGCTGTTGCCGAGGAGACCGAGATAGATGAGGTATTGAACTCACTTGAAATTGAAGAACAACCTATTCCAGATCCCATATTTGAGGAATCTTTGACTGACGAACAAAGTCCAGATGTATCCTTTTGCACGTTATCGTCTACGAAGTGCAATTCAAAGCCAACGACGCAAGTTCTCGCAACCGCAATAGTTTATGCCACCGGTCCCAATGGTCGAGATGTTATGGTTAGATGCTTGCTAGATCCAGGTTCTCAAAAACACTATATAACGTCGAAATGCTGTTCTAAACTAGGATTGAGGGTTCAATCTAACGCACCTGTCACTGTAAAAGGTATAGGTGGCTCATCACAGATAGTGAAGGGTACGGTTGAAGTATGTTTCAGATCTCGATTTAATCGTTCAAAATTTAACATTCAGACGTTGGTACTGAACCAAATCACAAGTGATCTACCAACGTGTCCTATAGATACAGTGTTTCTTGATAGCTTAAAAAGTATTCCTATGGCAGATGATACATGGGGTACACCTGGTGAAATAGATTTGCTGATAGGTGTAAATCTTTTCGTTGAGATGTTGCGACCTGGTAAAATCATAGGAGAGCCCGGCTATCCAGATGCACTCGAAACCGTTTTAGGGTACATAGTGTTAGGTGATGCTCCAGTTGCTTCCCAAACTCAGGCTACCACTTCCGTGGCATGCCATGGTATAATAACTTCTGAGGTCGAAGGTTTAGTTCGAAAAATGTGGGAGCTCGATGACATTGATCCTAAGCATTTTTTAAGTGCTGATGATAAACAATGCGAAGACATTTACAAAGAGACTGTTACACGTGATATTTCCGGACGCTATGAAGTAGCATTGCCTTTCAAATTCAGCCCAAACTTGCTTGGTAATTCCTACGAAATTGCCATGCGTAGATTTTTATACTTAGAGCGTAGATTCAATGTTCAGCCTATACTTAAAGAAGCATACGATAATGTCATGAAAGATTATATAGATCAAGGTTATTTATCCGCCGTAAAAACGGTCGATACGGATTGTCGTCATTTTTACATACCACACCACGCTGTTTTGCGGGATGACAAGGCATCTACAAAGGTCAGACCTGTCCTAGATGCAAGTGCTAAGTCTAATAGTGGATTTTCTTTAAATGATATATTACATACTGGTCCAAATCTTCAGCGTGACCTATTCACGATCCTATTGAATATGAGATTATTTCCTGTCGCTATATCAGCTGATGTAAAGCAAATGTACCTAAGAATAGGCATTCGTGAACAGGATCGTTGTTT